>CM062214.1:11587500-12962500 GCA_031216445.1 Lateolabrax maculatus
TACGTGACACAGCAGCTTCTGCAGGGACGGCGCTGCGGCTCCAGAGGACTTGCGTGATGAGAGCTTCATCAGAGCAGGACTGCCTTCCCTCGGCCGCCACGTCCGTCCGAAGACACGGCAGAAACAAACAAACAAACAAAACAAAACAAAACAAAACAAAAAAGATGATGCGTCAAGAGACTGTTTTTTCGCGATGTACTTTTTTTTTTTTTTTTTTTTTGCCCTTTCGTAACAAAATTGTATCATACGACGAACTGTTTTAACACGAAGAACTATTTTTGTACATTGAGTCAAACAAACAATGTTCCTGAACAACTGTCACTGCCACTTTCCCCCCTGACAGTGTTGTGAGCAGCGGCTGTCAGTGAGGCACTGCATGTGTGAGTCGTGTGACTGGACAGCAATATCAAGGCTGCTGCTCTGTTATTTTCAGATAGGTGGCGAGGAGACCTTTATTAATGTATGCACTTGTTCTCCGTTCCCAGTAGCCTAAACTGTAAATATTCGATTTTAACAGATATATTTTGTGTAAAACAAGTTTTATAAATAAAGATGAATCTATTTATATTATATGCTTTCGCAGTGGTTTGGTTTTTCAGCTCGCATGGCACATGTGTACGCTCAGATGTGTGTGTGTGTGAGAGAGAGGTGTGTGTTAGTGGCGGAGGTAATTGAGCAAACTAGGGAGCTTCTCTTCTATTCAAAGCCCCTGCATGACCTTTTCCCGACTTGGTTGGGCACACGGGGGAAAATTGCGCAGCTGGGTGTGCACTCAATAACCATTATAGACGTGCACCTTCTACAGCGCTTTGTGTGCATTCAGGACGGGGAGATTAATATTACGTTTCATGCATTGCATTGTTTCTTTTGCATACTCTGCCTTTACCCAATAGCCCAGAGGGCCCGGAGCAGGAGGGGGGTGGAGGGGGGGGTGCAATTCACTCCTCTCAAAGCGTATAGACACTTTGAAATACGGCCCGGGGAAAGTCAGCGAGACAATGAGACGGGTCAAAATTCTTATTGCCCGATTGAGATCAATCTAAATAAAACCTGGGGTTGTAGACTAGTTGTATCCCCGACTGTGTTTTTCATGGCGCACACAGCCCAATCAAAAAGCCCATCTCCGACGAAATGGGGAGCACAACACCACATTGTGAGCGCTATTGTGTGCGCCTTTGCGCCTCATTATGCCAATTATGGAAGATCCTCTATTGTAATTAAACACTGATGCCAAATTCAGCGAGGCAGAACGGGGAATAACGAGTTTAATTTCACCTGGTGCTCTCTGTGGGAGTGGAACATTAGGAACAAGAGCGGCTGATTGAAGCCGGTCTCATGGTCCTTGCGTTTTACAACACATTAAAAAAAAAACAAAAAAAAAAAAAACAACAAACTAAAAAAAAAAAAAAAAAACAAACTAAAAGACATCACCATCAGCCAACATTAATCCACAGACCAAGAGAACAGGAGCAGTGGCGGCCAAAACAGCCTTACTTTCACTTTCTAGACTTTTGCAATCCTTCCAAAAAGAAACGGACTGAGAGAAAGTTTTTTCTTTCTCTCTTGCACCTGAAAGTGTGCCACGCGCGTATGCAGACTCCATCTTTCTCTTTCTCTCTCTCCAGCACACACACACACACACACACACACACACACACACACACACACACTCTCAGACACACTGCAGCCTGCAGGTGTAAGCCACGTGCCTGTAGTCAGTGACAAAAGCTCCTGCGCTCCCATTGGTCAACGGCTCGCGTCTGTGAGCCCCGCCGGTGGAGGCAGTGACAAAATCAAACAAGTGATAAATGACATTAATTACGCTCTGCTTTATAACCTCCTACGTCTACGGGACTCAGAAAGACAAACCCACGTTGGGCTAAAAATACCCCGCTGCTACATTATGATACGGTTGAAATGGTGTTTTCTGATGTCCTTCAGTCTCAGGCCGAGGCCAGGGAACAAAGTGAATACAAGCGCTCGTCTCTTGTCCTCTAAGATGGACATGCCATTTTCTCTTTGGCCACATAGGGAGGAGCAGGGGCGAAAATAGATTTATTCATGTCATTTTGTCTCCGGGTCATTTTCACTTTGACAATACATAAGGGCGATGTTAATTTTACCTTTATGCAATGGTGAATAATCAGTCACATGCAGCTAATTTATGCGTTTTCGTGCGCGAAGCCATGATGTGTGCGTAAACCATGAAAACGCCAAATGAGCACATGGAATACAGGGCCAAAGTGGCCGAGAGTGGGACGGTGAGGGGTCATCTGTTGCTCTGAATGCAGTCACCAGTGTGCTAGGTGGACTTTTTAGCCATTTTTCGTGAACAGGAGGCCCCACATCCTCCCAGTGTGTGCGTAAATTGCGCATGGCTGAACTAGTTTTGGTATACAACTTTGCTTTTATGTTGATTAGTGTATTTTTTACATGGCAACAGTCTAACTGCTACTAATAACACAAGTATTTTCTCTCTCCCTACCTTTCACTTTTATCAAAGTAAGGGCATCTCTGTCTGATTCATTCAGAAATTATATGCCAAGCATAAGGGGGAAAAAAAAAGGATATTTTAAAATAATTTAGTTATTTCAACATAAAAATCTAAGTGGCCCAGCTGCCCTAAAATGTGAAATAACTAACCTGAACTGTTTTGCTCTTCTTCAGTTGTTGTAATGATAGAAATAACTGAGTTAATTGATCTGAACGATCAGAGAGTTGTGATGACCTGCACCAATGTCTGTGGGAATAGGGGCTGAAGTGGATACTGGTCTTTATTGTTCATTTGTTGTTGTTTCACTTTTTCAAAGAATATGACTTATCTGACATACATGAATGAAAAGACACACAGCTGTTCTCCATCATCACAGGCTTCTGCTAATAAGCCAACAATGTTTCTTTATATCTTTATAAACTTTATTTAGTGGATTAAGCAGGAAATTAGGACCTGTAATTTTGATCATAAGTCCTGAAATGATTCTGATTCTGCTAACCACATATTTTAAGTTGACTTCACTAAAAAGTTGGTTTCATGCAATCAATTAAAATAATGTACTGTGTTGAAATGAAAGTAAATAAAAATACCTTAACAATACTGCTGCCAGAAAGTTGCTGAAGTCACAGCCCAGTCACAACCCAGTCAGTACCTGGAAGATGTGAGTGCAAAGCCCCGTTCGCCTGCAGAGCAACAGGTGCATCAGGAACTGCAGAGTAAAAAGTCCGCTGCTGGGATTATAACATGGGGAAACCAGCCTTATTATGCATTACTTGAAACCACAATCACATTTGTTTATATCTCTGATTATTTAATAGTTCATGACTATCACAAATCAAACAAAAATGTTATCTCATTGAATGCTTAACAGAGTCAATATGAAATCATACATGACATAACAAATGGCTTTTGGCAGATAAAACAACTTGACTCCCTTAGTTTAACAGTGAACTTGAATGCAATTGCTCCATGAAACTGCTATCATTATTTTTGCAGCAAGATAGTGAAATAGTGCAATACTGAGCTGCAGCTGTACAGATGCAAATACGATAAATACGCCTCAGACAAAGGAGGGATGACCAGAGACGGAGCGTGATGGTGCACAACCTTGAGCAATGCTTACAGAGGTGTTAATGTTTAAACACAGGCTCCCGACACATTTATATTTAACATTGACAGAAAACATGTCGAACTGATTTGGAGTAGACCCATTTACACCCACCCTCACACACACACACACACACACACATATATACATACAGACACACACAGCCGTGCAGCTGGTTCCGAGACAAATCTGTTGACCCCTTGGCTTTTGATCGAGTAAGGTCCTGGGTAGAAGAGGCACTATGGACGCACTAGTCTTTTGCACTAATCACTGCTGCTGCTGCTTCGCCCTGATAGAAGTGATGGTCAGCAGGTCACATTTGCTCTGATCTGCAATAAAAAAAGGCCTTTTAGATTGAAAGCTTTAAGTCTCTTCTCTCCTTACTAAACTTAGAGAGTTTCTGGAGCAGTGGATGCTGCCTAAGCTTTTTTCTCACTAGAGAGTCTTCTTCATAGAGAAAGTCATTTTCTTTAATGCTAATATCTGCTGTGATAAAGTAGGCCCTTAAACATTCTTGATAGCTTAGTTTCTGGGATTCAAATTCATTCATTATTAAGATTTTCCATTCCCAGAATGGTTGATGTACTTTAGTGAGTTATCCATTGCCTGAATATTGGCTAAAGATGTTCTACAGAATCAGAACCATGCACTGAGTTGTACTGTTCATTACTGCGTTGAAGTCTGTTCTTTGTGCCAAAATGGACCCATCACATATCTTTTTATAATTTCTTTCAATGTAAGCAAACATCATAGGGCCACTCTAGTGTGCTGGAAATCCTCTTCTACAAACCAAGAGTCCTACCAAATAGGAGACTTGCTCACAGCCGCCAAGTCACTCTTACTTTCTGACAAAAAAGTCAGTCATTCGTCTCATGTTTTTCTTCTATCTTTCTAAAAAAAAAGAAATCTTTCTCTTTTCAAATGAACGTTTGAATGCGTGCAGCTCAGCACTTTTAACTGACACCTCTGTATGTGAGTGAATAGGCCCTAAACTTCAGACGACCCAGCAGAGGAGGAACCAAGCTCAGGCCTGAAGGGTGGAGGGATGGAAGATGTGGGGATGTGTGCTAGGGTGGAGGTGGCGGGGGCTGTGATTTGCATGGGCCATTGTGCTGCACAAGTTTGGGTGCTTTTTTTTGGCCTGGGCCCTTTTGGCCATTTACTTCCACTCTGGCTGGCTGTGGCGGGCTGTGAATAGTCTCTGCTTGGAGGAGACACAAAGGGGCTTTTGTGCTACGGCCGCACCATATTCATCATGTAATGCCTGTAAGACAAATCTGATTGGACGTCTCTGTCACTTTGATGTGGGTCCAGAGTGCGAGTGGCCCCGAGATTGCTAACTTCACTCTCTATTGCCTATTCTGCAGCATTGATATGGGGGGGGTGGAGGCAAGGGGGAGAGAGGAGAGGTGGCTCGGGGGGAGAAGGAGGAGGGAAAAGGGAGAGCAGGCAGGGGGTAGTCCTCATTATTTGCAGGAGCAAATTCATAATAAATTTCCCCATTCTACAAAACCGGGTCGAGATGATTGACACTACTTTACGCCAGGCTGAACAAAAGCCCTGATTTGAGCAGAATACCTAATGAATGGGGCGAGCGTGGACTCAATTCAAACAATTTTAATCTCTCCCTGTCCTCCCTTATTTCTCCTCTAGTCCTCGCTCCCCCTTTCCCTCACACTTACCCTCTTTTTTCAACTCCAACTCTCCTGCCTCTTTTGTCCGGAGCATTCTCGTTTTACAGGGTAATTCTACTCCAACGGATGTGCTAATTGTGCTGGGTTAAACTGGATGCTGGTGGACTCCTGTGATACAGAGCTTATTCTTGCCTAATGACTGTAATGACGGTTCAGAGGGACTGCAGCGCGCAGCCTGGAGTGGGTTGCTTGTCCAGAGCTCAAGAGGGCTGGTTTGTGTGGGCTGGAAGAGCAGAGCTGGTGCTGGCGTCTAAGTGTTAGTCGTAGGAAAGGATGATGGTCACGCTGATGGGACCATAAACTGGAGCTGTTCTGGAGTCATGCAAACAAAGTTAGTGATGGAGACAATGTTCAGTGATGGTTAGGAGAATGCACGATCAGTGTGCTAATGAGGATAGATAACCTGTTACGACACAGAAGAGTGAGTGCAGTGAGAAGGGTACTTTTTTGTTCAACTATTATCCATCATTCAAACTACTACGTATGCTGATGATTTTAACAATAATATTGAAAGTTAGATCTCTTGACTGTGATCAAACAAATAACTGATGTAGCCTCCGTGATGTCCCTCACAGGAGTCTCAGGGGACATTTCATGGGAGCCATAAAATCCAAACTTGGGCAATGCAGTGAAGCCTTGTTCGAGCTGTTGTGGGATAATCGAGGAGCAACAAATGTTTAAATGTGACAGACTGAGACACCTGTCAAATATCCCCACCTTTTTACATTTGTAATTTACCCTTAACTCGTTTGGCAGACACTTTTCCCCGTATCGACGTACACATTATGTACAATCCAAGCACATTAGATGACATTCTGTATTCAGACCAGAACTTGACTTGTTATTGCTGGAAAGATGTTGGGGGTTTCACCCAATCACATTGATACAAACCAGGTTTTCTTTGACGCAGCATCTTGTGGCCATTATAGGAACAGCACCTTTAGACTTGCACACTGGCTTCAGCACTCAGGTGTTGCTTGATTCAAACTCCATAACACACTATATCTACTTATTACTTGAATGTATTCTTCTATCCTGTCAGCTAAATACATTGTACTAGACTCATGCCAGTTCTTCCTGCCAGTATCACAATAATTATGTTTTCTGCTCGTCAGAAACCCCTGTCACATAATTAAAAACTCCTCCACTCTGTCCTGTTCTGCCCTCACTTTTGTGTATATGTTTGATGACATTACATGTTAAGTCATCAAAGAAAAAAAAACGGTAACTCCCTTTAACTGTCTTTCTAAAAACATGTTATGTGTGGGCTTGCTGTGTGTGTGCTTTTATCTTAGTGTGTGTGTGTGTGTGTGTGTTTAGATAGCTTTCGTCCATGCTTCTGTCGAGATCAGGTGCATTCCTTCACTCAACAATACGTTGCAGTGTAATGTTGTAATGTCTTAGAGCTTGTGTATGCATGGGTCAGTGTGCAAATTTTGTGATTGTCTACATGTCAGAGGTCCCTTTCTACACACACAAACACAGGCACACACACACCCACACACACACACACAGAGCCATGTCCTAGGGTCCTCAGCAGGTTGGAGCCTGCCCCTGGAGAACCTGTTCACAGTGACACACCACAGTCTCACCAGCCTCTGACACGCATCGGATCATATGCTTCTTTCTTCTATTGTTCTATTCAAACAGACAGTAGGACACTTAGATATTTTCTTTTATATGTCTTGTGAATATCTCTGCATGACACAATTGAGGTGCCTTCTTTATGGTATCAAAGCTTAGTGTACACTTGCTTCTGATCACGAGAGGACTCATGAATGGAAACATGCGAGCACATGCAGGATTAAGATAAAAAACTAAATCAGGGTGGTTCGGTAATGTTAAACCACATTTTGTCTGATTTGTCTGGTTTCACATCCTTGATGTTGGCCACATTTTATTCATAGACCTACATATACATATTTGGATATTATCTGTCCCCATAATATTTCTCTTACCCTCTTTGATCTATTTTTGTATCCCTTAAATGCATGGGAAGAACATAAATATATGGTCCATTTACAAGTAGGCTACTGTACTTAATTACAGTTTTGACATACTAAATTGAGTATATATTACATTTATAGTATTATTAAGACTTATACTCCAGTATTTTATCTGTTCATCTACCCAACAACAAAGTAGTTAAATATAGCTCCACTGTGACCAGCTACAACAGTGAAATGCTGCTTACTGCACCAGAAAATAACAATCCAATAATATAATATACAGTATAATATAACAATGACATGACCAATCCGCCTGCATAATGAGTGACTTTATTTTGATACTAGACTAAATATTCTATGCTGACAATAGTTACTTACTGTTCCTTAAGTAAACTTTTTAATGCTGGACTTTTACTTTACAGAGTATTTTTACAATGTTACTTTTCTTATTTTTCTCTTATTGAACTTATGCTCTTTCAGGGATTTTAAAGAAACAAATGTCAATATCTCGAAACAGGGAAAACGTTCCACTGCACTCCACTCCTAAATGACGCATGATTACATAAAGCTAATTTGCATTAGAGCAACTGAAAAGATCTCACATTCCTGGCACTTGTTTTTGTAAAAATAAGTTTTGTGTGACTCAGGCTGTGATGAAATGAGATTTTGAACTGGAGGTTGTTTGCAGTTCTCTCTCTCTCTCTCTGTCCCCACACAAACACATATATATACACACACAAATCCATAGTCCCAGGTCCCCCTGCACTCCACAACCTATTATCAGCAGAGATGCCCTGGCTTACAGGGTCCTGCCCCCTCCCCAAAAACAAGGTAAAGGGTGGATTAGTGAGCACCATTTAGGGGTTCCTTTCAGGCCCCCATTTCATTTCATTAGCTTGTGACCTCTCCAGTTAATTATTTTGATCTGGCCAAAGGCTTGGCCTGCTTTTAATGATCCTGACTGACTCACCGCCCCCATCAGAACGCACAATACTTAACACACCCATTGAGGGCAAGGAATAGGAGGAGTGAAAAGGAAGGAGGAGAGAAAAGAGAAAGATTGAAAGTGGCATTTACCAGTCACCGGCAGAGGCTCTATGGAAGGGAACCTGGTGACGGCAGGGTGGCGTAACGCCCTCAGACTTTTTGTCAGAATATACTATTGTCCCTCATTGATGGAGTGGCTCTCCTTTTTAAAGGGCAAAATCATTGCAGAGCTTTAAGCTGATTTCAGTGGAAAAAAAGAGAGAATAAAAGAAAGGGAATCCACTGCAATAACAGTGCTGGAAAAAAGGGTCTTTAGAAATCATTCATCTGATGTGTCATGGCACTGAGGAATTGTTAAGTTGCTCTTGGGACATTCAGAGGCTAGAGATACAGTTTTGTAAAAGGCTTATATAGAAGTAATGTTTTGTTGTGTTTCATCTAGTAAAAAGAGCATACACACAACTGATAATAGAAGATATATATATCTACCTGGTGTGTAGACTTTCAGGTAAATCTATATTATGACATATTAATTTATATTACGTCACATCTCATCGTATGGTAATTTTTAGATAATTTCAAAATAAAGCTATGCACATACAATTGTATTTTTATTTTGTGACTGGTTTTATGAATTAAATAACCCCTTTCCTTTCCTCTCCTCTCCTCTCTTTTCCTCTCCCCTCAGTCCACCTGTCTGTTGCGGTGCTGCACTAATTGCCTGTATTTGTTCATCCTGTGGGTGTTTGCGAAGGGATAGCATCCGTTTACCCACGGCCACACAGCTCCATATTGAATGCAAACACAATAAAATCCAAGCAGCTTGTGCTATTTAACACCTTATAAGCATGCCACCTAATACATTTCTCATTTTAACCAGACATGAAGGATGAAAAGTCTTTAGGGGTGGAGCAAGCTGATGGTTGGGTTGGGCTGATATTCTACTTTATTTTAGTTTTTCTCCTTCTTTCTGTTCTCTCTAAGTCTGTTTTTGTGCCTTGTATTTGCTGGCTGCGCTGCTGGCCAGTTTACTCTGTCTGGCTATGCATGTAAAGAGTGTCTCCTCTTTGTTCCAGCCTTGGGCCCATAGCCAAGCTCCCCCTTCAAAACTTAAACGACACACACACACACACACACACACACACACACACACACACACACACACACACACACACACACGCACACAGCACCCCACTCACCCCTTTTTACTCTCTCAAACAACTCCCTCCCTCTCCCCTGTGCTGCCCTCAAATTGCAAACAACAAAAAAGGAGGATAGAGCTGCAGAGACAAGCATCACTTTAAAAAGCAGGTGTCCAGAACTTTTCAGGGCTCGTCGATTTCAAATGGAGACCCTTTAACCTCCATGCTTTTCTAGCTGGTGGCTGAGGTAGCCAGTCAGAAGCCTAATCAGTCTCGTCTGACAATACTGGGAGGTTGAGGGCTGTCAGTCCTTCTTTCAGACTGGGGCTCCAATGAAGCTGTGGCAGGGGAACCCCTGATTGATTAGTGCCTCTTTATTGAAGTGTGTGTGTGTGTGTGTGTGTGTGTGAGCAAGAGTGTGTGTGTATGTGTATGTAGGGGCCCAGCCAGGAAGCTTTATTTAAATCCAGCCAGAGAGAGTACTATAATTATGACTTTTTCTTTCTGCTGGCCGGTTAAAGCTGACAGAGAGGGTTCTTATGGCTCACTTCACCCTCTCAGCCTCCTAAAGAGAGATTATTACTGGCCCTAAGAGCTCGGGCCAGTCAGGCTCATCAGCGTGGCTTTATAGACCTGAGAGAAGGACCGGGTCCAGAGTAAAAAAGAAAAAAAAAAAAAGAAAGAAGGGTGGAGGACTCAGATGAAGTCACTGTGTAATCCCATTTCAGCCTTATTCACTGATGCCAGGGGACTGAACAATTTATGTGCCCAGTATGTCAAATAAATGAAACCAGACTAAGTTCTAACAGAGAGCAGTGTGCCAGTTCACTGCTGTCACTAGCATTTACATGTGTTAACCCCCCCCCACAAAAAAAAACAACAACAAAAAAAAAACCAAACACAAACAGAGGTGGGGGTCGGATAAATTAGTAAAAGTTGCTGATCCTGTGTGGCCTTGTTGGTAGGAGGTCTTCCTTCTCTCCCATTCTCTCTCTTTTTATCAGGTCATCCACTATCAGTATGTGGCTGCATCCCCCTGCAGTTGCACCGCTGGCTGGGCCTCAGCCCTGCTTCTATTGTTCAGTGACAGCTCCTATCTGCTGACCATTTTGAGATGTATGTGTGTGTGTGTGTGTGTGTGTGTGTGTACTCACCTGCACTGTAGGTGGGCTGCCTCATAATGTAGACATTTAATGTCACTTTCATTTGTGGATTCCCTTTTATTGCATTACTTGCAGATAAGCAAGCAAACACATTATGGTACAGTTAATAAGGCAGAGAGGAGTCACATAAAATCACTAAAGCGAGATGTCATTCAAACATTGTTAAGCTGTAATTTGTGCCAGACTTTAAGGAAGAGTGATTTGTTTTAGGCAGGCCTGTAATAAAAGTAGTTAATAATAGTCGTCATTAGCGCGCAAAGATAAGAAACAAGGAGAACTGAATGTAGTGTGTGCATTCAACAGGACAGTGAGAAAAGAAGTGTTCAGATCCTTTACTTAAGTAAAAATAACAATAACCACAATGTAAAAATACTCAATTACAAGTCAATGTTTTGCATTTAAACATCACAGTCACGGCTGTGGCCCAGTATCTCTCCTTGTGTGTCTCTCTGTGTTTGTGTGTGTGTGTCTGTTGTTCCAGTCCTGGCTCCTGGTCAACCTGCACACCTGCCACACACGAGCTCTTCACCTCTCCAGCATGTCCACCCTGGCTCTTCTCCCACTCGGTGCCAGATCGTTGCGACAGTGGCAGTCACACACTGAGGCTCCTAGTGTCCACTGAAACTCTTACTGGTTACTAGTTTTCTTCATGTTCTTGTTGCAGCTATTGATGCTTGTGTTGTCTCCCGTGGCTCAGGATCCCAGCCTGCCTGCTGGCCAGCTAGCCTGCCCACTAACCCACTCTCCCTCGCTTCCTCCACGCCGCCTTGCCACCCTTCCTTCTTCCCTCAGCCTTTACCAGCCTTCAAACTTCTCCACTCCACCTTCTCCCCACAAGTCTTACGAAAAACCTTCTTGATCTCACCTGACCTCCCTTGACCTGTGCATGGGTCCACCATAGTATCAATGTAACATTAAAATCTTTAGTATTAAGTATTATCAGCATATAAAAATAAAATAAAAATAAATAAATAAATACAAATAAATGAGTGAAAAGTACGATGTTTTTCTCTTGAATGTGGTGAAGTAGAAGTAACTGGCATAAAATGGCTTAAGTGCTCATACATAAGTACAGCACATGAGTACTGTTAATGTAATTTGTTACACTGGACTAGGACTTTGCGCTGTACCTTTTCAGACAGCGCAAGTCACTATGTGTGCATCCACATGTGGGTTTGTGTCTTCTTGTGTGTGTGTGTGTGTGTGTGTGTGTGTGTGTGTGTGTGCTTGTGAGTCTGTTCACATTGTATTTGGACCATTATAACATGCACCCCTGGGTGTGGCGAGACTTTAGTTCTACTGACAGTGTCTCTTTTTACATGAGCAGACCTATGACAAAAACACACACACTAGACCTTCAGGTTATCCTGGAGTCCTTGAACCACATTGTGTAGCCGTGCCCCTGTGGTACCGACATAACACATCACAATTACTGTCACTCCTCATCCCTGACCAATTTATTGTCTGTACCTGCACATGGAGGCGCATGTCTATGAAGAGTTTCAGGGTGATGTTTGGTCTTACAGCATTGTGCTTTAGACACACTGAGTATTCATCAGTGAGTGAAAAATGAGGATTAGCTTTAACTGCATACATCGATTCAACAGTTTCTGGTTTGTGCTTTTGTAATGGCTTCCCTGAAGTGCAGCGCTTTCATCTTGAATCACCCTGTTCTTGTGTGAATAGCAGTCAAGCAGAACTGGACGCAGTGACAGACCTCAGAGTCAATATTTAGACTCAGGTAGCGAGTGCTTGCCCCCCCTTCTCCACACCACCACCCGTGTGTTTTTGTTGCCGGTGGGACCAGTTTTTGGCCCGTGCTTAGCCAATTCGAATAGGACAGGCAACTCTTGTCATTTGACTCCTGGGATTAACAGAAGCAAAGAGTGTAATCCTAACACTTTGAAGTGTGTAAGATCTTAGTATCTCACGTCACACTGAGCAAAAAAGACCTATCATTGTTATTGATCTAAAGAAACCGTCAGCCTGCTCTTGGCTTTGAACATGATTTTCTTTTCTACTTTTTAGTCATTGAGAGGAATTTCAGAAGCATTTCTTGCAGAGTTACAAAGAAAGAAAGAAAGAAAGAAAGGCAGGAAGAAAAAGAAAGCAGTGACTCACCACACTCATTCAATTTAATTATCCACCGCCTCATAATAAGCATAAACAGCTCTCTTTGAATTTTTGTGCAGCTCATTTCAATGGCGTGTGGCAGCAGGTCTGCCCTGTTCACCATTAATCACAGTTTGTTAGATAACAACCCTATTCTCTCTTTCCTCTTTATGTCCTGTCCAGGTTCATGGCCTCCTCAGGTATAGATGATCCACAGGTAAACACACAGGCATCAATACACACACATATACCTGCTTAAGCATTAACCACGTCAACCGTAAGTGAATAAATGCACAGGTCCTTGCATATCCTTTCTCTCAAACACACACACATACTCACACCTGGGTTTAGCATATCTTTTAGTGAGAGGGGGAAAATTCCGACATGAGCCCATTTATCAGGGGGAGAAGGCGAGCGATTAGATATCGGTGATAAAGATTTTGAGTCAACATCCCGGCAGGTGTCGAGCGCTTTTTACTGCACACAAGCGACTCCACTCCTGGGTCTTTATGGGCAATAAAGGATAAAACCCTTCTTCCCTTCATCCCTCCATCCACCCCCATTCCTCTCCTCTGGGCAGAGTCCAGGCCGGGGCTTTACCGCCCTGCAGACAGGCAGAGAGCACACCGGCCTGTGATCGTTACAATAACTAACCCGTTCAAATCAGCCTCCACAACAAAAATATAATTGTGCTGTTCTTGCAGGATTCTCTGTGACTCATATAACCGGTTTAGCTACTTAGATGTATAAGTAGCTTGCTATTATCCATGAAGGTACCCCTTTTTAATGGTCATCACAAAGTAAATACTGGGTATGAAGGCCATATGTAGTATTACTTATAACAGTGCAGTTGTATAGTAGGCTGCTGTCTATCAACACAATAAATATCATTAAGAGAACAAATGTCCATGCCAAGGTCAAAGTTGTTGAAATTGATTAGTAAAGATATGTGGCCCTAAAGTGAAGTTGAAACCACCCCAGAACACTGAATATGCCTGGTTAACACCTGAACCAACTGGTTACAGTTGTCTGGTCAAGCAGTGGCTTCTCTTTGTGTTTCTTTAGTGGCACAGAAACACCAGGTAGGCTGGAGCTTTAGGCTAATTCCTGCACACACACGGTACATGGTGTGTGTGCCATAAAGGTAATTTTGGTGGCATTGTTATTGATGGACACTGAGAAGATGTCTGAAGCTGAATGAAAGTCAATGTTTCATATTTTACTTTAAAATGTGTTAAAAACAAAATGAAGGGGCCACACGGTGGCGCCTTTTTATGACATGGGTACTGAGGGGACATATGGGCTAAAGTTGGTCACCTGTCTGTCTCCTGTAATTATTTTATATGCAGTGGGTAATATAAAAAGTTCAGTGTACTTTATTTCTAGATCCCTCATGATCACAAATTTGCTACCCCCTTATTCCCTTGTACCTGTGGGGTACCAGGTATTGGTACCCTTATATGTACACAATATTTACTTAATTAAATAAATTATTAAACCATTTTTTTCAGAAAACAACTATAGCTGCTGCATTTCTATACAAATATCAAATAACTATTTAAAAAAAAACGTTTGAGTCAGTTAATCTCCCAGCCTGTCTATTTTCAGGCTGGTGAGCTGATAAAACTTGTGGAGGCATTGAGTGTTGAGAGAGTTTGACAGAGTAGCCTAGAAGCATATATACAGTTTTTCATACTGTGACAGGTTATAAATCAGAAACTATATATCCCCCAGCTACAATCACTTGACATATACAATGATTTAAACTACTGAATGTTAAGATGCTGCATTGCCCTGTTCTCTTTGCTTAGGGAGTTTAAGTCTGCAGCTTTTTGGACCAATGTATAGACATCAAGGCATCAGGGCACTTAATGAGAGAGGTGTATTACTCCAGGGGTTGATGCAAACGTATGCGTCTGTTTGACCCAGAGTCACTGCAGTGATAAGTAATCTCCCTGTAGATACAGGAATGTGTGATGTGTTTTTTCCCCTCTACTGGGGGGTCCACATTCACATTCACTTGCCTCACAGACAGCAGCGAAGACCTACAGCAGTAGCAAGTGCGAACCCCCTGGTCATTACGACAAACCATCTACTTCATCAGACTTTGACAGGGATGAAGCCGCAGGCCATGTAAATTAACTAAGTTAGCCATTCAGATGCTAGTGGTGGCAGAGGAAGGCAGGCGAGGAGAGTCTGGTCCATTTGTTCCCTGATCAATCAAAGTCCATTCCTAGCCTTCTTTTTGGTTTGGGATCAGAGAATTAGGTTGGATTGTCTTCCTAGTGATCCATTCCTGTGATAGTTTCATCACAATAGACAACAGAAGAATGCCAGTTGGTTGTCCTGCAGGGATTCTTTACTGTATTGGACAAATACAGATGGATGGACAGCATGGACCGGGAGCTATTGTTCCATGGTGGGAAGGTTGTCCTGCATCTGCTGCCCACTGGGACCAGTTACTCCATTAATTGTCCAAAAAAAGTCCATTCATTCAGCCATTGTTTGTATATTGTGGTACACTGATGTGTTAACATATGTACATGTTGTTTCCTGTTGTGAAATAAACAGACAGTTTCTGTCCTCTTAATTCAGAAATTGGGAGTAAAATTCTATTTTAATTCAAGTAATATCTAATATCTTACCTTATTTACTCATTTTCAAAGATGATACGTGTGAATGGAGTGAGGTTTTTGGGCTTTTTTAAACTTACGATTTGATTCCTGTCTTTTTATCACTTTATTTCTATGGGGAACATGACGAAAGACATGATGAAAAGACAAATCCCCATTCATTTAAGTAAAAGTACATTAACACACATGGGTACACACACACACACACACTCACACTGACAAATACACACACTCTGTCTTGGTTCCCCAAAAATAAGAAAGATGCATCTTTAATAGTTCCTTTCAAGATAGCAGAAAGAAGGGAGAGTAAACAGAAATATGATAAAACAAAGAGGAACCAATAGCTGGTGGTCTGGTGTGCTGCCACAGTTTGCTTAATGTTAAACCAATAAGATAATACAGGGACCACGTTGTCTGGACTCGCTCCATCCAGAGATAGAGCTTGGACTGGGCACTGTGTGGCGTGTGTTCTCAATCCCTGTATCAGTGGCTCTGATTTTCAGTTAGATAGTGGGACCAAAACATGTGTGTGTGTGTGTGCTAAAGATAATGTTTACAGCACCCACTAATTGGCAGGTGTAACTTTAAAGCAGAGTGTGTAGCCCTGCGAACTTTGCTCCTCTGAGTGTTTGTCGAATGGCCTTTTTGGCCTTTTTTTTTTTTTCTTTTCTTGCGGGACAGGTCAGACACAGTTCGGACCAAGAAATAGAAGGAGAAGAAGGATGAAGAGGAAATGAAGATGCACAGATGGAAGGCAATGATGTTGATGATGAAAAAGATGCTGATAACGTGTTGATAAAGAGAAGGTGGATACTAAAGATCTTCATCAGCAAGACATACTCATCGTTAGTGTGCAAACCATATCTCCAGAGGTGACCTCAACACAATGCTTCCTCACACCTCCCCACCCCACTGCTCAGCCGCCTTGGCTTGTGCTCCATTTACCCTCCACATTTGAGAGCTCCAGGGATGCTCCTGTGCGCCCGAGCGAGCGGGGACTCTGTAGTTTGTGACCCATGTGGAAGGGAGGGGATAACGGTCGGGTTTGGTAGGGAAATTTGGTTCGAGGCTGAAGGGAGCAGAAAGTTGTCCAAGCAGTGGGCCTTCACAAATGTGACACACACCCACAGGCTCAGGACTTGGGGGCCTGAATGAAGTAGAAGAAAGACAAGTGGGCAAAAAGTGGATGAGTTTTTTTATTTTTTTTTTAGCTGATCTATGTGCATCTGATGCCTTTTTTACTGTGAAAACAAGTGCAATATTGAATGTGATTCTTGGCATATCTTATGTTGATTTAGTGAATTTTGTTTGTTTGCATGCATAATAAAGAGAAGCCCTGCACAAACGTTGCACTTTGTCTGTGTGTTTGTCATACGCTTAACACCAGTTGAGGTACACAGTGAAAAGAAGAGTGTGAAACCTGCTGTCCCTAGTGTGTGCGCCCTCACACACACACACACACACACACACACACACACACACACACACACACACACACACACACACATTATTGTTTTTCCTAAAACATCTTGGGATTTTGTGGCACTGTGCTGGCAAATCCAGATTCCCAAGTACCAAAACAATTTTCCATTTGGAAGATGGAACACAGGTCTTTGTTTATTCCCTGCTTCATTCAATTACCCCCTCTTTGGTTTGTTTAACATTTCATACTCATGATCTAATTTTTTGTTTGGTTGCTCTTCAGATCTGTAAATTAATGCCTCAGCTGAGCGCAGAAGCTGCATGTGGTGTAGAATTCATTAAGCCTCCTTGTCCCCTGCGTGTGTGTGTGTGCACATCACAGAACGACGGCATCCCCGGCAAGAAAGTGTGAGTGAGTGTGTGTGTGTGTACATGTGATGCTACGTTGAAAGGCACCATCTGTTCCATGTGACAGTAATGAAGTGAGGGGCATTGTGGTACAAAGCCTCAGACCCATTCATCACAGCTGTAGGCGGGCCAAGCATATTCCCCCTGTCTTATAGGGATACCTCTACACACACCACACACACACACACACACACAGACACACACACACACACACACACAACCCCACACGTAACTGTATGGCTCCAGTTTGCTATTGCTTAAATGGTGTGTGTATGCAAACACTCTTGAAACAGTTATTCATAGCAACGTAATATTTGAGTCACAAGTGTTGACTCTCTATGAAATACTGATGCATTTTCAGTGGAATCTTGAACTTGGTTTCATTTGCATCTTCATCTGTCATATCTGATGCGCCTTTCTGCCTCATTTACCTGACATACTGTAGCATAAACTGTACTGCTACAGTACTACCCCACACTACTACAGTTAGTGTGGGGTCCTTTTTGAATTGGGAAATCCTCCCGTTGTACCAGAGAGGCTCATAAATAATTTGAATCGAAACAAACTGTTGAAACCCGAGCCCTTTATACAAAGCAGGGTCACTCCTGATCGTTTCATTTGATTTCACTTATTGTTTTATTTTCACCTGAGCCTTTAGCTATCTCCTAATGTCACAGTTTTGAATTGACAGCTGCTGTATGCTGGATTGCAAAAAATAAAAAATAAAAATGACTTAACCAGGATAATTTATGCATGCCGGAGTTTTCGGTAACACTCAACCATAAATTGTGAGGTATCATCACAGCTGTGTTCAGATTCAGCAGGTGACTGCACTTTGCTACATTTTAAAAGATATACATAGATGGCTCCCCTCAAAGTGGCCAATCCTACTGTAACTTGTAACAAATGTTTGCAAGCATACGGAGGTATTAATGCTCAAATTTATTCATATTCAGCTTTGTTAACAAGCCAAAAAGTGTTCCATCCAGCAAGTTTTGTTTTCCAATCTCAGACAACATCACAGACATATTGATCGTAAGGTGAGAGTCATGTTTCAACACCAATAGTCCACCTACACCCAAGTATTTTCACTTATGTTACCTAATTAGATTCCTTCTCAGGACCACCAGGCGTGTTAAGACTGTGCTTTATAGTTGCATTTATAAGGATATTTTTGCTGACACTTTTTCAAGCCATTTTGACAGGTCACAGTAAGCAAATACACATGTGTAGATAATAAAATGAATTATGGCTGAACTGCATTTAGCTGCTTCAGTGTCAGGGTCCTGGTATTATGTATTCTGGCTCAATGTCACACTGTCATGGCTTACTGGGATGCTTGAATAGAACTGAGCCATTGTTAATGTTAAAACACCTGTGCCTTTCCTACTATGACAAGACAAAATGTCTCCTGTTGTAGCAGTGCAATTTACAACTTTATCATTCCAATTCGTTCGTGAACTTTATCTAGGCAGAGGTGTAATGAGCCAGGATAAATGGAAACACCTGTGTGGGTGTGCGGAGCCTTTATATTGACCCAATGACTTCATGTTTGTCCACATTGTCTGAGTGGTTTTACTTTATATCCAAATTAAATAATCTTCTTCACAACGTTTTTATGATTTTATGGGGAAATCATTTGCAGAAATATATGTAATTTATGAGTAGTTATGTTTAAAGCATTTTTGATTAACCACAACCAAAACAGCTAATTTTACATCTACCTGTAACGTGTTATCCATATTTATTATGGCTGTGTCTTGTGGTGTTGTGGCTTACAACAACATTTTGACATAAAATTTTCTAATTTACAACCTCTAAGGTACAATATCTACATTTAAGATAATAAGACTTGAAGTTGAATATCGTAACAATGTTTGGTATAACTAACTGTAACTATTATATTTCACACTGGCAAACTGACCCAGGTGAGCTGCCTGCTCTAGGAGTAACTGTGCTTTCAAATGGTGATCAGTGGCTGCTGCCCAGCCTTGGTGGTGTTCCAGATTTGGACACTGCGGGGGTTTTTCCCAAATAATAGAGATTGCAGCTGACCACCTACTGTATCTTCATCTTATCATAATATCTTTTTAATTGGGCTGTGGCTTAAAATAGAAAGAATGGTGTGGGAGGACAATGGGTGTGCGAAATATTAAGAATTGTGTGATTTATTAATAAACACTGTTTACTGGCCGTAACCACATAATCCAACTTTGTGACTAATATGACCCCAATTGTTTTATGTATATCTTGTTAGACTAGTAAAGAGATTATATTTCTTGAGTTTTGGCTGCATCAACAAAAAATATCTCCTAAATCATATCCTAATTTAGCTGGATATGTTTTCAACACTTTCCAACCCCATCGGTCCATTTGGAAAACTATTCTGCCTCCTCTTGCTATGCAGGTCTCTCTATCAGCCCCACACCAGCGCCTGATCTATTAGATAAACCAAGGCAGACCTCATCTCTGTGCAAATGATTAGAATCATTGTTCAAACATTGACATCAGCTGGAAACGCTTTATTCCCTGCTCTGTTTAACCAGACAGGGCTTTCCTAATGCAACCAACACTAATATTGACTTTTACAGCCTAATCCCTCAACGTCTTGCCTCGTCTCAGAACTATGAATGCTGACATTAAACAGCCCATTTATCATATTTTCAGGGACTGACTGGAGGTGACTCCTCTGTGTAACCCACCCTCCCTCCTTCCTCTGCCCACTGATTGTTTTGTCAGTGCACAGTTCAATGCCAGTACGCACTTTCAGTTTTGCTGTTTAGTTTTAGACCCCCCCCCCCACCCCCACCAAAACCACCACCACCACCCTTCCATGCTTGGCATCTCCCTAACGGACATACAATGAGGTTCATTCTCTCCACTTGTTGCCCTCTCCCTGCATGAGTTGCTTGTGTGTCCTCCATCTTTACACTATATCAACACATGCTTTGTACGTAACAGCCCTCTGTGACCCCAGACTGAGGCTACTCCCTTCATCTGCAGCCCACACACACACAAACACACACACACACACACACACACACACACACAGACACACACATTTGCATGTTTATATGACCATACATGCGTACACACGTACACTCGTTTCTTGTTTGTATATGTGTTTGGAATTGTGATGTTTACTGTTTGGACTCTTTCTCTCCAAACTTGGCGTGAAGTGTCAGTCAACTTGTTCTGCAAAGGTTAACCCTTTCGATCCTTTTGAGCCACGTCTGTGTGTCCTCTGCTCAAGCATCCTTCTGTTTTTTATTTCTTCACTGTGCACCAAATAGTATAAATCTTCAGGACTCCCTGACCATCTGACACTATGCATTTTTACAGTGATACATAATATGGGATTCTGTCTTGGAATTCAATTCACCTGTTAACTCATCATAACAGACTGGAGCAGAGTAGAACATTTGCGGAGTTAACAGAGTGACTTTCATACACAAAAAGAAGGTATAAACTCCTTTTTCATGCTTACAAAGCATTGTTGTCACTTGCAGTTTTACAAATTGCTCCTTACATCTTTTAATGTCTCTCCTCTTGGTCTGTTGTGAGCGAGTTTAATTCTCCTCTCTCTTCATCACCCTCCTTCACTCCCCGACCCGCCCTGTCTCCTCTGTGCCTCCTCCTCCTCCTTATTTACTGGGGTGCTGGTGTGCCTCATGCTCTGTATAGGGCCCCACTTTGCATTTCCCTGCCTATCAGGGAGCTTGTGTGTGTGTATGTGTATGTATAGGACCCCCCCCCCCGCCCGCTAGCTGAAAGCGTAGAGACAGCGTCCCTCTCCTTCAGCCCTGAGGCTAAGTCTACTATCATGCTAATGCCCATGTCCTGAGACTAATAGGTCCTTTTACACTGGAGGTTTTCATTCCCCTTGCCACACTAAAGGGTTTAGTGCCAAGCCCCTTTCTCTCCTTCCTAAACTTTTAAACAGGATAAATATTTCTGTGATTCCTCCGCCTGGACGATGGGTTTGGGGACCGTTCTTTGTATAATTGGCTCCAATGGCCTTGTTACGCTTTCTGTAAATACACCAGGCGAGATGCTGGAATGCACAATTAAAAAGGCTGATCAATAAAACTTTTTTTTTTTTAAAGATACAGGATTGTGCTGTGCATTTATGTGCCCATACATTTGTGTGTGAGTGTGTGGGTGTGGATTTGGATGCATATGGTTGTTTGTGTGGGCCTGTGTTTATGTTGGAATGACTTAAATCAGGATTTTGGATTTTCTACTCCTCCTTGCTCCATATAGATTTTGATGTGTAGGTAGTCTTAATCAAAAAGTTGTTGATTTATTACCTTCAATCAATGATCATTATAGCCAGTAAAATAAATAAAAAATATTTATTTTATTTATTAAATATTATAAAATACCTTGTGTTCATGAAATTTACATCAGTATAGATTCATGTTCGGCTAAAATGTAAAACAAGGTACTTTCATTATATGCATTATATCCCTGTACAGTTTAAATTCACAGTATGTAATTTCTGCTGCTAGGGGTCTCTCAATCAAAACAATAACAAAAGACACAGTATGATGACATTGTGAAGTGGCGTGGAATCATGGTTGTTGTCTTCCCCACCAAAATTATGGGGTAGCCAGCGCTGTTATCCCTGGACAAAACAAACATACCAAAAATAATTTTGTGATCGTGTTGAACGTAGTTTTAATGTTATGCCTATGAACGGGCTACCGTCTGTTTGACAAGTCGCTACCACGGCAACTGTGGCTTCAAAACAGCCGTTCACAAGCCAATGGGTGACGTCACGTCCACTTGTTTTATACAGTCTATGCTTGAGACTAGCGATTGAGACATTTTAAAATGTTTACTGAGGTCATAAATCAAGTGAGAAGTAGGATCATTTTCTCACAGACTTCTATACAATCTGACTTTTTTTTTGCAGACAGTGGATTTGCCCCCTGCTGGCCATTAGAGAGTATGCAGGTTTAAGGCACTTCCGCATTGGATTCACTTTTCAGACCGGGAGGTTGCCGCTTGGAACACACCAGCAAGCTCATACAGTGAAAGTCAGGCAAAATAACTTTTTTATTTTTAGGCAGGTTAGCATTGTCAACTCGGCCGCTAATTGGTCAACATGCAGCAATTAGAAGGCCTTATTTTAGAAAGTTATAAATATGTATAGGTTCTGTATAAAATAATGTACACCACATCTAGATTTTTACTTTTGATGTCCACCACTCACCCAGTCAAAATCTACCCAAGGGCTTCAATGACATCACCTTGAAAATTTTGCCCCGTTTAAATGAACGTCTCTCCCCTCTTAAGAGAGTTGATAGTCTTTCGGAGAAGCTGAGTGGCATTCCAGAGAAAAGGATGAGCACTGGAGCGTGCTGAGCATTTACTATGTTTTGGGTTTTGCTTATCTCACTGTACAGTAAACAAACAGAAAAGGTGTTGGCAGCAGACAATCAAAGTGTAGGCCAACCGCTCCATCCCACCTAACACTACACACACAACACTGGATCTGTAAATGTAAGCCCCTGCCAGTGTTTACATTTACATCAAGCGTGGAGAAGGAGTCAGTGCTGTTGTGGCAAGCCACCGATGACTTTCCAGCCCGCTGACTAAATAAAATCTTAGCAACGACTTTATATTTCCAGTTTATTGTTCTGTAACATCCTGACTCCTGTCAGTTCTTTCAACTTGCTATTACTTATAATGTGACCAATGCTGCTTTTCTTGGGATCAGTACATGTCTTAAAATTTCTGCAGTTGGCATTTAATCAAATGTATTCACAGTCATCAGTGTGAGTTATGAGTTTTATATGTCACATATGAAAAATGATGGAACTTCAAGGAATGTATTATGATAGTTGGGAAACATGATTTATGAACTTGACCCTTGGCAATAGGTTCATTTGCAGTTATATAATAAATTAGTAGCTGAGATAGAACTGAAGGCCATAAAATGCTGTCTATAAAGAACACATTACTTGTAATCTTAGTGTTTTCACATACAGTACATATAGAGTACTATACATTCACATACACACAAACACAGACTAGAAGTCAGTTGGCGGTTAAGGGCATTCTCTTGCTATCATTTGACATGGGATGTGACAGGCAGGTCTGATCATGTCTCAGCACACAGCAGAGAATGAAAGTAGCCTGGAGCAAGGATGGATTTGACTCTCTGAGCATGTGAGTGTGTCAGTGTCAGCAGAAAGTTGAGGGGAGAACATAAGGAATGAACAATACTTTTAGTCATTGTTTAGGATAACTTCCAGCGCTCGTTCAAACTTCAGTCTGGTTACATTTGCTCTGTAAAGTAAAATGCCAAGTTGTGTACGCCGGGTTTCCTGTCCTGGCGTCTGATACTGAGGTGCATGAGCGTGACTAGCATGAGTTATAGCTCACAGGGTCCTCACACCGTGTCCCACTCCACTGACTCACGCTGTCAGATTCTGTATGTTTACAAGTCTACCGTACCTTTCTTTGTGCGGATCCATCTGTCCTTATGGATAAAGACACCTTCCAGGTCTCGTCCCTCCATTCTCTGATGGAAGAATGCATGCCCTGCACTCCCGAAAGACAGGGGGCGAGGAAGATGCATTCTGACAGCTCCGTCAAGCACAAGAAATGGCTGCTGGCTGTCCCTGATGCTGCTGGGTACCCCCACCCTGTTCACACACTCAAAAAGAGTGTAGACATAGACCCATGTACTCATGCACATACAGTGGGTAAGTGCAAGCATAAACAGCATACATAAAAATAACATATTTTATTATATATATATATTTTATATAATAAGTTATATAAAAAAATATTTATTTAGTTATCATTTCAAACATTCTTTATTTCTTGTGTCTTTTATTTTGTATGTGCCCTTTAAGGGTTCACGAGAAGATGCCAAGCCTGATAAGAGGGCCGGACTTGCTCTCTCTCCCTCTACCTGTCAAGCAGAGACAAAGTGACACACACACATTCACACACACACACACATGCACATGCACACGTACACAGACACACACACACACTCACACACAAACATGTTTGTACATCTATACTTGTGAGGACATTCATTGACATAATGCAGTCCCTGGCTCCTTATCCAACCTTAACCTAAACTTAATTCTAACCTGAACCTTAAAACCAAGTCAGCCCGTTGAAGATGTCTCTGAAAGTGAGGACCGGCAAAAAACGTCCTCACTCCCAAGGTTTGAAACTCAAATTGGTTCTCACAAAGATAGTTGTAGAAGTACACACACACACACACACACACACACACTCTCCATTAAAGCATTAAGAAGCTTAGTCTGCAGGTTCCTGTTCTGTTATGTGAGAGAAAGAGAGCAGGATATAGAGCAGATGAGAAAAACTAGAAGATAACATTATTAATGTTGATTTTTCTAGAGGACTCCATTTCCACCAGTCTTGTTTGCAACCATGTTTTGTGATTAAGCAGGTTGCATATTGTTTATATTATTTAAGCAAATTCAATTGGTGACAATGATATTTAAGTTATGATCAAATAAGTATTTCTTTTAATTTTATTGTCAGTCATAATTTTCCTTTGGGAGGCCACATGTGTCACAAGGATTCATAGCATAGATGGATTTGCATGGATTAGCACAGACAAAAAACACAAACCTTGACTGTAAAATCTCTATTCAAATATCCAAAGGGCACAGAGTTCAAGAAATGTTCAACTCCAACCATGCTGGGATACCATTTGATTCAATATTAACTACCTAATAGAAAATTCTCCCGTGCCAAATGTATATTAATGGGTGCTGTCCTGTGTTCTGAAATGGCCTGTGTCTGGTTTAAGTTCCCCTGAATTTGTGACTATTTGGCTGAGGACGAAAACAGCCTGAGCTTGAAAAGTGGACTAAGAAATGTGGGAGAGTGAAGAGAAATGAGACGGCAGTTACTAGGAAATTACATGACCCTCCAGGCAGCTATTCCTCTATTTTCCCACCAAACGCTTCTCAACGTGAAGTATGCATCAGTGTGGAAATATGACAGATAACAGTGTCATCTTCTTTACATCTATGACCTTTTAACCTTTTCTCGCTGGCTAGCCTCGGGCCATGTATGAACTCTAACTGAAAATGAAAAATCAATGGTAGAAACAACTTCAGTGTGACAGACAGTGGCAAGATTATCTGTCTACAATGGCAGGTAACCTATCTCCTGGGTCATGTAATCCTAATATTGCTTTAATTTCTTGAGCTTTAAATTAGCCTATATACAATACTGGGAATTATATATAGTTTTATCAATTCTCTTTTTTTGCAAAAATGGCAATTTCAAAGTCAATTATCACTTTTCATATCAGTTTTACAATATTGTCTTTGTTAAAAAAAATGACTCAATTAGCTAAGATCACTCCAATATATCCTATCTATCTGTATCATATCTCCTTAGCAACATATTGATACATGGTGGAAACATGCAGTTCAAGAAAAGTCCCGAAACAACCAGATTTGAATTGCAAAACAAAGTATTACTCTCACTTTACTGGCTGTGTTCAGACTATGATTGCAATATAAATAAATAAAATAATAATAAGAATAAACTAAAGATGGAAACAGCTCTAACTACTTAACAGTAAAAAAAGAAGAGGAAAAATATTAGTGCATATCTTAAGAAAAGTGTTTTAGATGGCTACTGACTGCAATTACATGTGACTATAGTGACTGAGATTATGCGTGCTGTATGAGCATAATCCATGTTTACTTGAGGACAATCTGTCATGCATGAGCCCTGACATGCTGTGAATGACAGGTAACCTGCAGGGGAGAGGGCCAGGTATGCACACGGCTCTTCCCTCCATCTCCGCGTGTGAACACCTGATAGCTAGTGACAGACAACCGCACTGCCCCAACTTTGTTTTATGTGTGTGTGTGTGTGTGTGTGTGTGTGTGTTTGTGTATGCAGGTGAGGACCAACAACAACCACTACAGCAGCAAAAATCTGTCTTTATTTAATCATCTCAGAGGACGGTGAACAGTTGGAGCCTTTGTGAGCATCTTCATATGTCGTTTAGCTAATGGTTTCTCATTATGGTGAGAATAGCTGTAGGCCTGCTAATCCTGACACCCAGTTACAAGCCATTACCACTCACACGCCAATCTCCAAGACAGCATGAAGAAGTGCACACACACACACACACACACACACATCGGCACGTTAACAAAAATGATATGTGTGTATAATTTACTGTTTGCTGACAGAGTATTTGTGTTGACAGATGGATGTCTCTAAGTCTGTTTATATTAAACACACATGCACACACACACACACACACACTACTTCCACAGTTAACTGCTTTAAGGGGTGGTTACAGGTACTGATGGAGTGGGAGACAGACATAAAGAGGAAAGACTTGATGATGGCGTGTATAAAGACGTGTGTGAATGGGCGTGTGTGTGTGATGAATGAGATAGACAGGATGAAATCTTATGCAAATGTGTACGAGAACAGAACATGCTTGACCCTGCACAACCTCCGTCTCAGGTTAAACCAGCAAGAAGAACATCAGATGTTGGTGGAAACTCAGATTACCAGTTCTCAAGTGTCTGATCAGTATCAACTGTACAAACTCAGCATGAGTGTGGTCAATCAATTGAAAAACCTATAGACTTGTTCACATTTTCTGTATTCCCATCGCACAGTGGTATCTTTGTATATTTGAGATTAGACATTAGGTGCATATGTGTTTAAGTATGGAGATAAAGACAGATGAGTAGGAATTGAACAAGACCTGCAGTGAATCAGATATGTGGCTGATTTTGATTTTTGTGCTTTTCTGTTCAAAATTGACCATCATCATTAGTGTATATGTCCAGGGAGCCTACCCAAGAGCTCAACTGTGCTATAAAGGTGACATCGTGAGGTGAATGACAGACAGTAATGTAATGTAATTTTGCAAAGAGATCACAGGGCTGTGAAAATGAGCTCTGGCTAAGAAAAGTTTGTTTGGGAAGAAAGGTCTTTCTGAGCTCCTCCCTGAGGGCCGAATCTGCTGCAGAGTTCTCTATTTTAGAGTGTTTTTAAACCCCAGAGAAGGGGAGGTTTTAATAGTTTTCTGCCTGCCTTGCACTCTGCAAGGTTGGGTTCTCTAGAAACTAAAAAAGTAAAGTAAAAAAGTTTCTAAAACAGTTGCTCTTTGAAATATTGCTCAGTAAATTCCAACAAGAACACATCTTGCTTTCAGTTTAACCCAGAGTCGTCTGAATTTTGAGTACTTTTTACATTTGTTGTTTGTTGTTTTTACATTGTAGAATATTGCTCAAATTATGGTAAAATTGTTTTGTAACGACTTCTCGGCTGGATTAGAAAAGTCACTGCCATAGATATTCAATCAGCATTTAGGCATATCTGGCAAGTATTTATACCTGAGCCATAACAAAGACACTGAAAAGGTATCCGCTCTATAAAAGGAAGCAGTATTTGTCCTCTCTTCTCTCACAGCAGTTCTGGAGTTAGTAATGATGCCCCATCAAAACTACAGGTACATCCACCTGACTAATAAAACAACATTTTCCAGGTATACATACTTGCCTAAAATGCCTAAATGCTGATCAGATGTCTATGGCAGGGACTTTTCTAATCGAGCCGAAAAATCATTACAAAACAATTTTACCATAATTTTAGCTGTATTCTACAATGTAAAAACATAAAACAACAATGTAAAAAGTATTCAAAATTCAGACTCTGGGTTAAACTGAAAGCAACACATGCTGTCTTATGCTGTCTTTGGTTTGTCCATGCAGCTTAAAGTGTTATTTATCACTGTGTCATATGTTGTACATTAAAGTTGTTTAAGGTTAAGTGTGACATACAGAAATTCCCTCAATGAATTGTTCTTTTGAATGGCTACCTCAGGTGTGCCCTACTTTAATACTGTACCCACCCCGCTCTTTTCACACAGAGTGGCTTATCAGACTGAGACTTGCAAATATTTGTGATCTCGGTGAAAATATAATCCCCAGATGTGTTCAGTGTGTCAAATGGATTCAATGCATAATATCTATTGTTTGTCCACAAAGTTATAGTTATAGATATTTTATGGGTCTTTCCTCTCAGTGTGCTGTATTAACCTTTCCTGCTGCTTCTTATCTCTGGTTTCCGTTGTGTTATTGAGGCCACAGCCGTCTGACCTCAGGCAAAACCCTTTTAACTGCAGCATTATTTAGTCACACACCACAATGGCTAACCTCTGCCCACACAGTTGTTTACTTTTCACAATTTGTGGACCATTGCGATTCAGCCTGGTTTTCCCCCGAATGGAGACTTTGATACCTGGCCAACTTCAGTTGGATTGAAGCAGATAAAAAACAGCCACTCCTTAGAAACACAGACTTCTTTTCTAAGAGGTAGGCAAATGAGGCAGTGGGAAGAAGAACACTCACCTGTTCACTACTGTAGATGCTCCTCGGCTTTTTGGTCGTTGAACAGACTGAACCACTTTGAAGCAGACTGTGCCAGACGATTACACTCATTAAGAGATGTGTTTAATGCTCTTGTACCCAGACATTCACTGAGAAGAATATATATAATATATATATATATATATAATTTCTGTAGTTCATCTTATTCAGAGGTTATATATATACAAACAGATCACATGTGTGCTCTTCTCGTGCAGTGGAATGCAATTAAGATGACATATTGGAGCATTGTGTCAACATAAGACACATTAACTCGTCCATTTTCTCTCCATCTCTCTCACTAGCTCTCTCACTCTCTGTGGTCGATGGAGGTGATGTGAAAGTAGACAGATGGGGTTGGCAGCCAGACAACAGGCTGTTGTCCTCTGCGTCTGTTACTGGGCTCTTTTTCCTCGCTCCCATGTATCCCATGTGCCCCCTCTCTTCAACCTCCTCATATGGCCCTGTTCTCTCTTCACTTGCGTTTACACCCTTTTCTCACCAACATTGCTCACCCTATCTACCTTCTTTCACCCTAACATTATCAACACAATTCCCAATATTTCTCCCGTTCCCCCCTTTTTTATCCCCCATTCCCCCTGTCCATTCTTTTACCCAGTGCCATTATGGCCCCACACTAACAGAGGCCTTCATTAAATGTCAATTATACACCAGAGACCACACAGTGGAAGGACAGGACACAATGATTTCTGACCCCCAAAGGTCAACATGCTTATGGGCATTCAGTTCTTGTTGGAGAACAGTCTGTCAACTCTGAGGTCTTAGCAGACTTTAGCTGGAGTTTGTGTTTCTCTGACAAAGAGTTGAGCAAAAAAAAACCCAACTACCAATAAGTGTCATATTACATTATATGAAATATTATACACAATGAGCGCATGTTGATAAAAACAGAAACTTAAAAAAAGAAATAGAAACAGCAAAGGGGTTGGCTTTTGAAGTGACAACTCCAAGGAAAAAAAAAAAAAAACCAGTCTGTTCATTTGTGCACGAGCATGGGAATATTTTGATCACACATCTGTGCACTCTGGGTACTCCCTAGCGTGTTGCTGTGCCTGGGTCTCATACCGCAGAGAGGACCAGGCCAGATGGTGAGTGTTGTGTGTGTGTGTGTGTGTGTGGGGGGGGTGGATGCGCCACATGTTGTGCATCTCCATTCAGACAAGCTGTGCAGTGTGGACATGCCCCCAGCTCTAAATAAACCTGTGGCAGCTCCCAGGGTGGAGCCTATAGCACAGAGTAGTAGGTAGGAGCGTGAGACGGAAGATAGAGTGAGTGAAGAGATTTCACCAGGGAACACATAACAAGAGCCTGTTTGTTGTTTTGGTCGCATACTGTGCGCTGTCACATATTTTGTCCTGAGCTCCATTTCGGTCTTTGTGTAGTTTTTTCCTCATTGTAAATCACTTCTGCATAACCGCTTCTATCTTCTGACCCTGTGTGTTATGCATCCAAACTACATGAGATTATTTGCAAGACTTTATGTGTGTGTGAGACAGAGACTCGGGGGAAAAATGGTGTGCATTTGCAGAAACAGACTGTGAGGCAATAAGTGTGAGGGAGCAATAGAAAGATAGAGAGCCATATGGCAGTTTTTTTTGCTGGCCGCTATGAACAAAAAAGGGAGGCAAAGAAGGATTTGGTGCACAGCCCCAAATGAGCGCAGGATATTTCTGAAGGAGTATAAACCACAGCAAAACAGAAATTCACTTAATTTCTGCCAGAGCAGGCTGTATATAGATAAGAGCACCTCTATCACAGGAAAGCTGTACCATTGGGAGGTTTGTGGAGAAGCTTCCTGGGGCACATGCAAACCCACCGGCACAGCAGTTTTATCTTTTCCTCTTCTTTCCAGGGAAGTACTCCCAGATTACTAATGCATCTCCCTGTCAGCAAGGGCTGAAAATAGGTGAGCGCTGACCCATTTAATCAGAAATGTACTGACCCCTAACTAAGGTGAGAGCAAACGTTTGGTCAGGAGCTACAGGAACGGCTCAGATCATGCATGCCCTGCAGTCTTTTATCTGAAATTAAAGTAAGGTGAAAAATACAGGTAACATCTGAATGGGGGCTGGTTGACTTTGGAATAATCAAATGTTTCAACACAGAGGTCATGGTATCCCTTTTGCAACACTTTCCCACCCTCATTGCTTGTGTAAAGGTAGGATTTTCCAACTCTAGATCACAGATTGTTTGTCCAGCTAACTGATTTAGTGCTTTCTGAAAGGTGGAAAGAAGTGACAGAGGGTAACTTCTCGTGGGAGACTGATGGTTAAGTTCAGTTGACTCGTTGACCCACGTCCACCCTCTCTATCTTTCTCTCTGTCCGTCTAGTTGCCCCTCTGTGGCCCCTGGTCACCACCTCTGGCCCTCTGGCCCCTGACGTCCACCCCCAGTGTTCTCCTGTCCACCCACTGCATCCCCTCAAAGGCCCCCATGGTCAAACCAGCAGCAGTGAAGGTGAAAATGCATCTCTTCTCTGGCCTGTTTGTTCACGGCTGCCATTATGCTGGGTGTGATCAAGCAACCAAGTTCAGCTCCAAGATAAACCGACCCCCCCTCAGCCTCTCCGCTCTCCGTATCCCCAGGGAGATGCACCCCCAAGCAGAGTGTCTTCTCTCTTTCATTGCACCCCATCTCTGGCAGAGGACCTGCTCCCTGTTTATTCTCTTTTCAATGCCTCCTCTTTTGTTTCCTCCTTCTTTTTGGTCTTACGCTATCATGCCTGTGCTCCACTCTTTCTCACAACCCTTACCCATTTTTTGGTTCTTCATCCTCCAATTTCCCTCCTCTTTCTCGGTACTTTTATTTTGGCATGCTGCTTTATACCCATCTCATCTTTTCCTCTCTCTTTTATCTTTAATCTTCTGTGTCTCTAACTCCTCTATGATCTTCTTTCCTCCTTCCATCTCGCTTTCAGTGTGGCCTAGACACCCCGTAGTCTGGAAACTGGCCCATCCCGGCCCTGCCCCTGAGGCCGTCCACACGGCCCCGTGGGTAATAGGCATTGTGTATTCCCACTGATCCCTGACGGGGCCATATTGTGCCTCGGCGGGATGTCAGGAGCACAAAGCCAACCGGCCTGCCACATTGTCTCACACTCCAAATGAAGAAGTTCCTCCTCTGGCTCCCAACACAGCCTTGAAATGTCAGCAGAGAGGGAGGAGGCGTAGGGTGGTGGCGATGTGTGTGTGTGTGTGTGTGTGTGTGTGTGTGTGAGGGTTTGGGGTGCTTTTTTTTTTTAAGGGAATAGATGTGTGTATAGGGGTGTTATTGTTGGAGATGAGGGTTGTGTGTTACTCATTAATGCACCAACACTCCGCTCATTTGGATCTAAATCCCACAGGCAACTCCAAGAGACACACACGCACGCTTGGGTGCTTACTCTCACTCCTAAAAGGCTAACATACATGGAGATGAGGGCACACACAAACACACACACACACACACACACACACACACATGTTGGGCTTGGATTCTGGCTGGGAAAAGATTTATGAATGGGAGCTGTTTGGCTTTGTAAATTTTCTTTCCACCAACTATGAAAACAGCGTGAATTTCAGAGCCAACAGTCAATCAGAACATGTTAAGATAACGCAGCATTATCTTTTCAACCACAAAAAGGTTTTTCTTTGAACTTGAACACAAGTTCACTGGCAATCTATCCCCTCAGTCATGCTGTCACACTTACACACCAGGATTATCAAAGGTGGGATTCAGATGCTGTTGATATGCAGCTAGATAAATAAAGATAAGGAGCTTCACAGGCAGGTCTTCACCTTCACAACTATCACAAAGCAGGAGTGATTGGGATGAGACGTGTCGTTCAGCCCTTTCTGTCTGCCCGTGTCTGTCTAATAGAAGTCAATATTAACTGTCTGGAGATAAAGTGCTACTTCAACACAACCCCAGCTTCTAATTTCCTGTATTTTTTTTTATATGTTTGCCGGTTTGACTTTGAATTGATTGATTGCAAATTGCTTATTGCATTACTTGTATCACTCAGGGTGGCAGAAAAGATATTATTAGTTTGGTTCATGTCCTGCAGCAACAGTCATCATTTGTATCTTTCAGCCATGAAGGTAATCTTTCCCGCTTTCACGTTATCGAGTTGTTTTAGTACCTTAACGTCAGGAGAGGTGCATAAGAAAATGCCCATATGATTAGTTTGTGAAGTGCTCATTTACTTATGATGACTTGTTGGCTCATTCAGAAACATGGATATTCATTTAAAGGATCCGTTCACCCAAATCACAAAAAACACTTTATCCCCACCTACTCCATTCAGATAGGTGGACATCTAAAAACCTTCTTCACATTTTGCAGCTGTAATAGATGTTTATTTGGAAGTAAAAGTCTGTGGTTCTGGCTGCTGCTGTAGGTTATGGCTGCATTCATTTAAAGAAGAACGTGTCTTGTCTAAATATATTGAGAGAAATAAGACTAATTTAAATCATATTTCCAATTCTACAAAGTTCATGTCCATTATCATCTAATTTCATCCCATTTTATTTTATACACTGTATATTAGGCAATATATTATGCCATAAACCTCTGAGTTGCTATCTTAAATCCCTATATTTTGTTATTCTTGTCTCAGACATACATGGTTCTCTGCTATTTAAAATGCATCCATTATTAGAGGGTGAGAATTAACCTGTGAACAGAGCTTTATTTGGTTTACTTGTCTAAGTGCAAAAACAGCAAAGGAGCCACTTAATCAAATGTCTGTTGACATTGCACTTTGCTCTGCACAGGAATGTTGATCTCACTCAAACATACTTTCACATACTTACTGCCATCACATTCCATTAGCTAAATTAGTCAGTTAACAAGGATGGTATTTGTGTAACACTTGCATTTATCAGTGTGTACATACGTTCCTTGTGTATGTTGACTAAAGCCTTACAGAAATCCCAGTAGTAGTTGTAGACCAAAAGTACATGTGTGTTTTTATTTGTGTGGCTCTTCCCCAACAAACCGCTTTCCTTTCCACAAGCGTTTCAAGAAGCTTAATGAAGTGGTCTTTGAGGGCGAGAGCGTAAATGTGTGTATTTGCCTGCCAGCTGGAGCAGCCAGGTCAACAGGACGTCTGAGGGTATAGCCCGCAGGTTGAGCAAACTGCCCCCCTGTGAATCCAGTGTGTGAGCTGTTGACACTGAGCACAGATAGATTGGCTGTGGCTATAATACGGACATGGCCTGGGCTCAGGGGGCTTTGCTTGGGGTCGAACACTGCTCTGCCCAGTCGTTCAGACGCCCTGGAGAGAGCCTGTCAGCATGTCTGAGCCGAAGAGTGCTAATCCCTGTAGCACTGAGCACGCCAAGGCCCGCTCTCAGAAATGCCCGTATTGTAAAGTGATGGCAAATTTTCAGTTTTTTCTTCCCGCTTTTTTTTTTGTTTCTCTGCTCACTTCTTGAATCCCATCTGCTTCTTCTATCGTCTTAATGTCACTTCTATCTCCTTTCGCTTTATGTGAGAAATTGCAGTTATTGGTTTGAAAGCTATTGAACCAACATCTTTAATATTTGTTCCGCCTGGTCTGAACCAGGCCTTTAACATTACCCCATGACCTAATTGCTGAGAGCTAGAAACACAATGACATCCTAATAACAAAATCTGATGGAACTTTTTTGGATGAAAAATGGAAAGTGAATGCACCCCAAATGTCAGGCGGTCGGGGGTTACCTAACCTGTTTCAAATTAAAAATATGTCAAATACTGAAAAAGTTAACAGCGACTTGAAGCACGAGAAATGACATGTTTATTTTTTTTAAAAATACTTTTTTGGCATTTTTGCCTTTATTGGATAGATGACAGTAGTAAGGCAGATAGGAAACAAGGGGAGAGAGAGGGTTTGAACAATGGAATTGAACCAGGGACACTGAGGTATGTGGTATGCACTTAACCGTTAAGCTACTGGGGCGCCCTTGGCCTTGAAGTGAAACCACATCCTTTCACAAACTTTGACCAAAATGCTTTTGTTGCCTAAACCTAACCACATGCAGGAGTCAGGATGCAAACCCTGGTCTTCTTTATCAAAGTAGTGCACTAGGCCCACTGTCCCAATCCACCACACCAACCACCTCTTTGCAACTAGTTTACGATATAAGCAGCAATTACCAGACTAGACAAATTGTTGATAGGGAACCTGATCCAGGCAGCAATTGCTCTTTTCCTCAAAACGTAATTGGAAAAACCAAAAGTAATCTATTAATGGAATCTCGATGAGTCAGGGTCATCGTTGCACAGGAAACCTGAGCATGCATACAACTTGAAGGATGGTAGGTGGAATCAGAAAGTTAGTCTGTAGTTTTGTGAGTGTGATTTGTGCTTATGTGCTTTTGTGCTATATATTTATTTTTGTAAGGTATTACACAACGTGCTGTGAGAATTTCTCAGGTATAATTCCACTCCTTGCTCATGTCACTGAGTACCCTCTTTTCTTGTTGTCTGTCAGTCAGTACATATACACCTATTTAGTCAAATTCACACCATCTCCTGTTTTACATTTCAACTGTCCCTTTACTCCCTCTACTCTCTGTGTCCCTCCCCTTCTCCTTTCTCTGACTTATCTTTCCATTCTGCAGTAATGAGCGTGCTGTAGCTGCAGGCCTGTCCGTGCTCTGTGTTAATCCTTCCTTTCAGCTTGAGGGCCATTTAGAGCACAAGCACCCAGAGCCTGTTCCAGAATTTAATTAAACATTCTTGGTGTCGCTGTGTTACCTTACACACATTCTCTGTCTCTCTTTCAAACATGCACACGCACGCATATGCATACACACACCTAGACTTTGTTGTTTAAAAACCTTTTTTGGAATCCAGACGATCCCCACTCGACAACTTCTATGTATTTGTGAAGGCATCAGGTCTGTTCCATGTCAGTGTGTACTTTGTACCCCCAGCGCTCAACTGGTGGAATTAACGCACGTAATGCTCAGTCATCAATCAAAATCGCGTCAACAATTTCAGTGTTGATAACAGAAAATATCAATACAAAATCAAATAAAAGCCAAAGCAGCAGCAGTCAGTGATGCAGATCAGGTCATCAGAATATGTGTGAGTCATTCCCTCATTTGCTCAAATGTTTATTTTACTTTTTCTCTGAGTGACACCTTACAGGTGCACGTGGAAAATATTCTTTCATGACTCAGTTCAGACAAGATGAAGTATTGCAAAATGGCCGTGTTATTCCTCTACTTAGTGATTAGAGGAGGGCATGTTACAATTTATTTGACTGTGAGGAATTTGCTCCAGGCTTCTATGCAATCTCACATGGCTGATAAAGTCTAAACTCAATAAATCAAATCAGCATGTTTCAGCACAATTCAACCCATTGGCTCATGTATCGTGGACTATAAAACACTCACACACTTTTGTGTATATAAATGTCTGAGAAAAACCACACAAACAATTTTCTCCAGTGGAGGAAATTACTCTCTGAAGAGTGACATTTTGGCTGTTGCCATTCAACTTTGGTGATTTGGCTTCTGTGTATGTGTTGTTTGTGTGGTGGCTTGGCTTGGACTCCCCTGTCTTTCTGCGAGGGTACAAGGGTCTCGTACAAGTCTGGCAGGTCGTCATGGCTTAATGACCAAACTCTCTGAGCTCTTAACCTAATCAGGAGGTAGCAGAAGGCTTTTCGTTTCTGTCACACACATACATGTACAAGGAGGCGTACATTTTACATGGTGCATGCATAAACACACAATATAAGCGAACAGTTGGACAGGTGTAAAACGTGCCCCGGTCAGTTATGCTCATCAGCCAATCAGGGCAGCGAGTCAGCCCAGATAAATCATTTCTCGCCAATCAGATGTTGAGGAGGGTCAGAATATACAACGTTAGTTCCCCCTCGCTGTGAGTGAGTGAGTGTGTGTTATCTTCCCTGGACTAACAGAGGCCCTCATTCATACTCAGGTCTTTATAACTGGCCAAAGAAAGACTAATTTGGGTGGAGGTTTTTTTGGTGGAGGGGGCAGTATGGGGGAGCTGTATTGTTTGCCTAATCCGCAGTGACTGGGAAGTTGTACGCTGTGCAAATAGCGCATATTTGAGCAGCTCTGCTCCGAAGTAAAGCCCCTTCTGCCCCAAACGTTGAGATAAGCATTGGGCTTGGATTTATTCAGAGAGCGATGTCTTAACGGTCAAATTTTTTTGGCTCGTTCTCATGCCATTTTGTTTTCCATAAGAGCTGCACAACACACACACACACATATACTGGCATCGGGAATGATTTGAATGCTGTTGCAGAAACAATTGTGCAATTCTTATCTTACAACAATTTAGCGTATCAATGTCTGTATCTGCCTGTAGAGATAGGGTGGAAAGAGTTATGACATTTTTCTTTTATTGGATAGCAGACAGTAGAGAGGGACAGAAGAAATACTGTAGAATGATGAAAAATGGGACTTTCAGGACTCAAGAAAAAAAAATCTCCTTTGAGTTTTTGTTATAATCATCTCTTCCCCTCCCTCCATGCCTTTTACTCTTCCCTCTTCTTCTCTTGATCTTCCCCACTACCTGAGCTTCACGTTTGAGAGAAACTTTCAGATGACAGTTCAGAAAAGCCCTCCTCTGATTAATTTAGTGTCCCCAAAATGTCCTGTGTGGTTAGATGTGGGGTGCTTTGATTTATAACTGAAATCATAAATACAAAGACCGTCTGTGAACAAAGTAGACTGTCAGCAAGTGATGTCGAGATCCATGTCATCCATCCATCCCTGCATTTGCAGGCCAGTTTCTTATCTTGGCTAAACAACCTGTGGCTTAGGTGGGGGCGTGCTTCTTCATGTACTTGAGAGACATGGTATACGTTCCAGGGTTACATAGGTGAAAGTGGGCTCTGCACTGTGCATGCGTGTGTGTGAGTGGGACAGTCATATGTTTGAGTGTGTGACAGTTAGCTGGCATGATCAGGCCTCAGTGAAATGTTTCACCTTGCTTGACGTGTAGCAGCCAGGCTCGTACCATGGCCCGAGGCTGCGTGTGGAGTGTTTTGACGACGTGTCTGTGTAAATCTAAATGTTCTGACGCACTGCCTTCTCCACAACTTCAGGTTTCCTTTCACATGGCCCAGGGCTGAGTCTACTATCTTGCCCACTATTTGACTTTCAGATCAGTCAATCTATTACATTACCATAGGATTGGCTTTCAAACACTGCAGACGTTCTGGTTTGGAGCACATAAGTCAAACAGAGTGCACTGAAAGGTTTGATAAGGAGTATGGGACCAACAGCTAAATCCGCTGTTTATTCTATAGCGTTTTAAGGCTCAATAAATTCAGACAGCTGCAGCAGTTAGTGCCATTGTGTTACCTTTTGAATTATTGCGATAGATCTCTGTATCAGAACTTTAAAGGCCTTGTGTAGTCCAGGCCTTTCCTAATCTCCCGTCATCTGCATAGAACTGCATAAAACTACCGCTCACAATGGCAGCACAGATCAACACCAACAAGGCTAACTTGTCCAACAAAGTGCTGCTTTATTTCAGCCACCCTTTAAAACACACAAGCTATAATCTTTGGAGGGAGTGTTTGGATTGGAGGTCTGATTCTCTCAAAAGCAGTGCTCTCCTTTCTTCCCTTTTTGCTGTATTGAGGAATTCCCTTATCTTGCCCCACCAGTGGCGTAGCACAGAAAAGAGCAGGCCGCTCTATTGTCAGCCCCTTAGAGTTCCAGTCTTGTTTGATAGTGTTTTCTGCGGGTCACTTGACACCCCCCTCCTTCTTTTTTCCAACACTCCCTCATACCCCCTCATTGTTTGCCTCTTCTATTATTCCCCTAACCAGATTCAGGGTGGGGATGGGGGGGGGGTTATTGAGAGGTGGATGAAGGGAGGATAGGGAAGTTTGTCATCGGTTTGAAACAGTGAAAGGCCTCAGTCTGCTAACAGTCAGCCAGGGTGAACCAAAAAGCCATGGAACCATATGGAGCCTCCAGACAATCAAATTACCTTTTCTCCTCTCTTCTTCCCCTCCCCTTTGTGTTTCTTTCTTTCATTTTCTTAAAGAAATTATCGCAGATCTTTGCATTTGCCACCCGAAGGCAGGGAGGGCATAAGTGGAAGATGTGACCAAATTCCACCGCTCCTAATAAGTTAATGGAATAATGAGATCATCCCTTGTCCATCACGCTCTTAAGAATTCTGGGGGAAATGCTTTGCTCTAAAGGTGAAGACCCTTAGGGGGTCAAATATACCAGACCTACATAGAAAAACTTGCCCTTTTTAGAAAATGGGTGTGGAGCACAAATTATAAGCATTTATGTTTATGTTATATATTTATGTTTACATTTATGTTATTTGTGTTATATAACATACATTGAAAATTACAAATTGCTATCCACTTCTTGTGGCACAAATTATTCTGTTAGTCAAATTAACTGAAGCACAGCGCTGACACAGTCAAGTGAAAAGTTTTACACTGCATGAATATATTCAGTTAAGGCTGCTGACAGAATTATAGCTGATGTGAAGGATGACGTTTTTTCACCTGTGACAAAACGTTTTCTCCATCCCCTGTAGGAGTTGCTTCCATTTGCCATGGTAACAAGCTTCCCCTAGTAATTTAAATGTCAAGGTGAGTGGAGAATAGCCAGGGGGTGTTTCATGGGACCGTGGCACATGCACGTGTTTTGGGGTAGAACTCACGCCAGAGTCAATGCCTGGGTGGCCAATTAGCAAAAAGGAAAGAAAAGACCCTGTGCCATCAACCAATGATGGCTGGGGGAGCAGAGAAGGGGGAAGGTTTTTTTTTGTGTGTCTGTTTTCCTCTCCCTTTCCTCCCTCCCTCTGTTCCTCTTTTACTCTCTAACTTTGTCTGTCAACTTGGTGTCCACAGCAAAACTCCATCGGAATACCCAATGAGGATTACTAGACTGGAAGCAGTGGGATTTCTAGGGTTGTGTGTGTCTGTGTGCGTTTATGTATGTATGCATGGCCGTGTGTGTGTGTATGTGTGTGTGTCTCACTTGTTTGTGGAACAAAAATGTCCTAGTGTGTCCCTAGACAGACATTTGGCTGGGTCCCATTGGCCATAGAGGATTACAAACCCTCTCTTTGCCTCTTCACACTGGCCCACAGTGCTCCCCCCTGGCTAATGACCCAGTGAGACACATTCATTCCTTCAAATAGACCTCAGATCTGGGCTCATCCCTGATATTTCCTCTACATAAAACATTCGACCACCAGAGGCTGATTATCATAAAATTCCCAAAACACACCTTTGAATTTTTGTGCTCTTCCTTCCATGTTGCTATTGGTACTTTCCTATATTTGACAAGTTCGAGTTGCAGAGAGCAGTTACTAAAAAGGCTTTTGTTGGCTTTCCTGAGCAACAACCTTTTATCTGAGCTATCCAATGTAGGATTTTTAAAGCACCACAGAGATTAAACTTTTTTTTACTTTGTTTTCTCAAAGGTGAATGGCTCGCAGACTTATACTGATGCTAAAGTCATTGTGAGAGGCCCGGGCATAGACCACCAAGCTCCAGATGCTGTTCAGTGCCTTGTGCAAATGGCAGCTCTAATGCTCCAAGAGATCAACAAGGTGGTGGTTTAAGGACTGTTAGCTGCGTTCCTCCCAGCCCTGCTCATTAATGACTGGGGAGGAGATGGAGTGTAAGAGAGACCTGTGGGAGCCTGTCTTCCACTATCCTTTGCTTCAGCCTTCATCTTTTCACTCTACCCCTCCAGATATTCTACTGAGCTGATCCTCCCTGATGCCACGCCAAGACCTGAGCATGTTACTCCCCTTCTAGCAATATGGCCTATTTATACACATCAGGGTTATAGGGAGTGGAGCGCTGCCAATGGTTGAAGAAGCTACGTGCAGCAAAAATTGGTTAGATCAAGAGGGTTGATTTTTATGTGGAATGTGAATGTTTTGATTTTTTATACTTTGAATATACAGTTATTTGCGGTTACTGAATTAAACAGGAAAGGCTTCCTGCAAATGTATGACTCATATAATACTGTAGATACTGCTGAAAATGATCTTCTGTGATGCCTTTTTGTCTGGTCTTGTTTTCACTCCGCTGCAGGGGAGTGTTGCTTTGTGCCACAAGTGAACCCAACATTAGCTGGCTTGCAGTATCCCAATTAACCTTTCCTTCAAAATGGTTGTAAATGCATTAAAGTGTACTGCTGCTTGTTTTTGCTTATATGGACAGCATGTGCATGTGTGTATGTGAATGACTGTGTCTGCGTCCGCACAAGCAGCCCATTTTAATGACTCCAGGCCTCGCTGTTGAAATTGAGAATAACTAATGAGTGTGTGCCAGTGGGTGTGCGTGCATTTCTGTGCAAGCACGCATTTTTGTGTGCGTCTGCGTGTACGGGTGTGTGTTGAGGAGCGCAGGCCTGGAGTGGGGTGCCGCTGCTGCATTTGGGTCTTTGTGGCTCTCTGTGAAGCGGGGTCGACCTTGTGGGGCTCTCCTCTGGGGCCCAGACAATGCCAGTGCAGGATTATCCACCCCAGGACAAAGTGTGTGATTACCATGAGAAAACAGCCAGCTCCAGCCCCATAGCCAAGGACTGCCAGGCCTGCTGGAGAGGTGGGCTGCCACTCATTAGCTGCAGGGAGATGCTGAATGCAGGCGCACACTCACCACCTTACACTCACACACAGGGAAACACAATGGCACACACGCACATAGTGACACGCATGGTCATACTGATACACATGTGCACGCACTCACAAATGCAATTTGTAGCTCATGCGCAGACATACATACACAACAGTCAGGTTTACAAAAACTACACAATTATTAACTTTTATGCAAACGTGAGCCTGTTCTTGAAGGAAATGTGAAACATATTTGTTATTTAAATGTTGAACACAAAAGATTGGAGCCAGTTTGGACTGAAGGCATTTTTAGACAAATCCATCAAAAATGCTTTATTCATCTTTTTTTCCCCCCTTTTTTTAACCAAACAATAATACAAAATGTGTGAACCAAACTTTGACCAAATAGATGTCATGGCATTTTTCACTGTTAATCCATTAATATACAGATTTGTGATAATGTTAAGAAGAACTCAATGTCACTTTATGGGCAATATGATAATAATGTGCTTTTTGTACAAAATTACTGACCAAAATTACTATATGTTAATTAGAGCTGGGCGTTAATTCAATATTATTGTATATCAACTTTTAGTATAATCGTATAATGATGATATGATCATATAGTGTTATTGTCTTACAAAATTCAGTTGTCTAAACTAACAGTAAATTGTAATTAGAAATAACGAAATAACTTATTGAGGTGTTTGTCTTACACGTGTTAAGCATTTTGTCTTTAGTGGAACACTTTCACTCTATTGAACATCAATTTAATTTTTGTTAATTTAATGTTATTTACATATATTAGTTAAATTGTAATCTGCATAAATATTGGGGGAAAAATCTAAATAACATCATTATAGTGATTTCAGCCATATCACCCACCCCTTATATCAAATTGTACTTGTATTTGTGTATGTGTGTGAATATGTTGCAACATATGTTGCTCTACCAATGTGCATATTTGCATAATGAACATTATCACTTTGAAACAAGTATGCTCTGCAGGGGCAGCAAGAAGGTGTGCTCCACAATGGACAGACAGAGATTGGTGTCCCATCCTGCTGCGATGACCCAAAAGAGAGCCACAGGTCTATTGTAGAGTTTGCATCTTAAGCCCCTGATCAGTGGATTTCCCACCTCTTCACTGAAGAGTCTCTCTGTCTACCCTGGATTAAAGGGATGAGCTGATACCCTCCTATCTCCTCATCCGTCCCTCTGTCTCCACTGAGGAGGATGAGAAGGAGATGTCTTTTGTGGGACTGAGGCAACCCACTCGAGTTGAGCTGAAGAGGGTCTGCGATGGAGGAGGTTTGGGGGAGGAGAGCAGCAGACGGAGGGAGGATGGGAGCCATGATTATTGATGAAGAAGACGTTTTTTAAAAGACGCCTACCAGGAGATATCCCCATCCATAGACAGTAGAAGACAAACACACACACACACACTGAGAGAGAGGGAGAGATTATGAACGTATTGTTTTAACTGGGTGGCAGCTCTGGGTCACAGGGGAGGTCAAGAGTTCGGTCCCCTGCCACTTTGACCCCTCACAGTTACAGCATTTTTTTTTTTGTGTGAAGCCACTCCTTTATATTTCTTTGTCTTTTACAACTTTGTGCTATTTTACGACCTCTTTGTTTCCATTGTTGGGAGGCGTAGAAGTAGCAGTGGGCAGGGCGGATTGAGCTGGTGGGGAAATGTATTGCCACAGACATATGTGTTACTGAAAATTTCTTCTCTTGCTTTGTTTGATGTCGTCTTTATGTTTATTTACTATTATCTGATCTGGTCTAATCTTTTTCTATTCTCCCCCTTCATTTATTCTCCTTCGGCATTCTAATTTCTCCTCCACACTCCTTTCTCTCTTTCAATCCATCTCTTCGCCCTTCCTGTTCTTCTTTCCCTCTCCAGGGTGGGAGACAGGTCACAGCTGTAGGGGGACGGCTAGCCTGTCACGTGTTGCTTTGTCCCGGCCTCCACCAAAACATACCGCCACAAGTTACCCTGGTAACTGCCTTTCCTTTTAACCACCCTACTGTAGTTTGGAGGAAATGGCAGCATTCCTCCTCCAACCAGTATTCTCCAGTGACTCCCAAAAGGTCGCTTTGACTTTTAATTTCTCTCCTCTGGGTATGATTCATGATTTCCTCTCTTATATGGGCCGGTTGATGTTTATATTTGACTTCTAGAAGAGCTAAAATAAATTCAAATCTGATTGGACACTGAGCTATTTATCTACCTGGAGATGGCTGCCAAAACTCTATTCGCTGAAGCAGGAGTTAGTGAATGTCACAAGAGAGAAATGAATCCTGGTGTGTATCTCTATAAATATTTGACTCTCCTTCCTCGAGCCCTCACCGTGAGAAGAGGCTCTGCCTATTCCTGCTCTCCTTACCAGGGGGAACAGGGTGGCAAGCCGTCTGATTAATTGACTTAAAGAGAACATAGATCATGTTTTTTGGGAGACCTAGAAAAAGTTTGGGCCTATCCTGTGTATACTACAGAACATCTTATTCAGCAGTAAATTTGAAACTGTTATCAGTGAAACATTACGCTGCTAAAGCCTGCCCCGCTTCTCCCCACATTCCTTTGCGGTCTCTTCTTTGAACTGAGCCGTGCATTGCTATGGTTAATGTTAAAAATAACGGAAAATAGGTTGTCAGATCTACCGAATTTTTGGTACTTCTGACATATGGGAAATCTGTTTATAGCCTAAATTACTCTTCTTTGCAGTGTGCTTCCCAAGAGGATAGCTTTCACTTGAGTGCAAGTGTGTGTCTGAGCGTGTGTGTGTGTGTGTTAGGCGTGCACACTATGAGATCATCTGTGAGTATCACAGATGGCCTGGGGTCCCTTTGCTGACATGACTCTCATTTATAACCATCAGGGGTGGATGCTACACCCTTGCCTCTCTACCCAGCATTCATTCTCCTTCTCCCTCTCTCCCTCTCTCTCTCTCTCTCTCTCTCTTTCTGTCTCTCTCTCTGTGAGACACACACACACACACACACAGACAGACACACACACACACACACACACACCCACAGATACACACACAAACTATGGACTAATGCACTCTACCTAGCAACGCTCGGCACTGAATGGCATCACACTGCTCCGTAGTCCAACTCTATAGTCAGCGGAATCAATAGACGGCTGATGTTTGAGGATCTGGCTGCTGTCCACAAGGGGGACTGTTTGTCTTTGCTGATCTATCATCACAATCACCACAGCATTATGTCATCTTCTATTCATTCAGATGTCCAGATTTCGCTGAAAATGAAGAAGTTGCATAATTAATAATCTTTAAACTGATTGTTCTGAAGAATTTTCTTTTGTTATTAAATGCATACAAATGAGACCGAATTAGATATTCTTTTGGAAACTCATCCTTCTCACTATTCAACAGTTACTATGAATTTTTGAATTCCCCAAGTAAGGGAACTCAACAAGCTGTTACACCCCCCCCGCAGCCTTTGCCTTCCCAACCATCCACACAGCAACCAGTGCTCATTGAAGAAAGAGGATCAGCTCCTTCTGGTGTGTTCCCTTGGCCCGTTTAGCATAGGTCCCCACCCTGGGGCCTTCAGGCATGGCTCTGTGCCCTGACACCGGGTCTGGGGGAATGCACACCCTGCTTAATGCTTTCTAATGGCTCAGAATGGTCTTTAATGAGCTTGAAGATGCAGTGCTCCGTATGGTGTTGTTCACCTGGGAAAATCACAATCTGTGCACCCGGGGACCGGACTTAGGCCTACATATATACACACACACACACACACACACACACACACACACACATATCCATGGCCAGCACATGCACACACTCACACACACACACATTCAACTGGCTTTTTGCAGCCTCAGCACACTATTGTCCTTTTAGTGAATAGAGCTGGAACGTGGTCAGTCACGGTTCCATTAGGGTGCTGTGTGTTTGAGGACTGATGTATGCTTATGTGCGTGTGTTTGTGTTTTTATGTTTTCTTTTGTGTTACTATGTCTAATTTTGTGCTCGTCTTCCACAGTTTTGCATTCCCTATTACAGCCCTTCTGTCTTCAGAACATCTTCAAAGCATAAATATTGTATTTATTTAATTACTAATATTGCCAATGGTAGAATCCATCGAATATATAAGACATAATGGCCCCCACCTCTCTTCATGCTGGTGCTAGGCACTAATTAACAATAGTGGTGCCACATATAACCCCATTCGTTCCCTCTATCCAACCCTCCAGCCCCCTCTCATTCCACCAGTCTACTATCTGCCTCACAAGTCTCTGGGGTCTCATAAACTAGCACACTGAATTTGGACAATCCAACATGTGCTTTGTTTCCCCCGACCAGGGCTTTCTCCTCATTAATAACTTCCCTGTCTTCTGAGCTTTTTTTGCATATCCTCAACAGTTTTCCAGGCTTGCTTTATTTGTTCTTTATATTTTCTAACTTTTATTCCACTTCTTTGCTTTATTCCTCTATGTGAATACCATTTGGAAATCAATGTTTGGTGTGTTTTTTACTATGTCTTCTTTTGACTTATCATTTACATTGTGTCTGTTTCTGTCCCATCTCTGTCTGTCGCTCTCCTGTCACCTCCATTTGTGCCCACGCAGCTGCAGAACTTCCTAACATCCATGACCAGCAGTGAGAGGTGCTCTATCAGCAGAGGGTGTGAACGTGACCAAGCGGGGACTTCCCTCTCTTCCTTGGGCCACAAAAGCAGGATAGCCTGCAACAGAACATCAGCACCAACAGAAGGACACCCGCTTTTGTTTGCACGTAATGGATGCTGCCCATTCACTTATATGCTCCCATTCTCAATCTTAGCTGTTTTTCTTTCTTCCTTTCTTTCTTTCTTTGCTATCAGAGATCAAATCTGTGCTCCAGTAGCATTACAGTTGAGTGCACATATCACACAAAAGTCAAAGGTGTCTTTGATGTCAACCTATGTAAATCTCCTACTTTATCCATCTCTCTTTAAAAGTTCTTTGCAGATGTGCACTCCCGCCCCCCGTCTCACCTGATTTTTACTGTTCCACTTCACAGAGCATCAGTGGTCGGGTCAGCAGAGCACGGTGAGCCTCGGCTTGTGGGCCCCGAGTCGGGAGTTCGGGGCCCCTACTGCCCCCCAGTGGGAGGGCCCGTGGACGCAAGGGGAGGGCCAGGGCGGCCCAGTTTGACAGCTCAACACACAGGGTCTGCTGGTGACCAGGGGGCCTTCGAAGGGGCCCAACTATACTGCTTTAGATAGCACCACACCCCGGTTCCATCCCCCAAGCCTCCAGGCTGTTGTTCCCTCAGAGAAGAGGGTGTGTTTGCAGGAGAGACCAGGCGAGGAGAGGCAGGGCCCGGGACAAAAGACGGTACTCCGGCCAGCACTGTTCTGCATGGTAGCGGCTGTATTCTTCTCCCCTCTTTTTTGCCTTTTCTTTTCTTCGGGTTAGCTGCCTTTGTGGGGACGTGATGGAGGCTGGGGGGCAGATATGATGGATGGAACTGGGGGGCATGGATGAGTTGGGGGGGCCGCATAGAAGCGATGATGGAGGGGCCCAGTGTCGTGCTGCCTGTCTGAGAGGAACGTGCGAGGCATGGGGTGGCCCCGGGTGGTAGGCGGACTTGGGCCTGGGGAGGGGGGGGGGTATAGTTTCTGTGTTGTGTGTTTGTTTCATTTTGAAGGAGTGTGGATGGAAATGGGGGGGAGGGTGCAGACCTTGGCGAGAAGGAGCGTGCGAGGGATGTAAAGGCCCATGCAGCATCTATGGATGAGGACGTACGAGTGAAGAAGGATGTTGCTGTGGGTGGGGATTTGTTGGAGATGAGGGTACATGCTGAGGAAAAAGAATCGCTTTTTAGCATCGTGGGGGATCCAGCTTCTCTGATGAATCTGCAAAAAAAAAGTTCACCACTAGCAGATCTATTCTCAAGTTAATAAACATTGGCCACTATTGCAAAAATGTTGTATAGGATGCACTTAAATGTCAAATATCTTTAAGTATTCAAACAGATATGCATACATCTGAGAGTTGAAAATACAGTCGATCTATGATATTTTTAATAGGGAGAGAGTTGACATTAGTGTGTTGCACTGCCTACTGCCTGCATGTGGTGTGTGCATATGTGCTTGTAGTGTATGTGCGCATACGTACTGGGTGCTGCTGTATGTGGAACTCAGTTCTCTGGGGGTGAAAAGACAGATGAGGGTACAAAGTTAGGCTGAGGCCACAATATTTCATCACAGACAGTATAGAACCAGGGCTGGATAAATTGTTTAAAATAATCATCATATGACTATCCTTTGGCCAACATCATATAATACCACACACACGATACACGATGTTGTCATTAATTCTGAGGCTTCACTCTGCTCTCCTGTGTTTATGTTTCTTGTGTAATCTACAGAACATCTTCCTCTTTATTTCATCACATCATAAGGATTAGGAATCCTAGTATTCCCAAGGGATGGCCCTCCTTCTATGTTCTCCTTACTGCACCTTGCACTGTGGAATGTCCTTCTCAGCAAATCAATGACAGCCTGCTTCTCGACCCACTTCCCTCTCCCACTGTCCACCTTGCAATGTGGAATGTCCTAATCCACAGAGATACACTGACAAGTGCTTATTACCCTGGCAACACTTTTCAGCAATTTGCAAAAAAACAAACAAACCCACATTCAACCGCCTGACACCATTCAAATTTAGAATTCCCTGTCATTTGACAATGCCAAAAAAGATTTAATGTCAAATGACCAGTTTTTATCAATACCAGAATCTGCTGTTGCTGCTCCTTAACCTTGTTAACCAATTATTAGTTTTTAAAGCTTGTTTGAAATGCTTCAGATTGTTTCCAAGGTCCCTGGATGGGGTTTGAAGTCATTTAGTATGATGCGACTGAATGAGGCTTTAGACATTAAATATGAGGTTGCTACCATAAAGACAAAAGGTAGCAAAGTCATACCACTCCCACTCTACTCTGTCAGTTTACTGGAGGTCTTTATTGACACATACAGACCACCTGCTGCATGACAAAACGCCCAAACGCCACACTTTCACTTTCCTCACCAAAAAAGATAGAAAACCTCCTACTGGTGCGTCACAGACAGGAAAAAAAACAAACAAAAAGGAAACCAGGACAAACGCCAATATTCCGCCCATCAGATACCAATCAGGGCCTGGCGACCTGCTGGCATCCCTCTGGAGGACTGAGATCAGTATCTGGCAACATGCTGGTTGTCCAGTAGCCGACAGCCTGGTGGCTGTCACCCAGTGCCCAGAGAGAGACATCCTCTTTGGACTGGGACAAAGGTGGCTGGTCCTCAGGGATTACCCATTAGCATGCTAGTCTGTGTGTTTAACACTGGCCTGAATGCAAAGGACAAGAGCCAGAACCCTTGTCTATTCTTAAGCAGGGAAGTGTTACTGTTTCAGCTGCTAATGCCGGTCTGACTTATGCATATATATGCATACATGCATATATATGAGAGGAATTCTTGTTTCTATCGGTATGCTGACTGACTTAATAACAGCTTTGCAGGTGAAATTTGATGCACTAAAAGTTACATTGCAAAATAATATAAACTTAAAACCTACTATTATACCATAACCAGTTTTCTTCTCTATTTTCTAAAAAAAATATGTTTTTTAGTTAGGTCTCATGAGACTTTTAAGCTTGAATTTCATGAACCTTTCCTTGACTTCCTCTTAACAATGTGGTTGGCTGGCCTTTTGAACCTATGCCTTGGTCCTTTAGCGGTTATTAGACTGTGACACCCACTAATTTAAGAGCAAAAAATCCATATTGTTTGTTGCCTTTATGGCATGAAAGAATGGCATGAATTTCATATAAAGGCAAGATGAAGGCATGTGATATCTGTCCCTTTCTGAGATTCATGCTAAAGTTTGAAAACAAGCAATACAAGGATGTTGAAGCTGAGTGGTAGTGGAATTTAATGCTGATTTATTAATTCAGTTAAAGTAGCCCATTTCTCGATTTATCTATCTGTGTGTCGGGGTGACCGCAGTTCTTTTTCTGTGTGTGTGTGTGTGTTAGCCTAATGATGTGTAAAGACGCCTGTATGGAAATGTGTATTTGTCAATCTTTGTGATTTTCCTCCATGATTGTGTTTCTGTGTGCATGTGTGCCCGTGATTGTGTGAAACGCTCCTCTTTTTTCGTGCTGCTGTGTGTGTGATTATGTGCTCAGACTTGCTGGCTGGTGGCTGATAATAACACAAGAGGCCGTGTGTTTGTGGATCTTTTAGCTGAGGAGATTCCCACCGTGCTCAGCGTGTCTGGGCTCTGTGTGTTTTTGGGGTTGCACGCGTGACTCCGCCAGCTGTTCTATTCTCCTGTTGGCCCCCTCAACCCTACCCAGCCCTTGTCCCCTCGCCCACCCCTCCTTCCCTCCGAGGCCTGCTCTTCATCTGATAAGGCCGCGCTGGCCAAACCCCTGAGCAGAGCTCCTCACAGCCCCTCAGCGCTGCTCCGTGCTAACAATACACCCTCCTCTCCCCTCCACGCTCACGCCATTTACATGTGAAAACACGGGGTCTTATCTCCAGTTCACTGGAGCTATGGCACCACCGCCAAGTGAGTGCCAGTGTTCATATATGTGTCAGCAAAAGTGGGGAGAGAGCTGCATGAGTAAAAGCAAGTGAACTGTGAACACCTATATGGCTAAATCCATATTTATATCCCTACTTGAGCTTTACTGTTCATCTCTTTCCATTATAGAAATATTATCAGAAACTACATAAGCAAATTAAATATACAGTAACCTCAAGAGTCTCATTCAGCACTAGTTGGAAGAATTAAGGGCTTTATTGTCTGTGCGATATAAGCCAGCTTTATCTCACTTGCACTGTATCCAATAGCTAAGGGCTACGGTAATACCAAATGAAAGACCCCCAAGAGAGGAAAAGTAGTATCTCTGCTCCGTCACCTTGGAATACTGCCATGGTGTCTATTAACAATAATCCTCATCTGCATGAACATTAACGTCACCCCTTTCCTCACGACTACCATGACAGCCGACCCAACTACCTCTATTACTCCGCTTTGTCTCATCTCCTGTGGGGCATAACTGAAGGGACAGCATCCTCTGCTCCAGCAACACACTGCTTTGCAGCATATGTAGAAATCCACCAAATACACCAGCTGCCGGGCAGACGGAGACAGGACAGCAAAAGAGAAGCGTGCAGGCTTTTAATTAAAGTCTGTGTAGTTAAGGGCTCGGGTAAGCAAACATGGGCCTCCAGCCTCAGAGTTTAAGATGAGGTAGAGGAGAGCAGGGCGATGAGAGAAAAGCGGCCAGCGTTGGGTGAGGGAGGAGGGGCGAGGGGAGTGAAAACGAGAGATGTGTGAGTTTGAGAAGATAAAAGACGAGCAGGCCGGGATAAAGAACCATAAGGAAGCGAGGGGCAGGTAGAGGGATGGAAAGGACAGGAGGAGGGGATGGGTGTGTGCTGTCAGAGATGGTATCACACGTTATCTGATGTATCATAATGTGACGCGGATATTGGGGTGGGAGGAAGAGCAAGATGATATTCAGGATTTGGGGGGACATTACAATGAAAATAGGGGGCGACTGGTGAGATAATATTCATTTATGTATTCGCTGAACTAGGTGTCAGAAGAGATGTAGATAGTTGCCATGTATCTAAGATATATGCAGATCAGAGCTTGAATGCTGAACATTTTAGCATTTAAGTATGAATAGCTTCTTTGAACCTAAATTCGACAAATTAGATTACAACAATGTAGCAAGACAGAACTGAAGAGCTTCAGTTTTGCACATTGGACGATTCTGCTCTGAGCTTAGTTCATTGTGGTGACTTGGTGACATCTGTTGGTGGTAATGTAGAACTTCAGGGGTCTATTCAGCTGCCACTATAATAAAACATTAATGCATGGAGGAAAAATATGGATGTTTTATTTGAGTATTTCTATTTTATGTGATTTCAAATTTGTACTCAACTACAGTTCAGAGGGAAATATTGTACTTAAACTGTACTTAAACTTAAAAAAGTTTCACTTAAAAAAAATTGATAAGCTTATACTATACAATGCATTGTTAAAGATTAGACAAGTGGTTCCCAAAGCTTTTGTGTTGTGACCCTTTCACCCTTTCAAAACGGTGTCTGGTTGGGGCCATCTCTTGCATGGTTTTATTTAAATAACGGTTTTAGGCCCAAAGATTTAAAATGATCCAATATTTTGCAATAAAGCAAACAATAGAGAAAAGTCCAAAATATGACCACAAATTCATCCCACAGAAGTTTTATTTATTTTCTTTTAGCCCCTCTCAACTCATTAATCTTCATTAAACATCTCAGATTTATCTTGTGACCCTTTGGTGAGGCCTGACCCACCAGGCTGGGAACCACTGAACTGAACTACCTGCATAGTAGATAAAAGTTCCAGCTTGACCAGCTACCACATTGAAATACTGCTTGCGCACTGACGCGTCAGTATTAGCAATCTAAAAATGTCATGAATAATAATACAGTATATCAGTCACAGGGGCCACTTTTACTAATGAGTACTTACTTAAAGTACATTTTGCTGATGACACCTCTGTACTTTTACTTAGTAACGTTTTGAATCCAGGACCTTTACTAGTAATGGAGTATTTTTACATTGAGGTATTGTACTTTGTTTCTTTAGTAGGGGATCTAAATACTTCCACCACAGAATACTTCATTCTCTCCACCCACAATGTGGAGCCAGATGGTATTTCTGATACTAAATCTTTATTATTTGGGGATCTGTGATCTGAAGTATTTCTGTCTGGGCTACAGGCTTGCAGTCCAGCCCTAGACTTTGCAATAAACACATTTTGACAGTATATTAGTTTGCTGAGAAAATGTAATATTAGATCTAAAGGAAGACTCACACACACAAGATCTGAGTCAGAATTTTATATTACTTTTGATGTATAGAATACAAGGGATAAAAAGATCATGATGGGCAATGTCATAAAAAGTAAATAACTGACCTCATAAGATCAAATCAGAAAAAAATGGAATTTGATCTTTCCTTAAAACACAAGCTATAAACAACAGAACAGACAGACTAGTATACATTTTGTCCTGAGAAATGTTTTCCAGTTTTACAGCAAATAACATGAATTCTGTTTTACTCGATAGACCTTTGCACATTTTAATAAAATAAAGGTAAAAATAGTTGTGACACATAATCATTCATTTGGAGGGTAATGTCCTTGGGTTAAGGTTAATAATGATTATCTTTGGTTTGATTGTTTTTCTTCTGCCTGCATTACATTTCTTGTCTCCTGGCTGGAGAGGAAAAGTAAGATGCATAGCACAACTACATTTAAACACATTCATATCTGACTTTAAACTACTTTTAAATAAACTTCTTTACTTCCTCTATCTCATATGTACAGTGTCGAACAAACCACTTTCAAATCAACAAACAAAGTTCAAAAGACAAAAGTACATTTATAAACACAGATCCTTCAGATATGGATTTCGTCAGTCGTTGTCTAATACTGAGGATGATTTTCCAGAATGACACCCAAACTAGAGTTATATACATTAAAACATCTCAAGCAAAATTTTAACAATCTGATCTAAGACAAGATATTTTTAAATGTTATGTTGTCATGCTCACTGTAAATTCTCAGACCAGGCTGCTGTTATTTAGAGGTTATAAATAGGATATTTATGCCCACAAATATATCACATACGAAGGCACTAATTGCCAAACTGGCATAGAATAAGGCCTCGACATAATCATTTGTATTTCTTTTTTGTCAATGCATAAAAAAACAATTGGTCTTCAAACGGAAATGTAATAAAAAAGTCTCTTTGCCTAGAGGAATGATTTATAAAAACTCACTTGGCAAGGATTAATACATAATTTCTGCTCAGCATTATTTAAAAAAAATATCAATGGTCCTCTTTTTTGCTTGAATGAAAACAAGAAATACTGTGAAAAATATTGTGAAAAAAGCACAATACCTCCATTGCTCTTTTAGAAGTATCTCTAAAATGTCTCTGAACACTTCAGTGGAAACACTTCACTAATACGAGTTTAGTTTGAAGTACCGCTGAAGAGGTTACAAAAGGTGAATTCTTACTATAATCAGGTCATTGTTCATATCAATGCACAAAAAAAAATTTTTTTTTAGTACCTCTGATTGAGTTGCTCTTGTATATCAAAACTGCATGTGTTACCATTAAACTATTAACAATTTTACACAACACTACTGTATTGTCTAAACTTGATCAGCTTCAGTAAGAATAAGGCAACAATATGTCATTGCTAAAATGCTAAAATCTAAGTACAGTAAATCATCAAATGTAGCAGTAATTCTCAACAGTTCAGATTTAATCTAGCATTCGTGTAGTTAACAAATTTAACTCAATAAAAATCTTGCCTAAACCCCACAATGGAAAATACTGTAGATGTGAAATGTGAAGCACAGTGAGGAGTGTTACAAAATGGGGCATGACTTTGACTCAGCTTTTCAAGTGCTGCTGCTGCAAAGTGTGTTACACAATGGAGAATAACACCACCATGATTATACTATAACACAATGACCATTTCAGATATGATCATAAATTATATTTTAATGAATGGCAGGTTAACTCCTACTTCTTTGGAGATGCGGGTTGTGGTCACTGTTAGGTATCATACCCAGTATTCTGTCAATTCAACAGAAGTGAACAGAAAAATGAATGAATGTGTAACTGATTGAGGTGTAGTGCAGCAATGACCCCAGCAGGGGGAGCCAGCATACAAGTCTAGAAGGAGGAGCTTGTCTCAGTCCAGTGCTTCATGTAAGCTGATGCGTAGGCAGCGAGTTTAGGGCACTGTTTAGTCTACAGTCTCTTAGCCCCTGTTGATTCTCCTCCGCAGGTCTTTGCTGTGCACTATCCCGGCCTCACGTAGCCCCCGCAGCCTGGTCCCACAGTCCTGCAGTCTCTGAGTTCTAACTATTATCCACAAGGAGCAGCTACAGCTGGTCCGACTCCTCTCTGGAGCTCGAACTCGGCTGCGTGCCCGAGGCCACAGTTCTGGGTGTGGAGGGTGCAGAGGGATGTGCTGTGGGGTGGCTCAAAGGGTCTTGTGGGCCCTCGTATTGAGGCAGCTCGCCATCTGATGGAAGCTCCCCATCTGAGAGGTATGGAGGAGGAGGGAGATCAAACCAGGGAGGGCGACTGGGGAAAAAACAGAGGAAACACACAGAGGAAGACTATGATGTTAGGGCCATGAGCTATTACATAAGGAATGAACAATGATTTTTTTGGACTGGGACCAGCAGCTAGTAAAGATTCAGGATATACACCCCTCTCTGAGAAAATAACGTGATCATTTAATAACCTTTCATTAATAAAGGAAACTTTTTTTGGGGGGTAATTTAGGATCTGCTTTGTAAAGAGCAACATCCCTTTTCTATTTTCTAATAAACGAGTACCCAGCAGATTAGAGGATTGATTGATTTGCATTACAAATCACATAAAAGCGCCACTGAGACATTTTCTAAAACAGATGTGTTGATGCAAATGTATTGTATGAGAAACAACAAGTAAATTAAATATCTTATTCTGTTGCATTAAAATCATTTACTAAATAAGATTATACTTTGCTAGAAAGACATATTTCACAGCCAATATTTCTGCTCTGCATTTTAGTTTAGTCTTGGAAAGCATGCAAAGCTAGCTTTATGGATACAGACATAAGACCATACAGTTCCACACAGCTGCTGGAATCATTATTCCTTTCACCTGACATCCAGAACAGCTTGTGAGTATGACGGAGGTGAGTCCATGGAGAGTCCGGAGGGATACAGGGTCCCAGACAGCAGCTGCAGCGCCTGAGGAGTTGAGCGGTACTGGCCCGCTGCGGTGGGGGAGCCGGGGGAGAGACCGGGACCTCCGGGGTGGATGTGGCCCCGGTCCAAGATGACCAGGCGGGACAGCAGCAGGGGCTGGTGGTGGTGGTGATGCGAGCTCCCTCTCACGCCTCTGGGCAGCAGGACGCTCCGCTTCCTCTGGTGATGGAGCACCAAGGCCAGCAGCGCCACCACCAGGACGAAGATAACGGCGCTGCCGATGACGGCGTAGGTGATGCTGGGGTAGTAGCGCAGGCGATAGTCCAGTGTCACAAAGTCCTGCCCCGGAGCTTCTGTGGGGAGAGAGGAAGGAGAGGGAGAGCACCGTGAGGATGGATGATGTAGGAAGGCCGGGGAAAAGGGAGGCTGAGCGGTGGCAAAGGAGACAAAGAGGGGAATGGAGGAGGAAAGGACGGCGACAAGGAGGAAGAGGGGAAACGATTCAGGGAATGGGAGGTTGAGGAAACAGCTGGATGAGTTGTGGAGTTGCAGAGCCAGGGGAATGGAGAAGGGACTGAAGGAGATGCGGCATGAATATCAAGCAGTAAATTGTTTTCAGGTTCATTCGGAAATGTGTTCTGTGTGATTCAATAGAGGCAGCCTCTCTCTGAGATGAGAGCGCTACATAATAAGCACAACAGCAGTCAGACTCTCCCCGAGAGCTTCCAGAGCCGAGGAGAACAAATGGAGCATCGTGTGCAGTGCAGAGGCTAGTTTTGAGCCCCCTAGTTTAAAAAGTAGGGACCTCGCTCTTTATTAGGAAGAAAGAGAAAGAAGAGAGAGGCTAAAGAATTCTTTGCGAGGACAAAACAGCTTACAGCAGTTTTAGATAAAACGCGACTAGAGTTGCTGAACATTGAGGATGAGAGAAGAAAGAGGAACACCAGGGGCCGGTACAGATTACCATGTTTGTTTGCAGGGAAAGGAGGTGTCTGCAAACTACGTACATGCAGGAGTCCAGGGAACTTAAAGTTTGCGAAGAGAGCCGTGGCCGGCAGTAAGAAATGCAGAGCAGCCAGCTCGCTGCCTAAAATGAGGAAAGGGACTACTGTAATGCCAGAGAGCACTGCAGCTTATTATTCCAGATGGGATGAGGGAATAGCACTTAAACATTTCCGCTGACTGATATTACAGTTTGAGAATTTCAATCAGGCACTCGGGGTGAGGCTCATGTAAATGGTGTTTCTGCTGCTTACCGGCAGACAGTACTGTTATACTGAGGAGAGAAGGAGGGAGAGTGGAAGGAATCCTATTTATTACGGAGCTGCAGTGAGGGTGTGCTAATGAGGAATGAGCTACATAAAAGTATTTTACACTTGCTGTTTCAGTTTAAATTACACAAATGCCTCGGGGGGCTGTAAACATCCAACCTCAAAAGTTCAAAACACCCATTGGAATACTTTCTGTGTTCTGTGCTCGAGGTTTCTGTGTTGCTGCCTCACTGATTGTGTGTATTAAAGCCTAATATACACTAAAAAGGTCTCACGTCTCTAGCCTCTAGCCATCATGCAGGCAGCTGAGGGTATTGGCCAGAAAGCTTGCCAGGAAATGACCATTACAAGATATCGTGAGGCTGAATCAATAGTCCGAAAATGTTCCCATCTGTAAGGATTAGATCCCCTGAAACTGCAAAGCAGGGAGGCCTTTTTGGAGCTTTTTGAAGTATTCCAGGCTTACACAGACTTACAGGCTCTTGGGGGATATTGTGTTTAGCACAGGGTAAAGATTCCTCCCACATGTACAAGCTCAAGCTACAGGGCCTCAGAGAATTAAACGAAACGTGCAGAGCTCCACCAGTGTGACCCCTTTTATATTGAGTTATAGGTTGGATCCACAAAGTTACACCAACTAAAATGCCAATGAAAGGGAACTCCACTTTCTGATTCCAAGTAGATTAAGTAATATACTGTTTATATGCACTGGAATTCAAGTCGTGCATGGATAGAGGTCACAAGGTGTACTTAAAGGAATAGTTTCACATTTTGGGAAATAAGCTTATTCGTTTTCCTGCTTAGACTTAGGAGAGAGGCCGATACCACGCTCATGTCCGTACAGTAAATATGAAGTTACAGCCAGCAACTGGCCATCTTAGCTTTGCATAAAGTCTGTAAACAGGACAGGGGGAAATAGCTAGCCTGTGTACAAAAAAAAAAAAAACATTACAAATGATCTTATTATGTTCCTGTGTCTTTCCAAGAAACAGTCTGGCACATGCAGTGTCATTTTTAGATTTTTATTTTGTACAGATTAAATAAACTTTTCAGTGTTGAACTGACAGATATGAGAGAGGTATCAATCTTCTTATCCAGCTCTTGGCAAGAAAGCGAGTAAGTGTATCTCCCAAAATGCCTAAACTATTTATTCCTTTAAGAAAAAAGCTGCTGGGGGTTGGCGAGACTATCCAAGCTCAGTATTTTTGTGGACAAAGCAGTAAGTTATCATTAGAGGAGGAGTTTTTTCAGATTATTTTCTCTTTCTTCCAGACTCCATGCTGCATGTTTCCTCAGTCTACCTGACCTTGAAGGCCTGTGAGAGTCTTTAGCAGTGTGTGTGTGTGTGAGTGTGTGAGTGTGTGAGTGTGTGTGTGTGCGCGCATACTGTCGAATTCCCAACAACAACCGGCTTGGCATACAGCCTATTTATGTACCAGTGTGTAGTCAGGGGCCCTATGCCTTAATTAAATCTAATCTAATTCAGATGCTCCACCCGCCCGTTGCCCCAACCAGGCACCAGCCAATAAAACAAGCCCCCTCGACCCCTCCCTTGTGATTTAAAATTGGCCAGTCCTTCACGCCACCAATTAATTATGAACTGGACTCTCAGCAGAGAATGGCCAAAACAAAGATGAATTATTTCCATAATTACCTAGTAAAAAAAGGACAAATAAAGAGATCCCACCGCTGCCACCCTGTGCTGCCTATCAGGTTTCAGTGTGTTCCTCTGGGAGCAGGGAGAAAAACACACAAAAGGAACTCATAATGCTGTAACATTAACAATGTGAGCCTATTCGGTACATTAGCGAATAGAGGCCTGAAAGGCTGTTTCAAATCACACAGGAGATGAAAAGACAGGGAGAAAAAGAGAAAGCGACTGAAGCAAGCTCATTTTATGTCAGAGGAGAGAGGTCCTGTGTGTGTCTACCCCCCCGCTGTGTGTGTGATTGAGCTCCGTATTCTGTTTTAGCACATTTTAAGCTGTTAGTTTTAGTCAAGGCACAAAGAAAGGTGTGATCATCCGATGCAATGATAGGTGAGGGTAATTCTGATTCAAAGGAAAAGATTCCTCATTACATGCCAGTACCTTACGGACACCTGCAAACTTCAGGTCCTTTGACAACAGTACACAGGGCCCTACTATTGGTTTCTATCTGCAAATCTTACTGCTAGCCTCAACCTGTTAATTCAATTTCTATGAAGAACAGATTCACACATCAAAGTCCTGGATAACTGAACCAGGGCCAGATGTTGTGTTAAGGTACATCAAAGAAGAAAGGGAAAAACCACACAACTCTGATGCAATCTTTTTATTTTAAGTTCTACGGACCAACATTTCTGCACATACTGCCTTCCCTAAGATAAAAAACCACTAACCATCTGACTGACAAACGTTACGAGTAATTCAGATCAATGAGCTCAATTTTGTTTTACTGGATTACAAACTTTTCACCCAAATCTATTGTGATTGGTGTCTGCACACTACATGTAATCAGAGTGCCTGGTCCTGGTAGCATCTCTGACAGTGTTACTTTTAATTTATTTGATGTCATGATCAAAGTTGAACATCAAAGTTCACCAGAGGCTTTGCTGTCATGTCAAACTTGACATGAAAGGCTCAAGTACATTCGTGCGGTCGACCAATAGCAAAACTGCTTGGACACCGTTGACCTCAGAAGGGATAAAGTCCAAAGTGAAGGAAACTTTCCTTTTAGCTCATTCAATTTCATACAAGTCTTGTGTGAAATAACACAAATTGAAATTCTAAAGGCCTGCTGCATGGCTTACGGCCACTCAGGATATAAATTCAAGAACTAAATCAGTGATTTCCCAACCAGAGGTAGCAGATAAATCTAAAGAGCAAGGTAAAAGAATGAAAGTAATGAAATAATTGTTGAAGTTAGTTAAAAATAATAGATAAATGGTTATAAAAGCTAGAGTAGTGGTAATGGTTGAAAACGCTAATGGATAACCAGTTGAAATAGTAAGGTAAAAATAACAGATAAATGGTTGAAACATTCTGCTTCTTCTACTCCAAGTGGTAGTACGAAACAACATTTTAACCATGTTAGGATGGCTAGACCCTTGCTTTGAATTTGAACATAAAGTTTTCAAGGATTTTTTTTACATTGTTGGACTTCAAGGCTGCTTAGACACCATATATGTAAGGTTTCAGTTTTATACTCTGTCCTCTTTTTGAAAATGACCACCAATGACTAAAAAGATAAATCTAATCTACCAATCAAGGTATTACATGTTCAATATTATATAACTTCAAAGTGTGAAAGTTCTACACAGTGAATGATAAAGATTAAAGGGAAATTACCAGCAATTTCATCCTGACAAAGAGCACATTTTGGGGCATTTTTTTGGTCAAACTGCATGTTTAAAAAAGGCTGCATATAGATGTACTTGCGTTCCACATTATTAGCTAATTAATCACTCTGCTTTCCCAGGGACACTGGCACCTCTAACAGTGCTTCTATACTGTATTCATAAACTCATAAACTTCCCATGTGTAGAGGCTTGGGGATGGTGCAAGGTGCAGCCTTTCAACTCAGCCACTTTAATTACATCAGAGTGCCTTCTCCCCACATCTCTCCCCTCCCGTCCATTGTACACTCCTTCCCTCTCGCCTCCTCTCCACCACTCCTGTGCCTTTTGTTTCCCTCTCCTCTTGTTCCCCTTCAGCTTTATGCTTTCCATGGCTCCCTCCTGTCCTCTCCACCCTCAGTGCTGCTCTGCTCCCCTCTTGTTGGTTATTTACTGTCATGGAGATGACATGAACCTTGCCTTTATGATATACAACAACTGCACTCAGCCTGGATTATGCACTCTATAGAATGCTTATCAACAGCGTAAACCTATCGAATCTCTCTTTCGATCTTTCTCCACTTCTTTTCCTTTCCATTTACACTCCCCCAAGTTCTTCCCTCTTTCACTGCCTTTTCCCTCTCCAATAGTCTACCACTCTCTTTTTTTGCATTTCATTACCTCCCGCCTGCATCAATCTTATTACCCCTGCAATAGAGGAAAGAATTATAGGGACATAGAGAGGTCACAGACAGCACAACAGTGGACAGAGGAGAGGAGCTGAAAGACGACAGAGCTGGAAACAGATGGGGGACATGTCCAAATGGGAGGTGGAGGAGAGATACACATACAGTGTCTTTTAAAGTATGTGCACACATCTCATCTCATCTCCTCTGCCGCAGACTAAGAAAATTGCACTCCACACACGCTCACACAGACCCCCTGCTGTGCCTTCAGTACCAGGAACGCACTCTTTTTGGATGGATCCATTTCTGTGCTTTTACTCTCTTCTGCATCTTTGTGCCATCTAACTATAAAGCAAGGAATCTCTGTCTGTATGTGTGTTTGTCTGTTTCCCGAGAACTGTTCATCTGATCTACTTTACACTTTGCAGGTGTATTGCTGGGGACAAGGAAGTGCAACGTTCAGTATGAAACTTGAATAAACTTTGAATAAACGAGCCACCAGCTCTCTGTGCAGCAGCAGGGACAGGGCTTCAGGCCTCTGCAGACTGAGTTAAAGCAATATATATATAATATATATATATATATGTATATATAAATGACTGCCCATCCACTATATTTATCACTGCTGTTTGTGATTATGTTTTCTAAATGATGTAGGCCTGCTTATTCCACATATTTGTCAGTTGTGTCTAAACAAAGAGCGAGAATCCAGCGGACACATGTGCAAGCCGACAGACAGAGCGAGAGAGATCAGCTGACTATAAAGGAAATCATCTCTGTCTGTCTCTCTGTCTGTTTGTCTGTGTATGTGTGTATGATTATCCTTCTCATATGGCTGCAAGCAGGTTCTCAACAACGCTGCAAGCACACCCCTTCCGGGGGACAAGTAATCGGCTTGTTCCAAACAGGAACATTTACGAACAGCAACATGTTGAACAAATAGTTTTTTTTCTTATTTTATTCTTATTCTTTTTTTCTTTGACAGTTTCCTTTGCTCTTCTACTTTTGTGTGAAATACATATATATATATATTTAAGTGTATAATGGCCATTAAGTAACAAGATGTGCAAAATATACAGTATGTTTAAAGGTAATTAAGGAACAATATGGCAATTACATGCTGTAGTTTGTAAAGAAAAGGCAAAAAAGCACAGACATGTTTAATTTTCAACCGTAAAATGTGCCGCTATGTATATATCTTTATCTTAAACTCCCAGTGAAATACAAGTTAGAGCATCTTTATCTTCAATATACACAATATGGACTGTAGTGAGGTATGGGGCTGTAGAAGATTTTGAGCTCCCTTCGATACCTCCCTCCTGTTGCTACATCAGGAGCAGGATGAGGGAGAAATCAATAAATTAGACCTCAACCAATGCTCTTTAAAAAAAAAAAGAAAAAATTCAAACACGGCACTACAACCAGTGGGCGAACAGTCAAGTGTTGTTTTGTATAATGCACAGGGTTAGTTAGTTGGCCATTATCATTATCTTTTTTTTTAACCCCTCGAATACTAATATCAGCTTTGGCCTCAAAAATCCTGTTTCAGTTCCAGTAAATACTCACTCATTAGTGATTAGCTTAAAAAAATTAAGAAGCATTTCATTCAAATCAATCAATTTAAAATTCTTTCACATACATCATGACACTGTCCAACAACACCTTTTAAAGACAACCCCAAGATTTGCATTATTCTGTTGCACAGCCCATGATCAATAAGAGAGTAAGCTTTTGCATCAAAATATCTCTCTCTCACTTGAGAGGTGCTACAGAACAGGATGAGACAGAATGTTGGTGCACGCAGAAATGCCCCACAAATAGAAAATTGTTTGTAGCTACTAAAGCAAAGTTAGGGCTGGTGTTAGTGCACAATAGGCTATTGAGCATGCAGTGATTAAAGCAAGCTCTGAAGCACTCTTTTGTCTGTCTTTAATCAAACTATGCTGCTGATCAACAACAGACATGCCACTGGGTTACTGAGATACAAGCTTTTTTTTTTTTTTTTCAGATGAAGCCCACTCCTTTATCCTGATTGGCTACTTGCCACTGATTATGCTAACTAACAACTGCCAGAATACGCTCATCCGAAGATGACTGAGCAAAATAAAATGAAAGAAGTCGGGCTAATAAAAGACTCCACATATCTTAATTGCCACGCTTAAAAATGCCTCTGAAAAAAAGGGAATGGAGATATTTCCTTCAGGCTCATTCCTGAGGGAAAAGATAGGGCCTGCACAGATGTGCTGCACTTTCCCTATGCACTGAAGACTCATTGGAAATTCACAAAGTGCCATCTTTAAAAAGAGCCCAAAGTGAAGGGGAAAAAGTAATCATCCTTTGGCTTCGGCATTCCTGGGGTTGCTGCTACGTGCCGACTACAGCTGTCTTCGGCTGATAGAGATTGGTCACAGCAGTGCTTTCCCTTATTGCAGTTTGTCTGACGCTAATTACAGGTGTGGGGCTGCTGGCTCATTTGGCACTTCTGTTGCCACAGTTACGCCACAACCGCAGAGTGATAAAATGAGGTTCAGAACCAGTGATGGGCTTGGCTGGCTCAAAGCTCAGCGCATTAAGTTCAGCATGAGTGAAGGGTCCAAGAGAAGAGAAGAGAGGGGAAGAGAATGAAACCAGTAGGGGGCAGACAGATCTCATATTTACTTGGCAACGGGCATATACTCACACACACATTCACACTTCATCCGTTAGTATTGGGCGGGCATCCGGAGCAGGGGGTGGATTGGGGGGGTGGGCATGCCATCTGGCTTCAAACAGACGCACACACGTGTGTAATTAACATACAGTCCCCGCGTGCACGCCGACCAGGCACAGTAAGTTCATCAGAAACGTTCAAACACATCCGTGCCCCCACACATTCACACACAGACTGCTTTCAGATGCTCGTATGAGTAAAAACAGCAACACAAACAAAATTCCAAAAGATCCTTTCATCCTGGTCCAGAGCGAGCTAACTAAACCCATGCCACATGGTGGAGGGATATGAAAAAAATTTCGGGGGTGGGGGGGTGGGGGGATATGACTACAAACAGCAACTTGTGGGTTGTTGGGTGCACTCTTGCCCATATTCTCTTCAGACTCCACTACCAGCAGGGAGGGATCTGGAGGGTGAAAAACAAACTCTTAAAAGTGACTATGGTGGCTATGGTTGCTATAAACTTTGCGAAAAAAGGATTATACAACTGAAACCATCCCGCTTTTACCGTCTTTCTGACCCAATTTACACCTAATATTAAACTGAAGTCTGAATGGGGAATCCAACACAATCACTGCACTGCATTTACTCCTAGCGATTTTCTTTCTTGTTGTCTGCATTCCGCCTGCATTGTGATTTGATCACATTTTGTATGCACGCTATGCAAAACAGGTGAGTAGGTGGAAAGGTTTGTTTACTGTCAACAAAAACATGGAGGTGAGGTTACTTTATAGACTGTAGCTTATCTTCCTTTACAGGAAGCATCCGAAAACAACAAGTTGGTTTTACAGCAACTGTGTTTTGCAGCAACTGTGGATGTTTCTATGTTTTTCTTGTTGACTTTGAAGATGAGACTTTTCCTTTTTTTCCACTACATCTGGGTAGTAGCAGAGCAGAGTCTGTAGTGATTTTATTTCTAACTCATGAGTGAACACTTTTCTAATGTGAGCCAACCACTTCGAAGCCAGATCAACTACAGAGGTGGTCTGGCTGATCCAGTCACATGCTGATGGTGCTTGTGTGCAATTGTGGCTTCCATTAACATACAATCTTCTTTATCTAGATGAGACATCTAGATACAGATTTTATTTCCATGCGTAAATGGCCATCCATGGCTCACCTCCACCCCAGCGTACATGTTCTCACTATTGCACTTGAGATGTATAGTGTTTGTTTGTTTGCTGCACCTTACGGATGAGACATATCCACTCAGGCAACGCTGATAAATGGCTTTTGATACAGGCCTCCTTGCTAAGAAACTGTGAAACACTATATTTTATCCAGCAGGGACCTGGAAACACTTGATGTTCCCGCTGCCTGTTGGACCAAAGTCTGTACAGGTCCAATGTCCTCAACGAAAGGACAGCTTGCAGCTTGACACAATGTATTAGCGGCAAATGATGTACGTTATTGCTCTGACATGTCAAAGCCTTTCGAGCAACAGCCGTTGTGCAATCATTTCAGGGTGCCTGCATTTTAAACAGGAGAGTGAGAGCTATCAACACACTTAACTCTCGGATTTTAGAAAATAGGATTCTGGTTGTAGAACTTTCAGCACTAATTGATCTCTAAATTATGGTTTTCATAAATTAAACCCTTACTCTCTCCCTCTCCCTCTGGGTTTTCACCCTTTACTTTAGTGTGTGATCACCCTCGTTGTCCTCTGTTATGTGTTATTGTTTTTATAAACCCCCTCTGCCAACAAACTTCCCCCTGGTGGGACATGAAAGATTGATTGATTGAAAGCCGCTCTGCCAAGCCACGCTGGGAAGCAAAGCATGTTAACTGTTCTGTGACAGGACTGCTCCAGATCCCTTCAGCATCCCAGTATTAATATTCATGACCCATGCTGTCACCCTGTTCCTGTTGCTGTGCCCTGTCATGTACTATATGTCTGTTCTCGTTAGCACGCACAGAGAAAGAAGGAACTAATGGGCAGGCTGTGTGTGTGTAGGTGTGTGTGTGTGGTACGCTACACGCCTGCCTATCTTTTTTTTTCATTAAGAACTTCTGCATGTCTTTATGATTTCATGGAAGAGAGCGGTAACATAGCCAGTATATTTGTTTTGTATATGTTTGCCTGTGTTTTTGTCTGTCTGGCTCTAAATCTGTCCTTCAGTCTGTCTGTATATCCCTCAGTGTGTATGTGTGTTTGAGTGGCGCTTTGGGGAAGGGAGCTTTTCATGCTTCATCGGGCCTCTATTTGCCTGTCCTGTAATAACTTGTCCGCTCCATTGCTTGCCACTATCAGCCCCCCCTCCCCATAACACTCAGTCACAGCTTACTGTGGGGCGCTAGAAGAGTGGAGAGGAGGTGGGTTAGAGTTAATGGATGACTTCAGCATCTGGACAACATCCACAGAGGACAGTTGAGGAATTGATGGGAAGGACAGGAAAGGAAGGTTGAAGGGCAGGTGAAATGAAGACAACTGACTGATAAATGTAAGGAGCAGCCATTGCAAAATGTTTTAAAAGTAGTACAGCTGATAAATTAAGGCGACTGCTTTGTTGCAGTGTTGACATCATTGGGCCGGGGGGACAGCTGAGGTCGTACTGGTGCCGCTAATTAGACTTTATAATTACACTTCCTTAACTTCTGGCACTGTGCAATACATCCATTTAACTACAATACTTTTATGTTAGTACATTTGTAATTGCATCATTCTTTGTGTGGTTGTCACTTGTGTACTGCTGATGAGAATCACGTGTAGACTATTTCTTAGCTGGGTGCAATGACTTCACTGTGTCTTGTTAACACTGTAAAATTGCCAGGCAACCAGCTTAGACTCACTGAAGTCAATGCACCTGGCCCAGAAATAGTCCAGCACATTATCCCTGTAAAACCAAAAGAAATTTTGTGCAGATTAAACAAACGACATACAATGTGATAATTATTACTTTAAAAGTGCAGATTAGCTGTTTTCTTTATGCTGAGCTAAGATAACTGGCTGCTGGCTGTAGCTTCATATTAAGTGTACAGATACTGTATGAATGTTTTCATCTAACTCTGAGCAAAAAAGTGAATCAGCGTATTTCCAAAAATGCCTAACTAATCCTTTAATTAATTAAGTAAATAATTAATTTGCTATGATAACAAAATAATTGTCGTAATAATAATTTGTATTATATTAGCAGCAGCAACAGTAAAATAAAATGAATAAAACAAAAACAAGAAAGAAAAAAAATAGATGAAGGCTATAATCAGCTAACTGGATCTACAGTACAAAGGGCTTAATGCTGCTGCTGATGGGGGTACATGGGAAAGCAGTGAAAAGTGGGGGCATAGTGGTGAAAGACTCTAAGGTATGTTCATGAAAAACATGCTTTACAATGCTGACAAAAACATAAGCTATGAATATCACTTTTGCTTGTGAAGCTGCGTCACTCATCGTTCTATTCGAAATATGTTGCATGCTTCAACTGAGGCACAGAAGTGGGAGTTTTATCTTTTTTAGAAACCATTTCAGTGGTTGTGAAGGGTATGTTATTTTCTTACTGGAGGAGAAAGGGAATAATGGGGTGGGGGGTGGGGGGTGGGGGGAGAGAGGTTGCTCAGGATCATTGAGAGGCTTGACTCTGTACTATCCCACCAAACCTCAGGAGTACTGTCACCATGGCAACTGGTCTTTGGGGCCGAAAGGTGAGTTAGGGAGGGATGGAGGCTAGCTTGAGAGTGGACACAAACAGAGCTTGCATACGCCTGCGCACAAAACAGATAACGCCCAAAGCCAAGATGTGATGGAGATGAGTAATAAGCCTGTGGAGATTAAGAGCCCTATTCAGGCCTGTGTGCATTTGCAGGGATGGGATCTGCAGGCTTCGACCAGGAGACTATTATAAACTGTAGCCTGCAGCAAGACCGACAAAACAGCAAGCAGGATGAGATACGGGAGTCACAGAGGAGACACGGACTCATCTGACTGCCTCAGTGACAGGAGGCTGATATGGGACAACTGACTGTTGAGGGAAATTGGTTTTATGGACTCATAAAACTTTCATACAATACAGAAGTGGAGCTAGTTGGGGTTGGATGTTGAAGAGGAGCTCTGGATGACATTCAGAGAGAATTAGGATGTTCATTAAGCTCAAATGTATAAACACAGAATGTGAATATCTTATAAAATGAGTGATTTTTTTTTCTTCTTCTCTGAAATATATTCTTGCCGTGAGGATGATTTAACACAATAAAGTATGCCATAATATGTTTGTGACGCTGTGAGAATAGAAATATGTTAGCACAGTAGGGAATTTAAATACGCTGCTTTCACATTTGTCTGCTGTGCATCCCAGAAGACAGAAGAGAGCTACACAAATATTATGTAAGGACTGTGGATGAATATACTTACCACTAAAACACCTGAAATCGAAGTAAAACACAGGGTTTTCTTTCCATTACAGTTGACCTCTAATATAATCTATATTCATTAGAAGTCAAATACATGGTCACGTGGAAAGGTAAATGGTACCAGAGGCAACTTGACCATGATGAAAGACTGTGTTTGATGTGAAGGAGGATAAGGATAAGTTGATCTGCAAATGATACGGTCACATGGTTATTTGGAGATAAACAACTTTTTTAGAGGCACACAGTAAAGGAGAAAGACTATTTAAAACTAAGCCCTATTACTGAGAGTCTGGCAGCAGAGACAGGGTGTTTGTAACAAGACTGGTCTTTTAATAACTGGGTAGTACAGCAGCTGTACTGCAGATTCTTTGTTCTGCTTACCACTAATTTAAGTTTCACTGTCAGCCAAAACCTTTGTTGCATGGCTCTTCAAAGCATTCAGAGGTCTATCAAGAGCTTGAACTGAAAGGGTTTTTCAACTTGAAAAATGTGCCTCTGTCCCAAACCAACAACTTAGTATGCACCTTTTTCTTGCTTGTAAAAAAACATCTAGAGTATCTAAGAGTATAGAATTTCAAGCACTTTACTTGTGAGTCATTAACTACAATTCTGGCATAATGCCAAACATTTCCCAAAATATGCACGGTTTTAGAATAATTTCCTTTTCTTTCAGGAGATTTCCTTCTTGCCAATGCTGTATAACAATCAACTTGATGAGATATATTTATATATTATATATATTTGAAACCATTGCAATGAATTTGCCTTTTTGGTGGTCACTGCTTGCTACTGTTGTGTGGTAATTTAATTGTGCATAGAGAATGTTTTGAACGTCTTTGGAGATGCATTCATGGAAACTTCAACCTTTGAAACTTAGGCTGGAGGATATGGGATATGTGTTTAGGAGATCAAGAAGAAGACTAGGAAGACGCCTGGAGAGGTGGCATGAAAAGGAAAATGTGAATATTGTAAAACATTTGCATTTCAGCAGCTGGCTGATGTCATAGCGTCCTTGACTATACTAATAAGGAAGTGTCTTGTTTGCTAGGAAATCAATCTAAAAACGTGTTATGCTTACAAAATGGTCAGCAGTAATGATTGGTGTGCAGGAAAGGCCTAGTGTAAAAAGCACTGATATAGTCCTTTTAAAACCTGCTGTAAGTGTACGTACAGTAGCTGTCACAGTTGTCACAATATCCTTGGGTAAATGCCTGTAGTTAGACTGCTAGTACTTATCCAACTCTCCAAAGAGCGCTATCCCCACATGCACACACTGTAGCGATCAGATTAGTGCACGGTTTTGCTGCTTGTTTTAAGTAGAGCGTGCGAGCTGCCCGTGTAGATGTCAGTTTCATTGATCACGTAGCTTAAGTTGTAGTTAAGTCATCATTCATTCTCAGGCTGCCACTCTCAGGTTCACCTGCTGAGGCTGTTCCAAAGTGCCCTGGTGGCTGGCAGGTCTGCAGATGAGATTAAAGCTGGTTAAAAAGGTCGCTGTGGTGCAGCTTATTGTATCAGTGCTGACATTACGACACTTGAAGATGCAGTGTCTGTCTTTTTAGCCCTATACAGTGTTAGATTCAGAGAAAAAATGAATCCATTTGTGAGCATTATGTAATGTCTTATTTTGTTTGTGTATAAAGTTGCAATACTTTGACCAGGGAGTTAAAACCCAATTATTTTTCAGATTGTTCAGAGTAAATTAATGTAATCAGGTTGTCAAAAGCAGAGCACTTAATGTTCCCTTTCCACACACACATGATAAAATGTTATGCTAAATTCTATTAAATCTCAACACAAACAGCAGCAACACGGAATACTGAAGACAAACTGTATTTTTTCTATGTTGGATTTTCTATGTTGGATTTTCATAGCATTATAAGTAAACACTGTAGCACTCTCAGTCACAAACTGTGCACACAGAAAAAACCACACACACAGACACACACAAGAACATGCATGAGCACACGAGCAAAACATTCCTCTTGGTAACCTTATCTACTGAGAAGTGGTGGCAACAGGAGACTGCGTTTCAGTGAGTGAAGTTCCAGTTGAAAGCATTTGATTTAGTTCTCAGAGCAGAGATCATACCTGAACAGACAGGATTAATTAAGATGCGTAGAGATCTCTTTCTTAATTACAATGTAGAAAATGGACAGTTGTAGAATAATTCCTCGATCCTACCTGGATTTATTTCCCGACTGATTGTGTATAAAATTGCATCACTTAAAACACTGGAGAGTTTACCATACATCAAATCTGCCAACAACATATTTTCAGATCGACTGTCTCATATTTTGCTGCATAATCTGGCCTGCTTAAGTACTCTAGTTTAGATAATACAAATACAAAAGAACATACACAAACCCCTGCTTTAGCAATGTGTGTACACAGTTTGTATGATTGTTTCAGCGTGTACCCATAAGTATGCTGAAGGGCCAGTAAATGCTGTTGAAGGCCAAAGGGCAGCATGGACAGCCTGCGCCAGGCTTATCTGTTAAAGGTACAGTGAACAGCGGCCCACTTTATCCTGGAAGGCCACGCTACGATAAGTCTGAGATCAGAGAGGAGGCGGTAGCGGGGGAGTCAGACCAGGATCTGGCTTCAGATCAAGTGGGATAAACCCTGCAAAGACACACACATACATTAAAACTGCATACACACACACACACACACACACACACACACACACACACACATACACGCACACAGTAAATATACAGACAAGCAGACATGAACACACCATAGGTGTCTGCAGAGGGCATTTAAGTATTTTTCAGCCATGCAGTGACACGCATGCACACGCATGCTCACGCACACGCATGCTCACACACACACACACACACACACACACACACACACACCCACTCACAAAATATCAGTGCCCACATACAATGCCAGTCCTCCCATGGCTTCAGTTCTGCCCTGTTCTTCTCGTGGTTAAGAAACAGAGCAAGACCCCTGGTGCCCATTGCACTATCTAATCCCCTCTCCTTCAACAATAGGCCTGGTCAGGCTGGTGGAAGTGCAAGGAGCCCCTGCGTCTTTTATCAAAGTCGAACAACGGAACAATGCAGCCCATTGCTGAAAGTCCATGGCTCCTGCTCATATCTCTGTGTTCAGCTAAAGTGGAATCAATGGCCCTCTGTCTGAGTGATAAGAAGTGGAGGATGATGGTCAGTTGTGCAGCTGGTACATATGTGCTCCGGGTGTGACAGTTAGGGTTGAGGAAGCAAGGAAAGATTGGGGATGAGAGCCTGAGGGGAGGCTGGTACCTGGAGGTCAGAGATAAGCCTGATCCCGGTTCAGCGTTCTCTGAGATAAGTGTTTAGAAGTCCTGACCTTTTACGTATGAGAAGGCGAGGAGGAGCCAATCAATTAAGAATGCTGGTCATGCATGCCGTGTGGTCTGAATGAACAATGAGGAGCCGTGCTTACAAAAAATGAGGAGGGGACAGGAAAAAAATCCCAGCAGGAATCGTGGTTTCCCTCACCACAAGGTATGTAAGTATGTCACCATCCCTGGTCTTTTGCATACTCCCTAGCTATTATGACATCTCAATCTTTCTCTTGTTTCTTATCCCCTTTTTCTCAGCCAGCAAACTCATTTGCATTTTCTTGCAAACCAAGCTGGAAATAACTGACTGCCGTCTTCTTGAAGACCAAAAAGACTGAACGGCAATGTCCAATAAATTGCAAAGATGTTGCGAACAACATTCTTTGGCACCAGTTCCTCTGGCTATTTACAACACAACAGCTTCATTGACCAGAAGAAAATGAAAAAAACTTGTCGCTGAAGGGCAAGGCTTTTAATAAAACAGGATCAATGTTTCTAAAATCAATTATGCATGTGAATGTGTTATATTCATAAGCAGTAGGGCTCAGTGTGTGTTTCACCTTTATAAGTGGGAAAGGCTGATTTATTTTCCTCCTATACCGTTACTGTACAGCGTACTTGCTCAATATCTTATCTTATCATCTTCTTTTGTGCTCTCAATCCCCCACCGCCTTTAATTTTTTTGTCCATCTTTATTGACAGCATTTATTCGTTTGATCTCTAAAAGCTCAATGAATTTTTGTTTCGCTTTCTTCCTCCCAGATGTTTTTGATTCCCAGCGTGTATCAAACAACTGAGTTTCTTTATGCCTGCTGATCCTTTATACCCCTTATTCTCAGCAGGAGCATATTTTAATGGGTTAGACAGCCACATTAATGAGATCTTCCAAATCAATAACAGCCAAATGCAGTATATGTTAACATACACTTTCACTGCATCATTTTCAACGTAATGGATCCCCGTCCGTGCACTCACACATTTGTTTCGTCTCAGTGATTAATGCTTTTGAAATTATGCACATGTATTCATGATACCATCCATCAGCACCAGGCTCAGGCATGCATGTACATATTCTGTAACACAGAAATAAAATCTCTCACCCACACAACCGCAGATGAGACAGACCACACATCTAGCTGTGGCACACAGTCCAAGTGAGTCAAATTTATGCCCATCTAATTAATAATGCAGCTTCCAGGTATGCATCATTTGCAGCCTGAGGCAATTGTATAATACTGTGTTAGGGAGGTGATCATGTAGCATACTGTGGAGGGGTTTGTATGTTGAGGCACAACATGGAATTTTCACTTTATGGATAAAAACGGAGAGGTCAAAAGGGTAAATAGTAAAGGGGCAGGGCTGCCAACTCCCACGCATTGACTGTGAGACTCAAGCAACTGCCACTTTTCACACGTTCACATGCAGTGAAAAACAAATATATGTGGTTGCGGTGGTGCACGTTATGGGTCTGGGCTCACCGGCCGGTGGCTGGTCGGAGTCCTTCTCCTGTTCGCATTTACCCCGTTCAGTGTCACATTCACCCTCCTCCATGTTTGTTTGTGCCTTCATGCAAATATCCTAGCCTGCATCCGTGCGTTGCATAGAGCTTAATATGAAACGACAGATGCTTTTCTATCATCACACGATTTATATCGTTATATCGCACAGTCCTATGTCAGCACCAGTGAAAAGTTCATATCTTGAACTGAAGAGATTTTTGATCTGTTTGTGATGCTAGATGAAAAGTCATGGCATCAATAAATCAGTTAGGATTAATCCTCTGGGAAACGGATGTCAGTACCAAATTGAATGACAATATATCTGAAATATTTTACTCAACAACTGACCCCTAGACGGAGCCACACACACAAATGGAAAAATGCAAAAATGGAATACTACTGTCACCATCATACATTCTGTGCTGTATGCAAAACAAGCCTTGTTTTGTTTTTGTTTTAGAAGTCATAGAATGTTTCAAAACATTCTTGGAGAGAAAATGACACTAAATAAAAGAAAAAAAAAAAGAGGAGTCAAAGACAATCACAGCCCTGTGTCTTGAAGATATTTTTGTGAATACAAACACTACTAAAAGGTTTCCCAGTAGACTGGCAGAGCTGGAAGATGTAGCTTTGAGAAATGAGGCAAGCAACTATAAAACATCACTTGAAAGCCGTCCCTCAGGAATATACCCAGTTGGTCTAAACATCCACATTTATTGTTGAAGTCGCCTATAGCTCAAAGCCAAGGCACATAAAGAAGTGGTTCACAATTACAAGAGTAAATAAATGCACATTATAGCCTGTATGAGGTTCTTTTACAGACAACAAGAGGCAAACATTGGCACCATGGCAGCAAGATGAAAGAACGGTCTCTGAAGAACTATGGAGCTAGACTGTGTGTGGGTTTCTGTCTTATTTAAACATTTTAAAGATAACAATTTTTCCAAATGCAATGCTCCTGCAGTTTGAGGGGAAAAAGAGAAAGATCCTTCTTTTCTGAACAAGAAGATCCTTGTTGGCTATGATGCTGGTTTTGAACCCACACATCTGGATGGCAGCTATGTGAGAATTTCTCATACAGGGCAGACATTTCACTCTATTCTGGTATTCCCCTCGCAGAGGTACCCACTTGTAAGTTATTTTTGCTCAGCGTTTATACTGTAGAATGTACTGCAGCCCTGTTACTCTATCTACTGACAAACAATCAACTGACCAAAGTCTGCTGTATCAATTGGAGAAGAAAAAATAGAGAAAAGAGAGAAAGGTGTATAACAGAATGAATACACAGCTATAAAACCTCTTTCTATTTTTCCAACTTAAATACTTAACCAGGGCCACCAGTTTTGCGAATGTATTTAAAAATGATTTGCAAATGTAGTCATACTGCATTTCAGCTTTTCCTGCATCACCCACCGTTGACACCACAGAATTTTCATAACATTTATTGTACTGTTTTCTGATTCTAATGTTGCTGATGATGGCTTTGCTCCACTGACATTTAAACTGAAAACAGTTTGTTAAAATGTGGCCAACCAGAGGTTTTAGAGAAGTCAAAATATATTTGCACATCAGCCAAGGAACTTCAATATCTTTAATTGGTTGGATATCAAAATGCAAATTCAGCCAAAAAAACGTATAGGTGATTCAGAGAACCATGTATAGTTGTTTAGGAATAAATCCATTAATCATGTCTAACAATTCATGCAAAACTTTTTTTTTTAATTGAACTGATCTACTGGAAAGTGGAACTGATCACCTTTATTTATCAATAGAGAACTTTGAAAACAGGGCTAGGTTACAGGGCTTTACACAAGGCAACAAATTGAAATGAGCGCTACATGCATTGCTACATGCTTCCAGATTTGAGTTTATCGAAGACTCAGAAAAGCTTGTAATGTGTTTTTCAGATAAGAAACTCAAGCAGTAAGGAAGATTATTAAAACAGCAGACCAAAATATAACTGTTATGCCATACTGATCATTGTAATCAAGTAATGACTGGTAATCATTGCTTCAAATGGTACATAGAGTGTACTGTATGATCAGCTTTATGTTGAAACCTACTTATAGAAGATGAGTCACGGTAACTATAATTTCAATTATACACATGTGTATATATGTGTTCCCATGTACTGTATGGTTTGCGTCTCCTCACCAAATAGCCATTAGGAGAGAGATAAGTAAATGGATCTAATATGCAAAATGCTGCAGAGCAAAAGGGAAAATATGCAAAAAAGTGCTTGTTTTCTTCTTTTATTTATTTACATATAGAATACTGATGAGACATGAGTTGTAATTTGAAATGGGATAAATGTACATTGATGGACTATGACTGTCACTATTCTTTAATAGGAAATCATACTGTTTATTATAGTTCTATCAATTGTTATATCAATCAACAATAGATTTCTATTTTACAAAATACACTGTCCAAGGTAAGGCAAACATTATGGCCTTTTTTTGTGTTTTCAGAGCGATGTGTAGCAACCATATACTGTAATTTGAACGGCCCAGCAGCTCACATACATATACCATGGACCTCTAAACACATTTGTCCTGCAGGCACACTTGTCCTTGCTTTTTGCACATTCTCTCCACCAAACAAAGCTGCTTAAGAGAAGGACCAAAGGTAAAACACAGCAAAAATCTCTCTCTATTGTTAACTGTATCTCTTGCTCCTTTGTTCTCCCTATCCCCTGGCTCTCTCAATCTCCAGCATTGTTTTAACATTCCTATGGCATGGGAGTGTCCATATGACAGTATCAAACAATGAGAACAACATAAAAATAAATGGGTGAGGCAGAAACAGAGAGAGAGAAAAAAAAAGGATGAGGAGGATGTTCGAGGAGATGTTGAAAATACAAAAAAACACCACTGCGGAACAGAGTGGTCTTATCATCTCAAGGGTTGCGTTTAAGCCTTGCCCATCTGAACAAAGCGACCGCAGACTGCCAGGGGAAGCAAGAGCGGCGAACAGAGGCGAGAGGAGAAAGCCCGAGATGAGAGGAGACAAGACAGTGGGGCACAAGGAGGGGAAATGGTAAAGAGAAGTGATGAGAAAAGGGTGGAGATGGGAGCCAAACGCCAAACTGAGAAAAGTTGATGGGCGGTTAACGGTACATGAGCTGAGTGAGTCAGAGACAGAGAAGAGAGAGAGCAATAAGAAAAAAAAGAGAGATGACAGCAATTGAAAAGATGGTGCAGAATCCAGTAATTACCATGTGTGAGACCACTGTTGCATGCAGGGACTAATCTAGCCTCCCTATTCAATCTCTGAGCTTCAAGTATGACCCCCTTCAAAATCTCATACCCTGTAGTTCTCCTGTCATCATTCATACTCCTGTTCTCCATTATGTGTGCACTTTTCATCCTTGCTTTCTCTCTTCTTTTGTCCACCCTGCTTTTTTTCATTCCCACCTCACCACTCATTCGGATCACTCACTGACTTTGTTGATTCCCGTTCCCCACATCTTCTCTGTTCTGCCCTTACCTTTCTGCACCTGTCTCTCGTGTTTCTGCCTGTTTATTCCCATCTCTGGAGAAGCCTTATTCCCTGCTTAGTGTCTCATCTTTTCCTCCACTCGGTTCCTCTTTTTACCCTCCTTGGTGGTTTTTCTCTCTCTACCAGCACCCATGACCCCTTCCCCAGCTACCGTTTCCATCTCTGTTTTTCCCTCCGCTTCTTTGTCGACCCCCTTGATTCCCTGTCTTTCTACACAATGAATCCAGAGGGTTTTATCTTTTTTCCTCAATGGCTTTGCCACTCTCCCTAATCCCTCATCTCCATCAGCTTCCCCCTCGCTCTCTATCACTCTATTCCTTGTGCTTTCCTTCCCTCTTCCGCTCCATCGTCTTCACCCTCACATTTTGTTCTTTTCGTCCCATACCCCCCCCCCCCCCCCACACACACACACACCACCACCTCTCATATTTCTATCTCTCACACTCCCTGACATGCAATCCCTCTTTTTTCTCTCCAGGGCACTCTTCTTTTTCCACTTAAGCCTTCCTTCTTTTTGCATTCCCCTGAAGGATACACACACAACAAACACATATATGGATGCTAAAACCTCTAAAACACACACTCACACAATTGCACCCTCACCATTCAAACACACCTCTCCATCCTATCACACATTTATAACTGCTGTGGCTCTCTGTCGACCAACACCCTCAGCTCAACCATATCATGGGTGAATGCCCTCTTATAGTACTGGCAGAACAAGCATTTGCAGAAAATAACCCAGCCCATTACAGTGAGAGCTGAATGACACCTAATGCACCTCTCAGGGGTGTCTATCTGTTTACTCCTAATAGCTGCACACCATTTTGGTCCATTGCCACTTTAGTAGATGCATGTAGGGATAATGCTTCCTCTTATTAATAATTATTACTGGGCTAGTTACTGTAAAGTAACCAATACAAATTTCATTCATACATAAATGCACATTACTAACATAATGCAGTATTCAGAAATGAGACTAGAATATGCGTTAAGTGATCCAAAACCAACGTGACGGAGAATCAGTAAGATTTTGTAGAGGCGCAACTTCTTCTCATAAGATTTAGTGGAGCACCTGATGTTGATTACTCCAATTTTACATTTATTTTAATCTTCTGTTATTTGCTTTTCATGCACAAGTCTTTCAGCTTTGCAAAACTGTGACACCAAATCTGATATCACACTATAATTTACTCCACAATACTAGAGTTTTAATGGAACTAAGTGACTCTGCTACTTAGCATTAGAAAGGCCCGAAGAAAAGATAATGTGGTCAAAAACATTGTGTAGGGGAACTTCAATTGAGCCTTGGGCACATAACCATCTTTTAAAATTACAGTGTCTAAATCTCTCCAACATTCATCAAAGCTGTCCAAGAGAATGGAATCCTATTTAGTGCACCCCTTGGCTCTGGTCTCGTAATTTTCTCGATTTTTAAGTCAGTGCAATTTAAAAATGCAAAAACAGCATTTTCCCCTTCTCTTGGGCCACAAGAAGCCAACAGAGATAACAAGAAATGTCTCTTGTACAAACGTATGGAAACATTTCTAAGAGAAACCAAAAACAATAAGTGATTAAAATTTTCCTTTCAAGTTATTTTTACTGCGTGCTGAACCTATTAAGGACTTCATTAATAATCTCAAAACTTTTGCAAAGAAGAAGTCAAAGTATCTGCCACCACATTACAGTTATTGAAGACTTTAGCAGGGTGATTAATGAGCAGTCAATATCTAGTAATGTTGCAGCCTCAACACTTCTTTAATGTGATATTGTTCATGAAAAATAATGGTCTTGTGGGCCTCATTTGAGTTTGTACAATGCAGACTGGACAGGCATCATTTTCTGTGAAAAGAGTGTATTGTGAAAAGAGTGGAGGTACTGTAAATGACTGAAATTATTTAGATGTAGAGATGGAGAGAAAATGAGACAGCCCCATTCAAGCACACTTTATATAGTGATTTCACCTCCTTTCTGCTGTCAGCCAACTGGTAAGTGTGTACTGAGGGGCCAGAGAGGGGCACGTCTTTCAAGCCAAGTGTCGATGGAGCAGGGAACTGTTGCAGTTGAGGCCAGGCTTAACACACTCTAATGCAAATGTGATGCCCGTAGTAACACAAATCAGTGAGCTTGTTTTTGTCCTTTTTTTGGGTTTTCCATTTTATAGTGTTACTTAAGTCATCTAATGGTTCAAAAAATAAGATAATTAACCACGACTCAGAGGTTTTGGCTGGTGCATGGACCAATCCAGCTCAACTAGAGATTGACACTACTAAACCTGAACTTTCCTCTGACTGATTTATCAGAAAAGCTGTTAAAGTGGAAGTAAGAATGGCAACAAGAAGTGATGGAAAACGATCACTAGTGCATCCGCACACACACGTACCCACATACATGACCACACACAAACAAAAAAAAAGCAACCTCACTCGGTGGACAACTCTACACAATAGCAACACTAGAGCTATTGTTGGGAGTGAAATTCCTTCACTAGTCTGTGGGTGCAGGTCGTCACTTGACCACCATCACCATGGTGACTGAATGAGGATATGTTTAAGAGGGAAAGGTTGTTAATTTACAGGAGCCTGAACAGCAACGGCTGACTGGAAATAATTCAAGGACGGGGATGATTCATGCAGACGCTGGTCCCGCAAATGACCCCCGTGTGGCCATAGCCAATGGCAACGAGGCCCTTAAACAACAGGAGCTCTGAAAAGACTGACACTTAGCCTTGGTGAGTGGGAGGGAGGGAAGGAAGGGGTGACAAGAAATATAAAATGAAACACATAAGAACCGCAGGGATCACAAGAGTATAGATGCAAAATGCTATTGCAAGACCTCCCAATTATAATGCACCCTTACAATGGTGGGAAACAATTCTATCTACAATTTAAATTACAGAAATAGGAGGCTGTTTAATGTTGCCAGCAGTAGCTAACAGCATCATGCCACCTGCTTGGCCTTCCTCTCCTGCAGACCAACAGACGGGGGGGGGGGGGGGGGGGGGGGGCCTCAACACTGCTTTGTGAACATGCTTCAGACCGACAAAAGCAAAAACCTGAAATTTTCAGGTTCAAATCCATGGGCGGTGACATGCGCAACCTCCCCTATTTGTGCCTGTCAAGTGTGCGTTGGCTCTGATAAACTGGCATTATTACATTCCACTCCCACACCTCAGTCTACTGCCATTATATTCCCCTACGCCATTTCACGCTCCCTCCCACACCTTTCTCTCTCTGCCAGTGCTCTGAGTGCTACTGACGAAGGGCATGAGCAGACCAACATCTCAGCGTCACACACGTCTCTACCACAAAAATTGCACATGGATTAACTTGTCATTTTAATCTATAGCACCTATATTATTCGGGCCCAAAGTCTGGCAGCAATCAATGGGGGAGGACGTGGCTGTGTGAGAAGCTATTAGCAAGCTAAAAGGACACCAATAGTGAATACAGGCTGAGGGACTTTTAATCACTCTGACATTCTTTGTTCTTTATATATCAGACTGACACTATATATTAATGTCTAGTTTACTGGCGATGCTAATGGTGAGGCAGGAGTTACTGCTGGATGTCAGCAGACAGTCACTGTATATACAGCCTCGCCTGAATTACTGGTGTTTATTGGCCCTGTAAATGGCAGGGCTGTGAAGACTGGTTGCCGAATACATAGTGCTTATGCAAAACAGCAAATGTAGTGCTAGTGGATCTATGGAGTAGTTCTTACACAGCCTTAGGAGGATATAACAAATAGAAAGCTTCAGATTACTCACTGTGGGAGGGGAGCATCCCTGGAGTTTAAAATGAGGGATTTGACATCCCAGAGAGCAGCGCTCCTTACACAAACCAGAAGGTTAAAACTGCTTTATGTCCTGTTGGTGGGAATAGAGAGGGTTTGTGGATATTTGGTGATGGCGGCCAAAATAAAGTGTATGACCCTATTAATGTTTCAGTTAGATAGACATTGTTGCTTGCCAAATTCCCCTTGACAAGCATTGTGAAAAAAGTGATTCGCTGAAAGGCTTATCAAAATGTACAAAGGAAACTGGCAAGTTTAATTACACACAGTCATGTTTTCCAGAAAGTCTTGCTGCCACTTAATTTTGCAGATCTTTGACCATGTTTAGTCAGTGTATTAATTTTCATCAAACCAAACCGGGTCAAGGGTGATGTCAGCTGCCAATGTTTTGACAGTATACTCATGTAGCAGACAAATGTTAATTGTCAGCTCTCTGCCCAGCATCTCTCTCTGACTGACAGTTCTCTGAGGACCTGTAGGCCAATGATTACTCTGATGGGGTCACTGGTGAAAACCATACTGCAACAAAATGTGTTGTGGCAGTTCCTGGACCACACAGGATAGTTTGCATGAGCCAACTAAAGAATAGCTGAGCTGAGGGACTTACTGCCTGTCTCCATATGGAGTGTGGACATCACAAAACATGCACACTACACAATACACATTAAGGCAGTGTGTAAACAAAGGCCTACCCTTGGGTGTGATTCCTTCATTGTTAGAGTGATACAAGATACACCCATAAGCAGAAAGACTATAAATAATTTTGTTTACAATGCATTTAATTTAAATCACATGTAAATGGATTTATCCAGCAAACAGTGTGAATGTATTCCAAGATGTGTCCTGAATGTCAACGCAACCATTTTGGTCTGCAGTATTGGTGTCGCCCCTTTTGTTCAAAGAAGCCTAATTGATGTTCTTTGAAAGTATTTGTGAGCCACAGGCGGTGCAGTATTCATAAGATTAAGGATTTATTTGCCTTTTATTTGTCCAATTATTGCACTGATATAAAAAGAAATAGTCTAGCGGAGACACAACAGTAAAAGCATAAATCTTCCCCATGTGATGCTGAAAAGCTGCAGTACATCATGAAACTTAATGCAACATTGTACAGCTATAGTGTCACAGCTGCACATAGTTTTTTTTATGTACAAGAACATAACAAAAATAACAAAATTTGGACATATGTGTTGTCCACTGAAAGAACAAATGTACATTGAAAAGCATGCACGCACACCACCAAAAAAAACTCCTTTCATGCTTGTGACCACACAAAGCATACCTTATCTTCAAATATACACAAAGCCATTAAAAGCTTTTGAAGCCTTCACACCATCCTATAACCCGCTGTTCCTACCTTCACATCACTTCCCCTCACCATCTATTTTTTCTCTCTCAGAACGGCTTCAGTTAGGAAAAAGGCCAGGATGAAGCTTCTTTGAGAGAGAGGAGATGTGAGAATTAATCACTAACACACTCTCCCACAGTCACCACGCCATCTGATACTCTTTGTCAACTTGTGTTAATTAATGCGTAATGAGAGACGCTGATGTGTGCATTTTAAATCAATTACTTTTCTTAAACGTCTCTGAGGGGATTCTCAATCACATTTAAAAAAAAGCGTAATTTCTGTGCTCATCAGTCTTTAAAGTTTTCAGTGCCCTGACCTTCAGAGAGTTTCTTCAGGAGATTCCAGAGTTATGTTTCGCAATTAAATATGCAGAACAATCACTGATAGATGCATTGCGTCTGTCCCTGTGTGTATGTGTGTGTGTGACTGTGTGTGAGTGTGCTCATACGCATGCTTCCTTGCATATGCAGAGTGGCTCTCTTGTTCTCAGCAAGGGCTCCCCCAGCATCTGGCCGAGTCCTGTGAGCCCTGCGGCGGTGTTTCAACAACAATTCGTTGCAGGGGCAAACATGCGCTTCATCACCACACGATCTATCCCCTGCTGCAAGCAGCCAGGAAAGACAAGGGAGAGTAAAGAGAAGCTCAGCTTTGCAAAAGTAGCTTTTATGTCATTTCTGTTTCCAGAGTTACACTGCTCGGCCTCGGGCCTCGACTTGAGATGGATGCTGCTCTCATCCTCTCCGGCTTATCACTACCCCTCACTCAGTTCTATCCAAATCCCAGCCTTTCTCTACCAAATCACCTGTCTCTCTTTGCTTACCTCCATCTTCATGCCCATTGCTATTCATTGCTCCTTGCAACTCCCCTTCTGGTTCACTATATTATGTTTATGTGGTGTGCTTTCCATTTCTTTATCTCTTGTTATCCGTTACAGGCTCCCCATCCTACTCCTTCTATCTCACAGTGCGAGGATTGCACCAATGCATTTCTAGAAGATAGTGTATTGTTACATTGCACGGTTTGCCACTTTGCCACCTCTCTGCTATTTCAAAAATCAATTACCCATCAAATAAAATGATAAACAGTAAAAGCAGCTCTGTGCTGCTCTGTTTCTATCTAACTGTGCTAAATTGTTTAAAATCACTCTGATGAAAAATAAAAACACTGGAGGCATAAAAAAAGCTAGGAGGATAGTGCTGCTTCTGTGGATCTAATTATCAGAGACCTCTGGGGCAGGATAACCAAATGCTACTCTATAAATGCCATGATGATCCGTCCACTGACAGGCTGCATGCTGATCGCTCACTAGACTATTCAAAACAAGAAACCAAATTTGGAGACATTGAAGCAAGTAATAATGCGTATGGATGAAGAGGAGTTGAACGGAGGAAGAGTTACAGGAGAGAAAGTGAGGATGGAGATGCTGTGCTCAGGTGGCTTGGGGCGGATATTGTATGCCTTATCTGTCACCTGCAGGTCTGTGCTTATTATAGAGAGGCAAAGTCAGAGCAGAATGTAAGGTGAGTACGTGTGTGTGTGTGTGTGTGTGTGTGTGTGTAAGAAATGCTGAGAGTCAAAACATAGCGATGCCTTCACTCCCTCCGAAGCAAAGAGGGTGATGATAAAAAAAATAAATTAAAAAAACTGAGCTGCTCCTCCTTGATCTGTTCTGAAGGTCACAACAACATGTACACAAGTTTTCAGCAGTAAAATAAGCGGGAGAACATTTAGGTCACTTACGCTCCATACATACAAATACTACAACAAAATCAGTGCTGACGGGGAGTTTTTGGGAATATAACAACTCTTCCAAACACACTCAGGCTAGAAGTAAGTCCACTGCCACATTTCTGCGGAAGCAAAATTGAAAACATGCGAACTACTCAGCTACATAGTTACTTGATAAGAAAAAGATAAAACTTGGTACTCTATCATCAGACACCTGAAAACATTTTAGAGATGGAGGCAGTCTGAGAAGCCTCTCAGTCAACCTCAGCGGGCCTTTTAATAAAATTGCTAAAAGGCAGAACGCTTTCTTTTTGTAGGAAATAGAGTATAATAATTGTACTCAGGACAAATATTATGTATCATAAAGCACTCCTTAGATTTTTACTGAGCCCACAGTGAGCTGCATAGACATTTTATGATCCATCTGGTAATTATTACCGAATGCTGTGTCTACTTTGATTGTTAATTGTATTTAACATAAGCAAACATTTTTCAAATTCATCCAGTTTTAAGGTTTCAGTGAGCTGTTCGATCGTTTCAACTCGTCATTCCGTAGCCAGTATTTGTTTTGAAGACTGCATTCTGAGATCTAATGCCTCAGACACTATAACGAGAGGCAGCTACATTCTGCCAGCCAGCACTGCAGTAAATATTGTTCACTTGTCAACAAGGAAATGAAGTGCAGTGGACACAGATATCCATCAATATTTCTGCATCACTATTCTGTTCGATTCAGCATTCTGTGGCTCTGCATTGAGTTGTGGAGTCGGGACAGGACAGGCCTGTGATGATGGATGGACTCTCTTTGGCAAATGTAAGTAAAAATAATAATCATTTTACTAAATCAGCTTCACAGAAAATAAAAATAGATTGACTAATGTAAGCATACAGTATTTTGATTTGTATGGCAATAAATTAGTAGGCTAAAGTATAATAAGCTGATCAATTATCTCCTGCAACCATTATCCAATCTGTAGTTTGACATAAGTGTCAGATCAGAGTGTTGAAAAGTTTCACCAGGATTTACTGTGTTTATATTCTGAAGTCTAATGTGCGACTGCCGCAGAGCTCCTTCCCTGTTTATCAGTTTTGCCTCTTGAGTTTTGATCACATTTCTGCTGACTTTGCCTATCTCAATGTTGGTAATAATATTTGCTGTCTTGTTGGCTATAGGCTGACAGGCTATCACCAACTTTTCTTTTGTACTTCTTAGTGTTTGAAGTTTTCTTATTTCTGACTTTTTTTTAATATATAAGGTAAATCAATGTGACAGCAGCACTTAGAATAGATGGATAGAGATACACAGGATTTCTTTATAACAAAAGAAAAAAACATTGACAGCGGTCCGCATTTGGTTGCCTATATGCACATCAGGGTTGGACTGCTGGCAGACATCATGTAGAAGTGCAGCTGAAGTGTTGACAGACATGTTGTGACTGTGGTGCCATAGTGGCAGCAGCTGTCTGTGAGAAGTGAAGCTGCCAGTGGAATAAGAATGGCATGCCAGATGTACGTGGTACCTGCCATTGAATAAGATATTCTACACCAGAAGACATCAGACTCGCTGTTAGGGAGGACACTGCTGCTATTTTTGTTGCAATGCAAAGTCAGCATAATGTCATCAAAATCATCATATTTCATGACATTACACTAAGGTTGCCGTGGTGGGCTTTGTGTGTTAAATAGGCATAGTGAGTGATGTTTTTTTAAAATCCCTGCAGCTCATGTCTACTTTGACATAAAGGTGAATCTGTAAGTGGCTTTGCTGTAACTCTGTGAAGTGCAGACCGCGGAATAAATTTCCTAAGAGATGTTTTCAGAAATATCAGAAGATGTGACATATATTGAGTGGTAAAAGCTAAACACTGTATCTACAGACTTCCACCTGTTCTGAAATCTACTGCAAAGTTCACTCCCAATATATGGCCTCATTAAATTAATCAAACTCCAGATCAAAGTGGCAGTGGTCAGTAACATCTTTAAATCTGTCACAATTGTTGTTGTGAATGAACTCAGCTAATTTGTTATCTCCACATCAAGTCATTGTCAGTCCTTTAATTCTGCAAGCTATTAACTATTCCGTCTCATACGCTTAAGCACATCATATATTGTATGTCTCATGCAGTAAACCTGGTACTGGTACATATTTCAGACACAATTTTCAATTTTGTATAATATACTCCTTCAAAAAGTTTAGTTTATTTAAGAGATAATGAACACAGACATCAATACACAAATTGTCAGTTTTTGTTGTACATATGGTCCCTCCATCTGGAGTTTGTGGTGTAGACAGCCTCTAATTTTAAATTTGGAAAAAATGATCTACTTCTGCAAAGTGAATGTATGATTTCACTTGTATAGTGTTAATACCACATGCAAATGCCTTTACAGTTTCTGACAGTCCATAGCTCTTTAAAGAACATTGGTCTAGTAGAAACATAGTGCTATACTATATGTTTTTACACCTCATATACGTATGTAAGCTTTGACTGTTTTATATTCTTATATCTTTCTATTTTGCCACTTATTGCGTATAAATATTGATATTTTAAATGGATTTTGGAATTGATTCTTTTCAAGCTTCGCTGCTACTTTTACTTTTCTACTAAGCGCACCCTTTTAATCAGAAATGTCTACTTGACATGTAGATGGTAGCTTTGTGATTGATTTAGCTGTATCCTGTTACAATTTTACTGCTGCAGTAGGTCAAAGTTCCCACAGGAGTAATTAAAGTTTGTTAGTATTGTATCACCTGTTGCCTTTTTGCTGTGTTTTGAATTTTGATCACCAACCAAAACCCCAATAAAAACAGGTTGAACTGTGTGAGATAAAGGCTAACCAAAGGGATCAGGAATGTCTCTGATCTGCCTCAAGTCACTGTCCTTTGTCACTTAATCATCCTCAGCCTCAGTCTGCCCCTACGTCTGATTCTCAGTGCCTCATTCCCAGTTTGACAAAGAACCTCTTTTTTTCTGCACATATGACCATCTTAAACGTTTGACGTAATGACTTACCTGCTGTAGTTAGGCAGAGCTCCTCGTCGCTGTTGTCCTGACAGTTGTCTTGGCCGTTACACAAGAAGCTGCGGTCTACACAGTGGCCATTTCGACACTTGAAGCGAGCCTCTGAGCACACCAGTGGGTTGCCTGCTGTCGTTGATTCAGGGAAGAGGTTAAGGGACAAGTGTTAGTTCAAACAGGGCCCCAGTTCAAAGTTTAACTGAGAAACAGGAGCGACTGTGCGAGTGACTCTGAGAAACAAACTTCAGAGGATAACATTTATATTTTGTAGGGGTAGTTTGGTAGAAGCAGTTTTTTTGATCCCATCCCATCTACAACACTTTGATATGATAAAATATAAAAGAAAACATGGGTATTACATTTTCATGGGTTAGGATTAGGAATTAAAAGCAGAAATGAAACCGTGTGGAGTTGGTAAAGCATTTGATCTGGGGAGTCTGATAAGCATTTGATCTGGGGAGTCTGATAAAAATAACCTAACAAACTAAAAAAGACATTAAAAAATCCTGCCTAAAACTACCACTTCCATTTAGCACATGTTCTAGTTGTGTCTTTGTTCTAGCTTCTGCAAAAAGAGGGTGAATTATCTTGTGAGAAGATCCAGACAATTACACAGTGGTGACGCAGTATGTGCTGGGAGCATGAAGCAAAGCTCCATTTAAATGGCTAGATTAGATTTGTGAGCGTGGGGCCCTGCAGGCTAGGAACACTGCCTCTGACAATGGTGAGTGACTTGATGCACACTCCCCACTGGGAAAGCAGGGATGGGGTCATGTGCGGACAAACTAAATGCCGGATAATACACTGTAGACTATACCTGGATCCTGGTGTTCCCCTTGTCCTTCAATTCAATAGAACACAGGTATTAACCTGTCTAAAAGACCCAAGGGTGCAGAGTAGGGGGGTTACAATCAATGCAAAACAAATAAAGCTGTAAGACTCAAACTTTTTGAAAAGGTGAAAGACTTTGCTACATTTACCATTTACCTTACTACTATTATTATCTGCTCTGAATGTAGAATTTGATAGTGAGTGGAGGGGACAGCAACAGTGCAAAAATGTCATTCTTTATAGAATGACATTCTCCTTCATCTTCCTCTGAAATGATGGGATGTAAAGAATACCTGCTTCACACTTTCGAAAGTATGAGCAATACTGTTCTGGCATTACAAACACTAATGCAGAGCAAAAGTAACAAGGTTATAAACCACACTTGCCCCAAATCTAAAAAAGGCAACAGTAACATGATCATGTGCCTGCTGAGACTCTGAAAAAACAAAAATAAAAATGAATCTTCCAACCCCCAAAGATGGAGGTTGGAATGTCAGTTCAGTTTTGTAAGAAAGGTCTTCTAATTGTTTTGTTCAGTGTAAACACATGGGGAAATGAACATCGGAGAAGTAGGGAAGAGGAGAGGAAAAGAGACAAAAGTGTGAGACATGCACAAAGGTGTGGCCAATGTTATTTTTATGAGCTATTTGTTAACATTTAACTACCTTTGCTAAGTGAAATGAATTAAAGCATTCCTATCACTAAGTGTTGTTTTTCCAATAAATTCATAGCATATGCAGTATAAAGCTTTCGTACTGCTTTTTCATAATGTTGTGACACTCAAAAGAGATTCACTCAAAAAGAGAACTGGCCAGGGATCCTTAATTTAATTTCTTAGTGTGTGTCAAATTTAAAAGGCATTTGATCCGACATTTCCCATAATGCAACAGATTACATCTTCTTGCAAGACCTCTCCCTGTCTGCTTAACGCCTTCATCTTTCAAACTCCACACCCCCAGTTTGTAATTCGGCTTTCTGTTATAAATGTATAAACACTACACAAACATTACTGTATACAACTGTATACTACAGGCTGAGTAATACCTAATGAGTAGACTGCCTCTTTAATACCACTTAGCTGAGTGAAGTACATATTCAGTGCCAACCCACCACATGCTATGACCAGTACAGTAGCTGCAGTATAAGCTCCTATGACTGGGGGCTAGGACATCATTGAGCAGACCATGACTTTGCGTGGCCATGGCCCGAGACAGGTTGCGACGATCAGAATTTGTTGTTGTGTGAGACTCACTGCAGTTTTCCTCGTCACTCCCGTCAGGACAGTCACTGAAGCCGTTACAGCGGAAGCGTCCGATGATGCAGTGGATGCCATTAGCGCAGGCGAAGAACGTAGGGGCGCACTTTGACTTGACCTTAGCTAGGGACAGATGGAGGGTTGGGGGACATGGTGGAAAGAAGAAAAAAAAAAAACGGATTAGTCTGTGGGGGATGTGGACATGATGCAGCAATTTTCAATGCACTACATCACATTTTATGACAGAATTAGCCTTGGCTCTGATGCACAAGGGGAAGGGAAGGACACACCAATAAGGTCCAAGGTCCGCTATGTTTTTCTTAAGGTTTTTATGGTTATAATAACCACAGACACAACTGTATGTTCTAAAATTAAAACAGCAAACCATTTAAACATTAACCATGTATCAAGGTTCAAAGAGTCAAACAGCTGATTTGTTATAGAGAACAATTAATTACTGAGTTCATTTTGTTCTGTAATGCTTATCTTCACGCTCTCTGAAGTATGACAAGTAAAGGGTAAGATCCCGAGCACAAAGTACTGATAGGAGAAGAAAACAAGTTAATGACAAAGACAAAGAGAGCAAATCGTGTGGGAGAGAGTTTGTATGGATTCTGCCATTGATCAGCCTAAGCAGGCCATGGGTCTTATCTCCCAGGACAGGCCTGAGACTGAGTGACGAGCCGGCTGAACATCAATGCCTAGCACCCTCCGTTTAGCACTAACCCCTAGTTTGGACTCAAACACATTGATCTTCCCTGGCAAAAGGAGAAAAACAAGATAGCAGGTACATGCAAGCAAAGATCTCAGAAAATAAAGAACATCACTTTAGCTCGACCACTGTGAAGTTAGAATTTTGAAGCCCGATGGCAACAAAAAGGCCTACAAAGGACATTGCAGTACAGTCATCGCTATTTACAGTTTATAATAAAGAGCCACATGTGTGTGATATACAGTGTCCTCTCTCAGACCACTGTTTCTCTACTCTGGCCTTTGTCAAGCTACTCAGGGATTATTCCCTTCCAGTAATTTGCATTATAACACAAAAGCTTAAATGTGTAAATTTGGCTTTGTGTGAGAGATACCCCTGCTGTAATTGTACTTATTGGAGACAGAGAAAGGAAAAGCCACAATTACAGCTAAAAGCATTGTTATGATACTAGTTAAATGAGACTAGAAGTTAATGCCAGTGAGGGAACAGCATTATAAACATTTTAAACACCACACAACAACAGAAGGATGCAGCAACCCACACACTCAAACACACAGGGAGGGGGAGAGTGAGTGGGCATACTAGACATCTCAAAGCAAGCCACCACACAGTCTCTCTGTTTTTTTCTCTCTACTGAATACAAAGGGTAGAATTGGCCTGCTCATAGGTTGGCATTGTGCCGTCTCAAATGCCAGGGGCGCACATTTTTCCCTCTACAATATATTGTGGTAGGCTGATTTATGAGCTCTTTCAAGCTGCGGCGATTATGTGTAGCGAGGGGGAGGGCTAGGCATAACAACCACGAGGGTTTGGAGCGCCCGTCTCCAGGATGAAATGTAATCCGCTGAATGCGGGAGGAAGCTGGGATAGCGCCCGATCTCTGTGTCTATAGTCTGGGAAGCCTTTGTTTACCTGGACAGCAGAGGCCCTAACCACCCAAAGCTCATTTCGCATGGTATATCACATTCATTAGAGTCCAGGGAGGAAAACAGACATTGTTCTAGCTGTAGAAACACATAAAAGAGAAGACACAAAAACATGCCGCTATAGAGGGGTAAACTGAAATTCATCTGGACACAAACAAAGTCAATATTGTCTTTTAATCTCTATTTTACATGTTTAGGATTTTTTCTTCAATTTTTTCGTTCTATTTCTTGTGTTCTGTACCTGTCATAAAGTGTATATATATAAGTTTATATATATATAAACACATATCGTCCTGTGAAGACATATCAAGTTTTAAACTTTCTTGGACATTTGCTATCTGAGATTCCTCATCCACTTCCTCTCCCACCCGAATTCTCATTATCACTTCTACTGCTGGCAGGATTCATCTGCCCCAGTGTTTGTGATCAAAATTGGCTCAAAAGTCATATGAAGGGCAAGTTCATAAAGGGAAATTCGTGGGTGGGAGAGACAGAACTGGTTGGAGGGATAGAGCTTATGTGCTTAGCTCTATTTTGGGGGATGGCACTTTATAGTCTGAGCTGAGCAGTTTTAAGAGCCCGATGATAAAAAATTAATTAGAAGAAGCAAATTGAGGGGGGAAGAGATGGTAAAAACACAGACTTATCAAGTTTCCTTTGATTTTCCTGTGACGGTGTCCTGTTTTATTCCAGGTCTGGGATTTCTACCGTTTCAAAATTCAAATGCTGCTGTTGATCCAGGTAATGCTGATTCATTTCAGCACCTCCGCCTTATTCTGCAACCTATAACCATCTGTTTCATCCAGTCTTCATCCCTTCTGTCATAGCTCAGTTTCTTGGTTTGAACTGCTTCAGTTCCATGCCAAATTGTCTTTCCCTTCTCTAAGCCTTTGTAGAAGTTGTTTACGAAAAGCAGGCAGGGTGTTGGATGGCTTCCACACTTAGTTCCAGTGTTCAGCTGAGCAGCACAAATGAAAACGAATGAGGTTAGTCGTCGAGCTGATTCCTTGAGGTAAGACTATCACTAGCAGAAAAACATGGCCGGATCACCGAAATACAGTTGGAGGACACACAAACAAAGGCACAAAAACACACAAACAGGCCCTGTCTCTCTCTCTGCTTTACTGTCTCCTATACTTTTACAGGCCTACACACTATACAGAGATGCTTATTTTGACATCTCATTTTTAATTGAAAAATACTGTACTGTACCTTTTCCAAACATCCATACATAATTTGTTTCATTCCCTTGGACTGAGAATAACAACAACAACAAAAAAATCTCTCTTTACAAAAGAAAAACAGAGTTGAAATCAAGGCCAGGGAGAGTAGCACCATGGCATATTTTGAATTTAAGAGTAAATTGTTTGATAATCTAACATGAAGTTGAAACTGAATACTACTGTTTGTCTCTTCTTCCCTGTCTTTACCTCCCCCGTGGCTTCAGGATTCATGTCACGCTGAATCCGACAGCATGACTCCTGCTGCAGATGCAGAATGCTTTACTCTTCCCCAACGTGCACCTCCATGCCCCTCTTCACACTTCTCCCCTCTTCTCCTTCTCCTCGGCTCCCCAGAGAATAGAACAACTTGTTCAGCACAGGTAGGCTTGGTCGTGATGGGCATGCATGATTGACAGAGTGAGGAGAAACACTGGAGGAAGAGACTCATAAGAGAGAAAACAGCTGAAAGTGAGCAAGAAAGAAGAGAGGCAGAGAAAGAGTTGAGGCAGCTGAAGACTTCAAAGGTTTCTTCGACCTTGTTGAGCATTTCTGAGGCGAGGAAATCAATAGGTAATGAAGTAAGGGTGTAAGCAAGGAGGGCAAGGGTAGTTTCAGTCTAGAGGGCTTGGGGATCAAAATAATCATTCCGTACGTTTCACTGTCTAAGCCGTGCATGCTAGTTGTACTACACAATAACCTTCTGTGTGCAGGAAGAGGCATTACAACGTTATAGAGCTGCCTTCATTTCAAGGGCCAAGCGTTTACAGGCCACTGGCGTTCTGCAAAGCCATCACACTTCATGCTAGATGATGAACCAAGTGCAGCTCGTAAACCATACAGCAGGCGCAAGTGCAAAACATCAGTAATATTTTAACAACTTCCGATAAAAGGAGAGGAAAGCAAGGGCATAGAGTGAAAAAGCAGTGAGTGATCTGTTAGATAATAACCGTGCTGCAATATTCATCATAGGAAGCATTGTGCTGCTAAAATTGCCTTGTTTGAACTGAACACTGTACTGTAAAATGACAAGACAGCATTACTTATTCCTTTGAAGATTTTGGAAGCAATCATTTTGCCTAATTTGTGACTATCGATCAGCGGGACAGAAGGATAGCATTCAATCTAAAAGAGAAACTAGAGAAGAAAAAAAGACAGGCGGAGACAGAATCAGAGTAAGAGTCTGTATGCCAGACCCTGATCAATATTTCATCCCTGGTCCTTGGTATTAATTGCACCAGCTCGTGAATCAGTCATCCATTAAGCACATGGGATGCACCGGCCATATACCTTCCTTATTTTTCCTGCTATTAATGTTTCATATTCTTTTCACTCTCCTTCTCTTCTCTTTCCTTTTTGCTCTCTCCCTCTCTTCTGAGCTGAGCTAAATCAGCAAACACAATCCAGGACATGCCCTGGTCTAAGTCCCCCAAACTGCTCCAATCCTACCGGCTTTTTCCTCCACGGTGTCCTCCCAAATGTGCACACCCACACAGAGACACAAACACAAACTCACTCTCAGAGCAAAGAACACCTATGCGCAATGAAGCAGAGCAAAACCACGCATGAACACAAAGACAACAGAAGAACAAAAACAGATCTGTCAGCAGTACATGGCTCTTTGTGTAAGAGTCAGTGCATTGGTCACTGTTCTTATCACATGAACACACACTCCTACTCTTAGCAACCCCTTCTCCACCAACGGCGGGTTTGGTAAACGATTGGCAGTGTGTGAGCCTTGATATCTACATCATAACCAATCTGTCTCAGGAGTCTTTTCAGCGATTTCCTCCCCTGCTCTCAAGGAGAACTTTGTTGTTCTTAAGCATTTAGCGGCTCTTTTGAACTCAGTATCTCATGAGCTTTTGCGGAGGTCAGAAAAAAAAAAACAAAAAGCAGCATTGATGCTGCTCCAAGCTTTGGCTGTGTTATGACTGCAGAGAGCAATAATGTGATAATATTCAAGTAATCCAATCAACTGAATTTATTGTGCCCCTAATTGTTGTGAAGAGATAACAGGATCAATAAACAGTGCATCAGGTAATGAAAACTCCAAACAGTTATCTCCCTCATTGTTATGAAGTAGTAACAGACTTTTTAAACTGACAAAACATCAGCCCCTGGTGTGAGCCTCCAATTTTCTGCCATTCCTGTGTTTTTCCCAGTGATTCGATAAAGCAGGCCAGGAGTGAGAGCCGCTACTGGCCTGTACAGTGCATTATACGTAATGTGACAATAGGTCAGATTTTGGAGCAAATCTTATGGCGTGGAGGTTTGGTCACACTGGTCACACCAGACCAAATAAGGCTGTAGTAAAACCCCAGGAGTGTAATGAATTGATCACTGGTTCATTTTATTGCTTATGAATTCAACATCTAATTTTAAGTGGAAGATTGTGTTATTTTTTGCTTTAAAATGATTCAGTATTTCACAAAAAAAAAGGAATTTTTGAAAATTAATTTTGTGTTGAAAAAAAGTGTTTTTGAATCTCGTGTGACCCCTCAGATTTATCCCCAGGTTGAGAACCGCTGCTCTAAAGGGAAGGGGGGCTACACTACAACACCCTGTTTGTGACTGGAAACCAATATTTATTTTACAAAAAATTGGCTATTTTAAATGCAAAATATAACACAAAAGAGGTCATTTCATTTAGATATTAAACAAGTGGCAAGACAGGCATATTAACCTGAATTAAAGACATTCAAACTTGATTTTGAGAAGAATATGAGGAGATGAGAAGCCCCTTTGTGTGGTTGATGTACTCTGATGGTTGTAAGGAGCCACTGGGCTTGCTGATGACCTCTCTAGATAAAGACAAAAGTTGAACTTGCACAGAAGTTTGTCAGTGTAGAAGTCTGAATACATGGATTCCTCCACACAGACAGGCCACAGCCTCGGCCCGCAGGGCCGCTAGTTCAGACCAGCCATGTCTTTGAAATGTGCTTCTCTGTCTTTTCATTTTCTCTCAACTGCATTCTGTCATCCCGTCTTTGATTCCCCACTTCTTGCTTCATACATCATGTCCAGTCACCATTCCGGCCCCACTACGTATCTCTCCTCTTTTGCCTGCTCATGCTCTGCCCAGACAAGGGCAAAGAGGCTAATCCTGGCTCTGAGGCCCAGTAAGCTCAGTCAGCTCTCCTCCTTCTCTCTTCTGTCAGTATCCATTTCATCTAACACCCTCCCAGGCTGTCGTTACGGACACCAGAGAGCAGGCTGGTACTGTTGACCTCTTTGTGTGAAGAATTATTCAGCAGCCTGTCTCTGAATCATTGCTTGAAGATCCCTCAGACCTGCCAACACATATACATACAAACACACCCAACCAGACCAGATGCTCAATACTGGAATACTGGAGAACTACTGATATATTTCATCTAAAATTCAGTTATATTCGAGTGGAATAAAGCAGAGGTTAGACTCCAGAAAACAATTGGACTTGATAAGAACAATCTGTTGTGTGTTCCTGGCCTTGTGCAGGACCCCACTACAGATTGTATATAGTAATACAATAAGCCGCATCTTCAATGCAATATAACTCTGAAGATATTGCCTCTATTCTCTCAGCCTAGACTGTTACTTAAGATCCAGCAAAAAGTATTTACATGACTCAAGTTGACCCTTGTGCTAGAGGGGATCAGAAGAACAAACAAACAAAAGAGGAGCAGTGGAGCTTTGGAAGAAGGGAGAAGCCTGTCTTTTCTAGGAGCATAAACAACTCCCTGACCATTCGAGAGACAGTTCTTGGCCTACGTGGTGTAGCAGGCTGGGACACGTCTACAATAAATAAATAAATAAAGGACAGAGGTAAGCAAATGCAGACCAGGTTTGCATGATTCTCTCCTGAGCTTACTCACCCACTGATAGCACAGGAATAGTCTGAATATAGTCAAGTCAAGAAAAAAGGTAAAAAGTTTATTTCTAAGGCAACTGCTGATAAAAAATGAAAATCTGCCAGAAAGTGTCATTGTAAGTTCATGTGTGGGTGGTTCTGTCTTGCCAAACACTTGAAGTGTACAGCACGTTATGTGCAAGTCTGCCTGCTTGTTGGTGTTTTTGAAAATCGTAATCATCTTTAAATGTTCCACCAAGTATGCAAGTCCGAATTGATTGGTTCTCCTTTGTGTTTTCCCAATAGCTACATGGTTTCCAAAAACAAAATTCTCATTAATGAGACACCAGGGAGATGTCAACAGATATGACCTTTACCTCAGGCCATGCATAAGTATTCCTCGGAACAGAGACTCCCACATCAGCACAATCTGCTGGCCAAACAGCATGGGTTTACAGGGGATATGCTCTCTAACTACAGCTGTCTTGTGGTGCAAGTGTATGTGGTAAAAATAGGGACTGATCCTGGAGCAAAACCTGTTCACACACATATGTTATAAATAAATAACGTTATTGTGTGTGTGTGTGTGTGTGTGTGTGAGTGTATATATATATATATATATATATATATATATATATATATATATATATATATATATATATAAAGCACACACTGTCCATGCCTAACAGTGGCAGAGAGAGAAAAATGGGGGGTAATTATACTTTAATGATCCAGTCTCATCCCTGGCCACTTAAAATTGACTAATTAGGGAGAAAACTGGTCAAAAGTATTCAAAAAAAGCTTCCACATAGATGGACATTTGCAACACATGTTCTTAGAAACCTCCTGCCATCTGCTCATATTACAGATGGGAGGAAATGTAATATGCATTGGTGGTCAGCACTGCTCTGCCTCCATAGTGATGACTGTGATTGCAGGACAGAGGCCAGACATCATCAGATACACTGTGTGATCTCCTACTGTGTGATTTCTTACTTGGTTATATAAAGGTAACAAATAAGTAGTAAAACTTCAAGTGACTTTAAGTGATTTTTACTATTTCCCGAGAAGGCATTGAAACACACTAATCATTTAGCTCAATGACAGAAGGAGAATAAGACAACCTCGGTTAAATATATATCTATATAAATATAGATACATATATACATATATATATAAACACACACACACACACACACACACATTTGTACGTGAGTGTGTGCATGTTTTCTTAGAGGGGGGTGTCTAATTATGATTCTACTTGAAGAGAATCCAGTGCTGCAGTCTCAAAGTTTCCAGGTATTGTTTTCCCCTCAGATCATAGATATCCAGACAGAACGCCTTCTGAAGCCACTATAATGAGTCCTGCACTTTACCTCCTCTCCTTCCTTAACTCCCTTGTTTCTCCTCCCTTCTTCTGTCTGTCTGTCCGTCACTGCAGAGCCCCCAGTGGAGCCGGAGGTTTGTCTGGGGATTTTTGTGAGGCAGTCGCCGGAGATATCGACTGACAACTAGCCGTCTATTTGAGGATAATAAGGCCCACTTGTGCCAGAGCAGATAATGCAGACCTCAACAACAAACACAAATAGTCCTCTGACAACCGGAGAGGCAGGCTGAGTGGGATGCTTTATGATAACTTGCTTTTATCTTTAGCAGTATAGAATGAAGTGTGATCAATGGACAAAATAGCTTGCTTGTCTGTTGTTTCAAAGTGAAAGCACTTGACGTGAATTTGATTGCAAAGGTAACAAACTGACACATGATCTGTGTGATTAGATAAAACAGGAACACTCAATGTATCTAATTCTCATTCAATTAGTGCAAATGCATCAGGATATAATTTTTCCAGGTCTGACAGTTGTTGACAGTTTCAGGCCATTGAGAGATGAGAATCTAGGGCACAGAACCCATCCATCTAAGTAGTTTATTAATGCGACCGACTTTCGTTAAGTTACAGGGACGTCAGTAGTAAAGATGTACTAAAGAAAATAGTCTAGGACACCTTGAAATGTCCCTATGTATATATAACTTAAAATGAGGCATTGCAAACTAAGAAAATTGATGACTGCAAAGTTTGTGGGCTAGTGTGTCTGTATGTGTGTGCTGGCATGCCATGGGACACAGCTAGTTCAAGAGTAGCCTGCCTGTTCCCTGAGCTGCCAGCAAGAGAGAACAGTGAGAGAAAGTGACAGAGAAAAGAATAAAACGACAGAGGTGACATAATGGAGGACAACCCATATGTGATTTTTTTTTTGACAGGGAATTAGCTGGGTAAAAAATAAAAAAAAAACTCACAGGAAGAGGGTTATGCGTTTTCTAATTGAAAACAAGCCTCTGTGAAGCAAATTATGAGCCAAAAGCCGAAAAGCATCAGATGATATAAAGAGGGGATGGAGCGGAGAGGAGTGAAAACGGGAGTGCGAGACAGTTAGAGAGATGAATATATCGGGAGATGGGGGTTTCTATTCAGTGTGGCAGAGCCTCAAAGTCAATCTTCATCAGCAATCCCATCTTTGTGTGGAGCGCTGGCTGAGATGGGAGGGGGAAGAGGAGGAGCAGCAGACCAGAAAGATCAAAGCCAACTAAAAGTGAGGATCAAAACTGAACTATTACTGTAGCCTTACAGTAGAATTATGCATGCGCTACCATTCCTGCACATAGTAGTAATCGGCCTTTGCTTTGATGGTATTAAGTTTTGCCCTGGTGCTAAACTGGGGCCGAGGGGTCTGGCAGGGGAGAAGAAGGGGTGCACACTGTGGGGGAGATGGGAACCGAGGATTGAGGAAGGGAGTTCATTTAAGTTGGCAGAGAATTAGGCTTAAATGGCCCTTATGGCTCTATGGATAAGGAGGGGAGAAGAAGTACAACTGCAATGTTGGATAGCAAGAGGAGTTCAGGAGTTGAGAAGACATGACTTGACTCTAAATAGGCAAATCTGGCTTCATTGCTTTAAGGCAGAGATAAGGACAAAAACAAACAAAAAAGTGATAATGGAGTCTAAACTGGACTTACGGCAGCCTTTCTCGTCGCTCTTGTCAAAGCAGTCGGGCAATCCATCACACTGCCACCCACCTGGGACACACTTCCCATCACCACACATGAAGTTTCCAGGGATGTTGCACTCTGTGGTGAAGTTATTTCCTGGGAGAAGCTGGCTCTCTGATTGATAAAACAGATAGAATGACACAGGAAGAGAAAGAGAGAGGCAGAAGAAAAAGAGAAGAGACTATTACAATCTGACTCCATAAAGAAATCAGACAACATTCTAGCAATATTCATCACCACAGTCAAAATGGATGGCCGTTATTGTCTCCTTTCTATTATAATAGAAAAATATTAAAGGAAGTGGCAGAGGTCATTCAGTGTTAACAGTATTGTGGGCATAAATGTCAGTTTAGAGCTGGGCAGTATCCTAATAATAATATAATAATATCCAAACAAGGATACAAACACCAAACAACACTCACATACAAACAAAGCACATGTTTAGGTCTTGGGCACAGATACACATATATGCACACACAGACCAGAAACAAACACACTCAGCAGAAAGCATGAGCCCCGAACGAGTTGGGAGCATTTCAAGTTGACGCAGTGCAGCTGCGGCATAATGGGCTGGAATGTGAAACATGGCCTTTTGGCTGAGGTTTGACACTATGCGGTGAGCAGTTTAGCTCGTAAACAAAACTATAGGGCTGTAATGAGGAGTTCCGGACAGACCGGGGAACGCTTTCATGGTGCAGTGCTGAAACTGGGTTCAGCTGGTGGGCCACTTCATCACACTTTAGTGCAGGACGCAGGAGGTGTACCTGCTGCCAAAAGGTGTGGACTTTTAGCCTTACTTGACGATGTGGTTAACCAGTTAAGTGACTGACTGGGTCACACCATATATCGCTCATTTTTACACAAATCCAATTGTGAAGAGCAGTGCTGTGAAAATTATATTAAAAAGTAATTTTTGTTAGATCCATATTATCATTACCTAACTGAACTGCTATACTTTGGCTTAATTACTTGAAACAATTGAGAGTTAGTCTGGGAGAGCCTTTATCTCACACTGACAGTGACTGTTACTTTTTCTACTGAAGAGGATGATTGTGTTAGAGCCGATATTTCAAGTCTCATTTCAGTCAAAACGATTCCTACAAAAAAAACCTCTCGCTTAAGGACTGTTTGTGCTGCACATCAGTGTCATTTTCAATGCCTGATTTCTCTGATTTTTTAAATAAAAAATTAATTGTTAGAAGCAATATAGACTTATTTATGTTAATGTTGATATTTGACAAATATCACATATTATGACCATTTAAACATGTCATATTTCATAAGGATGCAAAGAGATTAGGTATCCTACAATAGTGCTGTTAAAGAGAGAAGACGATGCTTTTGTTCGTCCAATATTTCAGGCACACATTCCCGACGATGCAGCATTCACTACTGAGGGATCCATTGTACTCTGATACAAATACAAATATTTGGCCTTTGAATATTCACTTAGTAGATGTTGCCAATTCCCAGAGTACAGCTGAGTAACTGACGCATAGAAATCACCTGTTCTTACATCATCCCTCTCCTGCTGCCCTTCTACCGCAGCAGGTTGTAGAAACCATGTATAGATTGTCTCTTGAATGAGGCAGCACAACCCCTCTGATCCTCTGTGGGGATGATGCAAACACTTCTTTTGTCTCTTGCAATATAGAAAAGGGGAAAGGAGGGATAAAGTGAAAAGGCTCTTGTAGTTTATGAGGACTGGAGAGCTTTCAATTATCATTTCTGACACTGATGGGCAGACGCAACTGTTGAATACATGCAATGAAAATTGTAACTGATACATATTAGTGATTACTACCTTTACAAATGTAAAACAAACAGTAACTTTTTTCAGCCTGCTTCTTAGTTCAAGTTTCACCTGTGTGGTATAATATTTAAGTAAGTAGAATAAAACCAATCCCGATGGTTTTGCAGAGACCATCTCTTGTAGACAGTTCTGTCCCTTGATGAGCCTCTTGGATATATAAACAGCCATCCAGTTATGTTTGAAAACTGCCAAATGTCATTTTTTTCTTATCTGTCTGAGAAAACACCACCACCTTCACACAATCTCCCCTGGCTCTTCTGCTCACGTCCTTGTTTGTTCGGCTCTTTCTGACAAAGGGACCTATACAAACAAGGACACTTTGGAGAGAAATAGAGCGATAGAGAGAGAGGAACAATGACACAGTATCGTTGGAGCGTGTAAATGAAGACTATTTTTTACAAGCCATAGCAGTTGGATACAGTTAGTTACTCATTTTACTATTTTAACTTAAATAGATATCATGAAGATGTGCACAATTAATCCAAATATTTACAACAATAAATTAACATATTATTGCAAAGCTGACACTCTGGATATTTGTTGTTATGTTTTTGATACATAACAGACCCAGCTCTATCTGATTTGTTCTTAATAATGTAGCCAATAGCGTGTATACTTCTTACACTGAGTATGCTATAGATCCCTCAGCAGCCAGCAGCCTTTATGAGGGTTTACAGACCCACAAATTCACACACAGCTAAGAGCGTTTAGGGCCACTCAGTGCCGACAACCCAACTAAGGCCACGTACATGTCGATTCAGACCTACACAGAACAAGTGCAGAAGGGAGCCATTTAAAATGACTTCAAAGAGCTGGCGGTTCGGGAGGGTTTAGGTTAATTGGAGAGTTGCTCTGAGAGCACGAGAACGAGAGGACAGAGAGAGAACTGTATCTGTTGTGTGTGTGTTTGAGAGAATGCCAAACAGAATGAAGAAGGAAGGTTGACAGACAGCCCATTGTTTCCCGTGAGTCTCTAACACTGCTAATAGCAAACCTCTGCAGCACTTCTTGAATCCAGGTTGTGAGTTCCTGTTTTGGCAGGCTCGACACATCTTGTTGCTATACCCTTGTCATTCTATCGATACTGTAATAAGCCTGAAAACTTACAGCGGTTTACTGCTGAGGTAACGAACATGCCCACCTCATTACCGCAGTAAGTGTGGCTACACAGCTCATTACAGACTGCTCTGTGAGCTTGTTAACAGAATAATAACTCACTACAGTTCTCTGTGGGCCCTGCAACACTCCCAAGGTGACCTGGAGAATCTTAATGGACATGATAGTGTCCATGCACAGTGACTCACTCATTCATCCCATATGCTTTTAACTGTTATGTTGTTGATAGTTTGGGGCATTTAGTGCAGCTGCACAACACTGCTGTGTGCGAGTGTGGTCACACAGTGGGGTTTGTGAGGGAGAACTGAAGGAGATAAGGCAGGGATGACGCTGGACGCCTGTGTATCTTACTGGGGGAAGTGTAGACCAATTACTCTGGGTAAATATTGACTACACTATCCTTGCCTCTGCACACCCATCCTCTGCCTTCCACCCTTTCCCAGCCTCCACCATGCCTGTGTCACCTAAGGCCCTATTTAGACTGTTAAATCATAGAGAGTAAGAACTTTCAGGCATCAGCTGGATACTTTTTTAATTTGCATTTACATTTTCTGTTGGCGCTACTTCCAAAAAGTTTCACTTGTTCATTCAGAGTGAATTAATTATATACAATGTGTGTGTGTGTGTGTGTGTGTGTGTGTGTGTATATATATATATATATATATATACACACACATATAATTATAATTTTAGTTAGAACAAACTCCCAGCATAAACACAAGTCTAATTTCCCAGTGGTTCTGAATAATACTGAAATCAAATTTAGAATATTTTTTGCAATATTTTCAAACCATCCCTAATGCAATCTTTCCCTGTCTCGTGTTGAATCAGAAGTTGCATGCAATATGAGCACGAACGCTGTGCTATGTAAAATTATATTCAGAACATAAAGGTACTAATGAAATCTCTCATATTTACACAGCTTAAAAATCCCCCACAGTCATGTTTTAAGACACATACAGTACAAATATTCGGTTTCGAATAACGATTTGTCTGATGTTTTACTACCTTGTTCAAAATTCTTAAAGTTACATCTACTCCTTGTCTTTCATTAGAATTCCAGATGTATGAATACGCAAATATGTCCTGTTTTAAAAGTGTAGATTTCTCCTACTTCACTAAAAACTCCACTCTCAGTGTGTGCACTAGAGGTTTCAATTCCCATCACACTTCTGTAAGTTGGGTCATGATTGGCTTCCAAACTAGTTATTGTGTCACCTGAAAACCTGCTTGTACGTGTGTGTGTGTGTGTGTGTGTGTGTTTCTGTGTGAGCGTACACAGAAACTTTCAGCCTTCCGCAGATGACTATGAAAACAGCCTTCTAGTTGTCAAACTCTGCACATACATCATTCTGCACAGCATAAAGGTCAAACATCCAATAGAAGTAACTGTAAGCAAGGCACATTTTTAAAAGTACCCTGTGTAGTTTCTGACCACAAGTAGTGCTATGGAGCAATGCCAGTGGGATTTGTTTGCACATGCACACACAAGAGTGACACGATACGCAATTCCTACTTCTCATTTCAAGCTATTCCTCTGCTCAACAGCTGGTGGTGGTAATGCACAAAGAAATGTAGTAATGTGCCTGCAAAGGCAAGGACGAGGAAGCCTACAAGCTAGCGAACATAGATGTAAACAATACAGGTCTTAAAATATTCAAAAAACTGGCTTCACAAATGTTTTATGAGGAAGGAAACGCATTCAACATGATTATCGGGTGAGGAACACTGAAGGTAAAAAATAACTTTGTTTACAAGAAAACTCCTCAAGGCACATTTAATCAAAAAAAGGTTGAAGTGAGGAAATAAATCAAACTCATCCCATATTCAAATAAAATCATGAAATTAAAATATTGTGGATGAGGTTGGCTCTTGATGTCTAATTTTCACTGAGTATCAGATTTGTACAAACATTTAAAAAGTGATTACTCTTTGCATAATTGGAATTGGAAAGGGAAACATATGCCCTCAATCTCTTAAAAGGGCTACCAATTATTCAATATCTTTGACCACTGTTGCCCATTCAAATGAGCAAAAATCAAGTCAATGCATAAATGGCACGCTTCCAGCTGTCTTTCCAAGATTTCCATCATACATAATGATTCTGGAAGTGGCAGCTTGGAGACTTCAGTACACCCTAAGCAATTCTCTGCAAATGCAAAGTTGGGCCGCGCAAGGCAGCCTACAGTCCAGCCGCCTACAGTCCAGCCGCCCACATCTGCCAGTGTCCCAGGTCTTATGAATATTTTCATACCAAATGTCAGCATGCCCCGCTGACACTGGACAGCTAATTTGGTAATAAAATCTATATTACACTCGACAGAGCCTATTGAATATTTAATATACCCTAAAGCGCATAGATGACCTCCCCTATATGACACTTCAGGTTATGTCTGGACTTTGGGTTGTGCTATTGGAAGCACCACAGTAACCGTTGCTATGATACACAACAGGGAGACCAAAAAAGATGCTATGAGGAATAAACACAACAGTATGTGAGGAAAACATGCAAAGACTGTAAGCTCACTGAGGAAAATGTAGAGATAAAGATGATACTTCATGATGGGGAACAAATGGGAGGGGAGTGAAGATCAAGATACATCTGGACAAGGAGTAACAGGAAGTATGGAAGGAAAAGTTGGGGGGTAATAATAAAAAATAAAATAAAAAACACAGAGGTGGAGAGTAACATCATTTTCTGCCCTCAGATTTCTAGAAATAGCCGCCCCAAGCAAGTTCTATTCCCTGTGCTCTGCACATGAAAGGTCAGTGATATAAATCTATATCTGAGATGACTATTGGCTTGGCTGTTACTGCTTTAACCCCATCTCCCCCAGCAGGCTTAGAAATCTGACCTGCATTGATTAGCACTGTGTGAAAGGTTTCGGCCTCAGATTGAAACAGCACTAGAAAATTGATTGGCCTCTCTTTGTATACTTTGTAAGATGCACTAGAAGTGAAAATACAACTAAGGCTATGGGAGAAGTATGACCATAAAATGTTTGAAAAATTGAAGTTGTTGAGCTCTCCAGGGGGAAAAAAATCCACCATCCCTTAACATAGGCTTTTTGTTCTCAATAATACACCATACTCTGCAAAACAGTCTCAAGTGAATTATGTGAAATTCTCTTTGAAGCTGAAAAAGAGAAAGTCAAGTTACATTACAGCCTGATAGTGTCAATACAAACATGGACAGCAAAGTCTGCTTGTTTTGGAGGATAAGGGAGGAGTGAATCGATATGGCTTAGCTCTGAATAAAAACTAGCCTTTTCAGTTCCAAGGATAGAAACTTATTTTTCAATTACACATAACTCTTAATGGGCTGGCTATACAAGCAGACTCTGAGGTGTAGCCGGGGGTGGGGGTGATTTGGCTGTCTTTTTCATTGTGTGTGTGTGTGAGAGAGAGAGAGAGAGAGAGAGAGTGTTTCCCAGAGAAAGGAAAAGATTCTCCATCCTGTTCCCTCGGCTCACTGAAGCGTCCCGTATAAATAAACACAAGTGTAAAGGACCTGGTCTGCATCAATTAAAGACCCCCTACAGACGGACAGGCAGACAGACAGACACACACACAGGCAGGGCGGCATAAGCTCAGAGCAACAGAGCAAGCAAGGCCTTAATGGGGGGAGATAGAGAGAAGGGCAGTCATGCATGAAGAAAGACAGTAAAGCCCAGATAATATGATACTGGCTAGATTTAGGCCTGTGCATCTTTCAGCGGTCGTTTAGCCTTTTTCAGTCTCTAACAGCCTCATGGAAACTGTGAATCTGTGGGTTGAAGTGGGAAGCCTCATCACCTGCTATTACTTTATCTGTGTTGTAAGCTCTGCTTAGTCATGTCCATGACAACAGCACCAAATAACCAATTGAGCCAAAGACCCACAGTTTTTATTTTAAACCTAATTGTAAAATGAGAAGAACACAGCACTTATAAGAAGCTAAGTAAGATTATAATCACTATAAAAATTTCACATCAACAAATGCAAGCTATGCTTACTCATATGAATCAATAACCAAATCCACATAAAATTCACAACAGAGTGTAAATACCTGAAGTAAATACAAAACAAAAGCAGATGATGAATGCAATTAGGCTTTAAAAAAGTGCAAAATCAAAAGTCATTAAGTAGATCTTAAGCCCTTGAAGGCAAATAATTAACATTAAAATACTTAAACAAGACAACAAAAGGTCTTTTGTGAATTTAAGTTGGCTAGTAACTACATTTAAAATACATTGCATAAAACACATTTTCATATGCTGCTCATATTATTTTTATCAATGCAGGGTATAGGCTATGTATACTCATTCACATCACTTATTTCTCATGTAACACATACACACACACACACACACACACGGTTTGGTGCAGTGAGGTAATGCGTTCACATGCCGTGCACCCGTAGTTCCAGTGTTTCAGAGCAAAAATTTGATTTTGGTCCTTTGCTTGAGTTATTCAGTAAACTATAAAGTGATTATAGTAATCGAAAGAGGTAATCAGTAATGTGTATTGAAATGCATGTTGTTCCTCGTGGGAAAAAAAACCGAACAAATTCCTATAATGGAATTTATAGGGGCCATTTGAAAGAAAGAGCAGTAGAAAATAGGAATAGGAAATGGGAGTGCAGAATGAAAGCATGGTACGAGGAGAGGTAAATCAAAAGTTCTTATGCTGTTTTTTTTTTTTTTTCTATGGAGAAAATGTGTATATGCTTTATATATAAACCGCAGGGAAGAAGGTGGACAGACCACCTCTGTGGGGATTTTATGGTTTACATTCTGGATAATCAGTTAGTACGGAAACAAAGGGATAAGCATAAAATAATAGATGCTAGTGGGTTAGTGGGTGAGGACATTCAGTGTAAGAACATAGATAACAATTAAACTGCATGTGATTGTGGTTACTCTGGGTTTGAGCTCGACATACAACATTGCAGACAATCTTTCCCGTAACCTCTAATATTTCTCCAAAATACATACGTAATCTAGCAGTAGCTAATTATGGGCTATATTACTGAGAAGAAGCAACTTCAAGCTGCATTTGTGATTAATGCAATGGTTTTTCTCAAAATTTCTGCTATATATCAAGACAATAATCCACTGCAATGGAATCTACCATCAAATTACAACAATAGGACCTCTGTAAGTTTGGACAAATGCTTGAATTTGCAATGTATGCAAAATGCTGAATCCCCACATTCTCACTTGTTTAATGTCATTCTGTGTATGTTGACTTTGTGGTGTCATTGGTACACTCAATATGTAGGCCATATCTTTTGATTGTAACTTTTAATGTGTAGCACACTCCGAAAATAAGACTTCCCCACAAGGGAAAAATAGTCAAGGGGTTGATGTGAGTCAGTCTTCCTGCCAGAGCCTCTGCTGTCCTCAGAGTAGAGGAACGTGCATATGAGAGGCCAGGACAGCTGACTTCCTCCCTGTTACATGTTCTTCTAATACACTTCTGGCATGAACATGACAACAGAATCTAAGCACTAAACATAACTTTGCCCTTAAAGGAAGATTTACATTTTTGCATTCCGTTTTAGTCATTTTGTTTTTTACATTTCTTTTCATTGTTTTGACCATCCCACATTTCACAGGGCACTATCATTGATAAAGCTTGGGACACAGCAGCTCTGGTAGCTGCAGAATTACAACAAAGCCCAACAAGGCAAACCAACACGAGTAATCCTACAACCAGACAGGTTTTAAGTATATCCCAGATTTACCCAGTTGTATAAAACACATATTTTGAGGTGAAAATAAAACCACACACACCTGAAATGTCTGATAAAATGGCACGGTGGGTCAAAGTTAAACATGTGAGTAGCTCTCCATAACCTAAAAAACAATTACAGGCAACTGAAAAAATATTCACCTTAATTTTCACTTCCAAAATAAATGCTTTATATAATAATGTTGAACTGCATCACAAGATCTCAGTATTAAAATCATTTGTGAATAGTAGAAATGATGGCCAAAACTGTGGAGAAACTGTTAAAATCGGTCACCACTGGTCACCTTTACCAATCTAACAGTAATGAGAACAAATCATCTTTGCCTCTGCTAACACTACATAGCTTTATCTGCAGTGACAGCTGTGTGCATACAGTTTGTTATGTAATGTTGCATTATCCTAAACGTGTGAAAATGAAAATGTGATACAGTTCCAAAGCAACATGGTTTGTCATTTTTAATCACATCTAAAGCTGCAGGCTTTATTAGGGGACTGGTAATAGAGACATATTGATCTCTCATCTAATCATCATCACTTGTTGTGTTTACCAAAGAAGTAAAGGGATGTAAGTCAGACAGGCAGCTGGAGTTAATTGTGCTGTTAATTTGTAATGCACTTTCATACTGATGAGCATTCAGATTTTGTTTATGATTTAATATACAGGGCAAAGAGTGGAGACTACTATATATCACCATTAGATATCTTAAACTTCTTGACTGAAGACAGTCAATAATTGCATTGTGTTTCTTAAGTGCATTTTCCTTATCTTACAACATACCCATGCTCTATCTCACTCTTTCACGGTCAGTTTTAATACTAAACTCTGTTATCTATGCTCTATAATCAACTTGATACACCATGTGAAGCTATATCTATTCAGCATACAGAGAGAAAAACTTAGGCGTAATGGTTCTGATAGGCTTACAGAATACAATATGAGTGTATAATAAGGGCGTGTTGACGCAATACGACGGTAACAGAGTTGATAAAGAAAACTAGCCACAGTTGTGTTTTATTAATTTTGGGATTTCACCCCATTTTCTCCCAACTGGGAATAACAAATTCTACATGCACTAAAGCCCTTGTCATTGCTGACCCTTCTGTTGGCCTGGAGAGGGCTACAGACAGACCAACCTCCATGACACATGGTGGTACAGCTGCTTATTCATACCTTCCAATGCACTGATACAGATAAACGAAATGTAAAATTGTACTGTTCCATCTCTATCTTGTTTCTGTTCCTATAGAGTTTTCACTGACTTTTGTCTGAACTAAGCAGGAGCAGACTGTAGGTGTGAAACAGTACAGATAGGTCATGGTTAGGTTAACAGTCTTTCTGTGTGTAGAACATACTTTGTAGGTGGACCTGAGGATGCCTATTGGTAAAGCAGTATTATAAACCAGTTTGAATATTTCATATCTTGTGTGTTTGACACAGAACAAGAGCATTCCTGTGCAATGGAAGTGTCTGTTATATTCATACATTTTATTTCTATCCAGGTACCATGCATATACACACATAACTAGAGATGAAGAGATATAGACAGTGCGGGGGAGGCATACTGAAAGAAAGTTAAACAAAAGCAGCATGGTAGCTGCTGAAAAGAGTAAAATAATGGTTAAGAATTCTCTTCCGTCACTAAAGTCAGCAGTGGTGTAATATTGTGCTTTATCCATTTTACATGGCACTTAAAATATTCCTATCACGAAACACTGTTTGTCTGTACAATTAATGACGTGAAGATTTCAGTACACATGTGACATTAATAATAATAATTATAATCATAGACCACAAGCTAAACACATGCTAAGAATCAGAGGTTAAACTTCATCTTTGAAATGATACTGGTGGTTTGAGCGGCTGTGTTAGCAGCATAGTTGCTGTGTTCAGAAGAGAGTATAATCAGACCAGTGACACTACAGTGGTGGGTGTGGCGCGGCGCGCCACTGCGCCGGAGGTATCTTCATAATTGCATATTCATAGATTTGGAATTTTTGATGAGGATGAAGGAGTAGATGTACTTTTAATCCTCTCCAGTAGCGTATTCACATATTTTTATGTGAAAAAAAAAACATTTTAAACAAAATATGATTCAATGCAGAGTATTTTTACATGTATTAAAATTACTCTGGAGGGGATCGGAACCAAGTATATAAGTTGGTCCCTTCTACATGGTTAGAGTAGAAGGGACCACGTTTGAAACTGTAAAAAGCCACAGTATTGGTCAGCTCTCACAGGTGGGGCATCAGCCCAATCCCCCTGCGTGCATCTGGAGAGGAACAAACAATGGGCCGCAAGCTTGTCCTCCATATAGCCTAAAGCAGGATTAGTCACTATCCATGCAGCAGATAACGACGCAAATGTTTGGTTTCAGGACTTAGCATTTTCTGTTTAATGAAAGGACACTGGCTCTCAAGGCGGAGAGCCAGAGTAAATTCCTCAAGGACGGCAGAATATAAGCCTAGTCTTCTGATGAGCAAAACATATGCTTCATTGTGATCAAAATGTTTTTTGAAACAAGGATAATATAGCAACATCACAACACATTCCTTAGCATGTACGTTATACAGAAGGTATTTTTATTGTTCTGCCTTGGATCTACTCTCTTGGACTCACATCAAATACAGAGCTGTCAACGTGCCTGAATGAATGGACGTTTTTTACCCTCCTATAGCTTATGGCATTACCACAGACATTGAGGAATAAGCATGATTTCAGAGAACAGCCTCTATTTCCACAAGACCCCCTCTCAACTAATCCAAACACACACACACACACACACACACACACACACACACACACACACGCTGCACACAAAATGAAGCATGCTGCACCACATGGGTTTTGCTTGAAAATATGCATGAGTGGGGTGTGCAATGCCTTCTAAGCCTTCTGTTGTCGACACAGAAATGCAAACAATATATGTTCAATATTCAATACAATATGAATATTTTTAACCTGTTAAAGAGTGATACAGCAGCTGTGTTTGTTTCTTGCTTTAGCTACCATTTCATTTTTGCCCACAGCAGTGCAGTCAGTGCTCAGTTCTTTACTTCCCTGGTGAGACAGTGACCTTTTGCCCTAGCAGCATTAAGTGCTTCCCAGCATTTGCAAAGTTCAGAGGAAAAAGCCTTGATCACAAAATAAATAAAGTATAAAATGTCTGTTAACATCGAGTTTATTTCTGGCTTCATTTAAAAATCGAAGATTTTTCCACTAGGATGTGGCCACCCAGCGACTAGCAGGCATCTAGAAGGGAGGGGCACAGAAAAACCCTCTTAAAAGCTTCAGCCTTGTTAAAGAGGCTTCATTATTGATAGTGCATCTGTGCACTGAAATAGTAGCAAAGTGAGTAGAGCAAGATAGAGAGAGAGAGAGAGAGAGAACCTGTGATTTTGTACAAAAAGTGTTGTTTATAGATATATTTTTACATTTTCCAAATTCACAGTAGAAACACATAGGTGTTCACTGATGATGCAAAGTAATTGACTAAAATAATCTATACAATACACATACAAATTGTCTTTAAAGGTAAAGAGCAATTTCTATCTAGCCTTAAATTATTATTACTGGAGAATGTAAGTATAATTTGGAATGTGATATATCAATTACATATGTACGTTCAGACCGAATGTTTATTACATTTTAAAACTTCTGTTGATCCACTGATAATAGTAAACTCATGCAGGCTAATGGGTGGGTCAATGGAGAAAATAACTGAGCGTTTTTTTCCTCTGAATGGAGCTGCAACAAATAATGACTGTATGTATATTTTGTAATATACAACTTACAGCTGTCTGTTCAAGCAATTGATTCCCTGCAGCTATTTCTGTGTTCTCACGTATGGACACATAGAGGTTAATGGAAACATAAAGATGCATACTGATGCGAGCAAACATGCACACACAGCTCTTTGGCAACATGAGCAGAAGACTGATTGTTTCATTAGCCTCTGCCATATTATTATACATCCATTTAGAAGCCTCTCCTTTATCAAATAGGCCATGCAATCTCAGCCTTATACTGCCGTTGGATCTTTGGGACGGGGACTGGCCAAATTAGCCTGGCTTGGCCAACCAAGGCCCTAATGATGACACACTGGTCTCCCATTAATCTGGGATCACAAATCACACTGATCCTGTAATCCCATAGCATTGGTTTATTTTGGCTGTTTATGAGTCCATCTGTGGTTAAATTAAAATGGAGATCAGAACATAAATTCATTACAATGCAAGCACAATATTGAGGACATAAAATCCAGCACAGTGATGTTAAGGCACAAAAAACGACATTCTCACAGGCTGGCGGTTTAAGGCACTTTCAGAAAAGTTATTTTGTTGCAGTTTTCACCACTTGGCTTGGCGTTCAGAGAAGCAATTGTCCGTCTAATCCTCTAAGAGATGACAGTGGCATTTTCAACAGCATCCCAGCCTATTAACATCACCTTGGGATTACCTTCACAGGGAGGAGGAGCTGATGGAGATAGGGGAGAGGAAGGATGAGGAGGACAACGATAACTAAAATGAGATTTAGATGATGGCACTGTGGGCAAGCTGCTCACCTTTTAAATGCAGACAAATAGCAGTCGCGTTTGACACACAGACACACAAAAATAGACATCGTATGACAACAGAGACTTGCGCACAAGTACACACAATGCCGGTCAGACAAATATCTTCTTTTGGACTTGAATTCTTCATCAATCCCAAGGAGGAAGCTCCACCTTTCAAACAAACCCATCTATCCCATTAATTCTGATTCCACATGATGGCCCAACACCGGCACAAAACTAAATGTCAACTCTCCCCTGCGTCTCTTTCATCATGCAGTCGACTGTCGAGGAACACAACGGTAAACAGCACACACCCTTCATCCACCGCTGCGCCGCGAGACCCCTTACAGAGCAAATTGGCATTTCCACAGAGCCAGCAAGATAGCGAGAAATGATGCAGACAGTGGCACAGAGGGAAGCTGCAAGTGCTGACCTTATGTTACACCTGTGACACTCGTGTTTTTCATTTTTTTCTTCCAGCTCACAATGAGCTCTGAACGTTTCAGGAGGAAAACATCTGCAAATAAAGGCATCAAAAAAAAAGCCAGACAATGACACACAGAAATTCAAATGGCATAGGCGTACAAGTTGATGATACATTTAATTTTATGAAAACAATAGCCTGGCAACCAGACGAATCGGCGAGCTCATGTTTTATTTGCTCTTGCAGATACGGCTGTCCCCTATCCCATTCAAACTGATTTCCTTGGTACTGGACGCGCCAATGTGTCGGGCGAACCAATCACAAGCGTTTATCTAGTGTGAGGCGGGTTTAATATGATGACTAACAGAGAGGAGAGCCGTTGAATCATCTTTGTAAATATCCAAGACGGCCGCTGCCGATACGGAACGTTCAACGCCCGGCTAGAGTGGCAGTGTTAAATGGACTGGACGGTAAATTTTATCTAAAAGAAGAACAAACAACGGCACTTAAACTTAATGTTGATAAGAAATATAAGAGAACAGCGTTTCGTTGCTCTGATTGTTGTCTCCGCACCTTGGAAATCGAAAATGAACTGAGAGGTTCCAGACTAATACGCATTTGCGAATTAGTCTAGGCTATAAAAACAATGCTTAAGAGATAGAAATTGAACTAGTAATTCTTCTTAGCACACAATGGCCCATTATGCACCGTGGAGAAGATGTACTGTAGCAGTGGGTATGATGAGAGGAGTGAGAGAGAAAAGAGAAGTAGCACCCTTTTACTCAAAAACTGCCTGCGGAGAGTGAAAGATAAAATGATGGAAGTGGGGAGCGTTCAGCAAAAAAGGCAGAGGCTGCCTTTGTCTGTCTTCTAGTCTGTGTATTAGCAAGTAATGAGCTCCTAATTGTGTAGCCAGGCCATGGAGTCACTGCAGGGGTTGAAAAGCAGTGGGGATGAACTGTATCTGCCAAGAGCACTGGGGGCAAAGAGATTGATAGAGGAACAGAAAGAGAGAGCACAAGGTGAGTGGGAGAAACATAAAGGGACTTGAGATGGAGACACTAACATTAACGAGAAGGGTTAAAGGGGGAATGACGTCTGCATTACATTGGAAATGTTTATTTCAAAAGAATGCCGCTTTTTCCTCTCTCTTTTTTTCTTTGTATAATACAATATCTACTCACCAAATGGTAATGACTTAATATGGTAATAAGTGAAATGGAGGGCCTTTGCTTAAAAGGCAGAGGGTGTATGAATAGTTCTCACCGTGGCAGCTGATGTTGTAACTAAAGGTCATTCCAATAAGATTTCAGTCAATGCGCTATCTGTAAAAGGCCAACTAGACATAGAGCCAACGTGACAGGGAAAGACATGAACGGTGATGAGAAAGGTCACAAGAGTACTAGATGACCAATTTTTGACAACTGCTAACGACAGTCAGGGCAATGAGTTCACAGCAGAAGGATATCTCACTTTCTCATACTCTGTGTTAAGCTTTTCTCTTTCCGCTGTGTGACAGAAAGTGGATACGTGGGCGATACGTACATGTGTGTCCTTTAGCATGTGTGAGCACGGTATTTGTTCATCTAAATCCATCACGACATGAACACAGTGTCGACGGCCCCCGTTTTGTCTCCTGGTTGCCACTTAATTCATCTTTGCATCTGGCTTCACTTCCCTCTGAGAGATCAGCTGCATTACTCAGGCCTGTAATTCTGTTATACTCACTCAAACACAGAGCCCTGGACCTCTATGTTGTCATTGTAATGGCCAAAAAGTACTCTCACACAGCACTGGGAAAAGGCTTCATGTACTCACAGAGTTCATGTTATGAGAGCCAAACATTTCCTTCTCACTGCATGCCATGTCAGTGTTCCTGCTGCTCGTTTACACACTTTTCTATAGCTCTCCCTGGGTCAATATCACCGTCTACTTTGAAATTCCTCCAACTGCTATTGTTTCTGATGGCCTCTGCTCCGTTTCAAAGCAGGAGAAAATGCAATGAGCAGCGCTTTAGCAGCTCGGTGACCAGGTGACTGAACGCGCATCAGTCTGCACCAGCGATTAGCGTCATCCACCTCATTTCTCCTTGCTGCAGCTATACCCGTACCATCTGCTGTAATGGTACGAGGGGTGGTGGTTGTGGGTGGAGGCAAAGGTGGCTGGTCTGATAGACACACTGATCAAAGTGCTCTGCACGGCACCGGTAAAGACACTAAACCAAATGAAAACAAATGGCCTCCTCTGAAAGCAGCTCCCACTCTTTGGGCTTGGTTTTGGAATTTTCTTTTTACGGCTTTTCTTCTTGATGCATTAATTTGTTTTAATGGGAGTTTGTAGTGAGTTAAATGGGTTTGGTTCAAGACTCTCACTGGCACTGATCTGCGCTAACCTCCAAGAGGGTCAGCTACAAGCAACAGTGCGTGGCACTGCGAGATCTTACGTTGTAAGGTGTGGGTATGCATTTATGTATGTGTGTGTGCACACTTAACTTGCAGCGTGTATGTTTGTCCGTGTGTGACTGTATGTCATGTATGTCTGTCCTTGGGTTAATGCACCTTCCCATTGCAACATGGACTTCCAAGTGTCTGCGCAAGTGTGCACACTTTTGTGTATCAACATTAACGTGTGTGTGTTTGTTAACACTTGTCTATGTCCATATATTTATTTATTTACGAGTGTATACGTGTGTGTGTGTGTGTGCAAGTGGAGTGAAGAATGTGTGACTGCCTGCAGAGGTCAGTCAAGGAGGAATCTATCATAATCCATCATAATCAGCTTCTGTGCTGTTCCTTCAGGACAGATGAGCTCCTGACCCATGGCGGACACGGTGGAGATGAGAATCACATGAGGGTGAAATGTGATGTTTGCCAGCTTGACTGGTTTCTGTATCTAAGACATTTTCAACTCCACTGGTAGTTCTGTAGACAACGTAAGCAGGTCAAGGCATCTACAAACGCATATAGTTATTGAGGGAGCATGGCATTTGTTGTGGGATTTATTTTCAGCAAACGCTCATTTACCATTTTGGAAATTTCACTTTTAGCTGCATCAGATAGATCAGATGTCTGGACTGATGATGTGGTGGACATGCCACTGTCTGTGCATTAAGACTAAACAAATACTGTATATGGGCATACATTATATTTGGGCATTTCATTTAAGAATGAAGATAAATAACTTTGCTCAATATTGTTTTAATTACTTCAAGCAATGCAATGCATACCCTTACCAATAGTTTTTCTTAATTTGAGGAAGATTATGTAGTTTTCCTATTTGCAAAGGGGATGATGAAATGAGAAGCACACAGTATTTGGCAGCGCTTCGCTTCATAAACCTCTAAGGCTATCCTTTAACATTTTTCAAGTGGACGAGTTGGTCTGGCAGCTTTTCTTCATTTGATTAGAAACATACGTGAAATGGTGAATTATATTATCTGTCACAGAAAAAAGAAAACAGGTCAGGAAACAATAAAATATACTTATCCATCAAAAATACATGCATAAATACAAACACACATATAATACACACCACTTTTGATCAGTGGCTTAGTGCACTGTCAGGACATCAAAGCCTTGGAAAGTCATTACACAAGTCTCCAGAGTGCACTAACATTTGAAGTACACTATTTTATAAAGCTCCATCCAAGTCTTTGGAAATCCCACCAATCCTTCATTAAGTATCTGGAGTCATTAGGCACAGGACAGCCAGGCTGACATATCGTCCTGGGTATAAAAGAAATTAGTAAAATCTTAAGCCTGCAGCTTCTCATTAGAGCAGGCTGCACAGAGACAGACTCAATTTCCATCTCTGACACACTGGACCCTGGCAAGACTAATGGTTCTGGCCCAGTTATGACCTAAGCCAGGCCTGAACTTCCCGCCCACTCCCCCACTCCGCAACGAACCCACCTCCACTTTCATTTGCCCTCCCACACCTCTCTTCTCTCTCCAGTTCAGAATATCAGAGGGAAGAAATGTGTCTCTGCTTTTCAATCCTGAGGAGCAGGAACCCCCTCTCGTCTTTGGTATTCATTGAACAAGTGAAAAGAATTAATTTTGTCGCCTAGTGCTGGGGGGCTGCTGCCAAGCCATGGTTGACAGGGAAGCAGCATTAAGGCAATTAACATGAGCTTTGCATTTGATTTTGGCTGGCGAGACTGCCTCTGTAAACAGCAGACGGGATCAGGTGATTAGTTCCTGTGAAGAAGAGTGCCTCGCCTTCCCTGGTCCCTGTCCAAGAGAGGATTAGTACCCTTTATACATATTGCGCATGCACACTGCACCTTATACATACACACAGACACAGATATACACTGACTAAAATGCATGATCTCTACTAGTGAAGAAAGAGAGCAAGCATGGGGAATCAAAGAGTGTGCACACTTGAAGCAAGAGGCCGACAGCTCAGGGGGTTAAGCCATGTTTGTGACAGGACAGAGGTGGAGTCATGTCTCCTCCACATATTAACTTCCAGCTTCTGCATCACTTCACCTCTTCTCCCTCAAACAGACAGGGAAATTATCCCTGTCTGCCTTGACCCTTTTATCACCCATTTAGACAAATTCTTTGGATTCAGCTCCATTTAATGAGCACGTTTTCAGGTATGTAATAATGGGAAATTCAATATCAATATCAAGGGGTCTTGAGTCAAAGCTTTGAAATTAATTGTGACAAATAGGCAATTATTTCAAGTCAGCCAAATTGAGATTGATCTTATTTGTTCATTTATGCACTCGCCTGGAGGAGTAGCCTCAAGTACATAATAGCTTTTGCGTCCCCAGATTGGAATTTCACCTGAGAGGTTGCTAAATCAAACGTGTGTCCGTGTGAGTGAGCACGCAATAATTGGTGAAGAGAATTCCATTGGCACCATCAACTAAATGTCAATCTGGTGCAAAGAGAAGGGCAGATCACATCTTTCCCCTGTACTTTTCCCCATGGATAGGAGTGGATATCAGAGTAACTGACGTTTTAGTTGTCTTCTACTCTCGCGCCATCGTGCCCAGTCAAATGCTTGTGCTCGCAGACTAAGGTTACTGAAATAAAACACACAATGTCATGCAAAAATCTCCACGGCACAAATACGGCACGCAATCTTCACACTTAAACCTGAAAGGAATCTGTCAGATTACTGTCAATAAGATGTACGGATGTACTATGTTCAGAGGGCAAAGAAAAATGTAATGCAGTCTGCAAATCACTGACATTTCACACTCTATGGCACCTCAATTATAATTGTGAGTTTCACCTCAGCAAATGGCTTGTTTCATGAGCCAGCATTTCTTGCGTGTGCATTTCAGACTTGGAGATTACCCCTGACCTATTAACCAATCCTAAATCACTGTTTTGTGTAACAGAAGGAGAAAAGTGTTTGCCTAAAGGGCTCAATAATGCTTAAGTTTAATCTTATCCTGCACATCAATACATTAACAGTAATGCTGTGCTTCTAAAACGGGTTTCACATACAATTGCTATTAAGACAATTCTCATATTTAGCACACGGGATATTAAATGCTTTCGTAATATCACTTGGCATGCGAAAGAGAGAAACAAGGAAAACAAACTTTTGTGTGATTGCAATCAGAAAACCGTGTCTAGTCAAAATAACCATTTTACTTATGATTTAATGTTTAGAAAATTGCATTTAATTATAAAGCTGGTGCATCGAAATCAAAAGCTGGTGGATGGAGTTTGGCCAATCACTGGAATTATTAAACTGCCAGAGCTGTATCACAATTACAAAACAATTATGCATGAGGCTTGTTTCCCTTAATCTACACTTTATTCGTTGTGGCTGATAAAGACTGAAAACAGTCAATCAATGAGAGATAATTTATTTAGCTTGAATTCATCTCACCTCACGACAAAGTGAGTGATTCTTTGAGTTGAGTAGAAAATATTGAGTCGATTTTCAAAGCCATACTCATCCCAGCATCTCAAGGGACAAATCCAAGTCATACAAAGATCCAGATATAGAAAACCGCACTCACACCACGTATATTTTCACCTGGGTCGACAAACAAACAGAGGATCAGCTGCCCTGATGTTATCTGTGTTTCTCTCTGGGTTATTGTTGACCTTTAAGGTAGTGTTTGTTTGGTTTGACAGAGGGATGCTGGAATTTCAGTCCAAAATAGCCTGTCAGTGTCCACACTGGCTGCCTCGGTGGCTGTGAGACACAGTACAGCAAATGACTGCTGATCACGGGGGACAGCAGGGGAGCCAGCTGTCAGCCTGCCATGGTCCGCTCCCTGTCTGACAGCAGTCAAAGCAACTCAGGGGACACATACAGTCGGTCATTCTCCTCTCAGAGGGGGCACCGTGGATGAAAATAAGAATAGGGGAAACCAAGGTGAGCGGCCAGGGCGTAGGCATGGCTGTGTAAGCTCGAAACAAAATAATCCATAACTCTATAGCTGTGTCCCAATGCAAAATTGAGATCCTCCAAAGTCTGCATTTATAGACTGAACACATCACAACGGATCAACAACTTTACACTTCAAACATTTCTAAAGGCTCAAAAGTTTGGACAAGACTCAACAATAGACTGAGTGCAACCTGGCCTGCTGCTGACAGCTCAGCCCCAGTCAGATAAAACAACTGCAGGTTCTGCTTTAATTTAAAATATTTAACATCAATCCAACATCTTTGGCTAGCAAGACTCTGTAATTACTGTCCACTGTGATAGTCTTGTGCTAGGACCCGCATTACAACCTTGGGTAGGTTTTCATCCAACTGTAACACTGCAATATAATGAGCAATGAAGTGTTAAATTACCTTGATGTTTTATAGGCAGAATCTGAGTATATCTAAATGCTTAACTGCCCTCACAGTGCACATAGAAAAGCTTTTTGTCCATGGTGACAGCATAAACATGTCAGTGGCAGAACACCCTGTGCACTTGTGAGGAAACCAAGAAGCAGAATGGTTGTGGCAATTAACAACCAAATTCATCGTGGACTGCCTTTCCGTGGATTCAAACTTTTGAGTTGGGACACATCTTATACGCCTGTTCAGTATTTAAAATATTTCAAAGTATATAAAGTAATTGTTATTTAATTTGCATTGAGAAAATATGTTGGTGTTGCACATAGTGCACATAATGAGGACATACACAATAAGTACAGTAAAGACGCACCAAACATGGCCGAGCTGCTGGTACATGCCACAAAGCCTCACTTGTGGGCAGATCAATCATGCAGTTTGCGGCTTGCTTCCATGGTTTCTAAAGTGTCGATTCACATAGGATACGGATCGGTGCAAAACCTGCATCTGAAATTGCATCTCATTTCAGCAGTAAGGCTACTTAATTTAAATTAAATACACAATAAATGCCAGATGAGATTGGTAACCGCATCGCGATTCTCCAAATTTTCCAGTCACAGTCCATTTAAATGAACTTTTACTTCGGCTCTGCCTGATAATTTCTTGCTGCTTCTCGTGAGTGGGTTGCTGCTTTACAAAGACAAAGAATGGGATCCCGCCGTGTACAGGTTGTCTTTACCCCAAAGGATTATTGTAAACTTTAAAACAATGGGATATCAGTCAAGGATGGACAGGCTGTTTGAATTGATAAAGCGGGACAGAGGGGTGTGATTTCTGGGAAAATAATTTTTAGGGGTTTTTAAGTTCATCCACCTTTTTCTCTAGTAAAAGTGAAAACAGAGTGGGGTGGAGAGTTCACAGTTTACCTATTTTACAACAGTCCACTGTAAAACTTGTGATAGGTAATTCAGCTGTCCTCTCTCTGTTGTGCTGCTCAAACAGTATGTGTACAATGTGTGTATGTGCACATCTGCAAGTGTTGTAAAATACACAGAGACTATGGCAGTCTTAAAAAATGGTTCAAAAACTTTAACTATTTGAGCTTTACTTTAAAACAAACTTCTCAGCACAGCTCAAGTTACCCTTTAGGTCTGGCTCCGTAGACACTTAAAATCAATGTCTAGCACAAACTGTCCTCATGGTTATCTCCACTGGGAATAACTATAGATAGTATACATTGTATTGGATAAAAGTGGATAAAACACTAGGGGGAAAAGATAGAGTGCCAATTATTCATATTCATAGGTCGACAAAATCTAATGGCTAGTATTCTCAAAATAACTCTCTTCAGTAAATAAACAGATTCATCCAAGACTGAGGCTTCATCTTGGCATCCAAGGACATGGTGGATCAATATAAAGCAACCATCAGGGATTAACAAAGCTTCTGCATTACTGCATGGCAAATTAGTTAAGATCCATTCCAAATCAATATGTAATGAGCTGTCTTCTAACTTTTTCCACTACATTTTACTCCTCTCTGTTTCCCTCCGTCTCCTTCGATCCACATATCCCAGGGTTCATGAAACATTTAGCATCATGACTCATAGATCAGAGATGCTGAAGGAGAATGGACACCAAACCTACACCCCACGCAGAGTAAAATACAATGCGATCTACACCTAATGGTCAAAGATCCTACAATATACAAATATGCTTTCCTTGTCAAAAGCATTAAACATGCATAATGTGTACATTTCACTAATAGTTAAAGCTGCACTGTTACCAAGGGCTGAAACGTGACTCCAGTCATGTGGCTTTGTTTAACAACTCTGGGAACTAAAGCCACACTGGCCCTCCTTAATCCCTGGCCTTCTCTGTGCGACTATGGCTGGAAGCATATCAACCATGTCAGCCAGCGCAAAAAAACACAAAATCTCTTTCTCTCTCCCTTTCCTGTTCCAAAGACACGCAAAGATAAGCACAGACACATAGCGGCTTATTGGGCCAACGGGCCTGTATCTGGGAAGCCACAGTGCAGAAATACAAAGCACAATAAGCAGGAGACAATGTGATTTTGTCTCCCTGTTCAGTGGGAGAAATGACCCGAATAGTCTGTCTTTGGTTATGAATGAAAATGTCCGACCACCTGGCCTGTGTGTGTGTGACCTGGTAACACAGAGCAGGTAATGGGGCGCACATTCATGCTGAATGAGAACATACTTAAGTGTGGCTTTGTCATTTGGCTAACGGAGCCATTTGATGGAATAGAGTGTACATGGTATGTTTGTTTTTTTACATACAAGACACTGGAGAAACAAATCAACTCTGATATTAGATAGTTGTTTTGCAGATTGTGCTGTGCAGTTGTGTTGGGTGAACTGCAGGTGAACTAACCCCTGAGCTCTTCCACTCAGGGAGGAAAGATATGAAATATATCAACTAGGCCTAGTTCAAAACAATTATGTCTATATGTAATTTGATATCACATATCTGTAAAAGACCTACATAACAGGATATTTGAACCAGGCAGCCACGGGTGCTAGAGCAATGTAATCAAACATTTATGAAGTTGGGATGTATATCACAATGCTGATCCTTAACAAGCAATAATCATCCTCGGTTCTAGGGGGAAATAACTGATGCAAAGCTAATTCATCTTTCCGAAGTTGTGCCTCAATTTGTTTATATCAATATCCCCCCGGTGCATGGCTGACTCCGAGCAGACCAGCTGAACAGCTTAAATAGTTTTTTTCAGGCTGCACACCACAATACCACAGACTTGCCTTGTTTGTAACTGCACTGCAACATTCCATTGTCAGCGGATGGTGTGGCTAAATCTCATATTACATGTAGCTTCGCAAGGCTGTAAGGGTGCAAGGCTACTGTGGGAGTCTAGTCCAGTGCGATGCCAAATCATTTGCAAAGTCTGTTAGCATCTGTTAGAAGGGAGTACAAAAATTTGTCTTAACTTTGACATCTCATTATTATTACTATGGGACAGATGCTGGAACTATATCAGAACACAGGTTTAGAGCACTTTTCATTTGCTTTGAGCGAAAACATATGAAATAACAATGGCTGCAAATGATCGAAAACACACAGATAGAAAGCTCTACAACTAAAAACTACGAGCGAAATTTGCTTAGATGAAACATTGTTTTTTTTCTGAGGCAAATGAATGAAGGAAGTGTGGCAAATATCCAAAATTAAGTATAGACTGTAAATGTTTTTTTTTTGCTTTTTTAGTTGACTTAGGCCAGCTGAGACATGATCCTGTAAGCTATATGGCTTGTTAAGTAAGTGAATTAGGAAATTACAAAATATCTTCATTTTACCGTGCATCATGGCCATAATCTGATATAAAGACTTGATTTGGCTGATCTACACAGCTCACTTTATATTCCATTAAAATGTTTTGTAATCCAAATTATGAACTGCAGTAATTTTGGACACTGTTTTGGAAAATGTATTGAAAATAAATGAATCCGTTGTTGAGTGATTGTATGACTTTCCATTGTTCACAGCTTGCAAAACAATGTTTACTGTTTACTGTGAATTGGAAGATTGCACATGACACTATTGTAGCATTTGTCGACCATTGAGAATTATTGCATGGTGAAGCGTATGCAGGACATTAACTGCACTCACATATCATCTGCTTGTTTGCAGATCTGGAACATCCATAGCTGCAATTATGTGTAGGTAGCAAAACAGATTCTTCAATGCACATTTGCCCAAAGCACACCTACCATAGAATTTCTACTCCACTCATACATATTTTATTTAGCTTATTATTTTTAGCACTGACTAGACTGGGAAATGTATGCCAATGTAATTTTCCATATTACCATATCTTCAAATGTCAATATTGTGATTATCATTTTAATAGGTATTTCCTAGCCAAGACCTAAATAGATTTTGAAATGCATGAGACCTTTATTAATGTCTGGGCTAAATGTCAAATTAAATGCAAAGTATTTTGACAGAACACCCAGTTTAGACCTAAGATTATTGGTTCATTTGTAAGATAGAGTACTTACCAATAGCAATGTCCTGTCAGAGGACAATACTGCTGGTTAAATCTGTGCTCCATTGTTACAACATACTGGCCCGGGCACCAATACAACACACACACACACACACACACACACACACAGTCTAGCTAACATTATTATTACTCTGGTCAGGCTGTGAGCTAATAAAAGGCTGAATTACAATTTGTTTATTCAAAGCTGGCAACACATAAGCAATACTGAAGAAAACAAACTAAAGTATTATTGTGGGAGAAAATGTCTGACATAATGTGTAAACGCTCTTTTGCTCCAAAAGAGCAATCTGGGGTGGGGTTTGGCAGCCGGCAGGACCCGCAATAAATCTCTGCTCCAAACCTAATGTAATGATATTTACACTCCACTCTCACCGTCACTGACAAAAACATATTCATATGCACATGCTTGACCAGTAAACCAACACACACTAACTACTGTAGGTGTGTATTCCCTGTGTTCAATATGATACACAACTGATACATTCAAAAGTTGAAATACATATCAGAGGTCTTGTGTCTGTTTAATAACGGAGTAAAAATGCATTTAAAAGGCATTCTTCACAGCAGACATATAGTGTGTTCCATTTGAACTGGGAAGTCGGAATTTCCGAGTTTCCAGTCAGTAATTTCAACTGGAAATGCCCCCTGAAGTCGGAAGAACCATCACCAATCCTGACCTCAAAATCATAGATGGCTGCTCCACACGTCAACAGCTGCAGTAATATGCTGTTTATTAGCACTTCTGTCTTCTCTGTGTCTCATTAAATCAGTGTTACACACAGCACTGTCCATCTTCTATCTGTGGACATGTTGCTCTGATCTTTGTAAGCAGACTTGCTGTAGCGTACTGGATGCAGTCAACTCGGGTGTGATGTCATTCCCAGCTGGGACTTCCGACATCAGAGGTCAATGGAGCGCAGCCATATTGAATTGTGATAGTAGGAAACGCGTGGGTGTTAGTAATAACAGTAACAATAGTCTGTTGTATTCCAGTGTCTTAGTAAGCCATGACAGTGTGACGGTGACGGCACAACACCAGGACCCTGAGACTGAAGCTGCTTAATGGAATTCAGCCATCATTTATTTTACGGTTTCCACCTGTGCCTTTCCTACTGTGACATGTCAAAATATTGTCTTTGACAAACAAGACCCATGAGCATCAGGCCCGCTGCCTGCACCGGCACTACAAGTTTAGCACTTCAGGATGCAAATATACTGTAGACAAAACACGCTGACAAAAAAAAGTTGATTTCACTCCATAACAAATGCCCCATAAATGACAATAAAAGCGCATCTTACATGTTAGCTCAAAGGCACGTTATTAAATTGATAAACTAACTCTTTATATGTAAACGGATGACATATCTTACGGTTTGCTGTGGCCCGCGTGCATGCGTACATGTGTACAGCCTACATGTTAAACTAGTATCATCTACTCCGAGGTCACACATGCTGGGCCTGACACTCCTTTTTGACAAAAGACGAACAAATGCCTTTTTCTCCATTACTTATACAAATAGTTCCTTAGTTTATCCTGACGCTCATACACACTCCGAGGCTTTGAATCACTGATTGACACATTAATGTAATCATTCACTGCAGGCCATCACTGAAGTGGACAGTGTGTTTTGCAGTAGGCAGCACTGTAACAACCAGAGGAGAGACGTGTCTGTGTAGTACAAGTGTCCTCCACCGGGCCGCAGCTGCCACGGCGGGGCCGCAGAGCAGATTGACTTGTCAACACTGGCTGTCAACAACCTCTCGGTCACGACTTAACCTGGAGGAGACTATAACCCCATCTCAGTAAAACACAGGGCGCCCGCGGCGGACCGGTACTGTCACACAGAAGCGAGGGGGGACGTGCACCCGGTGCGATGCACTGGACATGCACGGGAAGAGATTTAGGGAGAGAGTTAGAGAGAGAGAGAGAGAGAGAGCTCCCAATTTCCAGACAAAAAAAAAAAAAAAAAAAAAGTCGATGCAAATGAAGAGTGGGATAACTTCTTCTCATAGAGCGTGCTCCAATAAGTTTCTGCAAACCCGCCGGAGGTTATATAAATATATATATATAGAAAAAAGCATCTGAGCAGTATAACTGTACCACACAGCGAAACACTTCAAAAGATTGCCCCCCCCCCCCCCCCTGCACCCCCCCTACACTGAAGCGTGTCGGCGCCGTGACAACATTTAGTTTCCGTGTGCTTTGAAAAAAAAAAAAAAAAAAAAAAAAAAAAAAAAACTTACCAGCAGTTCTCGAGCCCGACCCCGAACCGAGCAGAAGGTACCAGATCCACATCATACGGTCTCCTTTCTCCCCCGGCCTGCCCTCGCCGCGGGGCCAGCAACTGGGGGCAAAGAAGAAGACGAAGAAGAAGAAGAAGAAAAAACTTCTCCAGACACAGCAGCTCCTCCTGCCTATTGTAGGCTACTTTTCAACTCGGGACTCCTTCTTTTGCGGCACAACCGGGGAGCGCGTTTGCAGCGGGAGACGTGGGGCCCGGGAGGAGGGAGGCCTGCGGGGGCTCCGGTCCGGGGAGCTGTGGGGCTGTGCGGCGGCTCCGGGGGCTGGCGGCGGGCCGGGGAGTCGGTCGGTCGCTCGGTCGCTCGGTCGCTCGTGTGTTGGTGCTGAGAGAGGCGGAGTCGGAGGCAGAGAGCCGGAGAGCAGAGGTCGGCCAGTCCGGGACAGCGGGTTCCCAAGCTGCGGGCCAGGGACCGATAACGGTCCCCGCTGGCAGAGGCCGGGAGCGGGCGGGCTGCACCGTTACTCCGCCCGCAGCAAAGTTAGCTCGTCCCCTCCGATAGAAATAGTGGGAGAAACTGTTTCTGAAAACAATATAATTAATCCCATTATGAGGATGGACTGTTATGAAAACCATACAAATCCATGGCTGTTATAGTAGGCCTGAAAAAAGGGGCATTATACATTTGGTAGCCTAACAACACAAACACTTAACACAATAAATATAATTTAACCCTATACTGTACATTATTAGTCTGGCATCGTCAGACTAATTCGCAAATGCGTGTTAGTCTGGAACCTCTCAGTTCTGTCAGGAGTATGGCAAACACATATTTCTTATCAACATAAAGTTTAAGTGCAGTTGTTCGTTCTTCTTTTAGAGAAAATTTACCGTCCAGTCCGTTTAATACTGCCACTCTGGCCTGCCGCCACATTGGATATTTATAAAGATACCTGAATGGTGCTCCTCTCTGTCAGTCATCGTATTAAACCCGCCTCCTACTAGATGAACGCTTGTGATTGGTTAGCCTGAGAAATCGGCGGAAAAGTCAGTTCATCAGGTTCCCAGGCTAGTACATTGTAGGTGATTATAGTTAACTATACAGTATGCGGTCTCTGGGTTGCCAGTCTCTAGCCCACACAGGCCTACCTGTCATGACCAGAGAAGAGGTGGAAGCCGGTAAAGATGGAGGTGTTCAGTGGTGAGGCCATAGACCTGAACTGATAGCCTACATTAATGGCTTGACCCATTGAATCCACTGAGACAAATCCTTTTTAAAATGAAGACCAGAAGACTGTGAGGACAGCAGGGTCTACCGGCAAAGTGTAGAGAAAAAACATTTCATGGTATAAATGCTTGAAACTGCACCAAACACACGCATTATAAATCAGTGGACCACTAAAAACTATTTTTTTTGGTTTCTGTTTCATGTCAGTAATTTAATTATAGTATTATTATATTTAATTAGATCTCTCATTTTGTGTTTTATCTTATTTAGATTTTGCGAGCACAATATCATGTAGCCGTCTCAGGTTGTCCGACGACATTCTATCAAAAAAAAAAAAAAGTGGCTCATGTGCAGCAAGCCACGATGCCAAACTTAACCAGCAGACGGTTCACCAGAAGGTGGCTCGCCTTACAGAATCAGCAACCGGCCCGATGTTGCTCGCTTGTAGAGGTGTTTTTGATAGGAAAGTAAATATTTTGAAACTGTAAAAACCTAGATATGGAGGCAACAGATGGCACATGGGAAAACTATTTGGAGCAATCTTTAAACAGATGGTTAGCCTTGATGAAAGTTAAAAGAGGCAAATACTTGTAGAGAATCAAAGCATGAAAGAATGTTTGGTGTTGGCAGAAAAGTTAGAACTGGACGCACAGGAGGAGATGCTTCTTTTCAATTGTATTTCTGGTCTTCCTATACAAATGCAGCTCTAGTAACTTCCACACAGTGAGGAGTTAAATATTTAACAACCCAGATAGGGCGCCGTCCAGGCACTAATACACAGAACACATACATACAGAGATACAAGGCAGAGAGTGAGGAAGAAAGTATCCCCGTGCTTTATACCGCTGTTTTCATGCCTATCGAAGTGGAATTGAATTGGAGAGAGACAGAGAGAGAGGGATGGAAGGACAGGAGGCTTCACCTACCAAAACCTCCCCGCTCTTTATCATAGAACTGCAGCTGTGTGCAGACAGACAACCTCGCTTCAAACAAACCCCTCCTTTTGATAGCATGCTAACCTGGAGGCATACGATTGGGATGAGTCCCAATATCAGACTCCTCCAGTCCACTTTATATTCATCCACACACTGCCTTATCAAGCCAAATACTCGTGCAGGCTCAGACTCCAGGGAACAGTCTTGGCATGTCAGTTGGATCTGTTAAAACTTCGTCAAAGATTCCTGTTTGATAGCTTCCGCAGGGGCCTGTTGTCCTTTTTTGCCAGTAGGGTCTTGTGTATTTCATTCTGTTATGACGAGTCCTTATGTTAGATGGTTGTCCCGGTGCACCGTGTAACCACTCTCAAAAAGTGTGCAGTTGGCAGATATGAATATTACTCATGATCGCCACAGTTAACAAAAGCAGACACAAGTCTCCTCATCACTAATACTGAATACAATCAACACTAATAAAACTAAATGCTTGTTGAGTAGGAAGAAGATTTGTCAGTCAATGTTTAATGGATTTTATTCTGCTCCCCTGGAGTTATCATTAACGTTAATGCTGAGCTGTTTCACAAATTATACAGCCTGATCCATGAACCAGAACAGTATAATCTGTTTTGGGGGGCTCTGCACTAGAGGGCTGCAAGCTAAAAGCAAAGAAATGGGCTCAACTACATTACTGATTGACACAGTGTTTCAGTAATGCCCATCAATTAGTTTAGGCTATCTATAAACAGCTCAGACCTAATTAGCCGCTGGCCAACGAATGGACTCATTAGAGGACATTAAACTCTAATATGAAGGTTGTTATTGACTTAATCGCAGGAGAAACCCAATTAGTGGCCAAATTTGGAAAATGACTCTGAGGTAGTGCGACGATCTGATTGGCGAAGAGTGGGGAGCGTAGCAACCGGGGATGACTTTGCCTGTGGGTGAGTGGTGGCTTTGAGAGAAACAGAGTGAGGGAGATTCAGCCAGAGATGTGACGAGAGGTAAGGGAATGTAAAACGGGAGCAGCACAAAGGGAGTCTATGTGAGTGTGTGCATGCGTGGGTGTGGAGGATGAAAACAACACTTACAGAGCAGTAGGGAAAGAGAATGAGTAAGGAGGCCAGTGGCAAGAAAAAGTATCAGGAGGTGGGTGAGGAAAGCGAGAGATGAAGAAGGTCAAAAAGATGGTGTGAAGGTAAAGAAGAGAGAAATAAAATCAGGGGAGCTGTGTATTTGAACAAAACATGCCTCAATTTTTAAGGTATTACCTTATATTACACAGTATTATATGGTAGGGTACTACCAACAGTATATATACTGTAACTTTGCCAACGAGTCCACTATCAGTGAGGGCTTTGCTAATACATCACTTTAACTAACGAGATTGTGAAATGAGGGTGGGAGAGCAATAATGCAACTCATGAGAGCTTCAGGATGACATGTCCTTGTCGCGTCAGGCTGCCTTCGAGGTAGCTGTGAAATGCCAAGGCCCCTAAAGGACCGGGAATGGCACTCTTCATCTTACATTTAATAACCAGCGTGCAGATGCAAAGGACAGCTTTGTTTGTGAGTGGCTGTGTGAGTCAGAAAGCAATAGAGAGAGGGAAAACAGGAGAGAGGACACATCAAGGGACAGCGCGCTAATAATTTCGGCAAATGTTTCTGCTGGCCCGTTTAGAAGTTGACTTTAGTGGCGAAACATTCAGAGCAAAACACATCTCTCCCTAAACAACCCCACACACTCACATGCAGGCTTATGTGACCAATGATATGAAAACACATGCACAAATACACACAATTATAAATTCTTGCACATGGGCAAAATCATGTGTTTTAAATGCTCCTCCAAGAGCATTAATAAATGATGTGATCAGTGCCTTGTTTTATTAACGTTAGTTTTCCACGCTGACGTCTGGCCTGGTGGTGCTGCAGGGACATCAGATAGGCATCAACAATTGAATCAGAGGGAGATAGAAAGGTTAGTTTGTGTGTGTGTGTGTGTGTGTGTGTGTGTGTGTGTGTGTGTGCGACTGTCAATCTATAAGGCCCAGGCTGAGAATCAAATGAGGAACAGATATTGATTGGGGATTTCAGAGGCAGGGGGCTAATAACAATTTATGTAAGAAACGCCTGAAGCATCAACAATTACTTTCTTAATTAAGCAAGGCAAAATGATGTACAGATTGGAATGGGTTAAATGGTAAATTGCAACAATGACTATTAAGAAATAAGATAAATCCTTGGGCTATTTGATTTAACATAAATAGCTGGTGGCTACCCCTGCTGTGTATGTTAATGGGAAATGTTTATTAAAACCCATCCAGTAAAAGTAATACTGGACCCCTCAATACTAAAGTAAATTATACCACAATGAGAGCAATAATAATTTATCAATTAAATGTAACGATTTACACTTCTTAAACAGTAAAACATATACAGGAAAAGTAATTTAACTGGAAACCAGCCAGCAATTGTTTCTGACAGATAAAGATCCAACTGAACTCAAACACAAAGCTGCAATAGGCTGGGTTTACTCTCTGTGGTGAACTGGCTCTCAAGGCCGCAGGAGTCTATTATAGCATCAGATCTCTAAACAACAGGCAGTTGCATTTCTAAATAACAGCCTCAACCAAGGTCAAGTCCGGCTGAACAAGGGGCAATCTTCTCTCACTTATACATGATTAGTAGACATCGGTTAGCTGTGAGCACTCATCAAGACCTCTCTTATATAAACTAAACAAAATAAAAATAAAACTGTTGCCTGCACAATCTTATGATGTCACTCTAAATGATGAAATTATGGTCACTTGGGTTTAAACGGTGGTTGATTAGAGAGAGCAGATACGGGGGGGGGATTGGGACTGTCAGATTGGGACTGTCCTCTGTGAGGCTCTATTTAGGCACAGTGGTGCTTTGAGCTACAGCACTGAGTACCGTAAGGCTGATAGGAATGTCATGATTTTTGTAGGTATTAGGTCGTAAACCATAGTATTGGACAAACTGAAATTCTGAGCTGATGATGGCATTAAATGAAAACTCAAATTATTACATTATATGGGGAGCAGAAATGTCTGTCCCAAACTTTGACAAAACTTTGACCTGCTGGTGGCACTAGATGAAAAGTCGGAGGATGACCAAAGTCCTAGGATTCATCCTCTTGGGAGGATATATAAGTAGCGGTGCAACATTCCATTCAAGCATACCATGCGACCAACAAGCCTTTTCAAACAAAACCAAAGTTGTTATCCTCATGGTGGCGCTAGAGGAAAGGTCAGGGGATAACCAAAGTCTTTAAGAATGAGTTTGACACCACAGAAAAAGTATTTGCATCCCGTCTCCTAACAGTCAATGTTGGTTTCTTTTAACATCAACAAAGTAGTTTTAGTTGCCTAAATCTATCCGAACCTTACCCATAAAGGTGGTGAATCAGAAAATGGTCAGGGCACCTTCTGATCAGCAGCTCACAAGCACTAGAATTTATTTTATTTATTCTTTCAAGCAATTCTTTCCCTCCTTATTTTAAATATTGCTGGTGTCTTGCTTCCTTGCTGCATAATGTCCATTTCCATATCTCTTTCTTAGTCTCGGCCAGGTGTTGCTTGTGTCATCTATGAAAAAAGGTACTAAACATAACATAACATTAAAGTCAATAACTGGTTATCAAATGCAAAATTCAGATGGGTTTGGGATTAAACAGAATTAAAGAATTGAGGCTATTCAGTTGTCCATAACTCTTGTGCACATGTGACCAACTGCACAGACAAAATCTAATAGAAGAATTGAAGAATAGAAGGAGTGAGCGAGAGAAAGCTGGAAAACAGAAGGACAGACGACAGCACCGGGGCCAGAAGGTCATGTGATGGAGTGAGGCCAGGATGAAAAGAGGCACCAGCGCTCCCAGCAGGCTTGGCCTGTTTTATAGCAATCATTTTGGCTTGGCCCACTGCTCACACCCGCAGGCTGCCTTCGTTTAGAGGACCACCAACTGTCGCAGGTGTTTTTTCACGGGCCAAAGTGGGTCACTCATTCTCTGCCTCCCTGCCATGCCCTGGCCCTATTCTGCATTTTTCATCCGACTGCTCCGAGTTATATTTGTGTTAGATAAAAAGACCCAGATTTGTGGGAGGGTAAGTTTGAGAGTAACCTTGAGAATATTACAGCTGCGCTATATGTCTGCGAGATGCCAGAGTGAACAAATATGCATAGCGCCAGCGAGTGAGTGACACGCTTGAGCTATTGAAGTGTGAATTAGAATAGAAGGAGCAGCGGACAGCCATTGAGAACAAAACAAAGTTGGAGGAAGCAGGGAAGAAAAAATTGGTTCATACATAACATTCAGCAGTCAAGTGCATGAATATAGATGGGTGTGTGAAAAAGGGGGTTAGGAGGAAAGCGAGCATGAAATATCTTAACTAAACTGAAAGTTATGAGTGTTAAGAGAGGTTTCATCAAGGGCATGATAGAGTGGCTCATGTGTGGAGTTCAAAACTGTTCAAGAGACTAAACACAGGGGAGATGGCAAGAAGTAGCGGAATTGTAGCTGGCTAAAGGTTTCTAGAAAGGCCAGGACTGAAAGAGAATGTTTAAGTCTGGGTGCAGCTCGAGCTTGGACATTGACCACGAGAGGACGAGGCTGGGTTTGAAGTGGTAAGAATCAGCACAGTGAGGGGGTTACCAGTAAGATCTGCAAGACTCAGTGATAATAAGCAACAACGCCACAGGGTTATAACTCACGCCTGGTCGCCCTGGGCTCTGACTGGAGCACAGAGGAGAGGGCAGGGAAGGGAAAAATAAGGGGAACGGCGAAAGGGTGGTGGGGGAGCCTGCTGAGAACCGGGCCTTTGATCACAGGGTGAAAAATTACCAGCTCAATGCCCACTGCTGCTGGGCCCCAACCCCAAAGCACCATGGGAAATGTTCATATTCAAATATTACCCCCTTTCTCACTACACATCTCTGATATGACATTGACGGACACACACACACACACACACACACACACAAACAACTGAATTGTTTTGTTCTGTTGCCTTGCCTTGGGTGAACTCTCATTAGAGTCACCGCTGAGGAGCTATGGGGCTGTGACACACGGTGACATAGGGTGATGGCAGTCTGCACACACACACACACACACACACACACACACATATGTCAGCCAGCACTGACACACTGAGACTGAAAATGAGAGCAGCCGTCAGAAGCATCTAAACTATAACAGTGAAAAAGTGGAACATAGCTAAAATATAGGACTCCTTTGTGTAAAAAGTGTAAAAATAACATGGGTCATAGTCTAAACATATCTCAGACTGTATGACATGGAGGGGGCCATTGTTGTATTCACCTATGAATGAGCCCCCTGACACATAAAGGACGAGGCCAGAAAACACACTGAAAAGTCATGAGCCTTTATGCGCAGTAATAGAAAAGTTTCTAAGCAGTATTTGGTTGCATATCTGCCTGCCCTATTGAGCACGCCTGAAGCGTACACTGCCGGCTGAAACAGCGCTCCGTGTGTGGGCCGCTGGGGGTTTCCGCCTACTGAAATGTGAGCGTGGAATGAACATAGCTTTGATCGTTTCTAATCCTCAAAGGAGGGGTGGGGGGGCCACCTCAGCATGTCGGCAGAGGGAGGCCAAATCCAGCATGTAGGGAGATGGGGAAGTGTCTGTGCATGTTTGTGTATTGTGCGGTGCTGATACTATAGCTTAACTACACACACTTGAAATTATTGTTTATGTGCTTGAAGTGTTTGTGATGATGATTTTTTGAAGAAGGTTCAATGATACGTCCTCCATAACATTTGATGGGGCGACAAAGTGCCTGCTATTGCTAAAGTGCCTTTAGGACCCAGCATGTCCTATAAATGTCAGTTGGGAGTAGAAAGCGGCGGCCTCTGTCTTTGTTTCCCTGTGGGTAATTTAATTGAGAAAGTCTCATTAAATACCACTGCTGGTGGCGCCTGGGCTCAGACACATGCTGAGCCTGACCTTTCATCATAAGAACAATTAACATGACTGGATGCTCCTTTAACCACACGGCCATTTTATTATCATTATCTTAATGGCGACTCATACATCATGGTTAAAGTCAAACCCTGTTCACCAAGTTGCGGCCTCCAGTGAGTGAGTGAGTAAGGTGGGCACGGGGTTAAATGAGCATTCTGACTGGCGGCGGCAACATCATCTCGAAGCCACCACAGAAGACCGAAAGTAGATGTTAAATATGAGGGAGGGAAGAGAGTTTTATTGTATCCACTCATCCACTCAGTCATACACAAAGCTTACATGAGGAAAAGATCCCAGTGCAACTAAGACTCAACCGCAGAGGGAACAAACCGAAACTAGCTCTCAGGAACGAGCTGGTTATTTATTTCAGGTAGGGTTGTCAGTGAGTGTGTTTGCATGCACATTGTTGCCATCTTTCTCCCCATTATCTGCCATGCAGGCCTGTTATAATGAATATAAGTGACTACAGACATTTTTGGAGACAGACCTTTGAAGGTTGAGTCCTTTCAAGGGATATAGTATGTGTGTGCACATGAGAGAGGAGGCACACAACGGACAGAAAGAGGGAGAGAGTTGTCTGTGCAACTATTTAAAGTGAAATCGTGCGAGCACATTCATAGATGTGCGCTTGGTATTCCACCCGCAGGTAGAGATCGCAAGGCCACTCCGAAACAGTCCAAGCTACCCTGGGACGGCTTCAGCTCTCCTCCTTCGCAGTCCTCCTGTATACATGCAAGACCCTGCGGGGCACTCAGAGGTGTGGTTAAAATTGGAACACATTCATCTCAATCCTCCTGCCTGCCAGCACTAATGGATGTTAGCCTGTTTCAGAGAGACAATGAAATCGAAGAAAGACAGGATTTCAGGCTTCTGAGAGACAGATGTGGACATGAGTTAAAAATACAAACACATTTAATCCCTCTGTGCTACCGTGTGTATTATACATGATTTGAATTCAACAGCAGCCTCTTCTTAGCCTTGAAAGCAAAGCTCACTTCCGAACAATTGTTCCACAGTAGCCCTGGTGTGTCAGTTTACTGCAATTATTTTAGAGAGCAGAATTACTTTTCATTCTGCTCCATCCCCCATTGTCTGCCCTTTGTTATAAGTCCTGTGTCCCATTTCCTCTACTACAAATAAAAGATGCATCAATAATACTAAAGGATGATTGAATAGAGACTCCTAGGCTACAGAAACTTAGCTGCCTAGCTGGAAAGGTATGTTTAAAATGATTCTAAAGCTCCTTGAATGCAATAACACCTGCATTTATGATTTGAGCTCAATCTACACATCATAAAACACTTTCCATCTACAATAGAATACTGAACCAGGCACAGAATCTGCCTCATGCCCTGTGTAGTTTTTATTTATCTACTTGTCTTCACTTTCAAACTGAACCTCAGTTCACACACTATTTATTACGTCTGTAATGTGGTTCTGTCTTTTTCTGCAGAAAAATATCACCCCTCGAGACCACACCTTTATTCTCTCCCATTAAAAAGGAGAAGGAAAATAACAAACATAACAGAGTTGAAATATCTATTCTGCCAATTTGCCGCTCAAGTTTAGGGGAAATCCATCAAAAATTGCAATTGTAGAAAACAAAAGAAAAAAACAAAAAACAAACACCATTTCTCTTTCATTTCTTTTGATTTCTCCTGTTGTTGCTTATCCTTATACAATGTAGTGAACAGATGTCTACTGGGACTTTTGGGGCTACATTACTAGCCAATCAAAAATACTACGTAACCTTGTGGTGTATTGACTGTGGTCTCTTAGCAGCAGTATCATGAACAATGTCTGGATTTCTATGCAGTGGAGGTGTTGAAGTTTTGTGATGCTGCAGTGATAAAAAGTTCAGTCTTTCCCCTTGCTGAGCAGAGGTCATTAGCACATCTGCCATACCTGCTACATTTATACTCCAGTACAAGTGGAGCAGCACCCAAGAGGTGACAGACAGAAAACAGGAAGCTGAGAGGTGTTAGAGTATGTGGTTATAATAGAGAGGAGGACAAATAGTGTCAAATAAATTCATGTTGTAATTCTTCTTTTATATTCAGTTCTACACAACTTCCAGTTGAGGAGGTTTTAGTTCATGGAAGCTAAGACTCTCACTGAGGGAGAGAATTTTTTGAAAATACAAAAGAGTGCATGTTTAGTTAATGTCTTATCACTGCATCCAATTAGGATCTGCCTTTTAAGATGCTTGTCATTTTGATTAAGCAGTCACCACGGGGAGTCTGCTGAAGAAACATTTTGTGTAGGCGGGAAGTACGAGGACAGACAGTAATGCAACATGTCAGCAAAGAACAGAATGGACAAATCATGTTGACTGTACAAATTCTCACTGATATTGACATTTAAGTGTCTATATTGTCTATGTACTTGAACCTGTCTGAACTTAGAAGTGTACAACACAGTGTACTAAACTGACTTTCTTATCAGTTCAGTCAGGACCACTCTGTCAAAGAAACTTAATCTACATGCAGTAGATATATTTGCAGTTAGATGTATTTGGCGGTATGCTCTGTTCTGGGACCTCCCTGTCCTTCCAGGTGCAAATGTGGAAAGCTTAAGGCAGGAAGAGCAGCGGCAAGAACCGAGAACAGAGCAGGCATCAATGACAACAGAAATGACATTGATAAGTCAGACCCAGCATGAAGGGAGGAGCTGGGGTGGAGGTGGGTTGTGAAGTGGCTTGCGGAGGATATGGATAATGATAGGCAGGCTGAAGCAGCTTGATAGGGCGCCCTGTATGAGATTGCCAATAGATGCGTAGAAGGGAATCAGCTGATCCATCAGCTGATGTGGCGCCTGGATTGGCCATGGTCAGCTGATGCAGCTGGGATATTGAGCTGAGCTTGACTCTGTGGCCTGCCTGAACTAATGCGATGCTCAATTTCTCAAAAATGAAATATACAATTATAACAGCAATAAATGTGCTGTACACCTACCCAGAAAATATTATAGACATTAACATGAGGGAGGTATTAGAATGAACTGTTAAAGTGCATTGCAATGAGCATAATCTTATTTCACAACAATAGCTTTATCATAGCTCTAGGATAAAAATCACATCTGCTTGGAAATCACTCACACTAACTTCTAAGAGCAAAGTAGCTGATTTATGCAAAGATAACTACTTGAATTCCTGGCATTTAAGGCTGCCACTACTAATCTCATGAGCACAAGCAGAACCATCTAATAGGCCAAGTATGACCAACTGTTACTGTGAAGGAATGCATGTACCAGTTTGGCTAATCAGGGCAAATGACAATCAATTCTACCTGAACCTTCATACAAGAAATGAATGACTTCCCTATATTGCATACTGGGTAGAGACGTACATGTACATTTCAATGTGCTGTTCCACCCCAGAGGGTTCTTTTTTTCTGACCTGAGAATGGTTAAGATAAGGAATGATACACTTTGTTAAAAAAAAGAAGCTGAAAACACAATAACTTCCTACAATGTTTTCCAAAATGTATTTCTGAGTCCACTTCCAAGACTGCCGGAAAAAAAAAAAAAAAAAAGGAAAACACTGCTCTTGGCAGCAACTCGTGCAACCTTGAAGTTGAAAATTCAAGCAACACCTGTTATGTTATACTTCATTAGTCACTGTGGGGGGGAAATTTGTCCTCTGTATTTGACCTATTTAGCAAAAGTGGCAGCTGTGTTGCAGCCCCAAGGAACCAAATCAAGGTCTAAGGCCAGTGCTTTAGTCAAGGGTAATGTTAGTGAGTTCCCAATCTCTTACATGTATGTCTTCTGGGGACTCAAAGGCCCTCCAAGTTGGTGATTAAACGCCTGACTTACTTGCTGTGAGGTGACAGTGCTAACTGAGCTGCCCTTCCAGGTTTTGGCCTGTTGTTAATCAGATTCAATTCCTGTGCCCTCACTGGCCGTGATTATTCTCAGTATAAGTGCTGCTTAAGATTTCATCTTTAGGTTTGCCTCCCTTCTCCATCCAACTTGCAAGTGAGTGAAGTTGTGTCAAAAGTCAACAGAAACCCAAAAATATCAACCTCTGCTTCAGAAAATTACAGCAAGGTGTGCCAAGCCTTCCTTTTAATAAGTGAAGTTTAATAAGTGTTTTATATATAAATGGTCAACTGATTTCTCTGGTTTCCCCCCAAATGCTGCCTTTCACTTATAGTTTCCATAGCAGTAACTGAAAGAAAGATATTTGTACAGCATGCAGGTGATTCTACAAATTATCCCAAGTGATGGCATTTGAGCTCCCTAACATGGTGCCCCTGCTGCAATCTTAAGGTCATCACAATATTTTACAAATGGTTTTCCAGCTACTGGTGAACTACACAGCAAAAAAAAAGCATATATACCATTTTTATACAGTATCTGTATAAATATACAGTATCTGTATAAATATAGTATAGTTTGGCAAACATAATGAGGACAGCAGCACAAGTTTGATGGGGGACTCTGTCCCTGATAAAACTACTAATACTATCCATCTCATCATACATGGAAGCATCTATCTAATCTTGTAGCCTTGGGGCAGACCCCGAGGCCACGGGGCTGCACCCTTCCTCTCCTCAGGCCAGGCCAGAGCAATTACTACTGCTGCTTCACACACAGACCTGTGTCACCAACGCAATTAACAAGCTCCGGAGGAGCCTGGGCAACCAGAAAGGGACAGACTGTGTACACAGCATGAATGATGAGAGGCAGACATGGAGGGGAAAACATGCGTAGATCAAGCCAGGTTGCCAGGTTTTTGTGAACGGTTAGTGTAGGCGAATGTCTGTGAAAAGAAACACGAGGGCTCACATCCCATTCACATTTAATGCAACATATCATTTTTAGATGCATGCAGACATATTCGTGTCAACCAGGAAATTTAATATTCCGTTTTGATATTACGATATAGAAGTATTGTTTTTTCTTCCACGTACCTTTGGGCAGAGATTTCGGAGAGCGAGCCTGCAAATGCTATATTTTGCCTCCCACTTCTCTACATTCTACATTCATCCTTGTTGTGAGGATGATTCATCACAGCTGTGACAGAGAGAGCATAATGTGTTACAGCTCCCAGAAGGAACAGCAGTAGGTGTTATCTAGGCGGCATGTTCATTTTATTCAGAGGCACGTTCCATTATCAGCTGGGGGAAACCAAGCATCCCGGCTTCTTTCCACTGCATCCACACCATCACGATCCCCATCTCTATTACCTTGCATGTGACCAGTTTTATGGCTCCCCATTGCAAGCTTAATTCTAAACTCTAATCTTCATTCTAAACCCTGGTATGAACCCGCTCATATGCTGCTTTTGATCGCAGTATCCCCTCAGTCTCCTTTCCCTTGCTACGCTACCAATTCATTTACTTGTCCAAGTAGGACGCTCAGGCAGGAAAAGAATTGCACAGAGGTTAGAGACAGAGGCCCTAAGGTGTCTTTGCTGACTCGGAATGTAAGAGTGATGGAGGCTGTCGAGAGGAGAGATGGATTCCCCGGTCGTCTTGTCTCCACCCATTCATTGTGCATGAGCTAGGGCTGCCAGACAGCTGTCTGTACCTGCCACCTCTGACAGATGCCTGCTGTCAGTCAGTATGGGATGGTCCACAATCTGCATCACCTTCTTGCTGGCTGGACCTCATGTGGTCCAAAAAAAACTGACGACTGGAAGAGATTGATTTATTCCCTGTTCGCGTTTCTCAGAGGTGCTTTAGCCCTCTGTTGAACACATTAAATGAAATGGAAACTAGCTGGAGGTGTTAGTGCGTGTGTGACCACAAACAAAAAAACATAGAGGGCACTTTCTTTTTTTTTTGTTAAAGCATAATAAACACATTGGAAATGCACATAAGTCACCACAAAGGATGAAAATGTTCAACTCAACAGTATCTTTGAGTCTGGTAGTAGTCATCTCTGGTTTCAGTGAGTGGTTAAACCCAAAGCAAACAGTGGAAAATGTAAAAATACTGGTCAACATCCCTTGGCTGATGCCTATTTCCCTGTTTCTGTGTGCTTGCGTGTGTTTTAAGAGGCCAAGGGGAAAAATGAATATGATAGTGCATTTACTGTGAGACAAGCAATACATTCTCATGAATGGTACAAGAGGTGGGGGGTCTCTGCAAATAAATGACAGGCTAATGCACATCTTCACAAATACTTAAACGCACCCATATATAGACACACACATGCAGTGCACACACACATGCACCTCAGAGCAATGTGTGGTCTGTTACTAGAGACATTTCCTATTTCTAGTTCCAGCTCTTGCATGCTAATAAACAGAATCATTAAGTCACAGTGGGTCGGTGGGTGGTGGAGCTGCTCCACACAGACTCCAACTGTCTTTTGAAATGATGGCAGAGAGAAATAGGCTCTATTAAAAGTGGCAATCAAAGCTTCATCACCACTAGCAGGCATGTCACGTAGCTAATTCAATCTCACAACCCATGAAGCAATTAATTCACGCCAATACAAATACACAAATAGTCTCCTTTTGCCCATCAGGAAAGCGGAGGTCTTACGGCTGCGCTTGTGTTTATTTGCGTGCCTTTGTGTCGCTGTGTGAACTTGCTCAGTGAAGTGAGCCTGGAAGAGCAGGTGTAATTGGGTGTGGAAAAAAAAAAAAAAAAGAGAACCTTGTGGTCTCCCTGGCTAAATTAGATCAGACAATCTTCTCCTCTCCATTTCCTCCGCAGACAACAGGCACATTGTACCCCCTCAGGTTTGTTATTATTTCTTTGATCAGGTTGGACTCCAAGACAGAGGCGGCGCAGATGACGGGATAATGATTATTCGCTGAAACCAGCCCCCCCTTTGGTAGTGTCTGGCTATGCCTCCTCACCTAACCTAAATCAATTTAGCCACAGCCACACTGAGACACACACAACAAGAAAAAAAAAAAATCTCTAAAAGGGTTTGAGTGCTCTGGTGCTTGGTCAGTCAGACAGTGGCTTAGTGAATGTTCAGGATCAATGCCTCCTGCGGTAAATCATTAAGCTCCATTATTTCTGTAAAGGGAAACTCACAAGAGAATGCAAACCCAGATATGTTACCAACCAGATAGCAATGACCCTGGCTAAATGACTTTCTCCACGTCAATATCTCACTACGGCGAGATCACACATGCTGAGATAGCATTCTGGGCTTGATGAAGCAGCTCTGGTAGAAATAACGTGTTAAGCCGACGTGGGCCGCATGGAGTGATTGTGAGAAGGTAATAGAAGTAAAGTGAGGAGAAAAAAGTAAGCGGCGGAGAGAAAACGGCTTTCTGATTGAGGCGGTGAGTTGATGAAAGTGGGTTCTGGCTTGTCAGGGCCTGTAGGCATGAAACCAGCCTGCATTTAAATGCATCTTTGGAGAAGAAGAGACCCTAAAGAGCTCTCCTGCCCCATCACCCAACCTTTGTTCCCAAACCTCCAATCCCCAATCGTATCTGGATGGGTTGCTGCTTTGAATTCTGATAAAGGGAAACAAAAAATCCTCCCCTTCTTTATTTTCCTTTTTACAGCACTTCATCTCTCCATTCATCATCACATGCCTTCAAGGTTTTCTGATAATACTGTCTTGGATGACTGAGTGTTTTCAGGTGTTAGTAGTGTATTGCAAGAGACAAATAATGCAGGAAGTGTTCCTAAAGTGAAAATGTCAATGTCATCTTCAACATCCAATCTAAGAAACAGGCTGTTTATTTATAGATTTAAGACAAAAATAGACAAATAAAAACAAGAGGAAACATCAGACAGTCAGACTCCTGTCTGTTGTTGCACTAGAATAAAGAATGAGCTATTAGAGTTTTTTCAATAGGCTGTTGACACACCAACATTTCCCTTGGGTGGGTACACAACTCTCAGTGCATCTTACTGCAGTGCTACACTAGTGAAGTCATGTTGTCAAACATGTCTCACATATTATGGGTGACACCGCTTTCAATTTCAAATTTAAGGCAACAGAATCAATCACATTTAAAAAAAACTGCTGATACAGACAGACCTGCGGTGGTGCATCATGAATGAAAGCTATGGCTGAGTGGGTCAAGGCAGAAAGTGCGTACACTTGTCTGGACTGTAATCTGTCATACGCTGCAGATTGGCCACGAGTAATGAGCCTTTACATTACAGACCATATAAAGCTGATACTGCAGGAGCGCTATTTTGCACAGTCAAATTACAGTTCGATTTTCACCTAACAAAGACTCAGCAGCATACACCAATCAATAAGTGTCAAAATGTCCCCCGCTTCTGATAATAGATCTGACAAGCACACAAGGAAGTGTGCACAAATATACAAGCATAAAGAATCAGCGGGTAGGGCAGAAGATAGAGGGGGAGGAGGGGTGAAAGCAACAGGATGATGGAAAGTACAAGAGACAACATTATAGAACAAAAGATAGAGAAACTTAGATTTCCTTTTTTTTTTTTTTTAACAATCAAAACAAAACACCCAGAACACCTTTATAATATATTTTCTTTGTAACGTAAGGCATCGTGGCATCTGATAAATGTTCCCTTTCTATGTCTGAGAGTGTCCAGAATGTTTGTCAAAATGACAGAACCAAAATGATATTGCGAATAAATGAAGTGTAAAGCGCACCATTTCTGACATCTGTTGGGCTTAACAGATGCTCTGCTCGGCTGCCTAGGCAGGCTCCTCCCTGCGTCAGCCAGGCTCACCAGTAAGCCAAGGATCTGACTGGCTGTGGAAATTGAGCCTGATGGTAATTGATTGCACATAACTTGCTTGCTTCAATTAAAGAAAGTTAGTAGCTAGAGAGGAATTAAAAAAGTTTGAGAGTAGAAAAGACGTGGCCATCCATATTTGTCACAGCAGCCTTCGTCAAGGTCAGTTCACTGCCAGCAGGCACCGGGAGGGGAGGGGAGGGGAACAGGGTAAAAGGGACGTGGCTGACAGCTCAGCAGGGCTGACGGCCGGCTGAGGCGGACGTTGAAGGACAGGTGGATGTAGTGGGAGTCGGGTCTGCTGCTATCAGGGGGCATGGTCCATGGATGGTCCAGAATCATTGTCTTCAAAGTCCAGTGGGTCCACGGGGTCTGCCCTGGGCTCTGGTAGCCTGGACAAAAACGAAAGCAAAAAGCAGAACAGAGACAAATTAGATGACTGTAAGTCCTCCAACCCTTCTCTCTTTCACAAACACCTGCATGCAGCCACACAAACACACGTCCCACCCACACGCACCCTCCACCATGCACACATATTATGGAAATATAATAAACCTTTGTGAAATGTAATCAGCTTCAATCAAGCTACGCCTTAAGTAGAAATCATCCATTCTGTCGGTTTTATATTAGCAGCTCTGCGGTGACAGAGACAAAGTGATAGCTAAATTGCAGGGACCTGTAGCAATCAGAGCCCGGCTGATAGATTCAATTTCACTGGAGACAGTCTACACTAATCATATGCTCTAATTGGACAATGTCGTAAGGGTGATAGAGCACTGCTCCTCCCTGAGAAGCAACTCTCTTCTGAAACTTGTCACATTCCACCCTCCAATCATTTTTCCCTATTTTTCTCCTACATCTATGGTACCACATCCATTTTCAAAAGACTATATGTCAGCATGTTCTTCTATACACACACACTTACTGGATGTGGAAGCTGTTTAATTCAATGAGATTCAATGGACTTTAGAGCTATGCCATTTAATTTCACCACTCAAGTGTTTCTTTCAAACAATCACTTCCTATGACCTTGGCAAGTTAGTTTGCATTTATATTTGTACATTTAATGTCATCTATCAGAGCAAGAATCAGCAAAGTAGAGATTATCTCTGATGTCATACTGGTGTACAGTTTTATAGGGCACAAATTGCAGTAGAAGTGATGTTAACCGTTATGGCAGCTTGACTGACTGTGCACCTTTTGGGTTTAGAACTGATATAAGTGACATTCCAAGTTCAAGATCTGAACAAATATTATTTTTATTTGAATGTAAAAAAAATGTGTTTGTTCACTGTCAATTAAGCAGCTATATCAGCATGTAACCATTGTGCAGATACTTTGTTCTCTAATTATTACATTTGGAGGAAGACAATAAAGCAACAAGCAATATAAACTCTATCTGGTTAAACAACACAGTAAACAAAATGAATGAATCGTTCTCCAGAAATGCACAGTGAGCATTAACAAAGCACATACAAACACACAGAATATAGCGAAGCAGTATGCTCAGTCATGATGCAAAACAGTGCACATGTGTTGTGGATGCAACACTAAATATTTCATCAAAACACCTTTTTTTTTTTTTTGTCCAGAGCTAGTGATGAAAAAAAGACCTGGTCACCATCGTCTGTTTGTGATTCTTCTATTACAAACAAACAGAACTATAAAGGGGTAAAAGCAAAGGTCTACAATTCTAGTATAATGAGTAAGTCCAGTATTGAAAACCATAATAAATAATTGGCACCAATTGAGACAAAGGACTGCCTGTCAAGCTACAATGTGGAACAGTTGACACACTGTTAAGTTTAGTGTACTCAAAATAAATAATGTGTGAATGTGGTTAGCCACAAGTCGGGGTCACCTCAGAGATGTATGATGCATTCTATTATTCATGGATGACAGGGCTTTCAGTTTTCAGTGTTGCTTCTCACGCTTACTTACTCCAACACTGTTCCACCTTTGCCGCCTGTGTTTTGCTGCCCATGCTGTATGCAGCACAATCTACACGTCGGTTAATAGGCAGCGATATCTTTCTGAGCGCTGCTCCCTGAGTATTCCTGTCTGACATACTTCTGTTGGCAGAAACAAAGAGCTGCTTCCCTTCCCATACCTCCTCCAGGAGCGCTTCATCACAACACAAACTCACAACAGGGCATCGCATCAAGGAGCAGCCGCATATGCGTGCACATATGAATGCATGCTTGCACACGTGTGTGCACCTATAAGCAGGGTCGTGAAACATTTTGACGACTGGTTGGCCTTTCAAAACTAAGTGGATTTACATCAAATGCCTAGTCAAGTCATAAACCACACTTTTAGGTTTAACAATGCAGCAACAATATGCTTACAGACACACACACACACACACACACACACACACACACACACGCACCTTGACATCAAGTGCCAACCTACTGACTGCCAAAAAAAATGATGATGTTGGACAGAGTATATACATACACATACGGGGTTAGTTGCTGTATAGTTATACCATCTCTCCTGAGCATACATCCGAGACATTAATTATTCAAAAGTGCTGTTCCCATTCAAATTCTTGGCAAAGTTACCACTTGTACTTTCTCTTTCCCACCAATTTTAGTCAGTATTCAAATTGTCTACAGCATCACAGGCAGTTCACTCTTTATTGTCAGCACAGCACACAAAATGCATCTGCATTGAGCCGAGCCCAGGGCTCTTACACAGCTCCTTCCTGTCTGAGATGGTGTTCGGGGTAAAACGTTGGCAGACTTATTTGTGTAAGGCAATTTCATCTTGCAACTCCAGTCAACCAAAACAGTCACCCTGCTCTTCGTAAAAAAAAAAGGAAAAAAAAGAAAAAAGAAAAGAAAAAGTAATTACAAATATATTTATATGGCACAAAGCGGGGCCTCCACTATGAAGGCAAATGAACTATTTATATTCAAACGGTCCTTGCTAAGCCTTAGGACACATGGATGTAATAACTTATTTATTTCCCCCGCAGCAGAAAGGCCATTACGTGAGAGAGCGAGAGCAGGAGAGAAAGAGAGAGAGAGAGAGAGAGAGAGAGAGAGAGAGAGAGAGAGAGAGAGAGAGAGAGAGAGAGAGAATGGTAGCAAATGGGATGGGTGGTAAAGAGAAAAGACAGAGTGGAGCTTCAACATGCAACAAAATGTCAGTGGGTGGTGGGTGATAAATTCCCTACAAGTTAAAGCCCTCGCTTTGTTCTCTTTTTCTGTCTGTTCATCTTCCCCGGGCCTAAGTAAAAGATCACTTCGCTGTGTGTGTGTCCCAGCAACTGGGTTATTTCCATCCATGACTTATTCATAAGCTTTAATGCGGTCAATATATTATTGATCAGGACTGATCATTGCCTCTTCCCCTTGGTGTGACCATGGCCTGTGGACAGGGGTGAGCTGAGGGCTGGGAGGACTGCTACACTGCTCACTGTCTGGGCTTCAGTGAAACAAACTGGCTGTGCTCCTGGGTGATGGATGGATGCCTTGGTGTGTGTGTGTGTGTGTGTGTGTGAGAGGGAGAGAAAGAGAGAGAGAGATAAGAGTTTTCGATGGGACCGATAGACTAGAACAAAGCTAATCTTACTAATGTCTCCTCTCTGACTGAAACAGAAAAGTTTCTCCAATAGCCCTAAAATGAAGCCATCGCTCATGAGAGAAAACCCCTGGTTACCTGCGAGGAAAACAGAGGGAAGGAGCGTGCGTGATGTCGCCTAGACTTTGACTTTTGTCTCTCTCATTCTATTCCTGTTTTGGCCTCCACCCCGTGCAGCTCTCAGGGAGATAGAGGAGGGAGGGGTCCCTGCCCTGATTAAGTTTGAATTCCCTGCTCTTGGCAGAGAAGCTGCAGGACTCCGAAGTCATCATCCGGAAACACTCCCATCACGCAGAGGCAGCCTTGCCAGCTTGATCCAGCCTCATTGCCATATGAATAATCATACTGCAGTAGCTTGGATATGCTGAATGGGTCTGAGGTGTGTGCATGTGTGTATAAAAAGATGGAGAGAGGGAAAAGGGAGGAGCAAATTGGAGGTTTCTGATGGGGGAGTGAGGTTCTTCTTGATTAAGCAAAGAGGTTGAATGGGAATAAGGCTGTGTACATAATGCTGGTGGCAATCATCCTCAGGGGAAAATAACTATTGCAATTTGCATTTCCAAACAGTGGTGATGCCATCTAAGCGTACTCCATCACATAAGACGGCAGGGCCCATTTCTCAAGCCCTGGAGGCCTATGAGGTTTGGTCTAATGAGAGAGGATCCTTAATGGTTATTGATAGAGCCCACGAGGACAGACTCCTACCCTTACTCTCCAGTGAAGCAGTGCACTCTGCCACTACTTAATGAAGTAAATCTCGTCGCCTCTGCAGGGTGATTTAACACTACAAACAGCTTTGCGACAAGAGATGACTGTGATATGGAAAAATAGATCAAATGAAGGAGTGAAAGTGGGAAATAAAGGAGGGTAGAGCATTAATGACGTGAGAAAGGGAGAGTGAATGTTAAAAAAAACAGGTATTGATTTGTAGATGGCAATCTAGTGTAAAAAAAAAGAAGTAAAAAGGTAAAGATATACTGTAGGCTATTATGAGTAATCTCCCATACTGCACTAATGCTCTGCTGGATCTAATTGGCCACTGTCCTGGAAAGGTTTACCTCCCTCTCCCTCTCCTGCCATCTTGAGTGCCATCCTCCCCTCTTCTCTCTACGGATTTATGTTCTTTCCTTTCATCTGACAGCCCTGTTGTGGGGTGTGTCATTTAGAAATAACCCCTGAAAACACCTTTAATTAAGAGCACCCCATGATCTTCCCAACACACTGCAACGTGATGATCCTGCCAGCTTGAATTTGAGATATGGGTGTATCCTAATGAGGAGAAATGTAAAGGACAAGGCTTGGGGGGCAAAGGAGTGACATGGTCGAGGTGGAGGAAGTCTCAAGGAAGGAAAAGACAATTTATCAGAGCTCCAGGAAAGAGAACAAAGGGAGGGGAACCAGAGTGTTGGCAGGAAGTGATCGGAGCTTGTTGCTCTGAGGGAGAGGTGAGGTGTGGGAGCCACAACTGATACATTTTTCAGGAGTTTCTATTAAATTTCCATTGTCACAAGTTATTCAGGCCATGATCAGATAAGGTACTTTTTCGTCATGCTGTAACACAAAGACGGCCAGGAACACAATCGTCAACAGTCTTGTTGATAGGCGGTTTAAGAATTTTCACTTTCTAAAATCAGGTGTATCTACTTCATCTGAGGCGACAAAGAAGACTGCGTAGGGCTGTCACCAGCTACTGCTACTGTGTTAGTTAAACTGTTATACTCTAAAAACTATATCAAATCACAAACCAGTTCCATTGCAAATATATTTGCACAAAAACCCAAACAACTGAAAGGAAATAAAAACGTCTCAGTGGGTAATGATAATTGAGTCTATAAAAACATTGCAATTCAAGGGAGAGAACAGTTTGCAGTTGATTACTTTATAAAAACAAATCGCTTATTTTAGAAGTTTCAGTTGGGGTTAATAATTATGTGGTGCTGAAGCGCTGCCTGAAACAATTTTAATTAATTAATTTAGCAATGCATACTAGAAATTCGTCCACATTTTAAACAGTTTGTCTTGTTAGACTACGGATAAAAAAAAACTGGTAAAACAAATATCTTGCATCACTTCAGTTCATTCAAAATGCAGCTGCTCAGGTTATCACTGCAGAATCTTCTGTCGCTATCTATACCTGATATTTTTAGAATCGACTATTTTAAAATGTACTTTCACAACATGACTGGGTCTGCCCCATTTTACATCACAGACCTTCTGACTACACATGAGTTGCACAGACTGTGATCTTTAGATGAGACATGATTTTCTACAAAGAAAATGGAAGACTAAATGTAAACATAATCTGCACTCAAGGCTTTGAGACATCAGAAAAACACACCTGAAGAGATCAGGTTAGAGAGGTCAGTAAAACGTTTCAGGTCACTTCTGTGATGCCTTTTTTATGCTCATCTTATGTGCAGATATTTCTTTTAATATGTTGAGGTCTACAATGATTTAGTGACTTTCCAATGTTTTATACTCCTTCTACCCAGACCGGTTTTATTTATATTTTAAAACATCTTGTGTATAATACACCATCTTCCTCTGGTAACAGTGCCTGTCCTTTCAAGGCAAAAACAGAAAACCTCAGCGAGCGTGACAGCAGCTATTGAGGAGCGAGGACTCTATTAACATTCTGTGGTGAGAGGCAGCTATGTGGGCACAGGTGCTAGCAGCTCTGCAGGTGTTGGAGGTGGATGGCAGAAAGGGTGGCTCACATCTCTTAGGACGGTCTCGCTATTTTGCTTTTAAACCACTGACACACAGGATCTATACTTATATAAATATGCAAAAAATGCATAAATATGCCTATCAATTGGATTATGCAACAGTAAGTGTCACATAATGACACACAAATAGGTGACATGCTGTAGGGGACTGGATGGAGGACATTGCTCCAAAAAAGACACACAACTGATATGGTGTTTAGGTTTTGTTTGCCATAAAAACAAAAACTAAGCAAAATATCAGTTTGGTTTGCTCAGATTTATGTTTAAATGTACAGCTTGATAAATGTAAGGGTTTACATACAGCACTAAAACACCATCAACTAGAAGGCTGTTGACAAACTTTTCCCCTTAAGCAAAAACAGTAGGACACACATGCACACACTCTGCAAAGCAGACAAGTGTAGGGATTCATGGTGTTAGTGATTTGCCTTGAGACAAAGAAAACAACCACAACACGGTTCTTTCTACATGCGAAGGTTGAATAATCTACACAGATGTCAAAACTCCCTGGGCATTTTAATGATAAATCCGTAAAATATTTTTATAGCCTGCATCTCTGTAGCAACCCCTATTGAGCCACAGTCACAGCATTATTGGCTTTGTTTACATAGTGATTTATTGGGCTACGGTGATTCTTTTCCCCAGGAAATATAACTGTCTATGCTCATAATATCCAGACTGACCACAGAAATGTACAATGTAATATCTAAAAAGACAGCCTGATCACGCTGAGAAAAGTGTTATCTTTAATCTTATCAATTATGAAGTAAGCACATGAGTTATTTTGTAATTACATTTCACTTTGGGATGAAACACTTCAAATATGCACAAATGTACAATTTATACCAGCATTGAGATGAAATGAATTATTGACTGTCTTAATGCCTGAGGATCAGTGGAAGAGACTGTCTGAGCCTACCATCATCTGATACACGGTCCTAGCCGACTGAATAATTGCTCACAAAAAGTGACAGTCGGTCTCTTTCAGAGTCACTGGTCTATTCATACTGTTCACTGGGATTGTCTTCCCCCTGAAAAACAATGCAACACCCTGTGGTGTTTCCATGCTGTTCCAAAGACTTAATCAGTTCACGGAGGAAGTGAAGAGACAAGGCACAACAACAGGCAATGCATCATGGTACAGAGGACAGAGAGCTAGGGGCTGTTTAATATGACCCTTTGTGTGCACCGCAGCTTATTCATCAGAGCAAAATGGGAGAGGCGAGGATAAATCCATCTCATCATCCACCAGATGTATCGCCTCAAGTAGACCCCATTCAAACTCATGTTCATGCATGCCATTATTTTAACATGTACATCAGAAAGTGCAGGGTGTACCACTCTAGTCTAGGATTGCACGCAGTCAGCTCACTACATGATGCATGTATTATGCCGAGGATGCCTTCTCCTGCATACAGACTGCGAAAACAGTGAGGCGGAAAGGTCAGTGAAGCGGAAAAAAATGCTCAGCCAATCAATATAATCACACAGGTTTGTCTGTGCTGCAGCAGGTGTGCGGAGCTGGAAGAATACCGTTATCCCTCCGTGAACTAATTTCTCGCTCACTTTGACACAGGTACCTGCCGTTAATCATACAGGGGAATTAATGCAGAGCCATTCAGATAAGAGCATTAAACACTGTAAAGACTCTTACATTGGCTCATTTAGTGATTTTACCATTTCTGTTGCAAAAAGGGCAGTTGTGGAATTAATTGAGGAGAACTGCAGCAATTCCATTCATGCGGCCCACAAAAATAGAACTACTAATTAGTGCAAATGTAAAATTAAAACAGACCTGAACATAAAGACAAGCATCCTTGTTGTCACTTGCTTTAGGTATATGACATGGGGAAATACACCATAATACCTCCTCTAAACTCTCCCTCTTCACCGAGACACGATCTGACAATCAACATTTGTCCTAAGTGGCACACCCCAGTGTGGGCACAAGACTGTGCCTTCCAATTTTCCAGAGCCATTATACCCTTGGTCACAAATTAAATGGCAGTGAATGACGTTGAGAAGATCCCTTAGAGGAGAGCAAGGAGGAGATAATGTAATCACCTTAATGGTTCCCCACTGTATAACAAAGAGAGAGGAGGGAGAGATCAGACATGATGTAGTCTGCTAACAAGAAGTTAGATTTTTTTCGGGAGGTTATACTGAGTTATTTCCTGGTATTATTCATCTGACACACTTACAAATACGATGCTATTCAACACAGTAAATTCAGACTCATAAAGAAACCCAAGTGTTGCTTATAACGTGGGATAAATGGCTCAGTGTGGGCTACTATCATTGCCTATACTCTGGTGATACAAGTAAAAGTTACACCAAACAGGTGTTTCACTGTGAGAGGGACAAGGGATAACCTGAGCACAGCTTACAGACTTCTACAGATGCAGATCTACCACACAGATTAAAGCTTAGTTAATGAGTTACTAACTAAAATCAATGATGTTAAAGCCGCTTCTACAGTATATTTAGCCTTTGATCCCCACCACCTACGTTATGCAGTTAACTCGCCCAGCTGCAGGTAAAGTCTGGAAAAATGGAGTCACCACAAGCAGTACTCAGTAAAGTGACATGAAGATAACCTATGTACATAATTATACAGTGGTTAAATTCAGCTGTCTGTACAATACTGTTAGATGAACTTGTAATACACTGAGTAAATACAGTGTATGACCACTTTACATTGCTGCCCCTCTGGTGGTAAGAATCTAAAAATAGCAAAGTTGTCACTGCTTGTTGCCTCCATGCAACAAATGTGTTTTCTGGTGTGTAAAGAGCATAACGACCTCACAAGGATGCTATTGTGGCTGTAGATGTTTAGTTTTGTTATAATGCTCATTAAAACTGAAAGCACAATTTTTAAAAACGTAGCTCTTTCTCAAACACACTCTAGAATACTTCTATTGCCTCATTTTGTATTATAGGTATGTGCTGTGCTTACATTCTTATTTTATTGCTGTTGTAATGACCATTTTCCCAATCAAAGTTATCTTATCAGTACGTATCTTTTAAATTCCAGTATTATTCTGTTCCTGTTGCAGGTGATAAGGAATTTAATTCTCACCTCTTAAATGTGTAAATGTCCATAGCGGGATTAGAAAATCTTCTCTGATCATAGCTGATAACCTGTTTTGTCAAACCACCAAAAGGCTGAACTCACTAGTGACGGGTGCAGTTTAAAATGTGTGGTGAAAAATGCAATATCAAAATCAGGTGACTGGAGACTATCTCAGATCCTTTCACTGCGAGGTAACTGTGCATGTTTGTCTCCCATATTCAGCGAGGAAACTTTTAAAATATCAAGAATTATATTGACATTTGGCGTGTTTGTCAAAGCGACAGCACTTCCGGCTCCACAATCATGAGGAATATACACCGTTTGGCCGTGTTTCAGTTCAGTGAGTGACTACGCAGTTGGAGCACCGGTCAAACACTGCACGTTTCGGTTAATAAATCTTTTGAACAAATCTTTTAAATGAACTGATTCTAGGGATTCGGGACACTGTAAATAACTGCTTTGCCCATCATTAGAACCCACTCATATCAGACATAGCCAGGTTGATCTGGCTTCATTATACAGGTCCCAGGTCTGGGGATATCAGATACTTGCAAAGCAGAGCAAAATCTCTTTTTCCTGCATGTTTTTTTTTAAAACATGCAAACTTTAAATGCAGACTATGTCTGTGGCTTAAATGGAAATTTCTGCTGTATCTAATACCCCTTTGAAGTTTGAATCTCAAGCCCACAAGACTGAGAAAGGGAGAGAAAAACACATTGGAGAGATAAACTTATCTGTCCTTCAGAAAACACACAGCATCAGCTTATAGGTAATGAATAGCGAGCACCTATGCTGTCCTCACTCTGCCTTTTACCTAAGACATTCTTCCTTCTCTATTCTCTCATTTGTGACTTCGACTTGGCTGTAATTTTATTTCTTGGTCCTGTGTCTGTCCTTCATTATGTCCTGTGTTTACTTTTCAACTGTTTTTTTTTTCTCCGTTTCCTTCCTATCTCTCCCTTCATTCAGCCACGCCTGTAATGCCTCCCCCTCTCTGTCCCTCTCTGCCCTTTGTCGTCTCCATAGGCACCATTGATCCAGGGTTACTGAAGGGAGTCCCTCCTAGCCTGATCTGCACAGTCAGTCATGTGACCACTGAGCTGGCTCTGTCCCAGGGCCAGACAGCCATTATGAAGACTGACTGGCCACAGCAGCGCCCACACACTTGGCAGTCTGGCAGAGCTGCCCCCTGTTGCCTCTTTCAAACAAGCCCCTTCTCTAACGGCAGAACGCCGGCGCCACCTTAATCAGGGCACTGCCCAGGTGCCTTGACAAGCTGTCCCGGAATCTGGATTTGCTCTGGAGAGATTTCAAAATTAAAAGCCTGTTTACACCACACTTGGAGCAATGATACTGATTCCTCCTCTGTCTGCACTGTCCTCCATCAGAGATGAAGGGATATCAGCGGCCCATATGGCCAGAGAAGAGGAGCGGAAAAGAAAAAAAGGGTGCATCTATGAGACAGAGAATAACAGACAGAGCTGGAGAACAGACTGGCTATTAGGCAAAGCCTTCTGTCACAGACTCCCCCTCCCCTGCATCCAAGCCCCATCATCCAAGCCCTCAGTGTGAAGGACACCCAGACAGACAGCCCTGAAAACCCGGGCTCTCGACTGTCACAACTCTCTTCTCGTCTGATAAAAGTCTCGTATGCCTCATGCACCCCTCCCCGCTTTTTCTTCTGCAGAATGTTAAACACACTGTGGAATAAAGGGCTTCCCTGAGGGTGCAGCACAAAAATCTATCTTCCTCTCGCAACAAACAAAAAGATTAACAGGTATGATATCTACCACAAAAGCAACTCCATAGAAAAGTTCTAAATGCAAATGTTGTGCTATAAAGCAAATATATAATCATGAAACTTTACAGACGGCGCTTCACAAACTGAGACTAGTTTGGGCTTTATTAGACTGTGAAATTTGTTGTTTTGTTCCTGCAGAAGCAGTTAGATGCAGCATTGCAACATAGTGAAATACAGTCATGGGGCTTGACAGCTCCCCAGTGCTGCCTGACTAATAAACTTTTATGTGTACTAATGCATCCTGTAAAACATCAGTCACATGAAAGCCTGCCTTCTCCTGAAGGTGACATGCCCCCATTGGATATTTCATCATCACGAAACTGGAAGCAATATCAAAATCAAGATGCATATTTATATTTGTAATCACAGGTGAATACAAAAGCAATGATTTTTAAGGATTTATAAAAAACAACCAGTCGGCAATTGTCTGGTTCAAAAGGCAAACTCAGACGTGTGAACAGGGCCCCGTCAGAAAAAGCAACGCATTTTTTTTGTTCAAATTCCTCCCTTCACAGAACAATGCTGGATTAAGGTGATTTAGCAGAGTGCAAGCTAAATCTCCCATTAGAATCCTGAGGTAGTTAAATCCCAACCATCTCCTCATTCCTCTCTCGCCAATACCATAAATCTACATGATGACAGGGCTTGGCGTGAAGCTTCTGAATTAAACATGGCAGCCTTTGCTCACTAATGGAGCGGAGGGACAGACTGAAGGAGGGGAGAGTGCCCTGACGACTGCCCCGGTGAGCCGTCAGACACGTGCTGTGACGTTGTCGCTGTGTACAACTGTGGAAGGGAGATATCTGCCAGTGGTGTGTGTGTGTGTGTGTATGTGTGTGTGCTGTTTCTGTGTTGACAGTTCATACCTAGGGCCAGAGGTTTGATATGGCACTGATTCATTGCCCCTTGGTTAAGCCTGCCACTATCTTCCTCCTACATCTCCCTCAAGCTGAAATCAGACCTGTAATTCCACCCCAAGGCTAACGCACTGTGATGTGCGTGTGTGATGTATATGTGTGTGTGTGTGTGTGATGTGGATATAGTAGGTGAGACAGTGTGAGGAAGCCATCTGTGTGTGAAAGCATTTTTCCTGTCTGTGCGGCAAGACAGTTGTCTTGTTCTTTCTATCTTTCCACTAATTACTCTTCCCATGCAAGTGTGTGAATGAATGTGTGTGTGTGTGTGTGTGTGTGTGTGTGTGTGTGTGTGTGTGTGTGTGTGTGTGTTTGTGTGTGTGTGTGGTGTCTATGGGTGGTTTTCGCATGAATAATAAATGTTTATACACAGTGTGACATCTTTTGAGTGCTTTAACTTGTGTGTGCTGGAGCATTGCGTGCAAGATAGGGCGAAAGGCAAAGTCTCAACAGATCCACTATGACAATCTGCCTTGTGGATAGAACACTGAGAGTGGAAGTGTTTGTGTGTGTGAGTGTGTGTTTGTGTGTGTGCATGTGTGCGCGTGTGTTGGTGTGGGTGAGTGGGAGGGAGGGAGAGAGAATGTGCGTAAGAGTTTCCAGTGAACCCATTTTTCCAGTTCGTAATTGGGTATAATTTCCTGACAAGATACAAGACGGGAGAAGAGGGAGCTCTAATTGCCTCGTCCGATTCCTGTACAGTATGTCGTATCAGCCTTACCCAAGGCAAATAATGATATTCTCAAATGCAAACAGAACTCACAAGCACCCGCAGATTGCCTACAGCATGCAACATGCCCATCTGACCAATTAGCAACTGGCTGATTGGCAGTTTCCCGAGGTGTTGATTTCAGCTGAAAACATTGACATTTGCTGATCATTACAGTCCAGCTGTTAAATGATCAAATGGGATAAGCTGTTAAAAAATACCCAATAAAAGCTCGCCAGTGACTGTATTGATTGTTTAATTGAGGATATGGCTGTCTGAAACCAAAAATCACCCTTCATGCCAAAGCTACCACTATTTTTAGCCATGCCAGCGGTGTGACTCCAGAGATGGCAGCCACCACTGTGGTCCGGACTGAAATATCACACCAACTATTGGATGAATTGTCATGTACAGACATTCATGGCCTCCATGAATCCTAATGACTTTGATGATCCCCTGACTTTTCCTCTAGCGCCACCTTGAGGTTGGCATTTGCGGTTCTGAATGAAACGTCTCGAACAAGTATTAGATGGATTGCAATGATTTATGGTTCAGATGTTCATGAACGCCATAAGATAAATTGTCATAGTTAATTGACATGACGTTACCTCTCGATCAATCATCACATCGAGATTATATTTTTTCCAATACTTTGTTCTATGATTAAATTCCTGAAAACCAATTGTACTGTATGCTTGGTGCTAATTGGCAAATGTTGGCATGCTTAATTAAAATGGTTAACATGATACCTGCTAAACATCAGCATGTGAGTATTCTGATTGTAGCATTTAGCTCAAAACACCGCTGTGCCTAAGTACAGCCTCACAGAGCCGTTTGTCTTCAAAATAACCTGATCAAAACTCAAGCACTTAAAATATGCTTTTACTTTTATTTTACAAGTGTGTGTTACTGTCATTATACAAGATATATCTTGCTTTACAGTCTGACAGCTAAAAATCCAATAGACATGGCATATGACCTACTATAAAATATTGTTCATTAATCAGAACTGGAAGTAAAGGTAATTTAATCAATGCTGTAGCAGGGCTGACATCTCGCCAGATGTGCTTTGACATGTGAAGGACATAAAAAAGAGAAAATCACAGCATCTGCACTTTCGATGTAGCGATCCAGCTCCTGCCGTCTGCCAACTTTCTTCCTCACTGCGCTTCCTCAATCCCCTTTTTCTCTCACTAGTTTTTGTTTTGTCACTTTCTTCATTTCAAATAATTGCATATGTGCATTAACACCCACACACATAAAGCACACACACACTCACATCACTATCTGTTTTCAGGGGGGGAAAGTGAGCTGTAATTAACACATTTGGATGTATTTTTTTCTGATACCAATTCCTCACAGCCTTCCTCTTAACGGAACACATAAACTGCAGAGGCTTCTATGACAATATGATTATTAAATGGGACTGCTATAGAAGTCTTGGTAAGTAATCTAATGAGCAAGTGCAGAAGAAAGGAATTAACACGACAGGCTGGGAGAAAGGAGTGCAGCACATAGAAACCCTGTTCTGTATTCATAAATAACGAAGTAGATAATAACACATCAACACATTTTACGATGTGACATAAACATGACATGTTCCGCCTCAATTTACAGTCGCAGAGACAGTAAAGGAAGGCAACACCTGAAAAAAAAAAAAAAAGACTAGTATAGTTTCTCAATCGAAGTGACTCAGTATGACGTTCAACACTGGGCTACATATTAGATAGCACAAGGTTATCAGGAAGGGTATTTGTTGAAGCAGATATAACAAAATATGGACCACTGGAAGAGATAAAATGCTCATACCAGGAAGCTTGGTGAAGTTTACTGTCAGGGACTAACCTATTGTTGCTGCCTTGTGCACTGGAGCCTTCTGAAATATTATTTTCCACACTCTCTTTCATTTTTCATGCCTTTCCATTCGGTATTACCCAGAAAGCTTACTGTAGTTTCGCTGCTTTCACCTACCTACCCCCCCTTTCCTCTTCAGCAGTCACCCCACATCTCCCTTGGTGGAGTTGAAATACATCTCTACAGGCTACACCTCATCTCGTCTCAGCCTGGTTACACCCTACCTGTGCTCAATTTCATTTCCAAAATTCACCCACCACAAACACTATTCCTTTCCTATTCACATTCTTTCATTGCACCATGCAAATCTTTATTACAATTCAGCTTAAAATAATATTAACATACAAATTGTTCACTTGTATTTTAACTTGCACAAAGTCCCACTGGATAAGAGCATCAGCCTGATGTGTAAAATATGAATAGCAAAGGTTTTCATCACATTACTTGGTGTTAAATCTAGCCTTTTTTCATACTTTAAAGGCAAAGTTCAACAAACATGAATATTTAAAGAGTCCTGTGGTACTCCTTAAATTTTTAAGTCACTCTCTTACCAGCCTTTCAATGTCAGCTGAATAAAACTGACAATCATTCCTTTCTCAAGGTACAAAGTCACTATGCTGACACTGATCTCTAAAGAAAAGTACATGAATGCACACAAACAACTGGGCACACACACACAGAATACAATATAGGTGCGAGTACAAACACACCTATGCACACACACAGCAAAAACAGAGGCGGCAAGGCAAGGCAAGGCAAGGAACGGTATGTGGGAGAGAGATGTATTTTACACACATGGATTAACAATCCATTATTCATAGGCAGTACAGGCTGCAAGCATCGACACAAAAACACCAGTAACCCGATTCTGCCACACTATAGCCATGAATGCATCACAGACACTTACCGTAGACTCTTTGCTCTCTGGGATCACAAACAGCACTCAGCAGAGCTCTTGTATCTATCTACACAGCAGATCGATACCAGAAGTACTCTTAAAGCTCTGGTCAAAGCTCTATAAACTGTGTCCCCGGCCCTCACAGGTCTATACTGTAGGACATGAACAACTAATAAATCCAGTAGCAGTGCCACTATAGTGCTGGTGAAATTCAGAGTCCTCAGGTACATCAAACTTATTAGGTGGCAATCCCAAGTGCAGTCAAATCCAATATCAAAGGAAGCAGTTTCTGTTTGAAAATACATTCATACCTGCCATGTCTTTTCCCCAAAAAATACACCCCTAACTGTCTCGTCTCTTTTGCTTTTTGGCAGGCAGTATACAGTCACAATTCATACTTTCCACTGACAGGATATTCAATTAGACAGCTTCTACTTCCGTACTTGCTCTTTGAACCATCATATGGCGCTGGAAGTTTCGGATGGAATCTGGAGGCTCTCACATGCAAAAGTGAAATAGATGGGTGATGCTAAAGCAACCGCAGCTCTAAAGCAGAGTCTCTTTTTGTAGGTGAATTACCTCATTTGTATTCAGGAAAAGTTTCAGGAGAAACAAATAACTGCCATTAGTCATCACAAAAGACAAAGCTAACAGAAGCGCACACACACACACACACACACACACACACACACACACACACACACACACTTATCTACTTCTTTTCTCCCTTTAACACCTCTGCACACACCCCTCTCCTATGTTTCCAAAAAAGGTTTGATGTGAGTCATGCTGGTACCCATCCATGAAATGCACATGTGCTTGTGCCCACGCACACAAATCCAAGTATAAATGAATGACATTTAAAAAAACTAGAGGAACACTGCGCATGTGGCATGAATTATGCATGCTTATAGTCTCTTGTCATCTAAATGCATGTCTCTGTATTTGTCAGTTCGGTTTGTGTGTGCTTTGCATTTATTTGGGACCTCAGATCCACCCCTGTGGAATGGTGATGGCCGAGAGAGAGAGAGAATAGAGAAAAAAGGCAGAAACAGACGACAGAGAGAGAGAGAGAGAGAGAGAGAGAGAGAGAGAGAGAGAGCGAGAGAATTAATGAAGAGGTTTTAGTACAGTCATAACAAGCAGCTGGGCTTTACACACACACACACAAACACACACACACACACACAGGAAACAGCATAGATGCATCTAGCTGAAACATTTTAAATTATTAAATAAGGGCATGTTGACACACACACACACACACACAAAATGGTATTAAGGCGAGAGGGCCTGTAGTGGCTCCTTTTTTGTAGGAGGCGGTGTACATTTTTCATTAGAGGATCTGCAGCTCTCTCCCTCCATGCCTTCATTTCTGGGCTCTGTCCTGTGTCCTCTGGCCACGCTCCCCTGACACCTCCCTGCTTAATGCTACCCATCTACAGTACTTGACCCAGTGAAGGGCAAGCAGCTCAGACAGACTGACTGACAGACAGATAAGATGTGTCCCAAAGTCAGTCCCTTTTCCTTGGTTTATGTGTTCATGTGAATGCACACCATGATTGACGGTGAGCTATAGCCTCCTCTGTCAGAGAGCATGCAATGATGGCAGATTACAAACAGGGAGTTGATAACTTTCTAAATGTAGAATGTACCATAGCGATGTATTGCATATATTTACAATATTAACAGTACTATACATTATCACTAAATGTTATGCACACTTTGATTTAATTAGTCATTGACTTACTTTTTTAGGTTTGTAAACGTTACTCTGTTAATTTACAATAAAAAGTAAAATTAGACGGCCTAAAGTTTAATGAATTACAAAGAAAATTAAAATATAATTGTCAGTCAAAAAGCATCTTCAAAACTAAAATACAGACTGAAGAAAATGATTTATGTAAAGGTGTAAATTATTGTAGGCCATACAAAGTCTACTGTATATGTGTGCATGTATCTGTAAAATTTGTAAAAGTGAAAAGAATAGAATAAGAAATTAAGAGACAGAATCTTCCCACTTTCCAGCTGTGAATATGTGTGTGTATGTGTGTGTCTGTGTGTGTGTTCTGGGCCATACATGCATGATAAAGTGAGCGGAGCAGGGGACTGGAGCTCCTGAGATACAGCGGAGACGTGAGTGATTGGAGCAATGAATGGGGGAACCTCACATTGTAATTAGAAGTGCTACGCTCCCCAGCAGGCTTTGCCATTTTAGTCTGATTACAATGTGTGATTTATATGCTCAGAAGACCTCCATCGCTCTTGCTAAGCAAACTTGCCACACGTTGCAAAGCTTTAACTTTTCTTATTTCAGGTGGTTTTTCTTCTTATAGATTTACTGAAGTGGATTTGACTGAAGCTGAGCTCAGAAACAAACCACATTATCAGCTGAAATTATTGAGTTTTATGGTGGGTTTTTTGTTTAGGAGATCAGATGCAGTTGCTGCTAAAGCCTCCACTTTCCTTGCATCCCAGTTATTTTTGCCTATTTTATTTACTTAATTTGTTATGTATGCATTTTGCTGTTTAACCATTCTCCCTATAGCGTTGCATTTTCTCTTTCTTCCTCCGGGGTGACATGTCTTTATACAGTAAGCCCTGGGGTTTCGCAGCCTTGTTGTTCTCATTTCTTCCCTCCTTTGTTTAAATAAATGCAAATAAAACGGCAAATTTTCAAAAGAATATCAAGCAGGATCTGGGTGCAAAGTGAGTGAGTGACAGACATATGTGCCCCTTACAATAAATATGTGCTCCATTCTATTCATTATTTTATTCCTCTGTGTGACGCATTTATCCAGTAGTTTGACTTGCACATAAAATAATTTGCACCTTCCAATATAACTTCCCCAAAGGTACAGACGAGACAGAGTGCTAATGGGTGCAATAAAAAAACACATGGCACAGATGGAGAAAGCTGTCAATTAAGGTTTTACTACTGTAGACGAGTGTTCATGCATTTCTTAAAAGTCATACCATGACTGAACTGCTACGAGAAACTAACAAATCAACAACACTGACTAACAAGTGTTGAACTGTTATTTTTTCTGTTTTCTGCATCAAACTCTTCTTTAAGGCCTCTCATTTTCATTCTTTATATGCCGAGCATGACAGGACATGAAAACACAAGGGAAGGCTCACTGTGGGAGGCAAAGAAAGCAGCCAGTTGCATCTCCAACAAGACCCAACTTAAAGATGACACTGCTTCCAAAAATACTTAGAATCACTGCCTTTACTCCCCGAGTAGTAGCAGAGAAAATGCCAAAACATCAGGGACAGTCAGGGTCAGGGTTTAATGTTTCTACTGCTCCTATGATACACCAGTATTCAGAGCTGTAGTTCAGAAATGCAGAATTGCAGCCCCCAATTTAGTCCGACTGGTTGACATTTCCACATCCTAACATTTATGTTGGAGCATTCAATTCTGTGTGATAACTATCTACCTATTAACTGGCTCAAAGACAATCTGGGAGGTTTGTATTGGCTGACTGGCTGGCTTGGTGAATCACTGAGCAATATTTTATCGAATGTTACTTCTATTGTTAAAATCATATAGATAACGATGAAAAACACTGGAATACTCCTTTAAAAGTACCCCAATGACTGCTCCTTGGTGTGTAAACAACCAAAACTCCCGGGCTAAAAACTTTTATAAGCAGAAGCCAGAAGACAGAAAAATACTTCTACATGTCTACTAAAAATAAATCTTCCAAAGTCCCAACAGAACAGCAAATTTAAGTTTAACGAGTGGAATTCCTTAGTGTACATCTCGTTGACTGTCTAACCGTCTTTGTATCGGTTTCTCTCTTAAGCATGCATCTCAGGAGACAACATAAAAGTGGCTTTCTGGAATTAAAGCGTTACTGCAGCAATAAGCCATTTCTCCCCATCTTTCTTTTGTGTGTGTTTATGTGTATGCAGACAGTCGGAGACACTCTCCTCTCCTCTCCTTTACTGATCAGTGGCACGGTGACTCCTGATGTACCGAACACCTATGTGATCACTGAGGACTCAAGCTGCAAAATGTGAAAGCAAATGAATGGTGTGTCAGGTCTTCAAGACAGAAACTAAATGACTAAATGTCATAATATGCCATAAGATAGTAGCATAACCTGTATGTTCATAACTTTGGGCACATAATTGTTATTGAATGTATGCACACACATACACACACAAACATGACTTACAAAGAGACTGCAACAGCTATATTAGATCTAGATGATAAATAATGTTCTGATTTGCCTCTTAGGAGGATTTATACATGAAAATATAGATAAACACATGCAAATAAAAAGACAAACACATAGATATACTGTACACATGCACATAAGACAAACAGATACACAAACTCGTGTATAAAAAGGGGTGAGTCAGGGACAGGTGCTTCAAGGGAGGTGAGGGGGTTAAAGCCGAGGAATGTGAGTGAAATATGCAACGCATCACATTAGATGCAGTGGTGAGGAGGTTGGGCTGACGGGAGTAGAGCAAGATTTATATTCAGAGGAGGACAAATCTTGGCGGGCATGGAGTACCTATGTTAAGAGGCTTGGGGAGAGGCGGGGGATCGTATTGATGAGGAAGTCCAGGAAAGATGCGTGTGGGTGCAGGATTGCGGTCCTGTGGGGATGCTCTGTCTACGGCAGCGATATGGGGCTCAGACAGCGGATTAGTGTTTCTGCTCCATAATCAATTTGCTGTCTGGATCCCATTGCACATAACCCTAAACATCCACTCCTCGCTTGATCCTGCAAAATCTCTCTCCTTTCTCCCTCCACCATTTTCACTACATCTCTTCTTCACCTGTTTAGCCTTTGTTTGTTTCATCTTCAAACCTTAAGATGTCCAAACTCTGTACACTCACACATTAAGCTGTCCAGATTTCACTTCTATAATTTGTTTTTTATACCAACCTCTCCAAAACTGCCCTTCTCCTAGTATTACTCTCCAAAAGGTGTCATTCCACTAGCCACAGTAGACTCTGCAACCGCTGCATTTTAGGGCAATATGGGGGACTTTGGGAGTAATTATCAGGGAGTGTGTGTGTGTGTGTTTGAGTGTGAGTGTGAGAGAGAGCGAGTGAGAGAGGGAGAGAGAGAGAGAGAGAGAGAGAGAGTGAGAGTGTGTGTGTGTGTGTGAGTGTGCAGAGATGTAGAGGTTAACCTTGACGAAGGGCAAACTATTAGCTCCATCTCACCCTTGGGTCCAAGCTTGCTGCCATCTGTTCCAGAGTTTAGGGGTCATAATACTGGCTGACCAATCAATAACATATTACACGTTTGTACTGTGTGCCAGCCATGGTCACGACTTTCTTTGCTTATTAAAAGAAAGACACATTGCACTCCAGGGAGGAAATACAGTGCATTTCCCAGAAACACCAAGTGCTGCAATATCAATAGAACAATGTGAAATTAAAAATCAAATTTCTGTTTGCAGAAACAGGCCTGTTCATCAAAAGTGTATTTTGTGGCACAAAGGACTATTTTTGTATTCAGCCTTCAGTTTAAGTAAAGTCTCAGAGAAAATAAGGTTCTTTTCTCTGAGGACAGATGTGCTGGTATTTGCAGAAGGTGTCTGAGTCTGTGTATGTGTGTATACGTGTGTGTCTGAGTCTGTAGAGGGGAGGAGTACTTTGAGATGAAAGCCCGGAGAGACAGCCAGGAGGGGAGCTAGAGACAGCAGGTGGTTCTAGGAGCAATCCTGCTCCAGGTGAAGGAGGCAGAGAGGTTTTTGTGACAATAGATCAATAAGTGTGAGACTGGGAGAGAACTATCCATTTCAGATTGTCTGACGCTGACAGAGATAAAAGGTGAAATATGTAGTCTAGGCAAAAAGAAGACACAAACAAAGTAGATGAAAAATTATATGACTGCATCTGTCCAGTGTAGTTTCTCACTTTGCCGTACACACGCCTGCAGGCACGCATAATACGCTGTGGGATAGTAGGAATGTAAATACTACGCTGCATCAGAGGGCAAGACTTGACCCCAGTAGTGACACAACAACTTGTCTTAATACAAGTGCACACACATACAGTATGTATGCATATCAACACACACACACGCATACACACAATCCCAGCCTGTCAGCAACTGTCCATGGCCTTCTTATTGGACCAGGCAGATTGTCACCTCTTCTGATTCCAGCGGGCACACACAGATGAGAGCTACTAATTGCCTTGCTGGGGCACTGACGTGACTCGCATGTGATCGAATTGGCTTTGGAGACGTGGGAGGGTTTATGTGCATAGGTGACTCTGTGTCTGTAGTTTGTCAGTTGTTTAAGTGAGACGTTTAAAGAATGTTTCTTTGCTGTGATATATTTATTTGATGTAGTATATCTTTTTGCTATACTATGTTTTCTAATGGATGTTTAACTGTTCAATGACAACGGCTGCTTTGGCAATATGTACAGTGTTGCATCATGCCAATAAAGCCAATTGAATTGAATCTAATTGAATTGATAAAGAGGGAAAAAGACAAAGGGTGTGTGTTTTTATGCAAGATGACTACTCCTCAGTCCCATGGTGGTTGATGGCACAAGAAGTGAGGAGGTTTTGAGTGTCCATAGTGTTCACTAAACTATTCTGTTATGAAAAGGTGAGCATGAATCACACTGGCAGTCTTACCTTGGCCTGGCCTCAATGTCGTGCTGAAAACAATGAGAGAAAGAGAGAGAGAGAGAGAGAGAGAGATAAACATATTTCTTCATTATCTTTGCACAGGTGTTGTGGATAACAAATGAAAGGTACGCAACACAATTTACATCAACTTGGTCCACAGCTGGTGCTCTAAATCTGACCAATTCATTTTCACTTTCAGCTCAACAGTTGTGCTCATGTATATTCATGAGCTTTCCAAGGAGCGTTCTAGAACAAAGCACCAAGTGAGCCGCAAACATTATTCACATGCTGGCCTTTCTGTTTAATTTCATTGGGGCTTAAAAGATTTTTCAGTGTCAAATGATGGACACGATGTGTTGACTACCAGTTAGGATTGTTACAAGAACATTTCAAGCAAAAGGTTTATTCATGTGCCAAATGAAAAATGTAATCATATTTCTGATTCTGTCAATTTTAAGATATAAATGCATTATTTCACAAGGCTTGCCAGTAACATTTAAATTATTGCAATTAATCTACCCAGTGTTCTCAGCCTTTAGCATGCCAAACACACTGCTGCTCCAGTATGTATGCACCACACTTGAAATAGCTGTCACGTCCTACAGCCAAACTACTTGTTACACCATTCTTGATCTCAGTTGGTTTATTTTCAGTCACGAGGACCTTGAGCACAAGTGGGCCTCTTTTGTTACCTTTAATATTCTGCCCAGCACTGACTGTACTGTAGCACTGGACCTCGGCTACCAGCGCTAAGATGGCTGCACCAGAAAGGGATTTTGACACTGTGTATCTAACAGCGTCTTGAAGGCAGTGGCTCCTTGGCAGCACAGCGGATGAGAGGAGTGCTGATGAGTGGAGGCTGCGGAGGACTGACTGGCTGTCTGCCTCACTGACAAAGATTTGGCTCTAAATTTAATTAGGTTCGGATCTGGACAAATATGTCGTTTCAACTATTGGAACTCTGAGATTTCTCTTGGTTTACCTTGTCAAGCACTTCAATAGACTCAAAAGTAAATTTGTGAAATCAGAGTGCAAAACTGACATTTACCAAAGAAGCTCTTGACTGGTTGCTGTAAGGCTGCTTCTACAGAAAGTACACATTTGGCAAGTATTTCTGTTTCTACATTGTTTGGTTGGTTAACTAATCTATCATTAGTTGCTAGCTAACAGTGGCGAAGAAGACATACAGAAATTCCCTAGTCCAGGTCTAAGTCTGCATTAAATGAAAACTATAAATCCAGTATATATATACATACATACATACATACATACATACATACATATACATATATACATACATACATACATATACATATATACATACATACATACATATACACATACATATATACATACATACATACATATACACATACATATATACATACATACATACATATACACATACATATATACACATATATACATACATACATACATATACACATACATACATACATATACACATACATATATATACACATACATACATATACACATACATACATATATACACATATACACATATATATATACATACATATATACACATATACACATATATATATACATATATACATACATACATACATACATACATACATACATACATACATACACACACACACATATATACATACATACACACACACACACATATATATACACATATATAGAGAGAGAGAGACACACACACACAATTGTATGTATTAATAACGCAAGGTGACATATTTTCATTCAAACTAATTATGTTGCTGGGTAAAAATATTTTTTGATATTTTTTAGTCTACCACCCTTAGCCATCGAGCCAATAAGCAGAAAATCAACAATGTTATCATACTGACAAGTATTGTCTTTGATGACCTGATAAAACCTTGATATCTGCCCAGACTTTGTCTTTAATAATATGAGGGCAGTCATTCCTGGTGATCAGATGGAGTCAGATGGTATGCTATGCTAAATCCTAAAAGCAGAATACACTTTGTTACTATTTTGTCTGGTTTTAACTTGGCTGCATACAACACCAGACCATTTTTTGATGGTTTTATGTACTTAGTATTGAATTAGAAATGTGTGCTGCATTTCTTTGTATTTACTTTGATTGCATTATATTACAACAATAAAAATGAAATGTTGTTACAGTCCCAGTTGTGTGATTTGTTTTCATTTAGTCCAATTAAAGAGTTGTTTGGTGCCACTGCCCAATAAATTGAAAGAAATATACTGTTAGAAAGAAGCTGACAGTTATAGACCTTTGTTTCAACTGTAATTACCACAGTTACCTTTGCAACAGTATGGAAACGAATCATACCTTTAGGGTTGAATAATACTAAATTCAACATTTTTATATCATTCAGATGGCCTAGGGCAGTTCAATTAATATGTGCATACATAGAAACCAGTCTCTCAGAGGTAAGAACAGCCTAGACTCAAAGATGGAAGTAGAAGCTGCTCCTTTCATAATTTAAAAACAATATCAACTTCATGGAATAATGTGTTGTTGAACTGTTCGACTCACATCCGTGCTTTATTTCAAAAGTGTGCTGTTAACTCCCCATGCAAAGAATCTCAATGGGAAATTGTTATTTACAATTAAATGAGGGTAAATTAGTATCCATATTGTGCTTAACAAATCTGTTTTTAGTATACACTGCAGTGATCTATAAGGAATGCCTGCCTTTAAAATGAAAGATACATTTCATTAGTACAGTCATAAATAGTTAAAATATTAAAAAAATTAAGTATATCATTAAAATTAGTGAAAGTGTCTTTGGGCTTCATTGGTACATAGTGTACCATTTAAGCCCATGGGGGTTTGGTCCACATGATGCATTATTGATAAATTATCAATTTCCATTGTTTTCAAATGGCTTAAAACAAAACTATTCCCTGACAAATATTTTATATGAAAAAGGAACAAAACTGAGGTAAACTGTATGAAAAAAAAGGCTGCGTTGCTTCAAATCAGCCTCAGTGAATTGTGACATGGGTCACGGCTGAGTCAGGGTTGGGTCACTGGTACAGACTCCCAATGCCTGGCTAATGAGCTCTTGGCTTTGTTTTCATGCTACAGTAGGAGTCCCTTATAACTTAAACATTGTTGAGCCCCCCGCATCTGCTTTTGCAAGCATAATCACAGAATATGTTTGGTCATATGTGAAAATGTGGTCTAACGCAGATGCACAATAAAGTGGACAATGCACACACAAGTGGGCTGGTATGTCCACAGTCACATGTGCCCCAGCCTTATAGGAACATGTAGGTGGATTTCATACATTTCCTCTATAATCAGGGATGTTTATTGGTTTATGTTACCTATCGTAGCATAAGCCCAGTGACATATAATGTTTTTTTTTAATTACTGTACAGTCATCAGGGAATGTTTCAAGTAAATATACTGCATTATTGTAGAAATGAGTATCTATTGGCACTTTTTAATGTGGAGACTGTCTCAGTCCTTTTATTATCAAAATTCTCAAAGTATCTTAATATATTCTCCCTCTGGGTTATTGGTCAATTTTCATTTTTTTCCATCCCTGCAGACCCTCTTTATTGTGTGTGTATGTGTGTCTACACCTGTGTTTCTGTGCCCACATTAAAAAAAAGACGGGAGATTATTAACAGAACCAGTGGTAATTTGTTTGTTTGACCTTAAGCAAAAAGACTCACCTCAATTATGTGGTCTATTCTTTGGGGAGCAGATTAAAGGCTGTGTTTTATGCAGGTAGGAAATATTTTACATCATAGTTTCTCCATTTCACGGGCATGCTGTATTCTTACGAAGCAGCGATTGCTTTTCAGACTGCTCCTAGTCTTTCTTTTCTTGTAAAAAGTAGGAATCAGGGCACTACTTCCAAAACGTGCTGGAGGCTATAACGGTAGCTCTCAGGCAAACAGGATTAGATTATGCTATACATGAGGAGAAATAAACAAAACAGCAAACATGGTCAACATATTTAAATATGTATTTTCATTCTAACAAAGCTGAAGGTAATGGATTTGTTTAAGTGCAGTCCGTTTATTGTTTCTCTAGTGTCAAATCATCTTATATCATGGTTACACTAATGGGTTTCAATCCCCAAACACTACTTCACAACCGTACAGGACTTTTGCAATAAGAATGATTATATAATGTACACTACTGCATAGTGGGCTGTAGTGCTGCAGCAACAACAAATTAGTAGATTAATTGATTAGTAAAAAATATGAGGTGTGTGTTTTCTTCTTTTCATACATGGTATACTTTTTTTTTTATTTTTAACTGTTGGCAAGACAAAACATCACTGTAAACTCTGACAATTTGAGATTAGTTATTTTTGACATTTTGACAAGGACTACACTACACAGCAGAACTGCAGTAAATAAGCGAGTGAATGATTGTAGTTCAATGTGCCATCTGTAGACACTGCCACTATGAGGCAGACTATCAGTGGAAGAGTGAGTGAGCAAGTAGGAGAATTAATGTTTGTGTCAGTTAATCTCTGGATTCATGACACTGTACACATCTAAAATCTTGAACCAAAGACAAAAACAGTTGCAACTCCTCCTCCCAACAACTGTTTTGGTATTGTTTGGTACGGTTCATTCAATCACTTCAAATCTGAGAATACATGGACTAATCAGTCCAACTCACTTTGAAACAAGATGCATCAACAATAAGATACATCATTACTGGATAAGTAAATTACTAAATAAGCCCCCTCTCTACACATACACACACCTCTCCTGTGACCATACATTTCCACATAACACCACCCATTACTTACTCCAGCAAAAACTAACACATGAGAACAAACAGGGTAAGCATTGGCATTCAGTTAGGGCCATAATGAACTTGGCCCACCATGGATTACTTTCTCAGCTAGAAAAACAAACTGCACATCAGCTACCACCATTACTGCAGCCTCCCTGGTCCTCACAGCATCGCCAGGGAACACTCAAGCCTCCTTCCCTGATTGTAGTGACTAAAGTATAGAGAATGACAAATGGACCGATGGGATATTTTAATTTGGGACCTATAAGCAGCAAAAGCCTCCACTTCAATGTTCAAATGAGAGATGAGGGAGTGAAGTGAAGCAGCTGACATGGCTTGCACTTCTGGTTGTGTTAATGTTTGTGTAGAAGGATAAAAGTACATACTGTAACTGTACACACGCTCAGGGGTGAACAGTATTTTGGCATGAGAACCTTACTTTGACTTTCAGCCAACAGCTCAGGATTTAACCATCTAATTACCTGTATCATACTGACACAGCTGACTGTATGAAAAGAAAACTGCATTTTCTACACGCACATGTCTTTAACCAAGGCACCGACCAGCAAGAAAACATTTCATTCAGCCCACATCACAAGCAAATGAAGACAAGTTTAAGTGCCAAATCGCCAAATCCTGGCTATCCTATGTTAAAAATTATCAATAATAACTGTGTACAGCATACACTGTAAATGTGGCTACACATCAGCAACATAGCAGCTTTGTGCTGGCTGGCAAATTGTTTGTAATTGTTTATTGACAAGAGCAATAGTGCCCAGTTTTACAAGGCTGCCCCTAGTAACAATTTTGGCACCGGACCACTGTGTTTAAAGTTTAATTTAATTAATCATTGACCCTGTTTGCTTAGGTTCTTTCAAAGCCCTCTCAGCAGACCTTGTGAAGTTACGAGATGTTATCATTAAGGGTGTCAGCTTTGCTCAGATATGGGCCTCTGGATCTAAAGACTGGTATGTTATTAGTTATTTGCTGCCCAGCTCCTCTTGATAATCAGTTGGATCCAGTATTATTGGTCAGACAAATTCACATAGGTAATAATGTGAAAGCCTACTTTACACATAGATCGTAACTGGCATGAAAAAATTAATCAGTTTAGATTCAGAGGGCCACATTTGAGCAAGGCCAACGTCCTTAACTACATCAGACTTGTGAAGTCTACTGTATGAGACTGTAGCTTATGTAAAGTATGAAGATATGGAGAAATTGTGAGTTTCTAAGCAGCCAAAGCCTCCAAGCTTAAAACATCACACTAAATAAATTATGGTATACTGAATGTGAGTCGCACTGGGCTTCTGTGACATTATCAACTTCCTAACCTTTCTACCTGCACTATACAGTGCAGTGAGTGAGATACACAATGCTGATTGTACAAAAGCAGTTTAAGAAGCAGAGTAAATATAGTAAGGAAGGTTTTTCTCACCTGCACTCTGTGGGCTGCATGGGCTATGAGAGCCTCTGCTGCCGCTGCAGGACCTACTGCCTGCCCCTCAGCCTGTTCCAGCAGGCACAGCTGGTGTGTGATGTTGGCCATCTCTTCCTGCAGTTTCTCAGTTTGGACGCTGATCTCGGCGATTTTCTCAGCAGCGGATGCTGTCAGGAACGCCTCTTTGAGGTCAACCAGGTGAAGGGTCCTCTTCTCCTCCAGACGCACCAATCTGCGGAGCTCATCGAACTGGCTGTTCACATAGCCTTCCAGCTCCTCTGTAGACATCTACGATATGTAGATGAGGTGCAGGAGACAGAAATGAACAGGGCAAATTTATGTAGAGGAAGTGCACAAGTACCCAGATGGAAAGAGATACTGGTCTGCCATTTTAAATGAACCTGAATGAACTACTTCAGTGTAGGTATGAATCACTGAGATTAACTCAACACAGAAAAACGGAGACAAATAAAAAGGTAAAAATAGAGTTGAGATGACAATACAATTGTAAAGGTAAGAACTGAACGACCGCAGGCGAAATGGAAAGATTTATATGGCATGACCACACTATAGTGGCCAGACAGAGGCGTCTGTCTTTTACTTTGACATGTGAATATTATTTTAATAAGCCCAGTGGTCTCTGTCATGCAGCAACTAATTGATAGCATGAAACAGATCCCCTGGAGGCAAACTACATGCATCCTATCTGTAGATAGAGACTTCAGAAGCTTCTTCTGCCACAGCAAGCCATCTGTTTGGCTTTCAAGCCAACTGAACTGCTCGCTGAGATACCTTTTTTTAATCCATTTCACTGTTCCCCCATGAGGCTCTCTTTAGCTAGGACTCATTACGTTAAAACACCTCAATAAACAGACGCCTCCCTACAATCTTTCCCACTGAGATGACTCCACCTCCAACGCAGATGCTGTCATGACGTGAAACGCCCCAAAGTCCCTTGGCATGATCTCTCCTGAATATGTTATAATCGCTTCAATCTATGAACATCAGCTGCTCGTCCTTTCCTCTTCCCTTGAGCAGAACTTCACTCTCTTCCTTTCCATCTATTTTATCTTGTTTCCCCTCAGCCTCCCTCTCTCCACTGAAGCAAGGAATCATCAGTCTTTACTGAGGTTGGCAGAGCCACGGCCCCAAGGGGCCCAAAGTTTTATTGTGTATTTGGCATTTCTGCACAAGCAATCAGATTCTCCAAATTGCCCATTAAACCAAGCGCAAAACGTAACATTTTTAATTTACTTTCTTTGTATGAGCAGAGAAAAATGCACATCGTTCATTCTGAATCAGACAGAGAGACTTAGTTAACATCTAATTGGAAAGCAAAGAGTCGTTTTCTCTTTTTGCTTCACCAAAATCAATGCCCTGAATGCATGTCTGATGAATTAGGAACAATATACTACAACTGCCTTGTACCAGGCTACATGTTCAATTCCTTGCTCAGAAACTCAGTGAAACGCATCTGTGAATGTGAAAGATTGAAAAGAATTAAGCATCATTTTCCAAACCTATATTTCTAGAAAGAAGAATAGAAAGAAGTGCTCAAATACAATAAATCCTACTAAATCGCAACATAGGCTGATTAAATCTTCTCGAAGACTTTTTTAGACTTTGATTTTAAACGTGAGCCTGTGAGCACTTAAAAAACACATTAAGAAATGAGAAGGCATTTACTACCTCATTTCGTACTGGGACAAGAATTTAATGCTTAAGCTGTTGCTCATGCTTTGACGTCTCAGACATTCTGCTCTAAGTCAGGGTTGCCAACTTTGGGACTACCTGGCTAGAGTGAGATTTTGATGTCATAGGACCCAATTCCTCATCAAGGTTTAAAAAGTAGTTTTGTTGCCTAAACCTAACCAAACTGTGACTGAAATCTGGAAAATAATATGTCAACTAAGTCTAAAAATAAAAAGTTAACATCGACTAACTTGATTGAATAATTTCTGGGCTCCCGGATTTGAGCTTGAGCTCCCTTGGTTTAACCATTACTATTCAAGACTATCCTGTTCATCTCTGTTGCTTTTGCAGTGTTTTGGCGTGACAACTGTTTGGGCAGCGTGAGAGCAGGGGAAGGGGAAAGAGTGTGTCACACGCTAAAAGCTCGAGAGTTTGCAACCCTGCTCTAAGTTGGCTCTGATTGAGGTGTCATAGTGATACTATGATGAATCAACATATTCAATATTCAAATCCAATTCCCCTGCAAATCAAAATAATCCTTTCAAAATGTTAAAAGCTTTGACATCTGCTCGGCATTTACTTTTATTATCAGTTATCCAAATGGAATACATCTGTCTCTTAAATGTTTCAGTGATAACTATGAATTCATTAACAGCTAGCAGTAGCAGTTATTACATCATTAGTTAATTCCATGTCAGGCCAAGAGTTCAATTTTAGCTATTTCTTTTAAATGGATAGTCTATCAATGACTTAAAGTGAGACTACGTAAGACAATCCTGTTATTGACCACAGTGATCCCTGTTCAGCAAAAGGTAAATAGTCTAACTTTAAATATGACGGATAAGCACTCATGAATGTCTCTGGTTCAATTTCACTTTACATGACATCATTTTACACGCACAAACAAGTCATTCAGTTAATACGTATTAATTAAAAGAAAATCTGTGTCTGCATATTTTGGTCTGTTCTGGTCATGACAGGTTTCAGACAATGGTGTGAAAGCAGTTAGTATAAATCACGAACAACAATGCTACCAAAGAGCAAAGCTACAACATGAACAAGGCGGACAGAGTTGCAACATAAAAACTTGTTGTCTTTAGTACTTTATCAATCTGACACATTCCATCACCACCTCTCCCCATCTCCACAGAGCCCCCTGCCCTCTCATCGGGTCCCCGTGGCCTCTGTGGCAGATGGGAGTTGTGATCCTGGATTAGTGCCCTTCCTGTTTGTGGAACAGGGGCCCTCTGCCCTTGGACCTTTCACTCAGTGACAGAGTTTCTCCGAGAATTTGTCCAGCTAGCAAGGAAGGAGCATTCATGCATGCTAATCTTAATTTGCATTGCTGCAAGCAGAGGCCACGAAATGAGGCCTTGGGAGAGACAGCGGCACACTGCTTACAAGGGTAGGGTTAGGGTAAGGACAGGGGATGAGAGAGAGAGAGAGTGTTCAAGCAGAGGTAGGGCTGGCAGATTAAAAAGCTTTTTTTTTTTTTTTTTCCAAGCAAAGGTTGGACATTAGGCAAGCAGATTAGGAATGCCAAATTCTTACTCAGTCATGTTTTTAACATGGTTTGTTTTATTACTGTAGAACTGTTCTTCTCTGAGTGACTCAGCAAGCAAATTAATGACTTATTAAAAACGCATTTGGCAGTTTGAAACTCATATATGCAATGTAATCTGCGGTCATGTCTATCTACCAAAAATGATAATAATTGAACCTTCATTTCATTACTTTATATAACAATATATGGGAGATGTGAAAGGCGGGCTGAAAGTTGAAGCTCTGAGGAGAATAAAATCCTGTGACCCTAAAACCCTTTCTTAAGAAACAGAAAGCTGAGATCTGGGGCTTACTAAAGATAGAAAACTTCTTAGACATTCCACTAACACTGTACATGAATACAATATAACAAGACACTCAAATAGAATTAACTTCAGACACTAGTGTACTTGTGACTGGCTACAGAAAAGGTTGTGCTACTCATTAGTGCTGATGAAAAGACTGCAGAAAAAGAACCAAAGCCCTTGGGAATTAAAATATATTGGTGTAAAAAAAAAAAACAACAAAAAACAGTGTGTCACGTTACATTGAGGAGACTTTAGGACACACTAAGATAGAAACCAAAAGGAAACTGAAAACAGCTCCCAACAAATATCAAAGTAACCTCAGCTTTAAATCTTAACCTCGTCAACCACAAAGACACTTCAGTAGGTCCATCATTCCAAATACTGAGATTTTTCAGGACAAAAAGATTTTAATTTCTAGTTAAATCCCAAAGTTTCAACACCAAATGTGTTATTCGAAATTACATTACAATATGATGCCCAAGACATTTTACTGGTTGAAACAAAGGCATATACAAAATAGTGCCCTGCTTGGACTTGAATATTCCCCTAAATGTAAGCATCTTGCTAGCCTGGTGTTGCAAATGCGTATTAGTCTGGAACATCTCAGTTCATTTTCGATTTCCAAGGGGCGTTATCGACGCACAGAGACAACCAATCACAGCAACAAAAAGCCGTCCTGTCCGTTTAATACTGCCGCTGTAGCCGGCCGCTGAACGTTCCGTATCGGCAGCGCCATCTTGGATATTTACAAAGATGCTTAAACGTCTCTGTCAGTCATCGTATTAAAACCACCTCACACTAGATAAACGCTTGTGATGGACTTGCCTGATACCAGTACCAAGGAAATCAGTTTGAATGGGAGAGGGGCCAGACGTATCTGCCAGAGCAAATAAAACATGAGCTCACAGATTTGTCTAGTTCCCAGGCTAGCATCTTGCCGCTTCAGGGAAACAGGCAGATGAAAACATTTATTTTTCTGAAATTGAAATAGAGATGAAAATGTTTCATATAACTTTGTTGCTTCTTAAAAGGTGTTTTGGGAGCACTAGAGTTCAAAAGGTTAACTTTCCTTGAATGTTCTCACTACAGAATTAGAGCTAGTCCTGCTGTTTATCCAGGTCTGTTTTGTGTAATGCTTTTTTGAAAAGGCCTAAAAAGCATTAATAGAACATTAGGAGTAAATGGAATTGAACTGTCCTTGCCCCTGGCAATAGTGGCACTGTTCCAAGTGATGGGTTTCGGTCTCTCTCTCGCTCTCTCTCTCTCTCTCTCTCTCTCTATTCTCTAATGTAGCCACTAAAACAGCACAGCAACAATTACAAAGTTAATTTGAAAAAGTCATATGAAGTAATAATAATAAATAAAATGAGGAAGTAAGAGAACTTAAAAGAGGGGAAGGAAAAATGAGACGGAAAGCCTTTGGTTTTATAACAGCAGAGTTTCAATATCCATCACCTTTTTATTGTTCTGAGAGAAGCAATGTCAGCCAAGCAACTTTCTGGGGAATGATACAGAGTAATTCAATTAAAATGCCGTGAGTAGACATAGAAAGCGAATGACAGCGCTAAAGAGCAATGGGAGGAGGGGTGGAGAGAGGAAGAGGATGAGGAGAGGAAGGAAGAAAAGGATGAGGTAGAGAAGGACAAAAAAAGCAAGATGAATAAACCTAACAGCAGCAGCCAAGTCTTTTCATGCCTCTCCCATCTGTACCTCAGCCCCAGCTCCCTAAGACAGCTTTAATGTGTCTGCTGCTCTTGTAGATTTTATGAGGCAGGGAAAATGGATGTGGCCAAAGCACACACATACACTGGGGCTGATGTTGCTGTGCTGCTACCAGATATCGAACTCCTTTCTCTGTAGCTGCAGAGAGCAGCTCCAGAGGCAGCGCGTGCCCTGGACGACACCCTGCGTGGCAGAAAGTGAGTAAATAAAACATGAGAGAGTTAAATATGCTGACTACCTGCTTTCCTGGTCTGAAGCCACAACATGCTTCACATATCATTTCCAGCTCTTTGACGATAGGTAACGCAAGCTGACTCGCTGAATGACAGACAGTCATCTTGGCCCCTCATGTTACGTTACGCCTCTGGTCGCCCATTAATATGTATGCAGCCCCATCACTGTTTTTTGCATTATATTCCATTCCCCTGTGGCAAATTGAGATATGAGCTATGAGAGATTAAAATCCCCACACCTGCGGCAAAATACATCATTAAAGCAGGCTAGATTTAATAAGCAAAAACCCGCTAAGAGTTAAATCTTTTCATTCATTCTTCACCTCCTCACAGACAGCTGCTCACACCTCTTCCTCTCTGAAGTCCTTTAGGATGTCAATACCATGCAATTTCACCTCCAGCTTCTGTCCCACTCTTCTTGCCTCTGTCTCTCTCACACACACACACACACACACACACACATACACACAACTTTCCTCACCAGGAGCAGTCACTCTGATGGTTGCCTGTCATGCATAATAAGAAACGCTGACATTTGAGAGTGCAGAGAGGACACACCGACAAATCCACATAATGGTCTCTAACACAGTGGCCTGTGAGTGAACAGGTAAGTGGTTTTTGCAGTGCACACTGCACCTCTACAGTGGAACAGCACAAGACTAAATGTCCAGGAAGTCCTTGGGGCAGCATTGATATTTCAGAATGATAATAGACGTGAACTCCGGTTGGGTGCCGGCTGCCAGCAAAAGTGTTACCTCTCGCAGGCCAGCCAAATTAACCTTCTACATTATGCCACTGTGCCTGGGTCACATCTCTGCAGGTACTGAGCAATGCTCCTGTGTGCCACTGCTCTCCGATAGGTTCAGGCACAGTATCGTAAGCAGAGCATAAGGCAGAACAGGCATTGCAGGGGTGGTTGAGCGAGCAGGTGCAGCCGCTGTCAATGGTAAAAAGCTGTGACCGTAGCTGAGACCTAGCTGTACATCCCTGATCCTGCCGCTCACTGTACATCTCTCACTGCACAACACGTAACTGTCCCTGGTCAGGTTTTATTTTCAGTGGCAGAACATACCCCCACTATGACATCTGTAATGGAAAAACAGCCACTGTTTTCAAGGTTGACTTGTCAAGAGAATTCAGTTTGCAGCTTTCGTTTTGGTTGAAATCAAAAGAAAGGTGATTGTGTGTGTAATGCGCTAGGCACCTTGCTTTTCAAGCAGCAACCTGGCAAAGGTTGGACAAAAAAAGGCTGGAATGAGGTTACGATCATTATTTCAGCTTGTGACCCTTACTTCATGTCTTCGCTTCATATGACTGAGACAACCTGAGTGGCACAAAGAAATTCTTGTACAAGGCCGCACGACTGCCATCAGTATAAAACTGAGGTCAACCTTATTAAGAGGGGTATGTGAGTGTGTGTGTTTGAAAAGATTTAACGAGTGAACAGAAAGAGTGAAATGTCTGTACACAGTTATCAAATACAACAGTCCTGTAATGTGTTGATTCATCACTATGGTCATTTATGACGGTGTACTGAGTACTAGTGTTATATAGGGCTACATTATATTGTAAGAGGTCTTTATTATTTTGTCGACCTCATTTATGTATATGGTGGGATAACACTTTAATGCATTGTATAACAAAGTACATCCACCCTCCAAGTCCTAGATCAAATACGATTTGTTTGGTCAAACCAAGTTCAACAAGGTTTTAAAACAGCTAAAGGATATTCTGTATTCAGTATTCCTCTTTATTTTATACATGACAATGCCTAAATCACAGTCACTTTGAAAATACAACCTCTGACTAAGCACAGAAGTGCTGAGTAAAAAAAATGAAATCAAGTGAAGCCTGAAAATAACATGACTCAGTAATCACACAATGGTGCCATCACACGCTTCAAGTGGAATGATATCTTCAGAAACCCATAGGCCAGATCTGTGATCTGTGAATGTGGTGGCATGATAAATATATGGATTGAAATAATTGGCTTTCATATTTACTACCCAATGCCTTTATGACATAATCTCTTTCTAATCCCTCTTTATCTCATTCTAGACTGCTGTGTCTCTATTGCTGCAGTGTCTATACTGCTGCAGTGCTTATTGCTGTACCCACTGAATAAGAAATGAGTAATGGCAAATTTTTTGTGCTCTGTTATGGCTGCACATGGCTTGAAACCAGGTTCAACTAGAATTACTGCCTCGCAGTCGTATGCCTCAGCCAACCTGTCAAGTTGTACTTTTACATCCAGGTCTGTCCAGACTGATAGTATATGTGGTGAAGACATTGAAGGAATTTAATTTAAAAAAAGTATTTTTTGGTAAAATTAAAGATATCACTATATTGAGATGTATGATTCCAGTGAATATTTTCCAGTGAGAAACATACTGTCTTCACTTAGAGACTATTTTTACAGAGGAATGTAAGTTAATTTAGAAACAAAAAACAGAGACAAATTCCTTGTGTGTGTGCGAAGATGATTCTAAAATCTGGATGCTTTACACACATCTTCTATCTACACAACCACCACAGTTTGAAGGTGAAATCTAATCTGTTCATCCAAATTGACGTTGGGTCAAATTTGAAAAAATTCGTTCAAGGTGTTCCTGAGATATTGTGTTCACAACAATGGGACGGATGGACGGACAACCTGAAAACATAATGCCTGCCGCTGGCATGCAGGCATAAACAAGGTTTTTTCGAAAATCTTACCATGAACCTACAAAATGTATAAAATATTATACTATAATACAATGGACATAACCTATTTGATAAAAATACTACTTAAAAGCTGGGGTAGGTAACTTTGGAGAAACCAGCAAGAGAAGCTAGATTTTGTAAGTAGCCAACCTTAGAAATCCCACCCCTCCCTTCAGGCCTCCCTCCAAAGCCTGGACCTGCCGGGTCTGTAGTGTTAATTTGCCAGGCTGACTAAGAGTGCTTGGTCTAATTATGTACACGGATAATACTCCCATAGTTGGAGACAGCCCAAGAATCCATAGCAACAAACCTTGAGGCAGATAGTATATATTGTATAATGATGGCTCATTAAATTAAGATTAAACAAAACAAAGTGTGATAAACAGGTACGCCTACAAATGATATTAAGATACTACAGATTGCTTTATACATGTGTACTGTTCCCACTATGATCATCTGTTTGTACACTTTGAAAAACATGAAATAACTCAAAATGTGCAATGACCATTCATGTTATGGGCTATTTACAGCAATTACAACTACATGTGCTTTACAATAGCGTATGTTGCTACACTTAATGTTCAGCTTTGTCTGAAACACTAAAAGTGAATGTTGACATCTTTACACTTCACTTAGAGGTATGTTTTTATCACATAATGAAAGCAATGCAACATGCGTTCCTTGCAAAGACAAACACACTTTGTATTGCTGCAGAGAAATTCTCAATTCATTTGATAAGAGTTGGTTGGAGCAGTTCAGCACAAATGTTTTGGGAGAAGTTTTTCTAAAACGCTACTGTTATTGTGTAACTTGTGTTAGGATTCAACTCAGTGTTCTGTATGCAGGAGTTTTCACTCACCTCAGGGTTGGTCCACTTGGTCTTGATCTTTTCAGCCATCTGTTGCGTACAGCCGAGCAGGTCATAACCATGCCTGCTCTACAGGTGGAACACACAAACACACAGTTAACACAACAGCATGCCACTGCATGAAACACAGCATGTACACAAAGATTATTTCTGTGTGACTCAAACAATAATAGAAACACCCAGTTAGCTAGCTATTAGTTCCTTATTAAGCTGTACCGAAATCACTTATCCTAAATTCTATACAAAGGAAGAATAGGCACATTGACAAAAACAAATATTACAATATGTTTGATTGATAGTGGACAGTATTTTGGGGATGATGTTTCTAGATGTTTACACAATTTTAAAATTTGACATATGAAGTTTCATGTGCTATGTGCTCAATGCAATGTACAGCAACAGGAAATCATATCACTATTCCCAGAGATCAAGGTTTATTTCACACGAACGCACTGACATATGGATGCAGGCTAAAAGCTAGAGTACGTTTAGAGTAAATAATGTGGCCTTAGGCTGTGTGTGTGTGTGTGTGTGTGTGTGTGTGTGTGTGTGTGTGTGTGTGTGTGTGTGTGACCCCCTTTGTCTCCCATCAATCCATATGTGGCCATGATCTAAGGGTAAATCAGTGAAGTGTGGTGCTCTACTTTTGTTTTTCAGATGCACAGCCACAGGGCAGAGGACAAAACTCTTGCTCTGTAAATTACAGTCAGCACACCATGAGGGTCATTACCACTGTAGCTAAATGCACCGGCTTTGTGTGACGATGAGGCTCTGGCGGAGACTTACTGATTCAGTACATTTTTGTGTTCGCAAACAAAACCCTTGACGGTTCAAAATATTAATCCAAAACTAAGTCCTGGTTTCTGATACTATCACACCCTGTTAATTGGCCCTGTGTGCAATAACACAAAAGTCAGAATGTGTTCGGTGCGCTGATAACATCTGAGTCTAAACGGTACTATAATCACCACAAACACTATGCTCTGCAGGACTGAGCCCATACTGATGATGGAGTTATTCTCAAAAATCCAGCACAGCATTAGCCCAGCTTACTGGACCAACTGCAATGCTGCACTAAACGGCTGGTGAACCCCTGGACTTATTACATCCACCTGAAGCAAAAAGCCATCTGGAAATGGAGAAAGGGTGAAGCCATAATTGGCGCCAAGCCATATGGACGCTGGGATACATTATCGCTGTGTTTAATTTCACAGTTTTCATAGAAATTATTTATGTAGCTGTGTAATTGAAATCAATTTATTAATGATGTCATGTGAGTGCTCATGAGACATTGTTATGTTTAAAATATTACACAGAGCTCTTACACAGCTTGACTTAAAGACTACAGGGCCTACAGCTATTGGCATACTACTTAATAGTGAATTAGAAATGCAAACCTGAATACATTATGTCATGCATTACAGAGCTGCAGATGTTGTGGAGCGTGCCACTGGGATTAAGTGCAGTAAAGGACATACAGTAAATCACACAGTGCTGTTCCACCAAACATAAACCGGTCATGCTCTGAGTGCGTGACTCACCTTCTGCCACACGTAGGCCTCATGCAGGGTGATGATCTCATGCCCACGGTGCTCGCCCTGCACGGCACACACCACACAGATTATCTTCTCATCTGGTTTACAGTAGAGGGAGCCTTCCTGTCCATGCTCCTTGCAGCGCAGTCTCTCTACCGTCACAGTGTCCCTCTTCCCAGCCTCCCCGGCAGCCGCGTCCTCCTGTCCTGCCTCTGCACCCTTGGCTCCATCGCCCGGCTCAGCCTCCAGCGGCGGGCCATTCTGTGCTCCTTCGATTCCCCCGGCGTCGCCACCCACATGGGCATCGGCCATTGCCCCCCCTAGCAGCGCCATTGCCTGATTCGCGTCCATTCCAGCCGCCCTCTGCGCACCTCCCTCATCCTCGTCCCCGCCTCCACCTCTGGAGTCTCTGTTGGAGCCAAGCCCGTTCGCTTGCGTCTCCTCGTGGTTGTAAGGCGCGAGCGGGTGGTGTGTGCTGCTGGCGTGACTTTCAGCATGGACAGGGCAGAAGGCAAAGCTGCAGGTGTGGCACACCTGTGTGGCCGGCTGGGCCTCGTCAGGCTCGCACGCATCACATGACCCGTCCATCTGCGGCAGCTCCTCTGGTTTCAGCCCCGCAGCTCCTTCCTGGGGTTCCCCTTTGCGGTCCATGGCGGCCGAGGATAGCTCTGGGGATAAGAGGAGTAACTCTGACAGGAGACACACAGAGTAGAGGACAGGTTATTAATAGTTGTGACCTTCTGTGAACAGCTCTCATGTTTGCACTGGGGAAAGTCCAAGATCCTAAGGACTAATCCCCTCTGATATAATGTTCCCAACGAGTGATGTGTGGAGGCAGCCAAAGTCCACAGGAAACAACATCCAGGGCAACACTGTAACACAAGCTGCGCACACACACACACACACACACACACACACACACACACACAAAACGCATAACTTTTGCAAGGGCAATAAACAGGAAGACCCCATCTGCAGACACTGAACTGTCTATGTGTGCAAACATGTCACTTTGTTTACCGACTCTCAAACATAACGTGCCTCAGTGTGACCCAACAACCCACGCTCTTCTTCCCTCACCTCCCTCTGCATGCCATCAGGCCCCGACCCTTTTCATGTTTTCTCTGTGCACGACAAACACACACACACACACACACACACACACTTTCTCCTCGGAGCCTTCCTCTCCTGAGCTCTGTCTGTGTACTCTTTTCCACTGCTGACACACACTACCGGTAGAGAAAAAATAAAATAAAAAGTGCAGTAGTGCACAGAGATCTCCCCCTGCACCTCTCTGCTCCCTCTCTGCCGGTGACTCGCACTCTCACACTGTCCTCCCCCTCATCCCGCGGGTCTTACCAGTTTGCACCTCAACCGCAGTGCACTTCCTCGTCTGTGTCTTCCTCCCCCCCCTCCCCCTCTCCCTCTCTGTTTTCTTTCTGTTTTTTCTGTTTGTTTCTCTGTCTCTAGTGCTTGTTTTGAGATAATGTGGAGTCAGTGGAGGAATTAGCTCGACGGCTAACTTCCGCAGCCCGGCCGCGGCGCTCTGCCTCTGGTCTGCTCTCACTTCACAGCGGCTCCGACCCGACGGCGCTCACTTCCTTATTTTCATCAGCTGCTCTCTGCTTTTCTTTTTTTTTTTTTTTTTTATCCTCTACTTCCTGCTTGTAGTCTCTCGTGTCTCTCTCTGTGTGTGTGTGTGTGTGTGTGAAACCCGTTTTGACAGGCACAACAAAGACAGCGAGGCTTCAGACCGGAGGCGGGCGGGAGGACGCGCTGCTCCCGGCTGCACCGTGAAGATGAAGATGACGATGAAGACGCAGCCCGGTGTTTCTCACTCTGCGCTTTAGTGGCGACGTTACAGCGGTGAACCGTGACTGCGGCGCCGCGTGTGTTGAACTGGCGCAGACGGTGTGAGTTAGCGTCAATTCGTCGACTCGCGGTACAGGGAAGGTTAAAGGTGGCGAGCTGAGGTTAGTTAGAAAAAACAGTCAGACTTCTCCAACTGTCCACACGTCCTCCGCCCTTCATCACCCTCTCTGTCCACGGTGGTGCGTTCAGGGTGCAGTTTAGGAGCAGGTTGTGGGCTTTTTTCTTTCTTTCTTTTTGTTTGTTTCTGCGACCAACGAAGAACAATAACAATATAAAATAGGTTGTCTTATCTTTCCCTCTTTCTTTATTGAATCAATTCAAAGTACAACGATAATAAGAGAGCATAGAAGTATAAACAAACAAACAAAAAAAAAAATAGGAAAGTAATAATTACCATAAACAGAAATAATCAGCTTATTGTAAATATAAAAAGTTTTCCACTTGTGCCAAGAAAACAGGCCTATAGTGAGGGATATGATTACATGGTTCTCTTACTGATAAGTCACAGTGCTTTTGTTCTGTTGCACAACCGGTTTTATTTTATGATGATTTGTTTTCTTCTAATAGATTGAACAAACATGGTCTCAGACAATGAATACACACAAAATTGCTTTGCTAACAAAGAATATTAGTGGAGGACATTATATAAGGTGCATGACCAGTACTCGGACACCCGCAATACTTGTGCTCATGGGACTTTGGCAATTTGTCCTGAAAGATTTGAGACTTCTCCTAAAAATCCCAAATTTCCAAACTTCTAAATTTGTCTTCTGTTTAAAAACATTGATTTATATCTGTGATTCATGTGTAATCATCAATGCAAAAGTTGTAATAACAATAATGACAATATCTGGGGCCTGGGGATGAGATGAGATGAAACTGCCGAGGTTTACTTGGGGGACTAGACAAAGTGAGTAAAAGCAATATATGATTACATCACAAAATGCTATCATATATTCCCAGTGTGAATTTAAATGGTGTTAAAAGAAGTTCATGATATTGAGCATGCATACATTTATAAGAAATTAAAGCAAAGTGAGTGACAGCTACAAAGCCAAACAAAGATGTATTTATTATCTGAATAGGAAATGGTTCTGACGGATGAGTAAACAAATTGTGAATTTTAACACTGGTGTTAATGGGGGGTTTCTAATTATTATGTCTGCTTTCCCCTTCTGTTCACGTCCTTACCCTCCATAAACCAGCACTGAGAGACAATGGAGCAGGATTAAAGGTCTGGAGAGAGACAGAGATGAGGAAAAACAAACTATTCTCTGTAGAGAGATCTAAAGAGGCTATTGAGCTGGGCTTCACACAAGCAGTATTTGGCAAATAATTGTTGTCTGTTATCCTGATTTGACTGGCACGCCATAAATAACCATAAACCACATTCCAAGTAAGCCTCCAACAGCCACTCGATATGGATGATGATGCTGTTTTTGCCAACGTTTTTGAGCTGTTTCGAAGAGGATTGCTCTTATAGAAAGATTGCCATCACAAAAGATTTATAGTCACAAAAGACTATAAACAGAAAAGATGACTCAATGAAAACATATTTCACTGGCAAAATCAAATTTGCCTTGGCATGAAACTTGCTCAAGCCATTCTGATGTAATGATTGAAACTGAAACTGTGTTTCCAGAGGGCATTTAGTGGTAACAGATGCAGTTGGAACTGAGAACTCAAATGGGTTTACCACACATCACAGCAAGATCTCATCCAGCCATAAATGATCTTATACTATTGACCACATGACATGGTCCATGTGAGGTTACTTATTTTGAAATCTTTCATCGCATTAAACTCTGCTGAACAACAAAAGAGAGAGCATCATCTTGCGCACTGTATACAACTGAAAACAATTAAAAGGCTCATTGACTTCCAATTCATTAGAATAAGCACTCAATTTAAATACAATATGTGGATACTGATGGGAACTGTGATTTGTTCTCTCTCTATTCAGGGATTGGAGTGAAGCAACATGTAACTTGCAGTAGAAGCAAAATTTGTTTACCTAAATTGTGTTTCTACAGCTCTGAAAAGCCTTTGCATGGAAGTTGGCAACACAAAGAACATCAAGCTCACAGAAATGCCAGCCAAGAGTGAGGGGGGAAGCTTTGGCAGACTAGCAGAGCTGACAGAAAACACTTACCTAATGCCTCGATTTTAACATTGTTTTATTGGCATGAGGTCAGTTGTTGGTCTCAAGATGAAATGTCCTTTTGTGCAACAGCACTAGTCTGTCAGAGCAGCACTTCTTGGAGTGAGTAAGTATCTCTCTCTCCCTCTCGCCTCTCCCCCTTTATCTGTTGACATTCCGTCTCCCAGCTCCTCACTTGCCCTCTGGATCATTCTCTGGATGCTCTCGTCTTTTCGACAACTCTCTCAACCTCATAGCTGTCATAAGCTGTGTAACATAAAACAGAATTTATATGCTGTTTTGCAGCAGGGTTTGTTTGTGGACTCCTGAAGCCTATGTCAGGAAGCAGGATGACTAAACTTTACTGATTAAAACCTTTAACCCCTTCAAACCTGATCTGGAACATCGACTGAAGTAAAGGGAGATGCTAATTAAATTATCCCGCTTTCCTGCTTTGTGATATACAGTAGGCCCCTGGTGCTGCACTTGCTCAGTAATGTTTGTTTTCTGTGTTTGTGTGTGTGTTTCTAGGGCAAGGTAGAGGAAGGACAGCTGTCAAGACTGATCAGAAGCAGTGAGATACAGGTGAGGGAGGAAGGAAAAGCACAATTTGTGCAAGGAGAGCACACATGAAGGACAAAGATACAGAACAGCATTTTCTAAAGGGTTTGTCATCCAAGACATTGTAAAAGCTAAATCTTTTCTGTAAACAAATGTGTAATCAAATCATCTAATCAAAATACACTCAGTTTATAGTCTGCATTAGCTAAAGTTAACTATACTAATTCGATACTAAATCTAATTCAACAGTCTTGCAATAAATCCTACCTTTCATAAAGTTCTAATATTTAGTTTTTTGTTGAAGCTGTTTCATGCCTTGGTTTCATTTATCCAACACCAAATATGGTATGTCAGTTCACTTTAGTAAACATCACAATGGCACTATAATTAAAGGATTTAAATTAACCCATTTCAAATATATAAGGTAAGCTCTGTGTCCAGTAAACAGTTCTCAAGTATGTTAATTAGTATAAATGTTGAGGTTTTATACAAACTGTTGAAAGTACCTGCTGTTCTACCTCCTCTTAATTCCTAATCAGTGTCATAGGGCTAGAATCCGTCCCAGCATGCGTTCCAGCCTCCATTGTCGATTATAGGACCATAGCTGTCATAAATTTGACATTCAATATAGTAGAGCATATTTCTATCAGTGGCAGCCAAATGTGCTTACATTGACATGGTAAAAAATATCAGAAAAACACGGTGTAAAATGTGAAAGAGTGCAGTTTTTGGTTACCTGAATACATACATGGTTTATTTTTCTAAGCACCTTAGCTGAGTTCATAAGTTCCTATTTCTCCTTTCCTCCCCCAGACCTAGAGCTGTAATGTCTGTCTCAGAACTAGGGTCATCCATTTTTAAATTGCTATATTGCAGCCTCTGTTTCACATTTTTTGCAATGGGCGCTCTATCATAAATACGTCCGAAAGGCATTATCATATGTATCACGAAAAGCACCAACTCAACCACTGTCTACTGCCAAAGGCATATCTAGACAAATGTCTCTCTCTCTCTCTCTCTCTCTCTCTCTCTCTCTCTCTCTCTCTCTCTCTCTCTCTCTCAGACAGTAAGAGGAAAGCATATTTTGAGTGCTCCCAGAAATACTCAGGTTTGCGAGAGAGGGAAGAATGCCACTTCCCACAATGTTGGTCTGGGGAATCTAAGTTTAGATTTTAAACAATAAAGTGTGTACTTAGAAGTGTGTGTGGTTTCACACTTGTAGCATTGTTGAAATTTACAGCTTTGGGATGAAGATTGTGCTACAGTTGGGATTGTGGGTCCATTGTTAATGTGGTAATAGAGTCAAAAAAGATCAAAAAAGGTGAGCGCATGCGTCTGTGCATGCGTAACCAAAATTCTGACAGTATGAGCAGCATAACCCATCACAGATGATGGTACCATATTATTCCCAATCTTCTCTTAACCTCTGTAAGGCTAATATAACTTACAAAATCTCTTTATGGCCCTCGCCTCTATTACCTAGAAACACAGAATCAATATCCAGCTTCAGGGCTGCAGCCTTCCATCAATAAGTCATTTAATCAATAATCCCTAGAGAGTACTGCCTCATGTCTGTTTTTGTAAACCTAGGCTCTGCCTTGGACTAGATTCTGATCCAGACTATTGAATTATGACTCTGTATATTTCACATAGGAAAAATATGCACTTTTATATTATTTTGATAGCTTTATTAAAATCTAAAATAATAAATCACTGCCCTTTTATACAGTATATCTCTTGACTTTATTTTTCAGGTCTCAATGAAGTAAAACTCTTAGTTCCTTAGACACTGAAGCATCAGATGGACAGGCGTACATGAAGTTGGACTGAACACACAAAGCAGATGAACCAGTGAATCCACCATCACTACCTTGGCATATATTCCCTCACAGTCTCCCACCCCTGCCTGCTCCTGTTTGATCCAAACACTGCTCTTATCAACCTCTTACACACACTCTGTAACCACGGTAACTATCTTACACTAATAGTCATAGGGCAGTGGTGTGCAACCAGCAGTTTCCTGCAGGGTTTACTGTCCACTTTTGCTCAGAGCTGCAGAAATAGGGTGTCAGGGGATGACGGTAATAACGTTGTTCAGAATCAAACACCCAGCACAGCTGATATGATGACTTTGAATTTTCACTGCACAGTTCAGTGTGTGAAAGCAATTAAGCTTGGGCTTGTATTCCTTAAGCAAATTGAAATGTATCATACATCATTAGTTCATTCATTGGTTGCACATGGAGAACTTATAGAACTCAATATAGACAGATTACTTTTTTAAATTTGTTTTGAACATACAGCTTAGCTTGAGCAACAGTTGGGAGATGGAAAGAGCCAGGTATTCTCTCCCTTATCTGAATTACCTTTTTTTCTCTAAGTTTTTTTATACAATTGAAATGGTGATTGTTGATTGTTCATGATGTTTAAAAAGACTGTGAATGGACAGAAAACACACACATTTCCAGACAAAAGAAAGTAAAATATCTGCTTTATACCAAACATGAATTTTCTAATCCTAAAAGGCTCATGATATAATTTTTTGCAGGGCCACACCTCTGAAGTGCACACATGGATCTTTTCCTCTCATATTAGTTTTTAGGGAGTATTCATTTCTTCTGTAATAATTTCTGCAACACAATGAATTGTGAAAATGTGTCTCTGAGAACATGACATTGGGATTGGACCTCTCTATGTTCTAGTCCTCAATGGGAAAATGAACACAATCTGTAAACTCGGAAAGGTGATCTATGTATGGACTGTAGCTTTTATCTTAGGAAGTGGCCATTCTTGAACTTACTGTTGGATTTATGCCCAAAAGAAATATTTTGGTAATGGACTGTGAGAACAGAGCTGCATGTAATAGGGATAGGAGTTGCAAGTATCAATATACAGTAAAATAGTCCAAATATGAATATATGATAGCGTTAATAAACTGCCACAGTCAGGTGATGTCTATTTTAATGATGAATTCATGTTTCTGGCCTCCACCAACTGTCAAAAATAAAAAATAGTACAGAGCATAAGTGCTTATAGTGTAAGCAGGCAGACTATGCAAAACATTGTGAATCTTGACACCAAAGATGTGATACACTTCTGGATTGCCAATGACACTGTTTATTTTTTAACAAATGTTTCTACTGAAATTTTAACATAACTTCACAAGTATGTCAACAAACTAACAATCAGACAAACAAACAAGAAAGGTGCACTTAAGAACATTCACATCAAAGCACCATCTAATCATACTTTGCTCTGACAGGGCAAAACAACGGCACATTTCCAAGAGAATAAAAATAAAAATTAAACATAAAATTATAAGCAAATCAATAAAAATAATGTATAAATTAATAAATTAAAACCCAAGGCAAACAGGCTTCTGCAGATTTCTCTAGAAACTCCATAAAATATTTCCATATCTTCATAGTCTTTTCCCTTAATCATCAATATACATTTTTCAAGAGCAAGAGAGTTTGATAGACCCTTAGGCCAGGTTTGTAGTCACCTGATTTATATATATAGTATATTTTGCTTGTAATGAGCAAGAGAAAGTCATTTTTGTATCTGTGTTGCTTACTTGCTTACTATTAAAAATTCAGAGGATACATAGTCTAGTGCATAATCTTACCCATGTAACATATTACAGATTATCCAAAATCTATATCCCGAAAGCTTGGATAAATTGGCACTTCCATAGACAGTAAGTGTGACCTTTGTTCCACATTTAATACATAGATCAGAGATGCGGGATTACATTTATTTAAGCTTGGTGTTATATACAATCTAATTTTCCATTTATATTGGAGTAATATAAAATAGGTATTTATGGATTGTGTTGGAGCATTTGAGCATATCTCTTGGCAGTCCTCGTCTGTGATCTCGTCGTGTATGGCTTTTATTTTCTGAGGAGACTTGGGAGCTGTACACCATTATTTCATAAAAACAAGAAATCTGTTGTCTCACGGAGTGGTGGTTCACTACTATCTTTTCTAAAGATGTGAGAGCAGGTAAAGATTGGGAATTTTGCCTCTTAGGTAGTTACTGTAAGTATCTCGTAAGTGTCTGTTAAGTATCTCTTTACCAGGTGTAAAGCCACCGTTAGCCCAGATTGGCATAAATTGTGATAATACTGATTCTGATGTTTATGCACCTCATACCAGACCTGTGTCATATTTTTAACAAATGGATTATATGTGGATTTTTTTTTTGTTCTTTTCATTTAGCTCAGTACACATACAAATTAAGCTGTAGATGAGATGTAGTACCTACTTTGCTCAGTTCTCACCCAGGACAGTGGTGATTCTAATGAAAACAAACAGGAGGCTGCTGGGGGTTGGGCTGCTCATTAATACCATTGAAGGCTTGGACATTTTAAGCCACTTCTTTCATAGGGTAGGTATACCATGGATAAACAAAGCCTAGAGTGCCTGTTGTTCCAAATAAACTTACAAAACATGGGTTACATTCTTGTAAAAAAAAAAATAATTAGAGAGATAAAGGAATTAATTTTAAGAGTACTGATATGCCCAATCATAGAAATTGGCAACATTGACCACCTAATAATAAATTCAGATACTGAGTCGACTATTGTATCATAATTTGAAGATATTAAATTGTTGATATTAGGGTACTTATTATACTTAGATAAGTAAAACTATCTGTGACTATTTTAAATGCGATAAAAACACTACAATATCATTATCATATAATCAAATTTTATTCTCAGTATCGTTTACGGTAATGCCTGTAATATTTGACAATTGCTAACAGTAATTGCCAGTGACACTGCTTTTATTGTGCTGTGCATGGCGAGTCACTAAAATACCAAACAAAGTATCATATGGCAGAGGCGAGAAAAAGTTTTCCATCTCAGAAAACTTTACTTTTTTATTACAAAGCTGCAGAAAGTGCAATTCCCCTGTATTAAATTAAAACCCTTTGTGCTGTCATGTTTAATCTTTGATTAGTTAGTAACTAAATGTTCTCTGGACAATAGAATTAATTTAATTTATCAGTTGGGAATGTTCTCAAATAAAGAGTCTAATATGTCTGGACTTCTAACAGAAGAGCTTCTGTTTAATAAAGTAGCCCTGCCCTAATCTGGTTAAGATCTGCCGGATATAGATTGATACTCTCTTTTCTCAGAGGAAGAAAAAAGTGAGTCAAACACAATGGGAGGCTTGTCTGAGGTTGTTATGTCCTGGCTTTACTCATGACATGCTCATTTTCCTGCTACATCTGTGCTTCATCAATAGCAAACAAGTGTGTACTTGCCACCGAGTCACACTGCAGATTTAAATCACTAGCTCTCAAAACTTTGAAACTGAGGAAGAGGTTGTTTAAATAAAAAAACATTTACACAATACTGAGTTTAACGGCATCTTTCAGCAATCCTGCGTGCTTGGCCACAGCTGGACTGTCTGCCATGACATCATATCAGAGTGCACTATTGGCGCTATATAACAATGACGTTCAGTGTTTTCCTCTGTGGTCCCTCTCAGCAGGCCCCTAAATGTGGGCGCCGGGTCACAATGCCCCTCTGTGCCCCCTGACGTATGGCATCCTGGCACTAATGTGGCCCTGGAAAATTCTCAGGATGAATACCCGTGCCAAAAGCTTTCCAACCTTCCAAATCCTGGGATGGTGTCCTCTGGGGCTCACGCTTGATTGTCTGGGACTAAGCTTACAAAACACTAAAAGAAAGACAGCTCGAAGGTGAGTGTGTTCAGTAAGATAGGCAGAGCATATGAGGAAAAGAAGAGAGACACCTCTGAATAGTTCAAAGTTGGCCTGTTCCAGCTAGGCAAGAAATACTCCATTTGGCTGCCAAACCAATCAGGCTTTCACCATTTTGAGTGTACTGCTCATGATTTAAGGGTTTCCACACACTTCTTGTTTGGAAAAGAAATAGGAAACACATTTCCCACAGAAACCTGACAACCGTTCTTTAAAGCAAAGCCTTTCACATCACAAACCTCTCATTATCTTTCATGTTGAAGCTGACCTTCTAAATCATTTCATTTGTGTCCTCTGATTAGAGTCTAGCATTTGGTCGCCACACCTGTCAGTCAAAAGGTGGCAACATGAACCTTATTCCTTTCCCTGAGAGAGTGGAAATGGGGGGATGAGGGAGTGGGACTACGTTTGGCAAAACTGCTGAGGTAATTACAAATTCAAAGGCGAAAGAGATTCACACAATGTTCACTGAAACACCTTTGCTTGAAGCCAACAAAATGGCTTCAAGCGTAGGCTTTTGTGTCTGTGTTGCTGATGTGACTGACGGAGTTGAGAGAAAAAACAAGACATAAAAGAAGAGAGAGAAAAAAGGGAAGGGAGGAGAGTAGCAGAAAATGGTTTTGGCGAAAGGGTGGGGTAATGTGGAGGGGAGAGAAAAATGAATGTGAATGAAAGGATGAAGATTGAATTTCGTCTTCACAGACGAGAACACTGCCTCCGAGCAAACAAAAGGATGAAAAGATGACCTGTCGCTGTTCTCTGACTGACGGTTGGACAGTTCCCCATCTTCCTGATGGCGGCCCCTCCCTCTAACTCTCTCTCTTGCTCCAAGTCTTCCACTGCAAGTGTCCAATTTCAACTCTTAAAACAAATTATTGGACTGCCAGGGGGTGGACAAGGCACTGAGTCAGCAAACAAACGTGGAAGACTACCTGTCACAGAGTGTGGAGGCGGCTGAGGAGAAGGATATAGGATGAAAAGAAAAGAGGGGAGGGAAGCAGAAAGAATGGATTTAAAAAATGGAAATCTAATGACAGCTTAACTGCTTATTAACTTGACTGTGTGTGTGTGTGTGTGTGTGTGTGTGTGCACGTGTATGCTTGTGCGGTCTGTTGGTCCCCTGTCTTTGAAGGAATACAACACTAGTCACAGCAAAAGCAGATTATGAGATTAAGTGGTGTGTTTCTGGGAAATAAATAAAAAAAACTGGTAGATGAATGAAAACAGTTATGTACAATTACACTGGAAGGAAATCATTCTTCACTGAACCTTTATGTGGTGTATGTATGTATAGTGGGAGTGTTGGTGTAAAGTATGAATGAGTCGTGTTGTTTGGATATGCATTATTGTATGATGTTCTACAGTACGTTGCATCGTGTGAGATAGAGGGGGCAGAGAGGTTACAGTCACTTTTTAATAGCTTTACTGAGAGCAGGGGGAATTAATCGCTAAATCAGTAAGATTGATAATCTGCTCTGGTTGGGAAATAACCTGCAGAGAATCACAATGACTTTGCTTTTATCTCCTGAGTTTACAGAGTTGCCCGTCCCACTCAAGATTGCCTCACAAATACACCTCGTAATCCAATGGGATTAAACTGTTTTTACATGGAACATGCGTAACGTCGCAGTAGAGGAATTTTTAAACCATGGTAAATATGAAATCAGGGCTTTGACATTGAAGTACTGCAGGGCAAACTATCTTTTTCCCTTTCCCTACTTCCTTTGCTTCTACCCCTCTCTTCCCCCCTATCTGGTTCCTTCTGTGTGTTTAGAAATAGGATCTTATACCCTAAATTGAAAATGGGACTGCTACACAACACTCAACACATGGCAGCAGATGTGCGGCAGTATGTGAGAGGGGGGAGGGCAAAAGGAAAATCAGACAGAGGGTAGGAGAGACTGAAGGAAAGAGACAGAGAGAGGAAAGAGAAAGATGACAAAGGTAGGGAGAGAGAGAGAGGGAGAGGGGGAGAGGGAGGCGACAGACGGGACTATAGAGGAGGAAGAAAGATGAGAGACTGAGAGGGGAGGGAAGAGGAATGGAGAGGAGTTTAGAGGCTCTCAAACACTTTGCACTCCCAGCACAGCAGATGCCACATTCTGTCTGGCACAGTGATCTGTGGGCCTGCTCTATTTATACCCTCACTGTGTCACTTCAGGGCCAGCACAACGTTCACACACACACACACACACACATCTAGCATCAGGCTTTTGCAGCTCTCCTGCAATGACTGAAATGAGGCAGGTTATAGAGACCCCCTGCAAGGGGAAGAGATGGAAAACAATGTGAGGGCATATACAGAGACAAAATGAGAGCATATACTGAATACTGCATACATACAGAATGTACACGTGAATGGATATTGCATCGCTGTGGAAGTGTTGAAAATGCCAAAGTCCCTCTGAAACTCGCATGTGAGAGTAGATAAAGATACAGATTTTGCTTTTCATGAAAGCCTGGCTGGTTTTAGTTGGCAGAACAAACCATGAGAAAAGGGAGAGTGAACAAACAGTGGTCTGATTAAGCAGCAGGAGGACCGGAGCCTTTTGGATCGCCCTGGTTACTGGGAATAACAGCCGCAAGTTACATCAGCCTTCCACCTTAACAACGAGTAGAGTTGGGCAACTCGAAGAGGAAAATCTTAGTTAGTGTTAAAATAGGGCAGAAGGGCGGAGGGGCTGAGAAAAGGAAATAAAAGAGAGACAATTTTTACATTTAAAGCTGTGGCAACAAATACAGTCCCATATGCTCTATAAAAGTTTGTAGTGTTTTCTAGCACTACAGTTTAAAGATGAGAAAATTGTAACAGCTATATTTTCGCCGTGAACAGTTACTCTGGGGTGGGTGGAGGGAAAGCTTGATAACAGCCATGCTTTAATTTAAAACGCACCATGTGGACAAAAGCAGGGTGTCTTTGCTCATGCTATACGTGTACCCTCATCTGTGAAGCTATGTTGCATTGTTAAGAGGCAGCACCCCTGCATGTTAAATGGCCTTTGTTTGTAATCAATCAGCCCAAATGTTACAGAAGCAAAGCGGGGTTCATTACACATCCAGCTCAGAGGAACGACACCACCCTGCACATCCATCAACCTCCACCACGGGCCCCTGCAATATAACACTAGCTGGTTGGGAACGGAGGGTGCGCTCACACGCGCGACTACAAACACACTCACACATATACAAATATAGATAGATGCCCACGTCCACACACTCGCACATTTGTCTTTGACCTATGATGTTGTATGCAAAGTCACACAAACAAATTCTAATAGCTCAGGAGGAGGTGGCGTTTAAGAACAAGAGGAATATTTTATGCAGGTGCAATAAAAAAGCTTGGAGGCAATCCTTGAAGGGTCACCTTTGATATTATGAAAAATGAAAGGCTAAATCATGTCCGTAATAGTTCTGCGTGTCTGTCGATGTGTGCGAGTAAGAGAGGCAAACTTCAAAGATGCAAACCGCCACCTGTATCTGATCTGATATAGTTTACAAAAAATGAAATGGAAGTTAACATAACTGCGTGTGTGACCATGTGTAAGCCAGTGAAAGAGCACTCCAGCTGTCAGAGGCACGGGGGGGGGGGGGGGGGGCTGTGCATATGTGTGCACAAGTGAGCACAGGAGAGAACAACAACAAACCGTCCTCCTCTTTGAAGCGGACCGTATCACCTTCCGATCCCCCGCTCCGCTCCCCCCTCCACTGTCCATCAGCAAGCCATAAATCCGGGCTCTCATCTGCCGATGTGCCTCTGAAGTTCAGGAATGCACAAGTGGGATTTGAGGCCCGGTGAATTATGGGAACACCTGGGAGGGGTAAAGGGTGGGGGACAGGGAGGGAGAAGGAGGGAAGGTTCAGGCATCCTTATACCTATGAAGAGCATGTTGACAGCCAACAAGGCTGATGGATTAGTTCTGGTAGTCAACTATCTTAGGTGTGGGTAATATGCCTTTGAATCACAGAATAAGCATGGAATACTAGCCTGCTGACGGCATGTACCCACACACACACACCTATTGTTTTACAAGATGGAAACATGGACATAATAGAGTCCAGCAGTAACTTCAGATGGTAAGAAATGGCAGAGAATTCGGGGAAGGCAGAGAGCAATGTTTTTGAAAAGGCTGAGGGTTATAAAAACAGAACATGGCTGGGGTCGTGGCCTGGTCTGACTCTGTCGTTCCTGCGCAGCAAGCTCACATTCTTTCAGCCTGCACGCTCAGAGTCACCCATCTGCAGCCCCTGTCACTGGCAGAGTCACTACGTTACCCTCCATTTGTTTTTGTTTCCATTTGTTTGTCAGTGAAAGCAGAGGTTTGTTTAAATCTGTGTACCAGGTGTGTGTCCTTTTATTTGTGTGTCTCCTTTCTCTCTCTCTCTCTCTCTGTATGTTTATATATATATATATATATATATATATATATATATATATATATATATATATATATATACACACACACATATAGATTGTATAGTGTGTGTGTTGTTCATATGTATATATATATATATATATATAATGAGTTTTGGAAGGACAATGTGAAAGTCATTTCTTTCTGACTGGCTGTTTAGTTTACATAATTGTTTGTATTTTCAAACAGTAAGTTTTCATATTTAACATTACTATAACTATAAACAACTGTAACTCGATCTTATATCTAAGAAAGAGCACAATACCCTTAACTCTGATAGCATCCTTGTAAATTTTTTTTTTAACCTGACGTAAGTGATCCTTGGCCTTTGAAGTAATGCTCAGTTTCTACTGTAGTAAGCTAGTAAGCCAGAAACCCTAATGGTTGCATCTTACATTAGAGCAGATAAGCACACTGTTTAATCCATTCCTTGCACTTTTCTTACACTTTTGCTCTTGTGTTTACTTTTGAAAAGACAAAAAAAAAAAAAAAAGAAACTACCCTTTAAACTCTTAAAATCTCGTGTATCTCTCTTACTACATCCTCATGCACGCCGTTTCAACATGAATAGAAATTCAAAGCTTGACAGACTTGCGTAGTTACTGTTGCTAAGCTATGATTGGATAATATCTGATCGGGGAGGGGGTTTAGTGTTCAGCCAATTTCCATCTTCAAATTGCTTGTTTTGTCCAGGGGACAGTCCATATCCCAAAGAGATTCAATTTGCAATAATACAAAACAGACTTACACGATTAATCCATTATCAAAATTGTTGTCAGTACATTTTCTGTTAATAAACACAACATGACTGTTGCTCCCTGTTACTGCCACACATGACAGGCAAAGCAGGAGGAACATAAAGGTCAACACATAAATAAATAAATCACTTTGTTGCACTCTCTTTGCCCTTGCCGGTGATGTCTGTTTTCTGTCTTAGTGCATCTCAAAGCAATCTCTATGCCTTTCCACTTCCTGACGGGGGCCATCAATTTTGCCATTAAAGTTGAGTCATATACAGTAGCTGATTTCAGTGATATATTTCAAACCCCAAGTGCCCAATAAACCCCCTTTTTTCTCTTTTAAAGGATAAATGATATAGAATGAATGAGGTGGTTCAAAAATCGAAGGAGTGGGAAAAATTGAAAGGAGACAAAATGAGAGAAAATACTAGATATATTCCCCTTGTGGTAGACAGTGCTATATTACAAAGGATTGTGGAACCCTAAAAAGATTTAGTTTCTCTTTCAGTCGCATTGATTTTGTGGAAGATGTCTTTGTAACTAGCCCTGGTGATTAGCCCCCACCCGCAATCAATCAATGCTCATAGGATCTCACAATGGCAATGTTTGCACAGGCCAAATAGATGTGAAGAAATAGAGTGGGAAAGAGTGGAGGGGAATTAGGGGGAAAAAGATGAGGGAGAGAAAAAAGCAGAGAGGAGACCTTATAAAACCAAGACAAGGACAGCAGCCACATCACTATATCAAAGCCTTTTTGTTTGCTGAATTCAGCCTTGCTGATTCACAAAGTGATATGGCCCTCTGAATTTCCTGTAACCCCAACTTGTCTGTCAAGTGCTCTTTTTTTTATTGAGAGGATATTGAAACCACCCACATTCAGCATTTCAGTTCTGTTGCCAAAGGATGCGTGTTATGCAGGGTATAAGGTTAAAACACAAAGGTTTGCTGCTTGAATTGACATGGAAGTGAACCACTACACCCTGTATTGTTTCCCCTTTAGTTAAGGCAATGCAAGGGTGTCATGAAGTGCTAGACATAAGCCTCACCCTGCAGTCATGCCAGAGTATAATTGCTGTGGCTGCTGGCGTGGGAGGCCTGGAAGTCTCAGACTTGTTATTTGAGATGAGTCAGGTTACAGGTGGGAAAGGAAAGGAATGTTTTTAAGAGAGGCGATGTCTTTAAAGTGTACATAATAACATATAATTAAGATACGAGGAAAATAGCATATTTTATCATCCCTTTTATTGTTTTTGTCTTCTTTTTCTCCCTGGTTTAGTCACTGTTAATTCTAGATTCCCATAGTCCCAGTCATGAAGTGAAGACCAGTGCATCTCCACTGATCATAGAGGTATAAAGAGAACTGGATATTGAAAAAGTTCTTCCGTTTTTCCAGTTTGCCTCCATATCACACAGACATTCGAGTCCTTCTCTGGCTCAGCTGGCCGACTCCCCACAAACATATAAACAAATAAAGTAATATTTTAAGGCTCTACTGGATGTTTGTTATTTTTATTTCACCCAATGGCTGAAATCGAAGAATTTAAAGTGCTTTTTTTGTAATCAAACGGAATTGTGTTTACATTCACTTCACTACACAAGACTGCGATTTTCGTTTTACATTAAAACTTCTTCTACTTTCTCTTAGAACAGCTAGTCCAAATACACAGGAAACTGATTTTCAGAGGATCATTCCATGTAGCAATGCCATCAAGAGATATTGTTGTCAAGGACAGAAGGGATGATAATGCCTGTGAGAGCTGAGATTTCCTGGCTCACAAGGCTGCCAAGATGCGTACCCAAACCTAAGTTTATAAAATCCTGAAGTAGAATAGCCATCAAATCACATAAGTTTCATTAACCTATATAGTCTGTATATCATTTTGTCACACTTCTTTTTACATTGCCCCATTCTGCCATATCCTATTCTAGGTAGTCCTATCTCACCTTCACTAAGGCATGTCCAATCTTGTTCAAATGTCAATGATACTGCAGAGTCAGCCATAAACCCCCTAATGTTTGTCTCTAGTGAGCTCTTCCCTCTTCCCCCCTCTAAAGAGAGAGGCCAGCACCTGGACGCAACCCAAATCGACTGCCTGCCTCTTATGCCTGTCTTCATCGCTGCATGCCTGAGTGCCCTCCTTTTACTGTCTATGGTTCCGTCGACCTATCTACTTAACTGATTGACTGTCATGACATTTTCTCCCAGTTAGCTTTGATCACTACAGTGTAGCAGTGTACCATTATGGAAGGAGGCAAGCCGTAGCATTTGTGTGGTACAACAGCCTACAATGGCGCCACAAAGCGCAATTTACATAGAAATGACTAAATTACTGAGCACCGGCGCAGCCAATGGGTGCTATAATTCAAAATGACTACTGTGACCACACGTAGGTCTCCGACACAGCCTCCAGCCAACACTAACATTCAGAGAACAAGTGGTCAGCTCGTAGGAAGGAATGTGCTGTTTCAGCAGGTTGTAGGTATTTTGTCATCAAGTATCACACGTCCTCTTGCCCTTCCGCGTATCGATTCTCTTTGCACTCCAGGCTTGGAGAGGACACAGCCTTTATGACACAGTCACAGCACAGTGAAAAAAAACAAACTAAAATGAACAGATATTTTCATGCTGTTGAGTAGCAGTAAGGTATTGAAAATGCTAATTCAGAATGTAAAAAATAAAATGTGTCGGATGTGAAAGTTGGGTTTGTTAAGCGATGCAGCATTTTGCATACACCTTTTCAGAATTAGAAAAGTCATGCCCTTATTCTGGTTAGGCAGACATAACCATATGTCCAGCCAGCAAATCTGGGCCGATCAAGTCTTTGTCTGGCATCGGGGCAGACTCATAACCTCCCCTCACAACAATTTGCATAGAATTATCTCGATTACGGTCTCAATCTCAGCTAGATGCAGGTGGCCATGAGAAAGACTCATTCAACGGCAAATTGATAGATTAACTCCCCATGAATGTGATCAGTTATTCTTTCCAGCAAAACACAGAAAAAAAAGCAGTCATTTCCATAAGCATACTAATTTACATTTACATAGAGATGAATCCAGAAAGAGCGAAATGGCATGACTTGAAACAGGTCCCCTGGCTGTTCGGAGGCATCAACAGGCATCACCCAGAGGAATTTCAAAATCCATCGAGCGCGTCAATCAAATGCTGTGTGGCATTTCAGTTAAAGTAAGGAGGGGAAAAGCAAGCAAAACATTTGAACACAACAAGTTTCTTACAAGGGGGCTAATGTCGTGCCTGGGTTATCCTCGATTTAATAAACTAAACCAAATGTTAATAAAGCACATGCTTATTTTATCTCTTTTACTAACTTTTCATTTACCACTTTTATTTACAGCAAAGTCTTTTCATCTAAATGTGCTATTGGTATGTGGAGGGCCATCATAACACACTTCAGTTGTAGCATCACAGCATATACCGTGTGTACCTGTAAAAAGAAAATAGGCTTTTACATTCTGAAATATGACAGCAGACTATTCTCCTTATGATATAAAATGCAAATGCTTTACATGACATCAAATGAGCTTATGCCATTCTGCCGAATGTGGTCTGATGTTTTGGTGACAGAGCTTGAGGGACGAAGCATAACAAACAGGATGGAATTAAGTGGTGAAATTAATCAGGATTTATTTTTATGTATGCTATGACTGGCATGAAGCAAATCGTATTATGGGAAAATAGAGGGAATCCAAATTGAGGTTAAACAGTTCTTGTTTCAAAAACAGTTTAATGGATTATATGAGGATCTCTGTCTATTTGTATACATACTGTAGGCTATGTTATTGCTCCAAAACTAACAATAACATAAAATTATGATGAGGAATAAAATAATGCCATGTGTCTATGAAATTCGATACCAATTTCTGTCAAAATAAGCCACATTAAAGATCTGACTCACTGTTAGTCATGACATAGTAAAAAAAAATAAACCACAATGATGAAAGTAACAGACGTTTATGATGGAAAAGTGCAAGTAGGATGTAATCTTTTCCATAATCTGCAAGCATGGCAGCCCCGAGAGAGAGGACAGCAGCTGGACAGATGTATTAATCTGCTCCCTTGTGTATGATTTACTGTGACAGAACCCTGCGAAAACCAAGGATGCAAGTTTATTGGCTGAAGACATTGGCCATCACAGTTTAGGGAAATCTCTTGTTCAAGAATGGAGAAATCTGTCGTAGAATTTTACATGGTCGCCCTGACCCAATCGCTTCACCTTCATTTTTTATATTTTTATTCACTCTGACTTATCAAACACTTGTGTGCTATCACAGCTGACTTTAAAAGTAAATCCATATGGCAGAGATTAACAAAGCTGGGTGTCCCTTGTGATGTTTCCAGGTGCACACACTTCTTAAACTCGCAGCATATGATGAAATGTAACTACATACCGCAAATCCAAAACCCAGTGGATAGCAGAAAAACTAGACAATTTTAATAAAAATAAGTATAAAAAATAGGTAAAGACAGAGGAGACATCTTTTGATTTGACTTAAATTAATTTGGACGTATACATGCTGACATGAAAACAGAGGAGGTCACTACACTTAACACCTTTTTTTTCTCCTCTCATTAGCTGAGGTATGTGCAGCCCTTTTCTTGCCTTCTACTTTGTCTTGAGAAAGAATGCCCAAAGGCCCTGACCTCATGCTTTCACCCCTGGTTTGGACAAAGCCAGGCTTTGTGCCAGCTCTCCAGGCACACCACAGCCTGGCTGTCCGGCCCTTATACTGCCAAAGCCCCTCCAGTCGTTGCCCAGGCCCCCCAGTTTACCCTTTGTGGCCCGTATCCACTCAGCTGTGACTAAGCGACTCTCCCCCTAGTATGTGCCGTGTTTCATAATGAAATCATTCAGTCATGCGGAGGATGTTGCCATAAAAGAATGCCAGTTATGTGTGTCCACTTCCACTGTGGCAGACCCACAGGGAACGGGACCTTCTAAGTCAGTTAGTCACCTGGTTGCAAAACACCCAATTCTATTTTATTCGTCAAAGACACTCAGTCTGTACTTTAAACCGACAAATGAGTTTGGTGTAATTTTTACAGAGTTCTACAGAGATCTAGTTTATAGGCTTTGTCACTTGTTTATGACATTTTGATATTCTGGTTTTATTCTGGAGTTGTTGATTTTAGAGAGATATTTAGATGTTTTGGGAAATATGCTTATTTGCTTTCCTGACAAGAGTTAGATGAGAAGATTGATACCTCTCTCGTGTTTGTCTGATCAATACAAGGCTACAGCCAGCTTGGCATAAAGACTGGAAACAGGATGAAACTGCTTGCCTGGCTCTGTTCGAAAGTAACAACAATCTGCCCACCAGCAGCTCAGAAATTACAATGTTAAAACTTGTTTTACACTTTTTTGCGTGGGTTTGTGTTCCAGACTTATTCTTGGGCGGGGGCAGTGACTTCCTGTAGTCTTGTCATCACCCTGAGATTGCCAGGCAGCCAGCAGAGACTTCAGAAATAGTCTGGCTCGTAACCCCATAATACTACAATGTGTAGTTTTTACACTTCGGTTTCAGTTTAGCATTTGGCAATTTGTGAATTTTAAAGGTGCTGGTAGTTTGATTTTTTTTTTACTTTGAACAGAGCAAGGTTATCTGTTTCCAATCTTTATCGTAGCCTTGTATAGATTTGAAAGACACGAGAGTGGTATTGATCTTCTCGTCAAATTTTCAGCAAGTAAAATACAGTAATAACCATTTCCCAAAATGACGTACTGTTCCTTTAAAATGTTGCATTAATATGATTAACTTTGTTTTTATATGACCGACTGACAATCCTGACATTATTTTGGTTTTTAAAAAATCATGTAATAGGATCTCAGCCAACTGAGACAACGGTTTATGTACCCAGCTGGGACTCTTTCTACTCGCCTGCTTGAAAAGTGTCTGTGTGCGCTCGCGTGTCCATGGAGATGATCCTCCCTCAGCTCCTCTGGAATGTTTGCAATGTGCTCAAAGAAGAAGAAGATCAGCTCAAGTACCTGGGGTCTGTGCTCGGGCCTGCTGCGGGCCCCCGGCTGTATGACTGTCTGAGCCTGTGATTCAGCCTGCTGACACAGAAAACAAGCACATCTGGAAGGAAGCACACAACACTGGCATGCATACGGGCACAACTAACTGCCGTATACTGCATAATAACTTACTGCGCTGGTACCACGAGCTAGGACAAGCTGCATTCATTAGACTCTGTCACAAAGTTATGTGCATGAAGATTTTGTTTCCTCTGGGTGAAAAAAGGAGGGGGGGGGGGACCTGAAGGACTTTGTGTGGTGGTTTGAAATAAGCCAGGCGGAAAGAGTGAGGGAGGCACACATGTGAACAGTTAAAAGGGTGATTCAACAACCTCTTTGATATCCACCATTAGTGTGATTACAGCTGGCATGGTCCCTGGTTAAAAAATGGCTTTCTTGTGCAGAGGAATGCACCCACACACACACACACACACACACACACAAAAAACTAATTAGGAAAATGAAACTTTCATTTTCCATTTAGCTAACAAATGAAGTTGACAGTGATGTTAACAGTGAAGACAGATGCGCGGCAGGAAGGGCGAGATGTGGGTGAAATGCAGAGGGCGGGAAATTGTGCGAGGCAGGAAAGGAGGAAAGGTTGTGAGTCTGGTTTGGACCTGCAGACCTCAGTTTAGCATTGTGTTTAATCCCTGGTGTCGGCAGCCTGTTGTAAATCTCTTTGCAGTATTCGGCATTAACAGACATGCCTAGAGCGTAGTGCCCAGCTGCAACACCCCCCCCCCCCCCCCCAACCTCTAAACACACATGTTCACATACTAGCCAGCACATTAACATGCCCTGCTTTTCCCTATACAATAGTCAGTGCACATATTGACCCCCCCCCCACGTCCCTATTAGAGCTGCAGCAAGCAGTTATTCTGGAAAAAGCATCCAGATACACCTGCCTAAACCTCTCCTGCTTCTCTGCCACTGTGTAGTGACCTGGCAGGGAGAAGCATTAACACTGATACTGACACACACACTGCAAGCCATTAAAAGTAGATGTGAGTACAAATCAGGCCACTATTTGAACAAGATGCACTCATCCCGCTCTATGGAGATGTACCAACTGTAGCGGTGCACCCTGGAGTTGGCCATGTACTAAAAAAAAAATCGTAAAAGAAACCAGATGAGGTGCGGAATAGGGAGAGGCTGGAAAGAATTAGACCTTCAATAGTCTGAACATCGACTTTCCCTCTGATGTGCTCGTAAGTCTAGAAACCAGAAATCAGACACAGAGCTGGGCCCATGGTGGAACTAATAAGGAGAGGATGCTTCCAAGAGGGTCAAATTAAAGGCTGATGTGGGTATGCGAAGTGAAAGCATAGAGTGTAATGCAAAATAATACAGCCTATCTCAAGGCATTAGATACGCTGCACCTGTATTTCTTCTTTTGAATACTTTTCACAGTTACAAATTCAACCTCAACCTCAAAAACTGTAAACTAGGCTCTCCCCTGAGAGCCAAGCACTCATTTATTGTGGGCTTGGCTTCCCAGCCGCACATGCCCCCACAAAAGGGGTTTTCTTACTTCTCAGCCGAACAGCTTGAACCAATAAGCCATCCAGCCTTGGCCGTAGGTTGACCGTTTATATTATTAGAGTGACGAATACTCTGTGTTCTGAAGTTCTGATATAGTTAGGGAACAGTAAACCCCTTTTCAGTGGATGTCAAATGATGTCAGTTGTCTCCTTCAGTTCATCATTCTGGGTGAGATTATACAGGGGATTAGAGATTCCTGTTGTAGCGTGCCTGTGGCTGACAGAATGGCTCCTGGGGAACAGTGTGCCGGTACAAGATGTTTCTACAGCACAATGAGAGCTGTGTGATGGGCAAATAGAGAGGCTTGAAAAATCCCAGCGCTCCACACAGACTTGGTAAATATTTGATGTACTCTAATAAGGCAGTTAAGCACAAACTGCATACAAAACAAAAATACCGACAAGAGTTAAATTAAATTACAGTGCATTTATCAAAAAAGGGACAAGAGATTTTGGAATGTTACAATGCACATTAAATTATCGGAGCATCAGATTTCCAAAACAGGCTGACAGACAATATTTACAACACACTTACAACATGTACAATGGACGTGATACACCTGTGGCTTTAAGGCTGAACACGCAATCCAAACACAATTACAAGAGTGCAGGTGCTGCTATGACCATGTTCTGTGAAAACGATATTCCATAAAAAAGCGAGCCAGATCTCAACAGAAATACAGTATTCAAGAATCAACTTATGTTAAGGCTTAGAAGTTTATCATTAGGATCACCGAACACAAGGCAGGAATCCAAGCACACATATGAAGGGGGCTGCATTATGGTACTCTAGTCACAAATATAGCCTAGGCTACTCTTTACAATTAATCCTATTCGGGTGAGCATCAGTGGGGTGAAGTAAAGACAGGATAAACTGGCTTTGACCATTCCTCTCTGTGAGGCATACAGTGGAAATCTCAGCAGGGAGCTTATAAACATGTGTCAAATGTACTCATTTATAAAGTAGGCAACACATTCTATTCACAGGAGGTAGTTCAGCTGGATATTCAAGACAGTTTTGTGTAGTGCGCATCAGCCGAGCACAGGTGTGCCGCTCGCGTCTGCAGAGCTCATTACTGTGCAGGCAACAGATCCATCACCTGTGCGCGCTGAGCGTTCACAGCTGGCCGTACTTTGCCTTGCAGTGCAAGATGTGTTTGTGCAGTCTGTCTATCCTGTCCTGGAGAACGCCGGCGTGCTCGTCCGAGAGAAACCCCAGTTCCCGGGAGAGGGGCTCGCTGTCCCTGTAGAGCTCCAGCAGCCTCCTCCGGGAGTCCCCGCGCCTGTGCAGCTCCGCCACGCGCTGCGCCGTCCTCCTTCTGAACACGCACACGGAGCCGAGCACCGCGCCGTGGTACTTCTCCCACATGCCCAGCACCCGGAACCCGTGCACCAGTCCGGCCTCGTTGTCTATGAAGACCAGGTCACCGCGGGGCGCGCGGAGGAGGTTGTTGGTGTCCCTCTCCATCACGCGCGGGTCCCACTGCAGGCTGAACAGGTTGCTGACGAGCCGGTCGAAGTTGGCGGTCAGGTAGTCCAAGGCGATCAGGTCGCTCCACTGCACCAGCTCCAGGAGCTCCGGCGTCGTCTTGTTGCGGAGCTCCCGGAGCAGCGGGTGCAGGCCGCCGCTCTCCTGCCGGAGCGGCGCCGGCGTCACCACGCCGGTCAGGTTGGAGACCCACTCGGTGAGGGAGACCACGGCCCGGTCGCTCCACTGCAGCCCGCCCACCCGCGCCCTCACGGCCGCCCACTGGTCGCCGTCGCCGCCGCCGCCGCCGCCCAGCTGGGACAGCGTCAGCGGCGGCAGGTTCGTGATGCCCAGCAGGGCGGCGAGGTAGTACGTCAGCGTCTCCCCCTGCACCTGATCCGCGTTGATGCCGTAGCGCACGCACGCCCTGGTCCCGTCCGCGAAGGTGGCGAGCTGGTTGGAGACCCGGCCGCAGCCGGGCTCCAGCCTCACGATCGGGCGCGCCCGGGCTCTCTCCCGCCAGGCCCGCGCGTACTCCTCCGTGAAGCCCACGGGGACCAGCTCCTCCAGCCGCTCGCTCCAAAAGATCCCGTCCTCCACGGGGGGGCCCGGCGCGGCCGGCCCCTCGCCGTGCCCGTCCGCTCGGTGACCTCGGCTCCCCGTGCGGTTGCGCGCCTCGAGCCGCCCCCCCAGGCGCGGCCCCTGCGCCGGCGGCACGGCGAGCAGCACCCGGAAAGTTTTGGCGGAGAGGTCCGCGGGGAGACCCGGGTGGAGGGAGCCTGCGCCCGGCGCCGAGAACCTCCGCCTGTGCCGCTCCAGCCGGCTCTCCAGCGCGCTCCAGGCGTAGAAAACACTTGCGAGGGCGCACAGGAAGAGAAGGGCGAAGAAGTTTGCCGTGACAGCCCTCATGGCGAAGACCACCCGTCCCCGTCGTCCCCGTCCCCACTCCGGAGACCCGCAGAGGGGGGGGGAGGCTTTGAAGGAGATACGGGAAGAACCGATCAATTTATTTCAATCCACGGATGAGCCGGAGCGCCGCGCGTCCCGTAGCCTGCGCGCCCTCCCCCCTCCTCCTCCTCCTCCTCCTCCTCCCGAGCCCCGCGGGCTCACAGGCGGACTGTTTGAGATCGCAGGGGGGACAGGGTCTCCGCGGCGCCGTCAGTCTCATCTCCCGTCCCGCGCGGATGCCTCGACGTACCCTTCCTCTGCGGGAAACCGAGGGGGCATTTCGGATCGCCGCGGCGGATATCCTCTATCGAGCGTTCTCCGTTGCAGCCCGGCGGCGCTGTGGGGGCTTTCTGTCCGCGTACACCTCTCCGCCTCTCATCCTGCTCTCCCTCTCTCCCTCTCTCTCTCTCCCTCTCTCTCTCTCCACCGGGCGCTGGGTGAGTTTGATTTGTGGTGGTGTCGGCTCTCAGAGAGACACTAGGCGGTGAGACACGTGACTCCAGTCCCGAAACGGTGGGCGGATCGTGGGAAGGAGGGTTCAGAGAGGAGCGGGGCAAGTGCACCGCGCGTGTGTGTGCGTGTGCGTGCGTGTGTGTGTGTGTGTGTGTGTGTGTGATGTGAAAGGATTGTGTGGTATTGGCAAAGGCAGCCGTTATGATAATTGATACCTAGGGCAGAAATACTTTGGAAACAATGTCACCATTTGAAACAAATTATTTCCTGCCTGTGTACCGAGCGGAATATCCCGTGTCAACGAGGCAAAGGCAGGCAGGCGTGCGGCGGAGGGTGAGCCTGCCCGGGCAGAGTTGCAGAGTTTACCCAAATCTGTGCAAAGTGTTCGCCCACCTTTTTTTTTTTATTCGATTTCTAATTTATGATCACCATTAGGGCTCACAGAGGGCCCTAAGTAGTATCAGCACTTTCTCTTTCATTGTTTTGGCTCTGTAGTCCAGCACATTGGATTTGAAATTAAAGTATAACTGTGGGGTTTTTTTTTTTTGGTTTAATGGGTGTTTTTTTTTTTTTTTTTTTTTTTTACTTATTTAGCCAGGAGAGGCAGGGGATGACATGCAGCAAAGGGCCTCAGGTCAGACTCAAACCCGGGCTGCCCCTAAAAGGTTGACTTTTAACTTTAAGGCTGTGTGAGGGTGTTTAGTTGGTGAATAGCGTAGGACGGATTGCACTTTTTGTACACCCACAATTTTAGAACAATGATCCAAAACTAATTTATGCCCCAACAAAGGAATGTTTCTGTCTAGCCAAGTTAGTCACCTGATAGCTATCCAAGGGATCATAGGCCTCACTGCTGATAACCACTGAAGGCAAAAAGCTCCTATAACAAGCCACAAGTGAAGATAACTGCAGTAAAGGCTTTATTTCGGTTCATTTTAAAGACCCTCACATGTAATTATCAGCATTTCAAACAATCTATGACGTGACATTAATTGCATTTTGTGCATGTAAATAATCATTTAGGTGTATTTTTAAAAGTTGCCTTAATTTAAATGAATTCTGTTTAGACTTAAAGGTGCAAAGACGTTTTCCTCCATTTCTTGTATTTATTTCCAATTATATTCAAAATTTGCCTGAAATTAAACTTTGACAGAAAATATTACATGATCCACTTACTGGATTTTTACTGGAGCTTTCTACCATAGCTCACCGTTTCCAGCAGCAGATGGAGTTTGCTCACTCATGACATACTTGATAAAAAACCTTGTTTCAGTATTTAATAGTTCACGCTCCTGTTTTGTATTCTTAGAGACCAACGTTGTTTCAATTTCTGCTGTTAAGTATTTGATCATTTTCCTATGAAAACCCGGGGCACAATAAAGTCAACTGCTTGTGTCATCCTTGGCCATGCTTTTGTTAAACCAAATGTAACATGCACACAAACCCCTTTATACACATCTCCCTCATTAAATGATTCCTCATTAGCATCCCCCCACACTCTTTACCATTCGACTCATGTTTTCGCCCTGTATCTTGAACCTCAGTTTCCTAATCAAATTAATTGGGTCATTTTTATAGCGACATGCTGGCATGCTAAATTGCCTGAGTCGAAAAACAGCCGCAGACAAGAATACTCAATTACACCCAGTAAACTAGAGGTCCACTAATGTATGCTTGAAACGCCTGAAGCTCTGAAACTGTTATCTCCATGCTGATATTCGTACTATTTTACAGCGTGAAGAGAAACACACTGAAATACACAAAACCCATCAATACTAGTATATCTTTTAATATCTAACATCATGCAGGGATTGGCAGGAGACCACTTATTGTACACAGGCAGGTGAAATGATTCTGATGTGATCATATTGCTCATGTGGCCTTCACCAATAATTTGTTCAATTCCCAGCCTGTGTTTGATTCTGCAATGCAGATTGACAGCGGCGGCGGCGAGAGGGAACAAGAAATCACAATCAATGCACGAGTAGAGAAACATTTACAAGTCCTAGAATCTCAAGAAATGGTTTGGTGCATGGCTGAGCATGTTTTTCTAGGCAAAAGAGTGGGTCCTTGCGGAGGTGGGTTTTTCTTCCATCTTGTGTCAGAGCTGTTTAAAACAAATTAGCCTTTGCAAATTGCACACTCTGCCTGTGTCCTAGAAATGCAGATTGTTAGGGATACTAAGTAGGCTTACTAAATACAACCAAGTATAGACAGCTATAGAATGGATACTTTGAGTTTGAATTAATGTGTACATCAGTATGGCATGTTATCTCTCTGCTTGTTCTCTAGCCAGGTCTAGCTGCTTCCCCTCACTTTCCCCTTTAAAGCTGAGTAACAGCAAGACTTCCACGGTCTAGACATAGGAAATGAAGAAGGCTTAAGTGCATTGCTGGAATTCTGTCTGATGTGTGTTGCTTTTTAGGAGTGTGGGGTAACTGCATTTACTTGCTCAGAAAGGGTGTCCCTTTCTTGCGGGGCGCAAGTGCGGGCATGTTCTCATATCAAACCTATCCGTTTCTTGCCATGTGCTATCTGCAGGTCAGCGAGCCTCTGAGCAAACCCCCCCCCCCCCCACATTCCTCACTCTGCTTTCCTCGTAAATCCCACAGCAGTCCCAGGAGGGCCGTAGCACAGGGAAAGCCTTTCTCCACCAGTCATGGCTGTCCGTGGTGGTCAAGCTCTGCAGTGACACAAGAGAGCCCAGACCGTCTGTCATTCTGTCCGCAGCCTCACAGTATACCCATCACCGACCGTCTGACCACGCCACAGCTGTGATACAATCTCGGGTTCTCTGTGTGGTGCCTGTCTGCCTGTGCGGATGGACAGGGCGAGTCAAAGGAGACATGAAGGGATGGGGACGGAGGAGGAGAAAGTGCAGGCTTTTGTCACTTCCCTCCTAGTCTAAGGTTAGTTCACGCTGAGCAATAACTCATAGGTCCCTTGACACTCTGCAGCACTCTGTTTCCTGGACTGAATAATGAATGTGCGGGGCTTCCATTAGCGTTGAAAGCTACGATTATTTCACAGGGCCTGACAATTACTCATGCTCAGGGAATCAGGGACAGGGCGGGGGACATCCATGGGGATGAATTCATCGCCTCCTGGTTGATGTCTATGATGAAGATATCTGTGTGAGCGTGCAAGAATGTGTGTTCTTTGGACCTGCTCATATTTAAACCAGCATTATAAGCAGATAATAAGAGGGAGGTATGGTGATTTGATTTAGTATTCTAGCGGTGAGTACGTGTGCACACTGAACTGGCACCTTTTTTTTTAATCCAGAAAGTTGGATATTGCCATCTGTTCAAGAAGCCCAGCATGTGCTTCTATCTACTCAGAATGCTAGAATGTGGCTGCGGTAAACTTGCAGCTCAGGATGTACCATTACAATAATACTCCAGAGACAGATAAGACATTTCTTTTAACTTCTGGTGACGGAGACACGATCTTGTCAGCACTTATCTCAGCCCTTATCTCAAGTAACGCTATGGAATTGTGCATAAAGTGCACAAAATGTACCTCTAGTCAGCACCCCTTCTTGGCTTCTTTTAGCTGGCAGATGTTGCTGGGGTTGAATGTGAGAGTTTACGCAGCTTAATTCTCAACCGTGGTGTTTTTAGGGTGATGCTGTTTTTAGAAGCAACAGCAGTCTCCCTCCTGGCTTTATGTTAAAAACCGGAGTCTTGGAGGCAGCGGGCAGAAACAAGCAGCCTATGCAGAATCAAACCGAAGCTGCTCCTACATTGAGGGATCCGCTGCACCGCTGGGACCTGAGCATGGCACACAGCCACCAAAATGCTGCCCTTTTTTTTCCGCCATTCACTGCGGTTTCATTAGTTTGCCTTTGCCAATTTCCTGAAACGTAGGCTCAAGGCTTTTAGCGATGTCTGGTCAGTTACTAATTGCTAATGAATGAGTTATTGTTAATGAAGGCTGAATTAGTCTCTCAGCCATGGAGGAAAAGCAGGAGGCTTGTCTTATTGATGTACCATACGCCCCCTCTCCATCTGGTCTCCATGCAGCAGCAGTCAAAGAGAGGGTTTTGAACCAGCAGAGGAGTGGGCCATTGAAATTCAGTGCTACACAAGGGAAACCCTCTTACAAGACCGAGATCGGGAGGGGAGGAAGGAGATGTACTGTCGAGCCACTCGATTAAAGAATCAGTGTCCAATCTCCCGGATTACACCCCTTGACCTGCCACGCCAAATCCCCTATTAAATAAGTCAAGAATTGAATTCTTTTTACTTTCTCTTCTGCTAACTGGCTTATTGACTCAAGGGTGCTCAGTGCTTTGTGGCGAGGTTTGACTTTAAATTGGCTAAAGGGAGGGCTTAAGAAAATCTGATCATTATTAGGAAAGTCATGACATTCAAAGCCTTGGTGTGGTTTTTCCAGATGAAATGCGCTGTGTGATATGGTTTTGCCCCAGCTCTTGTGGAGGTCACACGGTCAGTTAAGATTAGAGATGGTGGTTGAATGTCCTCCTAACGTTTCAGCGAAACATTTAGCGTCTTCAAGTTTAATGGGCGAGCAGCGTGAAGTGCTCGCTCTCATCATATCACATTGGAATGAATCTTGTGCATGTGTGAGGGAGGAGTGCTGCGGTTCAGAATCAGAATTAGATTTATGGCCAAGTAGGTTTTCACACTCAAGGGATTTGTCTTGGACTATTGGTGCAACAGTAGACATAACAAGTATAAATAATAGAAATACAAGAAAGATAAGCAAGTACTGCAAGAGAAGAAGTAAGTGTAAAATAGAACATTGACAATAAAATATGAAGAAATATTATAAATATGATAAGAAATCTACATCTGCTTCCTCAACTCCTCCCCGCCCTCTCCAGATTTCAAACTGGTTTTAGCAACCACTAATGAAAAACATTTAGGCTTTTCAGCATATGGCAGCAGTTTACACAGAGGATTGAGGGAATTCAGTCAAATTCTTTTGAACAGATGTATGGAGATGTGCATATCCGCGTGATTTATTTTAATCAAATCTCCGGATAAGCCATTCTTTCTTCTTTCTGCACCATGCTCAGCTCATGTACAGTGCTGATAACAACTAGGCTAAATTAACTTGTGGGCATTTTGCTCTGTAGATGATAAGAAGTTCATATTTCATATGGATAAATTGACAGTCTAAATTACATAAACAGTCCTGTGCAGTGCCATATTATATACATATTTATTTGGCTTATGGTGAGCCCTGAAAACACATGCAAGTTTATGAGAGACTGGACTAGATATAAGCTGGACATGAGTTGAAAAAAGAAATGAGAGAGAGCTGCTCAAAGTGTGACAGCTCAGGCAGCGGTAGTTATCAGCTGTTACAGATCTAGATATAATAGGTAGACATAACCTATATATAGTACATTGGTTACATTTATCTATTAGAAAATTAATTAATTTTCTGCTCAAAACCACATTTTGTTCATTAAACACCAACTCTTCATTTCAAAATGCAAAAAACGTTCTCTACGTACACTAACTCTATCACAGCAAACCTGACTCAAAATCAAATCCTTCTTTAAAGAATGTACAATAAAGAAAAATAGTAAGCGACAGAATAGCTGCAGTAAATGGCAGCTAGTGATCAACAAATAATCCAACATACATGGCCTTGGTTCCAATTGTGTACAAATAAAATCCACAACTACAGTTAAAAAAAAAGGCACACAAGGGAACAAACAAAAATGCACAGTCCTGTTCTAATCTATACAATCTTCAGCATTTGGCCACATGTTCTCATACACATCACGTCTTACGTCGCGTGAACTTTGGTTAGAAACATTTGGCATGCCTTATCCAACCCTGGCAGTCTCCAGCTGAGATGTTCAGGAGGGACATTTGGTCATGTGGCCGATGATCATATACTTTCCACATCCAGGCAAAAAATTCCTCAGTGGGGTATAGGACGGGTGAGTAGGTAATTAATGAGTAAATCAGCTATTTTTCAATTTTTCAATGATCTGTTCATTCAAAAATGCTTATCATCTGTTTCAATATAGCTTTGGAGCTGCCGTTGTTGCAGAAGTAGAGACTTTTTTTAACTATATTTAAGGTTTTGAACATTAGGTTTTAATTTCTGGCATGCTGTGTGCAAGAATTTATAAATAAGACAAAAAAGATCCATAAATTTGGTATTGGGTAAGCTTGTATATAAAGACAATGTAAGCATTTTTAGAAATGTGTTAATTGACTACATATTGTGTGAAAACCACATGAATTGTGCTAATGGTATGATCCAGAACAGCCTGATATTGTGCTAATTGTGTTTAGAGTTTTGAAGATATGATTTCAGATTGGACCAAAAGGATGTAAGTGATTGTAAAAAAACTGTAAAACAGTTGATTACACCTTAAATTATGTTTTAACATTAAAAAACATCTTAACCTGGCAGCACATGAGAACATTTCTGATATTTCAGTCCTAAAATGTATTTCTCTCAGTTGCACTCCCTTTTTCCAGCTCCTCAGCAGTAGTAATAATGGTGTTGGAGGAAGGAAAGGCCAGAATCCCGGACACAAGAATGACCCCTTGGCATTTTGACCTTTTCCTTCCCAGGAGGCTGGTAGTGTTGACAGGAGCCTGGTGGGGGAAGGGTAAACAAACGAGCCGCATGAAAAAGAATTCCAGACAACGGCTCGAAAAAAAACTGAAAACCTTACTTAGTACTCACTCAGCCTCTCACTCCAAATTAGCAACGCAATGCAGACTGTTTAAGTTAGCGGAATCTTGTTAAATATAAAAATAGTGCAGCTTGATTCAAAGAATTGTCTACTTTTGTAAAACCTTTCGGGTTTTTGGCACAGCATTTCTAAATCAGGAATAATCCCTTTACTCTTATCTTTTAATCTTTGTTCATTTCTCTGAACTGTGCTGCATAAATAACAACATCCTGCGTGTCTTGCTGAGCCTAAAATCAGTACAAGTATATAAGATAGGCTTCTCCATCTTTCAAAATCCTGGAGAGGAGGCTCAGCGATCTGGCCATTGCATACCGGCTTTATTTCACTGGAAATCAGCTATAGAGTGGAGGCTTGATCATTTATGGCTGTGGCCTTGTGGAACTAGCCTTTTCCATAAGCATTGATGGTGAGTGTATTTTTCTTGCCTATGCTTCACTGGTGCCTGGAATCCCTAATGTGGCATGTAGATGCTCGGCACTGATAGATTTGTGTCCCTCGGGACAGGTTTGTATCACTGTTGGCTGTCAGCGCATACATTATGCCGTTTAAGCAAGAATGATCACTGCTATTAACAACAAAGCAGGCCCAATTGAATAATTTAATGTAGTGGCAGTGGCTCGTTGCTGATAAAAGAAGGGAGCGTAGAATTGATCAAACGGCCAGCCTTCACCCAGCTGTGGGAATATAAATAATAAAATAAGATCAGAGTGATTAGTTATGGTGCCCTGTTCCCGTCCGGTGTCTACTACTTACATTCCTCTCCCACTGAGATTTTCGCTATGGACATCTTGGTTCCACTTTGCTGCTTGCAATGGCAAATCAATACGTTCCATAACAGATGGAAGTGGGAACGATGGGATGCACTTCATGTGAAATCCTAGAAAGTGATGTGCTGCAGGAAAGATGTCCTATTTTTCTCTCTCTCCTCGCCTTAATCTGTACAGGTTTTTGTAAGTTCCAAGAAAGACATACCATCTCTTCCACATCAGGCCTGTTTATAAGTCTTTAAAGGCTTCTCTGCATTCATCCCACGTCAGAAAGACATTTCATGGATTTGTAGGCTCTGACTCCCTCTAGAGGGAGTAAAGATTAAGAACAGAGTATAAACAGCATTATGCCTTTTCCCATAACCATTCCCACTCCCTTAAAATCTATATTTTTGAATTTTCTAAAAACAAATTTCACACTGGTGATTCAGTTTGCAGGAATAGGAGCACAAAAATTCACGCCGTCTGAAATGGTTTTGGGCTTTTTGGCAGATTTGCCCATCTACTTTCACAAGAACACTGGGCTCACTGATGGGATGGGTGATATACATCAAAAGTCGAATGTCTCCACAGTCACACAGCAGCCTATGCTATACTGTTGCATGCTCTATCTTCAGCTGCCTGTGTTGTAGGAGGTTAGACATCAATATTGGCCATGCATGATGTAAGAGTTCTGTAAGGGGAAATTTATTAGAGACCGAAACACATCCTCAGCTATCAGGAGGATTTATCGGTTACTTGAGATCATAGCGCTATTGCTGGCGAATGTCTTAAGTGTCTTGGAATAACATGTTTTGATCCAAGATCAGATTATTATTTTTAAGTTTCTGTTGCTTGAGGATTGATCCTAGAAAAGTGAGCCTCTCTTTGACATTCTACTAATTTAGTCCAGGCCTTTCAACATTGTGGCTTTTACTCTGGAAAGTTTGAAATGAGAGCCATGAAAGAAGATCAAAGGGTTTTTGAAATTAACTTTATCTTTGTGCAGAGCCAATAATGTCGATAGTGGGAGTGCATTTTTATTTGTCAGAAATTGTTAACAATTTAAAAGAGCTTTTGCTCTCTGTTCTTGTTTAGTTTAATGTTCTGGTGTTTTCTTAAGTTAATTGCTAATTTGTTCTCTCCATGTGTGTCTCTGTCTCTTATACACACACACACACACACACACACACACACACACACACACACACACACACACACAAACACACACACACATGCAGACACACGCACTCACACACACACAGTCCCGTGTTTCTATTGCTTCAGAGGACATTCATTTCCTGGAGACTTACCCAAACCCTAACTATAACCGCTACTTGCCTAAACCTAAACCTAACCTTGCCTTAACCTTAAACCAAGTCTTCTCCCTAAAATGTGATACTTTTTATCTTAGAATCTCAAATTTTACAATTTCAGGGTGGTCTGTATGACATGTCAGTGTTACTTACTGTAATATATGAAGCGATCACTTAGGAGGATACACCCCTTTAAGAAAAGATAAGTATGTTACATTACATAGAATGCACACAGACTTTCCTTCTCGACCACAAGCAAAACCAAGAGGTCTTGGGTGTCTTAAACCTCCTAGTTACTGAGACTGCCTTGACATATGAATTGCTATGTGGTTGGCTTTGCGGTCGGGACGGTTGCCCACGTTCCCAAACATTTGTGCATTTCCATGTTTGGCCACAAGAGGCTGCTGTGCACACATAATCTCTCGTAGAATTTTGTCTTAAACAACAATGCACTGTAGTCTGATGTTTGTGCTGTAGTCTAAGCAAAGATGAAGAGTGAGACAGAGGGAAGACTACCACGAAGAAAGACTATAGAGCTAAAAACTGACAGTGAACATGTCTATTTGCACACATTGATACATTGTACTGTATATTATATTCTACATCGTTATTGCTGGTCGCCTTAATTTATTAGCGTCTTAAATACAACACTGCTGATCCTGTGCAAAAATAAAATATATCTGAAAAAAACACAACAAAACAAAAAATATTACACAGCCATACACACAGTGAAAACAGGTCAGAGACAGTCAAAAGCCAATGAGTAAAAGTGTGTTCAATTTAAAATTTGGCACAGCAGAAACGGATACCACCCTGGATCCACTGTTATTATGATGGCTGCTGAGCAACAAACCCTCCCACAAAACTAAATCCAAAATTAATGTGACTATAAATACGCACAACAGATCAAGTATCGAGAGGGTGGAGCTTCACATCCACACCCGACATCCTGACATCCTGTACAATGAGCATGATCTCTCTCCTGTTTGTTTTCCACTTTAAGCCTCATTAAGGGGCTCTGTTCTATAAAACTAAGAATTCCTCCTGTCAACTGTTCCATTCCTTACACAAAATGCAACTTATGTCACTGAGAACATGTTGAGATCACTGGCTCCTGTCTGGAAGCTCCCCAAGAGCTATAACCAATAGAAACGAATAACAAAACACAGACAGCTCAGAGAGGAGAAACTGCTCTGAAAGCAGCAAAGTTGGAGAGGAGTAGGAGAATTGGAGCGCAGAGGTGATGTGCTGTAAAATGTTGGGTTCCTGTTAATGGGCTTTGGGTGGCTGTTTTCCGCTTTAAAGAAGCTCAGTGGTTCCAATTCTGGTCTCGTACACTGACCTCACCCAGAACAACTTTTTTCTTTCTTTCTCCCACCTCCCCTTTAAATTATTTCCACCACAGTGTCCCAGCCTTGGTGCTCCACTGCATACGGTGACAGGAAGAGGATGAAAAAAAAAAAGATGACCAAAACAGAAACCCAGTTGCCATGGTAGACCCAAACAAACAGTCCCGTGTGAGACAGTTGTCTGGTTCATTGGCCGCGTGGCTATTCTTTAGTAGCAATGACACGACAAAGGTCACTGTATGACAAACACGGATCAAGGGAAGGAAGTGCAACGGTCTAATAAACAAAAGCAGAGGCAGGTCTGTAGGACACGGTGTCTCATGGCGGAGATCTCATGACTCCCTGTGGAAAGTTTGAAAGTCTCCTCATCCCTCCTGCATACCATACTTTTCCTCTCTGTCTCCTCCCATGTGCTTCAGAGGTTTCCATTGTGAGAGTGGCATTTTTTTATGCCAGCGTGGTTCCGTCCTTTAAGTAGGGAGCTTGGTCAGCAGTAACTCAAGGAGCTTCTAGTGCTACCGCTACCAGCTCTAGTCGTTCTTCCCCCTTCAACAATTTGATTTTCAGAGTTTTTTAGACTCTGTTTGAGATCTCACAGCTGGAGTCTTAGATTTATAATCTTAAGGCCCATTTGGATGATGGCATGACACTATTCTGAGACAAATCACACTCATGTCACTGAAAGAGAACGTGAACTTGTTGAAACATAGTCAGTCTCCAATTTATTTTCATGGGTAGTCCTTGTTTGATTGGACAATATTTAATATCAAATAAGTAACTAAGTTCTCTGGGTTTCAAGCTTTTAAATCTCAATTAAACAGTTAAAGATCAAAATAAATATGCATAATAATGTTATTCTATGGTTTGCAATTACTGGCTGATTTTACATTTGGCTGTGCATGGATTTGATCTACGGATATTTTGCATATGATGTATTTTGGATAGAGTTGTTTCCTATTAAAATAAGTTGTTTCCTATTAAAACTTTATCTTGTAAGGATCAGCTATATTCAGAGAAAAAGCCCACATTTCACTTCAAAGTTCCTGAGAAGGTTTACATTATGACTACATGCAATAGAGGCTGACTCGACTGTACAGCATGTTTCAGCATGCTACATGCTGGATATTATATGGGTCTGGAGCTCACCGGGTCACGTATGCATGTGCGTTTGCTCAGATATGTGCACTGTATCTCTAGCATCCTATCTATAGATGCCCTGGTGCTATTATAATCTTTACTTTAATGTGGTTCCCTGCTGTTGCAATCTCCAGCAGATGGACCTTTTGCTGTGGGATTAACAGGGTGTAATAGGATGTGAAATCCAAGTCTTTGTCATTTCCAGCCAGGGCAGCCATAGCTGCATAGCTTTACAGGGTGTAGGCTCAGGAGGAAAGATTCAGAGCTTCAACAAAATAATGTGCAAATGTATTTGACCTGACTTATAGATTGAAGTAAATCAAAGCCAGGCAGGGCCCATTTGGAATGTGACTTGAAAAGCTCCACGTGAGCTAAAACTATGTTAGATGTTGCTTGATTACTAGAATACAATATGTGTTTCAAGCACTGCATGCTTTGAAGTATCTGCAATTGGATGGGCAACGGAAATTATGTGAAATGCAATTCTTGAGGCACTGTATCTAACTTAATCTAGTATGACATACATATAGACATAAATGAAATATCAAAATGAGGATTATAAGCATGCAGGGGAATGGGCCTCATGTATACAGGGTCATTAAGTTCAGGCACATATCCTAAGGCACATTCAAATGTGTACTGTATATCTTTTTCCAGTATATTCAGACTAATTTGGCCTCATTTTCTCTTTCATTTTGTGTCACTTAATATCATGACAATCTACCTCACCTCTTTTTGTTCCCCTACTCCTCTTTAATTGCATGTGTGGAAGAGTGAAAAGACCCGTGAGGTGAAAGGACAGACAGAGCCCTGCTCCTCTCTACGGACAGATAATTATACATAAACACAGTGGCTGTGCAGAGAGAGTAGTTAACCTTAAAAGAGTTCATAAAAACAACCTGTCTTCATAAGTGGAGTGTTCTCTTTGGAGTGCAGCACATAAATGGGAGCATATTTTGGCATCCAGTTTGACACTGTCCTGCACTATTAAGTTACTAAACTGCACCTTGTCATGGCACTATGCTCCTGGCAACAGTTGTCGCCGGCTTTGCTTAAAAGCTGCTGCAGGCATCTGTCTTACCTGTGAAGCAGGCGGCCTGGTTTCCATCCCCCCGTTCTAATGGAGACGGCACGGTTCTGCCATGATAGAGACCATTAAACGCTGGAAAAAAACTGTGCTTGTGTTTACTCTGTGTCCACTGTGTAACCATAGAAATGGGATGAATGTGATGCCATGATTAGATTCCTTCATATTAAAACCACATGGCTCCATACTCAGACACCTTCATTTTGTCTGACCCTGTGAAAGCTCTGGGATCTCACCCACAAATAAGTAAAAGCTATTGATAATGAACCAATCAGATAACAATTTGGAACCTAGTTTTACAAACAGCCTCTGAAAAACATTCTGTGACGAATGTGTAGTCAACAGTGGATGTCATTAAGTGTAATGGCTCCCAGGTAATTTGTTGTGCCCCTACTGCACCACTTCCTTCATGTACTTGGTAATGAGGTTTTACTGTGTGCTGTGGGCAGGGGGCCCATTCTCTTTGACCAACCGCAGTCACTGTGGTGCCAAATGAGAAGCTTCTACAATGCAGCCCAGGATGAGCGTGATCTGTGGGTCATGAGAAAATGCTTCTCTCTACTACAGTAATAATTTGGAATTTTTCTGAAAAAACTGTGTGTAACAGTGGTTTCTGACTCAACGCGCAATAACTAATAGTTAACGTGATCTTACAAATCAGCCAGTTGGGAAGCTATGAACTACACCAAATTGTAAAAACAATAACAACATTCATTCTGCTATCCTAGTATCTTGACCCCTCTTTGATTTTTTCTGTAACGCTTGAGATGTTGTCTTACTCAAGTCCTGGTAGGTTCAGAGTGTAGAATAATTATTTACCCATACCCATTATCTTCTCTACTGGGAAATTATCGCTGTCATAACTTCCTGCGCCCATCTATGACCAGACTGCATTGATGTGGAGCTAAGCATATTGCGCTTTGGTGTGAAAGCCCTATTAAGTATTGTTTCGTGGGATGAGAAATTCTCCTGCTTTCTAAGGTAAATATTCAATATAATTAAAAATAAATCAAAAATTGTACACTTTTTCCATTTATGTAATACTATATATATATATATATATATATATATATATATATATATATATATATATATATATATATATATATATATATATACACAGTCTACTCTGTATTCTTCTGACAGTAGACTGCAGCTAGAGTCTCTCTGAAAATACTATACCACATTAACCTGAAAGCCTTGGGTTTCATATAATAAACCATTAGGCATCTGGACAAACAGTAGAGAGGTGGTGAAATGTGGATAGAAAGCTCAGCAAGGCAGACAATATTTCCTTTCCCCCCTCTCTTCCTTGATTTCCTTTTTCCTTCTCTGTATCCCCCTGTCTTCATTTGCCTATTTTCTTCCTAAAATCTCTTGATTTCAGTCTGTTTTTCAGTTTCCCTACCAAACACATACACAGACTGGAACACTGCTCATGTGTTTCCTCTGTGGTTTAAATCCTGCTGTTTAGGAAACTGCCCGGGATATTTGATTCTCCTGCTCTGAGTCGTTTGATCTGTATTCCCTGTTAGCTCTTGCATGCAGCTCAGAGTCTCAGTGGGAAAAAAACAACAAATGAATTAATTCCAGCGCTGTATCCAGCTGAAATAAAACACACCCAGGAGATCATACAAAATAACAAGCCTTGTAAAAAAAAAAAAAAAAGTATCTTGAGCAACTGTGTTTTGACTGGCTACTTTTCTGTTGTGAATCACAACTCCAGCAACACTTGTTGTCTACAGAAAAACTTTACTTTCTGTTGTTAAAGTCTTCAAGTTTGTAAGCAGATTTGCAATCATGGATAAAACTGTGTAAATTAATTTTCTCTACCATTTGATTTGCAGAATAACATTTTCAGTGTTGTAATAAACTTAATTATGTAATTTCTATTTGTATGTATATCTACAGTACGTATGGATATAAAATTATGCATAGTATCATTGGGAAAACACTTCTTCTGTTCTCAGTCAACTCTCAGCAAGAAAGCAAATGAGCATGTTTTTCAAAATATTAAAGAATTCCTTTAATCTTATTGTTATTACTGACTGAATGCAGTTGTTTAGCACACACTGCTTTCTGAGACTATACACAGCTGCGGCTTTCAAGCCGGGCAAGATGTGAACTTGGAAAACAAAGTCTGACCTTTTAGACATGAAAACAAAAGCAGTGAAGCAGACATGAATTCTATCACCACATCATTGGTCATGACAGTGTGGCATACAGTAGAACATAAACTGGTTGTTATGTGCTTTTACACATTGTGTGTGTGTGTGTGTGTGTGTGTGTGTGTGTGTGTGTGTGACACCATAATGAGTTAAGCATAAAACGCTGGAGCCTGCATTCATTCAGGAGGAGTGACGTCGTCCTCTGAGCGGAGCGGGGGGGGGGGGGGGGGGGGGGGAGTTTTTGGGAGACCACTGCAAGTGGAACTCCTTGCGAGGCTGGGCTGTAACCTGAAGCCAAAGAGAAGGGAGAGAGAGGAGTGAGAGAGCAAAATAAAGTGAGTGAGCGAGAGAGGGAGAAATGGAGGGAGGGGGAGGGAAGGACTGAAGGGCCGAGGGAAGGTGATGTCAGCTGAGTTCAGAAAGTAAACAGAGTTCCAGACTTCAGCATGCTGTCTGCGGGACGGGAACTGCAGCTGGGGCAAACCCGTGGGGGCACCCACACAATCTCCTGGACCAGCACCTTTATCTCTGGGAAAGAGGGCTGGTCCCTCTTCATCTCCCTCTTCATCCTTATCTCCTTACCCCAAGGGACAGCCTGGCCCTACGGTAAGAGACTGGCTAAGACGTTACCTTCACTGCTCTTCTCTTCCTCCCTCTCCCTGTCTCAGTGTTTGGCACAGCCTCTTGGTTTATGTTCTTTGTTCTCAAAAAGCCGGCATCAGCACTCTCTCCATCCCCTCTTCTCTCCTATCCTTTAAGAGCACAACGGCGCTCAGCAAGGCTTGTAAAAGAAAAACCCACAGTGAGGCAGTGATGTAAAATACAGCTTTTCACAGAGGCAAAAAGCAAAAAACAAAAAACAAAAAAAACAAAAACAAAAACAAAGAAAATGCATTGACAAGTTTGTGCAATCTTTGACTTGTGTGGGTTGTTTATTGTCCCATAAAAAGGGGATCTGTGATCTTCATACTCCTTTCTACTCATTGCAGTTGTTCTTTGAGTGAAATAAAAGTGAGCTTGTTTTTCTACTCTTAAATAAAAGAAGCAGCAGTTGGATGCGGCCACACATTCTTTGAGGTAAAGTTAGGCGGTTGGAGTTCTAATAGGGCTGTTGAATCTTGGCACACATTCCCTTTTGTGCTAGAGCTTCTCTTAAAATCCTGAAGGTTTGTTATGGGTGAGCTCTCCCTGAGATGGACATCGTCTCTGCCTATATACCCGGGGTGACCATTTGAACTGCTGCAGGAAGACATGAGTCACAATTGAGTCAATCACGCTGGCTGTGGTAATGTGTATACCATGCACCGTCTCCAAGAGTCCTAACCAAACCTCTGCCCTCTGTGTGATTCCTTTTCTCACGGTTACCACACAGTAAAATAAGGCCTTCAATTTGTAATGTTGGTAATTGTGGCAAAGGGCTGGGCAGAGCACAGCTGTGTTGAGCTGCAGTGATTAAGAGAATTCCCTCTGGCAGATTTACCTACTTGTGTTGTTGTCGGCTGAGTCACTCATTGCTGTTTCATAATCGTGCATTATCAGCTGATGATAGATGTTTTCTGTTGAGCAACCTAAAATAGTTTCCTTGTTTTTAAAGCAGAGCAGACTTGTTTATATGCAACTCCTGACTTCGTGGACATGTCTGTTTACGTGTGGCTGTGTGTGTGTGTGTGTGTGTGTGTGCCTGTATTTATGTCCATTTGTGCATGATTTGGTTGTCCCTTCGGACGCGTTTTTGAACTATGAAGGCTTCCTGTTTAGGATTTTCCACCCACCTGAATCCTGACATGTCCTCTTCTTCTGGCCCACTCTCCTTATAGTGTGTTTACCTGTAAGTCCTCAGGGAAGTTGTCAGGGCTACTGGGTTGTGTGCAGTAGGAAACAAAGTCCAAGGCTAGCATACTTAAAAAATATGTTACACTGGAGAAAGTGAATTGTTGGCACAGAATATAGTTACAAGAATAAAAAAACATGGCCTCTGATTGAGCATTTGGAAAAATAGTGTGTCATATCAGACTCAAGAGTTCATTCTAAGTTTAAGAGCTAAATGCTGAAAACAAGTGCACATCTCAAACTCCTGTTTGACCTACACTTTGATGTATGTAAATACCATTTCAACAAAGTGGATAATACAGTGATAGGGTATTTCATTGGGTTTGTGGTTTCCTGGCGGAGGAAAGTTTATTTAAAGCAATCTCCAGGATGACCACAGGGATCAGCGCTTGGGATCGGCGTACATTCAGATACGCCATGTCCACAGAGCTCCTCTGGGAGTTTCCCTATTCCATGACAGCAAAATCCCTCCAACCTCAAAATACCAGACAGCAGCTGTGGGCAGTACGCAAACGGAATTGTACACTTGCACATACATGCACAGCGTGTGCACTCACAGCTGCTGTAAAAACAATTATATTTCCATGATACATCAGCATCAGCATTTTGTCAGGAGGAAACAATTTATTAAGCAGTGATATACAGTATACTGTAACCTGTTCTGACTTAATCATGGCAGTGAACAAACATGACAAACAAACTTGTAATTTGGATGAACTAAACGTCAAAGCAATTTTGGAAAATATGACTATTCTCTTTTCTTGGTGAGAGTTAGATGAGAAGATTGCTACCACTCTCATGGCTGTCTATTAAATATGAAACTTGACATACAAAGTCACCCACGACTTAGCCCCACCGCGACTTGTAGCCTATATCAACAGAAGAACCAATACTAATCGTGTCACTAGGGGGTCTATAAGAGGAGATTGCGCTATTCCATTGGGGGAAAGTGGCTTTAGCAAGTCAGCCTGGTCTGTCAGAGGTTGAAGATAGTGGAATATGATTCCAAATCACATCAGACAACTAAACGTTTACAGATTTTTCAGTGACCAATTAAAACAACGGATTATTAATACATACACATGTCAGCACTAAACTCTCCTTGCACCTGCTATCTATATGTCCTTCTCGTTTGCAATGTCGTTCTACACGTATATACAGTATGCCACTACTGCTTTTACTGTTTTTAACAACTGTGTGTCCTTTTCCAATCTTTAAACTGCATGCCCCGTTTTGTTTTTGCCTTAAGTGTATTTTAGGAAGTCTTTTTTATTACTTTGGCCAGGGACTACAGATGACGACGCCCTGCAGTTTTACAGACAATTATTTCGTGGATGGATGCAGTAACCTCCCTGAGTCTCCGCTGGTTACCTTCAAAGCCAAGTTGTTTGCTACTGTTTCCAGTCTTTGTTCTGAGCTGAGTTAATCAGCTGCTGATGGTAGCTTCATGTTCACCATATAGACAACAGAGTGGTATCAATCCTCTCACCTCACTCGCGCCAAGAAAGCCAAGAAGCACATTTCCCAAAACGTTGAACTATTAGATAACTTAAGTCAAACGTGCAGAACGGAGATACTGCCAGATATAGGTGACTCAGCTACAGTACTGTGTTGTATTTGATAAGCATGTTGAACTCATCCTGAAGTCCTCACTGCTCTGCTCAGACTCTTCTCTGCATTGTGCTCTTTAGATTTGTTTGGAGTTAAAAGCAGCTTAGCCATGGTTGCCAAGGGAAGACAAGACTCAAGCTGATAAGATACAGTTTCTAAGCAGTGAGCTAGAAAAAGACAAACTACACAATAAGTGGTTTAAATGCCACAGCGTGCCTAGCTGCAATTCTGATAACACTTGGATATCAAATTAAAGCTTAATCATGCAAGTTGTCTGAGACACTGGAGGCAGCACTTGGCTGCAAATGTGACCTGGGGCAAAAGTCGATGCTGATGCTAAATAACAACAAATAAAAAAGGCAGAGGCTGACCTTGGGTTTTATTCTTAGCTGAGCACAAAGGAAGTTTCTTCCAGAAAATGATGGCACAGTTTTGGAGCTGATGCAGACGTGAGTCACTTGTAAGGTCAAATTCAGCACATGCAGCATATTTTGAATGCAGTGTATCCATAGATCAATAGTGCTGGTTTCCCAGGGCTTGGTGAAGAGTTGTGTGTATCTGTGATCTTTATATTTGGACAGAATACATTTTTAAGGTAAGAAAAAAAAAAAAGTTCAACCCCGAACAATAAGACAGTAACGTGAAAATGTTATGGTTTGTTCTAGGCAGAAGTCAGAGTTAGAGGGCCGGCAGGGCAGTGACGTCAGACCCAGGGTCACAGGACTGACATGACCCTGGATCTGACCACTTCTCTGCCCCCGGTTAGTAATGATGTCAGTCTCTGGATACACATCAAAGGTGTGCAGCTGAGCCATGCGGCTAACCACCTTGGCCTCTAGCGACTCTGACTCTGTTATGTCTGTTATGATGCCTGTGTCACTGCTATTTTCATTTCTACGGCTTCTTGACATGCATGTTGAGGAGTACATTTAGGAGCTCAACATCTGGAATGGAAAAAGGCAGATACCACTTACATAAGACCAAAAAAAGCCCACGCAAAAATCTGCACACTGAGTTGCAGCATAGAAGGGGAAAAAAACATTTGTGATCTGCTGTTAAATTGTGTTTCTATGGCTTGGTGCCAGCATGTTTCTACACACACACACACACAGGCCCAATACTAGTTATGTGTGCACCGGGGAAATATGTAGACACTATTACACATACTAAAACACATTATTATCAGACAGATTGGATGGAAAGGGCACTAGACAGCCATGAGGCACAATAAAGAAGCAACTTTGTTATTAGATGAATTTCTTCCTTGTTACAGCACCACTCTGACAATTGTCAACACTTCCAGTATGTGATTAAATACACATTAGCCAGGGGCACACAGCACAACCACAGTCTTGGGTTAAATTACAGGTCTGGGGGACAGAACATATTCAAATACATTTCCTCAGTGCCCTTGTTTGGAAAACACTTATACCCAATACAGAATTGTGTCCAAGAAATGATATGGCTTTTGATGTGCTTAAAGCTCAAACACTGAAGGGCCAAGTCTTGCATGTACTATTGCTTTGACAAACACTTGCTTGCAGGCTTACTCCTGTATATGTGCACTTCCACACCTGCTCAGACCGTCCTAAACTGCTTTAAAAACCCACATGAAATTGTTACCGACCAGTCTGTAGTTACCTGCAGCTGTTGACCTGGAAGCCTTACAGATGTGTTTTTACAAGGCAGTAAGCTTATCGCTAACATGAATAAATTGAAATTTCCGGGCCACAGGCCAAAGCAAAGTTATGTAAAAATGAACTCCAGTGTTGTAAATCGGTAAACACCTATTAAGGACAGGGGATAGCCATCCCAAAAAAATAAAGATACATTCCAGCATGCATCCAGCACCGGGGGAGAAACCTTGGAGTCACGCTTCACAGAAAAACATAACAGTCTTATCAACAGTTGCTGGAGGTCAGCAAACTGAATCCGTTCACAGTGAATAAACATTGAAAACGCTGTTGCCTGCGTATTTTTGTCTCAAGGAGGAGCATTAAGAAAACAGCTTGTGGAAATCTGGGAACTAATCCTATCAAAAGTGCATGCGCTTTCATGTCACAGACTGTCTGAGGTGGGACAGGAGATGAATTTCAAGCCCCAGTTATACAAACAAAGTCACATCTATTCTATTCTACTGTAAAACAGGGTCTTCTCTAAGTGTACTGAGGGCAGCTCCAGCCACAGGATGTCATTTCTCTATCTAAGGACAAGACACACAGCTGCAATCCATGTAATGACATTACCAGGCCACCTCATAAAGTCTTTTGACCCTTTCATGTTTATGTCCTATAAATCAGGTTTCACGGCCTCTCTGGCCAGCAGCGTTTACAAACCTCAGAGAGGAAGCAGAGAAGCTATCCCATAAGTAGAAGAGATGGTGTCAGCGCCTCTCAATCCCCATGTGGCAGACGTCACACCTTTTAAAAACTGTTTTCATCCAACACTGTTATTCATTGTAAGGCAGCTAATGGTAGCGGTTAATAAACTAAATTGTAAATTTTGCCAGTAACAATGTCGACCATGGCGTTAGTCTATCCTTTCTTGTTACCCAGCTTCCAACTTGTGTATTTTGGGTCATATTGCATCATACCAACAGTCATAGTTGTTGGAAATGTAGTTGCTTCCAACAGCTCTTTTACCTGGGAGTTCCAGATTAAAGCAGCATGAGGCTAGAGGCTTGAGGCATAATGGCGCCAGGTTTTTACAAGGAAGAAGAATGTGTGGAATAAAAAATAAAATAAAAATAACAATATCCCTAGTTCTGCTGTATCAATTTTGATCTTCATCATAAATCTGTCAATTACAGGAGTGCAATACTAAATCAGCATGGAGCATTCTTTTAAAAGCATGGGCTGGACTTTTTAATGTATTTTAAATTGATTTTACCAAATATATTAAGGGGAATAACAATTTTAAGCAATACTGTGGTACAGGTACAGGTTTTTACTTGCTGTACCATTGTCATAATGCGTATTTGTGCTTGACTTACAGTACAGTGTGTAATCCCACTCTTTGCATAGTGTCCTCTTCTTGTCTCAACAGACATCTCTTTAAACATCCAGGCCATGCCCATGCCATGGATGTTTGTGGTCCTCACAGTTCCACAGAAATGACAATCTGATCTGAAACTATGAGCTTTTTTTTTTTTTTCTCAGGGAGGCAGACTGAGCAAAACAAAAGAAGACAATGCAAGAACAAAACTTTGGGGTTTAAAGTTTACATTGCTTTTTACCACAAGAAACCATTACTGGCTGGTTAGTGTGACAGCATGGGCATTGTGTAAGAGACTTGCATATACAGGCGTGACATTAAGTCATCGTCATGAGATCTATCACACACCATGACACCAAAAGTCGAGCCCATATTATCGAAACAATAAATGAACCTCGGAACAGCAAGGAATCATGACACAGCCTGCAACAACTGCAACAGCCTTATGAAGCACAAACTCTGTCCTTAAACCCTCGTTAAAGTTGACCTCGTGGCATTGCACAACATACTTTCTGTTTGATTAATGTCAGTGTGTATGTGATACCTCACTGTGTCTTCTAGGAGAACGAGCTGAGGAGAAGGCCAGATTTTGCTGGACTGAGATACAATTTATGATATCATTAATGTGGAAGGGCAGCGGGGACGACTCACAGCATTCCAAGACATCTGCGCTTCTCCTGTCTAGTTGACCGTCTGCAAACAACCACTAAGAGATTTATCAACTGCGGCCGTTGCTTTTCTGTGTCAGTGCCTTTGTGTTGTCTCATTTAAAAAACAGACCGATCTTGTGTGTGACTACTGCTTTATGAATTAAACCGGTATCTAACTGTAGCTGTGTGTTTTTAGGTGGCACAGTATCAGGAAGAATAAATGCTGGGAGTCTAGAATTGAGGGCAGAGAAGTTATTATGATTGCAAGTCTGGGAGGAGGGCACGTACAAAATGCTGCACCGACATTGTGCCAAGTTTAAAGTGCAGCTTCTGTTAGTTCTCCATCCACATCTGCCACAAGACAATTTCCACTTGTCTATTTCAGCTTTTAAATCCCCTGTTACATAATCATAACCACTCAGGCTCAAAGGCCCTTGAATCACTGGTTTCCAATCCAATTAAACATTGCATTTATTGGGTAAAAACTTTACAAAGAATATGGTCGGCATTTACACTCATTACAGGTTCATGAAGCACTTTCTGATTAATGATTTGATTCTGTTTTCCATGACAGTGAATTTATCATTGTGGCATGTTGCCTGAGGTAATATAGTACGAAAACACACAGAGGAGGTAAACTACTGAGGAACTTGAGGTCACCTAAAAAGGAGCTTGCAACCATATCACATTGGAAATAACCAGAGAGCCAGTGCAGAGCAGCAGCTAAACACTGGGCTCACCACAATTCTTCCACTGCTGCTGACCATTTACTGCTCTTGTTTACCCACAAGGCCACGCATTGCATTTGTCATATTTTCTCCATGTTTTTCTCATCTTTCCCTCTATTTTTGTACAGGTATGAAATGGTGGTTACATAAACAAAGGTTTCCTGCTTGCTTTGTTTCTGTGATTTTGCTGAGTCGCTGACCCTGACGTATTGTCTTGTGCAGATTACAGGTATTTGTACAACCACTGCCCAGGCCCAGAATGGAACGTTATGTGCAGAGGCTGCTGCGAGTATGATGTGATCCGCTGTAAATGCCCCCTACAGGGGACTCCAGTGGGCTACGCGGTGCCCTGCTGCCGCAACGCCATCAATGAGTGTGACCCCTGCATCATCCATCCAGGTAGAATCTCTACAAATATTCCCATTTGAATGAGTGCTTCGATTCAATTAGATGTCGCAAACCTTGAATGGAATAAAAAGTTGGCAGAACTGAGCGTTCTCCTTATAATGAGATACAATTAGCTGTCCATCAACTGCAGAGCTGTTTTTATTGTAGCATTACAAACAGTATGAGTGAAAGCCAGAAAATAACTTCTGTGTGCGTGTGAGATCTAATTTGTTTCAAGGCCAACTTCACGTTGGCTCCTTCTCTAGACTTAAAGGCGGAACCCTCTTAAATGAGCGCATAAGTCAGTGATCACACTTGGAAGTTTAATTTGTGAATGAAATGGATGTAAACCTGTGTGTGCCTGTACTCAGAGATGAGGATCAGATGATGAGATCATTGTTTGTGTAGGAAGAAAGTATATACGGGAGAATGTGATCACCTGCGGATGTCTGCACACATGTGCTGCAGCTCACGCATCCAGCCTTCATGCCATCTGCCTATAGAAATATGTCATGCCTTTTTTTTCACAGCTTGAATGTACTCGTGTTTTCCTTTTAATGGGGGAAAAACTGCTGTCCAGAATTTATGGATATCTGTACATCACCTTTTACTGCAAAACACTTAAAATGGTCCAAGCCCTGTGTACAAACATCAATCATCATGTGTACTTCCCCAGTCCATTTGTTGTTAAAATTCATACCTCTACTCGGTCGGTTGTTGCTCCTCAGCCCCCACCCATGGACGGAGCAGTCTCTTAAGTAAAAATCCATCCTCCCAGGAAGCCATATGAGGGGGTTTTCTCCACATTTCTATTTCAGGAACCAGCAATATGTTTGTATATTCTGTTGCAGTGAAAGATGAGCTTAATGAGTTTAACAGAGTTGATTTAAAAGAAAGACGACAGGGGTCTGCTGAAGGTGGGTTACACGGCTGTTTGGGGAAAGTGCTCCCAGTTCTGACAAACAACAGCTCTTTTGAGAGACTTCATGTAAATTGCTTGTATCCTTTGTATTCTGGCATGACTCCTGCCTTACTGTAATTTTGCTTCTCGATCTCTTTCGTTCAGGTTGCAGCATATTTGAGAACTGTAAGCGCTGTAACAATGGAACATGGGGCCCCAGGGACGATTTCTTCATTAGTGGCCAATACTGTGCTGAGTGTCGGCCTGGCTGGTCTGGTGGAGATTGCATGAGTAAGTCTCTTCAGTCTCCCAATTAGCCGATCCTGCATGGTTTTACTATAAATTGCTTCTTTTTTTTTTTTTAAAGTGAAATGAATACCATGTAATATAAGTTTTTCCTTCCCTGCTTATTTACCTTCATCTGGGATAACTGTGCCAGCTTGGAAAGCTGCCAAATGCCCAGGAGGTTTTCCATGAGGAGCTGAATGACAAGTCAGGTCAACATTCAGGAATCCTATAAAACAATTTAATATGTAACATTTGGACGCGACTGTAGTTTTCTCAATATGCAAATATTTTGCCAAGGGGCACAACAAGCATACAATTTAATTAAAAGCAGAATCTGGAAAGGCTGCTGAATGCCTTTGTGCCCCGTGCATATTGTGTTTGTGCTTCTTTATGTTGTTGAGCACAACATAGGGCTTTTAGGAAAGTCAAATGTAATTGCTTTTGGTTTGAATGGTTAACCAGAGCAGCTGAATATAGAGCAACCAAAATAATAATTAAGCTGTAATTAACAACCACTGAGTTTAAATAGCACTCCAGTTTCTGCACAACTTTCCAAAATGGGATTATTTCGTTTTTCAGAGTGTGGGGGAGTGATCCGTAAACGGCAGGGCCACCTGGTGCTGGAGAGTTACCCCAACAATGCTCGCTGTGAGTGGACCATACAGGTGGACCGTCCCTTTACCATAGAACTCAGGTGAGACCATTAACGTTCTGCTTCTTCAGAGCACGTTTTTGAGGTTACACCAGGAAAGTTAGTGATAATATTTACCGATAGTAGTTTATTTTTATTTTATTCATCACAAAGCATTATGGGTGAAACCGCAGGATAGACTGTTTGTCTTCTCCATCAGCTGCACTTTCAAACCAAGCTTAGAAGCTGCAGCCATGTTAACAGGTCTGTGACTTTGCCATGCTACTGTGCTCACGATGACAATGCCAACATGCTGATGTTCAGCAGCTATAATGTTTTCCATGTTCACAGTCATAGTTTAAGGTTTTAGCATGCTAACATTAGGACTAAACACAAATTAAAACACAAATCATAAGATTTCAGGTATTTTGTCATAAACCAAAGAATTGGACAACACACATATCTGAAGAATTTCATAGCAATCCAATAGTAGTTGAGATATTTCAGTCTAGACCAAAGTGGTGGTCAAACAGAAAGTAAAAGTAAAACCAACATTTCCAGTCATAGGGTCACGTCCTCACTGTGGCTAAAAATGACATTAAAACATTCAACAGCAAAGTGTCTTCTCAGAATCAGTGAATATTGCACATTTTTATGTCAATAAAGTTAAAATAGCCACATTTTCATCTGAAGCATCAGTTTTTGGGAACTTCATTGTCCATCTGTGATAGTCATTAATGGCTGGCCTGCTTAAGTCCAATTTCCACTCAGTTCAGATATTTCTGCAAGATGTATGTCATGGATGGATGGCAAGTATACAGCAAAGTTTGGAAACCACAACACCCCTTTTTTCAGGAAAGTTATTACTTTTCAGTCCTGTGTTTTTTCATTTCTGTCATTTTCTCCTTTAGGCATACAGCATTTTACAGGCGAGCATTTATGCAAGGTTTTAGCTGAACAAAAGCTCCATACAGTTAGATACAGTCAGTGGTGGTGTATTGTATGCATAAAAGACATTTAATGATTCCAAGTATTTTTTCTGCTGTGTATTATAGCTTTGCATTCAACTGAACAACCGTGACCTGTGACATACATAGATTACTTGGCTGAATCCATTCTGTGACGCCAAACCTCAATTTAGAGATGACTAATATTTTTATTTCCTTTGTGAAATAAATTCAGCAAAACCCCTAAATGAAAAAGATCTGCTGTGCTCAGAGATAGACTAATGGAAAGTTATATGTCTGTGCCTGAGTGACTGGGGAATTACTGGCAGGGGTTTCCTGTATTTCTCTGCCTTTAACTACTGTGGCTCGCAGTAAGCTCACATCACAAGCAATACACAGTATTTCCTGAATTACACCTGGCATTAATTGTTGGGAGCTGCTGCAGGCTAACATTTAGCATTATTAGATACTGTATCTCGTTAGTCTAAGCCTCCGTGACCCAAGGGTCTGTGATAAAGGGTAAAATTAGAGGATCTGGGAGTGTGCCAGTGTCTTGTATAAAGTTCATCAATCCTTCGTGTCCGTTCCAATGTAAGGCCAAGGAGATTACATTTGAAATGGACAGGAAGGAAAAAGGAGACTCTTTTGTGTTTTTCCTAATCCAGCTGGCAGTCCTCTCAATGTCACACTCCAACTGCAACTGAATCAAACAGCTCATGAATTGAAGGTTTATGCAAATTTCTCCTAACAATGTGTGAAATGTACAGTAATTATCCTGTCAAATTCCCCTTTAAACAGGCCCTAAAGCCACTCCTTATGGGTGCCCTGACTGTATTAAATAATGTTTTGGAAACGTTTACACATTACCTTGGAGTTTCACACCAGTAATCACCAGTCGTACTACTTGTTTTTGAAATAATGTTGTGGAATCAACGTGTTAATTTAGCATTCATGGATATATTTTATAGACCTTTGAACAGCCGCTGCTCTGAAATAACAAGATGCTTATTTCGACTGGGATGGGTAATGTTGTTTATCAGCAGTACTTATTGCCAATTACATACATGTTATGGCATTTCAGTGTGCACTTAAAACTGTTTAATGGGCACATAATGATTGTTAACGATACTTTATCTGAAAAAAATCTTAAGATGTCTCCAAAGCCCGCAGAAGCCACAAAGCCAAACATAGGCACGTGTGTTTGGTTTCTTTCTGTTATTGTTGCTGCCAAGTGTCAGTAATTATTGTGCTTTATCTCAAATATTTTATCTTAGCTCATATAATATTGGCACAAAGTTGGTGCATACAGTAGTAATGTGGTCTTACTTGCCTACACCTATCTTAGTCATGATCTTTAATCTTTACTGCTGCGAACAATTTAGGTCCCACTAATCTTTGTTACATTTAAAAAAACTGAAACAAAACAACATAAAAGGGAAATCTAAATGTTTAACTGCTGAAGTACCTGGTAAAAATGAGGGACATTTCACACACCATTAAGAGCGATAAGCCATGTAGTAGTGGAGCAAATCACCTTCAGCAGCTATTAATGTTTTCAGTAGCTATCATTACTGTTCATTACTTGTTTACTGGCTGAAGATTTTAAATCGTCAGTGCCATGATGCCAGCTGGAGTGGCACTGCCGGGAAACACGACTACTATAATCCAGGAAAACATGAGCATAGCAGAAGCACAACAGAAACTTCTAAACTAATAAAATCTGTCAATTTGCTTCATGTCACCATCATATCCATTCCAGTTTCAAGGTTGCGTTACAGTAAAATACAGTAAAAACTATTAACATTGTAAAATTATTTACAATGTTAATAGTTTAGTGTGTAACATTTTATTTTTAAAATGTACTTTTAACTGTCTTACAGTATTACATTTATTTGTCAGACACTTACTACTTCTTGTTTTTTTCCCCTTTTTTGTTAATACTCATCCTCTGACTAACAGGTTCATGATGCTGAGTCTGGAGTTTCAACCTTCTTGTCGTTATGACTACGTGGAGGTCCGAGATGGTGACAGCATCAACTCACGTGTTATCGGTCGATTCTGTGGGAACAGCAGACCTGCCCCGGTTCAGAGCTCTGGCAACAGTCTGCACATACTCTTTGTGTCTGATGGTTACAAGAATTTTGATGGATTCTTTGCCACTTTCCAGGAGAGCTCAGGCAGGTCCAGTGCCATTTAACAACAACCAAACTACTGCTGCAACTACTATTTATATTTATTTACTACTAATAATTTACTTACTGCTTTTGAGGACCACTGGTGACATAATGCATTTCCTACTACAAATCTTAGCCCCTGACCCTAACCATAGCCTAAGGGTAATTTTAACCATAAACACAAAACCAAGTCCTATTCCAATAACAATGCACAACAAGAGTGTGTCCTTGCTTTACACACAGTAAATAAAAGTAATTTGCAAAGAAATTAAATAAAATAAACAGAGAGGCTCTTTAGAATTATGGGGCACAACAAATGCAAACAAGGGAGACGTTTCCAAGGCACCCAGAGTCCAGTGTGTAATAAAAAGCCTTTAACAGTGCATGACTGACACCTACAAGTTTCGGCAAAAGCTTTCGTCGAGGTGTTAAGCTTGAACCCGTTGAAAAAGCGAGGGTGGACCAAAATGTCTTCACTTTCCAGAAATGTCCTCATTCAAAACTTATAAGCATGCATACACATACACACACACACACACACACACAGACGTGTAAGTTACCAGCAGCTAAGCCAGATCTAGTAAAAGTAAACAGAGCCTCTCTGTGTAGAAATGCCAGCACACATTTAGGAATGGAAAGCAGAAATGACATTTAAATGGTGCCAGCTTTGCCATAAATTATGAATCCTTCAATGTAACCCGGTGTGGACAGCCATTCCTTTTAGCACATAGGTCATATCGGTCATTATACTGCTAATAAATACAACTTTTCTTCTTGTCTCCTAATATCGCACACTTGTATGTTTACAGCCTGCAGCTCCTCTCCATGCCTGCATGATGGGACTTGTATCCTGGACAGTTCTTACACTTACCACTGTGCCTGTCTGGCTGGCTACACAGGCAAGAGGTGTGAAAATGGTGAGTCTGTAACATAACTGAAGCCTCTACAGTATGATCATGTTTGAAAAATGCTGATATTTAATGTTTTGGGGAGAAAAATGGAGGTGAGGAAAGAAACAATGCCTGCAGGTTCTAATCACAGGGAAGAAAAAAACAGTCTGTACGGCGTACTGTAAGGATGACTTGAATTTTCCACCTCTGAGGAATCTGAAAGACATATCTCACCGTATTGACGCTTACGAAATCTCGGAATTATTTTAGTAATTTTCATCAGAAATCAGACGCACCTCGTTACAACAAAGTTAGTGAGAATTTAGCTTGCCGCTGTTGTTGCCGCCCAGGGGCAGGCGGTGATTCACTGTCACAAGGGAGAGGTCTGTGGTTTGGACTAGGTTCAGGCCAGCTGCCTTCTCTGTTTGTGCAGTCCCAACTATGGTTTTGGTCAGTCAGCTTTTCAAGAACTATAAACTAAGTTTGATCAGTCAGATGAGCTGCAGCAATCGAACAAATATGTTTTTCATGGAATTAAGCAAGGTTGAACCAACTAATGTATGAACTCATGCTACTGTGGTAAGATAAATAAGGTGAGTGGCAGAGGAACTGAGGAAAGAAATTAAAGGGGGAAAATGCTCCAACAAAATATATGGCGGATCAAGAATGAAGTCATTTTGCACCAACACACTGGCAGGGCTCCATTTTGTCACATGGCCTGCTGCTCAATCAGGGTGTGGTTGGCCTACAAGGTCTTTTATTTATGGGTGTCTGGACCCTAACTTGTGTTTTTTATGTCCTATACACCTCCCTTAAGATCCTGCAAAAACAGACTTCCTGATACCCACTCACTTTTTTCTTGCGGTGTCATTTTCAGGGCTAAATTTGAGTCTATAAAACTAATGGTGAAACAATTGTACTCTGTAACACAAGCCAGCTTTTCTATTGGAGGAGACACTCGTAAAAAAAAAAAGGCTGGGGTTTCATTCCACATAGTGTGCATTCATCTGTATTCCCACGAGGAATCCTCAGCTGTTAATCTTAATGGAAGAGAGCTGAAATAACGTTAATGTCTGACATTTAGTAAAGGGAAATGTAGTCTGCATTTTTTTGCCCTTGAGTCAGATGGAGAATTTTAAGTATGAATCTGACATCAGCCGTATTTTATGTCTACAATAATCGACCTGTCATCTTTTGTAAGCCTGAGCTAAAACTCATTCTGTATGAGAGAATCTTGACACGTTAGTGTATAAACTCAAGATAGGAAATAATTTCTCCCTTTCTTTCTTTCCACTCCCTGGTAACAGTTAAATCTATTCTTGAGTCTAATCTGTTTTGGATTGCTGTGTTCAACATAGTTTCCAAGGAATTAAGGAAAGGAATGATGATTTACTAACAGGATGTGTCGTTATGCATAGTGTGTTAGCATTCTACCCTTATAACCCCCGACTCATCTTATTATGTCTGACATGGAGATGGATCATTTAAGCACAATACAACAAAACCTACAGCACATCAGGGTGCTTGAACTTTTTTAAAAACCTATTCAAACAAGGTCAACTACAGTTTACTTTTCCACTTTTGGTTGGACAACTGCATTCTCCATCCCCTAAGGGAAGGTTGAAAATGCCGTAAGGCAAAAACACCCAGATTATATGCAGGATTTCTTGGTTTGGAGTTATAAAAACCACAGACACATGGATCTGACCCAACTTAAAGTCAACAACATGGAAAACCTCCTGTGGAATCTTCGCACAAAGAGGGCTGTAATGGTATGACAACCTCAGTGTGAACATGTGTTTGAGTTTTTGTGAACTAAGTTGTGGGTGGCACAATCCTGTACCACAACTGTTGTGTGCACATTTGCAGTTTGCCTTTCAAGATAGAAATAAATACTATATTCACAAAGAAACACCCATCACACAATGCTAAAGATATTTTCCTCAATTATGACATGGATACCTTTATTTTGTAGTAGGTTGTCACACAACACTTACACACAGTATCCCACCACCACATTACCAATCTCTACTACCCCACTTCATAAAATCCACATTTACAACACTGGAAAATTGAACAGTTTGAGTAAAGCTCTTTTATTGCATCTATTTCTTCCTCATTTACAAGCCATATGTTTAAGTTTTGTTGTGAACTGTTCACACTTCACCAATGGGTGAAATGATTCATTAATGAGCCTCTAAGGTAGCAGACTATGCTTTTAAAGCTCTGGACATTTTTAAATTAAGAGTAATGACTCTGAGAGCTGAGATTTTGGTTCGTGGGCTACCTGTCTGACCTATAAACACCAGAAGGCATCAAACTCAGTGAAGGTCTGTTTGTGTGGTCTTTTACAGCCAGGAGCTGCAATAAACTGATGTTTGAGGAATTCTAGATGCCTCCTGAATCCTCTTAACATCTTCATTTTGATGATCCAGCATTCAGGAAATAAGAGATGTGTTCATGAATAAAATGTGCATGCCTGTATTTCCACTCAGTGGTGGGATGCCACAGGCCTCCAGTGCCCACCCATGGATCCACAGAGGGTTTGTTTCATCACTCGGGGGCGCGCATCACTTTCCGTTGTGACCCTGGCTTTGAGCTGCGGGGGTTTGGTACTGCCATCTGCCTGAGTGATGGCACCTGGAGTGCGCCTGCCCCGGAGTGCGGTAAGACAATGATGGGAATTGTTTTTTCGACCAACAAATTTAAGTGTGGCTTCTGGTCAAGTCATATGTGCTTTTGCTTGTCTCTGAATGCCATACAATATATACTGCCTCAGAGATGGTGCACCTTTTGGAAAAAGACAATGGAAAAAGGACAATTTGCAACTCCATCAAGCCTGATTTTTCTTTTCTGTCTCCAGTGCCAGTGGAAAAAGTCTGCACTTTACCACCCAAGCCAACACATGGTGACCACTTCCTGGTTTATGGACCCAATGATGTCCTCATTGCTCTACAGTACTTGTGCTTCCAGCCCTATGAACTCAGTGGGGGCTCCCAGAGAACCTGCCTCCCTAACAACACCTGGAGTGGGGCCCCTCCTGTTTGCACACAAGGTCAGACAAGGTGTCTTAAATAAAGGGGTTTAGAAATAGAATGGATGAGTCAGTGCAAAAAGTGCAAAGGGCATACAGTTAATTTTACTTTATCTATTACTTTAAGTATAAAAGCCTTTAATGGATCAGAAGATGCGTCAGTGCTTAGAGCCATTCAGCATGACGAGCAAAATCTGAACAAAATGATTTGCAATCAGCTGCTAACTGACAATTCAGTAATGATCTTTCTTTCTGTTCTTTATCCACAGTGAATAATACTCTCACTGAAGCAGAAAAGGACAGACACCAAGCAAAAGAGACAGAAACAGATACAAACACTGACAAAGATATCAGCAAAACTCAAGAGAAAGGTGAAGAGAACACAGCTGGAGAAAAAGAAAGTGTTGGAGGGAAAGATATAAACACTGGGTACGAGAATACAACAGCAGTCGGCAGAGAAGATAAATACACGGGTACCATTCCAGAGAAAACTGTGGCTGAGGGTGGGAATGAAGGAGAGCTGGAGGAAAGAAATACTGGGTCACAGAAACCCACTGGAGGCAGTGAAGATAAAGTGGAGAGTAAAGGCCCAGACAACAGCCTGAATACAGTTGAAAAGAATGAACCTGAGAAAGGAAAGCCAACTGAGAAAAAGGAAGGCACACCAGACACAAACTTGGAGACAGGAAAGACAGATATCACAGGAATAGTCGTGATTAAAGACAAAGGACAAGAAGGGAAGGAAAGAAAAGAGGAGCAGGTGAATGGAAAAAAAGATCCGGACAAAGTCGGCCCTAATGATACCAAGCTGAGGACGGTCATAGCTGAGGGTGAAAACACAGTGGAGATATTTGAACTGGAAATGACAAAGAACAACACTGTTATATATGATACAAAAGATACAACGAAAGAAAATAACACCATTCTTCTAGACCCGGGGAGGAAAATCATTCCCACTAGAGTCAACATTACACAGCACACCATGTACAGAGCGGGAGGTGAGGAAAGAGGGAAACCAAAGGAAGAATCAACAGTTAAAGAGGAGAAGACAGAGGAGGGTCCTGCTGAGAAAACAAAGGAGGAGTTGGAGAAGGAGAAGGAGGAGAAAGAAAAAGAAAAGGAGAAAGAAGTCAACCAAAGCTTCACCGGTAAGAGAAAATAAAAATTAATATAATCCCCTTCTCTTTGGTCTCTGCCGTCACCTACTGTCTGTTCCCCTCCTGCAGAGAGAAGCTGCCCGCCGCTCCCTCGACTCTACCATGGCTACCACCAGCCAGTGCCCGGGGTGGAGCCTGAAACTGTGGAGTTCCTCTGTAATCACTCCTATGCTCTCAGTGGGGATGGCCGACGCACCTGCCAGCCAGATGGTACCTGGAGTGGCAAACAACCCCTGTGTGTCAGAGGTACTGTCATCTGTCTGTTCATTTGTTTAATTACTGATGTTAGTTGGTTGTTTGTGGAAGGCGTGTACAGTACATACAGCACTTATTCTGATGGTTACTGCATTGATTAATAGTTTCAATACAATTAAAGTACAATACTGCAGACTCACTGTTTCATTATTGTATGTATAGTGATTGATAATGGGTCATGTGTTTCTCACTTGATATCAGGCCATCAAACTTGTATATAAAAGGCTCGTAAGTAAAGGGTTCTGAAATGCTAAATGATAAACAAATGTTAACACTAAATGCTAGTGAGTAAAGGATTTTTGCAGTATGATAATCCATCAGTCTGCAGCTGTAAATGTTAATTAGTTCTTAATGGATTATGGTCTTGATGCTCTTCAGCTCTTAAGTGGTCGAACTGTCTGGTGTGTCAACTTTCCCGATCAATTAGAGACATTGGAATAAAAGACAAAGCAAGCTCTGCTGTGAGAGGAGATACAGCAGCCCGGTTGTATAATTGGTTTGACATTTTGGGGAAATACTCTTTTTTTGCTGAGAGTTATACGAGAAGATTGATACCACTCATGTCTGTTTGTCAAACAGTAAGTCTGGGCCCCTGGGCTCTAGGTCATGTTAATGGGACTTTGGTGTGTGTATTGTACAGTATTTGTTATGTGTGTGTGTGTATTTGTTATGTGTGTGTGTGTGCGTGTGTGTGAGTGTGTCATCCTATTTGTGTGCTTATTTGCAGCATGTCGGGAGCCCAAAGTGTCAGATCTGGTTAAACAAAGAGTCCTGCCACCTCAGGTACCATCCAGGTATGTTTACCAATGCATTATGTTATATAACAAGCATGATTATTTGCATTAAATGCTTGACATCCATAAGCACTGTATAGTATATTATTATGCTATTTAGAGACTTAAAAAATACATTACTTTACATTTTTCTGCACATTCAAAAATTGCATTTACTCAACCTTAGTGGTATGTCTAACACACCCATGGCCTCTTCTTCTGCCCTCAGAAAGACACCGGTGCACAAGCTCTACTCCTCAGGGCTGGGCCAGCAGCTCCAGTCTGACAGCCCCACTAAAGGCCCCCCAGTACTTCCTCAGTTGCCCCAGGGCTTCCACCACCTTTACACACATATAGAGTATGAGTGTGCCTCTCCCTTATACCAACACTCTGGCAGTGCTCGCCGCACTTGCCTGAAGACCGGGAAATGGAGCGGGCGTCATGTGTCCTGTTCACCAGGTGAGGGCAGCAGAGGATCACTAGTGGTCTGACCACTGGACGTAAACGCCACACTCTCACAGAACTGACACACAGTATACTACAGTGGTTTACAGCAACAAATCAAAGATGATTATGTGGATAAAAAATTACTATATGATCCCTCAGACATGGTGTCTTTGCAGATATTTGACTAATGAAGCAATATTAAGAAAATATTATCACTGCCTCTAATTGCTGACATTCAGCAATAAATTGTCAGCTACTTCTCGCATCTTTGATTAAAAAAGGCATTTCCCAGACTCTCATCAAATGTGCAACCAACGTACACAACTGTCATCACCAGCAACAGCAACATCTGATGTAAAAGCAGTTACTTTGGAGGATGTCAACACAGGTGCTGGGACAGATGTTTGCACATTCCTCACAGATGATGATGATCAGTATGAGATCCTCTTTGTGTAGATTGGAAGGGAATCACACTGGGCCAGCCACTTAAAACACTATTTGTAGCAGTCCTAAAACTGACAGCTCTTTATGGACAGCCTGCCTTAATACCAACCTGGAAAGCTGTACGGTCTGCGAGCTGTGTTCAACATTAATAAAAGAGGTCTGCACACATTTGCTGATCACAATATTGTGGAACAAAGTAGAAAAACGGTTCAGGGGTTTAAATACTTATACCTAAAGTCTATATGTTAAGTTTGTGTATTTATTATATTACTTGATGATATGTTGATGATATCAGGAATAAGTTGTTTGAATCTCCCATTATACATTTTATGAATATTTGGTAGAGGGTAGGTAAAACAGATGTTAATGGACTATGTCGAGATTGTCTCTTTAAAAGAAAAAAAGATCTGAGGCACAAAGGCTTCTTTCATGAGTTAGGGGCTCGCACCATCTATGCCACTGCTCTGCATTTGCACATTTAGAATAGAAGCTTTTTCGGAAATGAAAGACGAATCAAAGACAGCACTTAGTGTTGACACAGTCTCAATGTAAATCTAATTTCTCTCCCTGTTTCCTTCCCCCTCCCTCCTCTTGATTATGGTCTAGATTATCTGTCCTTTTAATCCTGTCATCTCCTCTTTGGCAGTGTGTGGGAAGCATCCAACCTTTGACTCAGAGAGGCCAGCGGAGGCTCACTGGCCTTGGCTGGCAGCCATCTACCGCCGCTCCTCCAACGGAGTTGGGACAAAGGTGAACAAGGCAGACAGCCAGGCAGGGTCCCTGAAGAGGGACGGTGGAGCAGGAACTGGCAACCACAATCAGGCTTCTGACTGGCAGCTGGTGTGCAGTGGGGCTCTGGTGAGCCAAAGGAGCGTGGTGGTTGCAGCCCACTGTGTGACAGAGCTGGGGAAGGTGTATCCCCTGGATGCTGCCAAGATCAAGGTGGTGGTAGGGAAGCACTACCGTGATGACCAAAGGGAAAGCAAAGGTCTTCAACACCTGAGGGTAAGCTACTGGAGATCTTTGTTTTCTGATGGTGCCGTTTAACCAACCATGCACAGTAAGTCCATCTCTTTCTCCTTCAGGTGGCTTCAATTGTCGTTCATGCAAACTACGACCCCCATATTCTCGACTCTGACATAGCTGTGGTCAAGTTGCTGGACAAAGCACGGATCGGGGAGAAAGTCCTACCCCTCTGCCTCTCAGACAGCCAGGGAGAAGAGGCGACCTCTGGACAAGGGCTTGTGACGGGCTGGTCTCCACTGCCTGATTCAAATTTAGGTCCTGATGAGAAGGCCCGGGTTGGGCTTGTTCACCTCACTGATGTAGTCCCATGTGAGCAACAGTATGCTCGTAGCGGGGTGCCAGTCAGCGTCACAGACAATATGCTCTGTGCCAGCCAGAAGCCTGACTATGGACCCTCTAACATATGTCCCTCTGACACGGGGGGAATCCTTGTCCTCCCTGCCGTCTCTGAGAGCCAAGCCGGAAACAATCAGGAGCCCTCTCTCAGCTTTACACAGGTGCGGAGGGAGAGCAAAGGGCTGTGGAGACTCTTGGGACTGGTGAGCTTTGGTTATGACCAAGGGGAGTGTGATCCTGACCTCTACACAGTCTACACACATGTCGCCAACTTCAAAGACTGGATAGAGAGCAATATGAAATGAAAATCCTACTGTCTGACTCATTGAGTTCCTCATATGCTTCTAAAATATTTAAATGCCTTCATATTTTACAGTCTTAATCCCCCTTATGTTTGTCTGTTTTCCATCCACAATATCTTTTTTTCTTGGTCTCATGCACAAGGGCATTTTCTTCCTCAATGCAGAAGCACTGGAAACACTGGACAGCACAGTGCTCGAACTGAAGGGGGTGCTAACACATTAGATATGCTGGGCATCATCCTTTCATCAGAAGACTTCAGTATTCAGGTCCCTCAATCTGAGGTTACAGACTTGAAAATGACCATAAAACCATTTCATGCCTCTGGCTGATGATGGTTTGTATTGTACTCGTTGGTTTGTATATATGTTGCAATGTACTGAATTATTTTATCAATTCATATGATTAAAGAGATGTACATATTGTATTGAAGATCGGAAAAATCTTGACGTTTTTAATTAAAGAAAGTGTGGGAGTGCTCAAGCTTGTCAGAGTGTGTTTGTATTTCATCATAGTGTAAATCACAGTATGTACTGTATGCATGTATAAATATATTCTACTTAGTACAGAATTAAATCGTAATGTTGAGATGATGTGAAAACACCCTATATTTGTTCTATGAAGCACACAGTGGGCTTACGCTGTGAAGCAAATGAATCCAGGTCAGAGCAGTGCCATTTTCACAACCATAATCGGACCTCGTTATTCACAGATCAATTCCCACTTCTGTGCTCAAATTAAATCAATTGCTTCCATTCTGACCTTCCTCCATTATTCAGAAGTGAGTTTATATAGATATAGGAGCTGCAGCTTATATCGAATTCCAAAAGGGGGCAATAAAGAATACATTATTACTCTATCTTCAGGAGCATTAATAGAGGAGCTGGGCTCTTGTTGTTCCATTTGTTCTTAACTTGTTCATTTCAAAATAATAATAATAATAATAATAATAATAATAATTAGTTAAAAGCTGCTTTAGATGAGTTAATCAAGGTTAAAACACTTCACTACCACAGACCATAAGAAGGGTGGAATCAGGCAATTGGAACTACAAAAATTAGCTCGAAAGGTGAAGTACCCTGACTATGAAAGCCTGGTCACTTCAGAGGAACCCTGCCTGTGCATCTGAGGCTGTGCTCGGCTCATAGGGCATAACAAAAACTAGAAATAAAACTAGGAGCCAACGCGTGAAGTGCTTTAAATTTGATCTTAATGTTGCATTAATTGATATTTTATCCACTTGGAGGCAATGTAGCAAGCTGAAAACAACACTGACTAATTATCACCTTATGTGATGTTCGTAAACAGTTGCCTATTTACAGATCCGGCCCACATGGAAAAACATCCTTTATTTGAGTCGTGCCACTTGTATCCACTCCCTTTTTTCAGTTTTAGTCTGAACAACTCTTGAGAGAAACATCTGGATATTTTGCTGCTAAATGCTCCACTATGTTCATCAGCTGCCAGTTGCTGACTCTCTGTCATGTGGAGCTTTTTCACTGCTATGGCTGGAAATGAGGTTGGTGCGAGTGAAGTTGTGGACCAGAAAGCCAACCAACTAACAACTAATTTGAGTAATTGTTAATACAATATTATAATGTAAGAACAACAACAACAAAAAAAAAAAATACATGAAAAAATTATTTTTTCTTTGTAATTGCAGCTTAAAAATCAATCACCTAAAATGTATTGACCAGTGGTGAGTGGCAAGAAAAGCACTAACATGATCTAGTCTCTTTTACATTAATTTGCAGACAGGGAGAAAAGACTCTGTAGATAGGAGACAAGGGTTTCAATGACAAAAAAAAAAATGTACCAAATAAAGTGCTGTAGGTAAGAGAAAAGTAGGGAATAAACTGTTTTTCTTGTGGGAGTATGAGAACTGAGTTTTTGGGGCTTTATCTTAGTTTTGCAATCCCATGGTGCACTGCAATGTTTGTGCCACGATTCACTGTTTTGCGTTGTCTGATGCCTGCCTCTTCAGACCAGGTCAAAAGTTCCCTATGCTTCACCCACCCATGTTCTGTGGTGTTTTGTCGTCACTGGTGGATATTGTCCCTCTGCCACTTTTATAGCATTTCATGAAGCCAGCATGTTTGTGCTAAAGTCAAAGTTGTGTTAAAATTCCCACAGATTTTCACTGCAGGCATACATTCCCCACCACAAAATCCCAATCTTGAGCACCTAGAAAGTGCACTGTAGGTATTTTTATGTCAAGCTTTCTGTCAATGTCTGCAAACCTAAAATGACCTCTGTACATATCTGTTTAACTCCAGACTCTACAATTATGTCTTTGACTCCCATGAAACGTAAGTGCATATTGAAGAATTATCACCTTCATGTCAATCATGTCTAATGATGAATGCATCATTAAAAGCCTCATAAAAATGTTTACGTTTTTAGATTTGATTCATGTGGGGATAGTACTAAAATGGAACATGAACTAAGTATAAAGCAAACCAAGGTTATACTGTATAACCTTATGTCTTTCTTCAGATATCATCAAGTTAATTAGACTCTTGTATTTCAGTGACATAGTCACAGACGTTTCACTTTTGTTTCTTCAACTGAAATTCGTTTCCTACCTAACCAGCTCAACCATGACATGGCTGCCAGACTTAGAAAAAGATGTGCCAAATACAATAATCACATAACATCTGACTGGCTCATTGGCTATGTTTCACTCTCATAAATATTATTGTCAATAATAAAAAAGAAATGTGTTTATTATTTTACTACAGACTTGGACTGTGCCCAGAATACATAGTCGATTTTCCAAAACCTTATGAGCCTGAGTAGAGCCTGATGTCGCCTCTACATGTCCAAGGTCTACTTTTCTTCCCAGAGGTAAAGTTCTTTTAAGTTTCAGATTTCAGGATAAAGTTTTATTTTATCTTTTATTTTAGTATCTCCAATTAATTGTTATTCGTTTCTTCTAAGCTCTTTTTTGCTGTTGTATTTTTGCTTATCATTTGTCAATGCTGTAAAGTAGTTTTTTAAATGACTTTCAATATTGTACTACTTATTACAATATATTAGTTCTTCATATTCTTCATTTTCCTATTAAAATATCCAGCCATTTATAACACTTCCTGTTAATTTGGCCTTTGTTGCACTCCACAGCATCGATCAAAGACTTTCTGTCTTTCCTTCACCCATTTACTGAATTTGAACAACAGCTTAGTTTAGTCTCATGTTTCCCAGAGGAGAGTCCCGTCCACTTGGGCTGGGAGACTGTCTGTTCACAGGCCCTGGTTAGCTCACAGGGCATCATCCATAGAAACAGGCGACACTTAACCAAGTCCTGACTGTCCTGGGAACAGAGATGTAACCCTGAGCAAAGTACCTGGATAATGATGAGAAAATTCTAATCGCTGGAGAGCCGGAGGGGCTAAATACTTAACACCAGATTTACACAAAATGTTTAGGTTTCAGTCCAGTTTCCCAGTTAGGCTGATGGGCCCTCTGTGCTTTGTTCCCAGAGTGAGGAGAAGAACCCTTTGAACTAAAACATTTTGGCACTAAGGATCCACACACAGCTCCATCATTAGTATTCTGGTCTGACATAACAATGTGGAACTGCTAAAATGATGTCCTGAAACGTTGACATTTAAAGGACAGATCTGGTGTTACTCCATATGTTTCTTGCTCTTGTTCCTACTGAAGATGTAAGTCTTTAAAAAATGGTCACAAATGTTTAAGGCTAAATTGTCCACTCTAGTTTTTAGCAAACTTTACTCAAACAGAAGTAAATAGTGAATTTATCTGGAGCAATTTTTGGCTGCGAAGTAGTATACATTTATTACACTAGTAATTAGAGCACTAACATTTTGTATCTAGGATTGACTCAACATAAACTACAGTGCACACATTCATTGTAATTAAGTAACTTGTCACCCAGTGCAACGCTGTGGCTCATTTATGTGTTTTTAATGAAGGTGTATTCCACGGAGGAACAACATACTGTATATCAAGCTTCAGTTATGCAAGCAATATGTGTTGGAGAGATCAATTCATTGTTGTTGCTTTTTTTTTTTTTTGGTGGGATTTGTTGACAATAAGCAAATCACAAGCCTCATTGTTTAAGCAGTAATGTGTTTACTGCCCTGTGATATTATCATGACCCCCATTTTCTACCCATCATGCCATTAGCAGCTCATCATGCTACCCTCAAAACCATTCCTATTGCACGGTCTTCAGCCCTCTAATACATGCAGTATGAACCTAAACAAAGCAGGGTATTATTCCGGTCATTACCTACCATATATGGCTATACAAAATGGAAGATAGTCATTTAAATACACTTCTACACAGCCCTGAATAAATATACATTACACTCATGTTTCAACACACAAAGCAATTTTGCAGTATTGATGTAGCCCTGGCTGTGTTTTCATCCATATGCAGGCCCATGACTGAATTGCATAGGGCCAGAAGTGACGATATGATTTATTATAGCAGTGATTGTTTGACCCCCCCCCCCCCCCCCCAAGCTGCAGAGAGTCTGCATGAATTCTAGCGCTGCTGCGACTGAACTAAATAGTGTGTGTGTGTGTGTATGTGTGTGAATGTGAGAGAGAGAGGGAGAGAGAGAGAGAGAGAGAGAGAGAGTGATTAAGGAACCGAAGAAAGTGAATACAGAGATAGGAGGACAGAGAGGGAATGAACGATAGAGACAGCCGGAAATATGCAGTATGTATATGTGCAGGCAGGTGTGGTCTCTTTGTTTGTGGGGGCCAATTACATTCTCTTGGTTTATCTGTTCTTGCAAACATTTGTACCATTCACCAGCACCAAAGCCAATCTTTCAAATATACAAGGCATGGCACTCAGTTCAATACTTGCATTAACCTCCTCCCCCAAGGAAACCTCCCCACCTCTCTGGGGTATTTCTGAAGACATCCCAGCTTTATTACCCTCGAACATCCTCGTAACACTGTTCTAGGGTTTCTGATTGCTCCTGTGAGGCCATTAACACTGGCCCACACCCTTTAGTGTTAATGTACCCTTCACACTTAGGCCTCTGAAAATAGTAGCCTTATATCATGTTTTTCCCTAAAATGCAAAACATTAAAAACATCACTCTATTTTTAAGATAAATCCAATTTAAAAAAATGAAAAGTAGCATTGTAGCACTGGATACTATACATTCATGAAACCTACAAATGGCCAGTATTACTTCTTTAGTATGTCATCTATGATACAGGATGCTCCTCCAAAGGACGCTTTGTACTTGTGATAACAAAGTTTCCAAAATTATCCATGCAACCATCTGCACAGAGAGAAGGACAGACTAAAGTGTACTGTACATGCACCCGAATTGTTACAATTCATAAATCCCATAAATGGCACTCAGTGGAGACCAACTCATTTGCTGTCCTGTTTGTATCTGTAGCTTTGGTGTTGTTGGGCAGGCACAGTCAGTTGAAAGGCTGAGTTTAAACATTAGTGACCTTCAAATTCAAAGTAGAAAAGAGTGAAGTCAACTGGCCAACATGCTATGGTAAAAGCGAAGTAACTTGCTCCTCTCTATAAGTTGGACAAGGACTTCTCAAGAGAAGCCCACCTACTGGAGCCACAGAGTTCAGCTTCTTTAATCAAAAAATAAAAAGCAGCCTTGCATGCAGAAGAAAATTCTGGCATTCCCATACTGACAATCCTTCACAGTGCAGTCCGGCACATCCAAATGTTGGAGGCCCAGATGATTGTCTTTGTCTCATGAGCAGGCAAACCCAGGGGAACGCTGGCTATTCCCTGAAATTCCATCGAGGCTTTGATTGCAGCAGCATGGAGCCAATGACCCAGGGGAGCAAGGCAAGCCATAGTTTTGTTATGCCATTAGTTTTATTTTGCTACCAAGCAAACTGAAGCAGCTTGCTTACTTATCATATATAGTTAACAAATATCAAGTAATGCCATGCTCAGCCTCTTTAAAATGAACAATTGAACACTCCTGTTTGCTATAGTCAGAATCAATCATGTGTGATACTGGCCAAAAGCTGGCCCAAGTGCTTAGTGGTACTAATTCTCATTTGAAAAAACCAACTCAAGTGCAACATAAGCTAGTCAACCCCAGAAAAGGAGGCAAATCTGGCAGCCATTTCAGAATGGTCCTGGCTTACGTTTGGTCCTCCGGTGCTAAAACACAGCAGAGTGCACAGATACTCTGCATAGCTGCAATCGCCGGGCTGCCTGAGATGGGTTCATAGCGTTTGGCACCACACATGGGCTGAACAAACAAAGAATGTTGCTGTGAATGTTGTTGCAATTGCATTAAAAAAAATCTTCCCTGGTGCAGGCACAGTGCCCTCGTCATGGGGAGATAGCATTTTCTTTCTTTTCCTCAATTTTTTTTTATTTAGTGAGGGATTTAGTGGCTCCAAACGAAACAAATCTGCACAGTGGTGGATGGACTGATAATGGGGTGGCGCAGTGGTGTGGTGATTGGCACTGTTGCCTCACAGCAAGAAGGTTCCAGGTTCAAACCGGTCCGGCTGGGGCCCTTCTGAGTGGAGTTGGCATGTTCTCCCTGTGCTTGTGTGGGTTACCTCAGAGCACTCCAGCTTCTTCCCAAAGACATGCAGGTTAAGTTAATTGGCGACTCTATATTGCCTTTAGATGTGAATGTGACAGTGAATGGCTGTCTGTCTTTCTGTGTCTGACTGGTGTCCAGTCCAGGCTGTACCCTGCCTCCAGCCCAATGTCAGACAAGTGCGTAAAGTGCGTGTGATTGTTGGTTTTGGGAAGTACTAGCCCTCCCTTAATTCAAATGTCGAAAAAATATGACAAGGATTTTGGATTAGAGGTCTTCAGAAGTCCAAACAAACCATAGGACCCGAGACCGTTTTATACGGGTCTGTTTAACATTATGTGTAATGCCCGAGTGGATCCGACCGACCGATCCAGACCCGGCCGGCCGTGATCATGATGGAAGTGCTGTGCGTGCGTGTGTGTGTTTGTGTGTGTTCTAACTTGCAACATTGTAACATTAGGATGAGAAAGCAAAGATGCTTTGTATCAATATATATAATAAAATATTATATAGGTATATATATATAATATCACATTTGTCATCTGTCACTTAACAGCAAGAGGCTTTTAATCGGAGTAATGCATCACAACTGAGCACAAGGGAGAAGGTTACTAACATTACATTAGACACAGTTTGTTTGGCAATAAATCTTGGTTAGACACCAGGTGCGACTGTAATCTGTTGGTGCTGTGCGGCAAGACACAAAGTTTCGTTTTGACAACTTGTAAATTAACGTTAACTTGTTAGTAGCAATCAGCTGTGAAATCGGTGCAGAACTGGGTTGTGTCTCCCTGACAGTTTCAGGTCTGACATTTCTCAGTTCTGCTTTCAAATATGGACAGGTCTGGTTCGGTTCCGGGTAGTACATTTCCAGATCTTTTTGGGTTCCGGTATGAATTTTTGGACCTGTGAAGGTCTCTACTTTGGATGAACCATACCAAAGACGTAGCAAAAGGTAGCGCATTACAAGCTGCGCCAATGATGTGAAATAGTGTACACTTCCTGTCTCTTAAGTGGGCGGGGTCTGTTCTCCCGCCTTGTTAGGAAGTATTGTAAACATTGTGTGGATGTTTCATTAATCAAAGAAACACGTGTTTTATTTCAGTTTTAACTTTTAATTCAGGGTTTCATGTGTAAGTCCCCTCTAAAATTCTGTTTGTAAAGTGACGTCAGCAGCGCTCCAGTGAAACCAGACAAACCAACAGCGAGATGTTGCCAGATCTCACGAGATTGTGTTGCTGAGACAGCGGCAGGCCTCGAACAAAGTACATTTCAAAATTTCGTTTTCATTTTAGTGTCATGATTGTTTGGAAGGTATTTGGCATGTGAAAAATGGGTCCATTATTTACTTCGGTGACTATAGGGCGAAAGAATCGGTCAAAATCTATGTTCACGTTCACCTCTCCCATTAAAATGAATAAACTCAGACCTGCTGCTGGTTTTCTAAAGGGAGGCCGTGATGAAACACATGTGACACAGAAACAGGAAACTGACTCTGAGTGGGGTGTCTCGTTCCTGAATGGTCCCTGCACACTGACCCCTTAATTCTGCCTTTAGTCCTAAAGAAAAGTTGTTCTTCACAATGCCACTAGAGGGCCTTGTCAGGTAAACCTATGTAAACATATGACATTTTAGGCATTTCAACGGCCAATGCATTTGTTTATCTTGTGAGGACAGTGTCTGTAGTTGAATGCAAGGAAGAAATATCACTCTCGACCAGGCAGTATTGCCCAGCGTTTTTAAAATATTGTCCTGTCTCTGGTGAATGACCTGCTAACCTGCCATTCCTCCTACTTTCTCCTCCCTCTCTCCTTCTTTTCTCCTCTTCCAATTCATTGTGATGGTATCTAAAAGCATGAGCATGAATCTAAATGTCAGTTGTTATATATGTCAGTGTTTTACATTAGTATCTCTGAATTTTAAACGTTGTGTCTCTATTGCTTGAAAAACAAATGCACTTAATTTATTCACATTGCAGTAATGTTTTGACAGCGGTCAGTTTTTCCCCTCTTTATTCCCTTGATTATTTCTTGTTGTCCTCTACTTTTTGCTAAACCTCATCCTTCACTCTATGAAGGCAGACCACAAAATACATGTCTGCCCCGTCTGCAGAAGCAAATCATTGGACAGGCATTTCATTTTCGTGTGCTACATTGTTCCATGAACACAGCCAACTTTCTAGAGTCACAAATCTCAAGTTAAGTATGAAATCAACCACACACAGATTGCATGTCAGTGTCACATCAAATGCATCTTTTACAACACGGCGGTGCAACTCAAGTGGAATAATAAAAACAACCGTAGGCCTATACACGTTCATCAGTTTATCTTTCCGTTCATTTCTGAATCTCTCGGCCCTTCTCAAATGCTCAAAGCTCAGCTTTGAATTGCGAGAAGGAGACCTGAAGCTTTGATGCGCTCATGTGCTCCAAATGCCATTGAGGTCTCTACTTCAGTGAGTACTGTTGAAATATCCTCAACATTGTCACTGGTGATCGACACTGTCGCCAAAGGACCTGTCCACCGCTGATCCAACAGACGTTTTTAAGTTTGGCCTTTGTAGTGAATTGATATTGTGGGTTTTCTAAAGCATTTGTAGAAAATTTGCAGGTATGGAAAACTTCCTCAACTGCTTTCTCAGCTGTCATGGCATGAATAATACCTAAATGAAGTTGGTGACTGAAGCAGTGCAGGTAAGGGATGTACCATCATAAACCTGGCTTAATATCTTGTCAGTGCTGAGTCCGGCCCTCGTCAACTCATCAGCTATTGTTGTAGTTAGAGTATCCACATCCCCTTTTTTGGCTGTAGCCGTGACTAATAAGTGTTGATATACTATGTAATTTTCATCAAAGTAACATACAACTATTGAAATGTTTTCTTGATCTTTTTGAGTCCCAGGTTCCGTCAACTTTGGTGGTGATCCATGATTGTCTGCCTCAAAGTAACTCATCACTTACAGTTAAGTGCCTAGGCAAGTGTATGCAAGTACTTTTGTGTACGTGCATACTTTCATCAGAAAGGCTCTGTGCCCACAGTCTGCGGCAGTAAAGGGCACTGCCTTTAGCACCAATCTGTAGAGTTCCCAGATACTGGCAGAGAAGAACCCAAAAGCACGACAATGAGAGTAGCAAGGAGAGTTCAGTTTACTTAACAAGTTCAGGCAGGGTCAAAACCGGGAAATCAGTCACAAAGGCAAACAAATCTGAGGTGGGGTGGGCAGGGAATCCAAGGTCCAAAAAACAGGCAAGCAAGGTCAGAACAGGTAGAGCAGGCAATGTAAGTATAACGAACGCTGGAGAGCTTGGCAGGGGACAGGTGAAAGTACGCTGATGGAGTGATCAAGAAATAAGCCGTAGATGAGCAGATGGGCGGGGAAGATCAGGTCAGGGGAATGCAAACCACAAGGGAGTGGATCTGAAACAACAGGAGAGAAAGATCCACTTCAGTGTGCCGGTGCATCACTTACGTAATCTGTCAGTCAGCGGCAGAAACCACGCAGCTGACAAAACCAACGACATTGTCGGCCTACAGGGCAAAATGGGCAAACGCTGTGGTAACTTTCCTAGTTGGCGAATAATTGCCAGCATGGACGGTAATGTTCACAGTATGATTTTATGTAAACCTGAATGACATCCATCAGTTCTCTGTTGAGTCAATCTCCCTCGACTTGTTTGTGCCAGTCTGCCAGCTACTATAACTGTCAAATGGTGTGCAGACTCCACCTACTCGGCGCATCACAGGCGGTGTGGTTATGGTGCGGACTCTGTGATATGGCGTGAAAACAAAACCAGTTGAAAACAAACCAAAGAGTTAGTGGGATTCATGACACAGTCTCCCAACCTGATATGTAGATTCAATCAATATACATTTTCGGTGGGGCAGGCTGTGCACATTCACAAATTGATTCATTTATATAAAAAAAAAAAGAATAATAATCATAAAAATAAACATCCAACAAAAAGGGCACTTTCTTTCTGGGAGGCTAAATGGCTGCTCAGCCCCCTTTTGAGGCCCCTAAGGCTGGCCCATGGGTATGACTCTGAGTCACTGCTGCAAAAAGGAGCAATACCCAAAAATGTTTCCAAGCCCATCTCCTCCATTTGACTCACACTGATCATATATTTTCTTCCTTTACTCAGTTTTACAGGGATTCACAAACTGTGAATCTGGGAACAAAGATGACTTTCTTTCGCATGGTCATATAAGTTGGTAGGTAGAAGGTTAGAGACACACTATAAGGATGTTATTGTAGCACCTGGAAATCAAGCACCGGCTTTAATGAGTCTCCAGCCGGTGCAACAAAATAAAGGTCATAAAAACATCAAAGACTGGCCAATAAGGGCAACTGGGCAGAGAGGGCTCAGAGAACCCGCAGGACTCCCCCCTGCATGTTAATGCGTGATTTAATTAGGATACTCTCTATAGCTAAGCTGGGTTTTGAATAAAATATGGGGGATCCAGCTCGCTCTGCATCGCGACCGTGTTTCGCATCAACTTTGACGGTGTTTGCAAAATCAGTGTTTGTGTGTGTGTGTGAGAGAGAGAGAGAGAGAGAGAGAGAGAGAGAGAGAGAGAGACATAGGCATAGGCTGCATCTTCCACCAACGGGGGCTGGCATTCCCATGCAGGGGGAGACAAAGAGGGGGGGAACGGGCGGAGGTGGGTGGGGGAGTAAAGCGCCGAGGAGCGAGGTGAGGCAGAGCTCATTCAGTGGGATCGTTGAGCTGCGGAGCTCCTCGGATTTAACTGACAGCGAGAAAAAAAAAAAAAGCGGCCCCTGTCCCGGACCTCTGTTCCTCTCTCTCTCTCTCTCTCTTTCTCTCTCTCTGCGAAGCGGATGCGACAAGGCGCTGCCGAGGGGACAAGACAGAAAACTTTTTCTCCCATCCCGGTGATCAACAAAGGTGAGACGCGGTCTTGTTTTTGTGTTTCGGCTCGCACACACGCGCCGGGGCTCGATCCGTGGTTTATTGTGACAACAGCAGGTAAACGGAAAGAACCGCGCTTATCACTGCAGGTGCACCGGGGCTGCACCTTTCCACACCAACCATTTCAAAAAAAAACAAACAACAAAAAAAAAACATCCAGAAACACTAGTTTTGCAGATCAGACTTAGATTCACCTTTTTTTTTTTTTTTTTTAAACCGCCTTTGTGCGTTATTCGCACTCCGTAGATGCTGACAGATGGAGGCACAGGAGCGCAGGTTGCATCTCACGCCGAACAAAAGAGCTGCCGCCCCTCGCGTCGCGCTCCTGGGGTCGGACGGCCGTGGACGTGTCCCCGCGGACGGACGGTGTGTGTCCCGTCAGTCGCTCCTGTCCTCCGCCGCACGTTTCAAAAGGAAAACAAAGTTTCTCTGTAGTGAATAATCCTGTAACGGTTAACGTTCCCAATGACTCCACGGCAAACAGCTTAGGCGTCCACTACTTCGTTTTACAATGAGCCCCCTGGCATTTTTTTTTTTTTTTTTTGTTTGGCAATAAATCTCGGTTAGACACCAGGTGCGACTGAGGTCTGTTGGTGCTGTGTGGCGATTGCTTCACAGTCACCGCTGTGCTTTTTGCACGCAGTGGCTAGTCAACAAGTTGTAGCTTCGCAAAGTGCTTTTGCTGTAATAAATGTGAAGCCCAAGGCTTTCTCTGACTGACTCACGGATAAACCATAACATAGATGCAGACTTCGTAAACTTGCTTGAGGTAAAGAAAACCTGCATTGTCACTGCACTGCACATTTCAGTGTATTGTATAGTTTATAGTTATTATATTGTGATCTATTTGCAAAATCCCCCCTAACCTCGCTTTTCCTTTTTTCTTTTTTTTCTTTTTTTACAATGAAAGCCTTACATTATTTTATTTATTTGTTTTTGCACAGGACAGGGAAACGTAGTCTACCTGGAGGGAAACACTGAATGCTTATTGCTTTACTATCGCCACCCACCTCTTGAGCCAATCGTTGCAGCCCTCTCCCTGTTTCGTATTAAAACGTGCGTGCATACACACGCGCGCGCGCGCGCGCACACACACACACACACACACACACACACACACACAAAAAGCTGTTTTCCAATAGCACCATCAATGTCACCATGGAAACCAACTCTCTTGGCACCCTCAGTTGATCGCCTTCAGCATTACTCTTGGCTCGTGGCTTGAAAGGGTACAGGATGTGTATGTTGATGCTCCAGTCAGCAGCAAGTTGATGCATGCAGCCTGGAGATCAGGTTGTGCTTCTCCTGGTTAGAGATGTGCTGGATTTTTAGTTAAATTGTCCTCCACTGGTGGTCCTGGTGAGAGGAACTGGCTGCTCCGTGTCCATTGTGTGGCCCTGCTTGGATGTGAAGAGGCCTTGGCCATCAGTGTAATTGCTGGGAGAATCTTTGAAGGAAAGTGTCCATGCATCTAATGCGTTTTGTCCTTTTCCCTGAGGCTGCTCTCTAAACTACTGTACTGTGGCATTTGCTGCCTTACATGAATGAGCACAACAGACATTCAAGGCAAGCTCACACATGCCTAAAGGAAGGATGAGTCATTTAAGAAATAAATGCACTAAATCTGTAGTTTTATTTATTTATTTTTTCACAAGGGACTGTATGTGAGCCATAGTAACCAATTTACATAAATGAGAATTTATGCAGCGACTTTTATCTGGGAGTGCTGCATTATGTTTTTTACCTGCATTTTTTAGAATATAATGGAAACACACTATTTTCTGGGTGTTTATGTTTTGCCATGTGCTGTTCAGAGAAATATACTCTATTTAATATTCATCTTTTTCATTTTTAATTTTTAATAATATTTTAATAATTTAATTTTCAGAATCACTCAGTCTGTTGAATAAACTGCAATAATCAAAATAAATGCAGCATTATATAGACTTCTGTCTGAAATTCCTTTTTAGTTATAGTTTTAACATTTAAGTCTCTCATTAAGGAAACACCTCTTTGATATGGCCACTGCTGGACAAAAATCAAATCTAAACTGTGTGCTATCGATATGTAGCTGTGTTTGTTATAGTAATAATCAATGATTATAAACAGTTTTTTGAATGTGACTGTTGACCAAAGTGAATGATCCAACAGGGAATCATGAAGGTATCAACCATTCTGAGCATAAATGCAAGCCACAAATCATGCACACACAGACAACATACAGAGACACTCACACGCTCAGACAAAACCCTGCAGCATCGCTGGAGGTGAAACGAGTAAAAACTATATTTCTCAGAAGCTGTAATGTCGATCTGTGAAGACGTTATTTTAATGAGGGTTAAACTCAGGGGTACTCAGGGCAGAGTAGATGTTTACATGAACATGTGAGTTTGTAAGTGTGTCTTTGAGTGTATTGTCAGCTACTGTGAAGTACACGCACATGCACACACACACATATGCGGGGGTGGGGTGGGGTGGGGGGCAGCTGGTATGGAGATATGCAAGCCAGGGGTAAATGATATGGAAAGGAAAAGAAGGTAACAGCACACTGGTCAAAAAAAATCTATAGGCTGGCTAACTGATAGCTTCTTCATTGATTGTGGAAATTAAATTTGACTGATTTACTCAGCAGTTTTATGGATTGATTAATGGAGTCAGCTGTGCTTGAGAATTATTAGAGAAGAATCCACTGGATGGATTCGTCTGGAATACTTATAGATGACTGGGAGCGGTAGACCAGATGGCAAATGAGCCATCACCAGTAAGCAGGCATGAACTGATTAAAAGAAAATTGCACTGACACTGCAGTGTAAGTTAAAAGAGTAATTGAATCCCATAGGATGTTCACATGAAGTGGATATAATGTGATAATATGGTCTTATTTTCATACCGAGAATTAGTTATATTTTTATATAATGCCTGACAACTAGGGCTGGCCAATTTTCCTTGCTGCCTTCATATTTTGCACATTGCTCCATAATGTACCTTAGTGCAGTTTAGCGCCTGAGTCAAAACAATAAAACCCAAGAACAATGTGGAAACACTTCAGTTTCTGCCAGACAAACTGAGATTTTACACCGCCAGAAGTGTTAGATAGAGTGGGAGAGTAGCTCTAATATGTGGGAGTGACAGAAAGAGAAAAAGATGGGGCGGACAGACAGTAAAACATAGAACTCTTTCTTTGGTTGAAAAGAGATAAATGGCTAAAAGATGGAGTGAGTGAGCAGGGTAGAAGGTGGGGTTGTTCCTCCTCCTACACATTTGTTGTGTGAACAGAGAGCTCTGAACCTCCGTGCGGACATGAAAGGGCCGCACAAGCAGCCCGAAGATTGGACATATGTTACCTGTCTGTGGCTGTCTCCTGTCACTGCTGCATGGAAAGGATGCAGGGAGTGTGAGAGAGAAAGAGTGATAAGAATAGAGAGTGAGAAACGAGGGGCAGGGTACAAGCTGGGAAAAGTGGAGGAATGACAGCGGTATACATGCGAAGACATGTGTATGTTTGTGTGCATGTCTGTGGTTGTATGTCTCCATTCATGGAGCTTCTCTGTGGTTTTGCTGGCAGTCTGTGGCATCTAGTGCTTGAGTAATCCTCCTGGGAACACGCTGAAGCTGCCAAAGTGCCATCCAGCTCCTCTTTTCACTCGTTACCACCCTCATGCTCGTCTATCTCTGTCTCTCTTTTTCTTACTTTCTCAATACTCCTCTTTCTCTTCCCTCTAGCTGTTCCCCTTCATTTCAATCTCTCCTAATGACCTTAATATCATCCAGTTTCTGCACTTGCTTTTCCCTGTGCTGCTTCGCCCGCTCTTTGGTTTTTCGGACCTCCTCTTCATCACTGGCGTGAATCTTCCTAATATGTGGGATTCACTCTTGTTTTCTTTCTTTTTTCACTCTTGTAGTCTTGCCTATAGAATCAGTGTTTCGGTTCTCAGAGAGCAGAACAGAGTGAGCCCTGTCCCATGGGTTGACCAAACAAAGAGCCTGGCTCCCTTCACTTCTGTATGACTGCACAGGAACAGAAACAGAGGCATTCACTAGTGAGTCTGCTGCTGGGCGGCAAAACGACAGATCTCCGCTGTCCATGGTCAAGGCATTTCTTCGGTTTCGCTATGAGACAGCAGCGATCATTGAACTGCCCATATAATCTGTGTTGATGTGTAAGTGATGGAATAGAACCTCCAAAAAGTTAGCCTTGTGTTTATCATTTAATGGACACTCAAACAATTGCATCCCAGGGTGTAGCCTTTGAGTAGGTGCTTATTTGTAAACCTCATATTTAGAAAATATTCATTTAATTTTCAGTTCCATACAGTTTATCATGTATGCTGTGGAAATTGAATTTCCCCCTTAAAACACAGATAAAACACATGGCAGCTGTCAGGTGTTTTTTTTTAATCTGTGTATACGGAATAGAGATGGCGATTTAGTTCAGTTGAGTTTACTTTATTACCATTACAACAAATGTTGTTAGGAACTTGTCTTGGTGAGCTCATAGTGCAGGACTAACATGAAAACATACAACACAGCATAATAATCAAACATATTAAAATTAACAAATATCTTATATATAAAAAATAGGATGAAAACAAAATATACTTGAAAGTACCTTAGTGCCAAAGGTTTTCATTTCAAAATTTAAATAACCTCTATATATTAAAATACTCCAAATATGTTAAACATTTTGAAGGAAAACAATGAGCCAAAAACAACATGACTGTGACCATGTGGGAATTTTTAGTTAGGTGTCATCTGGTTAACACGGGTCAAAAGTCATGGTCAGCGTACTCCACGTGTGTATAGCCTGCCAAGTCCACACTTTGATGTAATGTCCACCAAAGTTAATCGCCAGGATAAGAGGGTTAGGTCAACACATCCTGACATACACAGTCTACACATACACACACACACAAGTTTCTCTCACAAGTGAACTAACAATTTAAAAACAATTTAAATAATTAAATCTGTAGTTTTCATTCCTGCATTTCAAAAGGACTCAATATCGCAGACTAACATTTACATTCTGGGTGGGGAGCCCCAGAGGGGATTGAGTCAGTGTTTACTGTGGCACAGTGAAGGCCTCATCCCACCCACCGCTTTACCACTGCCACTGTCCGCCTTCCCGAAAACCCCAAACCACCCACATCTCACTGGCACCTGCTACATCGGAATTCAGGTCAGCAGGGGGAGTCACGAAATTGCTCTGAGAGTGATTGGTAAAGGAAAGAGAGGGTGGACGGGGTGGGGGGGCTCATTTTGTTTTTTCTCTTGGCACCAAAAACCATGCTACTGAGAACAATCTTCCCATTGTGCGGCAACAAAAGTTCATAATTAAAGCGCATTAAGTGACTCGTTCAAAACAAATAGAAGACTTCATCTGAACAATTGTTACAAGATGCAGTCTGACAGATTCACACTGGTTATCAGATGGAGCTACGTTTGTTTATGCCATTGCTCAGTGAACCTTATGCCTCAACACAAAGACAATAATATCTCAATTCAAGACAATAAACCAGTAAGATAGTTTGCTTTGACTTGAATACGTGTTTGATAGCTTCAAATACTGGACAGTGTAACCCTATAAAATCAAACGAGCATTCAAAATATACTTTAAAATATGTTAAAAATAATAATAATTTGTTAAAAGCTTTTTGAAAAATTAATTTTATCCTTTAGGAGTTTCTGTAGCTGCTTTTCTCCTCATATCCTTCTTTTCTAGAGTAAAGCTTTTATGACTTTAGTTTCATAATGAGGATAATGGAAGGATCAGTGGGAATAAAGAGAGAAAGGATGAATAGGAAAAAAAGGATTTGAATATGCCTAGAGTTTCCATATGGTGCCAAAGATGTAGCTAGATATCATTTTCACATTTGATCCTCCTGCCATTGGCCTTGGTCTGCCCTGACCAGTAACACACAGAAAAAAATAACAAGTAACTAAAAATAATGTAAAAAAAAAAACGTTCAAATTGATGTTAAACTAGTGCCATTGACCACTTCACCCATTACCCCTCCCCATCTCACCCACCTTCCTCTTCCTTTTCCCCTTTTACTATTCCACAAATCCTCAATTAAGTTCGTAATGGGCCTCTGAGGCAGGTTTGTGTGCCTCTTTGTTCAGCTCTGGGGGATCGGCCGGCATTAATGTCCCTCTTGAGTATGTAAATAGCCTGAGCTGTGGGAGCGCAGAGCAGAGCTGCCACTTGTCCGCTTAATCGCGGAGAGCTCCATCACTTTCGGACATTTTAGGGAGCCAAAACGGGACATGCATGAGAACTTCAGCACCAAATACAATGCCCACACTCGGAGAAGTAACCTCAGCACCCATGTCCACCTCCCACTTCTTCCGGAATAAACCCCCTTTGCTCTCCCACCCTGGGGACCCTTTTCCCCTCTCCCCCAAAACGGCCCTCACCCCTCCTACTCCACAGATCCCCGACCAATCCTCCCTCTGCATGTGTGCTGCTACCCACTGCTCAGCCTATCCCATCCCGAAGAGCCCAGCTGATAGACCCCTACAGCTAGTTTTGTTTACCTCACCCACTTGTCCAGCGGAACACACAACAATCCCCCTTCATTGCATGTTTGTCAGCCCCCTTTTCAGAACTAAAAGAGGAGAGAGAGATGGGGTGGGGGGGGGGGTTACAAAACAAAAACGAAAGGAAACAATTAAATTGCCCCTCCTCCCCATGAACTCTGTGCTAGCGGTTTCCCAGCTCTAGATTCTGTGAACTAACTTGGAGGCCTGTAAAGTGGCCCATTATTCTAGTAGCGGTGGCGTGTTCCAAGAGCGGCTTGCCTCAATGGCTGATGAACACAGAAAGGTTTTTGTTAGAGGGTTTTGGCTCACCACATTATGCACTGGTTAATTAGGAGCTGCATCCATCTATCTATCTATCTATCTATCTATCTATCTATCTATCTATCTAGAATCTAGACATTGACCTTTATATGTCTAAGAATATATTTAGTAAACATGAGCTTATTTATGACATAATAGTTTATGTATAATGGTTTATTTGCAGTGATGTCAAGCCAAGATTATGAATTGACCTTCCATCTGAAAAATCATTACTTAGATTTATTTAGTAAATTCATATCAGGTTTACATACCACACACTTTACAGAATCCCGTTGTATCCAGATGGATCCAAACATCACTGGGAATCCTGGTTCCTCTTATTGTATGAGGATTACAGTGAACCAGGATTTCAGGGAATTTGGGTTGTATGTCTTAAATCTCGACTGAAGGGGGTTTACCATCCTCTGAGCAGGCTAAGATGAGTGTGCTCTGGGGATTTGGCTGAGACTGGGATCAAACAGTGGAAATGTGTTGAAAATACTTTTGCCCGGAGGTTCTGATAATGATTGACTGTGACTATAAGCAGGCTGTCATAATTAGGCGATGAAAAAAGCCTAAGCCAGCGCATTCACTCTGAATGGCATTCCACTGCTGTGTGTGACTGAAGAAATATTTACATAGTTTGACAAAGTATGCAACGAATAATGACGTGGAAAGAAAAACAATGAGCTGGGGAGCAGCAGGGGTCCCTCTGTAACGGCAGTCAGTAATAGGCAATGGTAAGCTCTTATTTTTGCAGTATTAAAGGGATATACAGTAAGAAAATCACTCCTGGCTCATGTAGTTCTGAAAGAAACAGTGTCAATGAAGTGGTCCTGAAAGGAAAGCAGGCTAGTACAGCGTTAGAGGCCTGAAGTCTTACTTAGAGCTTACAGCACAGACTCAAGTTTTGCTTTTCTAAAAGGCTACAAAAGTAATTGTTTAAAGACAAACCAAACGTCTAGTATCCCTTTCAGTCTTTGTCTTTGCAGATTTATTCCATGATATTTTCACTTCACGCATCATTGAATTTGTTGATTAAAATTCTGTTTGCTACACTAAAACAGTTGGCCAACACCATGTTTTCATGCTCCAAAGGTTTCGTTAGTATTATGTGTGCTTTGGTGTTATCTGCATCTGCTGAAAATATGTTGTCTGTCAGGACATTTAGTTGATACAATATATTCTTATAGCAATGATATGTTGTATAGACATGTGAGAAAGACAATGAGAAAGAAAAACAGAGAAAAAAGGAGGGAGAAACAGTGAAAGAGAGAGTGTAATGAGGAAGAGAGATGCATACTGTACACACAGTGAAACAGAAGAAGTGAGAGACTGACAGCTCTGTCACACTTCCCTGCTTTCCTGATATGCTTCCCCATTGTATTCTGGTCATCCTTGATGTGATGTGTTTTCCTCAGTGCAGATACACAGACAAGTGTTGTTATTAGGAAAATGCATAATTCATACAGGGAGTATTTGCATCATATACGTCTTTTCAACTAGATAATAGTCATACCTTTCAGAAATGTGTCTACATATGTTTCAACGTATGTTTATGTAATAAACAAAGCATGACATCCAGCCACTACTTACCAAATGGCCCATATCACAAAAACACAAGAGTAATTTAAACCAAGAAATACTGTATGAAATTAGTTGTAAATAGGTAAGTAGGAATTTCTTTTGGTTGCATAGAGCGCAGCCAGTGCAATTTGCAGCAATGGCTGCAAGATCTACAGTATACAGCTACTTTACTTTTAGTGCTTTTGTCTAAGGTGAACTGTACTGGATATAGAACATTTCTTAGCATGAATAAACTATTTATTTGGCTACCCTACCATTACTACATTTTCATGCTAATTTTATTATTAATTTTATTAATCACGTGAGCTGTCATTTGTTTTGTTTGAGACATGTCCCAACACACCTTATAGCCACAAAAAAAATGTAGTTTGAATATCAGCCTTTACGGTTTGGTGAGTCATGTGCTAGAAACGTGTAGGTGTATTTGTGTGTGTCTGTGGGTGTGTGTGTGTGTGCGTGTGTGTGTGTGCCCGGCCTAGCTGGCTGATGTAATGAGCTGTGTGTGTGTGTGTGTGCAGGAATGCCCTTTCTGTCAACACTGCGGGGTGGTGTGAGGAGAGCGGGGCATGGCCCCACTGCTGCAGGCTGCGCTCGTCCCTACAGACTCCAGTGTTTAATTAGTGAGGGAACATCCATCCTCCTTAGTCCTCTTATTGGCAAATCTGGAGTGAGACCGTAACCCCCTCAACCCGCCTCGGATACCACAGGACTGGACCAACTGAGATTTATGACCACAGACAACAGTTCAAAATATTGTGTGTGTGTGTGTGTGTGTGTGTGTGTGTTGTTGAGATGTGTGTTAGACAGTGGGTGTAAGTGCATGTATCATCTACATATATTTAAATTTGAGAGTGTGGCAGGTGAGTCTAGTGATGTATGAAACGTGATTTGCGCAGTAATCCCATTTCCCAGGGCCAGCTGCCCAACACAGATGTCAGCTCTTAATGTATCCACAGATAACCTGATAACACAGAAGCGCTTCATATACTGTATATGTAGTGACATGCTCCATCTCATCCTCCACTTCAATTGATTGCTTTAATCTGAGCCTTTCTCTCCACCTTTACTTATTTTATCATCTGTGTGCCATTCCATTCCTTTGTCTCCATCCTTACCTTCAGCCACACCTTCCCTTTTTTTTCCACCCCCCCCCCCTTTTTTCCTCACCCTTCCCCCATACATTGTTACACATTGTTACCCCCCATCTGTCTACTATACGCCGCTCTCTCTCTGCCCCCCCCCCCCCCCCCCCCCCCCCCCCTTCAGCGGGTATACCATAGCTGTGGTTGTAGTAGGGGGTGGGGTGGTCCTGCCTTACTGGCAGATTTAATGAGCTCCTGTGGGGATCGGACCAAAGCCATCAAAAGCTGCGTGCTGCTATATCCAGATCTGTTAAACAGATGCGCCTTTGCTAATGACAGTAGCATCGCTTCATATGCAGCCGGCATGAACGCAGGAGCAGCTATAGGGGGAAAGCGATGAGAGATGAGTGTCTGCAATACTGTAGGTATGGGACCCTTCATCTGATGGAGGAGGTTGTGGGGAGGTACAGTGGGAAAATCACACAGACTATGGATGAGCTTCTTTTCTGCACTGACCTTTCATCTGTGCAGCTTTAGGAAAAAGCTGGCAGCTGGGGATAGGGAATACTGGACAGCAGTAATAAAATCCTTTTGTCTGCAGCTTTGAAGGACGGCACTGAAAACATAGCATCACAGTTAAGACTCTCAGAACATGATGGAGGAAAGTGTCAGAGTTAAAAAGCCGAGACATGTAATATGAATGGCACAGAATTTGGGAGTTGTTCACTTTGAATGCAAAAAAAAAGAAAAAAAAAAAAAAAAAACAGAAAAGAGGAGATCTAAAGGTGGAGGTGGAGAGGGAAACATGAGTATTTGATTATATCTGAGTGCCACACTGTAGCTTCGGGTGTTAAGTGGACTGCGGTTGGATTTGATGCCATCAAACTAAATCTCTCTGCAAATATTATCCAGATGAATGGGAAGCACCCAATTCAGCCCTATAACCACCACTCCCCAGCATAATAGGCTGTTAGCACATAATTACAGTGGGATTGGTCACATCTGAGAGACCTATGCAGACCTACAACACTAGCCTCAGGATTCCCAGAGGCTCTCTCTAATGACCGCCTCATTATGGACACAAAGAGTTGTGCCAAACAAAGGGAAACCTTAGAGGATGCTGAGGGAGAGGCACGTACAGTATGGTTCAATCATGCGTTGCCAGGTTGCTGATGCACCCTGATTGTGAAATAGAATGGTAAAAGTGAAAAATGTGATGAAGGCATAAGAACAGTGTGTTGACAAGAGTTACAGTGTTATAGCTGTCGCATACAGTGTATAAAGCCTTTAGTAAATTGTTGCACATGATGGACAGTAACCAAAGACTAAACTGGTTTTCTTTAGTAGAATTGTTATAGCAAAACACAAAGACTCAGCTATCTGCCAAATAAGGAAGAGTTGCTCTCAGTGGTCGAAGTATGTGGGTGTGTGAAAACTTTATCCGTCTACAGTATGTGGAATAGTGTTAAATGCAAATCCTTTGACACTAGTGGTAGCTTCAGTGCTGGAATGCAGCATGCAAACCTTAGGATCACCTAGGATCAGTTGTGGTAAAAGCACACGTCTGAGATTGTGTCACTGACCGTGGTACTGAATGGCTGCCCTGCTACCCCATATCAGTTTGGAAGTGTTAACTCTTCAAGACCAGATTGCCAAAACGCAGTCATGGTAGCCCTTAATAATCACTCAGAGAATGAGGTATTAAACTGGCCAATAGTAGGTAATATTTATTTATTTATTCTAAGTATTTACCACTGCAACTAAAATACACAGGATATGTCGACTTTAATGGCACAATTTGTAACATTTTATAAGAAATATAAGAAAATGTAAAAAAGTTACAAACTCGACAAAATCTTCACCCATAAAAGCATTTTTACCATCAATTCAAAATGTTAGTTTGAAGGTATTTACGTTTTCAATAGTCCATGTTTCATTAAGTCGTTAACAGGAGTTAAAGCAAAAACTATCTGTTATATTGCAATTGTTGATAGCTGTAAGTGGACTGATTCTGTACACATATTATACTGCAAAATAAAGAGTTTCTTTCATTTCTATAGAATAACCAAACTCCAATAATATATTGCTAACGACATGTTTAAATGACCATTAATATTACAGAATCTTTTGTTTGTTCTCTATTAGTTGATTAGCTATTTCATTCAGTCCAAAAACAGTGAGTGACACCATGGAATTGACTCAAGTGAATACCAGCAAAGATGTGCAGCTCTGTGGGCTCCGTGCCAGTCTTTGATCAGACTGTATTCTCACTCCAGGGTTCACTTGGAAGCGGGTCAAGACAGCTGTCAAGTGGACCACTGAGTGACTCTGCACATCTACAATTCTGTGGGGGTCACTCACTTAAATTAACCAAATCAAGAAGATATGAGATTGGTTCGCCTACACTGATATTGCCAGTAACAGCTGATATAGGAACTCCAACGTTAAGTAGATTGAGAACTGGCTAAGATACATGAACACTTAGTGGACACACACACATACACACATTTGAAGGATTGTTTTGCAGATCAGTGCCAGATATGAAACATAAGAAGGTATTTTTCCATCTTCAAACATTAGTCTCCAAGAGATGATATGACTGAGAAACTGGTGGGTAAATTCCATTTGGGCAGTTGCTTTAGAAATGTCTACTAGGAATAACATGAAAGCTCAGTGTTGATTGTGGTTTGGAATTTGGGGTTGAATCTACTCAAAGTTTTTCCATTGTCTCTCTACTCATATGAAATATTGTTTCTTAGCAAGCAGCACTCTTAGAGGGTCTTCTCTGTTTTTTTTAGCTACTGAAGAACACTGATGATACACTGCTGATTAAATAATCTGCATTTGCATGACAGTCCACACATCTCTATCACTATCTACCACTGAATGCATTCATCCTGACAACCTTCTAGAGATTCATAATTGAGAGGCGTATAGTGACAAAGCTCCCCTTTCTTCAGATGATGGAATTTATCTTCCACTTCCTATGCGCAGCACAACCTGAAGTGTTTGCTTGACTGGGGGGGGGGGTGGTGTGGTGCTTTTTCACAGCTCCTAGGCAGCCAGTATGTGTGAGCCCATTTCTTCCCACTGCATGGCAAGTGGCTGTGAGGCCCAGAGGGGCCAGATATATCCGGAGCTTGGCGCAGCTCCAGTTGTCTTTACCTCACAGTATATTGTGATGATTCGGTCATGAGAACGGGCATCGGGCATCGGGCCCCTCTAGAGACCAGTGGGAAACTTGTATTCTCATTTACATCTTCCTCTATGCTATCGCAACAACCTGAATTAGGCAAGTATAACCACACAACTGGTCACTAATGCAGACTTTTTAATTATTATGTAAGCATATGCGGTGGAAGGTAGAGTGGCATTGTATGGCACTGTCACAGGACAGTAATTCATTCAATTATCCAGCATGGACACTAAGAAGAAGCTCTTAAAAATGTCCTGTGAAGTTTCTAAAGTTTTTGAATGGTTCGTTACTATTTTTATATGAAATTAAATTAACTACAATTCTCTTTAGTGAGGTTAATATATAATGTGTCTATCTGTTTGCTGATCTTTCAAGCGTTACCCCATCTTTATATGGTGTGTGTGCATGCTATGTGTTTGTATGCTGGGTGTGTGTTTGTGTGGCTGTGCGCTTCCTCTTTCCCCTTCATCCCCTTCTCTCTAAGCTGCAGAGTGTTGCTAGGACAACCCCTCGTGGTCCTTGCTGCATCGCAGTGGTCCTCAATGCCAGCACTCAGGGAACCTCCTCGCACTGGGAAGGCAGCATAAAATCGGGATAATCGCCGTCGATTATGGGACACAATAGGCTGCCGCTTCTGAAAGATTCATTCATCCTGGAAAAAGAGACTGTGGAGGGGGAAAGAGAAAGGGGCGCCTTGGTCCCTCCGCTGCTCTCCCACGGTGGGCACAGGCATGACATCAGTGGCCTGAAAGAACTGGCATTCTGGACATGCCCACTGCCCTCCACCCCCTCGCTATACCCTCATACCCCCTCCCATTTGAACCCCCTCCCTTCTTTTCTCGCCCCTGCCAGTTTGGATGCAGCGCTTGGCCGGGCAAGTTGGGGCCACTGCCACTGTTTGCGTGTGAAACAAAGCCCCTCAGAAGGAAGAGAGAGGAAGCAGAGAGCTTCACATGGTACCAGCCAAAAGCAAGGATGGCTGCCTCAGCCTTCCCCTCACAGGCCCCTCTTTTGGCTGAGAGGTGCTGGTGTGACCCCAGTACCCCTTTCTCCCCTAGTGTCCCTCTTACACCCACTGTAACCCCTTCTTCTCTGTCCCACTTTCTCGCTCCCTTCCCCAAAACGCTCCCTCTTCCCTGAGAGGGCCCTTTGAATGAGTATGACATGTCAAGGGATTTAGGATGAGTGATTTCTCATGACACAACCTTTGCCGACAGAGATGGGATTCCTCTGGCTTTTGTTGTGCAGTTGGTCATTTGTCTGAAGAGGAAATAGCGTTCCAACACATTTCCCTAATTAGAATAATGTGATACTGCTCAATAAGATGTGAAGTCTCATGCTGCTGGGAGACTAGAGGGAAATCAGCGTGACACCGTCCTCACATGAATCATGTTGGTCATTTGTGCTTTGGAGTTCAGCGCTTTGGAGTTTTATTGAATAGTGGGGATCCATAAATCTATATGTTGGAGTTTGTGTGACTTGAATGTGTGGACCTTATTTTGCCCAGCTTCCCTTTTTTTAATTATTATTAATTTTTTATTATTGCGGACATTATATACATATGTAACTGTTAGTTATTTGAATCGAATGTTATTTAGGACTGGCTTTGTCTGGCATAACCATTTACAGAGATCTAAATATACCTCGTAATATATGCTCCTGGACAACTGTTGCTCACGAGTGACATAATATGTTTTAGCGTGAGTACCGAGAGAAGTTAACATTAACCTCTCATCTGCTGTCCATCAAGATGACCTCAATGCCCCAAAACGGCAACAGTATGGACATTAAATCTTCCATTTGTCATTCCTTTGTCCTTTATTTTCCTCTCAACAAAAGGGCTCCTTCTAAAGCCCTACTGACTGCATTGTGCCATTAGCAGGCATCATTGTGCTCATCTCCAGTAGCCTGGCCATTCCCTCGCTATTCCATGAAGCTGGATGAGTCTGGGAGTGTGCTTTCTAGGGGATTACAGTGTCAAGGGAATGGAGGGTCCTTGAGGGATTTGACTCTTAAGCTCAGATATAAACTCCTCCCTCCACTTCTTCGTTTTATTTATTTATTTATTTATTTATTTATTTCTAGGTTTGTTGGATGTGTGTGAGTGTGCTCTGTGCGTATGCTTTGGTGTGTAGCTGGTTGTGGGTGGGGGTGGTGGTGGTCAGGGGGTGGGGGCTAAGGGGGGGGGTTGCAGACATCAAGATGGGGCAATTCAGGTTGCTGTGACTGGGTCTGTCGTCTGGGCTGTGTTGACTCTCTCCTCTCTGGATGCTTTGGAAGTGCTTGTGGACAGCTGAGAGCTGCTAGCTGTCAGCAGAGCTCTGGTGTTTTACCTGGGACCTTATCTGCTGACATCTGGAAACATTTTTGGATGGAGCAGTCGCGATCCTACTAACAATTTCTTGCGCTGATTCACTCTCACATACCAAAGGCTGGAGATTTGATCCTGGTCAATGTATATAGCCCTTACCTCAACTCCATCAGAAATGAAGTAAGTACAATGCATCCCATTTACACTTCCGGACACAATACTTTTACTCCTTTCTACTTTTTCTGCTCATTCACTTCAGTCACAAAATGAAGTAACTCTAAAGCTTAAAAGTTGTTATTTTTTAAAGCCCATCAGCAGAAAATATGAGGGAACTTTTCTAACTTCTCGGGTGCGTGCTGTAAGCGACTAGGGAATTATAATTTGGGAGAATTTGAACATATTTCAGTTAAGATTGTATATCACCTGGGTTGACACCAGGTGTTGTTTTATTAAGACCTTCATTAATTCTCCATGGCTTTACGGTCCTGTAATGCAATTAATCTGACTAAGCCTTCGGCCAAGATTAACCGGTTTATAAAATGATCCCATTAGAGATGGCAGAAACTGTGTACAGTGTGTGTGTGTGTGTGTGTGTGTGTACACGTGCATCTGTGTGTATCTGTATGTGGATTTCATGACTTTTAAATCATGAGGTTCTGTTCTGACTTTTTAGTCATAGACACATACTTTATGAGTGGCTCTTAACATCCTAGTGACTATTTTTGGATTCACAGTTTCTAAAAGAAGCAGCTCAGGTCAATGCTGAAAACTCTGAATCTTAATATCTTGGAATTATTCCTTAGGCCAGCAAGAATTATTCGAAGCTCACGTCATGTTAATGAAAGCTCAAATTTTGCACAGCAAGGAATTTTCCATCCAGTAAAATGATTCTGTAAACATAACAAAACACATTGTTATTTCTTACTGTTTGAAATGGTAGTTTTCTGCTGTAGCTGATTACGCTTGCTAAACATTTCATTTTCATCTATTATTGGGTCACACATCCCTACTGCTTCACCGGTCTCTGACTTGGTGAGAGAAGCGCTAATGAGAGGATCATGACAGAATAATATCCGACCTCTGTGACGTCTAACGTCTGCTCCCTCTCTCTTAGTGCTAAAAATAATGAAAATGGAGAGAAAAGGGTGAAAATCCAATTAATTGCATTCATCACTCTTCTGGAATGGGATTACATGGTAATGCTCATTTTTCTGCGTTTTTATTTCTGGGGTTTTACTAATTCATTCAGCTTTGATCTTAAGTATGAGATAATGCAGAGGTAGAGTGAAATGGCGGCTACTGTTCGCCTGCTGTTTGCATGTATTTTCTGTATTTCACACTTCACTTTGAAATTAATACGAGGAGATTGGACTGGTCCATCTGTGTGTCTGGAAGCTGACCATTTGGTCTTCCTATAGCCAAGCTTGCACCACAGCAATACACAAAGCTGGGGGAGGTGTGTGTAAATGTGTGAGTCTTTGTGTGTGCGTGCTCATGTGGAATTATTAGTGACCACTTACACAACAACAATAACGCCATAAGAGTCTTTTCTTGCAAGGAAGTTTTCCAATCGCGGCCTATTCATTTGAGCTCTCTGTCTTGTCTTTGATCAAGTGTCAGCTTTGAAAAAAACTTGACAGCCAACATGATTAATATCTCTGAACTTTTATGACTTCATCATGGACTGTTGGGGGAGGATATGAAGACAAAAAAAAATAATAAAAAAAGACACTTCACCATTGAGGCTTCCATTTGTGAGTTTTAGGCCATGAACCCCAGGGGTGAGGTGAAAGGTCAGAGTCACATTATTTCTTCTTTGCTTTTCTTTGCAATTCATCACAGCAGACGTTTGCATGGGCTTATTGGTGATGAATAGCAACACAGAGACATTTCTATTTCCTCATAGACAAAAACGATGTCAAACCGAGTAAGACAATTTGATAGATTATTCCTGCAACTTGTTGAGGAGATGATGATTATAAAGGTTTCTCATTCTCAGCCACTTCGACAGAGCTATTGAACACCTGCCTAACTGGCATGTGACAGACACAGCTGGCTCTCTTCTCACTGACAAACTCATTCATACCTCGACGGGACTGCAGGAAACTGCTCTGTGTCGCCTATAATGGGAAATCACTCCATTCAATTAGTTAGGCTGCGTGACTGAGCCCCCTGTTCATACAATTGTATTTGAGGTTTTGCATGATTCTAAATTAACTGTCACACAATCATAACTAACAAAGAGAATGTATAGTGGATGGAAGTCTTAGCAGGAAATATGTTTGCTCCTCCTCTCTGTAATTCATCAAAGATTTGCTCTGGCAAGTTGACATCTGTTTCACAGTTTCATTGGTGCCTTAAATGGATATCTGTAGACATTCACCAGGGCATCTTTGTCTGTGGTTGTCTACGCAAAAGCATATGCATGGCATGATACAGTATTTTGAATCGTAATGTGTCCATAATGTAACTGGGTTTGAAATCTGAAAAATACAGTCTGTTTGTTCCGTGTATGTTAATGTAGTGCATATAACATACATTTAATTTATACCATTTCTTTATGCATGATAAAGTTATTACAGTCAGTCAACAATTACACAGCGCCTATAAATTCTCACAAGACCCCAGACAATTATTATTTATCAAAATACAGAGAAACTTTGTTACATAAATCTCTAACAAAATGCTGTACTTAAGAGATGCACAGATTTTCAGTTTTTAATAAACTGACTTGAGATGCTACGTGTCTGAAGTATCGCCCAAAGGACTGCAATTTTACAAGCAGCAGCTTGTAGTCGGCTTCCATCTGTTGGATGCTATAGTAACCATGAACAGTGTTGGAGTGACAGCTTGGCAACACACTTGAACTCTACAGTACAACCTTTTTGAACAGTTTTCTTTTTAACTATATTATGATTTTCAAATACACTATGCAAATCATTTATATATTATGGTGCTGTATTTTATTGAAGAGTAAACATGATGCCTTGTTCTCTTTTAGCAGTGACCACACATGACATAACATGATCACGTGATATATACTGATTAATAATGCTGTATGGCAAGGGTTGAATAAAAGGGTTCAGGGTTAGGGGTAAGGATGGTGATGATGGTTTTGTAAATATAAATTGTGTTTAATTTGTTCTTTCTCTTTCTGTCACAGTGCCAACAGTATGCCTAAACAAGTTGAGGTGAGGATGCACGAGAGTCACCTGGAGCCCATTGAGGCCAGGCCTCAGTCCAAATGTGCCAAAATCTGCTCCAAGCTGTTCAAGAACCTTCTGCTCACACTCACCGTCCTCGGTAAGACTCCTCATGGCAGGGGTATTTTTGCTTCTTTCTTTCTTCCTTAAGGACTTAATAAACAGCAGGGAATGCTAAAGATGGGCACCCACCACCACTGAGCTCAGCGTTCTGTTAACTCAGAGCTCGATTAGGCATCTTGCTCGTAATATGAGGAGGAGATGCCATCTGTGCCTGCTCAGTGTACCAGAAAGTAAGATGACTGGGTGTCCTGACCTTCCGCAGCTCTGTGCCACCTGTTGCTATCAAAAGCGCTCAGCAGCAGTGGACACCCAAACAGCCGCTGGTGTGCATGAAAAATATTGTGATTATGGCACTGGCTCACTGCGCCACAGGGGAAAATGTAATGGAAAGAAAGAAGGGCACAAAAGTAGTGATGCAATATCTGGTTATAGGTCCTAAATCAGATTTGTGTTTAAACAGCACCTATCATTTATACTGTGTTATGTCTGACAGATACAGTATGTGGTCCCTCCCAACCTTACCATATCATAAGCATAGGCTCTGGGCCTGTTAAAACTGTATAAATGCATATATATATTTGTGTGTTTCTATATTTCATTTAGCTGTGTGTGCCTGTCTGTCTGTATCATGCTTGCATGGATGTGTGTTTGTGTGAGCATGTGTAATGTGTACATCTCACCCCAATTGGCAGGACTCTCGCAGAGCAAGCGAGCCAGCATGATCATTGATCATCTGTCACTTGGCAGATAAGAGCCTGAATGGGCCAAAGAGAAGGCACAGGAAATCAAGTGCCATCCAAAACCATTGGGTGTGCAGAACCCACAGGATGCTGCTAGACTGGAGGATAGATTGAAGCACAGAGGACAGCTTACAATAAAAAAATAAAATTAAATCTGGAGGGCTTTTGATTCTGTGTGTGTTATTAAACAACAACTCGGGCTGTGTGATCTTTGGCAGTGGTGTGGTAGCAGAGGAAGTGCAGCCCCGGGTGGGGGGGATGCTGGAGTTTTGTCTGGTGTGAGACAGACAGACACAGAGGCCAACTACCGGGCCTGGTAGGCTGGGCTGCAGGGGGGTTGGAGCACACAGAGGTCATCTTTAATTTCAGGGCAGGAACACTGTGTGGCAAGAAAAGAACGGCTAGTTGGAGGAAACACATGTAAAGGGTCAACAGTGGCTTTATTAAGGAGCGGTTGATTTTTCTAATGTCTAATGTCAAAGTTTTCAGGCTTCTAGAGAGTAAATGGAGGCCAGGACATAGGTAAGGTAGCAAAAAGCTCACTGGATAGCAGGAATATCCCACTAAAGCACAGGGTTGAAAACCGAGATTAGGTTCAGCTTCCTCTTTTTTCCCACTTTATTGAATCCTAGTATTAGTCGCTTTTACTTGCCCTGCCACAAAGTGAACAAATCCTCGAAAACATTTGGGGTTTGCAGAGATTACAGACGCTTCAACAGGGAATCTGACATGCTGCCTCCTCCCTGCTGCTTCAGAGAGATCTGATCTTAATCCTCTATGAGTTTTCCTCTGTCTTAGCAGGTTTCTGCTTTATCGTCTCAACCCACGGTCCTCTTTAAGCATGTAACAGACAGCCGGCTTTACAGCTCCAACTGAATTGATAAGGGAGGGGTCTGTCATAAAGGCTTCTCCAAGGAGAAGGTTATTTCTCATTTGTTATTTCATGGATTGTATCCAAGGTTTTCCAATCAGCGCAGAATATACCATTAAGAAATGGCTTTCATTTTTTAAAATTGTTTTATTCAGATGTAATATCTGATTGTCTTCTCTCTGACTTCTCAATATTTGACTTCATTCCAGATTCTCTTCTATTTTGCCAGTATAAACTCTTTCACTCACTCACACTCTTCCTTGCACTCCAGGTGTGATCTTGGGAGCTGTATCAGGGATGTTGCTTCGTGTTGCCTCCCCGATCCACCCAGATATTGTCATGGTGATCTCTTTTCCCGGAGACATCCTGATGAGGATGCTGAAGATGTTGATCCTGCCACTCATCATCTCCAGTTTAATCACAGGTGCAGTGTGACTGATCACGTATGGAAAATACATTGTATTATCACAAGATTATTGCACATTGTAGACATTTTACCGGTGCATTTTTATCTTTACACATTTTGGTCTTAGTGAGAAGCTAATGTACAGTTGAATTTGATTACAAGGGCAAATAAAATCTAATTTGTTTATCTACACCTTCCACTGATGTGATACTGCTTAAAATAGACTATAGGAAAAGCCCTGTTATTACTGTAGTCCTGATTCTGAAATCATAATTGACAATTTTTCATGTAATACATCTTGCACATGATCAAGAACCATGAAGTAACCCCTGAATGGTCTTTGCATCCATCCAGTCAACATTTCCATTCAATAAATCCAAGTAACTACCAGGTGAAAACATCTTGCTTGTTTTGGTTACAGGTCTGGCAGGTTTGGATGCCAAATCCAGTGGTCGCCTGGGCACCAGAGCTATGGTCTACTACATGTCCACCACTGTTATTGCTGCTATCCTGGGAGTCATCCTGGTGTTAGTCATCCACCCTGGCAACCCCAAACTGAAGGAGAATCTGGGCGAGGGCCAGAAAAATGATGAAGTGTCCAGCTTGGATGCCTTCTTTGATCTGATCAGGAACCTGTTCCCAGAGAACCTGGTGCAGGCTTGTTTCCAACAGGTAATGGAGGATGACAATCACAAGATGATACACACAGCTTCATGCTGAAGTTTGATTGCCGGTTCTAAGGGATTTAATTGTGATTTAACATTTCTTATGTTCATATGAAAATGACCTTGTTTTGTCTTGCTGACAGAGAGAACAGACACTGTCATCACTGTTGGAGCTTAGTTTATGCAGCAATCAGAACTAAGCATGAGAAATGAAACTTTCTTATGGGAGACATCAAAGTGATGCACAGGGACCGGAGTGTTGTTCATTCAGTATGAAGACAGATAATAATTTTTGGAAGAGAAAAAGCTAAAAGACTACACATTTTGCTATAATTTTTTCATGTCGGATTCCCTGTCCGTCTACATGAATTGAAAAAACAAGTATTTACAAAGACATTGATTTTTATTAAAGAACCTATTAAAGAAGAAAGTGTAAGAATTTCTCTACTACACTGCAGGTGATAGATGATTAGAAAGTCTGTGATATCTGAAAGAATTGCAAGCTTGTATTTCTAAAAAAAAAAGTTAGGCTTGTACAGAAAGAGCGTCCTTGGACTTTATTTCCTGGCCGAGAGTTTATTAACAGTGCAATCTGAATACACATTGAATTATTAAGAAACACCCAAGAAGAAACAGATTTGCGACAGTTGTGTGGCCTAGTGTCACCGGGAACACCATATCTGATCATAGTATTAGTCATCAAACTCATCACTAGTATCTTTTCATACTTTACCTTAGATCCAGACTGTCACAAAGAAGGTTGAGGTGGTTATTGCGGAGGATGTCAATGCCACCACCATGGAGGGCCTGGTGGCTAACATTACCAAGGAGCCTCAGTACATCATCAAAAAGTCCCTGCAGTTCAAAAGTGGCATGAATGTCCTGGGTACGTAACCGACCGACAACATTCACAGTGTATCGACAATCAACATGAAACAAGAGTCTACAGACATGCCAGCGGTGAGGCTGTTCTTAGGCACAGTGGCGCTTTGAGCCAAATGCCAATGACAATGCCAACATGTTGATGTTTAGCAGGTATCATTTTTAGCATGTTCACCATTTTAGTTTAACATTTTAGCTGATGCTGATGGGAATGTTGTTAGTTTTACAAGTATTTGGTCATAAACCAATCTATAGAGCAATTTAAAATGTATGACCTGATGATTGTGCTGGATGAAAAGTTAACGGATCACCTAAGACAATTTGTCCTAAGGGGGGGGTATGAGTGTCTGTATCAAATGTCATGGCAATACGTCTAATAGTTGTTGAGACAGACTTTGAGACAATTCACTCAAAATCTGAACCTTATGGTGGTGCTACAGCAACATTATGGTGGCGCCACAGAGGATATTTCTCGGGATAAGTGAAATGTTTGACCTGCTGGTGGCGGCAGAGGAAAAGTCAGGGGCTCACCTAAGTCATCAGGATTCATTCTCTGAGGACCATGAATCTCTCCACCAAATTGCATGGCAATTCATCTGACAGTTGTTGAGATATTTCGGTCTGGACCAAAGTGGTGGACAGACCATCCGACACTGCCATCCCTAGTGCCATGCTGCTAGCATGGCTAAAAATAAAATCAATATTTACAGCATTACATTTACAGAGTTTCATAGCAGCAAACATCAGGACAAACCTAATGTTTTTTGGCTGTAAATGTAAATCTTTCCATCTCCTAATAATAATTCCCTCATGTGGCAGTCATCTCACCTGTCCACACTGGTATTCAAAGTTTGATACATTTATGATTTTCTGTCACAGGTCTGATTGGTTTCTTTATTGCATTTGGCATCTGCATGGGCAAGATGGGAGAGAAGGCCAGACTCATGCTTGAATTCTTCAACATCCTCAATGAGATTGTGATGAAAATTGTCATCATGATCATGTGGTTAGTATCACTTAAGGATCTCATTGACTCATTTTTAAACTCATTGAATTATTTTCAGACAGAAATAACTGCTAATGCCAAGTTATTTCTCAAGTCATTGCAAAAAGATTTCAGCTATCTGAAGCAGAATTTGTGTTTTGACGAATTCTTTTCTTTTAATTTGTCAGAGTGTTCTGACAAATTATTTGTCCTCTGTATTTAAAGCTAAATTGAAAGTAATAACGAAAGCTTTTTCATCTCGTCAGGTACTCTCCCTTCGGTATTGCCTGTCTCATCTGTGGTAAGATCATCTCCATCAATGACCTGGAGGTGGTGGCCAGGCAGCTGGGAATGTATATGGTGACTGTGATTATTGGCCTCATCATCCACGGAGCAATCTTCCTGCCCAGCATCTACTTTGTTATCGTCAGGAAAAACCCCTACACCTTCTTCCTGGGCATCTTCCAGGCCTGGATCACTGCCCTGGGGACAGCCTCCAGGTCAGCGTCAAAATGAATGAATAGTTGTTTCTTGTTATACGATATACGGTTGACACAAAGTATAACTTGCCTTCTTCTGCTTTTCCCTCCAGTGCTGGTACACTGCCTGTCACCTTCCGTTGTCTGGAGGAAAACTTGGGGATTGACAAAAGAGTCACTCGCTTTGTGCTCCCAGTCGGTGCCACCATCAACATGGATGGAACTGCTCTGTATGAGGCGGTTGCAGCCATCTTCATTGCTCAAATGAACGGCATCCACCTCGATCCTGGTCAGATTGTCACTGTCAGGTCAGGAGACATGATAGTTCATCTTTGTACTTCAAACATATAAGATTTATTAGTTGATGTCATCCACACAAATGTACTATTGTCTTTCTTCCCCCGCCCATGATATTTCAGTAATCCCTGTATGAAAATAAGCTTCATAAATGGACTTAGTCATAACAGTAAGAACTGTAATCCTCACTATTTAAAGTGGATTTGAATGGAGCCTTGAGGGTGTTCAGCTAACACAGTTAGTGTGTAATAAATGAGGAGATAAGCACGGCAGCAGTGTAGAGGCATTTAACAGTGAACAGAAAAGCATCTGTGGTGCAAAGCAACAAACTTTAGAGCAGAAATTTACAGTGGAGTTTATAAACCACCAGGAGGAAGCAACAGCATGTGCCAGCGAAGTGTCTCATGCTAAGCAGGAAAACAAACACCAACCAAGTATCTGTAACTATCTTTCCCAAATGCTCTTCTGTTAATAGAGTGAGTCAAGGATGCACAACCTTCAGCCTGACATTTTTATGGCATAGTAATTCACAAACCCTCAAATTAAACATCCCATCTCTCACATTTAAACCTCTCTTCGTGTACGATGGAGGACCCACTCTGGTGCTCTTCAGCTGCTGCTCTTTATACAAGTACCATAGAGAATTAATGTCTTCATCTGTAGCTGTGTAGTGTAGCTATTTCACTTTCATTGGTGTCTGAGGAGGTTGCAGCACGGTGTAAGGTCGGTTGCGGAGGATGTGGTTAGGTGTAGGAGCTTGGAGAATGTGATTGAGTGCTACTTTTTTTCCTCATCCAGTCTGACGGCCACCCTGGCCAGTGTCGGAGCAGCCAGTATTCCCAGTGCCGGCCTGGTGACTATGCTCTTGATCCTGACTGCTGTAGGCCTGCCAACCCAAGACATCAGTCTGCTGGTTGCTGTTGACTGGCTGCTGTGAGTTTGACAAGAAAACAATGCATCTTCTGGTTACACTTTGACACTTTTCCTTTTTCATGCATTTAGAAATCCCTCCTAGTATATTTCTCATTTAATAAAGTATCCAAACCATTTTTTTTTACTGGTTTCTCTTCCTCAGGGATCGATTCAGGACCTCAGTGAACGTGGTGGGTGACTCCTACGGTGCAGGCATCGTGTACCACATGTCCAAGGCGGAGCTTGAAGAGCTGGACGCTCACGCGGCCAAATCAGACGACATTGAAATGATGACGAAGACCCAGTCTTACTACGATGACATGAAGAACCACCACGAAAACAATTCCAACCAGTGCGTCTTAACCGCCACCGCTTCCACAACCGCTACCACCACTGCTAACAATTCTGTCGTAGTAGATGAATGCAAGGTACAATTAATGCTTACAGACATAGAGACTTGTATATAACCCTCTTTGTTGTTGCATGCTCACCCTGCACTTTTGCTTGACTCTGTTTGTTTTATTCATTGCATCTGTGTCCATAAATATGTGAATAAACCCACTGTTATTTTAAGACAGAAGTGATGCACGACAACATCAGATGCATGTGTACGTATATGTTTCATTTATCTGGAATAGTAGCTTTTGTGTTGAATGAAATTCAAGCGCTCTCGCCAAAAAGGTTCCCAAAATTACACACTACAGCTAAACAGCCAAAGAATCATTCAAATGCAGTGCATGCAAATGGGGGATAAATCAGCTCATGTTCTATAGTTAGACTAATCAGACGACCTGTTGGGGATTGGCTCTAACTCAAAAGGCAGAGCCAGCTAATCCTCATTATGACCCTGAGGAATTATTTAGCAGGGCCTCCCATCTTTCAAAAGTTCACACCACATCCATTTTCCTAAAAAAAAAAAAAACATCTCAATAGAATAATTTTTTCCCCTATTCTGTAATAATTTTAGTTCTCATTTTCCTTTTATTCAGCTTAATGTCCGGTGTGGTTCATTCTGCTTTATCTTAAAATGTAGCTGATTTTAATTGTCTAACAAAAGGCTCATCCTTTCCTATATGATTTAATATGCAGAGATGGAAAATGTTACAGCTAATTAGCATTTCATATATTCCCTACATACACACATCTACCATGCTGTCACTGACTCATTCACAGTCAGGGTTTTTGCATTTTGACACCAGCTATTTCTGCTCACCGTGAGAACTGTGTGAAATCAAAAAGCTGTGAAGTAGCTCCCATAATGTAAAACATAATGCACTTTGAATTCCGTCTCTGAATGTATTCAAGGCTTTTAGAATAATATATGGCATTTCAGAGTGCTTGTTCCTTGACACACGGACACGCACACACCCTGCCAGAAAAGGTCTACTGATGAGCCTATTCATTTATTAAAGGATGAAAGGTGTTGCCTAGCAACACTGGAAACCTGTCACATGAGTAATCGGTCCATAGTAAAAGTTATCCTCCTTTCTGGGTCTCTATTTATTAACGGACATTTACATAGAAATGTAACACAAAGGCTTGCTACTTCCAGTATCCAACATGACTAATTTTTTTCTGGTTTCTGGTTTTGCCTGTAAGTAGTGTGACTCACATTTCTAACCCTTTTTTGCAAACATGCAAACCACTGTAGAGTGCTTGCAAGATAGCTATACTGTAAAATTGCATTCTTTTTGTAGTGTTTACTCCTTGTTTTCTATGTATTCTGTCTGTTCATAATTTCTTCATTTGTATTTTTTATTTTTTTTTACGAGCTTGTTGAGTTTTTGGTCATCATAAATTTGTGGTCTGTACCCAGGTCAGTAAAAGAAACTCCACTCTTAGGTCTACCATAAGCACGATCATCACCGGTCACACAGGAGTTCCAGTATTCCTCCATAGTTTTTGCATGTTGCAAAATAGTCATGAAACCTAAGAGGCTGTGTTTTAATTGCCAAAGTACCATTGCTATAGCACCCAAAATTACAGCAAAGAATGTCCTAAATGGTGTCCTGGCTTTACAGGTATAAAATGTTTACGGTCATGTGTATTATCTCAAAAGTTTACCTTAACATAAGACTTTTAAAACCAGGACATAATCGGATTTATTGGTAAAGTTGCTTTGTTGATGGAATATCTAGCAATAAATCGTTGGTCAATCATACTTTATAAGCTTTGTAAGCCTGATTAACCAGTTGATTGCTTGGCTGAAACCTGGCAATATAAAAAGCACCCAATGATGCTGTGTTATTATAAGCTATATTACAAGAACAAAAGCTTTATAAGAAATGAACTGTGTTGCTTGTCTGTGCCTTGGAACTGTTTAGATCTCCCTGCTAATTGCTTGCAGGTAACCTCAGCCACTAACGGCTCTGCTGCGGAGTGCACGCTTGTTGAGGAGGAACCATGGAAACATGAATAATGGCAGCACAGAGATCCCCTGCTCCTGGGCTCCACAAGCTTTCCTATCTGGTGATAAAAAGGAGTGAATGAAAAAAAAAAGTCACACGAACAGAACTACTAATTTTTTTTTTTTTTTTAATGTAGTTAGTTTACTTTCCTTTTTTTTTTAGTAGTCCCTTTAAAGGTTTTTGTAACTGTCTATCTGACTGATATATAATACTAATTCACTTAACCGTGAAATGATAACAGAGGTATACTTTTACCTGTTAGAGCACAATTATGTCCTATAGCAGATACTTGCACAACATACTTCAAGGCTTGGGGAGGGAAGGAAGAGAAAAAAAAAGTTAGATAAGCTATTCCTAGCAATACATACTTGGTTCTACATTTATACCTGGGGTCCAGCAAACTGATGACAGGGTAGGAGGCAGGGAGAACAATAATGAACAGGAGAATCACACTGAGCCTCATAACATACAAGCACAGCCACCGTGGAATTATAAAGCACAAATCATACCATGGAGCCCATTCTTATGCCCTTTTTATTTTCCTTTTTTATTTTTTTTTCGTCTACTGTAAAGAAAAGGGACTTTTTTCTTTTTCGTCACCTGTTGAGTGAGATATAAAACTTGTTTGTGTGTGTGTGTCTGTGTGATAGAGAGAGAGAGAGAGAGCGAGAGAGAGAGAGAGATAAAGAGAGAGACAGGATTAAGAACATGATTCAATTATAGGGACCAAACAGGCAGAAAATCAATCAACTCACAGAGGCCTTTGAACAGCCTCCTTGACGTCATTCGCAGCATATTTTTCGGTTTTCCTACATTGATGGCCATTTATTGCTGAGTGGCGCAGCAGGTGATATCACCACTTTTTCTGATGAAGCCTCAAAACTTAAAGCAAAGAAAATCACTGCCCTAAATATTAAACTTTATACAGTACTTTCCCTTTTCCCAAAAAGTAAGTTTGTGATGCCAATGAAATTAAAATGAAATTAGCGTCAAAGTGATTATCGCAAAAACAAACAATAATAAGTAATTGACATATCTGAATGAATTGTAGCACAAAAAAGAGATTATATAGAGCACAAACAGAGAACCAGAGCACAAATAAAGCCAAAATTCCAATAAAGACATTTTTTCTGGCAAAGTCATGCACATTGTCGTTCCATGTCCACAGAAATCATATTCCAAGTTTAGAAATGATTTTTTAAAACACACATTAAGAGACAGCAAAAGATACTCAGGCTTGTATGTTTACTCTTTTAGAGGGAAATAAATGTAATCCTACAACGTTTACTAGAGCTTCAAGAAAATGGCCTCTAAACGGCACAACTTCTGAAAGCTTTGACCCTGAAAATGGTGACAGTTTACAACAAAAGTGTTTGTTGAAAGACAGTAACTTTATAATATGATAACATGCTGGTGGAGGGTGGTTCCAGGCATTTACAGGAAGCAGACACACACACACGCACACATTTGTGACAACATTCCAGTGGTTGACTGATCCTCAACCTGTTTACTTTCTGAAAGCACAGACACAGTTATTACTGAACACTGACAGAGTACGCAAGGTGAAATACCAGTAATATTTAAAAAAAGAAGCGGCGGAAGAAGCAGTGCAGCCCTTGGCTGTCAGATGGATTCTTGGCTTGCACAAACAGAGACAGATCATTGATATAACACTCTTTGGGGAGGCTTGCCAACATCTTGTTTAGCCAGACCTAAAAAGGTAAACAACAATATATTTTAGCCACCAGAGCGCAAGACTGTTTCTACAAACCCTAGATGCTGCAGCTGTGTGTCCATATTGGTGTGAAGACGTTTTCAGAAACTCAGAAAAGAACAATGGCATTATGCCAGAATGTTGCCAACTATCAGGTAATACAAATACATATTCCTCTCATAGAACCAAATGGCTTAAAAAGATCTGCAAAGACACAAACAAAGCCAGACTATTGGCTGTTAGTCTTTTTTTAGCCTGTGTGAGTGAGAGGTGAGACTTCTGTAATATGGGTGTGAATTTGATTTCTTTATCAGTATTGTGTCCTTCTCTCCTGACTTGTTTCTTTTCATTTGTGCTTAATAACAACCTTGCCTTGGAGATGTTCACTTTAAACAAATGCCAGCAACAATTGCCAATTAAAGTAACACTAGGAAACTTAACAAAACACTTAGTGCAGCACTCTGTCCTTTAGTTCCTGAAACACACTCTCAGAAGACGTCTTTCACTTTGCTTTTTTTTAAGCTCGGCTAACAGAAGTGTGCTTTGATACAACATAGAGCACATTGGTTCTGCTGTGCACGCTGCACAGACTGAAGCGCACCATACACACAAGCATGCACACACTCACATTCACTTGTTTTTTATTTTTTTATTTTTCAAGTGCACACAGATAAACACAGGCGCAAACACTCTTAAAAAGGTCACTACACTTAGAATTGTAATGTGACACCCTAAAAGACCGTTGAGTCTGATCTTTTGACCTTGTGATCTTCAGGAAAAACAAATCTCTCCAGTAAGGAGACAATAGTGTCATCGATGGGGATTGAGTGTTGGACCACTATTATGTTCAAACTCACGGTTTTAGAAGCATGAATAAAATAAAATGATAATTATTTTTTTGCACCACTATCTAAAAAGCATGATATTTTGAAGTGCCTCCTTGCACTTTGTGTATATATTGTAGGTAACAGATTTTTTTTTTGTTGTTGTTGTTTGTTTTGTTCCTTTTGTTTTTTCTTTTTGGGGGGCGTTGAAATGGTATGTAGGAGTATAGTTTCATTGCTGTGACATTTTTAATGTAATGCTCTAGAAAAAAAAAACCCATCTATGTCCCGAATAAAATTAGATTAGAAAAAATGTATAGAGAGGAAACTGTGTAATACATTGCTTGTTTTTTTATTCTCTAATATCTGTTAACTAGTTGTTTTACTTACCTGTCACACACCAATATATAAATATCTTTTTTTTTATCTAACGTAAGCGTTCTGAATGTTTGTTCCATGAAGATATAAGCAGTGTGCATTCATTTTCATTGTACATAAATAAATATATAATTGTTCTGTTCAGTGGCAATGCAGAATTATCTGGAAATTACAGTGATCCTGAAGCAGACACTGTTTGCATAAAGAAGAGAAAGAAAGAGAGAGAGAAAGAGCGACTGAAAGAGAGCGAGGGGAAGTTCCTGGTTTGATAAAGGGGGCCAACATGAATTATTTTGGCGGGAATTACTGTGATGAAAAGGGTGCGGAAAAGAGAGACACATAAAGGAAAAGGTCAAATTTGCCCTGTATGTAGGATAGAGCGAGGAATCAAACACAGCCTAGTAGTTAATTTGAATGAAAGAACAAACCTCAGAGGTATTAAATTGCCTGTTACAGTATAGAGCAACATTCCTCAGGTGACTCATCTGAACCATTTTGTCTTTTCAGTGAAAAAAACTGGCTTTAGTCTATGGCATCCTTGTTTACCTGGTACATGTGCATTTAAAGCTACAAGACATGGATATCTAGACCTTTTAGAGTCTGTGCTACCCTGTCCGCATGCCACATCCTCACACATTTGACCTCTGACGTGCCATCCACATCATGGAGGTTTATACAAATCCCAACCAGTAAACTGCCTTTACTCCACTTGCCTTTTTTGCTTTCTACACAGAAACTATATGCACGCACAAACACCTGGAACTTGCTGAGCTAAACGGTACTGATTAGATGGAAATTGATTGATGCAGTATTTCAACAAAGAGCCAGTATATCTTCAAGCTTGTCCTTTTCTACTGAAATGTGTCTTTTTGAAGAAACTCTTCAACAGCTGATAACCTTTCTCACTCCTGCCTACAACGTGCTTTCCTGATTTTACTTTTCTAGGCCTTCCCTCTTTGTAAAGCTGTTGTAATTTTGATGTAAAGGCAGAGCGTATGTGTGGGGGAGATACATTATCAAGAAAAAAAGACAAAAAAGACATGAATTCTTTCCTCGGTCTATGGTATACATAAAAAATCTGTTTCTACATATCAATAAGTGTTGTACCTTTGGTGTACATATACAAATATAACTAATAAATGTTGATTCATAACTAAATATTGGCTGCTTTTTGGCGATTTTTTGACTGTGTTACATATTGTCCCATAACTGTCACACTTGCACACAAAGAAAATTTCGTTTCATGTCTGTTTCTGTTGTTTTGTTGGTGTAATTATGAGTCCCACACAGGCTAGACAATCTAGTTTTTGCTGATGTGTTCTTCTTCAAACAAGCATACTGGAACACAAGAAAGTGTTATCTACAATTATTTGAGGCTAAATAGGATGGATGGAATGGAAATTGAGCTGTTTATCCATTATCATTAATGCTTTATCCCCAGAGCCCATAGGAAATAAATAATCATCAACAATTGATTGAGGAAATATAACGAACATGCTAAAGAAAGGCAGATTTTTTCTGAAGACAGGCTTGTTAAAAGGGACAATATACTGACCACAGACCACCTGATGCACTGTATATGAGCATAACGTGCCACCAACTGGGAGATGTACAAACACAAAAATTTGACGTTAAGGAATGTCAAGTAGAAAAATAGAAACGTGCACATCATAGAGGTGGTGGTCCGGGTGAATGTAAGCAAGTGTTCAGAACTCACTACTTGAGTACTACAAACAGTGCAGCTTTGTTAAGAAATAAATGATAAAACAAAGTCATCATTTTATTGGCCTCATCTGAGCAAACAAACAAACAGATACAGATGGTATTTTTGATATACAACCATATTCTCTGCTTGTTGATATAAAAACCTATTAGTCTCCAAAGCATCACATTAAGAACAAAGCTCATGCTAAAAAAACTGAAATATATTACAAAATGGTAAGTGAGAAGGACACAGGAAGCATGTGTATCTATCTATAAATAATAACTTAAGTCATTTGCAGTGAGCAGATTTAGAACAGTATTTAATCACTGCGCACGCTGCATAATAAATGCATGATAAATAAGCAGTAATTGTGCTCTTTCCAATGTTTGTCAGTGAAGACACTTTGACTATACATACGGTTTACCAATGTATAGAAAGACTATACTCTTTCAAAATGACTGTCTTTATCTTCTAGTCTTCATTTCCTGTGTTAAACATATTCTCACATCAAGACCCTGGTGCCATGGAAACCTCACTTCCTTTTATGTGGGGGCAATGTAACCACTCGCATCCCCTGTCATGCCATTCACTCGCTCCCTTTTGTCTTCACACATACAGAATAATCAGTGAGTGAACACCACATTCCTGCACATTTCTTTCTATACACATTTATTTTGTTCATGACTTTACAAATCTTTTAAGTGACATCTTTTGTTAATTTGTTGTAAAACCTGCCTACACTAGTACATTTGCTACTTCTCCTCATTTTGAATCATATACGAGCAAAAGAAGGAAAAAGTCAGAAACAAAAATCAGTTTGCAATCGCTGTATATAATTCAGCATTATACTGAAAACCAAGAAAGATTAGCTGTCACACAGGGAATAATATTGATATGACACAATGTATGATATATTTCACCAATGACAAGGTCAGTAGAAAACTGCAGCATTTTGTTTACATGTGTGAATGAGGGATTGGCACACTGAAGCTTAGGCAAGCATACAAGCTTCATTCATCGCACCCCTCCCCCTTGGGAGCACATAGACAACGTTTTCACAGCGTCTTTTATGAAGAAACATTTACATTGCTATGTGCTTACAGGACATGGGCCCCCCATTATCATATGTGCCATGTAGTTTAGCATCTAAAGCTAGGCCGCTGTCACTCACTTCTTGCTTGCATTTAAAAAACGGTTAATCTGCTACGTCCAATTCTTTCTTTTGCGCTTTCATTTTTCCTTAATCAATGTACACACTGTGTATAGAGTTTGTATACATCATCTTTATCATTCCAGTTATCTTCAGGATAACTTTCATGGTCTTCATATCATAATGTTCCTGACTCAATAAAGATGTATACCATATTATCTGACTTCAATAGGGCATCAATTGCAAGCTTTGGATGCTATAGATCACCTTGATTCATACAATAACCACTCCACTTTGACTATTGCAAAATCCATTCACAATTGTTTACCTTGGAGGTACTGTTTCTAATTAAATAACTCTCAAAAAATGACACATTCCTTTATTTAAAAGGGATACGAAACCCCTTTCTACCAAACATCAAAAAGCACTGGCAGCTATTGCTAAGGAATTTCCAAAACATATACTTTATATACAGAGACCAAGAAAAAGGGAATCAAAGCTGCATAAATTAAGGTAGTGACATCCCCAGTTTTCTTGAAAATGGAAAAACCACACTCCAGTCCACAGGCAATGTCTGAAATATACACAAGGTTACGACAATAAGCAAAAAAAACAAAGAAATTAAAGACATGGAAAACATCAAGGGTTGTTTTGCTCAAAATTACTTCTTTCCATCTGCAGTATCTGAAATGAACCCAGTTCTCCTCATTGATTTATTATTTCCCATTTTGGCTGAAAGGCCCTAATTTAAAATCTACCAATTGTATAAAAAAAGAGAATAATTTGTCATCAGTATGTTCTTAACAAATTAAACCCTCACCACACCCTCCCTTTAAACCCCATGTCTATCCAGCCCAGTCATCACCAAGGCATACAGCTCACAAAAACAAAGAATTGACGCAGAATCCATTCACACACCCTGCTATGCACCAATGCATGACACTCTGTGACCGCCAGTCAGTCCTAACCTGGCATTCCAGACAAACGGAAATGCTGCACATGTTGGTTTGAAGGGCCTGGTCCTACTGAGATGCAACGGCTTCACACCCAGTACAATACTTTGTACCTCAGTAAGATAATCTTTCTAAATAACACACACATACATCCTTACTCAGTGTCCATTCAGTGCTGGCCACCTAAGCAGTTTTCGCCCCATGTGTTTGGATCCCCAACCCCCACCCGTCCAATCTCCCAACCACCTTCTCACTCTATCCCTCCTATCGTCTCCTACTCTTTCCTGCCTGCCTCTGCACTCCTCTCTCTCACGCCAGCTGCTCTTTATCCGGCGACTCCTCTAGCGTGATGACGGTGAACTCCTCTGTGTTGCCGTTCTCCTGGATCTTCTCCTTGTTCATGAGGGTCACCATTTCCTGGTCTCTCTCCTGGGCATGGGAGCTGGATGCTGACGCTGCTGCCCCGTTCCCCTCGCCATCTTTGGGTGTGATCATCAGGGTCTGTTGTTTGCCGCACCAGCTGCAGGAGCACATTCAGACAGATTTAGTTATGACTTACTTGCTGTGCACAGTAAGACAGAGAAAAAGGAGGTAATGTTTACATCTAAAACATGTTACATGACAGGTCTATTAGTGTAAGATTAGAAGAAAAAAAAAAGAGTCATACGTGTTTCTTTTGGCAACAGCTGCACACACAAGAAGAATAGCAGCAACTGCCACGATTACTCCAATGATTACCAGCCAATCTGGGGGGAGAAATAAAAAGCCATGAGTCAACAGCATCAAAGCTGAGTCAGTAAGAAATAAAAAACCCAATAAAGATTGGATCCACATAGGAGTGCACTTTTCCCGAACATGGTCTTATTTGACCTCAATCACTCTGGACTTCAGGGTGTTCAGAGTTATATGTGAAGTAACATGGTCGCTCACTCGATGAACCGCTGCTCTCCTGTGGATCAGACTCAGGCGCATCAGGACCCAGGACCCGTCCCTTGCCATTAGGTTCTTGTGGAGCTGCATGTCAATAAAACAAAAGGTTAACATGTGAATCATCAGGTACAGGTCAGTTATTGACATATTAAACTCAGAAGATCCCTACTCTTGCATATTTAAAACATAAAATAGATTAAATATTCAAATGTATATTTGTGGCTGAATCACACACAGTCGTTCACTTCATATCGCCGAACACAAGGGGGCGTCATGTGTTCTGAAAGTTAATTCACTCCTCCCAAAACCTGTTGCATCTGATGCCAGGGTGTGTTGTTCTTGAATGTTACCATGCATTTTAAATATAAAGTAACTCAGGTATCAACATTTTTTATGATCACATATTTTGGATATACAGATGGTAGACCAAATAACAGGAACTTTGCTATGTAATGTAATGCAATCCAAAAATTACTATAGAGTTGAATCAGTACTCATTCTCTCTGATACAGTGTCAGAGTGTCCAAACATATTATTATTACCCCAGGGGTGCTTTCTTTTGCATTGCTATTATACAGGAAGGCATTACATTGTCAGGTGTTGTTATTTCACCCAAATCCTGAATACATAGTGAGCTGTAATCATATACGAAAGTCTACTTGTGCTTTGATTTGTAGCAGTTATATGTTGATTTTATATCCTGTATTTTTCTTACGCTCACCTTCAGGCTCCATGGTGTCTATCTCTCGCTCATTTTCAGTGACAGGTTGTGTTTCCTCTGGCTGTCCAACAGGGGCCGTTGGAGAGGCTCCCTCCTCCGCAGAGTTGGGTGGCATCATCCCAGATCCAGCAGGCTGGTCAAACTCTCCAGGAATGAAAGTGGACCCCACGCTGCTGTTCTCACTCCCTCCAGAGGGGTTTTCTTCCACAGTAGGACCCTCCGTGTAAGCCTCTGTCGCCCTTTGACTCAGTTCCGTGAGAGCAATAGTTGTTGACAGGTCAATTTCCATCACCTTCCCAGGGGCATCTTCCCCTGGGGCTACCGTGGGGTCGCCATCAGAAGCATCCTCAGATTGTGTTTTTGGAGTGCTCTCTTCCTGGCCTTCTGTTGAGAATAGTGAGGATAATGCATGGTTACAGTCACACATAACTTTTGATATGTTCTAAAAGAACAATGTTAACCATTTCTTAGCAATATGGCTGTATCTATGTGGATATCATTTTATGGTGATGTAAAGCCTGATTACATGCTCTTCTGGGATTTAAACCCTTTTTTTTTTTTTTTTTTTACTTTTCACTTTTCAGTTAATCCTATCATACCGCAATTTATGTTACAAAAATGATACATTACAATACAAAACACATATACATATCAACATGCATGGCTGATAGTACAAACAGAGAGAGCCATTAAAAGATGGAGCTTTAGTTCAAAACAAGTCATATCTTGATGCACTTTGGTCGTAAAAAGTAACCTTGCCCAGCTGTCCTGTTGTTCGGCTAGAGATGATTTGAGTTAACAGTAGCTAGGAGCTGACAGGATGTTGGCGTTGACTATAGAGATGAAATAATTTTGTTTCTAGACCAAGGTGCTGTCGCCAACAATTTTGTTTTCTTCCTTACAGTTGGTTATAAAATCATGCAGAGGGTTTGTGCATTCTGCAATAGGCCTGAATTTTGAATTGTATTTCCTGTCGATTCCATGACATACCCTAAATATGAATACATTGTCAAATGACTTTAATAAGCTGGACATTCTGCCCATTTTCAAATGTTGACTTCCTATCAACCTTAAATTCAGACAATATTTCAGTCTAATGATAAAAACACATTACACTGTTTTTTTTTAAATCATCTATCATTTTTTAGCTTTGATTTCAGTTTATTGCATATTAGTGTTTAAACATTGGATTTATGGTGACAAATGGGTACTATGGGTATTACAATAAGGTGAGGGGAGAGTGGGCATATTGTACTAACCTGGTTCATCTGAGGCCAAGTCTTTAGATAGTGTGAATGCACGAGTACAGTTCTTCTCAGGGTCAGCTGGCACATGGGGGACACAGAAAGTAGACGTTACCGAAATGGGAGAGCAAATAACAACATGTTCATGTGATGCAGACTGTACATTTACGCGACACTAATTTGAGTATCAGGTTTGGACTGCACTGATAGAGTGTAACTGCTCACCTTTTTCATCATAGCAGTAGGCATCATATAATTCATCAGCAGTTACATGTGAATAAGCAATGAAGCCAGTCATGTTCTTTGCACACTTTTCATGGTGCGTGTGTCTGAGGATGGCAATGCTCACATTACTGGTCCAGCCATTCCTGAATGGACACAACAATATTATTATTAGAAGACATATTTTGACACCATTTGTTGATACAGAATGTAGTCTGCTTCCAAGCAGGCAGACATTACACCGTGCTAAAAACAGAATAAATTCTCACAGCTCAGAGAAGTAGAGAGAAACGCAGCTGACAAACAGAGGGTGGTTTCCATTAGTGGAAGTTTACAAAGTTTCTATCACATGACAAAAGTGGCGTATCAGTTTTGTAAAATTGAAAACCCTTTTTTTGGTTTGACATCTATTGCTGGAGTGCAATGACGTCGACCAAGTGCATTGAAAGTAGAAGTTAATTTGTGGGATTTTATTATGATTTCTGACTATGAGTAAAAGCATTTCCTGTGACATTTTAGAACTGGAAAAGATCCAAAAAATGTTGAAAGATATAAAGATATTATATGTCTTACAGCTTAAAAATGTATATTTTTCATCACAAGCATCATACTGATTTATAAAAAGCCTGTATGTTCACAACAATTAATACAAATAATTATTTAACAATGGCTCATGGTTTCACCTGCATGTTTCCATGTCTTTATTATAGGCCTCCTGGACTTGTTCTTGACTTGCCAAGGTGCTGTCCTGCTGCTTACACACCTTTTGAGCCAAGTCCAAGTTCAGGGAGTGACGGCTTGCTCCCTCGACCAGAAATACTCTGGCATAGCTGCAGCTGCGAGAATTGACTGTAGGGAAAGAGAAGGAAAAAATACAGGTAGTGTCTTAAAGGATTCATCACCATTTAGATATAGTATATATATATTTTTAGTCAGTAACAGGTAACCACAGTGCAGCCAAAATAAACAGGTCATTAAGTATGTCTGAAATTTTGATTTGATGGCTACAAAGGGAATACAATACTTTTAGATAAAATGAAAAAATTGTCATTCAAGAACAAATCTTCTAACTGAATGACACTACTACTGTTATAACAACATGTGATGTAATTTTGTTTGTGTCTTCAAAACCATATTAACAACAAGCAGATAGTAAGATAGAGCATAGGTTTAAGGCACATGCTACTGGATCCAGATGCTGTGGATTACATAATGGGAAATTATTTTTTGGTCTTTATTTATATATGATACACAGTTGAATCAATACGAAAGAAACAACACACCAGCTGGGGTTTCATTAATAGTTTCAATAGTTTTGAAAATAGTTTAACATTTTGGGGATTTAGAGTGGCTATTTCACAACATAAGAAACTACTATACATTTCAGTTAGTTATTTTTATGAAACACTGTGATGGTGCATGTGAATGCTTTCACAAACGTAAGATGTATAGTAACCAAATCTTGATCTATATGTTTTTCAAGTGAGTCATGAGTTGACTCGTGTTTTCAGAAAAAAACACAGAAGCATCATGAGACAGGCAGTATACTCATCTACAGTGTTTAGCCCCCAGGCATCCCTAAGAGTGCAAACAAGTATGTACATAGCACTTACATACGGAAAGATTTAGACAAAAATACACACACACACACACACACACACGCACACACACACACGCACACACACACACTGTGCTGTATCCTTTACATGTCTGAATGGTTTCTCAAAAAGACAGAGGATTAGACCAAACAAAATGCTACCAAATGTTGCTTTGACAGTGGCATTTAAAAGCTGAAAAGATCTGCAGTATACAACTTACTTTGTTAGTACATTAGAAGCTAGTAAAGCAACCTTCACTACTTGAACAAACTTTCTTTTTTTCTTTTTCTTTTTTTGGGGGGGTGGGTGGTTGGGTGGGGACGAAAGCCCTCACACAGAATATTTATCCGTGACTTTATCTTTGCATGTTTCACCCTCCCACATAGATAACAACGGTTAACTGCATTAAAAAATTCGGTGGAAGTCTTGGAAGCTAAAAAGATGTAATTTACATTATGACTTGTCATAAAATGCAATATCAACATGTGCATCCTGACAATTTGATCAGGAAACTGATTCTGATTCTGTGGAGACTTAACAGATGAAGTGCTGAAAACATGTTACAACATTTTTTTGCTACAAAACTCAACTCACTAAATACATATTTCAGTACAGTACAATATACTTCACAGTGCATCTGGATTTTATATCCAATATTGTTTAACCACAGGAATAATTTGCATAACAGAAAGCAAAAGTAGGATTCTTAAACCACAAACACAGATGTCATATGAAGATTTATAGAAATCCTTACTGTTAATGCTAAGAGGAAACCAATATCGGCATCTGTTTGGTGCTTGTTTAAATGTGCTACCATGGTGACGGATTCACAAGTTGTGAAAGATGTCTGAAGTCACTCAGCAGCAATGCCAGACTTAAACAGGAAAACACCATGCATAACATACAGCATCATTTTTGATGGCTGAGCCCTCATGCAGTGAATCTGGCAAATACAAAGCTCTAACCTGCAGCCACACCTGGTACACCATTTTTGAACAAATGAAGTAACTACCATTACCAACTATTTCTAGTAACTACCTAGAAATCATGCTGGGACACAAAATCAAACACTCAACAATGATGTGTTTTCCCCTTTTTTTCATTTCCAGTTAAAGAACCTTAGAAAACTTGTGAAACTTGCTCCCTCACAATGATATACCAGACCAATTAAGCCTCTCCAGTATAATGGATACAGTTGACCTGCAATATATATTTCATTTGTGAAGCATTTTTGCAGTGGTTTCTGTTGGTGTTGTATCAGGTTGTGTAGTACTGTACAGTTTAGTAATCACATGCTCTAGGGACTTCAGCTAGCCCCAGTAAAGAGAGAAGTGCATCGTCTAGCAACCAACTTTCTATGGCTGCATCCCGCATTGAGGCATGTAGTCTAAATGCAAGAAAGTTCATTTGTGGCATTGTTTATCATTTTGCTGTGGAGAAAGCTGACTTCTGAAAGACTAGATATGATAAAAAAAAAAAAAGTTCCCCCCATTTTTCCATTGGCTGTTATGAGTAAACAGGGCACTGGCAGCAGCAGGAAGTTGAGCTGTCTGCTGTTAGTGGCAGTTGGGCAAGAAGAGTTAGTGCCAACACTTGTTTTGTAAGGCAGACACCCACACACACACACACACACACACACACACCTGAAAGAACTTCAACTGATGCTGCCACATGGCACAGTGTCCCTGAAAGTAAAGGGTTGAAAAACAAGACAACAACCCTGGCCTTGCAAACCTGTCCAGAGAGATCAAAGGGAGCACAGCTTACCATCAGTGAGCTGAAAAGGGGACTGACATGAATCTGAGGCGAAATCATTAGTATGCAGAGGGAACGGTCATGAGTGTCTTTATACAGTCGAGAAGCCTGCTATGCCAAGGCACCAACTCACCCAAAGGCTCCATTGTCACCTAATAGAGTTGAAACCAAGGAGACTACAAAGTCTGGGTGTAAAGAACCTAAAAAAAAGGGAGCTTTAACACAGCGTCTTGCCAAAAGCTCCAGCTGTTCTAGAAGTAATAGACAAGCCTGACTCTCCACTCACTCCACTCACTCACTTCACATCCCCCCCGCCTCTCACATTCTCTCTTGTTTTCTCTCATTACCCTCTGTTTGTCTTTTCTATGCCAGCAATAAAGTACAAATAACCCCCTGCATGCAGGTGTGCAAACACACAGGCAGATCATAGATGCACATGCACACTAACACACTTGAACGTTGGCTGACCATTTCTTAAGTCATAACCTTTGCAGAGCCATGACGCAGCATGAAGCACAGCGAGAGAGCCAGTATGCTCAGTATCTTGATGTAACAATATTAATAACACACAAAACATTGGATTATTTGGATTAGTTCATCAGGTTTGGAGAGACACCTGCATTATCACACTTGAATGAAGTTGCTCTGTCAGCAGGCCTGTCTTCTCTTCCACTGGTCACAAGTCCATCGGGACAGTGGGACAGATGAAACATGAGATCTGGTGCAAATATGTTTGTGTGCACACACATACACAAGCAAACACTCACAACATTACCTGAAGGTCACAAGAAGGACTCTCACTACCTGTTTTTCTATCAACCGTGCCATTTCCTTTCACACCTTCTGTCTCCCTGAACCGCCATCCAACTGCACACGCTTGTCTTCACACAGATGTTTTTCAAATAGAAAAGGCAGGGGCCCCTTTTTTTTCTTTTGCCTTTTTATAAACATTAGCCTTAAAGCTCACCTCTTAATTAAAAAAGCTTTCACTGAATCCAAATAGATGATCTGCGATAAGAAACTTGACCTCCAACATTCCTTTCAAACATTCAGATTTGAAAATAAAGGAGACTTTAGTGTAAATTACACACTTTAAATCATTCCTTGCACTGCAGAATGCAAATTACCTTATCATCTGGTATTTTTTATGGCACTGCTGACTATCATACCTTTTACAGAACAAAAAAAGCTGTTTTTCCATCGTACTGTGCACGAATGTTCATAAGTATTTGTCTTCTATAGTATGTGTTGTTATTCGTTTTGCAAGGTTTGTTTGCAATGTTTTCAAAGAAATAGTTTGACAATTTAGGAAATATTCACTTTTTAACTTTCTTGCTGAGAACCGCGATGCAGTTAGCCGAGCCTAGCGACTAGAAGCAGAGGGAAACATCGACTGTAGCACTGTCCAAGGTAAAAAAATACACTAAACAGCACATCTGAAGCTAACTATTAACATATATCTCGTTTGTTTAATCCATGAACAAACAGAAATGTAAAAAACAACACTAATGTCAAGCCCTGGTTACCATGACAACGAACGTCTGGTACACCGGTCACATATGTGGTTTTGGGAGTAACTGGCAAATGACCTATTCTGTCGTTTAGGTGGACATGTTAGTCCGGTCCTGTAGAGGGCGCTGAAAACACTTGTTTGAGAGTGATAGGAAATTGACGTATTCTGTAGTTTTCTGTATGAGGAAGAGTTGGTCTTTACCCTGGGGGTAAGTTAATCGCCCCCTCGCTCTCCACATCTCCACACATTATGTACCAATATGAGATTCATGTCAATATTCGCCTATTTCTTTAAAAAAAATGACTTACATAAATTACTTTAGGCTATTTCCCAAAATGCCAAACTATTCCTTGAAAGTTACAGTATACAGTTTCACATGTTATATTTATCGTATGCAGTGTCTTATATGCAAAATTTTAGAAGAAGGAACCTCTTCCTATTCATCCCAACATGTATATTTCAGTGCCTTTGTGCTTAAAATCAAGGTATAGATTCAGTATAGTCTGCTGTTATGCCTAATGATACAGTGAGTTTCAAAATCACTGCCTCATGCAGGAGCAAGTGTGTACAGAGCAGTTTCTGAGCAGTTTTCCCAAGGACACAAAGACTTGAGTGTATATGAGGAGGCAGAGCAGACAGGGGGAGTGTGGGTAGGGTGACTGAAACTCACAAAAAAGTTTAAAAGTTTAAAAAAAAGTAATTAAAAGGTTTCACAGCACACAAAGAGATAGCCAAAACGTGGAATATGAGGACCCCTGCACCATTCAAGACCAATCAATCAGTATCCAAGGGACTGGGTAAAGAGGAGAAAATTAAAAGAGGACACTAGTTATATAAGATATTGGTGCAAGGCCACTCAGCTTCAGGGTGGTTGATTTGTAGAGTCGGGTACATTGGTAGAGAAGGCAAACACGTGTCTGAGAGTCTCAGGTGGCAGGAGATGGTACTCAGAGCTGGTACAGGCACAAGCCCTCTTTGTCAGGCCCCAGTCCCAGTCCACGGGGCCTCTGACCACCCCTCACCTTGAAACATGAAACGGGTGCATGTAGGACTAGTCGTAATGCCAGGGAGGCAAATACGGCCACATTTGCAGGAAGTCCAGGTTGGCTTGAGTGCATGTATTTGAGTTTGGGTGTATGTGTGTGTATGTGTGTGTGTGAGAGAGAGAGATACTAGTCTTCTGCATAGAAAAAGATGATCACGATTATGATCTGTTATTACCGTAAGTGAACAATCTGGACTTGCTGTCTATATGGGAAACTCAAAAGATAGGCTACAAGAGCCCTAAGCTTACAGATCAGATAAAGTTACTATGAGTTTTGGATGTGTTGAAAGCTCTGAATATGTTTTCATATGAGATCATCACTTACTTGATGTCAAAGCAAAAAATTGACGAATAATCCAATTTGGAAGGTCCGGCAGATAACGTAACTCTCTTGAGTCCCATGATCAACTGAGTTATTTAAGTGCAGCAGTACATTTGAATTAGTTACTGTACATGTGAATCTAAATGGATGAAACAAATTAAATCAACTTCTGGGAAAAAGAAAAAAAAAACTACCTTGAATGCTTTTAAGGCATTTTCAGTCACTACTGTATTAGAGGTACTATTTACCAGTCTAATCTTGAGTATTTTCCCAGAATTTCTTTGTAGAATAATACATGCTCATAGATGCTATTGGTTGGCATACGGACAGCATCGTAACAACTCTCCATACATCTCATCTTGGTTAACTGGTCTGGCCACAAGTCCATGAGACCCGCTCTTAATGATGTGGTTCAGGTGAAACACATCCAGAGGTTTAAGGTTCAAAGACAGCGTCTGGACCAGGAGGATCTGTAACCACCACAGGACACTTTTTGCCAGATACAAATTACTCCTGACACTCAAGCATTGAGATACATGCACATACACACGAAAGCTCACTACTCTTAAGCACAAGAAGCCTTGAGGGGGCAAACACATGTTGAAGCACTGAATGGAAAAGCCGGTCCACCCCCTTCCCTCTTCCCACATACAGTGCACATACAAGCTGTCTAGATAGCCTCTTATTTGCCTTTAAATACTGGTCAAATTTATAACTTGATGCTGACTGTTCTTTGGTGCAGTGCCAGAGGGAGTCTTTGTGAACAACCCCACCACCACCTCCTCAGGGAACAAGCCAGACGAACCCAGACCTGTTTGATTCAGTACCAACTTCACCTCCAGAGATATATTGCTCCGAGCAACGAATCCAATCAAAACCTTACACAGAAAGCACATGTGAGGAAGAGACAAAGAGAAAATAGGGAAACATTGTGTGTGTGTGTGGGGGGGGGGCTAGAGCAATTGCTGAACATCCTTTGTGTCAGAGAATAAAGCATTAAGCGTGGCAGCACAGAGTCAAGCTGTAGCAGCATTGCAAAAAAAGACAAAAAAAAAAAAAAAAATGTCTCTATCACTGCTTCTGCCTGAAAAGAATGACTGCTTGTGAAAGCTACACTGATCATCCAAAACCCTGATAAATAAGGTTCACTTCACAGCGTGAGAATGTTTGCCAGACAGAGAGTGAGCAAGAGCGCCTGTCTCCTTTGTGTCTATCAGGAGTCTCAGACTGCCAGACGTAAGCCTGTCTGTGCTGGTGTAGCACGCTCTCTTGCCGGCATCCACTCATCCATTCTACAAGCAGCAGCAGAGCGCAGCCTCTTTCTTTCACTGTCCTCTCTTTACATGAATGCTCACTCAAACGCTCAATAAGGCTCAAGAAGAGAGAAAATGACAATGCTGTCCAGCCGTAAAATCTGGCAACCAAGCAGTGTTTCCAGCCAGTCAGCCAGGCACAATTTAGGCTGAGAATAAGGTTAAAAGAAAAATCCCCAAACAAAGAGCCATCCGCTGGGCGAAGGCACAGTCCCCTCACCTTTAAGTTCTTCGGACCTGGTGGAGGCCAGTAATCCAAAGGTGACCCCCAAGAGAAGCGTCCACATCCTGGGCAAAGTGTCTGGCGTTGGCTGGGTGAGTAGCTGGGAGTAAAGGTGTGTAACAGTTCTCCTGTGGTCCTGTCTTCTCTCTGCCAGGAGTGACGGGTGGTTTCTGTGTCTCTGTGTGTGTGAGTGTGAGCGTGTGTGTGTGTGTGTGTGTGTGTGTGTGTGTGTGTGTGTGAAAGAGAGATAGAGAGAGAGAGAGAGAGGGTGAATGAGTGAGAGAGCAGTTAAAAAAAGAGAGAGAGAGAGTGAGAAGAAACCTGTCACTATGGAGGGAGTTGCTGTGAGTGTCTGGTAGCTGCTCGAGCTGACTCAGACTTTGCCCCAACTTTTCTATTCTCTGCCCGAGAGACACAGAGGCTAGTGGCACACAGAGTGAGAGTGGTTCATGTGAGCACACACCCTTCTGCCTCGCCCCACCTCCCCTCCCGCCCCACCTCACACAGCCTTTTCTCCCTCTCTTGCTCTTTCTCTCCCCTCTTCCTGCCTCTACAGTTTGTTATGGATAAGAAGAAAGTGATCTCTCTTACTGTCTGGCTACTTGTCCCCCCCCCCCACCACCACCACCACCACCTCCCACTCCCCCTCTTCCTCTTTTCATGTTCATGACAGCAACAGTTTCTGAGAGCCCATCTGGTCTTTTGTTCAGTCCTCGCTCCATTTTCAATTCATCCGATTTTCTTGTCTCCGCTCCCTTGCGCTCTCTGTCTCTCTTGCTGTACATCTCAGTGCGATCCCGTGCCGCCAATTGGAAGCGGTCACATCCATATCACAGAGACCCACCTCATCTTAAAATTTGTATAGATCCAAAACATTGATAGACATATTGCACACATTTCTCTGGGTCTAACCTCTGTTTTTACCTGCCTTGATCTCAGTGCCTTGGCCAACATACATAAGTTCATCAAAAGAAAAAAAATGTTTAAGACGCTATCGGCAACATTTCAACAAGTGCAGCAAAGTATTTTCCATTTCCATCATGAGAAACTTCACCAGGTGATGGATGGAGTCATCTCAGGTTTCTGGAATCTCCCGGGCATATCTTGTGTTGCTTGCATGTGATTGTGCAATATCTCAAATAAACTACTGTGATAAGAATGTGTGACTGCTGGTCTGTAATTCTGTGACTTCCTTACCAACCAACCATAGAGAATGTCTAAAGGCTCAGCATGGCCAGTAACTTTGCAGTCATGGGGACAGAACAAAAATAAACTGGCCTTTCAGTTTTTATTACAGCTTAGGCACTTATGGGACAAACAAGGACCTTTGGGGTAATGGATCAAACTAAAAACCACTGCAGATACTTATATGTAGTTATGCTTCTCAACCGGAAACCTACAAGCTTCAGCTCCAAAACACAGGAAGTGTAAATCTTCTAAGACAGCCATGCTTGCGGCTATGAGGCTGTACTTAGGCATGAAAGCGCCTTGAGCTGTATGAATGTAAATATGCTAACATGATCAAAATGATAAAGCTACCATGCTGACGTATAATAATACAAGTATTAGACAAATTTACCTGAAACATTAATGTCTGAACAATATTTCATGGCAATCTATCTAACAGCTGTTGAGATTTTAGTGGTGGACCAACCGACTGACCAACACATCGACGCGGCCATCCTTAGAGCCATGGCTACAAATACCAGAACCTGAACTCAAAGGACTGCCATCAGAGCCCCAAACATAAACCCCATCACACAGCTATTAATGACTCGTAAATAAACATGCAGGAAAAAAGGAATAAGAAACTCATTGCTGAACAATGCTGAAGACATTGAGAACAATGTACTCCCAGCCCCTAGACTTCCTTTAGCCTTTAATAGACCTCCAGGTTGGGGCAAACCCCTGACAAGAGTGATAGGTCAAGTGTTTTCACAAGTGGCCAAAATCAAAGATAATTAATTGGATAATGTTTAGATTTACTTTGGACAACATATTACAGATGTTTTATAATTATAATTATTTATCAATGATTTAAAATGTCACACTTGGCTATGAATCAAACGCAGATGTAGATTAATCTTTTCTGATGACAGAATTCACGCTACCCATGATTTCAAGAAATAAAGATAAAAAAAGAAATCACAGTACAGAAAATGATTCACACCCTAGAGATACAAGCCACTTCCTGTTTTAGCCGTTGCCATGGTGACACTTGTTTATTGTTTATTGGAAGCAGTAACAGCAAAGGAACCAGCATGTTGACACCTCATAGGAAAAACACTATAAGACTATATTTGGTTCATAGTTTTGTTTTTTTGTGTAAACCACATTGAACTTTCCCCATGTATGATGTGCACTACATAGATAAAGTTTTCCTTACCTGCTGTGATAAATACATTTTCTGTGATGTGAAGGCTAATGTAAATATGTCTAAATTAAAAGTGATTTATAGTCCAATCTAATGAGGTACAGTTGAAAATAAAACAGTGACAGAGAAAGAAACAGAAACAGAGGGTGACAGAGAGACTTTGAAGACAAATGACTGAGTTTGTATCCCTCTCAGAACAATGTCTGTCCTAGTTTCTCTCTCTGGAGAAACAACATTGACACAAACTGCAAAGTCGATCCACTCCTTTTGTGAATAGTTGGGTCAATGTGTAACATTTGCTCTGATTGATAAATCTCTTTTCAAACAACTGAACATAAACACTGTCTCATGTAGGCCAGACTGAATTAAAACAATCTCGGTCAACACTCGGGCACTACAGAATGCTCAAAACTCTAAATCACTGTCAGTCTATAATAGAAGTAAAATAAACTTGTTCCCCTTAGTTGAACTTATCATGTTCGAGAGCTTGTGTGAACACGAACAGGACCTAATGACTAAGTGGGTCATATTTAAGTGTAAAGTGGCTTTGAAAGGGAATGTAAAAAAAGACAAGAGGGATAAAGCCTTTTTGTAGTCAGACCAGCCTGAATAATGGCTTAAAAAATAACCAAAGGGTCCAGGGTTGTTATCTGGCTAGCTTTGCTGTATGACGTCGCAGCAGCACAAAAAAAAAAAAAAAAGGAAAAACACTGGACGTGAACAGCTGTGTACTGGGCATGACTGAACCCTAAATTAAACATCAGACTGTTGAGTCAGCCAATATGCATCCAGAAAAGAAGAAGGGAAAAATAATACTCAGTGAGGACACAAACACACTCCCATCAGACGTCTTTGTGGTTGGGAATCCTTGTGGTAATGGCACCTCCTCAGCATTCCTGTCCGGCAACGTGCCTTTTTCCTTCCGACCAGCGCCGTCACTGGAATGCGACTAGAGGAGATTGCAAGATGTCCATATACGCACAAAGCAGCGACATGAAATCCACCGCTAACTGTCTAAACATCCAGTGAATATGAATGTTTGCACAGATGTGGTGTAATGATGAGAACTACGTGGTGTACAGTTAGTGGTGCAGAATATTTGTGTAAAATATCAGCTGGTGAAAGAGACAGCCGCAGATTTGAACGTGATCCACCTAAGGAAGAACATGTGTTCTCCTGGCATTTATTAGACAGATGTTAGTATCTTCATCTGACAATTCAACTTCCTGTTACTACTTCCTGTTTACTGAAACTACTGAAAGGCAATTGAAAGTCTATGCTGCTGCTTGTGCTGGAGGCCTTTTAAGAGGTGAGGGAGGTTGTCAGGAGTGTGTCATTGTTGTGTATCTTTGGTTGATAGATGAGCTCTGCCTCACCCTGTAGTGTCTCAGGCTGAATGAGCTATCCCGACATCATGGGAGCATGACTGGAGTGCTTCAAAAGGCCGGGCTTTGTGCAATGACAACAAAGTAGGGCCTCGCTTGTGTTTGGGTGCTGGGACTGCAGAGCGGTACAGCCATCTGGAATGTCCTGTGTCATCCCCAATCGGGGGACGTACTCTCAGTCGGCACGGTGATGACAAACCACAGTAATCTAGCAGGTGAAATGTTTGTGGATGCCAATTGGTTTCTGGTTAGCTGAGATGTGCTTCCTTTCAGAACACTCAAACAGGATGCTTTAAGTTGAGCGGTAGAGGAAGCTTTATAAAGAAATGACATAAAGGGTCTAAATGTAGAAAAACTGAGACAGAAGAAGGAAGCGGACGTATGAAGTGATGACTTTACGGCAGGCTTTGCATCCCAGTTCAAAGACGACTGAATAGAGAAGTGCACGTAGTAAGGGAAAATGGGGAGACCAGAGGAAATCCTGTCAACAATGGTTGAACAAACTTGAGCGTGAGATAATGTGGATGAGAGCAAGCCTCTCACCAACCCTGGTGATTATTTACAAAGCCTGCTCACACAGGGAAATATCTCTCTCTGTGTGTGTGTGAGACCAGGGAAAGAGACACGGAGGGACTCCTGAGAGGCAAAACAGACTAAAATGGTTAATTATTGGATGATATTTCAATCCATAAAAATCCATTTGATTTCATTTAAAAGCCATTATTACATAAATAGTTCAGAGCTTTGATACAGCCCAGGATGACTGGGAGGGGATGGACGGAGGCTTAGAAAAAGGGTGGGGCGCCGGCTGGGGGATTGCACCACACACCCGCACCCTGTGTCATTTTTTGTCAATCAAGAGGTGTTTCCAGCCCCTCGTCGGATGTGTAGTCGAAACCCTCTCAGACTTAGAATCCAGTCATTCGGATCACTTCTGTTATTTGGACATCAGGCGATGTATCTGAAGGACACCCAAATATCGGCACAACAGAAGTGCACACTCGCCCAATTTGGTCTCCATAGCAACTGCCTCCATCACTCTGCACTATGCTGTGTCCATGAGCCTGACCTACGCGCCAGCCCGAGCCCCCGCACTATCTTCAAGACCCTGCGCACAGTTCATCAAAACCTCGGCGGGAACAAATCTGATTCCTTCTGTCTGCCGGTTCTCTTATCCAGCTGTTACACATAACAAGATTGCTGGGCAAAGATTGGTGGGCGACAGTGAACAGTAAATGTCACACTGTGACAGGAAAGCCAAGGAAATGTGCAGAGCTGATATTTGAAAGGGCATTGTTCAACTGCTCTGCTTAGCAGTTCCAGCAGTTGTCAAAGCTGATAGCAGAATGAGATGTAGCAGGTCTAATAAAGGAACATGATTTCACCATCTTGACATTACCAACTAAGGGCACATTAGAACAGAAAAAGCATATTGCAAAACAGCAAGAACAGTCTACCTCATCATAAATATTAGGCCTGAAGAATATTGCATATCAATGGAACAAGGAGGCTTTATCCCAACACGAACATCTCACTAGGCCAGGAGCTGGTATAATAATACAGATGACAATCAACCTTTCTAAGAAAATGTGGTTAGCTCTGAGCGTTTAACAGTTTTCCTGCCAGTGTGCTGCTGGAGATACTGATCTGCCATCTCGTCTATGGGTGCTAAAAAGCAAACGATACCTATGCATAGAGCATACACACACATTTGTGTTCACTTCCTGCCATTTTACCATGTACTTTTTTTTATGTGCTTTGATGGCAGCGTACACATTTTTTTCCTCCTTAAGCAGTTGTGTCAATTTCTGCATTTGACTTGATCTCCGGTCGATCCGTGAACCTACTGTATCTCCTCCCAGCAGCTGGTGAAGTTGTGCACACAGATAAATACTTGCAGCAATGCAGCTGTTGGATTATGAGCCCGGCTCACCAAGCAATGGCACATTTATATTCAATAAGGAGAAGATAACTGGAAGAAAGGGATTAGTCCGGCTGAGGCTGGGATGAGATGATGTCAGATGATGGGATATGGCCTCCAATGTGCTTCAATAACCCAGGTACAATTTACAAGACAGATTGATTTGCAAATATTAAAAAAGTGATTATCAGCACCGACTCTTGCACTGTTGCATGGGGACTATGGCTCAATCCTAAATGCTAAAGGGCACTGTTTTTGTACTCTGCTTACTTTTATTTGAGTGTACCTTTCATCACCGTGGCAACTGGCACTGTGAAAGGTGTCTGTGTGTTTCTGCAAATGGCTAGCAAAACAGTGGGAATACTGTAGAAACCAGCTGGACTGAACCAATTTTCTATACACACCCCCTGTCCCTATGTATCCTGCCTGTATGTCTCCTTCCTCAATGCAGAATACACACATCTCGGTACCTCAGCAACCACAGAACAAAATGTCCTCGCTCGACAGTCATTGAAAAGTGGTTAAGTGCGTGAAGAGTTGCATTAAAAGCAGAATAATAGGGGAAAAGGCAGTTATTTGAGTTACTTTCAGGGATTTTCACAACAGCCCTGGTTGTAATAGCATTGCATATTAATGCAGTTCCTGTACCTTTATTCAACTGCTATCTGCATAATACACACATCACTGTAGGTCATTTATATTCTGAAATAAAAATGTACAAAACCCATCTTGTAAATCAGTTAATGCACCACATAAAGAAGAGTCATAAATTCATACATGTCGTAAGCGAACCCATAGTCTCATTGTAGATGCTGCCCTTGTAGTAATATGTGATGTGCAAAATGGAAATTTTTGAGACAAGACAAAGCTTGCGATCACAACTTTCCCCATTTCAGTAGCTTTTTCCTTCATCTCAAAAAGAAACAATACCCGACCAGGGTTATGCATATCTAGGATAAGCTCTGCCCGACTGGTGCTGATACATATGTAAACAGCTGTTCTCCTCACGCTTACAGAAAAGATAAACATCTGCCAGCAGAGACTGACCTGTATACTCAGCCCAGCAAATTATCCTAATTGGCTTCTATGAAATAATGATTATGTAATCTCTTTAGATCGTAATTAAATAGAAACAGTTTCCCTGGTAGCTGTGAGACATCATGGAGGTGGGGATGAACATGTATTAATGAGGTGCACAGACATTTCAGGGTTGAACAATGTATTTTATTGGCATCTATCGAAACACAATCTAAATGAGTGTGTTCATTTTGTATACACATAGACTTACAAGATTAGTTTTCAGGGATGTCCCAACATCTGTTTTAAATAAGTTAAAACATACAAACATTAATAATTAATAAAGTTATTGAATTCTGTTTGAAGCAGAAATCAATCTTATTAGAAACTGCTTTGCTATGGATGTTCAGTAATTAATATCTTTGACAAATGAACATGGGGTGTTTTTTACAGTATTTGCACCATTGCATGTGCATTGATACTGACAGTAGAACTTGAACCGGGATAACAACTTTATGTATATATATGTACAACACTGGTGTAATAGAACAACCACCCTGATTACTGTATGTGGGATGCACCCTGCTCTAAAACTTCTGTCTTGGTAAATTTTGGCACCACTGCTAGAATCCTCTACCACTCTAGCAGAAGCCCACTTTAACTCCTCCAACACAAAGCCTGGTGATTATCTGGCAGAAGCAAGCCACACACAGAAGTTTATATTATGTACAAACGTATTTTCCACGCACGAACAGGAATCAACATTTTATGAGCGCTCTGCTTGTGAAAGCAGCCTGTCGTGCAGGTGTTTTCTTGCTTTGTCTTTCCAATCACTTTCATACAGCTATCTCACTTTGTTTCTCAGGCTAGGGCCATGCGTTGCGGTTTTTCTAGGTTGATGCGGAATTTATCTAGAAACCGTGAGGCTAATTCGTCATCCACCAGTCGTCCGTCACTGGACAGCGTAACTGTCATCAGCTGCTGGGTGCGCAGGGTCTGGTCTTCCTCGCACAGTCGCAGCTCGGCCCTGGAGGTCCCGATGGCAAGGATACACGCCTGAGGAGGGTTGATCACGGCACTGAAGCCACTGATACCGAACATCCCCAGGTTAGATATACTGCCACCGAGAGAAATGGAGAAGGTAGGGAGGAAGGGACGGTACGAGAAAAGAGACAGTACACATATTACATCATTAGTCAAGCTCAGCAGAGGAGAAAATGCATAATGATTAACTAAGCAGACATAATAGTGGTTCTAAAACCGGCTCCCTGATGCAAAAAACAACATTACCTCTTAGAGGGAGTTAATAAAAAAATCAAAAGGTGAATTAATATATATATATAATGTGCTGTGAATGTCTTAATTTACAAAATGGAACACTGATCAATAAAGATTAATATAGCAGCACCAGCCTCCAAATTGCTCCCTAAATGTTGTGTATGGTGAGCAAGACTGACCCGAGGGCAGTTTGCTGTTTGCCTTAATGAGAATTGTAGCTCAGGGGGATGGAGAAACGAACAGAGGAAGGGCGTGCACATATATCCTACGGAGGAGGAGGGCTGCATCTCCATAGGAATTCATCGCTCCTGCCTGACACAGAAACCCCATTTATGTCTAAATGACACCATTAATTCTAATGAGTTGAAAAGCCTCCCTTCCACTTCTCTGCAATTGATGGCACTGTAACTGATGGTACTTGTCGCCCAAGACCACATTCACATCAGGCCTGCATGAAATGTAGAATATGCATAATGTATTGAATATCTGTGAAACCGGATTTAAGTCATAATAGTGGAAATTTATGATCTTACCACTGAGCTAAAAAGGAAATTGTGAAATAGAATTAGGTGTTAGAGATGAAAGGGCCACTGTTCCCACACATAAAAAATATCGGTTTATTGAATTGAGAAAATTGAAAGAGTTATACTAAAGAAGAAAGACTAGAAAAAAACAGACTTTCCATATGCCTCCTCTTTATCCAAGAGATGATGTGTGTCTTAGGTTTACCTAAATGAGCCGCCCTGGTACTCCTCAGGCAGAAGTTTCCCATCTCGAGCCTTCTGAGCCAGTGCCTATGGAAACATTACATATCATTGAAACTCTTAAGCTTAGTGTCAGAGAATAAAAGATCCAAGCCAGTTAATAGACAGGATACATACAGTGATAAACAAATGCATACATGCTGTGTGACATATAAGACAAAGCTAATATACAAATCATTAGAAATATACGTGAGATATCACCAGAGCTCCTGATTTATCCATGTGAATAAATGAATAAACACACACAGTGTTAGATATATGCAGCACACTGAACCTTAGCAGGAAAGCTCTATCTCTTTTAATTTGAAACTAAATTTAAACTTTGACCTGCAAGTGGCGCTACAGAAAAAGTCAGGTGATCACCACATTTACTCAAATTCATCCACAGGGGACCATGAACACGATTTCATGGCAATTCCAATAGTTGAGATATTTAAATCTAGACTAAAGTGGTGGAGACCAACCAAGCGATAGATTTTTCCATCCCTATAACCATGGTGCGAGCATAGCTTAAACACTCTAAGGACCAAATAGACATGTTTTCCTATTAAAACTAGACACCACTTAAAATTCCAATTAAAATTCTGCTGTGCTGACAAGCATACCAAACCTTGTCTATCCTAACTAGCCACTAGCCACAACAGACTACTATTTTAGATAAACTTCTTATGCAGAGCAATCCTCCTAAAGTGAAATCATTTCAGTCACAGTTTTATACTATTCAGACCTTTTGATAAAAGGCCACAGGGGTCAGTTTTCCAATACCATGTTCAAGAAAATGATTAATTGTCCAATAGCAAGCACAGAGATAAATTGAAACTATCAGACTGTGCATTGCTAAAATGAAGAAAGGGAACTGACAACACCCAGAAGGGAAGATGAGAGATATGGCCAGACATTACTGCAGCCAGGTTCTGTGAATTTATGTACTATCAGAGCATGAATGAGAGTGACAACCTTGGAAAAAACACAATACATCTGTGAATAAAGAACAAAGAACGTTGATGGTATTGCCTCTGGTGTAAATATGTGTGCATGCACGTGATCCACTAGACCTTCAACTAAGAAGCATTCCTGAGATTATCTAAACATACACAGTTGTACCACAGATCAAGTATGAGCTTTTTAATCTGTGCAGGGTAAATTATACTGCAGACCTTGCTGAAATGATGAGTAGGCTACTGTTGAAAAGCTATCGTTAAATGTGTCTTTTTTTCAAGCTATTTCTCTCAATTAGGTTGAAGCCACTGGGTGTTCATCACGTCTTCATTCAACATGAACTTTATTCAAATGGTAATATACTTAAAGGTTAATGCAGGGACACGACCAACACAGAAAGACGAGAATGCCAGGATTGTGAAACGCAGTGATGGGACACATTTGAGACAAGAGTTTTATGGACAAAAGCAGTTTGGTGATCCTCTCCATCACCCTAACAGCCACCAGCGACCTCTCAAACCATTATTCAAACCACATGTTGATTTTAATTTGACACCAATAAGGACTTGCAAATGTAGATTTCATTCAAGGCAGCAACATAACTATGAATAGCAGTGGGTGGCAAAACACAATTTGAAGGCTTAAGTGGACTGAAATGTCCACACTGTTAGTTCCCATGCTTTATGGCAGCGGTTGTGTGTGTACGATGTGCGATGTAACGTTTTTGACAATTTGTGTATTATCCAATACAAAACATATATTCCCAATTTGCTGGGGAATGTTAACAAACTGCAATCCTGGCTCCCAAAAGCACTATACGGATTAAAAAATGAAATAATCTACTCAAGAAAGGTGGCTCACCACCTTCCAGTTCTGGTGGAAATCTGTCTGAATGGGAGAGGGGCCAGATGTATCTGCCAGGGCAAATAAAACATGAGCTTGCAGATTCGTCTGGTTCCCAGGTAGTAGTACAGTATAGCATTATTGCGTTAGGATGTCTGACAAACAGACAACACCTCACGGGCTGAAGCAATAACATCTATTGCAAGATGTTTGCAAGGATTTACGCCATTACAGCATAGTCATAAATGCTGGAATCTGAGTAGAAGTATATTTAAAACCTAATTACACACCCACTCACTCCCTTCCTCAACAACTCTCACTGACACTCAGACATACTGTGTGCATTCCCCCCAAACTACCACACATATTCTCACTCCTGCCAAGTTGAAATTAGTACTGCCATTACAAATACTACCATACAAATACTACTTCAGCCATTGTCACTGCAACTACCAATACAGCTGCTAATGCTGCTATCTATCACTGCTACCATTACTGTTGCTGAGACTGAAATGTGATGTCAACGCTGTTCAGGCTAATACTGTGTCATTGGGTTAAAAAGCGGTCTTCCAACACTGCTGACAACACTGCTTTATGTTGTTACTAGTACCTGTTGAATCAGACACCATATCTTCACTGACATATGACTGGCATAAATATGGGGCCTGAAAATTAAGGTATATTACACCGGGTCATTGCTGGTGAGGTACATTACATTAATTACCCTCATCTTGACAAATTCATTTGTTTGATCTGTGTGCCTGTGTGTGTCTCTTTAATGAGAAAGAGAGTGAGACTAATCATCAAGTATGTGTCTGAAGAGACTCATGCCTGTCCCCAGCTGCTGACTGTGAGCAGGAGAAAGAACTGACCATTGTTGACTCGTACTCCATATGTGGCCAGTGACAGCTGAGACCAGCAACCTATCAAACTAAAAATCAAACTATGGCAAAATATAGTCAGTTGTCTACAGCTATATCCAGTTGATCTAAAACTGCTATTTCTACATGATCTGATGGAAACAGGAAAAAAAGCCTCCTTTATCTTTAATACACAACTCTACAGATGCCCACACACTTTGCTTTCCCATACAGTTGGGCTGCAGTCAGATCTCAACTCCCTTATCTATTCCCACATAAAAAAATCAACAGGAAAACTCCATGTCTTCACCTGAAGTAATACACTGAAGTAACGCCCCAGCAGTTTTAAGTTATAATCTAACCACAGCAAAGAAAACATGAGAAAAATACTCTTGCAAGAAGGCTTTAGGAGACAACTCCCAACTTTCTCTTACACCATACCACAAACATTAAAACATAATGGTTTATAATGTTTTTTCTTGTCTGTAATTCCTCTTACCCATGTTATTTTTTTTTACCTTAGCATTAGCTGAGATCTCCTGGACTCCTTTGTTTGCGGCGTCCTTGATGATGGGGGTAATGAGGCCCTTGTCAGTCGCCACTGCGATTGAAATGTGGATTGAATCAAGTGCACGGGGTCCATCACCAGACCAGGTCACATTCACTTCTGGCATCTCCTAGGATAAAAAGTCAGAGGTCAGCCCAGGTTCTGACAGATATAACAGGGACAAATAACTAGACACAGAGAGATAAAAAAAACTTTCCTACTTTATTTACACTGTGCTAGAAATACGGTGCTTCCATGAAGCACAGAAAATATGTAATTTTCAACAATATGACCTGAGCGTGCATAGGAATCAATTACGATCCGAAACAACAAAATCAATAATTAAATCCATTAATTAATTTGGTGGTGATTTTATACACTTAAAAAGCAAAGAAAAATCATATTTACTGTTTCTATAAAGATACTGTAGATATCTATGCACAAATAATCTGAGGATTTATCAAGCATTTGATTTTGATGAATCTGCTTTGGTGGAGGCTCAATAACAAAATATTAGAATAATATTTTTAATAGCAAAAAAAATCTATGTTGAATTCTTGGGGTATGAACACAAGTGTTTTATCTGCCTACACAAAGTACAGTGGAACACATGCCGGACATTTTTTAAAAAGGTGAAACCAAGTTGGCCTCGGAGTCCATTTCCTGATCTGCTTAGGTTAACTCAAGGTTAAGTGCAGCTGCTTTTACCAATTTTCTGGTGTTACACAAGTGAATTGCATATACCAGTTTAGTGCAGAAGCCAATTCACAGAGGTATTTTGGCCATGTGATACATTGTTCTAACAGTGAAACATAGTGTTTGGACTATGAGAGAGCCATGTGTGTGATGGCATTTTACACTCATATTAACTAGGAAATGTACACATTTTTGTTCCACATTCCTCACATTTACTGTAAGACATGCACTCAACAGCCAAGTTTCTCAGCTGCTTCTTGATCTTGATATAGCATACATATTTCATACATATATATTTTATACATATCTTCCTACAGTCTGTCTGGTGCAATGTTGAGCTCCCATGAAGGTTGGCACATGTTATTGTTAACCACCCGCTGAAAATGTGTGGTGAATAAAGCAGGGTGTACTGGATTGTGCTACATGTTTTATAAAGAAAACAATTGAATTTTAATGCCAACACATATTCAGTAAAGCAGATACAATACTCCATGATAGTGATAAAGATATGTTAGATTATAGGGAATGCTGTTCTTATCCGATAGTGCTAAGACATTCCTGGCTAGAATAACTAAATTACCAGAGGACTGCGTCTATTTTCAAACCCCATTTCCCTTAACACATTCCTCAAATCATCATCTATCAGTATCTTTCTTTACAACATTTAGTTTGAGAAAAAAAAAAAAAAAAAACCCTGTAAACATGCATTTCTGAGATTTTGGTCCCTCAATTTGTGTTTTCAAAAACTGCTTAGGCAGATGGATGGTTTAAGTTTCCTCATCAATCAATTCACATAAAAGAGAACTAAATGAACACGGAGTCTCAGTCCATATTTAATCTTGTCTTACATTGGCATGGCTTTTGCTACCAGTTGATTCACCATCTGAATCTTTTAGCAACGAGGACAACAGAGAAACCTTGCTGCAGAAGTAATATAGAATTTAATGATGCTACCTTGGGAATCATATATAGTTTGAATTACTGTACAGATTGCTGTATATCCACAGGCTTTGTTAAGCACAGAAAAAAAACTAAAAGAAGTTGAATAACCATGTGTATTATAAACATACACATGGTTAGAAAATGAACAAACAAAGATAAACAGGTTAAATCACAACAATGATTCGGAACTATACTTACTTTAAGTGCAACAGCAGCTGCCTTGATAATGAAATCGTTCACAGACACTTTGATTTGTTCTGAAAAGACAGAGAAGAAACAGTCTGTGAGCCCAATTCAACCTCTAATCAGAATCAACACAAGTCATTTCTGCTTATTAACATGATTAAGGCAGAGTGATCACGGTTGGAAAGTGAATAAGAGGTGGTCCTTACTGCCTAAGTAGGGCCAAAGACAGATATGGGTTGACAACAAATGGACATAGGGGCATGTTTTCTCTACACGACCTGTGAAATGTGACACTGTTTTTTTCCAAATGGCAAATGAGGGAAAATATACATTCCCTCAGTGGGGGAAAAAATATCCCATACCTCCAGCTGATCAGAATCAGCCCCTCTCTATACGTCTCACTCACTAGCATTTGCTTTACTCCCCTATCCGGCTTGGCCTGGCATCGCTGCCAACTTTAGCTAGTGTCCATTAGTGCAGTACCAGACAGTTATGAAGGCCGTGAGCAGGATGATTAACGGGCTAACCGTGAAATCGCGCTGCTCCTGAACAATGAGGGTCCGCAAAAACAACCGGAGAGAGAGAATCCCTCAATACACACACAACCTCGCTAATAGGTCTGGAATGGCCGTCCCATATCCTCCATGACAGACACAGGACCCAGAGAGATTTACTGTTTGTTTGACAGCTAGGCAAAGTTAAGCTAAATAAAGCCAATTACGTGATAGAGTGTTGAACTAAATGTTTAAAAATAAGAAATTGACAAAGCATTCTTGCTAGATCAACATGAAAAATGGCCCAAAATAAACATAGGTTACAATTTAGGAATCCATGAAAAGCAGTTGTTAAGGATAAATATTTTCTTGGCTGAATATAGCAAAATGCTGAAGAATGATTGTTGTAACACATGAACAACGTTCCTTTTTTTTCCATGGTGGGGGCGTAACCCTCCCTTAAACACACATCGTGATCAGAGTTGCACAAGAAGCTACGTTTAGCTCAGTAACCGTTGCTAGGGAAGGCTGTGAGGCTGAGAAAAATAAAAAAGCTGCTTACCAAACATGGGGAAGACACTGCCAGGTCCTGCTTGTATTTTATGAATTATTCAAGCTCTACCAGGCTCACTGAGCTCCTTTTCCCTAGCTTACATTGCCCTCACACTTAGCCTTTTCTTTAATGCTTTTCCAGAATCTTTTAATACTTTTCTTTATCTTGAAACCTGTCATTTATTGCAAAAGGTGCACCAAAGAGCCAACACTCTAAAAAATCAATATGAAACACTTTGAACCAGAAATAAATGATTACTCTGGTAGAGTACCTTCTGGTCCTGTAAGCACAAAGGAACAACTATATGACTGAAACTTCACTGTCATGCAAACAGCTTCCATTACTACGATATTTTATCACTGAACTTGTTTGCTGATGCTATTTGCTTTCTGAACTGGAGTGAGCCTTTTGAAGCTAGCAGAGGCAGCCACCCTGTTAGTCAAATGTGTATGACTAACTGTGGATGTCTTATCAAGCTATGACCGGCATAATGTTGTAATGTGTGGTCTGAAGAAAGAGAAGATCTGATCAGTGTCAGATATGGATGTTTCCAAGATCCCATAACGCACCATTTAGCCCTCAAGAGGTGTCTGATTCTGGATCTGATTCAGCTATTTACAGCTCATTTATACCCACTGCATAACTTAAACATGTGAACTCTCATCCACCCACTGTTCTTAGACACAGGACACAGACAGACACACAGACAGACCTCTGTACCAGTGGTACATGACTGCTCTGACGGAGAGGACATGTACCAGAAAGGAAAGACTGTCCTCTTTGTCAAACAAGCAGTCATGTGAAAACCCTGAAATCCATATCTTCATGGAAAAGTTTCCGTCAGAAATTCACTGGAGGACATGAAACTAACATGTGCATGTAAAGATTAGTGCTAATACGTACACACTCCCTCAAGCTTTTGTGTTTTTACCTTTGGCCAAGTCTTTGCGGAGGTGCATGACAGCCGCCATGTCACAGTCAACTGAGGCGTACGCATGGGGGATGGTGGTCTTTGATTGCGTTAGTCTTTGAGCGATCACGCGGCGGACATTTGTGGCTGGGATCTCTGTGAAAGTGCCCTGAGGAGGGACAAGTGGAGAGAAGGCAGAGTAAATAATTGAATGAGGAGAAAAGGGCAGGGGAAGATGAAGGACAAGGAAAAAGAATGACAGTCAGGCATATCTTTTACTCAAAAAATGCATGGGGTTAACAATAAAAAGATGCAATTGACCAGCTTGTTACAATGAGTTAATGATTGGTTAGGACCGACTGACTGATTTTGTAAATCATGTGTGCATCTGGTTATTTATAGACCAAGTCTTTGACATCAATAGGTCATATTTTACAGCATACACACTAAGACTAAATCTGAATGTGGTGCAAAAAAACAAAAAAAAAACAAAACAAAAAAGGGCTATCAACAAGAATGGAATTTTTAAATAAACAAAATCTGGTCGTGTTCCACAGGCATATCAAAAGAAATTGAGTTATTAAAAGTTATCTGATATGTGAATAACACAGATAACTATCAAAAACCTCACTCAATGTGCTCACAGGCAAATAAATAAATACAGAGACAACACTAGAGTTAAGATGCCAACTACAGTTGTGAAAAATACTTGAGATGACCACATCAATCCCGTTAGGGCTTCGACACAAACCAAAAGTTGAAAAATTAGGCATTGTTTGGTGTTTGTGGCTGTCGATATCTTGTACTTTCTTAGCACTATGACAAAACAGACACTGTGGTGTGTAAGTTGGCTTGTGATAAAGCTAGAGAGAAATAGTGTGAGGAGTGCTCACTGGTGCTCCTGGTTTCCCTGGTACAGAGAGAGGAGGTATGTTGGGTCGGCTGCCTGGGGCTGGAGGGGTAGCTGCCGGGGCGGGGGGAGGCCTCGGAGCAGCCGGGGCAGCCATGGCTGGGGTTGCTTTGGTGGCAGGAGACCTCTTCAAGAGGTTCAATGCGTCTCTGTTAAAGTAAAAACAAACCAAACAATGATATATGGGGGCCTCATTTTATATAGTAATTTTACTGTACACAATACAATGTATATGATAATTTAATATTATCATAATATTATTATGTTATTATTCTCTGACAAGACTGACTTGGAATCCAAATATAACTGCCACTTTCTGATTTTTCCTATTCCTGTGTATAGGTGTCACTTTTTATCAATATTATTGTACATCCAGGATGGCATACTTTATACATTGTTTTATCCCAAAGTTAACAGGAGTAAATCTAACTCTCGAGTTAAACTTGTGAACAGGCCACTTCATATTTTCCATTATGAAGACAGAAGAAGGGGTGGAGGTCGGGGGAAGGGTTAGGGTTGGGGGGGGGGCTGATGTGAAAATAAAGGGACAACAAGCTGTAAATATACCTGAATCAATATGGCAGTCAGTCAGCACAACGGGCATGTGTAAACACTAGACACATTGAAGCATTGGCTCAGAACAGGACAAATATTTTATCTGGATAAGATAAAATATTCATGATGTTAAGACACATTCAAGTACAAACATTTACATGGGAACAAATGCTCCCTAGACGCTTCTAAAATGTTTTGCAGACTGCAATAATGCTTTTGTTCCAATTTTCAACACACAAAAGTAAACACAAGTAAACCGGCTGATACCGAGTATGTCCATGTTAAACAGATTAACTATGGTATTTCAAGCTGGTGGAAAACTTTTTCTTTTCATCCTGTTTTCTTCATTTCTGGAATTTATTAATGATGGCCTAATTTCCACGGTGAAAAACCAAATCAAACAGTTTCCTTCTGCATGAAAAGTGCTGTCATTTCTTCATTTTGCTTTAAACATTATAAAATAAATTACAAATGTATGAAACAACACTGGCAAAGCGTATGACAGTACAATAATGCATTATTAACCCATATGCTCCCACTTGGCAGGCTTACAGTATGAGTAGCACTCTGCTAGTTTTATTTGGTATGTATTTGTGTCAGGCTTGTAGACAGAGGTAACTTTCGGTTATCCTTCGGTGGATGGGCGTCATGAGAATCATTTGCTAGTCCCTAACAAACGCCATCAGGGTAAGGCCAGGCAGGATCATGTGTCAGCTGCAGCAAGAGACAAGCTTATTCAAAACTTTGGCTACAGTATCCTTCCTTCCCACTGGCATGGTAATCCCTACTTTTCATACAGCAACTTTTTATCTAAGGCACTACAATGAAAAAGAACACAGACTAATTAATTTTTCGTACAGACACCTAGTGTTATGTTGCATAGTTAAAAAAACACACTTCACACGCGCTCCGATGAGGGTGAATTTAGCTTCGCTGAAAAGCCAGAATCATTACTTTTTAATTGGAATTATATTAATGATATCAAATTGATAGATACGACAAGGCAAATTCTCTGTATAAGGTCTTTTTCTACTGCCACATGCAGTATATTTCAGGGAAAAAAACAAAGGTTAAGAAGGCGGCAATCATGATTTACAGAAATACCTGCCCTGGATTTTTTTTTTTTCGCCCATTAATTTTGGTCTTAGCAGCGAAAGAGTTGGGAGGGGGGGCGGGTATCAGGTGTGGCTGCTGGAAGCTCTCTGGTTCCAGTTCAGTGCACTTGGGTCCACCTACCCACACGCACCCAGTCTTTTGTCTGGAGCAGCTGCCTCTGACCTCACCATGTAGTCTGGAGCAGCCTGGGCCCCACAGCTATTTTCTCCTTATCCCTCTCCTAGCTTCATCGTTTTACTTCCTCTAGCACACTAGTTCCTTCCTTTCTCTCACAGATAGGAGTATTTGTTTGTGGAGGGACTGAGGCAAGTTGGAAATCCCCAAGCTAACCTGAGAGGGCCACATTGGGTTTAATGATTACAAACCACCACATAAAAAAAGAAGGAAAAAAAAAGAAAAAAGCAGCTTAGAGCTTATATGTGACTGATAAATTGAAGGCTTGTACAGAGAGGTCAGAGCGAGCAAATTTACACAAAGATGATACAAATTAGATTAAACAATATTACAGGTAAGTAGAACAGTAAAAAAGGGAGTTAAAAAGAGAGTTAAGGGATGAATAAGGCTGAGTTGTGCAAAGCCTGCCTTATTCCAGTGAGAATGTACTGTATTAGAAATATCCCATATAAAATCAAGAGGAAGTCAAGACAACAGCAGCCGATGGTGGCCACTTGACGATGATGCCACAGATACCTTGTGTGTTGCTGGATGGCATGTGCTATTCACACTGACCATTTACACCCATACTGACAGCCAAGGCAAAGGAGCCTCTGAAAGACTGAGAGAGAGTGAGTAGAATATTAAAAAGGGAACGAGGCAGCTCTCACACGCTCATCGGCACACACACATACAGACACAAAATGAGCACCAAGAATACACAAGAATAAACTTTGTCTTCTACTGCCCCCTAGGATGTAGTAGGCCATTAAAAGTTACAATATATGAACAACAAATAGAAATGCAAGCAATTTAAACTACCCATTATGGCTGAAATTGAGTCCAGTTTAAAAGAGGACAATGCTGTAACCTGACTAGACATTTTCTAAAAACTTTAAGAGAAGATGTCCACTTCATCAATATCACTAGAGAAACATCACACATACGCAGTATGCACCTAAAAAAAAAAAGAGAAAAAAATGGGTCCAAATCACCACTTTAGCCTTGAGGAAGTTGGAACACAAACAGTAGTATAGTTTTGCAGTCAAAGTGTTGCAGCAAGGAGATGTGGTTTTGAAACATCGGAAAAGGTTACAAAATACAGTAACACTACTGTAGGGAGACAAGATGACTAACTTTGACATGCAACTACAAGGAAGTAACATTCTTTCCTAACAGTTCTTTCTTTTAAAACACAGCCTTAGGTATAAGTATACTGTTAATACTGTTCCATTGTGTTTTACCTATAATAAATTGTACGGATGGTTTTTACAAAGGTCTTTGTGTATTCTGCTCAAGTGTGTAAATGTCAGAGAGCCAGGGATCAAGAAAACTCTCTTTATTAATGAATACCTTTCTTGGTCAAGGTCAAATATGTCATTAAAACTACTCTTGTTGGCCAGCCCCTATTGCTATTCAACCCCTTTTTGTGAGTTCTGCCACTCACAATACTAAACTTCTATGCAGTAGGAAGCATGAGGTCAATTAAATATAGAGTCACAATTCATACAGCACTTTCAGACGTACCTACTGGATAATTACAAAAATCTTGACAAACTAACAAGAAAAAACAAAACAGCTGCTAGCAGCCAATAGCAATCCTTACTTTTGGCTAGAAGCTGGGTACAAGAGGCTGACGGCTTAAATTGGCTTCCTTGTGTCAGTTTCAAAATGTGTATCCTGCTTTAGCTAATGCAATACTTCCTGCTTAATGAGTGAAATGAGAAGGGTTATGGTGAATGTATACTGTTACTTAGTTGTGATGAAAAATGATTTGTACCCAATCTGTATTTAAACCTTGGTATGGATTATGTAACATGCTATGATCTCATTTCTGGGTTGCGTGACCTCTGTTATTCATGCCCACTATAGAGGGGCCTCACTAGAGCAGAGGGTGGAATGGGAGGGGTACCTTTCCCTGGTTTCAGTCTTATCTGATGTGCCAGAGGACAAAAGAGGGGAAATCGGGTCTATTCTGCCTTTTCTTGAAGGAGCTAAGCCTATATTAAACCACTCTCACCGAGGATATTTGGTTTCCAACAAGAACAGAACCGTTCAGCCCACAACATACCTTAACTATAGCCTGTATACCTAGGTTCAGCTATTTTGTGACATCAAATTGAACTTATCCTATCTCCAAGGATAAATCACAGTTTCAATGTTGGCATCAATTGGGTACTCAATATGTCCCAAATATTACCATTTTTCCCTAAGATTATGTTAAATAGACCACATCCCAAAACTTTAACTATAGTTGTCACTGGCTAACTTGACGGTATGAAGCCAAAATTTAGCCAATGAATTTCCAATCCAATTGAATTTTTGAGTAAGCAGCCATCAGGATATTTAATCAAAGATCATCACACCCTAACATCTCAGTGAATGACACTTTTAGTCAACAACATCAGACTGGAGTCTGCAGAACCTTGGCAAAAACATCACACCAGTTCACACAATAATTTACTGATAACTTAACATTTTAAAGGATGTTTCTTTTTTTTTATTACATTGGGCTAACTACAAATTACTGATTCATTCAACAAACATTTGTATTCATCAGTATCCATTCCTGAACTTATGTATTCAACACCCTCAAGTGCGCTGCTTTTCCAAAACACTTTTCATTCCCAAGCTACATAGTGCCTTAAAAGTGAAGCTTTGGGTAGTTCTTTTTGTCTGTGGCTTGGCCAGCAAACACATCATTCACTTCAGGAAAACCTATTAGCACAGATACACATTGTTTTTTTTTCTTAAACCTCTTTGCATCCAGAGTCTTTCATCTCCTTCCTCTGCAGCCTTTCAGCATCAACCTTCCTTTCTGAAGACTTTCTGAGGTAATTAGCTAACCTTGGTGTCAGTAAGTGAATTGGCAAGCCATTCATGCAAATCTCGAGTCCAACACATGGTTTAAAGAGATATAACTGAGCATGAATTACCGGCTCCGTGTCGTATGCCTCCGCCAACTAGTCAAGTTGCAGTTTACATCCATGTCTGTCCAGACGCATATAATATATGTAGTGAAGGAATTTAATATAAGGTATTAAGTGTATTTTTTGGTGAAATGGAAGTTATCCCTTATTGACATGCATGATTCCAGTGAATAGTTTCCTGTGAGAAACTATTCACTCATTCGAGTTTGTTGAGGAAAAACAAGTCAGATTCCTCGTATGTGTTCACATGCTCAGCCAATAGAGCTGATTCTGAAAGTTGTACATACATACTGTATATACATACATGTTTATGGAGCATTATATACTTTTTCTCTTCTTAGACACACATCCTCGAAAACATATGGTCTGCGTTTCTATGGTCACCAGTGGGTCCTGGAGACTGGGTTGCTATGGTGATCGAAGTTGCCTAATGAGATTCCCCAGCAGGGTGTTAGGTGGGTAACGAGAGCATTCAATCAGGTCCCTGCTGACAGCAGGTGGCCATTAGAGCTGTGCGAGTGTGTGTTTACAGCTTTGTGTAGTGTGAATTCACCATATAACACGATTAAAGCACCTGACATCTTAACCACCATTCTTTCACTTATCTAGCTTCATTTTCATTCACACTGCCTTCAGCAGTGGCTATAACTTGCCCTGCTCTGACTGACATATCTTTCCTTCGGAGACAATGCAGTGTTATGGTGGTCACAAGGGGACCCTACCAATCTGTGCCCTTAGGCCTATTACAATGCTAAACAAGCACCTACTGCTGACACATCACTTCCTGTGTAAACAAATAAAGTAAAACACTGGCAAAATGTGAGACTAAATTCTTCATCTTGACTTTTTGACCAGTTTAACTGATCTGCATGGATATTGACAAAACAATAGTTTCTGCTGTCTGTTTGTTATGTAAGCGGGGAGGTTCTGTATCGTACATGCTTACATTAAGGAGAGTAGACCTCACATGGAGTGTATAACAGGCCTTAGATCTAACCCGTCCATACTCACTCCTTGGTGATAAGTCCTCTTGGTCCAGTGGGTGTGGCCAATTTTGGGTCCACACCATGGGTGTCCAGAATATGTCTTGCTGCTGGACTCAGACGCAACCTTGACAAGGAAGTGAGAGTAAGGCACGATGTTACAGCAGTATCCTCTCAAGTTTTAAACTTCATGCTTTTTCTTTTAAGGGCCTAACATCAATCCTGATAGTTTAGATTAAATAAAAATGTAAAATGCTATTTTTATTTCTTAAGTCTTAAAAAAGGAGTAGGTACTCAATAAACCAAGTCCTGGTCCAGCAAAAGGTTATTTAAAGCATTTCAGTCTTGCTTATATAAGTACCATAGTTCCTGCATTCACAAAACATGGTAAAAGACTTATTGCTGAGCTCAGACACCATCCCCCCCCCCCCAGTTTCAGTTCTACTTGACCTGACTGTATCTATCGTCTTTTAATCAAGCTTGTTGCACAACACATTCACCTTTCATCTTTCACCTCTGTCAAGCTGATGTAGCCACAGGTGCAAATCTCAATGGGTAGACAGGCTCTGTGTAAAATGTTTGCATAACAAATAGGCCCTGTTTGTTCTGTGGCAGATCTTTTGCTTTCCACATGAGTATTTACTGTGTAAACAGGGGTAGGTAGGATCTCACACTTTTTGGAATGTGAACAGAGGACGATCCTCTTAATCAGCGTGTTAGATGGTGGTAGATAGGGTGAAACTTGAAATCAGCAGGGCTGTATATTGAGCAATAAGGGATGCGCTTTAGTTCATCCTTCATGTATCGTTACGCTACTGAACCTCATTAAGAACATTGTTAAGATGTCTATAACCACTGCTGTCGACAAGATGTGACCCTCCATTATTGCCACATTAGGCAAGGAGGGGAGTGTATAGACCTATATTCACTCTTGAGGTTTTAGCAAATCCACTGTCATTTGATTAATCTATATAGTAGACAGATATGAATTCAGCTGCTAAAAAGAAAGGAAGGAAGGAAGGCGACACTTACGGTCCTGATGTGGTCAGATTCAGTGGAGGAGGTGGGGAGGGAGCAGCAGGGGGCACAACTGGGGCAACGGTGGCATGTGCGGCAGGAAGAGTGGCAGATGGAGCTGCAACATCTGGAGGGGGCATCTCAACCTGCTTCCAGTCTTGCCCTTCCTCCACCATCAGGGCAATGAGAGTTCCCAGGGGCACGTTGCGACTGCCCTCCTCAATCTGTAAAGAGGGGGACAGAGGCACTTAGAGTAAGGAGAGAACATTAGCAACCCTGTTTCAGTCAATTCATAAGTGCAACTCCAATTGCTAGAATAAAGGTCTCTTGTTGCATGACTTTACAAGCAAATAATAAAGCAACAAATTGAGGGAAAGTGATACTTAAGTTTATCAGTTAATCAGTGGCCATTGAACAGATAGACATTTTGACATTATTAGGGGACCTTTCCCTTGACACTTCCCTTTCATTCGCATCACTTTCCATCATCCCATGTTCTCCTACTGTTGTGAAAAACCATAGAAAAAACCTGACTGTGCTGAAATAGGTTCTTGGAGTGCAATGGATGTGTTTTCATGTTGTTCATAGCTGTCAACTATTGATTCACTATATGTTATGGAGTAATCCAAATCCCAAGCCTTTTGCTACTCTTCCCAAGCTGTGCAAGGTGTTGTTCTTCAGTCAATATTGATCAGTCCAAATGAAAGGCCAGGATACACAGGGCTGCTGCACTTCATCTCTTTTCAAAAGGTGTCCATTTAGTGGGCTGTCTTATAAAAGGTGTAGCAGCCCAATATAAGGAAGAAATGGCTGAAAATGGCAAAAAAAAAAAAAAAAAAGATATCAGATCCTGGCTGCGCTGTTGTATTCAATCATCCAACATCACCACTGATCAGCCAAGAGATGATAACAGTAATGCAATCATGCAACTGACCAAATTAAATATATATATTTATGCTATAATTTTACAATAAAATGGTGCAAATTGAAAGCCACTTCACTATATCCATGGTTACCAACATATTTCAAGCCCACCCCCTGTCTCCAGCAGGCTTGTAAAATCAAAAGCAGCACTCCAATAATCATATCCACCTAACTGGAAAGAACGGCAGAATATATGAGCACCTGCACTTGCTGGTAGAAAGCGCTTCACTTCCACGCTTATTCTGGGCTAATTCAGTTCATTTTAGACCCAATTGTCCTGAAGCAAGGTTATGAAGACAAAGACACAAAGCTGAACCTGCAAATCAGCTTGCGGGTTGAGCCAGTAAGTAGCACTGCAATGCAAAGCTATACTAACCCAACCCAGGTACAATATACTGACCAACACAACAAGACTAGGCCTCACGTTGTCAAACAAATTAATGACAAAACATTTAGATGAACCTTGAACAATAGGTGTAGGTGTGATTAAAATAGAACTGCTATGGGAGGTGATTGATGGGGGTAAGTATAAGGGGCCTGTCAGGGAAATCCAGAATTCTGTAAATTTCCACAGAGATCCCTGTCTTCAAATGGATCTTTCCACATGGTAGACACTAGAGAAGCAATTTGTTCCCCACAATGAATGTGGTATCTTGACACAGGCAACGATACGATACTTGATATGTTGTTAGACAGCCATCAAGATATCTGTGTGTAACTGAAGAGGAAAACATGTCCCTAAAGAGATGACTAAAAGACAGGACACATTATGTACTACACCTATTCAATGCAGTACGAAGTGCTAACACACATGCGCACACACACCAGCATGTGCATATGTGTCATCATTTAACAGCCACAAAAAAAACATCAAACTTCCAGAGCAGAAAGCAGAACAATTCCAGTGTGAATACAGAATTTATTTCAACAACCAAACCACAAAGATTTACACCTACACAAAAATGTTGTTTGTGTATTTTGTTTTATAAAATCTGTGAGGGAAAACATTGATAACAGTACAGAGTGACTGGCAGCTTAATATAATGGTGCGCTCACAAGTTAGCTGTCCAAATCTAATGCTGTTTTGCATTTGACTCTTTATGCTCAATCCTGTTTACTGCTGCTCCGCCTCCCAGGGTCAACCAGAACCACCACCACAAAAAAATAAAAATAAATAAAAAATCTCAGCCTATGGGAAATTCTGTCAAATATTTATCCTACCCCCATCGTACTACTCAAGATCAGTGTAGCTTTACAGTGGACTAGTCTATGTATATCCATAAAGAAAACATGGAACTTTGACTTTCTAAGGCAAACATTGCGTTATCATGTTAAAGACTAATCAAGTACATTTCTCACAAAAGCAGAAGTTTGACAACATACAGTGTGACTAAGAGTGGTTTCTCCTTAAGGCTTAGCACTTCAGAGGTAGTCACACAAAACAACACAACACTGCTACCATAGCAATTGGGTGGATTTTCACTGTAAAAATCACATGCACTGTATACAGTATGTATGGGGGGAAGTTGCATTAACAGATGCTTAGGACACAGCAGTGCTGTGGGGCTCAACACTGCCATCAAATGGTTATATAACACATTGAAATGTATGGGAAGTATAAATGATGCTCACACTTCAGCCTTTGCAATGGTTCAAATATCCTATGTGTTTGCCAAAGTTGGTTTCACTTATGCTGAAAAAGGTGCTGCTGAAAAAGTTGAAAACTATGAAAACTATGAAAATCTTCTAACATTGTTTCTGCGATAACAGGAAAGCATGACATAACACAAAACCCCACACTTTGGGCCGGATCATTTTTTTTCAAAAAATGTTGAATATTGTTTTTATTTTGGAACAAAAAGAAAACTCTCTCTCTCTCTCTCTCTCTCTCTCTCTCTCTCTCTCTCTATATATATATATATTTTTTTTTACATGGATGGGTCTCCACCTCTGAATATAATAATTGGGTAATGTGTGATCCCTATCTTCGTGTTGTGTCCTCACAGCCCTTCTTTCTCTGATGCTTAATGAAAATGGGCCATGACTGTGAAGGAAGTGAGTCTGCAAGCCTGATCCGGTCTCTAGCCATTTCTATGGCAACATTCTCACCGTGAAAAGTCTAACGGATCCCGGATAGCGCTTTTAAGGGAGCTCTCCAGAGCCCATCAGATAGGCTAATGATATTACAAAGTCAGACTAGACCATTTATGAGGTTTAACCTACTTATCAACAAACTGTTATCATGCAGCCATATATGCCCCTGAGAGTCTAAACAACTCAGTCACAATAAGCTTAACCTCGAAAGTTATCAACATTCCTTTTAATGTGTTGGTAGATTGTTGGTTGATGTAGTTGTAACGCTTGTGATATGGATTCCATAAAACTATGACTATTCCAGGTTTGTCAGTCCGCTGTTTTAGATCGTGGTCAAACAATGTACAGTGGAATGTACAAATAGGGCTAAGCAAAGATAAACCTCTGATTGTTTCATGTGTGAGTGGGTTTATTTGTAAAAGAAAGTTCGATTTTTCTAAGAAATTCATACAACAGAAAAAAAAGAGAGAGATCTTGTTTAGGGAAATAGACACGGTTGGTCTCTGATCAATAGAGCGTGACAGATATCGCACAAACAGGATTGCAGCAACATCCTTCTTCTTAGCAATTACAGTCTGCCAGTCCAATGTAATCTCACACATAAAAACACAATTCAAGCCGCAACTCAGAGTCAACTCTTTCCTTCTGAGCATCATGTTTGTTTAACTCTCTAACCATAAAGCCACAGCATTCTGAGTTTAAACTGTCAAGGAACCGTTATCAGAGGTCATCTTCCTTTGTTTGTCACATATTTTCTACTGCTCTCCACTCTCTGTTTTCTTTGAATGCTAAATGTTATAAAAATAATTTGTCACCTCAATCCCAACCACTTTTCTCTAATGCACTGCTGGTCTTTCTTGAAGGAAAATATGGACTGTAAACTACTTCAATTCAGCCTGTATGCCATCTGCCTACAGTCTCATTTTGAAATTATCTGGTTAGAAATTCTGGCGCAAACAAAAGACACAGGCTTTTCACCTATTTTGACCTAAGAATTCTGCAAGGTTATAGAGTGATTTATACTAGCAATTGATAAATTGATCCCTTGGATGACAGTGTGTGGCGATGAAGAGAGGATGGGAGAAGGGAATGATGAATGGAAAACTGACAGGTTAGCACTGCAGAATGTGTTGAAGATCTTCATTAGTTTGTCTATCTATCAGTCCATTCCGCCATGTAATTCATCATATAAATCACCTCCATTTCAAGCTTAGTAGCATTCATCTTTACTTACAAATCTGGACGCAGAGGACAGATGTGCATTTACAGTATGTATCTGCAAACACATGGTTGTCATTTCCTACAGGGTATGATTGATTGTACCCTGGACTGATTTTCAGATTGAAGCCCGGATCACGGTAGAGAAACGCGGTAAGAGTATGATGAGATACAGTAATCTGTGTTCATGGTGCTGGTGCTCCTACCCCCAACCTCCACACCCAGATATAAGCAGGATATATCCCTTGTTCTCTCACCCCCAAGAGGCATGGTTGGAAATTGGTAGAGGACCATAGCAGTACTTGACCCCCATAAATAACCCCTGTGGAGTCCAGGAAGTCCCACGTCTACTGCAGCGTGTCCAGGCATTTGGCCACGGGCAGGTAATTATGGTAGCCTGTAAATTAGAAACCTACTGGGTGCTTGGAGAGCCACAATTACACCACTAAGGGCTAATGTACTCTGACCCAGACCGAGCGGATGCCACATTGGCTATGCCATGTAAGGGGAGTGTACAAATCTCTGAAATATTGCCACTAGCTGCTGGTTTTCTTATTAACTATACACATACTCTCTATCACAGAGAGAGACAGAGAGCCAGGGGGCTTATCTAATGGAGACCATCTTTCTCTGCCAGCTTCAGTGCTAAAGCCCCTACCCCCAATTCTTGGGTGGTTGCTATGGAAACTACCTCATCCCCACAGTGGCAAAGACAAGGATGGAGTAAGGGAATGTGAAAGAATGGAATCGCCTGAAGTGAAAGGCAGGAAAAAAGAGATACAAGCCTATGGTTTATAACTGACATTCCTTCCTCTGATAATTAATTGCTTAATTTGGTAATTTCTATATTCCTGTGCATGTAAAAAAAAAAAATAGTTTGTATTGTTCATGACCAATGTATCTGTGGGCTCATATGTGATGTGGATTTGCTGGTGCAGACTGGCTGTCTATTTGTTTTTTTGTTACGGTTGCACAAACAGACTTGTCAGCTAATTAAACCCTGCTCCACTTGGGCTTCACCAGACTCTGTGGATGTCCAAATTACATGGTCCGGGAGCATGTTGAATTATTAGAGTTACTATCTGTGACTTGGAGCAAGGGTTTGTGCTTTTACGCATATACGGGAACAAACACAAGCAACATCTTGTTGTCATCCGTCAGTTTTTAAAATACGGAAGCTAAAAAAGTGAACTTTAATGTTGCTTAAACTATAAGGAAATAATGAGCCCACCCCCCCACCTCACATACTGTTTTCAGTTCTCTTCATATTATCTTTATGCCAGGCAAAAAGCTAAAGAAAATAACGTAATCATTTCATTTTTCTGTTCAGAGGGAGGAACATGTGGTGGAGTACTGATAAAAGACAACTGATCGCTCTGTCGTTGGCAGCTTATCAAAAATGATACGACAAAAACGGGGTGGGGGTAGGGGGGTGTTGGAAGGAGAGAAATATTTGTCACTGAAGACATTTCATCAAAGCTTTGCTGTCACTATATAGGGAGGACAGATTTAACAAGCATAGCCAATTAGCAATACTAAGCACAGGCAACAACTGAACTCTGAAACATTCACACATAAATATTAACAGGACTATATTATATGTGTATATAAACTCATTTCAAAAACATAACTACTGCAAATCGCTGACTTTATATAGTTGAATAGATGAAGTGAACACAATTTCAATTCCAGGTGCTGATGCACATGCACAGCAACTGAATACTCTCTCAACCCACCACTTCCATAAGTAATGCACCAAAGTCATACCATAGGCTGTTATTTTCAATTCTGTTATCTAATCGTCTCCTGCAGAAGAGGTTTATGACTGTTTTTGCTTACTCACCAATATCTTTGCCAAGACACCGTCGTCACTAGATTCCATGGTAACAACAGCCTTGTCTGTCTCAATCTCACAAAGAGCATCACCTGCTGCCACTTCCTCACCTGTAAAAGTAAAGAAACACATCCAAGTACTTTCAATATAATATAAACATTTATTTGGCATTTTAAGCACCTAATTCCCACAATCTTTTCATTATTAAAAGGTGTTTCTGACCTTAGATGAAATGCAAGTGATTCAATTTAGCTGTGATTGGAAATGCATGAATCATAATCATCGGCAACAAGTTCAAAACAACTGCTCTTTCACAGGGGCTTTGCACACACAGAGAACAAATTAGTTGCCATAAAAATGAAAGAAGGAATGAAGGGACAAAAAGGTTATGCACAAAAATATCTTCTCTGACTTTGGCCTATATAAAGAGCCTAATCAATGTTTCATGGGTAAGAATGTGAGATACAGAAACACAGCATGTCTGATAGAAGGGGAGATCTTATCTAGCCATAGAATCCCAGTAGATTCCCACTGGTCCACCACACGAGAGAGCTGGAATATATTAGCATCTGCTTAGCAGTGAAAGAGGATGGCAATTAGGAGCCACTGGTTCAGTTCTTCCATGCTCATATATCCATTTTGAGCTACACCTGTTTTTGCAGTAACTCAAATGGGTTTCCAAAGGAAAGAATACACAGATAAATGGACCTTATCATCTCCTTAGACGACAAGAAGAGTAGAAGAAAAACTAGTTGTAAGGTGTACAGCTCATTTGTACAGGAAAGGCTTGTTAGAAATCAATAGTTTAATCTTGATGTAAAATAGTGTTTTGGTTACATTGTAGCCAGCAAATGCTTGCTTGATAGAGATAGAGAGAGAGCGAGAGAGAGATTAATCGTCTTCCTAACATATGTCAATGTGTTAAGATGGACAGGAAGGAGGAAGTAAGTTATATGAGATAAAGGTCAAGAGTCATCCAAATCTGACATCTGGTCACATCTCTATCTTCTGGCAGAAAAAGCTGTGAGAGGGTGCATCACCTAGGAATGTAGCAAAGAGTAGGAAAATCAAGGACAGTGCTATGAGAAAGTCAAAAACGTATTTTGTATAACATCAATTTAATACCTACACTGAAAAATACACGAGTTTATGGGTTATGTTTAAGGTAGAGAGATGTGTGGGACGGAAAAAGGGTGGGTCAAGGGAATAGTAGATGGGGATGGGTGAGGGGAAGGTTGAAAGATCAGAGGGAGTATTGACGTTGGAAGCCCCTGAGAGCAAGCAGCAGTGGAGTCAAGATTGGATTTCTATGAGGCTTTAACACCGTATGACCCCAGGGGTAAGGTTTGACAGGCAATATTAAAGATTAAACAGGCGACCCCAAGCCTTTTTTCACCTCTGCTCTTCCAGAAAGGCAATGGGCATAACAACAAAAAAAATGAAGCCCACATAGATGAGCAGGCCAGAGCCATGTTAACATACATTACCGGCACATATACATATACTAAAATAAGATGCTGATATTGATATAATTTGATGTTTTGAAGAAAACTCAAAATGGGCAACTGTGTGGAAAACCTCTTATTTTACCATTCCAGACACACGGGTTTAGTTTATGTCAAATTCTAATTCAGGAATCTAGAAAATAGATGGTTTTCTGCAGGACATTGTAGAATCAAGTTACCATCATACAAATAAGTGCTTTTTGTAAGCTCTGTGATGAATTTAGTAACATCCTGGATGTGTTTTTCTTGTCACTGATAATTTATCTTTCCCTTTCTCACTTTCACACACGTGTACATATCTCACCCCAAGTCACAGAAGCACATGGCAACACAGCAGAGCAGCCAATCAGAATTCAGCATGCTGCCTCCTGATAAATGAGTGTGTGGCTGAGGCGCCTGGCTGAGTTGCTAAGCAGTGATGAATAGTGACTGCACTGTTTCCTTGAGCCAATTAGCCACCAGAGGCCCTCAGGTGCTCGGGCCTCACAGAGCAATGTGATGTCATCAAGTAAATGATTAGTGCTGGCATTTATCCATCATTGTGGGGAATAAAAAGGCTGAGGTTTTTGATCTGATGAGCACAGATACAGGGGGTGTTACTGTGAGAATTAGCCTATATACATTTGGACGAACCTGCTAAAACTCTTGTGCTGCAAAGAAGTTTTAGCAGGTTAGTTAGAAGAAGTCAAGCAGAAAAGTGTGGTAATGAGAGCTGGCAAATCAAGTCTTTCATCATATGTTTCGTTTACCTTCCCTCTTCAGCCATTTGACTATGTTTCCCTCCTCCATGGTTGGGGAGAGAGCAGGCATTTGCACTTTGACTGGGCTGACACCTACAGGATGGAAAAAGAATAACACAATTTACATCGGAGGTCATCAGGCTTGAAGCTAAAGCAGAAATATTTCAATAAAAGTCATATTCCGAACCTTCCTACAGTCAGGTCTTTCAAAATTCAAGAACACTATGTGGATGTCAAAACAAATCAATTAACATGCCCAGTGTTTGGCTGCAACAAGGCCTCAGGGGGTGTAACGTGTTCAACTCGGTAGCAGAGCAGAGGAAGGGACAGTGCCACTGTGACAAAAGAAGGCTGGCAGGTCACTTAAGTAATTGTGATCCTGGCTGACACTGCACCAGTGGCTGCAGAGGAACTTGTACTCATGCAGGCCTTTGAGCTACCATCAAAGCCCCACAGTGTCACCAGCTGCAGTCTCTCAGAAGGCCAGGGTTCAACTGGCTCACAGCACTGTCTTGGACACTGGGTCTCCACCAATCCAATCTGCAGAGGCATCATTGCTTTACAAAAACTAGCCTGCAGTGCTGCAGATAAAAGAACAGTAAAGCTTATTGCTTAGACATGGCAGAACTAAAAAAGGAACACCCCATTATTTAATGTACTTTTATATGTTCAGTGAACTGCTTAACGTACTGCAGACATTTATGTTATATGGAAAGATAAAGTTATAGAGATGGAAGAGAATAAAAAGTAAATGACTAAGGCAGAGGAAAGGGGAGATGTGTACAGGGTTTTGTCAATATCTTTGAGTTTTTAGTTATGTGACCCAAACAGTTCAAATAGAACCCATAAAACCATGTTCTTGGAATAAGATGCTGCTTGGGTGAAGATTTCTTGCATATAAGAACTAAATTAAATAAATCACAGGAATAATCATAAGACCAAAAGCAATACTCTCCCAATATTAAAAGGCAATTTATTAAAAATCTAAAACGATCAGAAATTCTGAAACATGGTCCTGTCAATCCAGCAGTATTTCCCCATGATTATAAGTATTGGAACATAGGAACAGGTTTTTTTGTTTTTTTTTTGTCTCTCTAACCATGTCGTGTGCTGCTGCCATCTGCTGGATATTTGCCACTGTCACAATACTTGCATGTGTGTATAAGAAAAACTACTATTCCAATAGTATCAACTGTTTGTATCTTCACTTAGAAATTAAGAATACCATTAGGCGACCTGTTAAACATGTTTATCTGTCTGTTTATTTTGAGAGTGTGTATAACAGACCATCAGTTTGACTCTTTTCTCATAAACTTTAGTTAATGAAATATCAATATTGGGTCAAACATTAGTTTAAATGTATATTCATATATCATCCAAACAGACTACACAATTTGGCCAGCAGATATTCTGACACATCATAGCAAGGAAAAGCACAGGTACAATTAAAAAACATGAATGGTGACTGCATTCCATTTAGTTGGGCCAGTTCCCGAACCCTGCTATTGTGCATGCTTGCTTACTGGCTTGAGCAGCATGTTATCAGTCCAATATTTATAATAAGGCTAAATGCCACATTTGAAAGAAAACCTATTAAACATTCACATTGCTATTGGTTTTCAACATTCCCCCCACATTATCCTTTAGTTTTGTCCAACAACTTTCCCTGAGTCTATTAGTGCTGGTGAATACTAACTACCTGCCAAGCACTAAGTTGTTCCTGACTGATCCTCCCTCCAAAACCATTGTGCTAAAGAGCAATTCCAACATTATTTCTGGCTCTATGAACCAGTTGGTATGCACGCATTTTGTGCTGCCATCCTTTTTTTTTTTTTGTTTGTTTGTTTGTTTGTTTGTTTTTTGTGGCACTGTGTATTACCAAACCTGATTGTGGTAATTTACTTCCGTCACTCAAATACAGCGTGACGTAAGTTAAGAAAACCACAGAAAACAACAGGAGGAACCAATGATCTGTCCTGAACCCCGTCAGCGTAATCCATCTCAATTATGTTGGAGACATTACTAACTATGACCATTGCTCAATATTCTAGTCACAGTTATTAGTAGTCTGGCTATTGGATTCAATAGACCTTTTTACAGAAGACATTTTGAAACACAGTAGTGAAAGCACAGGTTTTAACAACTGAATGAATAATTGTCTGACTTCTCTTCAGCTGCTTTAGTTTCTCGGATGCTGGTATTGCGCATGTTGTCACTGTCACCACCAATTGGGACACGTTGTTGCTACTAATAATACTACTAATAACGCCTGTGAGGAAAGTGTGTGGAAACCACAGGCGGGATCAACGACAGGTGTCATAAAGGGAGACTCGTGCATTGCTAAATTAGACTGGCGGACTAGTGAGAAAAATCACAACGAGCCTTGTCTGAGCAGTTTCAGAGGCTTTTCATATATCTGAGCTTGTGGCACAAGTAACACACAGCTTTGATAGCGGACAAATAGGGATGTCTTCTATTATTTCCCATCATTTATGCCCCCCCCCTCCGCTTTCCCGTAGCCCGAGGCAAAATAAAACTCTCACAGTTCAAGTTGAAATGCGACATACCAGTCCTGCCATTAACCAACACTGTTCTTAGTAACCATGTGACGAAAAAACGATAACGACGGAACCTAATAACATTTGACAGAAGTTGAATAATGATGATAGCAAATGTCAGCGGCCGCCAGCACAGACAAGGACGCAATATATATCCTTATATTGAACTGTCAACACTCACCGAGTAACCATGGTGAGTGGAAGAAGTGCCTGACATGCTCCTGCCATGGCTGCGTGGCCCACAAACATTTATTAAAGTTAGATAATCTCAGGCCAAATGAAATCCCTTGACGACCCAGACGCAAGGAGGCCGCCATGTTGTCGTCCTCCGTTGGTGAGAGGTGTCCATACAAATGCCTGACGGTAAAACAGCGGGGAGGGAGAAGAATGGCATCGTTTTAACATTAGAATTAATCTTGTGAGGCTTAGCGACTACAAAAAACCTTTACAAACATTTGGTGATGTGTCACCTATTTATTCTGCTTGGGAAATGTATTATTGAATTATCTAGAAATAAACAAGCAGGCTAAAAAGAAGTAACTCTTTTGGGTCCTTCGACGTCCTTCACAGTGTTGTTCTGTTGTATTCAAATGGTCAAAATCCGCAGTGCTCAGTGATCTACTGCCCTCTGCTGGGGAGAATGTCGAAGGCTCCTGCACAAAGTAGTTATGTGTTTAAAATCTTTGTAAATTAAATTTTAATTTCAGATCATTGTGTGTGGAAAAAGGGTTAATGCACACAATTGGTTAATATGATTCATAACTGGTATTAAACACTGTATGATTTCCTTGTTAAAACTACTGCGGTTTCTATGCAAAATACAACAAAATGTGAATTAGAAATATAGAGCTTATACTCTGTTATGTAGCTATATTGTCCATAAAGGCATATATAAATGTCATAGTATGCATTCATATATTCCTAAGTATTAGACACTGATGTTCTTTTGTTGATTTATAAGAGAAAATAAGCTTTTTTAAAATTATTTGTCATTCTGTCATGACTGTGGAGGAAATCTGAGAGCTGTTTTACTCATGATTGAAGAAGCCTCAGGAGACCTTGGTGTTTTACGCAGGAATATTAATTGAAGCTTGACTGAGGAGAAAAGAGAAACAACACAAGTGAATCACAGCGTATTGCTACCTAAATCTGAAGATGGTGTCCTGAAGCACAGTATTTAACCCTCTCCAGATCTGCTGAGACACATGTGTGAGGATTCTTCAGGGAATTGTATCTAAACAAGGAACTATGCCAACCTTAGTTTACCGAGCAACAGCATAGCCTCTCTACGGTGTCTCTGATCCAGCGCCCCCAACCTTGGTGCTAGCCTGTTGAGTCTAAAACTGAATACAGAAGATTTCCAGCTGACCTTGGTCTCCCAGGTGCCAAAGTCAACCCCTGCCTTATCAGGCGCACAGAATCAGGCAGTTGACCTGATCTGTGAAGCACTGTCTCAATTACCTTTAACCTACAAGAAGGAAAATTCCTTCACAATGACAAATCTGTAAATGTGTGTGGATTATTTGTCTTTACTCAAGGGCAATGAAACAAAGGAATCTTCATCAACACACTGTGTAAATCTATTATGTTATGTAAATGTTATGCTGTACTTTATACCCAATCCATCTTATTTATTATTACAAATATATGTGACGTTTCTAATTTAGATTTTCACTGAATCACATGTAAGTTTCTCAGATGTGACAGAAGTAATTTCTTTGCACATTTGAACAGAACTGCATGTTTTTAAACTTTGCATCTGCATAAAAAAGGCATGTGACAACATGAAAGTCTACTTGTGAATTGTTTTGTGATGGTGTATGCAAACAAGGAAATGATTTAGTGAGTTTATGGTCAAAAGTACATGGGGAAACAAACATTAATGGAAAGTTTAAAAATCTGAGCAGGAAATTGGCTTCATAACAGACCGGCATGGCCGGATATCTTTACATCTTCTTGAATACTTCCTTGTGTTTTTGTGTCTTTGCCTGTAAATCACACTTCATTATCAATTGTTGATTTGAGCACAGTGACATCAGGTTTGTTTTGTTTTTTTCATGTGAATGCAGAGTTGTTTTTAATTGTTTGAAATTCATCACCCGTGCATTTAAACCTTGTGAACTTGTTAAGTTAATTTCACATTCTTACCTTCACCATGTCACTATTTCTGTTTTGTGTTATTTCTAACTGGCAAGTGAACAGCAACACAGTTCTCCCCCTCGAAAAAAAGAAAAAAAGTAAAGCTGCATTAGTGACGCAGTTCTAATCCGTCCAACTCACAGTTTGGGCTGAATGCCTCACAGGTCCATTTGAGTGTGAAGTGAAAATGATAAGGAGGCCTGATAAACCGGTGCTGTGTATCTGCAGAGAGAACACAATAGCCCCACTGAGCAGGCATAGGACACAGACACAAAATCCCAGCTGGCTGTCTTTATGCCAATGCTCAGGCTATCTTTCATCACTTCCCTGTTCTTCCTCCAGCATCTATCTGATTGAATTAATGCACTCTCTTTTAAATAATAAAATAGCCCATGCGTGGCTCATTCAAATATGAAAATACATTTCTGACAATAAGAGATAAAGGCACTTGTAGACTGATATTGCATATTGGTCTTTTTTTTTTTTTTTTGGCAAAGCAAAGGCAGCCATTGGTTCATCTGTGCAGCCTAGTGTAACACACAGTGCACCTGTACGTACATTTTATTGTCATCTTCCTAAACAGTTCACAGTAAACTACTTGTGTCCTAATAGTTGATGTGCAACAGAAACACTCACTACTAAAATGAGACAGATAGATTAAATATCTCTTCTCAGCTGCATTTGAGTGCTCTTTGTTTCCTCCCAGATCTATTACAACCGGTTTGGTTGCATTTTTGCCCATGTGCAAACAGCACCTGGCACTGGTGCCCTACAAACAAGTTTTGTAAATACTTGTTAAGCTGGTTAACAGTCTTTTCCCAAATTTCTAAGAACATGACACCATCTTCTCTTTATAGTTGATTCTCAAGAACCATTGAAATCGTAGGCCTCTGTGAACACACAAAATGTCTCACATATGGCATTATGCATATTAAAGGCTACTGATATCTGATTTGAATCAGATGTCAGTGGATCCTCTCACACTGAGACTATGTAAAGCCTGGGTTTGCATTTGGTCTGTTAGGAAAATCAATCATCGTCTCTTTGGGCTGCAGAGGTAGAATCAGTCAAGACAATTTCCCTAACTGCTCACTTATCTTTACATCAAACAGGTCCCCACATCACAGTTTCCAGCAGCATCCACATTACTCAAAAGTGAAACTGAGGCCACATTTCAGATGTTCATGTTCTTTTGTGCCATTAGATAGAAACCATAACTAATTCATCTCTCCATGTACAATGCAGACAGTCTTAATGGTATGGTAATCAAATGCAATGAAGCAATTTTAGGTAAAGATTAAATAATACACACATCCTATTCCGAATGCTTTACGTTATTTGTTTGTGGCTGCTTAACTGCTGCACACATTTTCTATGTCATGCTTGTATTTAAAACTTATGCAACACCATGACTTCTATTTTAGTGAAACATTAATTGCGGCTATTTTTGATTTTGTATACATTTCAAATTTAGAAGGGGCATGATTGTCCCATGTAAATAATGTAACAACACAGAATCTAAACAATGGAATATGATGGATATGCACTTCAATTTGAATTGCATTGCTTGCTTGCTTCACATTATATAACAATATGGCAATCAGTAGCTATTATCTCAATCCAATCAGGACCAGTCACTGGTTATATCGTCTCTCTGTGTGCAATCTTCTTTATTTCATCCAATCGTCAATGGAAAACAAAATCATAGCAAACTCCTCTAATCAGAGACAGTTTCCTGCCACCAGGAAGAAATGCTCTAATCATTTAGAAATTACATCAGGTCCGATAGTAGAGAATTGTTTTTGATCAAGTTCTTGATAATGACATGTGGTGTCATTTGCTTCAGCTTGCACCATAACAGTGTTGTCAGTAACACTGATGTGTGTGAGAGCAGACTGACAAAACTTAAAGGGATGCAGCGGTGCAGTGGGTGAATTTTGAAACCATCAGGACAGATGATAACAGAACATGGTGCCACCAATGTCAGACTATGTAAAGAGGGGTTACAAAAGCCTGATAAATCAGTGTGAAGATTAGACAGAAATTTGCTTGTGAACACAGGCCAAAGAAAGGAGCCTTTTATTGACATGGCTTTTATCTTGTTGGCCATCGATGCCCAGTCAATCTGTCTGCTGCCTGCAGGAAGCAGCGTGGCAGCTATGGCACGCACTAGCGAACACTTAACTTTGTGGCATTTCACACTGTCGTGATAAAACAGAAATGACCTACACTATCTCTAAGTGCATGACTTTTCAAAGTCAAGTTTGTAACGTCAATGGGAACAAGGCACACTCAGGTCTGGGCAAGAAGAGCTGCAATTTGGGCAGTAGATTGAAATCAAGGTGCTGATTGATATGATTGATGAAAATAATAATTCTTTGTCCCATAACAATCTTCTTGATTAACACAGAGACACCAAAACTGTACACATGCAATTTTGAAAAATGACTTTCATGAAATAAAAACAATGAAAAGCTTTATTTGTATTAAACATCAACAAACAGTTACACACTTTCTATACAGCTCAATGAATGCAAAGTATGAAATGAACCAAATTAAACCACAGTTTTATGTAGATGTAAATATGTATAGTTCATCACTTGTTTATGCATTGTTGTACTTCATTGCTGCATTGTGCTTATGGAACGCTATTTTATTGTTATTTAATTGTGTGTTTTCTGCAGTGATCAAACGTCCTTCCCAAAGGACAATTCACAGTATAAGTGTCAAAACACACAGGTTTTGAATGTTATTAACGTGTGCTCCATTGGGATTTGTACAAAGTATCTGAAAAAAATCTAAGAAAAACAGGATTCACAATGTTTTATGCCAGCTTTTGGCAGCTTTTGATATCCTTTTCTTCAGTGAATTCTTACGTAAACACACGTGCGTGAGGCTTGACTGCTGTCATGCTGGTATAATAAGCAAGTTTTTTAATGGTGAGGCTCGGTAAAGAACATAGTAGTGCAATGTCACAACAAAGAGAAATAATGAGTCAAACATACAACTATCAACAATGTGTAAACAGTTCAAAGATATCTTTATCAAAAACCACAATAAAACATCACTTATGCATACAACATCAAAAGAAAACATAAATTAATGAAATTGTCACTTCTCTGACTCCCTCCACCCTCTTGCATTCCTTCCAAACTTGTAAACCAGTCTGCGTCCGTCTACTCGTTCTAGGATTTCTCTCTTGTAGTAATATCTGTAACAGAAGACAGATGAACTAACTAGTAAATTGCATTCAAAATGACTTCAATTCAGGTCATCTAAAATGTAAATGAAATGGTAAATAGAATATAAAATTGCAGTGTAATACTTTGTAATGTAGTTTGATTAATTGAACTACTTGTGGTTATTTTTCTCTTTTAGGACTTGCATGTCTAATAATATGCTCTGATGATCTGAATCAGATGAATTACAAAGATATATAATGTGATATAATGTGAAGTGTTTTTATCGTAAAAGTATTATCTGTGTATCCCGCCAACATGTTCACCCTAGTTTATTTTGAGTTGATCCCAAACACACTGTCCTGGTAGTGTAACTACTCACAAGCACACTAAGTCCATGGCTAAAAATAGTCCCTGACAAATACAGAATTTCCTCTGGTTTGAGTAACGTTTGCTAAAAAAATACAGTACACAGCTGTTTTAGTCAGTTTCTTATCCTTATTCTAAAAATCTAAGTATATATTTGCATCTCATTTTTAAAGATTTATGTCTTTAGGCACCAACAGACATAGGGCTGAGAGCCACAGACAGACTGCCGAAGTCAGAAAGTATTGAGAGAAATCTTTTCATGTTGACAATAACAAAAATACAGTTTTGCCAGCCATAGCCTTTCCCTCTTTTCATCATATTTAAAATTATGTTTGTCTTCCACCACAACAAGATACACAATTTGTAGGTCTGGGTTGTAATCTAAATGTGTTGATTACTATGTTTTTTTTAAAGCAAGCGTATTGTATTATTGTCACTGCTTTTATCAAATTAGTGTTTTGTGTACTCATAATCCAATATGTCATGAAAGTATAAAGATGGAGCTATCCATCACTCATTTCTTTTTCATTCAATGTCACAATGATAAGACAATTTTGTCAGTGGAGTTATAAGTTTCCTCAGTTTCTCTGTCGTTTGCCAAGTATATTTTCCTTTCAAAATATGCTTTACATGTTTTATCACGTGAACTCAAATAAAAAGCAAACTAAGTTAGTTTGGTTGTTATTTGTTTGCCTTTGTTATTCATAACAGAGAGTACCAATCTGTTTGGTGATGCCATCAAGCTGCAAATCCTTCTGCTGCACCACAGTAAAAACAAAATCAGCTTTGTGGTCACAGTGACAATACCTGCAGGCATATTTTGTAGTTCCCAATGGTTTGCACTACAATGAAATTAAGCTCATTAGATTAGCTCATTTGAATGTAAAGCTGTGACTTTTGCAGGAGCCAGAAATATGTTCTGAGTAGAAGGCCCTGTCAGTTCATTTGGAAGAAAAGTGAAAACAAGTAACAGTTCAAAAATGAGTCCATTGTGGGTAATCAGCAATGGGAAATGGGAATTATGTGTTTTAAAGGGTTGAGTTAACTGGTTTTAGATGTTTAACTCTTAATGATGTCACCAATAAGCATCAGAAGTTGTTTCAAAGCAAATTCCTTAGTTATTACAGTATGTCTTTTTCAGAAGCAAGTGCATTATAAGCTGCTTAAATAAATTGGATTAGGAACAATGCAGTGTGAAATTTCATCCACATCAAAGATTTTATAAGCTATTGCCAGACTAAAGAACAACCCTTGGTACATTTTAGATGTTGACTGTATTGAAAGTGCAGGAACTTTATTTCTTAAGTTTTACGCCTTTGAGTTACCATAAGAAAAAAGCTAAAAAGTAAAAAGTAACAACTTAGATGGCATAACATTTAGTGGCCTCAGTCTCTACTGAATACACTGAACAGAAGAATCAGTATCTGAAGCAATTTTTCAAGTGATTGATAACTGGCTGTGTGGTTTTTTATATTCACGTAACTACATGTATGATAGCTACAGGCCTACCTCATTGCCCGACTTAGTTTCTCATAGGTCATGCTGCTGTTATTCTTCTTCTTCCCCCATAACTGCGCCACTGCCTCTGACTTAAGGAAGCGGAAAACCCCCTCTGTCCGATCCTCCCACTTGATCAGCCCTGGGTTTCGCTCTGGGTTCAGCAGAATGTCCCTGATGAACTCCCACAAGTGGGTGCCCCTTGGGTCTGTGGGGAAAGAAAGTAGGTTGAATGGTAGGAAATAACATATCATATCATATTATATGTTCAGAAACAAAATGGATAATAGTATGTAAAGATGTGCTGGTATATACTTACTGTGTTTTTTGACCTGATGAGGACGACTGAAAGACCTTTTGATATCTGAGAGGAATACATTTAAATTATTGTTGAGGCTTTTGATTTATTTGTGATCTTGTGATCTTTTTTTCTATTTGTGTTGAATATATTGTGAATTCCTCACCAGGGCTAGAAGGGGTGGGAGAGGCAACAGGTGTGAGGGGGTGAACCGAGGGATCGTAGATTTCTAAGTTAACAGAGAAAAAAGAATCCAAATCAACATTTTTATTTTTTACGTGATCTGTTTTGAATCAAGCATTAGCATATTTACAGTACCTCCAGGTGGATAGCTGACATCTGGAAATGGACAGGAGAAGTCTACTATAAAGGGGAAAAAAAGGTAAGTAGAAGCAGAGTTTATTGGGACATAATGGTTAATTTAATTTATCTTAACTGTGAGCAAGCCTGTGTTGACTTCAGTTTTACTTTCTTGACTTATAACCTGTTTGAGAGACTTACATTCTGGTTTGAGTTCCAGTTGCCCTATTTCCACATGGTACTGCCCTGTGAAGGGATGAGAAGGAACAATGAAGTGCATTATTAGCACAAATGAGGGAATTAAATTTGTCAGTGTTGCGTAATATTTGAAGATTGATTATTAACTTTCACATTCATGGTGAGACATCAGACAGCTATAAACCATATCCTTGCTTAAAGTGTTGAAAGGCTCTTTGGGGCCCTGAATTACATGTTACACTGTGAGGCAGTCTGAGATTTTCAGCAGATTCCTATGCTGATATTGTTTAACAGCCCAAAACAGGATTGTGCTGTATTTTCAGAGCAAATATAGCCAAAACATTTACAATTTTCACAATGGTGGATAGTAAAAGGAGTGAAAAATGGATTTGATTGAAATTACCTACACTCTCTATTTTTCAGACAAAACAGCTAGAGGAACAGAGAAAAAGCAAGCAGGAAGCAACATGGAAAATCTAATTGAAATTTGATAACCACTGGCACTCCTGGAGCACTAGCAACACTGGCATTTCCTAATGTGTTTCCCACCACTAAGGCCTCAAGGTTTTGTGGTAATTGAACCCAGGTATCACAGTTTGACAATAATATTTGATGTACAAAAGTGTAACACCTTGTCACACTGAGCTGGTTTCTTACAGCCGGGTAGAACAATAGCAGCATTGTGGTCGGTTTGCTTTACCTTGAATTTCTCTGAAACCAAAAGGTTAAACCTGTTGTGCCTGGTCTGCTGTCATCAGTGTTGTTTTGAAATGCCTTTAACTTCAGACGTTGGATAAAATATGATGTGCTGACGTCATTCACCACATGATGACACCTACGCTTTTGCAATTTAAATCACTTTATTGCTTTAAAATCCTCCGAGCCACATTCTACTTATAATGGTTATAGTTAAAAGCCCAACGGTGAAACATAAGACCTATGGACTCCAGTTTCTTTACAATAACCCTCAAACTCTAATTAATTTCTCAGCTTGTTCCACAACTTCACATCCCCTCTGTGCTTTGTTAGGAGACCCACTCTAGCAAGAGCAAACAACAAATCCATCATCTCCCTCGCTTTAAGAAGTCCTTCGCCCCTTTAGAGCACCATGCAGTGCGACCCCTGACCGGCTCTGTGATCCTCTCTCAGCAACACTTCAGCAAGAATCTGCTCCAGGACCAACTCAAATCACCCAGCTTCTCTTTTATTGGGACTAATCATCTTCCTCTTTCCCCCCTCAGACCCCTTTTCAGACTTTCAGACGCACCGCCCCACTTGAGCTCTGTGATGCTGTGGAAGAGAATGGGTCCCACGCTGCCGGCAGCATGGATGAAGTCTTGGTAACTCAGGCTGCAGAGCTGATGTCCGTCCATGTCAAAGTTTTGGATGGGAATGTTGGAGGCATCGATCTGGTGCATGTCCATGACCTGTTGCAGCCACTCCCACACTTGGTACTTAGTCCAGAACTGAGGCTGGGAGTCACGAGGCCACAGGCGACTGGTGTAACCAGACATCAACATCGGAACTGGGGATGGACATCAATGGCGAAAACATTATAAAAACCGCTGTTGTCTAGGGAATTAATGTTGTTTGAATATAAATATGCATCTGATGAGGGAAACACAAATTCCTCTACTGAAGGTATTTGTCAATAATTAATCTGCAGAGCAGTTTACTGAAAGAGCTGCTGAGCTACTTCTCAGTCGGGAATCTCTAATTCATGCCTTGTGTTTCAGTGCTGTAGGCTCACAAGGTGAGCAATGCATCAGTTCCTAATTGTTGAATGATTTACATTTTGCATTGCGGTTTCCTAACCAGAGAAAGAACTGAATTGCTGAATAGAGAGCAATCAGAGTCCTCCAGCAGAAAAAAAAATGTTCTTATAGCATTTTTATATATTATTCAGACAATTTAATTAACTGATTAATCTAAGTGAATATTGCATACGTAATACCAGAAAGGAATACAATAGTTTTGAGTGTGTTAGTGTGGGTTATAAGCCTCACCATCAGGGTAGGAGTTAGTAGAACCCCAGGTAGTGGCTAGCTGGCTGTCCAGGGTTGTGGATGGAATAATGCTCATATTGTAGCTGATACACTCGAATGTACCATGGCCCAGAGGCTGAGGCAGGAGAGGAGTAATTTACTGTAGAGATCAAAAATGAAACAGTGATCTTACTGCTTTAGGGCATCAAACGACACAGAAAACAACTATGCTTGAAATATTCAAATGTTACATTGTGACTACAAATATTAACAAAATATTCTGGCAATATATAAAATATTAAAGGTATAATTCTTAAGATTTTCATGGAATGAATATACTAATCATGGTTCGTGTTTTTTAATAGCCATTCAATGTATTTACATTCGGTATTTATCTCTCTATATAGTAGTTTGATTGCTAGCAGCCGAGTCCGCCATTCCTCTGCTAGATTCAGGTTGCTCACTTATTATTACACCTTTCTTGCTGTTACATCGGTAAACACCTGTCACCAAATCATCCAGGCCTGAAATCTTAAGGATTACAATTTTAAATTGCGTAAATAAATTGATTCATTAAATCTAATGTCTTTACCTAGCCATACCTAGTAAGCCCTCTAAGGGCAAAGAAAAATGGTAACACTAAGACTTTCTACCCACTGTTTATGGGTTGAGTAAGCTGTCCATTGGACATATAAAAATTACAGACGAATGGATCAGTGGGGCTTTATGTTTTAATGGAGGCTTATTTGCTTGTTACACGGTGTAAAACTTCCATTTTATCCGTTAGATATTTCAGTAACCATATTCGCTTTGAACTGCTTGTGGTGTCTTTGGTTCACCAAATCCTCAAAACGCTTCATACAGAAACTAACATGCGGTTGCTTTTTGAGTTACTGATATTATTATAGTTTCCATACTGATTTTAAATAATTGCAACAACTTAGTTCATTGTGAGTTGATTTAGTGTCTAGTATACGCTGCACTCACTCTCATGCCTCACATTTACAGTTAGAATTTAAGGGTTTGCAGTGCTGTATACATATAAAAGTAAATAAAGGCATGTTTCAGACTTAGCCACAAGTTTATTTGCATTCCATGTAAATAAAGCTGTCAGAATTTCAGCGGGTCCACTGTTTTGCCCAGCACGAACTGGAGAAGTGTTGCACATGCACAATGGCCTAGTCATGTCTGACACCACTCACTGCCAATATCCGGTTTTATGTTACTCTGTTAAGTTACATGGAAATGGATTCTGAATGTTTGGGACATGGGACATCAAATGCAAGACTTTAAATTATTAGTTGAATTATTAATACTACGGCCAAAATAGATTAATAATCTGCAGTCTACACTGTGGTTTTGATTCCATATTATTGTGTTGTTTACACAGTCCATTCCAATATTGAGTGATAACATTTCTTCAGGAATGAACTCAACTAGTTTTAAAATGTGCTTTAAACTGGACTTGTGTCTACGATTAGAAATGTGACAAAAACAAGTGTTCCAGTGATTGTTAACACTGGTGTGGTAAATGTTGTGGAAAATACGTAATAATCAAGCTGTCAAAGGTCAACATGACACTGGTTTTAGATGGCTACACAATGAATCTCATTATTTACACAGTGACCCACACTTCAACTGTTCCCTGGAAGATCTTGGTCACACCTTTATGGTGGGTTATAAAACAAATGGCCAAGCCCTGTCACACATTTTAACAGTTACCACTGCACTGCCAGCCTAACACATTTATGTCATACAGACAGGCAACCAAATCTGGTCAATCAGTTTATAACAACCTAAAGTCAAGAGCCCTAAATGAGATTTACCCAGGAAAGGGGTGACATGTCATGCCAAGGTAGATCGGCGCCAGTGCCAAATCTGCTCAAATGCCTTATGCAGTGGGATAACCCTCACTGATCTACTACTGCAAGGCAGGAATCTTACCAACAAGGCAGCAAGTAACTTCTGCCAATATAACAATCACATACACATGGTCACAGTTATGGATCAATATCCTGTTAGCTGATTTATAATGAATATTCCCTCCACTGCATATGACTCATGACTCTGTGATGACGTGAGGAGATAAGCAATGCTTATCTGAAGAAGTTCACATGAACATTGTGTGAAACCAACAGTCTGTTGGTTTCATTTCAGTCATAGTGGTTGTACGATAGCACTGAACCTAACTAGGTTCGGTAGTTTTTCTGTTTTAATTCTTTCCATTTTTCCTTTATTTTACCTATCTACTGTAAATATTGTTTTTGAAACTAAGCTTTTGAATAATTAAAACTGAGGTTGATTCTGTGGCATTAATTCTGCAACCTTTCTGTGACACCAACAGCTGAAACAGAGTGAGGAGGTGCAGTGTTGACAGTGTAAAAGTGTACTGGGGATTATATTAATGTTAATGCATTATTGTGCATAGCATTACACAAAACTATTTTTAGGAGTTCGATATTCTCTCAGTAAATGTAAACTATGATTTTCTTGAAAAATTCAAATGCTGTTCAATATAATTGTACAGATATATATGTGTACATATACACACTAACACACACATATATATTTTTCTTTAAATATATAATGTTTTCCACACTTGCAGAGGCCTCCTGAATAGAACAAGTTAAAAGGTGAACGAAAGCTTGTTAAAACAAATATTCATAATACTTTTAGAATGAAATGGCATTAAAACACACTGAGCCTCTTAGACCAGCTTTCATTTCGGTAGCCTACCAGAGCAGTAGAATGGGGTCGGACCAGGCCTGATAGACGTCACGTAGATCCACTCTCAACTGAGCCGAATAGGGATCAGTACAGTTTCTGTAGATTCCGATACTCTAGAGGACTAGTGTTTAAAGTGAGTCCTATTGCTTTCCAAATCTCTGAATCAACAGATGTAAGCATGCAGAGACACTAGGTGCTGCCCCACCACAATGGGTGTTTTATCCTGTTAACTTCCTCATCCTGCTCCAATTGGCTACCTGTCTAGCCTCATACCAGGTAGGTATTTGCATAATGCACACGCCCCCCCCCCCCCCCCCCCCCCCCCCACACACACACACACACACACACACACACACACACACACACCCACACACCCACACACACAAAGACATAAAACACATCCACACAACACACAGGCCTCACATAACTTTTATATTCCCTATTGGCACTGTTCCCTCTAACTTGCTGTCTCAAACACACAAACATATGCTCGCTCAGGCAGAGAAGCACACACTCACGAGGAGACATATACGCAGGCATGGATCCAAACACACTCAAAAGTCCACAGAGGGAACGTTAAATTGCTTAAAGTCATTGTTCATATAGTTGCTTAAAATAGGGTTTAACCTTTAGAGAAATTTTCCCCAGTGTTATTATGTTGCACAACATTTGTTTTCCTTATTTCATCATGATGAACGAGCTGCTTGACAGTTTAGGTAAGAGGCCCTGAGAGAATGTGTCCTTTTTCCCTTTTGAAAGTCGCTGGAGCAGCATGGTAGAAAAAACATTAGTGACTGTAAGAACACGCCTTCCTCAAGGTTGCACATTAACAAAAGTCTCTTTTTGCGTCTTTTAACACCGTGGCCTCTGCCAGCTTTGAATTAGCCAATTATAATTCACACTTTGCGTATGTTTGAGGGATGATCACTATTTAGGACAAGCTTATTTTAGTCTCACCTAGTGCTATGGATGACCTCACCTCATCACAATCACATCAAACTTTGATCACTTCTTATAATAGCTTCCACCAACATGCCGTGCTCCACAGGTGTCTGAGTGGAGACTGGCAGATGACAATTAGCTTTGGTGTGCATCTCACATAGCCCTGTGAGCATCGCACAGCAATGAATGAAAAGCATCAAAAGCTTTACTATGTGTGAAGTCTTTGCCATATACACTGCATTATTTTCCTGCCAGGTATCATGTACTTCCCTCTGTGACGTTCACAAGATGTGCTGTAAATAATACTATTACTATGAGTCAGTTGTTATTGTTTCCATTGAAATCAGCCATTGCACACTACAAGCCTGTACTAATAAAGAAAGATGGTGAATGTGAAAGTGATTGCTTTTTTTCAAATTCCTCAAAACATGTTTGTCCTGTCTTGTTGCTTTTTCTGTTTTTCATCAGCCAAATGCAGAGCACGTCTTCCCAAATCAAAACCCAGAGAGATTAAACATGCAGTTATACACATGCTGAAGTGAACTTAGTCACCCTCTATACCCGCTGTTGCCCTATACTGACAACGATCAGAGGGAGTTCAAACATTCTATTTTTGCCTGACGCCAATTAGGGTTTGGGCAAAATGAAACATCTTTGATCTAAGATCTAAATCTGATCTCTAGCCTTGTACCACTACAATACCTCTTGGGACTAGAGGCACTAACAGTATCATGTTGGTAATTGAAGTGACTTTGAGCAGGGCTGAACTGTATAATAGGCTGAAGCGGGGAGAAGTCTGTCAGAAAGTATGTCAGGTTTCTCTCAGAGCTTCTTCAGCAGAGTCGTGCGGAGGGAATCAAGAGACAATGCTGAACAAATAAACCCAATTAATTTGTTCTAATAAAACATATAGAATGGATCTATCGAGCCATGTAATCACATAAAATAACTTCCAAAAAATCTTAATATCTAATCATCTCAAGAGGCTTGCGAATTAATGACCGTTCCTCATCCTATAGTTATCCACATACTGTACTGGCTTAGCTCTGTGCTCTTCAGAGTTCACACTGAGCTCACTTTGGAAGCTCTCACTCGCTCTCTGAGCAGGTGTGGGTGTGTGGGTGTGTGTGTGTGTGTGTGACTTGGACTCCTGCCCACAGCCCAGCCTCAGAGGTAATGAAGGAATTCAGTGTTAGTATGATTATCTCTGAGAGTTCCCCTCATCTCCCCATGCACGCCAAATCTCCCTGCAACTCTCTGACACCGTCCTACCTGCACAGGTTACGCATAAGTCGCCTCCAGCTCCCCCCGCAGCCCGTCTGCTGCCTATTTGTAACACAGGTGCTATTTTCTGGAATTTTTGGAGCAGTTTCCCATCCCCTTTTTAAAGGGTAAAGTGCCTCCAGGGTGTAATTTGGGACCTAAGTCGTGCTTGGTGCTGTCCCACTGTGAATGCTTGACCAGATTTTATTGCAGTAAGATTAATACGCCCATCAGCAGGGAACTGAAGTCACACACTTCTTATTATGGCCAATGGTTTGGCCTGCTTCTCAGCTTCTTCTTTTTTTTTTTTTGTTTTGTTCTTTCTCTATCACACTTTTTTTTTTGCCATGTCACAAGGAGAGCGGTATTTGGCATCTCATTTCATGGATCTTCGTTCTGCTTTTTCGGGGTGGATGTGGGTCGACATATGCAGAAGTCCACTGGGGGAATAGCAAAAGGGAGAGACAGAGTGGGAGAGATCAAAGTCTGTCATATCAACTCCACTCTGTGTGAGTCAGCCTACCAACATCGTGAGAGGCAGTGAAGACATCCTCCCAGACACAAGAAAATGTCATCAAAATACTGGTATTATAGACAGTGTCATCTATTTTTAAATAGAGAGTCAAGTAGAGGCTTATGTCACCAAGCAATAATAGTACACTACTGATCCATTTATAAAGAGGCTTATAACTTGCTTAGTGGTACTGTGAAATATTAATGCTTTATTTGAGGATGCGGTCAAAAGTTTCCCTTTGACAGGAAAGGCTGTCAAAGCTGTCCGTCAGAAGAAACAGACAAGACAGGAGGAGGGTACAGTTTGCATGCTCTAATGAACAGGAACTTATTAGCGGGAGTATGTCTATTACTGTCCCACTTGCCTCCCCTATTTCATTAGCTGCTTATCACGCCCGTTAGTGTCTTCTTTAATACTTCACATTTTGATTAGCATATGATCCGAGGGGAAAGAAGGAAAAATCATTTTATTAGTGTCAATTACTGCAACAAATGACAATTTCACTGCTTAAATGGTAATTTTACGTTTCCTCCTTGTCAAAGAACAATGGCTGTGTAATTACATTAATGAGAAGTGCAACAGAAAAAATGAATTATTCACAATCCTCTTCTTTTCCGGTTCTTTTGAACGCCATCACGTCTATTTGCTTGGGAACTGGCTGGCTGTATTAAACACTCTGCATGAAGAACACATGTTCTGCATGTCTCACCAGTGATATGTTGCGGGGCAGGAGTGCTCGAGGGTGGCATGAAAAACCTAATGTAGAAATACCTTTTCACCTGTACCGTGTCCACGAGCTTGACTGCACTTGAGGAGGCATAGTGTGGGTCTTTCCTTCACCCGTAGGTGACACTGTTGTCTCATGTTCTGCTCGGCATCTCTGAAAGCAAGGTTACGTGATGAGTGAACAGCACAGATGAGATATGAGAATGTGCAGGCGATGAAACATGACAGTTACGGACTACGATGCCTGTGGATGGTGCGACTCATATAGGTTACAATAACCTACATACATTTTCCCTACCGACTCCTGGGGGAAATATCACGGAGGTGTAAGAAGGATACATGAGAGAGAAAGACAGATGAGAGACGGGAAGGAGAGTCAGACCAGACCCCAAGGAGCGCAGGACCGGTTTGTTGTGACATGGCTTTGCTATGTGCTATGTACTATGGGTTTGACACAGCAAGCGGCAGCCCCATGTGTTTCAATTAACACATATCAGAGATGGACCACCAACACAGTTTCCGTCCTTGGCATCAGTGTCCCTCAGTGTCCTAACTGCTATAGTTCCAATACATCAATGAAACAGCCTGTCTTTTAAAACAAGACACTGAGATCTGCACTGAGGCTGTGACCTCCAGCATGAATGAACAGTGTAATATTACAGGAATATCTAGTAAACCCTGTTCATAAGTACAATCATTAATTTGCTAAGAATGTATTTCTTGTTATCAGGGAACGACTGCTATAATCGATATTTATATATAACCAATGGCTCAAACTAACAATGGACTTTGCAGTTCAACATTAACAGATTTTTTTGGTTTTGCATTCCTCTAGCTCTTTACTTTCGCTCTCACCAGCAACTTATCCAGACACAGCGCAAGGCCGTTTTCAGTAAAAAAAAAAAAAAAAAAAGAAGATAAATGTTCTAAAAACTCAGTGTATGCTACAGAATAGCAGACAAAGGTAGCTGGTGAACTCAGTGGAGCATTTAGCAGTTAAAGAGCCAGGTGATTCACTCATGAGTTGGTAGAGAGCAAAAGAAGGCAAAAGGGAGAGGGAAGAAGCCTGACTCCAGTTTTAATGCTAATATTTATCTGCTGGTTGTGTAAATAAGTAATTGTTTGCTAGCAAGTTACCTATATTAAATTTAAAAGGTGATAATATGTCAGCATTGTGTTGACAGTTTGTTTCCGCTGCTTTCAAGTGGCCAAAAAAACTGACCAATGCCTCGGTTTAAATACGTGACCAATATGATTATACACACTCAGTTTGATGAGTCTTAAGTTTACTACATAACACATTCCCTTTTGTATTTTAATCAGTACAAAAAAGGTGTAAAAACGTCACATTATGGTTTGATGGGTGGTGAACTATTAGCCTACTTTAAAGTGTTAGTACTGGTACTGCATGAAAACCTCTGTATGATCCCATAAAAACAGCACAGAGCAGAACAGAAATTTGAACATCATGACTAAAAGAGTAGCCACACACATATACACAAATACACATGCCAGTCTATTAGCACTGAGACCCACACCAGAAAAAACAGCATTGGAACAATCTCACACTGGAAATAAAAAATGCATTTTCAAATAGCTGAGCTTGCTTCCGTCTCTCTTAGGAAGAGAGCATCACAGGAATCTCTATTTTACAACAGGAACTCACTGTCTTGTCAGAACATAGAGAATAAAACTACAGTTGCATGCTTTATAATTGATACATAACTATGTCAGGGAGTGGATTACTACCTGCTTTAAACCCCATTAGCTTTTCACTGTTGGGTCTTAAATGGCCATGGCTGAAGTGGTTCAACTGAAATAAGAGTTGTTCACCAATTAGTGTCTCAAGACAATAGAGGATATTACGTCCAATTATTTTACTTGACAATTTGACATAATTAGTGCATTTGCATAAGTTAAAAAGGTAAATCATTGTTAACACAAATGTACTGGACTGTAGCAACTGTATCAGTCAATATGTACGGTAATGGTGTTAATTTCATCCACATTTTTCTTTTGTGTTCAAATAGGTTGCTTATTGTGGTAAAAAAAATATTTTAAATAATCAACATCAAAACAAAATTTTGTTGACTAAAATCAAAAATGCTTTGATATATGGCTTTATTTTATACAACCCAAGATTTAAAAATATCTCTTTCTATATGGTTTCACTCTAATGGAAAATAATATAAAACTAAACAGTATTTCCATTTTAAAAGTGTAAAAGACCAAAAGAATTTAAGAGTACATGGCTGAGCTGTTAGTCATGTCAGTACAGCACTACTTGATCTCCATAGACAATCTGCAAAGAACCAGTTTTAATCATAATAGTATCTTGAATAACATGTATCCCTGCAAGAGTGATTGCAATGCAAGGACAGTGGATGATGTTATAGAGCACATGACTAGCCACCATTTAGGTGAAATCAGTGCTGGAAAAGACACTGGAACAGACATAAAAGTGCAAGAGTGGTCTGATTGTGCAATTAGTAGGGTGTTGGCAAGGCTTTTGGGTATAGTAGTTGCCATGGAAACAACAGGATGCATCTCATTTTTGTCCACCCCTCAAAAAAATAAGGTTTTATCAAGAACTGACTGAATGTGATGATTTTGGAAAGATCAGTTGTTGAACTGGATATGACATCACTACCAGCTCTGAAGGTCGAGCCATGCTGTCGGCTAACCACCTCTGTAAACAGCGGGGTGTTATTTGGGTCTAAGTAGATTAGCTATTGTGCCTTCAGAGCTGTCAACCACTTCCTGAAATTATTAGATACCCCTTGCCCCTTACCCCTTGCGTGCATATGATTCTGGTGGTATGATAATTCAGAGAAACCACATGTTGGAGGGCAGATTAATCAATTTTGACCCTCACCTGCTGAGGTAAAGCTGCCTCCATACTGTAGGATAACATTCACACACTTTTGAGGTGAATATACACACTGGTAAATCAAAAAACAACAGGCTCCCATGATGAGGAATCATATTAATAGTTTTTCATATTTTAGTGGTGAAAGATAAAATGGGGAGCAATATTTTTGTTTTGTGCATGGATAGTTCTGGTGTTTATCACATTGTGGGAATCCTGTTCACACTTAGCCTTGTGGGCACTCAACTCACATCTGGGGACCAGAAAAATAAACTAAATGGGTTTAAAGGATAGGTTCAGATTTTTTTCCCCCAAGTCTACAATATGTTCATATCTACATTGTTAGAGTTATTGGTCGCTGTTATCATTACATCTGTCAAGTGATCCCCTCCTAGTGTGACTTAAATGTCGGAGATGGGGACAAACTCCACAGTCCTTGATCTGTACAATAATACATTCTGAAGTTTAGCGGCTTCTCACAGTGTGAGCTTGGATGGGTCCTCAGAGCAACTGCCTGCACTTGAGAGGTGGTAGGGGCCAAAGGCACAAAAGGGCTGCCCTCCCAGGCTGTGCTCTCTCTTGCTGGGCAACTTCAACATGGCCTTCACATTTTTGTACTATTTAGGTTTACACATGTTACAACACTCACACACATACCTTCATTCATTCATCCATACATGCCTAACACCACTGACTCTTTCCATATCTCCACACCACATCTAATTTTATTATTTATTAAGTAAACTATTTTTATTTATTTATTTTTTTTACCTCTGAGTGTGTGTGTGTGTGTGTGTGTGTGTGTGTGTGTCTGTGTCTGTGTGTGAACACCCTCTTGTTACATGCTTGAGCCAAGTTTTAGTTAGTGAGTTAGCCAAATCATACACCTTCCTTTTGTCATAGTCTTTTTAGTATGTAATTGTATCTCTGTGTTACTATCCCTCCATTGCAGTTTGGCAAGGAAAAACTTTCTGGGCACACACAAAGATGACTATAGAAGACACCCAATTTGATCTGAGCTCAAACTTTTTTATACAGAAGAATTGAAGATTTTGCTCATCATCTCTCACTTGAGAGTCGTGCTTGGAAGGGACCTTTTCAATATGAATACAAATAAATAACTACAGGAACCAATGGACACATGGAGTAATTTAAAAATGACCGCTGTTTAGTTGACAACAGTTTACAACATTACTCTTTTAATGTTAGCAAGGCTACCGTCGTAAAAATGTAGGTGAGCTGATTTTTAGAGCAGTGAGAAACAGTACAGGGACATTTGCAGCTCAACAGCACAATGCCATTGTTGTTTTGGTAGTTTGTGGCAGCGGAAATTATTTTAAACTGATTTACCGGACTTCCAGCTTAGAGACATAAGGGTCTGATGGCACAAAATGGTGACATTGGTTGCAAATTGAGCAATCTTCTAAATATTTACATTCAACAGCTTGTTACTTTGTTAAAGGGTATTTAAACAAAGCATTCATTGAAAAATTATTTCCATTAAGTTTTCAAACAGTACTCACAATACAGTACAATTACAATACAGTAAATGCCTACCAACCAAAAGTAGCACTGTTTTCACAATAACAGTTGGGTCTATTGAGTTTATTCGCTGATCTGTTACAGTACTATAGTTCAACATAATTCATTAAGAACCAATTAGCAGCGATGGAAGGCTGCAGACAGCTCCAAGCGTAATTTTGCAGAGACAAACAATTATAAATTCTTAAGTAAGTCCACAGTTTGTTTTCCATTCACTCTTATTTCCCAGGCTCTTCATGATGTGTCAGATCAAACTCCTGGCTTTCAAAACAAGGTGTAAAGATCATTTTCATGGAGGACTGGACAAAAGACTGAGGAGCTATGCAATTACAGTGACCCCTCCCACTGTCCTCATCAATACACACTTTTTTTGCGGACCTATTCCCCTTAACAAGTAGCCAGTGATGGATGATAGAGTGAGAGGGAGACAGAAAGCGATGAGGGCAGGGATAAAAGGAGTGTTGTTCCAGGACATGTGAATAACACATTTGGTTTTCTAAACATGAGTAATGTCTAAGCCCTCCAGCCTGCCATCCCTACCTTTCCCCTTCTTTTTGTCTCACTCTCCCTCTCTGTCTTTTGCTGTCTCCATTATGAATTAATAGGTTCTCAGCAGGGACATTTAAACTGTAATTTGAAAGCTTTTCTGAACAACTTTGACAGTCTAAAAGTGGCACACTCTGCCACCTGCAGAGCGAACAAACGAGGGGAAAGAAAGAGGATGTGAGAAACTGTATAGAAAGAAATGAGCGGCTGAGGGGAGGATAGCAACAATTAGCATTCCTGAGGCTGCATGTGTAACTAATTATGTGTGAGCATTGTGACAGGGAGGCTGTTGCGTGCAGTAATGGGATCCCTGCTGCTTAATGAACATGTCACAAGCCTTTGTCTGTGCTGAAGGTAAGAGACACTGCTTGACGACCGGTGGGTATCCTGCGGACATTGTGCGTGTTGCATGTGTTTTTGCGCGTTGGCGAGGTATGCCATTGTGAAAACATATTCTCATGGAGAGACATGCTAACATTATTAACATTCAACATATTGTTTGAGTGTTCCATAGTTATACACCTATTCTTGCATGAGGGCTTGTAAATGTTCATACTATGCATTATTTAACCATTAGAAAAACTTACAGCCTTTTGGATTCATAAGGTGTAAATCAATTCTTCTCTTGATAATCAGGACTGTATGGGTGTCTATCACTGTGACTTTTATATACCCATATCAACTTAAGAGGAAATGATATGAAAGTGCTGTGTTCACAACTTTTTTCCGCTGCCCCCAAGTCACTCAGATCAGTCACCGCAGGTTGAACTCCTGTGAGGAAGTTTCTCACGCTTACACTTCTGCCCCAAAAATATTTTCTTTGGGTCATTTTTCATTAAGAATTATTATTCCTTTTTCACATGACACTAAATTATGTGCTTATCTTCCAGATTTATGCAAGTCATTGCCAATTCAAACGTCATTCCTGAGGTTTAAGTGGCAATGGAGAAATGCTGATAATTTACGTTTCCAAAGTTTAACAAGTCTTCTTATAAGGTAAAATATATACAATGTAGAGAAACTCCTCAAATACAATTAAGTCACCATAATCACTTTCTCGAGACGACAGCGAGAAAAGATTAATGGTGTGGAAGAGCTGTGAGGGAGGGGACGTATTCTTCACCATCTTGCCCCTCTCGCTCACTTCCTTTCAGCCCCCTTCCTTTTGAACAGCTGAAAAGTCTGAGATACATTATTGGAGCTAATCAGAGTCGAATGAGGAAAGCGCTGAGGTGAGACAGCAGAAATTACCTCCCTCCTCAGCCTGCCTGTTCTCTGTGCCCTCTTTCACTGAGCCTCTGTCCACATGTTCTCTGATAGAGGTGCGGGGATAAAGGTGGAGGGAGATGATGGTGGTGGGGGTGCAGCTGGGGTGCAATCATAGAGCTGCTACTGTTGCACTCCTCCAGTCAAGAGGGTGATGAAATGACTCTCTAATACAATGAAGCGAGAATGAAAAGAAATGAGCGTTACAATAGAGGGTGATTAAGACTTAATATAATTTATTTTTTCTTCTTTGTCAGATGGTGGCAGTTCTTGTAGCAAAGCCCTTCTAACCAACATACTATGAGTTTACAGAATTTACTTTAACCGGTGATCTAATACAACATGCCCTCATGGTTAAACATGACATAGTGGACTTCAATCCTCAATTATGTTTGGTTATGTGGGTGTCATGTCTGTCTGTGTGGAGCTGAAAATGGATCACAGCCTCCTCTGGGTTGGGGGTGGATGTCCAGAGGTAGTAAGAGGGATGACAGGTGGGAAATAATTGAGCCTGTGCCCTGGCAGATTCGCTACTGTAAAATCGAGGGTTTGGTGCCAGGTACAGTAGAGTCAGCAACCGCCTACATTCTTACGGTAAAAACACTGCAAGATTTCCTTCTTAATCATTTCCATCATTACAGCAGTGACAGAAAATCTTAACTTCCCTGTTCCTCCCTCTTAGTTGTGCATCCTCATTCCCTTGAGTTGCGCCCTGCTGTCTTTCCCGTCAACAGAGGCTTTCTGATGCTCGAGAAATAATAAGCACAGTTAGACCGAAGCAGTAAAACTGGGTAAAGGGCTGAATTTAAGGTCTGAAAGCTGATCACAGAGAGGTTAGATAAAGGGAAGTTTGCGGAAGTTTGCTTATTTGAAGTTTCTATACTGGCTGTAGACATCCAGGAACCCGAGAAAAAATGATTGCTTGTCATGTTCATGAATCCTTTGTAGCTTATTCTCTGGCCATTATATAACGGCTAGTGGTGTTTGTTTGAGAGTAGATCGAGAAGTAGACACACCCACCCATGCTTACACAAACAAACAGCATTGCCCTGTGATACGTGCACCAGTAGACTAACCCCCTCTTCAGCATCTGTCACCTCACAGGATGATCACCAGGTTTTACAAAGCAGTGACAGCCCCTCTGCCCGTCCTCATTGTCCCTGCTGGCAGACCACTTCTCCCCCTGTCCTCTTGCATTATCTCTCCACACTTGGCGCCCCTAGCTTACGGATGGACAAAAAGGCTTAAAAGGTTCATTAGGATTTATTTTTGTTCATTTTGTGGTCTGCCTATGGAGTGTTATGGTGCCTCCGCAGCAGGACTGACCCTGCGGTTCAAACGCTCTAACAGCCCATAAACAGAGACAAGGCCTGCAGATGACAACCTGCCACCGCCCGGGCTCCGTCATCTGCCACTCACCAAGCCCTTTAAATAGGTGTCTGGGGTGTCATCGTCTCTGAGGGCTGCCTTATGGGGAGGTGTATAATAAAACCAAGACTATAAACCTGAGTGTAAGTGGCACAGCCTTGCCTGTGGCTCATGCTGCAACTTTTGAGCAGCAGCAGCAGAATGTGGGCTGTGTTAGCTGTATGGTGGTGGTGGGGGGGGGGGGGGGTAATGAAAGAGAGGCTTTGTGACATTAAGAGATGAAGGCAGTAATTCAGCATTAATGTCAGACTGACGCATTCTCTGGACATTCTTCATGCATGCTAGTGTTTTGTCGTATACAGTGTTACGTCCATTTAAAAGACTTAAAAGTTAAATGGAAATTTAATTCAATTTAATTTAAATCAACTGCCATACTGAAGCTGACACACCACTGATTAATTGTGTCTACCTAAACCTCAGAATTCTTGGACAGAACTACAGAGCTGTTTTCCCTCTCTGACGTTCACTTTACGTTCTCGCAGTCCGGCCAATAATGCTGTTTGCTGTGTTCACAGTGTGGAGGAGAGATAGTTTGTCTTAAGCCCCTGTCTTTAAAAAAGGTTTGCTTTCCAGCAGCTATAAGTGCATACAGCAGTATGATCGAGGGAAGAAGAATGGCAACGAGCCATCTGCCAAAACAAGGACTTCATAAACAGCCGCTGTGCTTTTATGCATGTGTTTTTGTTTTTTTTACATTATGCTGTCGATGTCTTGACCCTCAAATCCAGATGGAAGCATTCAAGTAGCTGGGAAAATAATAAATAAGGGAATAGAGGTTGTTCACAGTCCTACTGCCAATTTATGAATGCAAATGTTGTAACATGGCCGGTGTATGGATTTAATGAGCTTTGTATTCTGTGTATCTGCGAAGGATGAATGAGTGATGCGATTATTTTTCCCATCAAATCTCCTTTCTCCTGATGTGTAATAGTGATGGCAAGGGGCAAGGGGTGAGGGAATGATGCACTGCATTACATGACTGGTGGCTGATGTTGTTTTCTTTCAGCTGCCGTATTGGTGTTGGTGTGCATTGTTAACCATCGCATGGATGGCTGTATTTGTGGCTCTTCCACCATATCTGCGTAATGACCACCTTCCTGTAAAGGGTCCCTGTGAGAGTCATTATCCCTGATTCAATCGTCGATGACAGGGGAAGAGGATGAAGGGGACAGATGTAAGATGACAGGCGCTGTGCTTTCTGATGTCCCCATCATGTCTCCAGGGGGAACACTCACAGCCCCCACTCCTACAAGGAATCCACAGAGCAAGAAAAGTAATCAGGCCTCTTCAGCGTCAAACTCAGGGATTATGTTTTCTTTTCTGGGAAGCCACATATTTACTCATTGATGTGCTCCTTGAAGGGCAGCCTACCAGTTGTGTACAAGATAACATCCAGGTCACTGGGGTTTAGAAGAAAGCCCCCTCACACTCCAAATGCTCCATGACATTTGGATATGATGTTTCTTTTGTGACTGGACCCAAGGGGCTGTGAGCATGGTGCAATGCTTTGTTTTAGCTTTTGTATGCATCAGCAGGTTTTGTTTTGTTAATGAAGATGTCCCCTTTTTTGTATAAATCAAACAGCCAACATAAACGCAAATATGTGCTGGGTATTTGATTGAAAACTGCTTGTTTCAAATGTTGTAGGATAACTGTTTTCTTTATGATTTTCATTAAGAAAGAAAATTAAACGTTTAATCATAATGAGATATATTCAAGTCAAAATAAACAATGCATCTTATTTCTTTATCACACTGATTTCTACATTACTTAATTTAGTGAGAGAACTCTCTCAAGCAATGAGACAGCTCTGTGTCAACTACGACGAAAAAATATTCTTAAAATGAAATAAAAAATAATACATGAATGATAAGATTTATTTTAATTGCAACTTTAAAACCATCAGAATTTCGTTTGTATTTATTTTTTATGTTAAGTTGAAAGGGGACATTCCTGCATTTAACCCACAAAATTCAACCCTGTATCCTATAAATAATGTACATATATCAGTAATCTCCAGCGTGGATTTACATTCACTGAAACATTTAATGCCAAGGCTGGAACTAATGTGTTGGTCATACAGTAAGTTTGTCGAGTTCAGGGAGGTAGATGAGGGAATATTGTTTGACTGAACATGTTTGTATCCCATTTAACACCTCATTTGATAATGAACCATAACCTTTGATCACAGTTTATTAGCACTGTGCAGATTTTGTAGCCATGAATGTCATCAGGAAAGATTTTGCAAAAATGCTCCATATGTTTGATAAGTTTGATGAAAATATATAATAATGTATTTTGCTGATGCAAACTGGTTGCATCTGAATGCAAATTCAAAGGAGAAAAGACTGGGAGAACTATGCAACACTTGGGAGTACAGCTGGAGATGTTTGTGTATGAATTAGCTAAAATATTTTGCTCAGAAGTGTTGCTTTGTCTCTTGTCGTCTTTTTACAGCTGGCTGAGTTGCTCTGCTGTAGGGAGCCATGTTTTCTTATATCACCAGGCTGTGCCTGCTGACTCTGCATTTTGTCAAAGTGGTTCTGTATTTAATGCCATTCTCTATAGTCAGGTAATCTGCTCCTCTGTTCTGCCTTTTTAGAGCCGCACAGCATTGCAGTTTGCTTTTCCCTCAGTGTTCAAATGAGTGTTGAAGTGTTGTAATTTGGTTCAGTCTCATTGGTTTGAGGGTCCTACTGAGGCACAAAAGTAAACTGGTGTCAGGAACAGTTAAGAGAGGAGGCTTTTTTGTCTGCTTATCTCTTGGCTTTGTAGAGTTTTGTGTTAACAGCAATCAGGGTTTCTGGCTTTGAGATGTAGCTTTTTTTGGACATTTTTCTTTGAATTCAGGTAAGTAATGGATATGCTCATTATATTCATTCATCTCTTTCCAAGCACTTGCACAATGCCTTTTGCATTACTCAAAAACAATTTCAATTTGGTATTTACAAACTTAAACATTCACCATAAAAAGGAATTAGTTTCAGAAGGAAGTTCTTTCAATGAACATTTAAACCCAATGTGCATCTTTTGTGTCTTTTTAGGACTGTGTTTGTATCATTGACTGCGTTCATGTCATGATGATGTGCATAGCACTGTATGTTATCCTTTTCCCCCAATACATTTGTTATAGAAGAAGTTTTTCCAATTTCCTTCTTATTTCTACTACCCCTTTCTTTCTCTGAGGGCACAGAGAAGGAAACAGATAATAGACAGTCCACAGTATTAAGCACAAGTTATAGTGCTTTGTGATTACAATTTTTTTTATTCAGGATTGGTTCAATTTCATAAAACCACGGATTCAAACTGAATTTTGGATATAAATTGCACGAATGCCCTGCTTGCCTACCTTCTCTGTTCATTCAATGCTTGATGCAGCTCTCAATACATCAGAACCCAGTTCAATAGATTGTGTTAACATGTAGATGGTTGTAGTTTTAACAGTTATTCTTGTGGTGGTGTGTAATTTAGAAGTAATGTTTTCCTTGAGATATGAATCTTTTTGGGATATAACTGTTTTAGTCATTTTTTTTTTCTGTTTATTGCCACCAAACTCTTGCTTTTGTTTCTCTTTGCACTAATGCCAGACCTCATACAGTTATTGTATTGATTTTTGCTGTGTGTATGTGTGTGTGTGTTTGTGTGTGTGTTTGGGTGTGTGTGTGTGTGTGAGTTGGGTGAAAACATAGCTCTCTATCAGTGTCCATGCCTGGCTCTAGAGGAGAAAAGGTATTGTTACAGTGAAAGATTGCCATGTTTGGAAAAAATGATGAAAATGTAACCTAGGAAAGCAGTTAAAAGATATACATTATGAATACTATGAAATTCACTAGTGAGAGGACAATAACTCACAGCCTCAGAGATGGTGTCCATGCACTGTTTGAACACTGACCTTAAGTGTTTGATTACATGCTCATATTTTCTCCTTGCCTGATAGCAAGCCATTATCTTGGACAGTGTTAAAAATCTGGAAATAACAGCAATTATTTTACATCATCACAAAAACAAACATCATTAACAGTTAGCAGAGGTAAGGTGGTGACAAGGATCTCCAACTGGATTCTTTCTCTGTATGGCCTGTTTCTGCATTCAGTGTGATAGTCGTTAGGGAGAGAGTGCAGGTTGTTGATGATTGGCTCGGGCTGACAATGCAGCAGCACTTGTCTTATCTGATTGCCAAGGAGATGGTTCTATCAAAGGCACCAATCGGGGAGCTTTGCCCTGCAGAAATCAGATGAGATATGTTTGCTTAGTAGCATCTCTGCAGATTAGCCGGCTGAATAAAGAGAGAACTATGAAGGAGATAGAACAGGTGTGAGATAAAATAGCACCCTGGAGGAACAACTCCTCCAGGCCTTGACAACTGGCACTCACATACGTTCTTACACCTGCATGCACACACACACACACATAATCACACACAGCTTACACATTCTACAATACACCTACATGTACTCACACACTTTCACCCAGAAGTAACAGAAGTGGGGGAGGTTAGCAGGAAGGAAAATGGCCTTCGATACAAATTTGCATCTTACGCTTTGTTTATGACCTTGGCAGTGACATTGCTGCCTCACCTCTCTGGATTCCCTTCACGCACACAAGCGTACAGTACTGTAAAATCTCAATCCATCAAGCCATATTCAACAGGCTCCTTGTAAACCATTCCAAGGATACATTTATGTGAAACATTAAACACAGCTTGTCGAGCTTTTGGTCTCTATTTACCTGCACTTCAGTGTGACCCCAATCACATTAGGTAAACTGCTGATTCAAACATCAGACTTTTAACTATTAACAATAGTGGTAATAACCCTGATTGAGTAGTAAAGGAAAATATTCCTGCATGATATGTTCACGTGAATACAATACAACTCTCTGATTAAATCACACATGTGACTTTGTTGTACAGATAGTGACTGATTGAGCGATTAATTGTGTGAATATGTTGGGAGGTATGTTTTTTTAATGTCCATTTCATGTAATAGTCCTAATAATCCTGCAGTTGATGACAAATAATATATCTTCTATTGAAGCTAATATTTGCAGCTGGCTTCTTCCACAGGTAATACATGTCAGGGCCAACTTAGGGCTGCAATAGTGGCGTGCAATGATAAACTCAGAAAAGGATTATGTAAAAGGGTCACACAAGTCTAGAATGATTTATTACCTTTTGTCTCTCTCTCATTGTGGCACCGAAGACTGTGTGATGTATTGCATTTTATTCTCACTGAGACCTCCATTGTCTTCTAATGTGGACGATTCTGCATGGGTCGTATGGGACGGCTCAAGTGCTGTCAAGCTGTCCTTTATTTCACACATCAGTGGCCTCTACGCCTTCGGTATTATAGACATGACGTGAATGGTTTTTGGATGGTTGATATATTATAATACACACAGATAAAGGCGCAGTACACAATTGGCTGCACTTGAAATATGATTTACCTATTATGATATCAAGACCGGAGAAGAGTATGTCATATCAGGTCCTGCATCCCATCTACATGGCCTAGAAAAATGGATCTGTGTCAGTTTTTATACGTAATGTGCATCAGGCTGAGATAAGTGATTGTAACACATCGTCTTTGTGGTGCTCTCTGGGGGAATACAATGAATAAATCACATTTTATTCAATATACCAGAATTTATGTGAGGCCATGCTATTACTCATTATGCGATTATAGAAGTTAACTTTGTGACTGTGTGTGTTTTCAAATATGCACATTTATAGTGACCTTCGAGAGGAAAAAGTCAACACCGGTGTGAAAACCTCTGATTCCCCTGGCGTTTGAAAGAACTGTCAAGAACACCGCTCTTTTTACCACCTTGTTTTTCCCGATGTGCACACCTAACATTAATTCGTCTTTTCACTCTTTCTTTGTCCCTCTTTAAATTCCCTCTTTGTTGCCCCCTCTCTGTTACTCCCAGTGCAGACACTTAATGCCCTCTTCTTCCACCTGGTGTCCTCAAACACGCAACCCTGGCCTCGACAAGTGAAGTTGCCACTCAGAATCCATCTTATGCCAGGAATGTATTCTTCCACTTCCCAAATCACTGGTGCAACACCTCTGTATGGCAACAGCACACTATTAGTGGTCTCCAGTCAACATGTGCACTTTCACTAGGCTAGCAAGGAACTCTGCAGGGAGTTATCCACTTTCAACGTGTGTGTGTGTGTGTGTGTGTGTGTGTGTATGTGGGGGGGGGGGGGTGCGGGGTGCGTGCGTGAGTGTGTGTGCGTGCGTGAGTATGTGTGTGTGTGTGTTCTTCATTCCCTGTAAATCCCCTGAGGAAAAGCATTCACTCTATCTAAGAACACAACACTGAGGGCTGGTCACACCTCATTAATCAACCAAGAATCCTTGTTTTTTTGCTCCCATACACCTGTATCCTTTGTAACAATCTCCACAAATCTATCAACACATAAGGAAGATACGAGGTCTCTGTCTGATGTATGTATACACACATATGTGTGTAAGTGTAAGGTGAAACAAGCTTGATTTAACCACAGATCCCATGTCTCTGTCCTTCCCCATGTCCTCCTTGTGACTACTGTCCAGGTCAACCCAGATTTATAATTGGGTCCAGGGTGGGACACTGGGTACATAGATAATGGTACACTCCCATCACACACACACACACACACACACACACACACACACACACACACACAACCCCACCTTCACCTACCATCCGTTCTCTTTCAAGGCTACACACAACCTTCCTGTGTGTGTGTGTGTGTGTGTGTGTGTGTGTGAGAGTGTCCCTTGAACCTACTAAGATGAAAGCTAATGTCCCATTATGCTCACCAGTACAACCACCTATTAACCATTACACATGATAAAATGAACTCTGACCATGCCTTGACTGATAGCTCGGTTCAAGGATATTTCTGTGTTCATGTGCGGTTTCCGATGAAGCTGTCCATACAACACCTTGTATCCTGGTCTCTCTGCAGCTGCTGCACAGTCCTCTAGTCCTTACTCTGCCAAGGCCGTAAACAACAATAGCTGTTTGAAGAGGATGCAAGCTGAGTGTGAGTATTCACCTTCAGGTGAGGTGTCACTTCATACAATCTGGCGTGGGAGTGTGTGTGCTTTCCGACGCATTTCTCTCTTTGTGTTTGCGCTTGTGTGACTGAATTATTAATACTTGACAAATGACTGCCATTTTGAACAGGACCTTCCACTCGACATCGATTAAATATAAACAATGCGCATGTGTGAGCTTATGTGTTTCTACCACTGCCACTGGAGCAGCAAGCCACTTTTAGCCTGGGAGAGGGCGGCAGAGACTGTGTGGCTGATGGCAGGGGTGAAATTTATCGCGCCAGACAGTCACTTGGTATGCAGGCAAGGGACAGGCAAGACTGTTTTCATATAATTGTTCCATCATCATCTTCTCACAGATTTGCTGTTGTTTGTACGGTTTGTGTTTTGTTCTTGTATTCTTCTGTGTGTATCTTTTTGTGCTTGTGAGGGACAAAAAGAGAGTGTGAGTGGCGGAGAGAGGGAATACAGAGCGACAATGGAATATAGAGAACACATGAGTGCAAATTTGTGTTTGTAAGATAGAGGAAGAGAAGTGGCGAGAGTGAGTAAAAATGGAATATAGAGTGTGTGACAGCACGTTGTTTGTGTGTGTCTGCGTGTGTCCATGTGTTCAACCATCCACATTCACCTGGGAGGGAGAAAGCTGAGAATGAGATCAAAGGCAAACAACTTTATTGGCGGCCTCCATAATTCAGCAGCTATACCAGGGGTCATAGTCTTTCCTTTGAGGTTGAGCTGCAGAGATGAATCTTTAATGTACTCCTGCCTGGGAATAATGGATGGCACAGGCAAGGTACTACCAAGCCCTGCTGCAGGAGCTGGGACCGGTGGAGAAATGAATGGGGGTGAGGGGGAGAGGATATGGAGGACATGTATAGACTGTGGACAGAGAGTGGAACGAAGAAAGCAAAGGATGTGTAGAAGAGAGCGCATGAGAGTGAGAATTTGTGCTTAGTTTATAAAATCTGTCAGCTCTTGTTTGTATGTGCATATCTTGGTTGCCTGTATGGATACTGTATGTGTGTCATGTGTGCAAGCATGCACTGCATGCTTTATCACAATGCTTCGCTGTATGTATATGGGCTGAATTTCCCCGGATGATAGTCTTTTCACAGCTGTGTAGCTCCGAGGTGCCCTTAGGGTAGAGGAATGATTGAGTTGCACCACCCTTCCCACTGTGACCCACTAAGCCTCTCTGCCCCCTGTGGTCCCCTGGTAGTCCTGCCCCTGTCCACCTGCTCTCACTGCACCTGGACTGGAACAGCAGACTCACTCGCACATATCTCAGTCCGCCTAGAGGACGGGAAAATCTTCAGGACCTCCTAGGGGAGAATGAACAAAGTTGCGGCACAGCAGGTAATGAAGAACCATGGGTTTTAGCACAGCAGAAAATACCAGAGTAAAGCAAGTGAGTTAATGTCACCAATAGTCCCTACACTAAGCTGTGTTGTACAGCTTCCTCTCAGAGAAGGATCCTTGTTATCGTGCTCTTTCCTTACTGGCATTAGACATGTCGATCTCTATGTGATGTAGCCTGTGTTTTCTACTATTCCAGGTAGGTGAATTACACCTTACACAAACATGAACATTGTCATTGTCGCAAAGTATCGAGAGTGAAAATGCTCCCAAACAGCCGTCTTCTACAGAAACAGGGCAAGTTTATGTTAATGTTGCATTACCCATATGTTATCTTCCTTATATGCTTCTCTGTACCCATAAACAGGCCATCTCTAAGTTTAAGTACCCCATGTTTATATCCCTGACGGCCCAGATGAGCTTTAGTCCTTCTGATGTTTAGAGTGCTGTCAGAGTGGTGTCACGCACTGCACTAACATGCTAACGCACTGCATAGCTGTGCCTGAGGGGACGGAGGAGAAACTATCGCTGTGGAATAGCTAGAGTTTGTATTTTCCTCTCAGTGAACTAGTTTGTAGGTATAGCGCATTAAATCATATCCACAAAGTGCAGCGTATTTACTAAAAGTAATGTATTAAAAGGGGAATGTTATATTATTAGAGAGAGAGAGTCACACAGTGTTGTGAAACTGGGTCACCCGCAGCAGGAATGTGGAGCCGGCTCGTCTGAGCCGAAATGAGGTATAAAATACAAACAAATGAGCTTGCGATGCAATAAACCGAGCATCACACATTGCCCCAGCCCTTTCCCTCTCCTACACACACACATACACATACACACACTTCACATTTCAGCTTGCTCAAGATTACATCTCAGCATCTTAGTCAATCAAAACCTCCCATTCCCTCCATCATCTCGATCTCTCACCCAGCACAGGGTGGCGGTGGGGGTGAGGGTGGGGAGGGTGTTATGGGGGGAGAAGTAACAGGTTTTTTTGGTGGTGACAAGACAAGGAAAAGGACATAGAGAAGGAGGGAAAAAAACTGTTGCCTATAATCTGACAAGGGAAAGAGAGTGAGAAAGAGAGAGAGAGAGACAGAGAGAGAGAGAGAGAGAGAGAAAGAGAGACCCTTACCCCTTGCTGTAGCTCAAAAATGTATTCCACGTTCAGTGGGTGTGAAAGCAGCCAGCTGCATGGCAGCTGAATGCTTAGAATAGTGGAGGAGAGTTCATTATGGAATGACATTGACTCAGGCTGATTTGCTGAGACGAATCAGATTGCAAAATGAGACATATGCATTTTTTTCTCCTCTCTATTCCCCTTCCCTGGCATGCAATGAAATATTAACTCGTCCTGTATGGCAGCCCCTTAAATTGCATGCGCGTCTCACACAAAGGGCCTAGCAAATGTGCCATTACCTCGTTTTAATCTGAACCATTTTCTCGGCTGCCTGCCTGCTCTTGCCTACCTAGAGGACAGATTGTTGATCTGAGGGATCAAAATAGGGAACAGAGAGACAATCCTATTTGAGAGTCTTAAAATCCTCTCTCACCTCAATTTAAGGACATCCATCAACTGAAGAAGATCATGTCTTGTATCACAAATGCTGCAAAATCTGGGAGATGAGCTGTCAAAGAGCATGCAGTGACATGAAGATCCGCACTCTGGAAAGCTTGACTCACCATGTTTCAGTGTTGAATATTTAAGATGTAGATGCTTGTTGATCATATCACTGCTGAGATCAGATTGACAAATGAAATCTATAGTTAATCTATATCTAAGAAATGTCTTTTGCTTGCTTTTTGTAAGACAATAAAGCTCAATATGCTGTTTCTGTTTTATTCATTGGGATGACATGGCTACTTTTCAAAAAGAGGAATTCTAAGGGAGGATAATGTATAATTACATAATTCAGTGCATAAAATAAAAATCAAATATCTGTGACATGGCATATGCTTGGACACTAAAGGTAAAATTGTACAAAATTAGCAGGACTTTCCAAAATACAGATCATGTGCACCGACAATAGAAGATATACTACCCTGCTACCCTTATATTTTTGACAAGCAGTACAAATACAACCATTTACCGTTTCACGTTTACCTTTCGACTATGTGAAATACATAGGCAGGTTATGATGATAGAATTAGTTACTGGTTAGGTACAGTGGCGTTCAGACTGAAAACAGCCTTGTATTAAAACAGTGGGGGTTGGGGGGTCTGAGGGTGTTGCTTCAGGGAACCAACTGTGATGGAAATCTTAGAGCTGGTTCACTCTAACAAGAAGTTTCAGGAGACCTGGATGTCTTACACAGGAATATTTATTCAAGATCGATCGAGGAGAAAAGGGAAACACCACGTGTGAATCACAGCGTACTGCTACCCAAATCTGAAGATGGTGTCCTGAAGCTCAGTATTTAACCCTCCACAGAACTGATAAGTTCCGCTATATCCAAATAGGGTTATTCCTAACTCAGTCTGTCATGTGTGAGGACTCTATTGGATATCAGATCCAAACAAGGAAAGACGTCAACCATTGCTGTCCTAGCAACAGCATAGCCTCTCTACAGTCTCTCTTATCCAGTGTCAACAACCAGGTGCCAGCCTGTTGTGTCTAACCCTGAAAACAGAAGATATCTAGCAGACCTTGGTCTACCAGAGGCCAGAGACAACTTGACCTTGTCTGGCACACAGAATGAGACAGGCGAACAGAGACAGACAGTTGACCTGACCTGTGAAGCACTGTCTTAAGTTACCTTTAACCTACAAGAGGGAAGTTTAACATACAAGAAGGAAAATTCATTCACACCAACGAGAGATGAAATACAATCCAGGAAGTCCAGTTTGAGTAACAAATCCATGAGTTTTAAGGCTTATCAAACTGCACAGTGTCAGGCAAAAGTTGAGCCTGGTACAACTCTTTGCCTTGGCTGTGCTGCTGTGCCAATGGACTGGCCTTATTCACATGAATGAAGGGGCTGCATCTTTTCACATATTCTGTCTGCATACAGCCATTTGCAACTCGGTAAACATCTGGTACAGGCTTGTGGGGCCGAAGGCAAATTAACAGTCCTATTCACCATCCTGACCACAACAATCAGACAGCTTGCTACTTTTCGTCATATAATAATTTAGTAATCCCACTAAGTAGTGAAAAAATGTATTTCTCTCACTCTCTTTCAAAGTCTTTTTGAAAGGAAATATGACCAAGAATTCTAAAATGACAATGGCCACATTGCTATCAATAGCAAACAATGGCTGTGATTAATGGGACATCAATGTTCTTGACAATCGTTTCTTAAATCTTAATCCCCCACTGCCATCCATTTATATTGGTCATCTTTCTCAGGACTAAGGCTTCTGCTACCTTGAAAAGGAAAAGCTCTTCAAAGGATTCCTTGACTTGAAAATTCAAATTACTTGAGCAGTTCGGTAAGATCAGCTCTGTTACCCATGCTACTTCTATAATAGATTTAAACAAGTCAGATCATTTACCAGCAGTCTAACTTTATTGTATTTTTAGTATCTCTACAATGGTGCTTCTACTACACCTCTTGTTCCCCTCCTTATGCTCCTCTCAGGGATATTGTTGGGGCCTAATTAGCCATGGTGATGGATTGTATAGACCATGTGCTATGCTCCTTACGCAGGGTGGTGGGCTGTGGGCTGTGAGAGTCTCTAGAGTCTATGTTAACGCAGTGGTTCCCTTTCGGAGAGTGCTAGCCATTAGCAGGCCTCTCACCCAGCCAACACAGGGGATTATGGGAATAAAGGAATGAAACTCCGTGACCTTGGCCTCACACAGTCACTCCAGCATCAGCACATCACATTGGGGCTGTGCGTTTGTCTGCAGCTCTGTGTTCACGTGTGTGTGTGTGTGTGTGTGTGTGTTTATGTTGGGAATGCATGTGGTGTTGTCTGAGCTGTAAGGGAAAAGTACAGGGTGAAGGGTTCACACATAAACACCTCCTTCAAGGGCAACCCTTGCAGCGCAGACCACCTATTCTTCTGAGACCTGTGTGCTCCTTTTGGCAGCAAGTCAAACAGGGGAACAACTGAGATCTGAAAAATATACGGACGCTCACCTCACTGCACGCTGCGACACTGACATTCTCCCCAGGATGAGCTGCAATTTCAAGGGAGACAATAGGGAATGAGGAATTGCGCCTCAGAGTACTTAGCAGGAAGTCGTATTCTCTCTTTTGGTCTGTCTCTATCAACCAATCAATTAACATCAAAACGATCCCATCGAACTTGACAGCCCGGCAGGAGCTTTGTAGCAAGCCTGCAAAGCCTTAGTGTAGTGTTACCTTGAGAGAACACTTCAAGCTGACAATGGGTTGCGTGCTGGAAAACAGGCCAGAAGACTGAAATGGATGCTCTTTCTTTCTACTGACGTGTCTTACCTGCTGCTGGATAATGTGACCTAGCAGCAGATGACTTCTGTCACAATTGATCCTTTGCGCTGAGCCCTCACGCTCTGCTGCCAGCAACTCTATTTAAAGCGAATGACATACATCCATCACCTGCAGAGATGAACTGCTGGTGAGTACAACATTTACAAACCATTTGCTTCTTTCCCTTTGCTGCTGTCTCTATCCCTCCTCCCTCCGCTGCTTTTTTTTCAATTTCTATCTCTCTGTCAGTCTTACTCTTTGCCCTCTGTAGCATTTCTCTCCCAATTCGTCACGAACACAACACAAACCCATGCACACGTGAGCATCATGCGTGTGCCCAGTCGTGTGCGGACACAGATGTGCAAATATTGAAGTTTTCTGGTGCAGATGGTGGTTGCGCTGATAACCAGTAGAGGGAAACAAAGCGCTGTCATTTCCCCCAGTGCAGCTGCTGTCATGGTGGCCCTCATCTGCTGTTGTTATGCATGCAACAAGCCAACCATTCGAAGTCCCATCATCCTCCAACCAAAGAGGTATGTTTTGGGAGCGTGATAATAATTTCAAGCAAAATATGCTATAACACACACAGAGTGCCTTTGTATTTAAAAGAACATGTTTGAACATGTTTGTATTTGCAAAATCATGCTCCACATAAAGATACAAAGGTGTTAAACAGTTTTGTCAGACGATGTTAAAGTTGTCTAACTAAATGAGGGTATACTATGCTGCCCAGCAGTTTAAAACTGCATATTATGTTGAGGGGAGAGACTACACGCCACATCATTCACTCTTGCCCACTAAGCAGTATAGAAGTACAGGTGATCATTCTCTAGTCCAAAAGCTTATTCTGCAATGCATTTAAAATGAATCAGGCTAGAATGTGTGAGATGGAGAGACCCATTCATTATAGTTATCTGCACAATACTAAAAAAAGATTTTTCTTTCAACCTTATCATTTTCCTCCACAATTTCTTCTTTTCGTATTCACCGCTGAACATGCTTTGCAAGTTAAGTGAAAGGGAACATTGTGTGTTGAAGTGTCTTGACCTGTGACCTTGTGATTCGGGTAGCAATAGAAGAGGAAAAGGCTTGCTCCCCCCCGTCACTGACTTTATTTAAATAGCGCATGTCATCGGAATACATTATTCATACAATCAACTTGCTAATCATCTTTTACGGAACATCATCTAGGGAATGGTTATTTTTACTTTGCTCATTTTGATGCCTTGTTTTCATTCACTTCCAGCTGAGCAGAGAGTGACAATAATAACAATTAGGTGGATGCACAGAAAGTAATAGGTGATATGAACGCCAAGGGAGAGAACAAAATAACAACAACACCTCCAATACAAAACAACAACAACACCCACAGCCTAAAAAATACCAAAACTTTGAACATTGAAAGCTCATCCAAAGTAATCACATTGTTATTAGGTGTTCTTAACCATGCCCATCCTGTTTGTACAGGCAGCTTTATTCATTTGATGTTCACCCTATCTGGCTCAAAAGTAAGGAGCAGAATGTAAAATACCATGTAGACCCAGAAAGTCATAGTACTTTGCACCTAAAACACCAGAAAGAGTAGTGAAGACTTTCAGGAGGTGGACTAATATGTTACGACAGGTGCCAATGTCCATCATATCACTATGTTGATATGCATGCTGCTGCTGTAAGCCAATATGTCAGGCCCAGGCTTCCATGGCAGCCCCTCTACAGCTGACCAAACACTCACTTTCAGCAGGATAGACAGTATGGCTCCGTTACAGAGACATACAGTAGACTGTTAAATCTTGAAACAGTCTTCTGATAATGGCAACATCAAAGCTTTGTTCATTGTCATGAGATCCAAGACAGCCTCGCAATGATCAAGGTGGATCTGGTTGGACTATGTTCATATCTGAATCTACACAAACACTCACATCATATAGTCTTTAGAACTTGACAGGACATAGCTCAAGGATCTGATGAAACCTTAGAACAAAAGCAGTGTACTCCTTGACAAAGTAAGAGAAGTCAAACATGCAGCATTACTGACAACTCGTTCTTGGTCGTGATTGTCTTTTATCAGTTATGTCTGAATTGTTATTTCTTCATTCGTTTGTTTCTGTATGGTTTGTGCCAGAAGGTAAAATACTCATTAAATCTCACTGATGGGGGAAAATGCAAGGTTCATGCTATTTTGCATTTTATACTTGTTTGATGTTTTCATTTCTAGTGACTCACTATGTTTTTTTTTTTCACTTCTTGATTTCCTTATTCCTTATATTTTTTCGGCAGGCAAAAGATTCATATGAAGGCTTAAAACAGGCTCTGTGCGGGACAGATAGCAGAAGGAATTAACAGCCATTTCACGCTAGCACCTCGGTCGCCGAGCAGGGCAGTGGGAGAGGCAAGCAGCTTGGGTGCAGCCGGGGCCCTGACGGCCCCCGAGACACTCTGTAATTGTACTGCTCTGAAGAGCAGGTAGGTGTGCAAATTACCAAATGTGCCGTGTAAGCCCATTTCAGCCAGCTCAATCACTGTCAAGCATTTCCAAGTTTTGAGCAATTTCATTTTTGGTTCATTTCTGGATTTCTCAGTGTCGTGAATGGAGCAGAGTTTTTCTGTCTGTTCAGGTCTAAATACTACAGAGATGATATCTAAGATGTGGCCCGTCTCTGCCCACAGTGAATTATTCATTTTTAAAATATCAATCAAATCACTCCATCAAGTACATTCATAAAGTTTGTTTGTTGTTTGTCTATGCTGTACTACTGTAAATGACATGGTTTAATGAGTTTTTTAAATTCTAACTGGGTTTACTAGACACAAGACCATGGGTTTCTACTCAGTCATATAAGACTAATTGAATACCATTATATTCTTTGTGTAAGTCTACTCAGGAAAAAGTGAAAAGATTTCTTTACATGTATATCGGCATTGTATTTCGCTTCATATTCCACACAATCTTGTATTTCACTTTGCCACTCTGTCCAACTTTTTTTAACTGGACAGAAATTCCTTCCCCTTGATGTATTACCTTTATATAAGAAAGTGTCAAACCTGCAGGAATGTGAAGGATTGCAGGGCGACCTGGGAGCGCCTCGGGGTGGGCAAAAAATACCAGCTGATGTCACCCGGGCTTCCGCTAACAGAGCTGCAGCCTCTGTAGGTGGCGTTGGGGTTGGGGACCAGGGAGGTAACAAAGGAAACACTGACCCCTGGGTGCATGACAATAAGGTGGAACTGCAAAAGAGGGTAGACCGTACGCAGACTATAGCTGGCACCGTGCACTGTGATTTCTATCTGGCCTCTCCAAGCATTCGCTGTCATCCACAGGCCACTTGTGGGGCTGGTGCCAGGACTTCCAGGGCACAGGTTCTGTGTGCTGTCAGATGTGGGGAGTAATACTGACTGAGCAGGGGTTGGGGGTGAATAGTCCTCATCACTGACCCAAAACACTGGGACACTACCAACGTCCTTACACAAGGAACTCACTGAGAATTACTTTTTGCATTTAGCACTTTCAGTACAATACCTGTGTAATATTAGGAGTTATATACAAATGTATTGCATAGTATCACTTCAATTAAAGTAATTTGTTTTGCATATTTCCCAAAATGTAAAAGTTAAAAGTCACATCTAAAATGCTGAAATCAAGGGTTAATCCCAGGCATAAAAGCCAGCAATGTAGGTTTGTTTTCATGTTTTGTTGTTTCATAAATCTCATGTAGTACTATCACTATAAGTACTGTTAGGTATTTTAGCCCATTTAACATCATGCATGATGATGCATGATGAAATGTAACATGTTTTTTCTCCAAAAATGTAGTTAGATGTGTATTCTACATTGCCTCAAAATACAAGACCATAGCTTACAGAGGATTTTAATAAATTCAAATATGCATTTGCCTGCCTGTTTTGGTTCAGTGTTACACAACAGCATGCAGGCTACTTTGATCTTGTGTGTAAATGCAGGAATACACCATGACCCAGCATCTATTCTATTTGTTATAAAAATGCTACTGACACTGTCAACCCATGCAGCCAACATACTCTCAATGCAGACACAACAATATTGGGCATGATCATTTTTACTTGCACATTTGTCACCATCAAAATCTCATTCATGTGTTTTTTTTTTTGGTGTTGTTTTTTTTTGCTGCTAATCCCTCACATTGCCCTGGGCTAAAACCCTGTATAATTATTACTGATAATACTGAATATTTTTTTATTTGTAAAAGCAACTTTAATTTAGATTCAACCACAGAGAAATTAAATCTGTCTCTAGTGTGCAGGTATTTGCAAGTGTTAATGTATAATATATGCATTTTTTGCAGGCTGGAAGAACATTTGGACTTCAGAATAATCTCACTCAATAGAATATGTGTGATCTGACATTTTAATTGATATAATTCATTATGAATCAATTTAATTCCATCCATTCCTACCCACAATAAGTTTAAGATCATTGGGTATTATTGTGTTATAATAGTCAGGTAGTCAACTTTAAAACAAAACAACAGAAAAAGCAACTAAAGAACCATCTTGAGTCACATCTGCCACCTCCAGCTGCATGTCCAGCTGCAGTAAAGGGACATACTATCAGACATAAGGACAATGTCTAAATACTCTCTGAAAATGTGTCTAGATTTTTCCAAACTTATGGCCCTGAGTTGATATGTAGCAGGTTTTATACAGCAGATGCTATAGGTTACTCATCAATACGCCAGGGGTTTCAAGGTCCCATTTCTCTTATATTTTTAAACTGCTTTGTGGCACTAAATTTGTTTCATAATGGACCTCATAGAAAAGGACATGACACAATATTTGCCGACAGTCTCAGGGATTTGGATTAAACAAGTTTCATCATAAAGTGATTTTTATATAAATCTTACTGGATATACTGTGAAAGAGCTTATTACATTATATTTAAATGGGAGTAAACCTACAAAGACCCCCAGCTGTAAAACTAATACTGCCCAGATATATAAATTAGCATATAAGCAATTTAAATATTATTTAAGTAAACTTATTGACCTTTCCAAATTATGATTTTATTTTTTCAATAGTCCTTTGTCCCTCTAGATTTTTTACTCTTCGGGTCTGGATATTCCTCAGTTTCTTCATCCCTTTTTCATCTTTAAACCTGTCACAGCGAGACATTACAATAGAATTCTCTTGTCAAGTAATGTTGCTGTGATGGCTGAACAAATGCCTCGCCGATAACAACAAAAGATAGGGACCAAAACGAGAGAAAAAAAACCCTTACTCCAGTGCCCACATTCCGCCACATTCTGTGGCTTCGAGTGCCACTCAAATGACGCTCTACTTGGAGCATGGCGGCGGCCACCAGCATCCATGGTGACGAACGCACCTCAACTGTAAAATTGGGCGGGCGTGTTGACCCACGAGCTTCCGCTTCGGCCGTGGCTCCTCAGTATTCAGCCACCCAACCAGATCAGAAGCAACACCGTCTCCTCCACTCATCTCACAGTAGAGAGCCTCTCTGCCCATTTCACTCAAGTGCTCAAGGTGCGCAGCGCAGCGATAAGACAACCTGTTGACGTGTGGCACCTAACTCTATGTGTCATGGTCTAGAGTGTTTTTCATTCTGTGCTTGTCACTGTAGTGGGTGGCCAGTTGCCACACTCGATTGGTTCTCTGAGCGGACAGAGATACTTCTGCACTGTTGTCGAGAAAGAAAATGGAAAAGAAAAATCATGGAGATTCACCTACAGCCGTCTATGTTGGAGAGTGACTTCAGTGGATAGGCTGCTCTAGTTCTACTTTGACTCATCACCCAAGCGCAAAAGTGATGAATGTGGACTTGTAGGCCTATGTAGACAGACTACTGGGCACAGGGACTAAAGATGAATAGTCAGTTCTACTTTCAGCTGAGTCATCTGTGAAATCCTGGACATGGCTTCATATTTTGCTATTTTACAACTCCCAATGCTCCTGCAACACACACCTTCTTTTCCACTGGCATTATTTGCTCAGGGACTTCATTTAAGTCAATACTAATGAAAACATAAACACAGGACAGCAGGCATTTAGGACTTCATCCCTCATCCACTGAGGGAGCCGAAATCAACCAGGCTCTTATCTAAATGTTGACATTTGAACCTGAGAGTAATATCTTGAGGAATTATGGTTTTAAGCCGTCCTTAATGGTCGAGCCGATGGATTGCAATCAGCAGTCATCCTGTAGCAGCAGACTTGCTGCCCCTAGAAACATAGAGAAGTGGAGAGGCTTGATAAATAATATATCCAAAAGGGAAGGTGATATGACAGCAGGAAATTAAACACACTAATACTGGGAATGGAGGACAGGACGATCAGGACTTAATTAAAGACTTTGAAGAGTAGAGGGCATGATTTAAGGCCAGAGATATACTACTTTCCTGCTGACATCAACGATGAGCTAAGGATTATGGGGGCATGGCAACTGGGTGTGTTTCGGGAGACCTTGTGCCCTCTTATGACTCTCGTAATGAGTTGCTATTTCTGCTGTGGGATAATTACCACCCTCCACACGTTAACATGATGTAAGTGTCTGGAGAGGAGTCAGCTTTCTAATAATACATGTGTTGACAATGAGCTTTATTTCAGACCTCTGTTGTTAAAACACTGGACCTCTTAAAAGGGACTAAACAGAAAGACATTCATGGTTTTTTATAGGCAAAGCCACCGCTGTTTAATTATGTCCAAGTAAGTACCAGCATCTTTCTTAGTTGGACATCCGTCTTGTTTTACAGTAGCTATTTAATAGAGATGCACTACACATGACAGATGTTGGGGTGAACCGGACAATCTCTCAGAGAAACTACAGGTACAATCTATTACACAAGAGAAATGAAGGAAAAGGGAAATAAAAACTCTCTCTCTCACTCTCTCTAGTACTCTCTCTAAGCTTTTAACAGCTGCATCGTACATCTCTCTGGGGGGGCTCATGAAAAGGTGGCTCAGGCGGCTATTCATCTTTGGTGACATGTTTATTTTTATTTACACTTTCTGTACGGCTATTCAAGCATAATTTTCTTTGCAACTGCACGTGTTGCCATGGTGTGTGGTGACTGATATTGGAATGCAATTGAGTTTTCTCAACCTTTTTGCACATGGCCACAGATGCTGAGTGAAATCATCAAAGCATATGAGAAAATTCCAGTAATATATTTACCCTGGATTGAAAAGTGAATTGCTTCTATGTTTTTTGTATTACATGCTGCTACAATATGCTACAATAATAATAAATAGTAGTAGTAAGAAATTATGAAAGAATATGTTGAAAGAAATACTGAATTCTACCCTGGTGTTGGATCCTGCTGTGATGCTTTTAGGCATACAATCATAGCATTTTTTCCACTTCACTGATGTTTCAGTTTGTCATCTGCATGTCAGGCTTTACGATTTGTATTCCGTGGAACTCCAGCAGTGGCGCCACAGTCTTTGAAAAGCTTTCATGTGAGTGAGAAATTTGTTGCTGTTAAGACTGACTCAGGTTTTGTTAAAATCTTAATTTTTCAAAGGTGGAAGCGTCTTGCTGTGGCACATTCAGGATAATTTAGTAAATCCTCCTAAACATTTTAAGATATGTTTATCAAAGCAGACATAATGCAATTCTGAGGCTGAGTTAAGCAGCTAGGAACAATCAACAAATGAAAAGACCACTAATGCTAATATCTTTCTCATTGGACTCTCTTCCAGTTCCACATATCTTCCACCCAACTGGTCCCCTTTCTCTCTCTACCTCTTTTTCCTACCTTCACTCCCCCCTCCCATAGATAGTGGATGTAAGGTTGATAAATGGAGCTAATTGTTTTATGGCATGGCTGGCCTGATGCTGGCAGCGCAATCAGGCTGAATGAGGAGGCCTTGGGGAGGCCATTACCCTTCCTATTGTTATAAAGGACAGGAGGACGAGGCTAGGCCAGTGCACTCTTGAGGGACTGGGTCACTGACAGAGACCCTCTAGCACTGTACAGTGTTGCAGCTTCTGAAAAGACACATGTATACAAATGTACATCATATTTAGAATGAAAGATTTGTGCAGTTCAAATTGTCCCCAGTGCAATTTGTGTAATGACTTTCACAACTCTACTTTCATCAGTAAGTAGCATAAAGCATGATTTAACCCGCTTCATTCACGTTTAGTTAGAAATTTAAAGCTGCCCTAACCAATATTTTTATAATGGCAATGGATAAAATGATTACTTGTTAGGTGAAAGAGGTCACAGGATGAACCCACAGAGAATTATTACCCAAATCTGCAGTTCCCCTTAGCCCACCAGAGCTTTTGAGTGTCTTTAACTCATTCTTTTAATGAATAATGAAATAAGATATTTCCCTAAAGGCGCAGGGCACAAAGGGGGTTGTTCTTTGTGTGTTTTGGATGTAACATAATTAAAACCAATCACAGTGTCATCTCCCATTCCCTTTAAATGCCAGGTGCGCTTAGTTTACCAAATGTTTTGTGCACCTACCTATGTAACGCATCTTACTATCTGAAAAATTTGCCCTTTAAATTGCAGGAAAATATTGCGCCATTGACTTTAGACTAGCAATCGCTTTCCGCTGGCCACACCTAATTTTAAGATTAACACGCCTATGAGTGCACAGATAGGCTAAAGTCTGTTTGTTTTTTAAACAACATGGGCGCTGGGCAGAAAAATAACAACTACGTTGGTTGGTAAATAGCAAAGCTACGCTTTGTGTTGTGCTTTGCACCGGGTGTAAGATAGGGCCCAAACTGTAGCAGACATTTTGACAAGATTATTATGAATTCACACTATACCAGCCCAGAATGACACCTTATGATTTACAACCAATGCCAATGTTCAATGCCAATATTTATGTAGCAAAGCAGAAAGCAATGGTCTTGTATGGGTGTGTAGCAATGATATTCATGAGACTGTAGTTTTTGGTCCATCGCAGACAGACTACCATGTTTCCTTAATCTTAACCATTAGGTTAAAGTGCCATACAGCCAACTACATTTGCATAGATGTAGGTATACTTTGTAATTTCTAAGGATCATTACTTGCTGCCTCAGCATGAATATGAAAATATGTGACTTAGAACATATGGTGGCTACTTACGAATCACTGTTGACAAATTAAATTAATTATTTATGTCTTAAGTTGAACAGGTTGTAATCACCTGATCAAACCAATTTTTGATTAAGTCACATGGTTATGTCATTTTTTTCAGATTTTCAGATTGTCATTATTCTACAGTTTGCAATACATGTACAGATAACTCCGTGGTAGATAAGGCACCAACTTCCCAAGAAATAACCATGTAGCACCTTTGCTGCTATTTTAATAATGACAGCAAGTAGGAAAGGGTATTGCAATTGGAGCCATTATGTCCCTGATGTGTGGAAGGCTCTTCTGAATTACTTTTTTCCTAATTTTTTTTTTACACATTTCTATCAAGGGTAAAGTCAACAGAGCAAAGGTTGCTACACACTGCAGGCATCTGCAGTGGCAGTAGGTGCATTATAATCAGAGCTTTCTGAGTCCCCATCAACTATTTTTATGCACACTTGAATTTGAGCCAAAGAAAATCTAAAGGTAAACATCAGGTTCATAAAAAGTTCATACGCTTAACTGAGATAGAAAAGTTGTCATAGTGATAAAGAGAAGATGTGCTAAAGTGAGATTGAAATAGTTTTTTGAACAAATGAGGCCAAGTGGGATTTCTGGCAGTGTATACACAGCACACAGTAACATTTATTCACCTCTTACACTCCTCACCACCACTGCTTACTCACTGATTCATATATCATGAATAATTATTTGAACTATTTGAAAGAACGCATAATAAAGTGTTACAATGTTCAAAGGTGAGTTACTGGTGCTTATTTGATTACATATTCTTATATAATCTTATGGGACCCTCTCCTCTGATGGAAACACAGGTTAGTGTGTACTGTCCCGCGTCCCATTTTTGGAAATTCTTATCAAATTTGTGCTACAACAGAAATGTGCTCTGCCATGTTATAATGTCAACAGTGACTGCACAACTGCCAACTGTCTGGGGTCCAAAAACCCGGCCTGTACCGTAGCAAAGTCCAGCTCCACTGCCAAAATACAGCATCAGTTGGCTGCATTGGAAAACACTGCTCTCTCAGTTTATAGCCAATCTGAGCTGGGGTCAGGCTTTGTATCACCTGGACAGTAAAGAACATGGCACAGGCTGTGCACCAGACTGGGAAAACTAGGTTTTCTGGGTGATAAAACGCTTGTATTTCCTGACCAAACACATTCATTTCCAAGTTAAGAGTGGAAGTCTGGTCTCAGGTAGAAATTCAGTTTGCCCAAAAACGTTTTGGGCAAACTGAAACAATTTCACCTGACTGTGACCAATGGCAGAGTCTGATTCCTGTCAATGGTGCAGCAGTTACTAACCATTATTAGCTATGGCACTTTCCACACGCTAGTGCTGAGAGCCAGTAGAGAGGTTCTCACCAGGGACAGCCACAGGTAGTGGTCTATTTAGTCAGGTGCAAGACAGACAGGAGATTGCACCTTTGTCACTGTGGGGACATGGCAATATTAGCAGGACTGACAGAAATTAGAAACAATTACACTGATTTGCTGTGAACTATCTGATTAAGATCTGACCCCTGTTTTTGACATGAGGGTTAACGTGATTCCAAAAAAACTATCAACACAACACTTTAGCAGTACTTTAGCTAAACTGGGCTCTGTGTCCCTATTTTGGCCCAAATTCGGGTGTTTCACTTGTTTTTTTCTTCTTCCTCCTCATCTTATAGCTTGCATTGGCTAAACATTTGCATTAGTGCCCTTTGCAGTCAGCCAGAATGTATCGTGTCAACTGTCTGCTCGAACCACTGCGTTCTAGGTACCAGAGCAGGAGGGTCTCGGGCATATTACATATCAAATACTGCTATTTGCCATATAACCATGCATCCACAGAGATGCATGGTTCATGATTAGCTGTTTCATAAAACTGATTCTTGTATTTCACCCTTTGTTTCTGTTACTTGTCATAGGAAAAATGATTTCCTCCTTCCCCAGTTGTGTTCATGTCCTTGTGTACTTACAGTTGCTGCAGAACAATGATTCTGGATTTAACCATGGTAATCTCTCCCCTAAGAGACATCTGAACAAGAACATTTTTAGTCCCATTTTGGCATTGTGTTTCAGCTTTCGGTTCCAGCAGAAATGTGTTTTAGTGTCCTTCCAGTTTGGCCATTAATGTTTGTGTAAGGCTCAGTTGCACTCCTGTAAACCCAACACACAAAGTGCTGCTGCTGCCAAGAGAAACACAAGTAGACCACCTTTCCTAGCACACCAACAGTGGAAATGCCGAGTTCCTTCCAGCTGTCCCTGCCTATCCAGATCGAGGCCACACTTTCCCTCAACGCAGTTTTCTCCAATCACTGGAGCCGATTACAGACATAGCTCATCAGTTTCACAATGGCAGTGGATATGAAGGGAGTTGGTTTGTCACGGGGCAATCAGTGCCAAATGGAACCTCTTCAAGCTTTGGTTCACTCTTGCACATTAGTTAACCACGGTTGTCTTGTTCCTCTAACAAGTCCCCAGCACCATTTGGTTCTCAAAGCTCACTTTGAAAAGAAAAAAAAAAAAAAGAAAAACTAACTTATGTGTGATATACATAAATGTTTGTTTGTTTGTTCTTCTTTGTTGTCTTTTTTTGGGGTTTTTGTACATGTGTGTAAGTACTGTGTTTTGTGTATTGAAAGCAATGGAAAAAACAGAGTCAAATTGCTTGTGTGTAAACACATTCATGGCCAATAAAGCTGATTCTGATATACATAACAATATTAAACAGAAATATGTGATATAACTCTAAAAGCTTTTTGTGTTAATTTGATCTCACCTTCTTCTTCTTTTCTTTTCGGCAGAGGTGAAATTTAGGATTAAAAATACACTACCAGATGGTGGACACGGGAATAATGCTAATAAACTTAACAGCCTCAGTACAATGAGTTCAGAACCATGGCTGTGGTGATAAAAATCTCAGTTTGAGTTTGACATATAAAGAAATTCATTGCAACGGCATTTTCTTTGTGAGACAAGTTACTAACAGTTGTCAAGCTAGGTACCAGTATGTAAGTGTGAATTTCCTGTGAAAATGTCTGTATTAACTTTGTGGGTAGAGGCAATTATCGATGGTTCCTTTCCCTGTAGACTGATAAGGTGGCCGAGCTGACAGATGGATTGCTGTGCTCTGCATATCTAGGGTTGGAAACATTGATCTCTGGGATTAATGCTGGCCCCAGAGGAGGTGATGGCAGTCAAATAGTGTTTCTGTAATTATACATTTACATGAAGCTACTATCTTGAAAGGTGCTGACACACACACTTCAGTGTTGCACAGCTACTCAGGTGGGAGAAGAATAGTATTTTTCCCCCCTCACTTATTATAATATTACTTTGCAAGATGAAAATGACCAATCCATTCTTCACAAATCCAATGATTTAATATAGTTCTAAAAGATTTATGGAATCTTTTTGTGTGCAACAACATCAAATTTACGATCCCAGGTCAAAACTCAGCACTAGGTTGGGAACACCCAATCACTATTTTATAGTCGAAATGGTTGCTGATATATTGATAAGCTCACTTTGAAATTCACCAGACTGTTATTTAAGCTGACCTACCTGATTCAGTACATAAATTTGTCACGCTCGCCATCATTTTCCAACTACAGCCTAAAGGATTTAAGGCACATGACTGCCTGGCAACTCCAACAGCAAGCACTGAGATCAAAGAGATGGATCTCACAAGCCAAATATTATAATGCTCGGTTTGTCTGGAGTGAATGCAGAGATCAGTCCAGGAGACTTTGTAGTGCAGAGCAGGTGCCCTCATCCCTTCTATGAGGGGAGGATGAAGCTGTAGGTTTCAGATCTTCACATGCTGGTTGTGCAGTGTTGTCTCATATTGAATAAAGACAATTGGCTGACTGGTGGAGTCGTTATAAAAAGAGACAAAAAATACACTTTACTTGTTTAAAAGTAATCTTAATATATATTTGCCCTTTGGGATGTCCACATTTGTATTCATGGATTATAATAAACCATAAAGAAACTATAGCAGCCTTTTTTTTGTGTGTGTGTTTTTCGGTAGGTATTGTGAGTCACTGAACATAAATGTACCACAGATTCTTAAGATGAGAGTAATTTGGTGCAGTATGAATGCAGCAGAACTGTTGCCAATGATGTGCTAGTTGAATAATTGATGTTGGTGTTTGCTTCTATTAATTGGCGTAGGGGCAGCTAACACTGATTCCTGTGAAGGACAATGATGCAGAGGCTAAAGATAAGCCTTCTCAGTAATTACTATTGACATTGCTTTAAAGGTAAGCCATGAAAGAGTTCCTATTGGGTATTGGTCGTTTTTTTTCTCAACGATTATACAATGGAAGAAAAAATGATAATTTCAGTTAAACAACAAGAGCTAGAGTCAAATTAAAAGAGATTTACAGAAAATACATGATTATACGTTGGTCACACTGGTTGTCAGTACAAATTCCTTCTAGACTTCTCACAAGTACAAATCAATAAATGGACAGATGAGGAGTAAAAAATTAAATTACCCACAATACACCAGGGAAATGTGTCAAAAGTGACTAAAGTGAAAATGTGACACTAATCATTTCACTTTTTTGTCCAGTGCAAACAAAAATAATGTCTGTAGTTGGGTACAAAAGTACAAAACAGCTTTTTCTCTGAAAAAAAAAATAATCTTTTTTTTCTGGGGCAGTGAGGTTGGGAAGAGTAAGAGAGTCAGAGTTCACAGCCATGTTGTGACTAAAGCCTGAAACATACCCTGAATAAGTATTAGCGGGTGGGGAATTGATCCACATAAGTATCAGGGTTTTTCTTTTTACGTTTTTGTAATCGTTTTTTTAATGCCTGAATCGATATAATTTACATTGGGTTGCGGCTCTGCACCTACTCATAGAACTGGAGTTACATCCGGGTAACTACTAGTTTATATGAAGTCTATGATATATACACGTGCAGGGTCCCCGATCCGGAGCCCACAGTGTTGATGTGGTTTAAGCAGAGTAGGCCCACAGAAAGGACATTAAACAGTGAAACTTACCGACACGGGTCCGACAAGCGGATTAGGCTTCGGCTGGTAGTTGGCAGCATCTTAGGTTATCTGCAGTCATGCTAAAAACAAGTCGGGTTACTCTAGCAGCGAATCCACTTGCAATCGCAATACTTGTAGAATTGCAATACTTATCGAATCAACACCCAAGTATCGTGAAAGAAACGAATCGAGAGAAAAGTGTATCGTCTCAGCCTCAGTAAGTATACATACGCAGATGCTTCAAGCTACACAAAATAGATTTTTACTCCTTGTTCATTGTTCATTTAGAAGTGTGTCACCTGAAATTCTTAACATGGCACTGATTTGAACTGCAGTTTCCCTGTCACAAGCATCACTGTTTGGCACAGTGGGGTAGGCAACAAGATGAAGCTGTCTTCTTAAATCTGTGCTTCAGATCTGTCTCTTAGAGTCATGGCTGCTTGGTTTGATGAGTCTCTTGCTGTACTGGACACAGGTGTACTAGCAAGGCCTAGTATCAAAACAATATATAATATGTTATATAAGAGGTATAAGGACTGAGTCGAAGCATCTTGCCATGAGCCCGTTCACTATTTTGATCACTGCTGTTTGTGAATGTGTTTTTTAAATGACATACGCCGCTTAGTCCAAATATTTGTCAGTTGTGTGCAGACGAGCAGAAACACACACACACACAAGCAGACAGAGAGAGAGAACGCGAGAGAGGGATCAGCTGACTGTAAAGGAAGGAATCTCTGTCTGTCTGTCTGTCTGTCTGTGTAAACGTGTCTATGACTGTCCTTCGCATATGGCCAGTTCTCAACAACGCTGCAAGCTGCACGTCCGAACAGGCACACGTTCAGAACCAGCGCGCCCCCGAACAGGCACTGCTCTAGTAATTTAAATGTATTTCCTTGACGCTGTGTGTTGTACGGAATGCGCCGGGAGTGTCTGGTCATTATGTTGTTAAATTTCTGCTTGGATGAGCAGAGCATCCTCGTAGCTGGGCTTTAGGTAGGCTGCAGCCCACCGAATGATAGGGCACTGGGAGGCAGTGAGGTGAAGTGGCTCATATCACACTCAGCTGAAGGTCCCTTTCCTGTCAAGCTTGATATACAATCATCTGTCATCCTGTTGTAGTGATAGGTAATGCCAATTATTCTACCAAATATGCATGTATCAGACTAGGTGACAGAAAATAGTAATCAAGGCCTGCTATGAGACATCCAAATAGTGTGCATTGCTCACATCAGATGCAGTATGACTGGAATAGACAGTTGGGCAGGCATTTGAGGCTGATGTTATTGACAACTGAGTGAGATAAACTAAATTGATATTGTTCCAACATTTTTCTTGATTGTGTTTTGTTTATGTTTGCCTTTGGACCTGCCCCATTAACTCATTGTCCCTGTTATTATGGTGCAGTACCACTGCCATGTGTGAGGCATATGCTTCCATCAAACTCTCATTAACCTTGTGTCTGAATATGTCCTGCATGGTGAGATTACTCTCCGAGATTCCCCTCACACAACAGAGCGGCCATTTACAGCTCGATGATGATTAACAGTCCAAACAAACAGTTGTCCTCCAGACTGAGCTCAGACAACTGTGACTGCAATGTGTTCTTCAGGTGCTGGAGAAAAACAAAAGCATACAATAATTTTGTTCTCAAAGTGGAAAAGATGGTATTCATTTTTTGCCTCAGTAGCTAGACTGGGTTGTCCACTCACTGCTGGGTTGGCGGTCCAATGCCCCGGCTCTCTGTCCATGTGTCGAAGTGTCCTTGAGCACATGAAACCCCAAGTTGCTCCCTGGGAGCCCACAGACTGCCAACTTCTCCTAATGTATAGGATGTGTCAAATGAAGAGACAAATTTTGTTTCAATATATGTAAAATGCTGAGAAATTACAAACAAGGCTGAAATGCTTAAGCCCTGATTCTTCTTCTTCTTTTACTTTAAGTCTATAAGGCCTGATTGCTTCTGACAGTGATTCATTTGACCAATTAAACTGCACAGTGCTAAGCATTTTTTCCTTTTCTGGGGATTTTCATTTGTGTAATTCTTTTTTTATAAATGCCAACTGTACTGCTCCTAATCTGGCCCCTTTCACAAATGTGACACTGGTGCACCTCCACGGCTTAGTACTACTCCTCAGGAAATTAACAAAAATCTGTAGGTCATGCCCCACAATTCAGCATGTCAATATGTCTTATACAAGCAAACATTTGAACATGAATTGGCTTGGTTTCTTGCAGACATAATTGCCTCACTCGACTTGATGAGAAGATGAGCTTCTACTGCAGGGCCTATGTATGTATAATAAAGTGCTTGTTGCATAGAAACTCTTGCCTGCTAATAGGCTAATAATTAAATCAATTTGTAGACAAAAAAAATAATAATTTAAATCTTAAATGTAACACGTTTTCAGAAGTTAAACAAAAAAATGTCACAATTCTCCACTAAAAAAGTAACCTATATACTAAAGGGCATTTTGAACTTTGACAGGTTTTGTGCCCACTGCATTTACATTTTATGCAATTTCCATAAAATGCACTGCTGTTTCACACTCAATAGAATTTCCTCACATTTGGATTTTCTCACAGATGGCCTATGAAGAGGTCCATTAACACAGAGAAAAGCTGAGCTGAGTTTTAAATGCTATAAGAAGGAGAGCCATCTATTTTCATCGAAGGGCAAAGGGTGGAAGGTCAGCAATTACACAGCAATTGGTGGGTCTAACTCCGCTTTCCTCTGACAGTAAATAGGTTATGTGCATATACAAAATCTGAATTGATGAAATCAAGCAATTTATGCCACACCATTTAAAATTTAAATTGACGTGGATAAATGGGGTGAGGGTCTTCCAAAATGGTGAGCTATCTGTTTGCATTCATTATGGGTCTAATAAAGTTTGCTGTCGTGCCAGCATGTGATTAATATTTGTTTTAATTCCATTCAAGCTCTGAGTTAACACACAGCAATCAATATTTAATGTTTTCTGTGAATATTCATAATTGCGCTGTGAGAGAGTAATTGGTTAGCAGCACAATGGCCCACATTCTCTCGGTGTGTGAAAAAGGAAAAGTAAACATTTCTGCCATCTATTTCAGGAAAGACAGAGCTGTGTTTTTGCAGGCATCAACACACTGAACAAGTTGTGGGTACGTGTTTAAGCAAGAAGTCGAGTTAGAAGTCAGGGCAACATATCCCATTACAGGGAAAAACAATAAGATTTTTATTTATATTTCAATATCGTGGTAAGAGTTGGCATGTCATTGCTTTTAAAAGCATCATCACATTTTTTTCAATAGCCAAAAGAAGGCTTTATTATTTTTTCTTATACTCTGGCAACAGTCCAGCTAAGACTTCCTAATGAAATGTATTTTATGCAAAGAGAACTTAAGATGAGCTGACTTTACAATTTTACTTTATGTGAAGCTGCCCTCAGAGTCCAAGGTTAAGTGAGGCAAAATTAAATGAATATTGCTGTATTGTTTGTCTCAAAATTCACAGATGACGGGGCGGGGGGACATTAACTATGGAGCTTTGGGGAGAGCAACCGTCTCCATATTACACCACTGATCAGTTCACATCATAGTAATGCTCCAATTAAATGAATGAAAATAGTAAACCAACTCAGTGGCACAGTTTCATATTTTCTTTATTTTTCTAGCTAGGTCAGTGGGGGAGGAAGTGTTCAGGTCCTTTACTTAAGAAAACGTACTAATACCACATTGATAAAATACTCTGCTACAAGTAAAGGTCCTGCATTGAAAACTGTTACTTAAGTAAAAGTATGTAAGTTTAATCAGGTAAATGTACTCAATGCAGAAAAATGTTCCATGTAACTTTTATATTATACTGTATATCATATCATAGATATTATTACTCATGCATTAATGTAAAAGCAGGATTTGTTGGGATGGAGCTCATTTTGAACTATTTTGTATTTGACTGCAACTAATGATGATTTTTATTATGGATTAATCTGCTGATTATTATCTCAAAGGAGACACCTTCACAATGCAATTGTTTTGTCCAACCAAAAGTCCAAACCTCAACATTATTAAAAATACTTTCAAATTATTAAAATAATTCAAAGGCACTCTCTTCTTTCTTATCGTAACAAAGTTTGGCCTTGTAAAGAAACAGTATATCTCTGGCAAAAAATGAGACAGATGAGAGGTGAAGATTATGATTATTGGATTATGCACAAAGCATGCTTCTGCATTACAACTTCAGTGTAATTAAGCCATTACTCATGTTATGAGGCTAGAAGATAGTCACAAGGGACTTTGGTGATAGTTTCTCATTAACTGTTTCCTTGTTAAACTTTGCTTGCCCTTTGTCTTACATTTGATGCTGAATTATAGAAACATAATTAGAATATGTGGCATAATAAAGCATTAGATGTTTATTGAATCATCTACTAACTTTGAGCTGTCATCATATTGCTAATTAACCTGAATGTTCGCCAGCAAAACAATACTTTACCATAACAGCCATGGAAATAGATTGACTACAACTGCACAGTTTACTCAAATGGACATCACTGCTAGTGGACAACCTAATCACATTGGGAAGTATAACATCTTTACTTTACGTGGGTTAAACATGGGTTAATAACAAATTAAACAAGGAATAAGATTATGGACCACCGTAATTTGAAATTATAAAAGTCATCAAAGGAATTGTTCATGAGCATTTATTTAAAAGACCAGTATGCATATCAAAGGATGTGAAACACTTCTTTGTTTGTGTATGCTTGCACACTGTGAGAGTGAAGGTACTTCGTAAAAAAGTTCAATTTCATACAGACTTTGGTCTCTAATGGGGCTTTATTGCCTTAACCAAAGAATTTTATTTGCACATATTTAGCCAATCACAAAAAGCTTCTCTATCGCTCTGTGCTCATTGCAAGCATAGTTTAACACTGTATACAAGTCTAAAACTTTTTAAGTAATGTCTGGCTTGTCCAAGTCTGATCAGTGTCATTGATTTCATTTGTCTCAAAAGATTTGGTCTGGTTTCACGGCTCTTTCTGCAGTGTTGTGTTGTGCCACACTCCAAACATGTGTCTTGAATACCCTGAACAAAAGTGTAACTGCAGAGTTAACCAATTATGAGAAGACGGCATTGTCAGAGTATTTCCTGATAAACACAATTCCATGCTGGCTACAGGTTTTCTTCTGGTGTTACTAATGATACATTCCACCGCAAACTGAGATGAGAAAATGGAGAAGTTGGCAACAGTGGGTTATTAGAGCTGTTTTTGTCGTAACTGCTTAGTTCCGTATACTGCTTAGTTTCAGTATGAGCATGGTGGGAAAGACTAATGGCCTCACAAAGGCTTTGTCCGTCATATTATGGCCCTGTCTAAAGTCTGACAGTCATCACCCAGTGTCAAAGGTCTGGTGTGGTCTGTTTAATCACAACTGTGATGTTGCATTATAAAATAGTACACCATGAAGCGCTGCATTGCACAGGGTGGGGACAAGCATGCCGCAACTGCTATGTGGCAGCGACAGCAGGGTTTTAAGCCCAGGTGTAGTTACTCTTTAAAGACTAATTCTTCACTTTGTCATCTTTTCACCCCTGAGGGAGAGATGAGCAGCAGGCCCCTGCTGCTGCCCCTTTCAGAGCCTACATTCCAGCGGGCAAACAGGTTTTTAATGTTGAGTGCAGAAAGTTCCCTCTGAGGATTGATCCTCAGGGCATTGTCTGCACTCTCTTGTCTCCTTGTAGGGAAAAGAATGGCAGGTTAGCCACACCTCTAGGAGCCTGGTCAAAGACAGGCTTGAGCATAGCAAGCTCATATGGAAAAGCCAGCCCAAAGCCTTTGAGATCAGTGAATGAAGGCAAGGCGCCAGCCCATTTGAGACATACGATGCATGCTGTCCTCAACTGACCAGCACAACAAGGTGCAACAACTACCTCTGGATATTAAAGCCAATGTAGCATGTTTCATACTCAACTGGTCAGTTTCTATATACAAACTCACTCCCACTCCAACCTGCCTTCACTTTTGACTCTCATCTGCATACAAACTAAGTGTTCACTTTGATAGTGGTCAATAATCTAGTGAGGGGAAAACAGAGAAAAAGACAAAATTATAAAACAATTCTAATTAAAAATCTTTAAATTGAGCATCACGCATTAGATCAAGCATTTCAACCAACATTGCCTTTTAAGTAGTTCAGATATTTGTGCATTTACTTGAGGCTTATCAAAGACTAAATGTGGATATTGTTGACACTGGCTCCAATTAGCGTTACAGCAATCTCCTTGCTATATCAAATTTTTTAAGGGGGCCTTCTGTGAGATAGAAGGATACGTATAAATAAACATAAAAGAGGGCTCCCCACATGATTACAGAACTAGAGTTTGTCTGTTTTTTCAGCAAGGTTACGGAACAACTACCGGCCCGATTTTTATGCAACTTCGTGGAAGGGTGTAGCATTGAGCCAAGGAATAACCCATTCAATTTTGGAGTGGATCCAGATCCGACTCACGAACAAACAATAATAACGAATCCCACTCACGTTGTGCTTGCAGATTATGCATATCAAAGAAGACTGGGTTATTGACCCTGGCGTAGGTCTGCGCTCACTGAGTGCCCTTCTAGTACTTTTGTGCAATTCTGCAGTTAACAATACATCTATAAAACCAAAAGGAAAACCTGAAGAGATAGATAAAAGTCCATATTTGTCCTCCTGAAAGACAGAGAAAGAAGGCAACAGAAAGGAGAGGAGAACCAGAGACATAGAAGCATTTTTCATATCCAGCTGCTCAGGTACAGTATATTAGACAATGTGGAGAAGAGGGCTTGGCGACCCGTGTCCCCCACCTTTCAAATCCCATCTCCCTCAATGAAATCAGGTGTCAAGGTTTGCAGAGGATGTAGTGAAAACAAGCCAAACTCGATCACGGCTGGAGCTGTCACAGCTGTTGAGAGAGCCGATAAAATAACCTAATAAAGAAGAGAGAGTTGTCTTCTCTGTACTGCCATTGTGGACAGCAAGGCAGAAACATTTTACAATGGCATCCGTGCATGAGATTGTGATAAACTTGCTGAACAATTTAAAGCACTTGAGTAAATCTGTTTGGTGTGTTGAACAATTTGGGAACCAGCATGGAAAGTGTTGTGTTATACTGTTATAAAATAGAAAATGGTTGTTTTGACACCAATGTTCCAAACCAATGATAATGGAAAATTTTGATGTATTTGAAAGGTACCGAATTGATTTTAAATTAAAGGAGAGATTGCTCGCCAATAAACAGTGATGTGTTGAACTGCTACAGAAGAAAAAAACTATTTCAGAAATTAATTATTTAGATTTTAAATGTAGAAAAGAAAGTCTTTGCTCGGAAAAACATCCGCAGTTATGATTTTAGGATTGAAACATGCTTCTTTTATAAAGCGCTCCAGTAATCTAAAAACTACAAGACTTCACTATCATGACAGTAGGATTGCAGGCTGGGGACCCTTAAGAGAAAATTTGTTTTCCTGTAATTTCACCTACCTTTCACATATTTTTTACGTCTGAATTCTTTTTTCTCTGCTGTATGACAGGATATAAATTAGTAGTCTACAATTTTAAAGTGTCTCCGTATTAGTTGTGGAGTACTTCCGTTAATTCTGAACCATTACCTTAAAATAATCTAAACTAAGCAACTGTCGTAACTATAGTAAGAAGGCTAAAGTCAGTTCTCCAGGTTACTGTGTGAGTACTGTGCTATTTGTATTAAAGTTTTGGGTCTCTTTTAAGGAAAACGTTTAAGTGGTGTTGGTGTATAAATAATACTGCAATTTACATGCATTTATTTATTTTGTTAGACTACTATTAATCTGGAAAGCCTGATAACCAATTCCATTATTATATAATTTATTAAATTGATCTAAGTATTAGTGCCCACCTCTGAAATCAAACCCTCTGGGACTGATGGTTGATATTCTGCATCAGCACCAAGTAGAAAATGCCAAATTATTTGATATCTTGAGTGTGAAGAAGAAAGTGTCAATATTGCACGCATGTGCATGTCAGACCACTCAGACTTTTGTGTATATTGACCATTAGACTAAAGACTAAAGACAGTCATTGGCTTATATTTGAATCCATATCCAGAGGGCATGTCGTGCCTCTGTTCCCCCCTCCTGTTTGCAGCGATAGGTCATAGCTCTGTTTTATTTCTTTTGTCTTGTTATTCAGTCTTATTTCCTGTTTTATTTTGTAATAGTCTCCTCTTGACTTGTTTAGGTTGCTTCACTTCTAGCCCTTGTTTGCTTTTCAGGCCTGCGTGATTTCCCTGATTGGTTTCACATGTCCTTCATCATCCCTCCCTCCCAAGTGTATTCAGTCTATTTGTTCCTCTGTCTCTCTGTCAGTTCGTCTTAGTTTGAGGTTGGTTTCTGTCCTTGTGTTCTCCCAGAATTTTGATGCCGTACCTGGATCCATATTTTCACAAATCCCACTCCCTATCATCATGCAACTTGTCTGTGTCTGCGTTTGGGTCCTACCCCTGTGTTCCCTGGCAACGAACCCTGACAGGGCAGGCCCCTGTATTAGTTTTACTGCTAAACTTTGAAAGTTGTACCATCTTGTCTGCTATTGTTTCCTGGACCCTCATGGGGGCTGTCCTCTCATAGATTGACCAGAAATGATGGATAGCACTGCAATCTGTCATCCACCGTCATTTCCCTCTCTGAACGTATCCTCCTCTGTCCCTCTATCCTGACACAGTACGATAGTCACAGGTGACACAACTAATATCATATGTCACCTGTCACCTCACTGTGTGAAATGCAAAGGAAGGGGATTGATTTTTGACTCATAGTTTCCTTCACAATGCCTTTACATGTCATTTGATGTAATTTAATGTATCCATTGTAAAATGGTCAATTGCCTGTGAATTATATAAATTTGAAGTTATACATTAAGAATAAAATCAGGTATTATACAGATTTATTGTTACAGATTAAATAAAAAAAAATTATCAAAGAACTGATTTTACAATATTTGTACTCTAACAGCAGGTTTATGTGCTGCAGTGCTGACATTTAATCTGTAATACACAAAATATGCTCTTAATTTTCAATGCCAACACTATGGAATCAATTAAGGGATAAAAAGTACATCAGCATCATAAAGTATAGACATAATATTTGGTAATAATTTATTTCTTCTTGTAACCCATTTGTTAATTTGACGTCATGCTGGCATCCAGTTTAACGTGTCAGAAAAAGCAAACATGATCCCTTTCAAATTATAATACAGCATTGAATTAATTCATGTGGCGAGCAGTCTGACGTGCGCACCTAATTCAGGCTCGTCCTTAACTGCCCTTTATTATGTTATAAGCTGATACTTGTTCACAAATTAGACTCAAGCGGTGTCATTAATTATGGGCTAAGATCAATTGTTATTTTAGCCACTAGTCTGACTTCAGCACTAAGAGAGGGTTGAGGATGGTGAGGAGGCAGAGGATGACACCACAAGGCCATAACGAGTTGTGTCTTACCCATTAATCAATGCCTTCCACACAATTTGCTGTCTGTGAATTGGGACTGACCTGTCTCAAGGGTCACTTGCCAATTTTCGGCTGCAGTCAGCCCGCATCACGCTGAGCTCTGTGCTTATGCCCAGTGTTCCTTTTGAGTGATCCCATCTTTAAGATCATGGCTGCCGCATTCCTCTCTCTGTGAGGGTGATATCATTCTCACTAAAGGCACTCGGCACTGGGGATTTAAGGAGGTTATTTACCACTGCTAATGGTGGGTGGATAGGTATAGGATGATTGTGTGTACGTCTTATGGTTTTGTTCATTCATGTGTAGCACCATTTCCTATGCAAAATGCATTAAGAAACTGCAGCATACTGTTGATAGCTGAAAAAGACCATTTCCCAGAAATGCTACAACTCAATAGGATGCATAATGTTGCAGTGGTGTCAATGATATTGTCTCAGAAAGCTGTTGGACTCTAAGGAGTTTCATCTTTCATCTCCCACAATTATGAAAACAAAAAAAAATACTTATAACACAACTATTTTTGTGTAACCATTACAGATTTTTTTCACAGAAGACACACACTACTGCTGATGCAATTGACCATTCGCTTTGTCGGTCCCCTTAGTTACTGTTGCTATGAAGCTATGAATATAAATATGCACTTGATGGCTACATACACATTGTGCTAAAACACTGGAGCTAATGTCCCAGACACAGAGTCAGTATCCTTACCGCTCGATGACCCAGCTAAAGATATTATTTAGCATAAATGCTTATTCATTTTTACTTTTAGGTTGAGGACTAAGTGATGTATTCTTATCTTAAGTAAAATTGGCTGGAGTTGCTGGACAATAAACCTCCTCAAAACCATATAAAGAGCAGGACAGAGTCACTAAGTTAGTTAGCAGGCCATGCAAATGATTGCAGCTTACATCAGAACAGATGAACAGCACAGTTTAATAGATTTCTGACACTTTCGCTTTTTAGATTTTCGGTTTTGGAAAGGCTAAAAGACACCACCCTTAATTCCAAATATTGTTCTAACTAGAGCCCCATGCACCCCGCTTTGACATGTGGACAAATCCAAAGCTTTACAGGCATGATGTTCCTGGTTACGGTTGCTAAGCTGTGATTGGGTTCATGGCAGGGGTTTAGTGAGTTTTTTTTTTTTTTTTTGAGGGACAGCTCAGATAACTGCTAAGTCTAAAAATATGACACACTAACCCTTCCACATCAACTTTGAGAGCCAATTATAATCTCATATTAAATTTATTTCAATTTATAGCTCTAATTCAATGCAGTAGGCACAATCTAGCTATCACAAATTTAACTGAGGTGTCTCACCTGGTGCCGAGAAGTGCTTTCTCTCTCCAGGTGAAAAGTCAGTCACAAAAAGCGGATATTTTGTCTGCAGAGTATAGACCTATATACTCATACATTCCAGACTTTCACTGCTTCAGGATGCAATATGAAACAGCATTTTTGGGACTGACAGACCAAAAGTATGATTTATACAAGCTGCTTGCGGTCGCAACTAAAAGGGACCTTTGATATCAGTCCTACATGGCCAACCAAATCACCTCTATTGCATCCATCAGAAGAGCAGTGTGGGGTACAGGTCCACTCTGGCCTCTTGCCATTACATCCCTGTTGGTGGAGTAACCTGCCAGCTTAAAAAAAAAAAACATAATTGCCCACTGGTTTTTTTTTCTGCCTCCTCTCCTCACCGTCTCCCTTTTAACTGACAGTAAAAGTACAGAGATTTTCGCATGTTGAATGTAATTGGTTTGAATGAGGACGTGCACATTAATGGTAATAACGTTTTAAGATATTTTAATTTCATATGATGTGTAATTGAAACAAGGAGCTCCAGTGCTTGAGGGGTATTTAATTAAAAACCGTTACACAAAACAGTCTGAAAAAACACTTAGGGAATTGAGGAATTAATTATGTACAAGTTTGCAAACAAAAAGCTGGTGAGATAGGAGATGATTATTATTGTTCTGTGGTATATTTGATTAAAACATACACTTACAGTTTGCTGCAGCTATGATTTAGATTAAATTAATACATTTCCAGTGTAAGCAAAGTGGGACTTCTCTAAATGATGTGTTGCATCCAGGGGAACATGATACCCTGCATCACTTACTTTACATTTCACCTGTTGACTCATGTCCAGCCGTAGCCTGGCATCGAACCTCTCAGTTCATTTTCAATTTCCAAGGGCCATTATCAACGAGTGGAGACAACCAATCAGAGCAACGAAACACCAGCCTGTTGTACAGTATGTCCTGTCAGAAGTACAGCAAACACATATTTCTTATCAACATGAAGGTAAGTGCAGTTGTTTGTTCTTCTTTTAGAGAAAATGTACTGCCCAGTCTATTTAATACTGCTGCTATAGCCGGCCGTGGAATGTTCCGCATCGGCGGCAGCCGTCTTGATTATTTACAAAGACAGCGCTCCTCTCTTTCAGTCATCATATTAAAGCTGCCTCATATTAGATAAACTGTTGTGATTGGCTCGCCACATACCAGTTCCAAGGAAATCTGTCTGAATGGGAGAGGGGCGAGACGTATTTGCCAGAGCAGATAAAACATGAGCTCTCAGATTCGTCCAGGCTAGTTCAGACCAGTTCTGCCAACCTGTGCCACATACAGCAGCAGTAGTTTAGAACGGCAGATATAACATATCAGTGTTGCCAAATACAGACAAAGTTCATGTAATCTTAAGCCCCTTTCACACATGAGGTCCAGACAATGTGCTGACAATCGGGTCCGGACTATGTGCAGAGTTGCCCTTTCACACATGCAGCACACAGCAGGAGATGTCCGTGTCAGTAGCGTTCACACTAATCGGAAATAGTCTGTTTTCCAGCACCAGCCTCATACGTAAAATACAGCGGCTCTGGATGAGAACAGCTGACCGCTGGAAGTCAACACGCCCACTCACTCACCGCAAATTGTCCAGACAATTACCTGCTGCATTCACACATGGGCTCACCCGGATATTACGCAGACATTGTACTAGGGAGCTGGCTGGTTAAAGTCCATTTAAAGTCCTCTTCAACTTACGGAGACATTTGTCTGAAAAATGTCTGGACAATGTCGGGTAGCAGTGCCTGTGTGAAAGGGGCTTTGAAGTCTTCAATAACACCCATGTTTATTGCTCAGTTATGCAGCACCAAAACTTGGTGATCCTATTTCTTTTTTATTGTATTATGGTCGCTTTTCTTTTGGACCTGCATCCGTTTTTTTTTCTTTGCACAAATAAAATTTGCCTCAACTCACTCCCTTTTCATAGTTATCAGCAGGACAGTCCTGGTGGACAGCTAAGACGCAACAACACTTCAAGCAATGTGAACGCTGTGCTTCTCTGAACTCCACAGTGAGGACCCATGTGTTATTCCCTTGTCTTCTAAAAGAGCTTTGGCTGGGTCAGCAGCCAACTGTAATCTTGGGCAATATAAAATAAAATTAACTTGATTGAACATTCCTGTATTAGCTTTACTATCTAGGTTTATAAACTATAACATCTGCCAATAATATTCATTGCAGACCATAGTGGTTTCATACAGAAACACTCACTTAGTAGCCAACTGCCCTCTTCGTCCTGTTGCTGTTGGTTGTTTCTTTGGTGTATCTTTTTAAGACAGTTTCAAGTTCCCCTTTGGCACACACACTCGCCCCCCTCTGCACAAGTCTAAGCAACAGAAAGCAACAAAAACAGTCAAGTGAGACTTGCTGCAACATACTGACTCTCTCAGCAGCACAGACTTTATTGTCCTGGCTAGCAGTGCTGCTGGCTGGCCAAAACTTTGGCAGCCTGAACTGCTGCTTCTATTTGTTGTATTTTCTCAGCAGTGGACTTTGGCACATAAAGGTGCTCTGACAGCATTATAAAATAAAAGTAAAGTAAGCCATATTATCCCCTATGTATATGTATACCTGGAAGTCATCCTGACTGTGTGAAATGTAGAATCCAACTCCCACAGCTGGTTGAGCTGTACTAATATTGTTCGTTTTAGCATTGCAAATTTTGTACACATAAAGTAAAAGGTGCATTATATAGCAGTATGTTTCATAGGAAGGCACAATGTACAATAACACAATATTTTTTTTATATACAGTCTATACCAAGGGATAAGAAGAAACCATGCTGTTTATGCAACACTGCACATAGACAGCATTTGCAACCAGTGGGCCATTCTTTTTTCCAGTGTCAAAACATCTTATTCAATCTTGTTGCTAACTCTCAACACAAATCAATGAACAAATCAATAAGGTTCATTAAATTGAAATCCGACAGGATTAACTGTAGTTGCTTGGTCACCAAGAAAACAAAAATACAGACTCAAGCTACTCTATCACTGTATCTGGACAGAGTGACACAGGGGCAGTCTGGGTTTTCACTAATGGGTCTTGCTGCAACTCAGAAGACAATGAAAGGGCTGACAGACTAATTTCAATGGTCCACTATTGATTTAAATCCCTTTTTCTAAGCCATGTGTTGTCTGCTGACTCTGAGTTGAGTCCTCTAGCTCTAACAAAGGATGACTATGCAGTGTACATGTCATTTCCACAAGTAAAAAATTCCAATTCAAGTGTACCTTTTGAAACACAGGTATAACTAACATCTTCATAACTTCTTTTACGTGTGTGATCATAATCATTACACAATATAGGATATAATCCATCCACAAAAAGAAATTACCCTTTACTTTGCACAGAAGATTTTTGATCTTTCCATAAGAAATGGATTGCTTATCGACATGGAACACCTGAAGCAGGAAAAAAGGAAAATCCCTTTGAAGATTGAAATCTTGTAAGGGTTTGGGATTCATACAAGCAACAGTATATGATAAGTATGATTGGGATTGATGTTGTGATATTGATAATCTGTAACCTGATTTACATGTAGCTGGTGAGCACAAATTACAGTAAAGAAGTGCACTCTTGAATTGTGAGACGTTTCTGCATTACCAGGGTTTTTTTTGGTGCAGATTACTTTAATCTGAAATTCTCCACAACCCACCTTGAACAGTTCACTACACCCCTTATTGGCTGCTCAGCCGACCATGACTCGCTAGACATTAGTTCCCTATTTACTGTCAAAACCCTCACAAATACATGCCAAGCAGACAGGTCAGCAGGTGCTAACATTCAAACATTATATAAATTATACTGGAATTCCAACAAAGGAGGACAGAGCCTGTGTCGATCACGTGGGCCATGTGAAAAGGAATATAAATACAACATAGACAGGTTGATGCTGGACCCCGGGGACACAAGAAAACAAGTCTTACAAGGATGTTACATGGAAAAACATCACCCAGACTCCTGACACTTTACACCTACACATGGGAACACACAAACTGAGCAGACATGGTCCAAACGCCTGTTATGTAATACCCCTGTTGTGAATAATAATTTAAGTATGATGTGAAAACGGAAAAAAAAAAAAAAAAGTTCCTTTAAGCAAGTATCTATTTTAAAGATGTTCCTGGACAAGTTGGTTATAGTAATACATCTACTATTTTACTGTTTACTCATATTTAGATCCATGGAGATTTTGATGTGACAGCATCAAACACCTGCAGCATTGTTACCTTCTTGATGTGTCAGACATACATTATTCTCCACTTCCATTGTTGCTCTTTTGATCTGATGCTTCTATCAGATGAAACATGCTGTTGGGGGCCTGACTGGTGCATTATGATGGAAGGTGACATATCAGCTACACACATCACTGAATATCTACAGGAATGTATTGATTTACAAAACAAAATTATTTTTACACCCTGCTCTCTATCGTGTCCTGATGTCAGTTTGAATGATCACGTGAAAGTGAGGCTTAGTCTGCTGTCATAGAGCAGAAAAAGGCTACTTACATCTATTGATCTACTGTCCTTCCAGTTACGGCCTATTGGGTGCAGTCATAAGTCTGACTTTGATTTTACTAGTCACTTTTGAGAAGCAAAACACTTATTCATTTGTGCTTCGGAAATGAGATTATTATATAACCTTACCATTCTGCAGGGCATGTTTGTGTATCCTTTTATTCTTTTCCTTGAATGTATCCATAGGCTGAACAATGTATAGAAGCTTTGCATGGCAGACACTGAGTGTGTGTGCAAGGCTGTATGTTCACGGGTGCTTTAACGAATAAGAGTCAGGAAAGTGTCATTTATAGTGAGTGTTCAACACTTTGGTGCTGGAGTAACATGAAGTATTTACATGTCTTTCTTCTATGTAATAACATCAAGATCCCTGGCCTTGACTTATAGCTCACACAGTCGGTGACATGTCCTCTGAAAAGCCTATTCATGCGGAACATATTTGAATTTCATAAGAAAAAAAACCACCTTTGAATAATGAAAGTTCTGGAATAATTGCAAGGCTTGTTGATACAGCATCATATCACCTGCTATGAGTGAAAGGAAATAATTGTTTCGGCCTGTTCAAGCTTTCGTTTGCATGCTAAAACTGCTTGAGATTTTAAGGGGCAGGACTGCACATTTATGTGAACCAATGTCACTGTCAACATGGATTATTGACATTTGGGGCTATTGGCACGTGTCTTGTTTTTGAATGATGATTATAATGACAACAGTGCTGTAGGTGGCAAAGATGCCCCAGAAAAGAGAGAGACATATGACTGTCAGAGAACTGCAGTGGGGTCATACGAGTTTTAAAGATTTGTTTTTTTTTTTTAGAATAAATAGACAGTAGTTTTGATGTTCTGCTGTTGTTGTGGCCAGAAATAGCAAAGAAGGAGATAAGCCTGAGGAAGACAATCGGCGACATCCATGTCTCAGGTGAATATAAGATGCAATACTTCATCGCCATGTCAGCATAGCTACATTTAGTTGATAGGAATTTGTTTCACTGCTATACATCAGCATGTCAGTCAAGAACACACGCACACGCTCACACAAAGTTTCCACAGTAGCTCATTCATAAGTGACAGTGCCTCAATTTTGCATGTCCCCCACAAACTCTACAAAGCCCAAGTCACCATCATATCAAACTCACCAGTAAAGTGCTCGTAAGCAGTTTGTTGAGGCCTGATAGCAATTGGATTTCCTATGGCCCAAAAAATAAATTCATTTTTTAAAAGCTAAGCATATATCACTCTCATTATAACTGTCATACATTGACATTTCACTTGAAGTGGTAATAGACACATTTTTTGCTTTATCTTACTTTGCTTTAACACTACTCATTATGAAGTAAATGTTGATTGCACAGTGTAATGGCTATACATTAATGGCACCATCTGTCCTTAGGTTGGTTCCCTATAAGCCTCGATTTCATTATGCAATTGTCTGCCACTGGGCACGATTTTAAAAAATAAAGGCTTACTGCACAAGGCATTCTTACTTGATCAGTAAGTAACACAACCTTCCCACTTCTTAATACTACCAGATCTTTTACTCTGCCTTTATCACAGCACTGAGACCAGGGTTTATATGGTCGTTTCTTGCTTTAGACAGTAGTCAGGTAACTAGCAGTTACCATGTTTCCGCGAAAATCATGATGTTGCAGATCATATTCCTTTTCCGAGGGGTGATCCGCAGCCGCAGCTCATCTATTTTGTTTGAACACTGAGCAGGAAAATGCTGGGTGGAGATCGCTGATGAGGAGTTAGCTCTAGTCTAGCTTTCAGCCCTTATGGTCTCAACGTTGAGCTGGGTTGCAGTGTTGGCGATCTGTGGAACGAGCCTGAGATCGCCAAGACAATGGTACACAAGACTGTTGTGAGTGAACAGGCTTGAAACAAATAACTACTAATTTGCAGAACGCATTGTGCATGTCCCCCCATCTTGGTCAACTAGCAACAAAGAACACGATTTCTTGTGGTGGCCTTTCTAAAATGAGCAGTGGAGAAAGTTACTCTGTTCTGTTGCAGACAGCTGCGAAAATAAAAATAACACTTGAAAATGCTAGGAGGGTGTAACGGGGATAAAAGTTGAAAAAAGTGACTGCTGCCACTTTAAATAAAATGACAACACATTCAGTTATATTGGCTATATTAAACCATAGCAACAAAAATACTTACTTCTGATTTTCTGGCATTTTCCATTAAAATTATATATTTGTACACCTTTAAAAACTGTGGCCTCCTTTATAACCTGTGTTGCATATATCACCAAGTACGATTTTGGTTTTCATATAGTTTTTGTGTGTAAAATCACTGCAGTGAACACGACTGGAGACACACACTTTGCTTTCTCCAGTCACCTCACCCGGCATCTTCACCACTGGCACATATGGATTGTGTAAATTCGGAGAGTCTGGAAATAAAGCCAGTGACAGCTCTTGCACAATCATTTTCACTCCATATCGGCATTATGAGCCCTAACCATAATGCAGGCCAAGTTCACCATAACAAAAAATAAATAAATAAACAAATTGTGTTCACCTATCAAACTTACATTTTCAAATGATATCCCATGGTGCGGGATACCACTGAGGTGTTGTCAGTTTGGTTGCTGTAAACATATAAATACTTCGAGACACTCGTGCGTAATGCAACATGATGGATGCATTGGCACTAATAGAAGATTCTCTCGGTTGTTGCCATGATTCACCCCAAAGAACCATTGATCAGTTAAACTGTTCAAAATCAGGGCACAGAGTATATTAAACCACTGGAAACCATAGCAACAATGGTTACGTACATTTCATGATTAATTATCTTGCTGACTGGTGAAACCAACCAATCAATGGGATGAACTAAATTCAAACAAACGATTAAGCTCCTATGTGTAGGATTTATAAAAGCCTGACTCTTAACAACTCTGCCAGTGAAACTCCATCTGCTAAAATGTCTAAGATTCTTTTTTCAAAGGGGGTACCATCCCTAAAAGCAACTGTTCATCCTCAGTGACTTGCTTTTCAAGTCCCCTTACAATCTCAAAGTGGTGTTCTGTGAGTTCTGAGGCAGATGTTGTATTGATTCAAGCCCATGTTCTACATATCTTTTTTTTTTCTTTTGGGAGACCTATCCGAAGATGGAGGTTTGACGTTCTATATGACTTGCAAAGGGAGATGGATGCTGAGACACATGATTCGTCTGTGCACTGGACATTAGCACAAACTGCTGCTTATTCTCTACAACAGGTGCCTTCAGAAAAAGTTCACAAGTATAGTGTGGTAAGACATAACAAATAAAACCCACTACAGGCCAATAATACATGTTAAATAAAAACTACAAATTGAGAAGCTGCCTTTGTAGCTGTTGCCTTTTTTTTTTGGCCCAGGTGGCACATCATGGAGCAGGGTAACATCAATACACTTCAGTCTCAGATCCATTTGTCTGTTTCAGAAGGTGGTAAAAATAGAACAGAACAGCATGTGTGAGTGTTTCACTGGAGGTCTTAAAATAGCTTGGTTTTTACAGCACACCAACTAATGCCAGCCAAGGCCAGGTGAGAAGAGACTCAAATCACAGGTTGTGCTAAAGGACAAAACACATAAACTGGGAACGTGAGGGACACAACCATCAAGCCAAAATGTAAAACGTCATGCCAAAGGGAGTCTGACACTAGAAATATTGTAGGGAGTGACTATCTCACCATTGAAAACATACCTAACATTTTATTAAACATAACATAAAGAAACCATTTAAACTATTTTGATTTAAAAGTGTTGTATTTGATAATACAATCTTTTAATCTCAACAAATGTTCTCTACAGAGCATTGCCACAAAAAGGAGTAAAACAGCAAACCTATATTTGTGGTGTGCCACTTTATTGTGCAACAACAATAAAAAAAAAAAACATGCTTTTATTCTGTAAACAAATATGGTTGAACATATGTCTATGATGTGACAGGCAGGGACCCTGGTGATTTATGGATGTCGTGTCACATGTTTTTCGAATCACAGACTCACAAAAAAGCTTTTCATGTAAAAACGTGAACTTCATACAGGCCTTTAACCCCTGCATCTGCTCCACCCCCCCCCCCCCCCCGACTGTAGTTGCATGGGGCAGCCTGCCCCTTTGAATGTGTACAAATGTGTGAGAAAAGCGTTCCTAGAACCTTGCTCACAGCAAAATGTCCTGGTTTAACAAAGAGTAAAACATTGTTTAGGACTGATTACTATTCAAGCACACAATCTTAGGTGTTAATAATTTCTGTTGTACTGATTAGTTGAATATATTTTGGGGAGGTGAGAAATTACTATTTATTTTGTCAATATTATTTTCTAATTTGATAAACATTGTTTGTTTGTGGGGTATGAATAAAAAGCAAACCCTGTTTATGGTCCTGCAGTGGAAACCAGCTTAGAGATTTTAGTGAAAGCAATGGAAGTAGTGGCTGTTCAGAGACAGGAAGCCTCTGCTCCCAAGAAGATGAAGAGATGGAAGATGAGACTAGAACACATTAGTGCATTGTGAACAGGAAAGTAATCAAACCATCAAGATGGCTAGAGAAACAGCATGCTATGTGGGTTATTGGCACTAAATTCAGTATACACTAACTGCATATCTGGGTCAGAGTGGTTGAAACTGACATACCGTCTATTGTTTTGCAAGGCTTCCAGGAAAGCAGGTATTTTGCTGGGGTTGCCATGTAGCGTACACCTGCAGAATAAAAACTTTCAATGCAAACTGGCACACTGAGTGTCTTCATACTAATCATGTCCTACCAGGTGACAACTAGAGGTATGCAGTGAAGGAGAAGAGAGAGTGAATGATTGTCAAGGCCATTTGGGTCACAGGCTGTTACACTAGTAGCAAAAATGCATTTTTGGTGATTGAACAGAACATACATTCACATCACATTTAACGTCTCATGCTGTGATGTTAACTTTATAATTAAGAGATATGGTGCAGTTGGTCTGCTGTGTGTAGTCTTAAAACATTAACATTTGACAGTGATTTCAATACCGGGCCTACAGCAACATGTATCATTTATATCAAAGATGCCACATAATGGATGTGGTAAAAGTTGATGTTAAACATCCTAAGGAGGAAAGACCCATCCATCCTTCACTAAAGGAGACTTCAGGAACAGCTTTGGGTTTAACAACATTATTGTGCAAGACAAGGAGGGAAGGGAACATACAGATTTTGACTGTGTGTCCTAGTCTGCAGGCAAACTAAAATTCCTGCAACGGCTTGTGCGCATTGTGTGCCACACCCTCTGTGAGCTGAGCACTAGATCAAGTGTGAAGCATATTGTCTTTAAATTTCATAAAGGGATGAGACTATAGTTTAAAGAATCAAAGCTAAAAATCACATATTGCTACAAAGCACAAAGCCTTGAGCTACCCTAAAGTTCAGTGAACATACATCACATTGGAAAGCCATTAATAAACCTGTCAGTACACAGACCAACCTCAGCCTGACTTTCATTACCACTGTTATTCTGCGTGTTTGCTGTACTATGCGATCCACAGAAAATAAGCTCAGTATCACCCCCTCTGTTAAAAGCATGAACTTAGAGAGGAAACATCCCCAGTCTATATTTGCAATGCCCTCTATAAACTTCCTGCTGCAGCCTAGGGCAGGGAAGTGTGAATCTGAGCTTAGCTGCACTGCAGAGATGTGTGTTGAAGGTTTAGATGTGGCCTGAACCGTATGTGTAACTGGTACAGTAACAGATTTGTGGATGTTTAGATTTGTAAACTCAGAGACACGACATGGTGAGCAACCATGCAAAGGGTCAGCACACGTACTGTATATTACTTGGTTGCAAGCAGAGTACGATAGAGTTAGGTCCAACTTTCTGACATCAAATTCTGTGAAAAGGCATCTTGAGTCAGTAAAAAATGTCTAGATCTATATATATTATTTTGAAAACAATTGAATGTCAGTGTTTGCTCTGCGGACACCTTTGCTATCCACCTTTCCTCCATGGTGAAGCTGCTCTGTCTCCCTTTTTTAACAACTCTGTCACTGCTCAGTTTATTTCAGAAGGTGGATCAGGACCCCATTACCCAACTCACTTTGAGCAACCCACCCCTTTTTTATTAGCAGCATAATGGCACAGATACATTATCAGAGCTAATCAGAGTCAAATGAAGAAAAGTAGTGGAGTGAGACTGCAGGAATTACCTTTTTTTTCTCTCCCTGCAGTGCTGCCATACTGACAGAGCCGTGTTAAACTTTTCCAACCTCCCTCTCTCTTTTATTTCTACTGCTCTTATTTCATTTTCTCCCTCTAAGCCTCCCCTTGTTTTTTGCTCTCCATTTTTGGTCCTGATGTTTTTCCCTTTTTAGACCTTCTCCTACCTCTCACATCTCTTTCTCTGTATCTCTTCTCTCTCCCTCTCTGTCCTCCATATCTTTCTCTCTTCTTTTCCTCAGGGACTGCCTGTTTGATATTCTACTTGTGTGGCGGGGCGGCAGGATGGATTAGAGCATGGACAGGCCCCACAAACCACCCTGATCTACAGGACAGCTTTTCAATCACTTCTCCAATGCTGTTCCACCTATATAAATACAAGCACAGGGAGCGAGGCACAGAGCAAGAGGGAAAAAAGTGAAAATAATAGAGAGGGATAAAAACAAACAGGAAAGGACAAATGTAGAATTTTATGAAGTAGCACTGATGCTGTGCTAACAGGGAGAAATATGCCAGACCCTAAGAGTTACATTTCCCACTTTCATTGAGTTTAAGCATATCAAGTGTCTGCATGTACTGTTTGGAACACAAGCCAGCTCAAAGAGAGAACAATGGCTCATTTGCACCTGTTATGGCTCGCAGCAGTTTCTGTTTCACAATGGATGGCCTGCATAGGTTTCCCTTTGGCTTTTTTTCGAAGGGACAAGTTTGTTTTTTTCTCTTTCCCAGTGTGTTTATACTCTGTCCTACCTTGATCCTCAGGTCCTTTCGCATTTAGACGAAAATTGCAGATCTCTCATGTGGGTAAAACAGAATTACTGTGCTTCCCCAGCCTTTTTTTTTTATTGGATCAATAGGGTGATCTTCCAAGACCGACATTAGGGGGCATTATAAAAAGGTTACAAATGAGAGTGTTTAGTCCATTGCACTCTCCTCAGGTACTAGGAGAGTATCGATCCATTGTGTCTCATCAAACTGTTTTGTTTCAAAAGGACACTTGAACAGTAATCACCTTCAAAAGGTGAGATAATAGGATGCTGTGAAATTGTAGTAGCTTACCCAAACCACTGATGGCTAATGCTATCAAATACAGGTGGTATTATTTCAGGAGATTATTTCAGAAGAGAATTCATTTTGTCCAGAGTGAACAAATATTTATTGACAAAGTGTGCAATAAATATGAGAAATGTGAAAGTCATTGCAGATAGCACCCCATCGTGACATCATCATATTTAAAGGGGTTAGAGAAACCATGCGTAGTATAGGATGGGAGCCCCCTGATGAAGCCTAGACACTGGTCGTGGTGGTAATAGGATGAGGAGATGGCTGAAGATATGGATGGATGTGGAGAAGAGCGGGCTCTGATGACTGGGACTGGGAGTGATGAAACTGGATGTGAATGGGGTGGAGGAGGGTAGCAGCAATTTCGTTCTGAAATGACGGCTGACAGCAGCAGAGAGGAGAACAGATTTAAAGTTTGACCGTGGCGATGTGATTGGCTCACGGAGACGGTGGCAAAATCTGATTGGTTTAGCTGAAAGAGAAAACGGCCATAGATCATAGATCAGATCAGATGAGAGGAAAACAGGAGAGGAGAGAGAGGGAGAGCAAGAGATGTGAATGAACGTAGCATAGATATAGTTTTCCTCGTTAAACTTATGTTGAGTATCATGTTGTGTCTGTGTATGATCAATGGGATTTGCAAAAGACCCACTTCAGTTAAGTAATTTTCTATTACCCCTGATGATACATTTGCTTTATTTAAGAATTTAAGACAAAAAGCATGCTGTGGAGTCCGTCTATTCATCAGTGAATACACTGAGCATGTTTTATTTAAAGTAACATAACTTTATTTATACATTATGTAGCGACAAGCTGAGAAAACTAGTTGAAAGTGCTGATGTGGGCCTTTCACACAGTATATCACTTAGACCATAGAAAATGTCTTGAAAGATGTTTTTTGAATTATTCAATTTTGAATTATTAATTTTTTTCAGTGATTTACGATGACATACACACTGAAGATTTTCAAATCAAAAGGCACAAAAATGAGTTAGGATAAAATCATGTATTTGAGTGTGTAAAAAGAGAAACAATATTTTTTCTAATCAAAACTATTCTATGCTAATATGTTGCATGATTATCACTAAGATCTGACCTTTTCTATAGATTCCTGTGTCATTTTTTCTGGCAGCTTTATTCTTACTTGTTACTTACTAAGAACAGTTTTAAAAGGTGTTAAACAAGGACAAAAATGAAGGCATAGAAAGTCATCAAAAATTAACAAAAATTAATCAAGATTCCAGAGAGATCCATTGACCAAGCTGATGTCTTCAATTTCCAACAAGAATTATAAAAGTCATTATTTCACAAATACACATTGACACTTGTCATGTATCATAATTACTTTTTTTATTTTTTCTCACATGGATCCAGACATTCTCTATTAGTTTCCAGGCCTTTAGGGCATGGGCTGGTATTGGGGTTTTATGAACAGCTGAGCTGGTGGGAGGACTTGAGACTCTATGTCAGTGATCACAAAGACCAGCATAAAGCACCAGGTCACATACTGTACAGTACACAAGGACGATGAGGGTGCATCCAAGTGCACTTGCTACTTAAGTGCTTATGCAATAAGTGCAATGTATTACGTGCATAAAAAAATAAAAATAAATGTCTGGCGCACTGGAATATACTAAATTAGCAGGGTGCAATGATTAGTCAATATATGTAATGCAAGTTACATTACTCAACTCATGCAGTATATTTGAAACAGGAGAGCTTCTCATGGCCATAGGGCTAACAAAATAGAGAGAAAAGTCTGGACTGGCTTCCCATGTTGAAAAATAACATGGTTGTCCAAGAACGGCAATGTATAAACAAGTGGCATTACAGTACAAATCTGCGATCAGAGGCATGTGATTTGCTTTGTTTGTGAGCTATTGGATGTCATGTCATGTTTTTGCAAGAGTAATGTTTTTTGCAATAGACTGATCCATACAGTGACTGTAATGTGCAGTTTCTCTGTTGCAGTACAATGAAAGTAAAAATAATAATAAAAAAAAACAAAACAAAACTTAACACTTTGTTTAACTAAAGTGATTAATAAGGTTGCATTTAATTGGAATTGGGTTTTTTTTTATAGGAAGAAAAAAATAATACCATTGCTGCCAAAACTGTGAAATGCATTAGTTTGTTTGAACATCCACTCCAGACACATTTAAAATGTGCAAAATAACTGTCCATCTTAATATTTTATCATGGTTTATTACCATAAAGTATCAATGTACTATAATGTAATGTATCAAATGTACTGCATTATTTTTTGTCCCCACAGGATAGGCTGCAGTAAAGCACAACCTTTAACTGTGACCTAAAAAAAAAACATTATCTTTTATGTATTAGTAGAGTCACTATTTTTTTTAAAACTCATTTGATTAATTGCATCTTCACATGTGAAAAATGACCTACCAGTATACCAGTAGATTTCAGAGGTTGAGCATTGACTTCACCTTCAGATGGCGAAAGAAAACTGGTCTGCTCATATCATCACACCACCATTATATTACCACACGCTTGAGTGGATAGAATGATTAACTTTGCTGTGTAGTGATTTTCCATTGAAGTAAATAAATATATACAAAATGCAGACCTTACTGTCATCTTGAAATATAGCATTGCATGAGATTGAAGGTGAGCTGAGTTATTAAACTTTGCCATTATAACCAACCAGAAGCCCTTATGTATGCCTACACATGCGGAACTTATTTAACAAGTATGAATTAGTTTTGGAGTTCCGCAGCAAGTATGTCTTGTGTTGATTTTTATCATTCACAATAACTCCTCACCACTGTGTATCACACAGCAGAACAACTTTGGTACATGGGCCACCCATACAGCCTCCGTTGTTAGTGACAGCTCATATGCGACATTTAGTGATCTTCCCCAGAGCACTGGAGGGCTAATGAAATATGTGATGTCTGAGAGTGACTGGGTAACCTCTAATCCTGAATATATGAAAGAACATTAATGGTATTATAATACTTTGCCCCTCCCACCTTTGAAAGAGTGTTCTCGCAGGCTTTGTGTAAGTGGACTGAACTAAGTTGGGCTGAATTCAGGGGCATACATACAATAGCGCTAGTGCATTTGGAAGTGTTAGGTGTTTTCAAATGCAACATTTCATTTTGAGATAAAACTACCAAGTCATTGTTTGAAACAGTCAAAGATATTGGAGAAGATGAGGTGCTTTATCTGTAGTGCCTAAATTTCCTCTGATCACAAACACATTTGAGGGAAAACACCTTTTTGCACAGCTTATTCAAATCTGACATAGTGTTAATATCACTGCACCCACCATGTTGCTGTACATGCACAAGCATAACAATTTCTCTAACACCATAACACCTATCATTTCCATATCCATCATTCTTCATGTCTTTTTTCTCTTCAAGAAACAGAGGAGCTGAAGTTAGAGACCCTCTCAAAAGTGCATGCTAGTGGTCCAAAAGATCTTGTCAAGTATTTGTAAAATGGTTTTCTTATTTTGTAAATAGACATTACTAACAAATGGACCTCCTCCAATTGCATGCACAATGTTCTTAAAAAAGTTATAGTTCAATGAGCTATTATGGCCCATTTTTTTGTAAATAGCTTTTAATTTTTCATCATAGACATTTCAGACCATCTATAAGTTAATCTGGACCTCCTCCTGTTACAACCTAGTAAACCATGCAATATGGCCCAGTGCAGTTCTGACTTGTGTCCATCCTCAACTTTTTGAGGTAGCTCAGTCAGTACAGAAACGAGTGGGTGAGATGTGGAGGAATCAATCACACACACCTGCAGGCAGACAATCAGAAACCTGGATATTGTTATGATCATATAGCAGGGATATGAATAGCCACATTTCTCATGTTTCTTGTAAACATGAAATCAATAATAATCAAAACCAGGATACTAATGTGCATGTAAACGCACTCAAAGAGTCAGCGTTAGCTGGATATTTTAAATGAACTGAGATCATTGCTAATGTAGACTAAAACATGCAAAGCTATTTTCATTAATGGTCCTTAAAATGTCAGCTTTCTACATACATGCTGCTCTCTAAAAGGCCCTGGAAGGTTTATGTGTCACGAAATTGTAAAAATGTACATTTTATAATGAAATATTCAAGGACCGATTTTTAACAGCAGTTGGTTATGCTGTTATGCATCTTTAACAGCTTGTATTTAAAACATTTTTTGAATAGCATCAGTTGAAAACATGTAATTATATTTGTCAAATTATGTACAATAATGGATGTCCTCCCTCACTAAAGGTACATAATGTATACTAAAATTCTGAACAGGAACAGAAGCTCTCTTTTTTCTCTCACCATTTACACTCCCATCTTCAGCCATTACTGTCATCAGACTGGAGCTCTCTGACTTTGATAGTGCATGAACATGTCCTGTGCTGAAGTGTTAAGGGCAGGAGGGAGTCAGTGACTGATGTGGGGAGCAGCAACGCTCCCCCCAGTGTCATGCAGTGATTGATGTTCAAAGAATGGTCCAAAAACCCATGACCAACTTGCCTCGCAGCCAGAGGCACCTTACTCTTTCCCCCATATGAAAGTGATATTTCAGAGATATGAAATAATTATTACACGCAACTGTGTTCAAATGTCTCAGATGTGAAATGAAAGTCCTTTTATATTTGAATAAAATTAATAAAACACATCATTGAGAGATATTACAGTCCACCTTGTCATTGTAATTTTGACATTTGAAGAAAATTTGCATTTAGTTATTACAGTTTTGGGTATATATCAGAATTTCTCATAGGGATGTCCTCTTCTGTCCTTCTTCAATACATTGGATAATTGCAACGGACACTCGGATGGCTGCAAGTAACCATCGGATAATGTTTTATAATATTTAAATATGTATACATTTAGATAGTACTTACAAAATTGGCATATTTGTGTTGTTTTTGTCTCATGTACATCTCCCTGTTCCTCTTTATATTTGACCTTCATGTGCAACCAAAGGTCCATTTGTCTTCCCTGGTGCAATGAGCGGTTGAGGTTACGCAAAATGTGTTATGGCTAAATGAAATGCCTCTGTCAACAATGCTATTTTTACATGGGCGGTCATTTCGATTAAAATGTCATTGCCTCTATTCATTTTCTTTGATGTTTCTGTTGAACTTTGCACACTTGACTTGTTCTGTCCATAAAATATGAATTATTCTCACTGACTTCACAAGACCTCCTTGTGTATCTACATGCACATATGTGATTGCACACACAAGCAGACCCCACTCGACACATATTCTCATTGTGAGCTCTCCTGTGATGTTTATAGGGGCTTGAGAGTTTGTATAAAGGTAATATATCACAAATATGGAGCATAATGGAACTGACAAGCCTGAGGGTCAGAAAAAGTTTACCTAAAAGTATACTTGGCTGAGCACCAAGATGGGCTTTTTCTATGATAATTGTGTTCTCTTATTCATTTGAAAACAACAATACTTTCTGAGCTTATCACACATTCAAAAGTTGTATACAATTCACCAGCTCCAAATGATTACTTGCAATTGCTGTGCTCATTGTTGAACACAATCCACAAAGTGCATTAATTTACCCCTGACACAAAACTGTGAAAAACTAGAAATTAAAAATAGGACTGCATCCAATGATGGATAAATGGAAAAGCACTTAAAAGAGGATGAGAATGCTGTTGCATCCCTTAAGAGGGTGGCTGAAACAAATGGCTAAGGCAGATATGGGCTGAGAAGTCTTCTTAAGATTGACACAGGTAAGTGGTACTGCGCATGTAGGGGTGCCGTGTCAATTATGGTGCATAGAGGTCTGCTGTCTGTCTGCGAGAAGCTCATTAACACCAAGGTCAGTTTCATCAGGCCCCAAAGCTGTCGTTATTCTCATATTACCAGCAGGGACGGAAATAAAAAGTCATATTGGGCATGCATTTCAATACCGCGGGATAGCATGCAGATTTTGAGTTACAGATTCGAATGCAGACAGTGTATACAGAGATACAAAATTCATTGTCATAAAGCTTCCACCACTTTCATAGACACACACACACACACACACACACACACACAAACCCATTTATCCACACACATGCAAATAATGGCTGTTTAAATAGCTGTTTCCCAAGAGAGATTTTGAAAATGCAGAGCAGGTAGCAGGTGCTTGTTTAAATGGATATTGCAATTGTGTTTATGCAAAACAATTTTATCAATGATTACACATGGTTCCATGAGACTTAAATGTCTGAATAACTATATGTACTTAAACAACCTGTCTACTCATGCAAACCTACCTAATTATATACAGAGAAATCCTCTGTAGAAGTAAAAGACTAATAGATTGGCTTTCATTATGATATGGAATTTATTAGAATGATTCTATTTTGTGGGCGATTTCTTTTACAAGCTGTTATGTTTTAATCAAAAACTGTGATATGTGTATACATTCATAAACACTCAGTATAATATGTATTGTGTAAAAAGGCAACGGAAACTAAATTCATTGGGACATACACAGTTAACTGTCTAAGATGTCAAGCACAACCTCAGCTCGGTTTAACCCCCTGCCTTTAACCTTCACATCAAGCATGTGGGGGATAAACAGTTAATTGCCCGAGTGAGCCTGAATGGTTGGTGCACAAGCAGGCAGAGTGCCTCTATCACTGATTGTTGGTCGTTTTCGCAGTCATTGTTTCCCTATATCTCCTGACACCGAGACCTTTCCTGTCTCTCCCATGTTATTGGAAAGCGCTGATGGGAAATATATAACAGCTCGACACGGTAACTGCCAACTCTGTGCCCTAAGCCTAGCTCTCAACTCAACTGTCAAGATCTAAAAGACAAAAAGCCTCTTGTTACTGTGCCGAAGTGCATGGCTACAGCTCAATTTGTTTGCAGGAGACAGACTTTCAAAGAGTGAGAGTCACCTGCATGCATCCCTTTGCTCTGTTTGCTCTTCCTCTGAATTGTCACTCAACCTCTTTCCCTCCCCTCCCCTCCTGCTAGTTTTACCTTTGTCTCTCTATGGATATTCCTGAACGGTTTGTGCCTACAGGCAGCCATTCCACTTGTTTACCCCTTTCTCTTTTAATAAGAGAGTGAGGAGGACAGATTCAAACTATAGTTGACAATACAGCCAAATCCACTCTCTTCCATCAGGCACACAAGTCTGTGCTTCTCTCTTATTTTAAACCAAAAGTATACAGACTTTGAAAGGCAGGGTTAACACAGCCAATAAAGACAAACTGCTGTCCAATTTATCTCCATAAAGCAACAATATAAGTTTAACTCTTAACTCTTTAACTCTACATTACATAACCATTGCTTCACATTCAAGGGCTGATGGCAGACACATATATAGCAAGACACTGAGTTTGAAACAATTTACAGATAGCAGAATAGATGACAGATGTAAAGAAAAATAAACAGCCAAGAAAATAATAAATAATAACATAGGAAGGTGAAAGAATAAAATAAACTTCGTATTGCAGCTCTAAAAACAGCCCAATGTTTAATTAAAAAGCACTGATGATTGCAGCCTTGAATGAATGTTAGTAAATGTCAAAACAAATCTTAAAACTTCTGAAATTTGTTCCAGATACATGCAGCATAGTAGCTAAAAGCACCTCAACCATGTTTGGATTTTATTCTGGGAACAATAAGAGGATCAGTACCAGTTGACCTGCATGATCTGTTGGGTTGATGTTGGAAGATCAGAAATATTTTGGTCTTACAGTGACAGTGCATTAAATCACTTATTTGACAGATTGATAAACTCTTGCAGAGATTTAAACAGGTAGAAAAAAACTGGTAGCAAACGCTTGACCTGGTGGAAAGGTCATGTCATCACCGACAAAATCGATAGGTTTCTCCTTTTTGGGAAGAAAACATAGCAAAACATGTGGCAGTTTAGAAACTTGTTTAAGATACTTTTATCAGAGACAAACAAAAAAACAAATGGAAGGAAATTATTAACCTATATATATCTCACCCAAATTACAAAACTAGGCTAGCTTACTAGGCTGCTTACCCTTAGTTAGCACTTCTTTATTAGACATGATCCATCTGTCTTCATCATCAGGCTATGTACCACAGTCCTTTACAGTAGCTGTAATTATACCTCTTCTGAAAAAGCCTACGCTTGATCCAGGGGTTTTAGCCAACTATAGACCTTTATATAACCTTCCCTTTTTCTCTAAGAGCCTTGAGAAAGCGGTCGCCAATCAGTTATGTGACTTTCTACATAACAAAAGTTTATTTGAGGATTTTCAATCAGGATTTAGAGTTAATCATAGCATAGAGACAGCACTGGTGAAAGTGACAAATTACCTTCTGATTGCATCAGACAAAGGATTTGTCTCTGTATTTGTTCTGTTAGATTTTAATGCTGCATTCGACCACCTGACCATCAGATCCTTTTACAGGGACTGAAGCAATTGCTTGGCATTAAAGGATCCACATTTAGCTTGTTTAAGTCTTATTTATCAGATAGATTTCAGTTTGTACATGTGAATGAGTTCCACAAGGTTCTGTGCTTGGACCAATTTTATTCACCTTATATATGCTTTCTTTAGGCAACATTATTAGGAAATCCTCCATAAGCTTTCACTGCTATGCAGATGATACTTAATTATATTTGATATAAAGCCAGATGAAAACGATCAGTTAGTCGAACTTCAGGCATGCATTAAGGACATAAAAAACTGGATGACCTGCAATTTTCTGCAGTTAAACTGAGACAAAACTGATGTTATTGTTCTTGGCCCCAAACACGTGCGAGACACATTATCTATAGATATAGTTACTCTAGATGGCATTGCCCTGGCTTTCAGCACCACTGTAAGGAATCTAGGAGTAACCTTTGATCAGGACATGTCCTTTAACTCCCATATAAAAACAGACTGCAAGGACTGCCTTCTCCCATCTACATAGCATTGTAAAAATCAGGCATATCCTGTCTCAAAAAGAAGCAGAAAAACTAGTCTATGCATTTGTTACTAGTAGGTTGGATTATTGTAATTCCTTATTATCGGGTTGCCCCAATAAGTCTCTAAAGACTCTCCAGCTGGCCCAGAATGCTGCTGCAAATGTACTGACTGAACTAGTGGAAGAGACCATATTTCTCCAATATAAGCTACTCTGCACTGGCTCCCTATAAAATCCAGAATTTAATTTACAATCCTTCTCCCCACCTACAAAGCTTTTAATGGTCGAGCACCATCATATCTTAAAGAACTCATATTACCATATTACCCGACTATAGCACTGCGCTCACAGAATGCAGGGTTACCTGTGTTTCCTAAAGTCTCTAAAAGTAGAACAGGGGGCCAGAGCTGCTTGAAGTTTCCACCTGTTAAAAGGAAGTTTTTCCTTGCTACTGTCGCAAAGTGTTCGCTAGTGGTATGAATTGTTGGGTCTCTATAAATAATATTTTGAAGAGTATGGTCTAGAACTACTCTATGTGAAAAGTTTCTTGAGAAAACATTTGTTATGATTTAACACTATACAAATATAATTGACTTGACCTGACCTCAATTAAAACCTTTTTCAGAGTAAGAGCTGTGGCATTACTGCAGAGCTTTTCCTCATTCATTTCTAGATGACATTTGTTAGTGCTTTTGGCACCTCAAACAAGATTAAATTCCCCTCCATTGTATTGAGGTGGCAGCATAAATCTCAGAAGTTAGTATCTCAAAAACTTGACAAATTAAATAAAACATGTATTTACATACAACATAAAACGTTTCATATTGTCACATACGGTATGTCTTTAACAGAGGTTGAATATTGTTTATGGGAGACTATACAAACGCTACTACACCTGATCCCTTTTCATAGCAATGGCCCAATGGTAGAGCATGCTCTTTTTGATTGTCTGCTTTTTAAATTATTTTTAAAATGTGCCTTAACTATGAGCAAGGTGAAATGAACAAAAAGCAAACAAAGCAATCTGGCAAAACTGGCTTGTGCTATTCTTTTTTTTTTTTTGGCAAAGTGCTTCAAACTGAATAAAAGAAGTGGGTCACAGCTGAAGTGCTGAAATCTCAGCAGCTGGTTACAGAGAAAAACACAAAGTTGTGCTAGTCATAATTATGATCATTAGAAGTCTATGACAACAAAAACAAAGTGAGGCTTCATTGCATCTTCCATTGTACAGTTAAATGACCCCCTTTTAATTTTCAATGTACATAATATTGAGGCTTAAAACTGGATGAAGTGTTAGAGGACAGCATCATTCATTCTCACTTCAATTCATTTCTAATGATTTCATTATTCTTTTGATGCCCTCCTTCTCCAATCTTACCCCAGAGGCTCAGGATGGAACACCATTCTGCCTTTAAATGGAACACTGATTGTTTTTCATGTTTATTCACAACCCACGGGTCAGCAGCCTCCCATAATCTGCTGTTTCTTCCAAGGACAATTTGGGAGCTATCATGAATAAAAATGATCTTAATAATATTGCAGTGAAAGGACCCATGGCAACTATGAATACCATTAGAGTCTGATCAGAGGCTGTTAGTGCCACATTTATATGGTCAGAGCAACAGCATAGGGCCTGCATGAGTGACTCCGGAGGCTGGCTGTTTACACTCTTTTGTCATTGGTTCTTTCATAAATTTTTCTCATTTTCACTATACTGTATTTGAATGGGTTTTTTTTTATAGTATAATGGAGTTTTGATCCCTAGAGGCATTGTTATGTGTATTTGTATTAGATGAAGTATTCATCTTATTTCTCTAGTTTACTTCAGATTGATAATATGGAAACAGAAATATAAGAGAAAGTCATTGTGTCTTTGGAAGTATCTTAACTGTGAAGCAAACTGCAGCGACCAGTCGCAGCAATTTACCTCCCTTCAATACCCTTGACCTAGATGGGGAAACTTCCAGGGGAGTAGAGAATTAAAAGTGTGAGAAAAATACAATTATGTGCAGCAAAGGAAACACGTAAGGTGATCAAATATAGTATTTACCTTGAACTGTGTGGTAAGGGGGTGACTTTTCTCATAATATTAACATAAAGAACAGTAAGGACTATATTCTAAAGGATGTGTTTTACCTGTGGAATCTCCTAGGGAAGGAAGGGTTAGGACTAAGGTTGTCAGGACCATACAAATTACACATACTGTGTCACAGTGTTTTGATTCTGACATGCTGGCTGGGTGGAGTTAAGCTGCAGAGCTATTATTATGCATGGGTTGGAGTTTTAACAGTGACCACGGTTGATTTCTGTTAATATGGTATGAAATTAATTCTAAAGTCAAGGCCAACCTGTCCCAACATCCTTGTCATGTTCAAACATTTAAATGTTTTAATTTTAGTTTAAGTGTTCCTGCTTGCACTCTTCTAGGTTTTATATGATTTACATCCTCTTTTCTTGACTTTGAGGCCTCTATTTTAATGAATCAAGGTGCAATGCGCAAAGCACAGCCAACTGTGCCGTGGCAATGGGGTGGGATGAGAAAGAATCCATTATCATACATTATGTGTGGGTGTGTAAGGGGTTGTAACAATCGTGGCCAATCACATTGGTTCCTTTCACCCCCTTAAAAGCAGCGCCATCCCATCATAATGTACTGACAGCTTGTTAATGGAGTAGAGAGTCCAGGAAGCTTTCCTAAGGGAATAGTCACTAAATCACAATTTAAAAATGATACATGTAGAACATTGCACATATGGTGCCACAAATACAGATGATGTCTCCTTTTAAGTTGAATGAATTAAATTGAAATTCACAAAGATTGTCTTTACATTGTTTTACTGAAGTGATAATTAGAGGATAAGTTCACCAAAATTCAAAAAAGCATATTTTCTCAATCACTTATGGCATCTGACTATTATTACAACACATACATCAGTGGGGGACCCCAAATAATGAATTAAAAAAAGTCAGTGTCAACAAAGCACAAGGGTTAAACTCAACAGCCATGGGTCTGTTAAGAACAATGTTATGAAATGTTTTCATTGGGACTTATTTTTTTTTATTAAGCAATAGTTCCAAAGTCCGTGGATTGTCCTGAGTAACTGTGACAACATTTGTCATGAATTGATTTAGATGGTGCCTCTGAACTTTGATAAATTATCCCTTGTAGTAACCGATTTATGAGTACCACGTGATAATAATTGTTATAGTTTGATCATAATTTCATCTTGAGCATGATTTGTTTTCCTTACTGTGGCCCTCCAAAGACTACGGTTGCTTGTAATGCTGGCTGATGAAAAGGACTTTAACATGAGTGTACATTTTGACAGCTATTACGCAAACACAGTTTAATTGGGGGCTATCTTTAGTGTCACAAGGCCCAGAGGCACTTGCCTTAACCCTAAACGGAGACAAACATAAAACCAAGTTCAAGGCAAGTTTGCAGACTTGTCTGTCCAGTTAAACTGTCTGCATTCATTATTTAGTAATTAGCTACATGTAATGGCTTTCTGACACCTAGGATTACACTGTCTTTGTAATGCATTAGCTGACTCAATTATAGCAGGGTGTTGGATAAGCCTGCACTTGACGTGGCTTATCTTTTCATTTTCTTTCTTTTTATCCCCCCACTCTCTATTTTCCTTCAACATGCTCTCCACACTTCTCCCCTTTGGTGTTCCACAGGGTTTGGGGTTGTCTAAGCCATAGCAGTGAGCCAGCATGTGATGTTAGACCAAGACAAATGATACCCTGCATGCCTCTTATCTCTAAGCCAGAGCCCCTTAGTCTTTTAGAAGGCCCAATGCCACTCATTACATTGGCAGTAAACAAGTGCACTGCTGGATGTGTTTTCACACATTCAGCATGGACGCTTGTGCGGATCCGCTCATCTTTTCACTCTAGCTCTACTGTATTTGCACACTGAGACCCTGAAGCCTGGGCTTGGATCTCATATCTCTAGACCTCTGGATATTCACCCAGACTTCAGGCCAAACAGAGACGGCTGATTATCAGAGGAGCCTTGGGATGGATTGGTGTCTGCAGAACCAGGAGGCCCATAGAGGCGATAAGCCATGGTTTTATGGGTTAGCTGAGCAGTCCAACATACCTTGGAGGGATGTGTAAATATACAGAATGCGTGTTTATGTGTGTGGGCTTGTGTCTGTTTGAAAGTGTGTCTTTGTGATGTTTGAATGTGAACAGTGTATGAATTTTAAGGCTTTGTCACAAACATGTCTGGTACGTCCTAAAGGTTATGAATTTACTTTTGCAAAATGCGAGCTGTGCTGAAAGCAAAAAATGGGGAAAAAGAAGTGACCTGCACAAAAAAGCTTCTTCTTAGGCACATGGGCAACTTGGACACACTGTCCAATGTCAGTCTTGGTGTCACGGGAACGAATATTCCAGTTTTGACTGCTAGTGTACCACCCTCTCAACCTTCACTCCCTACAAGCACACTCTTTCTTATGCCTGCACATGTGAGAACCCATATTTTAGAATATATTCGAAACTGTAAAAAGAGGTGATGTCATTTAACATTGTCACTGCCTAAAATGTGTTTCTGTTTTCCCATTGGTGACATTGAAATTTTGGGATAACTACAGAATGACAGGCTTAACATGAAAAATCAATGGGGGAGATAGGGCAAGGGCTTCCTCCCTTTCCATGTTGAAATGCACCTCCTTTGCCCTGCCAGTCTTTTTGCCTTTCTCTTTTGGTTTAAGCTCGGGATGCAGTGCCATCAATTTGTAGTTTGCTGCGTTGCTTTAAAGGCTTAATGATGTGAGGGAAGTGAGCAGAGCCTGGAGAGTGGGTGTCTTAGTCTGCGCTCTTGAGATACTACAGTAAGAGAAGTGTTATAACATCATTTTGACACTCAACCTGATCAGAGAAATAATTGAGTTTGACTGTGTTGACTTAGTATGTAATGACATCAAAGACATGAGATTACCCCCATATTTGTGCGTCTCCCCCCGAGAGTTGGCACCAGGATTTGGAACATTTTACCATCAAATTGCTGCTCTTGAGTAAGAAATGGAACACAGCAGGGTGACAAATAGGCTGAATGTATATTCGTCAGCCAAACCAAATACCTCATATTACTCAGACAGCTTGATAGGAGATTATTTCAATAAACTAAACCTGCATAGATTCTGTCTGTATCTTTAAGATATAAAAACGACCACCGACATCAAGAGGAAGCAGACTGAGACATTTTGCTTAGCAACTCCTGATAATAGAAAAAATGCGTGTGTGCACATGTGTGCATGTGTATGTGTGCACATGTTTGTATGTGGACCTGCATAAGAGGAACCGATTCTTATGCTTATCTGATACATAGCAATCTCTATCACTATTTTTAAATCCATTCGAAAATCTCCCTCGGGTTTTCCTAAGCCAGAAGTGCAGAGATGCATCCAGCCATTATTTTCAAGCATTTGCTTAAAAGAATATATTTTTAAAATATAATTTCAAAAAGCGCAAGTGCATTTATATAGACAGTACAGAACTACGTGATGAAATAGGGCCTCCAGACTCAGATAGAAAGCATCACTGCTGGAGCTAGTAGGGAATTCAATTACTGTGTCTGAATTCCATACAACAAACTAACTGTATATAATATGTACTATATAGTAATTTGTACAGTATACACATTTTGTAATTACAGTAGTATACAAGGAAATAACTAACTTGACAGCTTTATAGTACCAACAAGTGATACAACAAATCTATTGTTGGACCTGGACAATATTGTTCATCAACAGCAAACTCAAAAATCAGGCATGTTACTGTGATGTTGTCATTTTTCAATTGTAAACACACTTTAGCAGTGCAGAGGCCAGGTCCTCCAGTGATAGGACATTCTAACTTGGTTGCTTTGTTAACCGTGTGTAACTGTTTCATTTATTTCACTACATTTGATAAAGTTAACCTTAAATTGACCCAAAATTAGGTTTCTCAGATGTTGGGCTCTACACACACAGCACTATTCTCTGCATGCAGGGCTTAAAGTTTCCCATTTAGAAAGTTAAATGAAACACAAAAACATATTTAGGTGCTTTTGTAAAGTAATGATCCATATCTGTGGTATAACAGCCATAAATCATGAACTACAAATTTTAGAAGCTGGCAATGAATCTTGTCAAAGAAAAATCAGAGACCAGTGCTGCAATGGGAAAGTCTGAGCCAGATCAAAGATTTCTATTAAATTTCCAACATGAGCTGATGCTAATACCATTCTCCAAAAATATTAAAATACCGCAGTCAAAGAAATCATGCTTCATTATGCATCTTATCAGTATGCAACTCTTCACCTAACTTGCTCACAAGACATACATTATAGTTTTGTTTTTGAAAAATCTGCCTCAGTGCCTTGCTTTTTTCTGCAGCCATAAGAATTTGAGCTTTAATCAAACTATGCGTTATTTCTTTGTTTGTAAAGTAGGTAATGAGGATCTCAGGTTATTGCTTTATGGGGTTTGTATGAGTTGAGTTTTACCAACATACCAATTAACATGCAGAGTCAGGTGTTAGGTAACTTTTGAGGACACTCTATAGACTTGAATTAATTGCTTGGAGGCATGCCCTCACCTTAAATGTGGCATCTGTGAAGGCTGTGTCTGTGAAGGCCACGTCTATATAAATGGATATTTATTATATTATGTCTTTCAATAACAAGGCTCTTCTGCTTTCTCTCACTCTCTCGAGGTTTTAATTGAAGAGTGTGGTGTCAGGGCCGACAATTTGCATGACGAACATTTGTCAGAGTTCTGGGTTATTCACCAGGTTTTAATTTTACTTGAATCAGACAATGAACAGACATAGGGGCGTTAATGCAAGTTATGTTGAGGAACTGCTACTTGACCAGTATAGTATTATGAGCCGTATGACTGCTTATAAGACATACTATAATAATGCTGTATGGACTTTTATAGTAACTCCGATTGTTACATAATACATTGTATACAATACATTATACTAATATAATAATATTAATATTAGATATTCATTCATTAAAAAATGTTATCCAGCTCTGCATTATTAACCCATTTACTCCCACAGCTGACACTTGTTTTCACTTGTGAACACATTTGTAGCTGTCAGTCGGCTGTCAGGCGCTTTTGGACCGCTGGTCATTTGTGGCCTCCACCAAGCAAAAGGCCAAGAACTGACAGCACATTGTAAAGCAGAGAAAAACTTGCATACTGTCACTTTAATCTGGCACATTCTCAATTCATGATCCTTTTCTTCATGTAGGATACTTTGTTTTTTAATTTTTTTCATGCAGATTTGTTTTTTTTTTTTTTTTTTTTGGCGGCAATTCTACCTCTCAGCTCTAGGTATACCATTGTTGGCTTGTCGGTCCCCCACTTTGGTCCGGACTGAAATATCTATGGAACTAATGGATGGCAATGTTGGTGCCCAGTTAATAAATTCTGATGATGTAGGAGATCCCCTGAATTATCCTATAGTGCCACCAGCAGGTCAAAATTTTCACTTATTTAGTGTTAAACATCTTGATGGACCAGCACAAAAGTTGGTACAGATATTCATGGTTTCCAGAGGATAAATCATTGGCTCCATTTCTACTTGTGTGTGCCTTCTAAATGTACAAAATCCAGATCAGCTTAAAAAAAATTATATTTAACCGCATGCAGTGTATGCCCCCTGTGGCGACATCACAAATCTGCAATCCATCTTGGTTTTTCACAGGCTAAATGAAAAATCAGGCTCAGCTCTTCTCCAGTCCAGAAGGAGGTGGTAATACACCTGAAGCTGCTTTGTAACTGACAAAAACGGCAGACGAAAAAATTCAGCTTTTCAGATCTGATAGCTATCCAATCTGTCCTAATGACTTTTCATCTAATGCTGCCAAGAGGTTGACATGACGGTGTGTTAATGCCAAACATAAAGTGCCCTGAAGCAATACAAAGCATGTAATCAGTCAGCCTTAGTCAGAGTTAGTTCTTTGAGCTCTGCTTAGTTTGTCAGGATCCTGAAAAAATAAAGGCCGTTTCCACAGTAGGTCAAATTAAGATGATTCTAAATATTCTTACATTAGGATACTTCTAGACATTTTGGATTGCAGATCTGCAGCTAGTGTGAAGACGGATTAGCTGATGACCTTAGACTACAAAAATTCATGCTGTTCTGCTTTCACACTACTGACACACAGATGTCAAAGGAGCCAGCATGCAGAGTAACAATGTGTTTGTGAGACGCACTGGCAAGGTCAAGTTGTAGACAACCTCAACCAAGCTCGACAGAGTCTGAAAAATGATATCTTTGAAGATAATTTCAATAATTATATTGTCATAGAATGGTAAGTTGACATTATGGGCGAGTACATGTACAATTACATCTCACTTGACAAATTATTTTTCAATTTATTGAGTTTGTACTCAGGTCAGAATTGCATATAAGATTAACTGTAAAAATGATGATAGTTCCTCATTTTTTAAGAATTATTTGCACATTATAAATAACAGAAAGTGAGAGAATCAGATCATGAAGGCTAATTAACTTTTCAAACTTAAACCTTTCCCTGTGACTTTTTCTATAAATATTTGTCATGCTGGTTCCAAAAATGAACCACCACAACAAACTGCAAAAGACAATCTAATGTTGTGTATCTCTTTGTTTCAGCTGCAAATAAACTCCCTGTTTACCAAATTAAAACATAATCTCACTTATAACTAACAACATATTTACACATACATGGTTGTTCAGTGTTTCCCTCTTTCTTTCTTTCTTGTTAATGTTATCCATTTAGCCATATCACTTGTTCTGTTGCTGGTTCCTGGACTGAAAACTGCATGTTGTCATAACGGTGGTGATACCATTCATCCTGTGGAGAATTGTTGCTCTGGAGATCAATAGCTACTGATAAGTAGATGAGATGATACAGTGTCTGTGACTGATAAAAGTTAGCACCATTTCCTGGATATAGGTCACCATAGTTTATACCCTTTACGCATATTAATTACCAACCAAGAGAAGATGCATCATTATAGACTCTCTGTTGGCTCCGTAGAATCAGTCATTGGTGTTGGGCAAAAGGAGTTTGCGAGCAAAGTTGGTTTTGAGGGATAGCCACACATCATGCTTGCTGTTCTGAAGTGTAAATCAAATTTAATACTGGAGATGTTCATACCCACCATCCTGTCAACCACCATTATGACTTTAACAAAAGCCGATAGATCAAATTTAAAACCCATTCTGTCACCGGTTCAAGGAAAACAAGTATAGAAATGCTGTTGCTGTTTCATCCTTTTGATGTAAAGATACGTATGCAAATAGATTTGACATGCATTTTTTTCTTCTAGGGCAGGTCTTATATTTTTCCAGTATATATATCAAAGTGAAACAAGCATCCTCAAGTTTCAAATAAGAGCTTTATGTCATCTTAGTGAGTGATTATTCTTTCAAGTAAATTAGCTTACAGACAGCGTTGATTCATATTTATTCCACAAACATTATGCTGAGTTGAACACCACGTAACACAGTATATGTTAATGTTTTGTCAGTTTACGACTGAAATGCATCAGTCAAGTTGATTCAGAGAGACCAATAAAGGAATATTGCATTCTACGTGAGTTAATCAAAAAAATTCGGACAATAATATTAAGAATATTTACATGAAGTCTTCCTTTTATACATTAGCCTTGCAATCCATCAAATCAGACTTTAGTGTGTAAGTAAACATGACTAATATGCCTGGTGTAAATATCCAAATGCTAAGCAGACACTGATCTCTTTTCCTCTTTTTTCTTTTGTGTAGTTTGGGGACAGCTGTGACTTTCTGATGTCCTGTGTGACATGGTTATACTTAAATCTTCAATGGCCCTCATCTGGAGCACAGCCTGTAGAAAAAAAGGACCATATTTCAAATAGCTTTTTCCCCCATCCTTTTTTAGTGCTTACACCTTCCAGCCCATCTGGTGGGCTATTCTCTCAGTTGCACATTTGCATTGGTATGGGGCAGTTATGAAATATTCAGTGAAATCACCAGAGTAGAATTTTGCCATTGCAAAAAAATAGATTTAACTGATTAAAGCAAACAAAAAAATATAGACTTGCACCATGAAGCTGAATAATGCAGACCATGACACCAAGACACATTAATCTAAATATTACTTTACCTTAAGATGTGTCAAACAAATGCTCACTTTTTGCAGCATCTGTATCCTTACATTTTTAAACAACTGGGCTACAACAGGAGTATTTTCAGGCAGCCGAGGGAGAAAAAAGTGGGTATGCTGAACTAGATAAATAGGCTGAAATCAGATCACAATGGCCTTGATGTCTAACTCAGGGATTTAGTAAAGGGAACCAAGGGACAGGATAAGGGAGGACACTGACAGCTTGTACTCTTGATGGCCAAATCCCGACCCCTGTTGTCCTTCCAAGTTAGGGAGCATATCCAGCTGATAGACACTGTGTTGTGTGTGCCCTGTCTGGCACACAAATTGCTATACCCATGTAATCTTCCTTACTCCTGCTATTTATACTTTTTTCTAACCCATCTTTTACATTATTTTTAATATTTACTTTTTTTGTCCCTGCTTCTGTCCCTGAGCCATATTCTCACATCCTTTGAGGGAGAAGCATATTTCAAATATCCATCTGTGCTGGGGATTGTGGATGTATACATCCATCTAAAATCATACTGTTAACTGTATACTCTATGTCTATGATCTTCACTTGGCAGAAAGATTTGGCCTTGGGTCTGGCCTACTTGATCACATTGATTACAGGCCATTTGATTTATTATTAGATAACACCACTTTACACACACAAACTGCCTGACTTTTTAAGTATTGCTCCAACGCTTAAGTCTTATACAGATACTCAGAGTAGGATGGCTGCCCCATTGGTGCAAAAGAGAAAAGCTGCTTGCATTTATGATGCTACTGTCATTGCTTGAATATGGCATAGCATTACGGGTGTTCCTCACCACCATTTGACACCCACAACTGCTGTTAAATTGTATGAATTTAAGATCTTCTTCAGATGATTAATTTCTAAAAGAAGTCAGTTCTACTGAAATATGTTACATACAGAAAATGTAGGAAATGTATATAGAAGTTACTTGGATGTAACTCCAGTTCAACAGGACATTCGTGGCAGGACTATGTTCATGAGTGAATGCATTGATCTTTTTCAGTAAGCTGAGGTACATTACAGCCTCATCAGGGTAAACCAATAGCAAACTATTTTAGAGGCCTAGTCATTTTTGTCTTGGTTTCATTTTAATAAAAATCACAGAATATATAAGTAAATGCTAAATAAAATGTATCTGTTTTCATAGAACTTTTGTATTTTTAAATAATATAGTTCAACACTTTAATCATAGTCTTATTTCAGTTTTTTTTTTCTACAAAGTAATAATCCCCACTGCCAGAAACATATAATTTAATTAAGCTAAACTGATTGAACAATTTAGTCAAAACTTTGTAAAAAAAAATGGAAACCCTTTGTCCATCTGGTGTTATTCTGTCAAGAGGGGGGCTAAAAGACCAGCTTACAGCCATGAAAAACTGAAGTATGACTGAAATGAGAAGCTGCACGGCTTCAGTGGTCTCAAAGGAGGCTGTTGCAGAATTTGGGAGCCTCTTTCTGTGTACTGTGTCCACATAATATGGAAGCATTGGCCAAACCTCAGTGGACCCTCTCTGCAATGGGGATTTTCAGCCCATCTGTGGCCATAGAATGGTAAAAGGAACAAATGTGAGTCAGTAGGCACCGTCCTCCCCTCTTACTGTGACATTTTTTGAAAAGGAAATGCATGGCATTTAACAGTTTTTTCATCTACCTCACTGAAAAGCCTGTAGTGACTAAGTTGTCAAGGGTGGCAATGAAAATAAGTTCAAGACATCCATATTGTTGTGTGTGTTCTTTCTGTGGGCTGTTCAAGAAACTCAAGTTCAATACAGTGATTTTAGTTTGGTTAGATTTTTTTATTCTTGTTTCTACATCAACTCTGGATTTCCAACCTAAAATCGGACAAGCTCCATAAATAAAGTACTAAATATGCTATATTACATTAGCTATGTATCATAACTCCAGATTCTTTGAGTATAGGCATGGCCCTCTAATGAAATTTTTTCTTTCCCGCCACTGTACAGGGTTGCCTCTCTCGGATCCTCATGTACAGTACATAACCTGAACTCTGCTCCCGAAAGCCAGTATTTTATTCTGATGCCGGTGGAGCAGTGTGCCTAAGTATTAGAGGACTACAACTAAACTCATAGAATCTGGAGCTATGATACGTAAGAAACATTCTGTTTTGTCGAGGCTTCGACCTGTAAGAGCTGTCGCTATTGTGTTAAGGGAAGCTAACGTAATCAATCCCCCTGTGACACCGAGGCCCACACACAGATAACATACACCAGTTCATAACCCCATAATATGAAACATATTAAGGCAGGGAGGCACTTGATGTGCCACAGTTAACACCATGACAGCACCTGTGTTGAGGGAAAAGAGTGATACAGCCTAACAGTCCCCCCCAGCACTGCCGATGCAGGAGAGTGGGACATTGATCGTGTACCGTAATGGTCCTCCATGCAGCCCACTAATCCATGTTGATGGGATTAGAAGTGCAACGTTTGGCATGTGCGTAAAAGCGCCAGATCCTTCAACGCGTCATCTGCAGTCCAGCGCGTTTACAACTGAATGACTCGAGTACAGCGTGAAATTTGAAACGGAAGGAAGGGCACAGAGAAGCACAAGACGCCGCAACACAGATGTCTGCTACCACCATCCCCCTGAGGAGGGCCGTGGATGAAGATAAGGTTCTTGTGGAGTGCGATCGGAAGTCCTGAGGAGACTCCACTGAAGGTTTGTGTGATGGTACCACACAGCTAGCGAGATGCCGTTTTGACAGAGCCACGCTGTCTAAGTGGGTGTTGTTTGTTCTCAGCTGCAGGGGAGAGATGTGTGGGAGTGGTTCAGGGAAACATTGCCAGGGTGAGTTTAATTGATGCAGCTGATTTGTGTTGCCAATTATCCTCTTTTTTTTATGCAGTAGCAGGCTGGAGCTCTGGTGGCTGACACACACACACATACACACACACACACATAGACAGAGAGACGGCCAAGCCAGCCCGTCTGTGATCTCATTTTGTGTAAGCTGGACTGCGTGCGCCCGGAGGAGGTTGGCAGCGTTGGAGAGCACACCGCGTTTGCATTGTGTTTTATTAAAGTGTGTGCAGTCAGATAATAAATTATGTTTGCCGTGAACATTACCTGCTGTGTCTGTTCTGAGGACAACCCACAAGTAGTGGAGTCAACTATTACACACGCCTTGCGATGTTTGCTGAGCGCAAAACATACTCGCACTGGGCAAAGTTGGTGACACATTTCCTCTGCCTCATTTCTCTGAGGCGGAGGAGATTTGGGCTATTAGCTCGAAAAGCACCGATACGCTCCCCAAAGCGCGCAGCACCAGGGGTAAATCCCACTGTGGTGCTAGAATGCACACAACAGGTTTCTTCGTCTGACTCCGTTTAAAAGCACTTCACCAAGGGAAAACATATCTCCATAAGCCTTCGTAGCAGGATGAAATGGCTGCTTGTTACATCTCAGCTCACTACGGAAATACGATATAATCAGTAAAAACCAAAAGTTATTTATTAACAAGTAACTTAAATCGTTTATAATGCACAGAAACAAAAGAAGGCAAGCCACAAAAGAACAGGAGCTGGTGCTGTTCAATATAAAGAAATAATTATAACAAAAGGAGGACCCTTGTCAAACAGAACTAACTACTTATGAAAAGAAAGACTCACTGTCCCTCTAATTCTAATAACCCCCAAAAAACAGTTAGAACAGCATCCCTGCTCCTAATGAGGCTAACAATAGAGTTTTAGGTGTGTGGGAAATCAGTGATGAGATGAGAACTACACCTGGCCCCAGTCCCCAGGCAACTAATGAATGCCTCTTACTAGTTTCACAAATTATAGGACAGTCTGAATGATAAACACCATAGTATTGCCTATTCCTTACTAGTTTCACAAATGAACAATCTCAACAGGTAGCACGACACAATAAACTACTCCTCACTAGTGTCACAAAACAATCTTTTCACACACAGGCAAGCTGTTCACTCAGTCCCAGCTGCCTCGATTGATCCGCTGGCCAACTTTTTTGTAGACACCAGCCCCAATTGCTTCAGCCAGATTGGAGCACCGGTTGGGACGCCGCTCCACTCAGGACCCACACACTCAACAGCCCGGAAATGGTCGGAGCATCTGACCTTGGGAACCACAAACAGCTGGCAGGAACAAAGGACACTGAATAAGGTTAACACATGGGGCAGGTACTAGCAGCGGCCTTAACACCACTGCAAACACATTAATCATAGATGGAGCCAAATCGTTATCTACAAATGTCTAAAGGTAGGCTAACACAAGAGCCAGAGGACACGACGTGGATTCTTCTCCTGGATAGTGCCGCCCACTGCAGGGGGCAGTCTTATCTCTCCAAGCGCTCCCATTTAGCGGCCAGGCCACAGCCGCTGATATATCACCGTGAGGTGGAGGATCTCGTGGTCCAGTTGTGCTTGTGCATTCTAGTGCCATCAGAATGACCCCTAGATTTTTTCTACTGAATGCACACTGAGAAGCAAGGAATCAGGAGAACTGAGAGAAACACATAGAGGAGAGCTCTGGGCCCCGGCCAGTGAGAAAATGCATCCACTCCCAGTCTTGTGCATTCATGGAGAACCACAGTGTCCATTGGGCATTCTCTCGAGATGCAAACTGATCCACCTTTGCCTTCCCGAACCTGTCCCAAAATGCCTGAATGGATGTGGGACTCAGTTTCCACTCAGTTTTGGGAGGGACCCCCACAAGACATCACGTCTGCAGTGCAGTTTTGTACCCCGGGGATGTGCACCCCTCCGATGGAGAGCAGTTGATGTGTGACCACAGCAGGAGGCTCCTGGCTATTTCTAGCTTTTCTAACCCTGAGGGTTGATGTACGCCACAGCTGTCACGGTGTCTGTCCTTACAACCGAGAGGGGGGGGACTGAGTTCCGGTGTGCCAGGTCTGACTGAAGAGAATGAGGGAAGGTCAGCATTCACTTCTTGTGTCGAACTGGATCGAGGCGACCGAACCACCTCTGGATTTTCCTCATGTAGCAGTGGCTGCAGGGTGCCTCTTCTTAGGACAAGCATCCTGGTGCTTACGATGAGGCTGAGGTAAAGCTTAGCCCCTTAAGGTGTGCTTCCTCACCCTTTCCACTTCCTCAGCTGCTTCCTGCAGGTGAGCTTTGCAGGAGTAGTCCAAACAACCCATCGGAGGATAAGGGACCATCCAGCAGTGTAGTGAATGGTTGACTGTTTTGAGCCGCACACCGGTGGGAACGGTCAGAGAGACAGGTGTACACTTGATCCCGAGGAGTTGGCATTGATGGCTTGCACTTGCAGAAGAAAGACTTTGCTCTTGCGGCGGGATGGCGGGAAAACCTTCTACGCCTCTCTGTAGACACTGGTGAAAGGTTCATACCTGGACGTCTGAAATTACTTTCCCTCCTGTGAGGATGCAAGCAGGTGCAGGGTGTTCTGATGTCATCGCAATGCTCTCCGATCTGTCACCTGAGATGGGGAGTGCAGCAGAAGTGGGGCCTAGCCCTTGTAATCAGGCACCAGGTTTTGCAATGGGGAGACAGAAGAACCAGGAGGATAGCCCTAGATGTAGGGAGCTGAGTTGTCTGACTCGTGCCTGTCATCGATCCTCCTCCAGGATGTCTGGTAATTCGCTGCTAAAGATGATCCGGAGACATGCCGCCGTGGTCAGCCCAGCTCCTGTCACTGGTTGTTCTTACGTGTGTGAGCAGCAAGGAAAGGCAGGCTGAAGCAGCTTAAATAGGGCACTCTGTATGAGATTTTCCAATAGATGCATAGAAGGGAATCATCTGATCAATCAGCTGATGTGGCTGCTGGATTGGCTATGATCAGCTGATGTAGCTTGGATTGTGAGCTGAGTTTGACTCGATGGCCTACCTGAACTAACACAATGCTCAATATATACATTATACAAAAACACAAACAAAATGGGGTAGGTGAGAAACAAGTACAATTAAAAGTCCAAATTATATACAATAATGTTATAACACAATAATGTTATATTAATGATGACAGTAATATACTGTAATGTTGGATATGTATCAGTGCAAGTCAAGTACAGTAAGGTGCAGAAATGTCATTAGATTGATAGATAATGAAATACAAGTATACTGTAAAGTTGTAGTGCAGTTATGGATCAGGTAATTGAAAAGATTTTAGAAGGTGTACGAGTCCAGGGTGAAGGTGTTTGTATTAGTTTTAGTCCAATAGGGAGAAAGCGTGAGGCTTCACCTCCTGAACCCCATGTCCTGGCACAGATGGGACTGGTTACATAGGGAGATGGCAGCTGGCATTGTTATTGCATTGTTAATCTCGGTAGTAGACATCCCTGCCCAGGAATGTAAAAATGTATTTCTAATTGGAAGATCTCAAAGATATAATATCACATATGAAGATATTCCCTCATTCTTTTACTATTGGCACTAGTCTTGTCAGTAACATTTATGTCTCTGTGGACAGAATTTCCTTCGAATTTTGTACTAATAAGACTGTAACTTTGGAAGATATCCCCTTGATTTGGCTAAATAATACTGCTGAAACCTCATATAAGGATTAAATGATAGTTTGAAAGCATTTTTTTGCCTTGAACAAGAACTGTGGATTTTGACCCCAGTCTCCACAAGGAATGGATCTCTTTACAGCCAGTATACAGAGGAGAAATGATTACGGCAACTAAGAGATCTTTCCATGTATGTATGGGTATGTGGAGACTGTCCTCCCAAGAAAAATAACAGAATCAGTTGTTGTTCTACAGGGCAGTTACAAACAACATAGTTTCTTATTTAATTTGAAGGACCTGTTGGTATGTGAGAATTCCATTAAAACACACACACGCACACACACCAGGACTTCATGACACCAAACAATCTGGCCAAACCAAATCATCTCAAAACACACATATAATTATATCAAATACTGTAACAAAACCACCAAATCACAAAGTAAATTAGATTTCTATTTGACCCTAAACAGAGAGTACACGGTGGCAGAGTACCTGACCACTGTGACCAATTAAAAGATAAATTAAACGTTGACGATGTACAGACTGAGTGGAGAAACAGGCCGTCACAGGCAGACCTGGCTGCCCAGGGAGGCCCAGCTGTGTTCACTATGTCTCAAAAGAGAGGTTGAGACACAATCTCACTTCCTATTATACTGTGAAAAATATAAGCATTTCAGAAAGATTTTCTTTGAAAAAATAAACAGTAAGTATCCTGAGTTTATCCATCTTCCTGATCCTCAGAAACCACCGTACCTGTGTGGGGAGAGAAGTCAGTGTGCAGTATTAGCTGCACAATATATTGTCACACACTGAGGGAAACAAGCTCTGCATACATGTTTCTGAATCATTTACATATGTAAACAAATATTTATATTAATTATTAATGTCTTTTAAATATTGTATTTTATATAATTGTTGATATTTGCATGTTATTGTATATTTATTACTTATCATTGACCAGTGTTAATAATATTAATTTTCTGTACAGCTTTGGCAATAAAGCTAATTTGAATTTGAACTTGAATTAGTTCACCCCCTTACGCCTTATTGTATTTCAGGTTGTCTACAAATCTATTATCTAATCAAGGACTTTTAGCAGTCGCCTCAACCAAAATAATGAACGCTAGCATGTACACACTTCACTTTAGATCAGCTGATGTGAAATGTTTTCTCAGTCTATTTTCCAAATTGTGTAGGTGGATGCCAATGTTTTTCAAAAATCAGCACAAACATAATATAATGGTAGTCTAAAATAGTAAATGTTACTTCATTGTGTGCATGAAATCATTCATTATTATGGGGACACTGGGTGAGTGTCCAAGCACAATACAGGAGTTCAATTGGACAGCCTCTCATTACATTTTAATGATGTGGCTTCAGAGAGGGCCTTAAAAGCTGTTTGTCTCTATGGGGCTGCATGGTAATTGAAAAGAGGTTTCAATCTGGCACATGGAAGCCAACAGGGATAATTCTGAAAATAACCCCCATTTTAATGAGTTTGTCCATTAAAAGTTTAACAATTTCCTTTTAAATTGTAGACAGAATTTCATATAGAGCAGGAACATTACATATAATGACAAATGATAGTATAAAATATGGATTTTAGCCTTACCTCAGTAACATTCACAGACATTTTGGTGTCATGTTACCAAAAACAGAAAAGCATTGTGTTAAAGTGTTCAGCATGAACATTCAAACATATGAAAACAAGGTCAGTGCTGGTTTCAGTGTCTCCCTTTTTGTTCACTGTGAAGTTGACGGCATTACACAGATGGTAAAAATGAGACCTGTATAACCTCTATAAAAATGGTAAACACATGAACACAATTTCTTTTTATGTTTTCCACTCACCATTTCTCTTTTTCTCCTCTGACAATCCACCATACACATGGTAATATTCACAATCATATCAAAAAGCAAGGAAAAAGAGAAGAAATCCAGAACCAGTTGAGGGAGAGAGAAAATCTGAAGAATAATTCCAGTTACATTTTCTACCGTTTCATAATTGTTTCAATAATTATGATTTATTACATTCAAAATGTTACACTACTATGGCACTACCTACTTAGTTTGAAGTAGCTTTGGTTTGCTAGAACACTACTGTAGAACACACATTTAAGAAACAAAGAACAGCGGAAACCAAAACCTGAATCAAACACATCCCTTCACAATAAAACTTGAACTGCATTGGGGCCTACATTCAGCTTGCAGTTATCCATTGATAATTAAATATGAACATCCAATTGGCACGGTGTCTCTGGCCACCTAATGAATTAAGTTTTAACATTCACGCAACTTTCAGCACGCCGTTTGGTCCACCAATAGTCAGAGCATCGAGACTCAACCACAAAGTGTGTATGAGGACTGGAAATTAAAACCAGTAAGCTAAAAGTGACTAAAACCTGCATAAAGCTAGAGAGTTGAGTAGTGTCATGGCACTACAAGTGACGCTTCCAGGTTATGCAGACATTTTATCACTGTAACTAACAAAAAATGTGTAGCTCAGTCCAGAATAAAATATAGCTCAGAGCTAAAAGAAGGAGTAAGCAGCATAAACTGTATTTTTTTTTTAATTTGAAGTACACGGGTGCTACAGGTGCTGTCAAAAGATCTGCTATAAACAGCAGTGAGACTGCTGTGATATAAAACTGAACTGAGACAGACCATATTTTTTGCATTTTCCAGCCATCTGCAGCTCCATACCTTCATGTATGGGGTCATTGTTTGGTATTAGTTTCACCTGTGCTTTTCCTCCTATGACAAGTCAAAATGTCTGCCTGGGAAAGACTTACAGGGCATGTCTGACAAAAAGTGCAAGAACAATAAAGACAAAGTGATTAAAGATGTTTAACTAGTGAAATGGTTGTCAGCTTGTCTTGGTAGCTCTAACAGATTAGGGTTATAATCCTGCCCATACTATTTCCTCCTGTCCAGCTTGTTTTTTACCCCATCTTGAGATAAAATTTTGCCCTGCCAGTTTCAGGTCTGACAGCAAGTTAACTACCTCAACTCTACCTTAACATTACCAATTGAGTGGTGGATGCTGGGCACAGTATAATAAGGGCCGTCTGCTAGGCTTAATTCAGACCAAGAAAATAACCTTAATGGGATTTTCTTCACTGCTGCAGCCCAAAGCCACATATCGCCACATAGCCTTTTAAGTGTGGATTACTCAGTCATCTTCAAGTTTTTCCAAATCAATATGCAATCAAAAATACATTTAGTTTGTAAAACAATGGATACCAAGCCATTAAAGGAAACAAAATGTAGTTGTTTAGTTCTCTCATTGGTGCTATTTCATGCTGTGATTGCACCAGTTCCAAGCTGAAATGTCAAATGTTAGTTGTCAGGTACAATGTTGTACATAAACTTAACCATAACTAATCAATATTTGATTATACCCTTTTAAGTTTTCAAGTATACAGTTGTATACATTTGTACCTACTGACAAGTCAGCATATAGAATGTCTACCTATAGTGCTGAGTTTAAAATTGTTTTCTTTGATGCAATGTCTTCTTTCGACAATCTTAGCATATACTTGTGTCATATGCGCTTGCTCCTCTTATGCTGCATTCATATTCTCATATGTTACCTATAAAAACAACTAACTGTAGTGTCTTAATGATGTTGGACAGTGTTATTAGATCCACTGATTCTCCTCTCCCTCCTCACACATCACTTTATGAGGGTGTTTGGCCCCTTCCACCCCTTTCCTCAACCACCTATTCACTCCAGGTTTCTATATCTCACACAGCTAATGTGACATTTATCTGTAATTAGACTCTTACATATTTTAATAGAAAATGATATTCCTTAAGGTCTCCCTGTCATTTGCATGGGCAGCTCTGATGATAATCAGGTTCTAGAAAAAAAACATCTCGATGACATGGGCTGTCATCCCAAATTAGCAGGCGCAAAATCCTTATCAGGGGAGTGACCTTCCAGAGCACTGCTCAAACTTGGGCAGCATGTGGGAAGAAAATGGTCCATCCATATCAATATATACATTTTGATTTTAATCTTATTATACGACCTCTGTGAAGTTTATTTTATTACATAATTGTTTAGACCACTGACTCTTTAGTGTTTTGGTGTTGTTGCATTATACTGTATTATATTGTGCAGAGTACCATACATATGTATAGACAAATTATTAGGCACACCTTAGACCCCCTATGCAGGGTGTTGGTCAAGTTTCCTACCTACAACATTTTTGTGTCAGCTACATCCAGACTGAGGTCCATGTGTTAGTCAGGGGCTCTTTTATTGGTGCTCTTTTCTCTTGTAAATTGAATGCAGCAGTCTCTCTTTGTTGACATGATGGGCCATGAATATTCTATGTGAACGGGTGGGTTTGCTCGCTCCATAAGGCTATTCCTGTGAGGTTTACCATCTTATGAAAAACCCCTGAGTGAGCCACACTAGTTGGTAATGAGTGATCATGTGGCATGCTGTGATGAAAAACAGTGAAACTTGAAACTGCATAGTGCAGTAGAGTATGTGCTATTCAGTTTGAGGTATTAGTTAGTGCAAGGGATGCTTTGATCAATCGGGAACTGAGTGATATTCATCCATACATATATATTAACTGCACGATTCATCATAGCCACCGGGTCTGCACTACAGGTGTTTATGTGGACATGTTGACTGTGGTGGGACACGAGATGCAGTCAGGCAGGTATCATGACAGCATGAGACTTAGCTAACTGATATTATCAAAGTCATTTTTTAACTGAAAGCTGGCTGGGAGTTGTTTGTGGATCTGCCAGTGTCCCATACATCTGTAGTACAAAGCTGCACGTTATAATCAAAATTTGAACAACTGCCTTTTGCTGTACAACTTCTGATATTAACATTTTGGGACTAAAAATAACAGAGACTATAATTGTCAGAGTTATACTGTGTAATTAGGGTATTGTGGCTCACTGACTTTAATGCAGTACAGCAGTAATTACTTGTAAAACACATTAAAACATAAAGGTGATAAGTCATAATATGTATGGAAAAGGCAGTATGGAAAAGGCAAGGAAGTTAGCAGAGTTTTAAATATGATCAAAGTCTATAAGAATTAGTCTGTGGAAAGTTTGAATATGGTATTTCATTAAATCACAGCACACGTGTGAGAAGTTACATGGCATGTTCTTTCTATAGATATTACACTAAGGCATTTATTATTAAAGCAACACCAGTTTTGGACATGAAAATGATCTTTGAACATCTTTGATCCTGTTGGATGTGAGAACACTGTATATTTGCACCTGATTATGCACACACATATCCTCATACATTCATATGTAAACCTGACTGAATACACTCATTCTTATACATTTGTGTATACTTGATAATCTGGCATAATAGACTGAAGATACTTGCACCTGCTGTACATTTGACTACATTTGACAACTTACAGCAATACCCCAAGGCCATCCTTGTGCCTGTATATATATATGTAAAACTTTTAATGCATATTTTCTTAAATCGTATTTTATTTATTTTTATTTATTTGTATTTACAGTGTAACTGTAGTCACAGGAAATTGATCTAAAATAATTTATTTTACACTTGATTAAACTTGTGTTGTGACAATAAAGCTGAGTTTGAGTCAATTGATTCTGCAATTGTTTTTGTTTTTTAAAATATTAAGTTCTGTAATATCGTCTAATGATGATGTTTCTTTTAAAGTAAGTGAGTTCCTGAAATGGTATGATTAATAGGAAAATATGGTCGGTATTGTATTGTTGATTCTGATATTAAAACAGAGCTTAGTATAGGCTCAAATGAGCCTGATTGGAGCATCCCAAATATTGTGTTTGACTAAAACCTTACTGTATAAATGCCAACATCTACTTCATTCATCCTTTTATGTCTTTAACAGAGTGCTATCTCTTCATCCCTTTCTTCAATCTCTCTTTCTCCATATCTGGGGAGCTCTTTGCTCGGGACTGAGATTAGATGACTAAGGTGGTCGAGTGTGGCAGACTGGGAGTAAAAAGTGAGACAAAGCAATTGCATTTCATATTGAATTGGGAATAAGGGACAACATGGACTCCCCTTGCACACCCCACATTGTTTGGACTTCATGCAGAGACCAATGAAAGTCCAGAGGAAATTGAAAGGCCTTATCAGTCAGTCTGATAACCCCACAAGTTATGGAGCCTGTCAGTCTTTTAACTCTGGCATCAAGTCCATTTTTTATTTATGTTTTTGCAGAGGAATGCAGTTGTTAAAATGTTTGTTTTAAGCATGCACAACTTACACACAGGATTCTGCACCTGAATGTATGCCTGAATGTTTCACATGCAATTACAACATGATGAGTCTACCTTAGAGAGCTCAGACATGCCGTGTCATAGCCAAACCACCAAGCCATATATTTGTCAAAGAAGAGTGGCTTTTTCATGACAGGAAAGGGACAGTTATGTCAGAATCTGAAAGGAGCAGTAACACAACTAAAAGAAAAACTAAACTAAACTAAATAAAGAGTAAGGGTCTGTACACACAGTGGCAGTGATGAAAATAAATATAATTTTGTATCTCAAACAAGAATTGAGTTATTTAAAGATCAATACAGCAGTTCCTCTGATTACAACAATGGCACTATTACACAAAAATTGTGCAAAGAGTTAAATAACCACATTAGAGCTACTGACATAGACAGAAAAAATCAGGAGGAGCCACTGATTGGGTGAAGTGTGAAGTGAAGGGACCCTCTGACATCTGATGAAAAGAATGTGACTTGAATTCTCACAGATTTAAACTTCCTTCTACTCACCTTTGTTGTTCTGTTGGCTCGTGATGAGAGATGTGGCTCCTCTTTCTGGATCACATCTGTCATGGGTGGCGACAGACCGACAGAACGGGAGAGGGGCATAAATAGAGATAGAGATAAATAGAGAGGGAGAGAGCTTCTCAGTGTGGCCTCTGCCGTTACACTGGGAATTCCCCCACATGCAGTTTTCTGTGCAGGGCAGAAAAAGGTGTAGGCTTTGTGGTCTGTGTTTAGGCTTTATAGTTCTATTTTGGAAGCTCTGCTCACAATGAGAAATAATTTCTGTATTTGCTTCATTTTGAAGTAGACATGAGAGGTCTCAAAGAGCAGAGAGCAGGACCACTATCCGTCAAGAAATAAATAAGCTGGGAGAGAGAGAGAATAGTAGGTGAAATTGTCATGGTAAAATGTTCACACCTCTGTGTCAGATGAATGGCAGCTTATCATGCTACTTTGTTTGGAGGCCTGTAGCAAGATAACTATTGACAATATGAAGGACACGGAGATATATTCCCAATTCAGTGCCAATAACATAATTAAATCATCAAGTATCAAGAATCGGCATCAAAAGAGCAAATTGAGGAGTTGTTATGGTACACTAATGTATCACAATGAGAGGTTCTAAAATTAAAAAGAAATACTGGGGTAACATTGTGAATGATACGATTAGAGTGAAAAACTTTACTTCTAATATTTTCAGCATCCTTAGTGGAGACCAAGGAGAGTGTTCATACTGAGCAGGTTTCAGAGAATCAGTAAGTAGTAAGTAATATGGTCTGCAGTATAGAATGGAGTACTGCAAGTAAATCTTTAATATGCACCTTACCGCTTTGTATTTCAGCATTTGTTTCTTCTGTTATTCTTAAAATATACTGTATTTTGTTTAGAATTCATCCACGCACACTCAACTTGATTGCATTTCCTTTAATATGACAGCTCATTTAACAAGAGAGCACATTTTCTAATGGAACATTTCTCTAATTTGTTTGGGTTTAAGAGGAGCAACTCCAACTGCAGAGAGGCCAGCCAAGCATGCATATGCATAGATAGACCTGAAAGCTGGCATTTGGCCTCCTAGAGAGAAAGTGCCCTTTTTCTGTGGCGTTTTTTTTTTTTAATAAATAAATAAATTCCTGTTTTCTCACAGCCTGCCCTGCCGAACAAATATATTGATTGAAACAAAATATCAGGTCAGAAGATTTGTGCTCCCGGGCAATTCCCTCTGCCCCCCTTCCCTCCTGGTTTCATGTTGCAGTGGCGAGCGCTGTGTGGGCACCTTTCTGTGGTGAAAGAACAAATGCATGCAAAATTGCACACATACTCATGCATAGGCACTCAACAGTCAACTTGAGTCAGTCAGTGTGACGAGTTACTGTGAGGGAGACATCAGGTATGTGGCCAAACAAAATATAAATATACTGTTTTTACATTGATATTGATGTACTTTAGGAACTGCTTGACACTTTTTGTCAGTCAGGGTCTGTAAAGTTGGCTAAAGCACAACAAATGATAAAAAGTTCTAGTTATGAGATCCAGGTGTATTTAAATACAGGTGGAAATTGACATTCCCACAGGAGATTTACACCTGGTCTACAACCATCCACACACACTTGCATTTTACAAAACATTGTAAACATCTTTTTAGACAAGTACTTGTTCAAACACCATTACAATAGCCTTGCTGATTCACAATGAAATGAACACCCACGACTCTACCATAGTAGGTATCTCCCCCTGGAACCCCTTTTCAGAAGTCAGTGGTACACGGTCTAAACGGAGGAGCGCAACTACAACAGAAGAAACAGGTGACTATGTATTTGTATGCTAAACATTTTTAACAATACATGGAAGTTTGGTTCAAATACAAATGTCTTATTTTTAAGAACCCATTATGTTTGCTTTGTAACACGTTGTCATGGGTCTCCCGACATTAACAAACAGGTTAATGGTCAATGATGACGACGTGAAATCATCTAACACAACACAGACCCCTCCAAGCCTGCTTGATTTCATTATAATGGAAGTGGCTATGCAGTGTGTGTGCGTGCAAGTATGCACCTTACATCATAGGGCACGGCTCACCCCGTGAAACGGCCTATCTATGAACATGTGAGTTGAATTTACTGAAATACACTTAATTTCTTTGCATGTATCATTAATTAACTGTCATGTAGCAGTGTTTGAACCAACCTCAGTCATGGGTTTCTTTTAAATACATACATTTTAATATCCCATTAACAGTGTCGCAGAAGTAGCCTGGTCATTCAAGGCGTACATTTATTTAATTATTTGCAAAATCAACATTTATGAATTTAGGCCCCTGCCCCCTAGCATCCTGAACACGTCCCCGCAGCCAAGACCTTCTAAAATGTTTGAATAGACAATCATATATGTCAAATGGGGAAAAACTGCACTGAATTTTCTCACAACTGAAACCCTTGTGGTGTGACAGTGGCAATCATATTACATCTACATCATCCATTGGAAGGTCCTATGGTCATAATCGATCAAGTGTGCTATAATGTTTTGTAATTAGGGTCAAGAACATGTTGACTAAAGTTAAAATAACTATTCAAAGCAAAAATGTGCTGCAATCAAACAAGATAGTACATTAGCTATCCAGAAGAAGCATTCTGACCTCTGCATTGTGTTTAAATATAGATAATTTAGCAAAACGTGGTAGTTTCTGAGCCAATATTCACTTTCATCTGTGAGCAAATGCTGTCCCTCTTCCTGCAGGTTTTACATCTAAAGCAGAAAAGTCTGTCAAAGCCTGACATTTATTGGAATCAGTAATACAGACTGGCTCTGTGTGAATGCTGCACTCAAGGAAGACCTGATATGACCCATTGTTGCTGCTGTGCAAATCAGATTGGCCATTTTGCAACAAAAAAAAAAAAAAAGAAAAAGGCAACCAAAATGTCCCTGTAGATAAACTGGTACAAGATGTTTCCAAATGTTTCCACACTCCACATGTGCCGTGCTTGAGCGACTGCAGGAGCAAGGCAGTGCTGTCTGATTGAAACTACACTGGGAAGAATGAGTGCTGGATGTTACCCCAGCGGAATGAGATATGGTTGACGACATTGTAAATGTGCTGAAACCAATGATGACAAACAAGACATGGCCTCTAGTTACACAGTTACACCGACTGAGCACACGCAGTGCTGTGAGCAGCAGTGAGTCCTGCTGAAGACAACAAAATAGGAAACGCAACAGAGAAAAAGATGCTTGACAGATTGTCTAGGGTATGGTTGACTAAACTGGGAAAATGTGAGTCTTGCAAGGCCGTCACACACTGGGGAAAGGTGATCCAGTAAGGGAAAGTGTAGGGCAGAATAAAGTTACAGCTATCACTCACTATCTGCCACTCTCTACTAAAAAGGAACTCATGCGTTTAATAGGTATGGTGTTATTATCACCCATTTTGGAAAAGAATTTCACTTCAGTTGTAGCGCCCTTGACATATCTGATAAAAGCAGAGACTAAGTATGTCACTTTTTGAAAAATGTCAAACAGTGTTTGTAAATGTGCAGACATTCTTGTGTGCTGCTCCATGAGTCGAGGAACAATTTTTTCTGGACTTCACTGTGGGAGCAGGTGCCGTCCCATCACAGGTAGATTTAGTTATTGTGTTAGAAGAAAGCATTAGCTTTAATAAGATCACTCTAGTGCGTTCATAAGGTAAGGTATGTCCCGGCTTTATGCTTTTATACGAAATAGTAAAGACATAGCACGAAACAAAGGAGAGAGCAAGGGGTGTCTTAGCCTCCAAACCCGCTTGACTTGGAGGCTAAGACACCCTGCCCCTTACAACACTCTTTCCTTAACCTTAACCCAGTGTTTAAGTTGCCTTACCCCAACCTAATTCTGGTTTATTTCATCCTGACGTAATTCCCATATATGTGGCTATTGGTACTCTATGGGTCATAATAACTTTGTACTCGCCACCTACGTTGTGCAGATTTTGGGAAACGAAGACTCACACAAAACAAAATATATTAGGGCACCTGCATGAAATCATGTGGAACCATGATCTTTTCTTAACATAGAGAAGTTGTCAAAAAGAACCCTCTCATTAAATGTATTCTTCCAGTATTAATGTTCTTGACTGACTGTTTAACCATAATGCCTTTTGGTAGCTTTGCTGTTCAGGTCCCAGGTGGTTCAGTTTGATCAATATGTTGCTTCTGGGTAGTTTGCCTGTTGGCCTATTCTATTTTAAGTGGCTTCCTTACTATAATTCTCAGTCTCACTTATTTTAAAAAATGCATCTTTACAAATGTCAGGGTATTTGAAAGTGGGAATACAGTTGCTTCTGCTTTGGCTTCTGACTTTGTACCTTTAAGTCAATAAAGCTGATTAATTCACTCCCTAAACTAGAAACTATTGGTTCAAAATTTTATTTTTGTGTGTAATCAAAGCTAAAATTTGTACTGTTGCACATATTGCCACCGTCTGTAGTTAAGGGAAGTCACTAAACGGTTGTGAAGAAGCCTGCTGTTAATTTGAATGTGCTATCGTACATCTGTGCCAACTACAAAGTGTGATATTACTTTATTTTTGCTTGGTTTTGATATTTGATACAGAAACATAGCCTGAAACACAGACTGTTTTTAGCCTGTTAATGCTGTTTTAAACACGTGACGTAAAAAGCTCTGGAAAGTGTATGTATGTAATTTTTGCTGTACATTATGATACACAGGTGGATATATTATATTCTAATTATGAAAGAAAGAAAGAAATAATGACAGAAAGAAAGAGATACATTACAGCTGTAAATGACAGAACCAATTAATAATTTTGGAGTCACACAATGCGTGAACATTTCACTAAATGCTATACTACCATAATGCCAACAGGGGATGATGCAGCGATGTGTCATAATATACAACGAAAGCATCGTAAACTGTGCAGGTTATGAACATGTGTATCACCCATCACTGTAAGTAAAGCAGAGGGAGAAAGGGAAGCACTGGGTGAGACTTGTTCATGTTTATAATTCTGTATTGAATTATCCAACATCAGAATCAAAATGTGTGATATCTCTTTGGATTCTCCATTAAACCCACTTGCTTACAGCATATGACTTCTCAAAAATATTGAGTGACTTTTCCTGTAACCTTCATTCTATCACAAACCCCCCTACCGCTGTTCCTTTCTTTCCTCCCTTACTCGCTTCTCAGAGGCCATATTGACCTTATTATAAATATTTTGACCTTTTCACCAGCTGGCTTCTCCAGTTGTGGACAAGGGCACATTACAGGTAGGTGATCAGTCGAACAGAATGGCTGACAAGGGCTCAGATGGACAGGACAGTGGGTGGTAGAGTGCACGGGGCGGGGCTCGGGAAGGAAAGACTCCTGAATGTCAGGGATGAGGGCAGCGAGGAGGAAGAACGAAGGTGAGAAACACAGAAGAGTCAAGGCACCCTGGCACACTCTTCACTGTCCAGATGACCCCTCTCACTTTTTCTCAGCAGTGGGATGTGCCTGCCAGCGATTCAGTCCGTCATGTTGACTCCAGCAGCTGAGCAACATCTGTTCATTAGATTTGACAGATGAAAGAGAGGCCTGTGAAGATGGGATGAGGAGGATGAGAGCAGATCCAACATAATATATCTGCCATATAATGGCACTCCTGTAATAAAGCAGCCCTGGTTTGCTGCTTTGTTTCAAGTCTCTTGTACATGTGATTTGCACACCAGGCTGCACAGGTAAGTAGCGAGAGAGGGAACTGTGAGTGTTAATCGAGGCATTTGCTTCATCCGTCACGCTACTTTCAGCTCTATTGTGCTGTGCTGAAGGTCTTTCTCTCCATTACATTGTTTTGTTGCTTTTTTCCTCAACCTCGGAAATGTCACAGGGAAATGAGCACAAAGCATTGACATGGATGAGAACCGATAAATAATGCAGCTTACATTACCCTCCCATTCTCCTTCCACCGTTATAAACCACGTTTATAAGGAACACGACGGTGGAGGGCAGGCACCCAAGGTACTCTGGGGCCAGAAACACTTCAGTGCACATGACATACACATTCACAAACAAAAACATATCAATCTTTTGCACATTTCTATGTAGAATTCATTTTAAATTTTAATACAATACTGCGTGAGGAACAACATGACCTCGCAAGAAAAAGAAACCCCAAAAACTCTCAAATAACATGCAGACAGTAGACCTGATAAATGAAGACAGACCTGAAAATGCACATATAACCCCACAAATTATATACCATAGTAGATGCTTCTTTACTACTATACATACACTTTATTGAACATGCTTGTGAGAGCATGCATCAGGATACAGGCAGTGACAGTGGCCATGAATGGAATGAATTTGATTTTAGGCAGGTCACACCACCCAGGCCTTTGACAAATACTGAGGTTGAGAAAAGGGATTAGAAAGAAAGGTCAGTGAGTGCAAGACTGAGACAGAAAAGAAAATGAAGTCGTAGCTCTCTGAAGTTCAAACAAAACACTCTGTCCACTCCCCTCCATCCTTATCTCCCCCCACAAAAGTAACTTTGGTGGCTGCCTGCGTGTTTTCTGTTGGTGATAGACATTGCAGGCACATTTTTACAGAGTTTTCCATGCGTTCTTGGTATTTGGTGAGGACTGAATATTCCTTGAAATGAACAAAGAAGAAACAAACATGGTTGGCTGCAATCAAACATAATACTTTGTTTCCTTTATGCTCAACATGGTTCAAAAAAATCTAAGGACCATCTGCTTTATCCACTTCAGCCAAGGCGACAAGTGCATATGGACACGTCATTTTATTTCAGGCGGTTAAGATTCACATCTCACACATCTTGATTAAACCTTCAACTAGTCTGAACATATATTTTTAAAGTGAATTAATATTATCCACCACTGCACTACATCAAATTAGTCTATCGTCATCTGAGAAATGAGTGTACTTTGGTGTACTAAACGGGTTTCTGTTGCTCAAAGAAATAATACATTTATACAGTCTTTAATTATCAACTACTGTGGGTTCAGTGCAGTGTTTAACTCATTATCGCCCAGGTTTTTCTGGTAATTGGTAAAGAGAAGCATGACATAAGGTTTAGTGATTTAGCTGTTCTTCCACTCTCTGGATTAGGTTTACTGTTCAGTGTTTTGATTCAGAAAAATGTACGCACTGTTGCATAGTGAAGAGGGCAAATCCACAAGCTTCACTTTATGCACAGAACAAATGTGACTGATTGCTTGTGACCGTTATCATTGCCCGTCTGATTACCTGCATCATCTCAGATTGTCATGTGGAAAACAGTAGGATACATTAGGGAACACACCTGTCAGCACAGCTTCTCCTTGTGGCCTTTACTCTTCTGGCCATGCTTTAAACATCCGACACACAAATGCTTGCCCTGCAAAAGTTCTTCTTCCTCCTTGAGTAGTTTGCCTCTCATCTTTCTACAAGACTTTAAGTGAGGCTCTCCTTTTCAAAACAGACATAATTCCTGAGCATTGAACGTTTTTCACACCTGGCTAAGAATTTTTGTTCCTCACAGTTAATAGAAAGTGCAACAGCAAAAATACAAGTTCAGAAATCTGAGAAGAAATAGAGTCATATGGTCACGCTGTGGCAAGAGTCAGCGCTTGCCAAGGTGGCAACCCAAGAAGCTGCTTGTTGACATTGGGTGAGGGAAGCTGTCTTCTCTGCAGGTTTGAAGCAAAAGCCCCGATCAGTCAGCCTAAGGTATTCTGGAAACCTTTCAGCAATCCTGGAGGTGAGAACAATGAGGCTGTTCTCAGTAAGATTAGGGAAATGCTAACACCAACTGGGGATATTGTCAGAAAATGAAAGGAGACTTTTGAAGAACTGCTAAGCCCCATAAAAATGCTCTCTGGGCAAGAGACAGACTTGCAAGATTTAGTGGTGCCAGTTGTGCTGTTCAGAGTTTGAGTTTTAAGATCCGAAAACAACCTACTCAAAGCACCCAATGTGGTACTCAAATCAAGAATCCACTTGATGTTTGATACTCTTATAAGGACATACTTATTAAATTCCATTGCAATTATGTGAACAGGACATTTACAGTAGATTAACAGTGAGGGTGAAAGTGAGGGGTCCAACACTAGATTGGAAGCCTGCTACCAACTCGAGTAGAGGGGAATTTTGGATTTTAAATTTGAAGGAGCCTTTTTTTATTATTTTTTATCGATGCTATGACTTATTATATGACTCAGAAAAATTGATGCAGAAAAAGTATGTGCAGCATTAAGCTTTCCCTGTGAGGAGCAGAAAGCATACAGAATATGTTGACACATTATTATAATAGCTTGCAAGGGCTTAGTTTTGGTCTTAACATTGGTAGTGACACAACAATCCCCAGCCCCAACCCCATTCTTGAGGTATGGACCGACTTGCTGATAGCTCCAATATATCAAATCTGAAATTTGCATGTGACGTGAGTTTTCATGCCTGCTTTTATCTCTCTGCCTCATAGTACTCCATTCTTACTCAAAGCTTCTTTCAAGGTTTTCTTTTCTTTACTTTCCAACAGCCTTCCTCGTGCTATTTACTTGTGCAACTTTGCAAAGCAACAGTTGTTTGAAAGCCTCCTACACATTTGCAAAACCTGAGCTGCATCATGTCTCTCCCAGAAAGCCTGAAGGCTCTGAGATAGAGGAGGAGGCAGGGGAGAGGAAGGCACAGATAATGCATTGTCATTTGTTACCTTAGGAGGCACTGTTGTTGCTAAATTGAGGAAAGCTGGGTTGTAGCCAATGCCATCTCATCATGCCAGCTCTTTTGATTATGAAAACGGACTCAACATAAGGTAGATTAAAGTATAAAATACAGAACAGACATATATGAGATACAGCATATTACTTGCAAAAGGAATGACCCAATTCCATTACACCAAAGAGCTAAAATATAGTCCGAGTATACATACATCAAACACTGGTCTATACATCCATCATTACATACATATGTACTGTACATATATAAAACTGGTCAACAAATCTTAGAACTGAATACACCCAAAATAAAGCAACCTCAAAACCAGTGCATGGCTGAAAACAGAGCAATGCATTGTATAAGCACCAAGATGCCATTCTAGCATAAACATTATTTTTGGTTGGAAGATCAAATTGGGAAAAAATAGGACACATACAGAAAGCATTATGATTTAATTTGCTGGTTTTTGGCATGAAAGAAAAAGAAAAGAAAACCTGCCCCTGTGTCAATGTGCTCTCCGTCCCCTCAAGCTCCTGTGCCATCACAGAGTGGCAGGCCTTAGTTCTTACTGATCTGTGAGCATGAACGACAGCCACTGATCCTGCCTGGAGTGAAGCCACTGCAGTGCTAGCAATGCCCAGAATTTTTTTGTAACAGAAAAGTCATTGAAGAGGTTAAACGTTTAGCTATGTGCAGAGGGGAAACAGGCAGATCTGGTTAAGGACCCAAACAGAGGCGGGGGATGCGTCTTCTTCCAGGGCAGGATGCCAGCTGGAACGTGGCTCACAATTACAGGCTTCTATCCATTTCACATTAGCTGTGCTTGGTCTCTGCTTTGAGCAGGGAATGAGCCTTGAACAGCTGGTTCATAAGGTGAGACATTTTTCAGGACACAGATAACGCCTCATAATTGCAGGTTGGATGGTACATGGCGCTTGGCATGTAATTAGCTGCATTTATAAAGATTTGCAACTTGTTATATGGAAATAATTAGGGCCTCATCATCAACAAGTACAAAACAAAACAGCATTCAAACAACACAATCCACAATGGAGTCTGTACAGGATAATACATGTATAAAGCATATTAAATACCAAGCCATTTAAAATGCCTAAGCATTTAAAAGGTCAAAATTATACTGTGGATAATCATTATATAGGATTCAAGACTGGTGTCGGCTTTTCAAAGGGCCATTACTGTAAATCTGTTGTTAAGGTTCCACTCACAAAAATGCTAAACTTACACTGTGTTTTACACAGGAGGCGTAGCGTGAGCAGCACATTAGCAGAGCAGGACCTTTGGTGCTCCATGTGTCTACACAAGATGCGTTCAGATACAATATTGAGTTGTAGGTCACCCGCATTTTGGCAGCACTCAGAGCCCAATACACAATCACTGTAGTTACACACGTAAAACAGGAGAAAATAGACTTGAAGCGTAATAATATGCTTCGGGGCACAAGTGAAACCTGAGAAGTTACGCGGCCTGTGTAGACAGCCGGATTGATTAAAATAGGAGTGTGTTCCGTGAGAAAGTTCCCAACCCTTAAAGATGTTGAGAGATCTTGCAGCATTACATTCAGATTCAGAACCCTACCGGGGGCACTTTTCCTTTGTTTGCCTGCTACAGCTCGACTCAAGAAATCTCTTGGTCCATTGCCTGCTACCATCTTCTACAGCTACACCTTACTGTCACATCCCCCATGTTCCTTCTGGCACACAGTTTCCCCACATCTGCTTGCTCATCCTCCTGGGCCAGCTTACAGCAATGTTTGCTTTGGCAATTTAATATAATGTTAAGAGAGAGGAACCGTGGCATATTATGTCAGCTGGTACATGAAAATAGATTGCCAATAATACCAGCTCTTAGGAATAGGCTAATAGTACTTTTGTGTGATTCCATTTTCCATCATTAGAACAATGGCATGTGCTTGTGTGGTCCTACTGGAATACAATACAATATTTGCTTTTGTTTTACAGGAACGCTTGTGTTTTTCTGTTTGTCCAACAAAAACCCTTCATTGACCAGAAATGCATCATCCCCATGATGTCCAAACTTGGAAGAATTCAATGCACCAGCTGTAAGGAAGACTTGTGTTGTGGTGAGTTCAATGACTCAGGAAACCAAAACAGAGAATATGAGAGACGGGAAGAGTGACAGAGAAGGAAGAGAAAGGTGGGAGGCTGTAGGCCAGGGTGCTAAAATGATAGAATCTGGCATACCAACAGATCTGTGTATTAATAATCCTATACACTGTTTAATTGCCACATCCACTGTGCCACCACCTCGAAAAGTCAAGTGATGAAAAGTTGTCATTTAGAAAGAGGAGCCAACATTATTTAATTTTATTCTTAATCACAAAATGTGATCGATTTCAGACTTCAGATATGTAGAAGAAAAACAGTTTTTTAGAACACAATCTTGGTCACAATGCACAGTGGCACACTACTTGTCTCCCACATAGAATTCTATATGTAATGAATACTTAACACTTAGTTAGTTATTGTGCGTCAGCGTTGTCTGAATCAGTGTTTTGAAAGGAGCCTGCTGAGTGCATTCCTTTTTTTTCCACTTTAGCTATGAACCATAATTAAATAATTATTAATCAACAATAAGTTTCACTTTAATTTCTCTGACTCACTCACAAATCTGTCCCTCCCTTCGGTTTGCTGTTTTCTTTAAGGTATATGTTATTAGAAAACATTCATAACAACACAGCGTGTATACAAAACAAAGCCACAGCCCACAAATCCAATCTTGTTCCTCTGGTCAGTACCTAAGAGGTTCCTGGTTTCTAAAAAAAACTTCTGGATAGAAGTGTTCCTGGCTCCCACATACATGGGTAAACTGGTGGGTTAATGTTCTCCTGACCAGCTATGGCTAACCCTTCTTCAGTGTTTCTGCGGCTGCACACACCACTTTCTGCAAGTCCTCCTCCAATCTGGCTGACTGATGCTCTGTTAAATCCCTGGAATCTCCTGGTAACGGAAGAGTTTACTGCCACGTTGATTGCGGTGTTCCTGATGTGTGTGTAATATTCTGCTGACAGCGTTTAAGATTGACTAAACCATCCCCACCTGTGACAGCCAACTGGCAGACAAATCTCTTCCCTTTTATTTGGAGAACCTCTGGTTAGGACAGGCATGCTGTGCATGAGTTGCATACATACATTGTAATAAAAGCCAGGAGTATAAACTATACCGTTCAAACAGTGCCTTTAATACACACTACTTACACAATATTACAGGGTGCAAATGTGCTAAAATTGCGGCAACATTGGGATATAGGACGATGGTGTATCCTGACAACTTAAAACTTGAGACAACTTTATGCTGCCCCTATGCAGGCATACATACAAAACAATGGGTCTTGATGCGCATCATAAACTGCCAATGTTTGTGAATATCTCAAACTACTTGTCTCTGAATAAGTTGGTTCTTGGATAAGTTGAGAAGTGAAAACAGTTTAAACATATAGAATTAAATTCAAAGTTCAAAACAGCCATCACTTCATAGTTGGTCTTCCTGGTGTTGAAGTATAATTGAAATGAATGATTCATGAATCGATGCATACATAACGCAATGGCCCAGTAGTCAACCTCAATGCCTGTCAACATGCTGTTTAGATCCCCAGCTGAATATCTGAACACAATACAACACTAAGAATGGATGTGAAATCATTTTCTCTCTTAAGGAAACTTGGAATCAAGCGTTGTAACAAAGATGGCACCTTCTATGATAATTGTAGAGAGTAGAGAGTGAGGCTGAGTGGATGCAACACTCTTTGAAACAGGTGTAATGTGCGTTAGTCAAACCAAAGCTAATCACGCTTCAGCATATCTGGTATTTCGATAGTCAGGAGTTGATCATTTAAAAACCAATTCATTTACAGCCCATTTTTCTCTCTCACTTTGTATTACCTCAGAGGCATCCACATTTTAATCATCATTACCATGATCGTAATTACCATTCACATCATCATAATCCTAAAGACATTAAACAAGCTGCTGCTAATTCCTCATGACAAAGAGCTTGGGCGCATTCACTGAATGCACTCTGTTGCTTTAAATTGCTTTGCAACACCAAATGCATGCTCAAGTCCCAAATGAGATTGGCACGGAGAACTGACAGACCTTTTACCCTGACCATTACAATTCAGATGCAAAAAAAAGGTACTGTAATTTAATCAGTCGTCACTTCGACACACTTTAATTTGAAGAGAAATGTATTAAGGAGAACCACAACATTACAAGTTTTGTGCCAAATAAGCAAAAATGTCAACGTGTTTGATAAATTCACCATAATTTGAATTTGCAAAACATGTCCTTGCATTATGAGTTTTTTTTTATATTGATGGCGGTCGGCTCCTAGTCAAAATGAAAGTTTGACCCAAGTGTATCGTAAAATGGTGGTTAGGGATTTCGTTAATGGGCTGTTGAGAAGTAGCAATGCAGATTTTGGATTATTATTTTTTTTTTTTACAACATATTGATTTCTTAACCTTCAATTTGCTTCCAAAAACCTCTCCCCTGGAGTAAAAGTAAAATATTTAACTTGATCAAAGTGTAATTAAAGCAGAATGCTGTATTTTAAGTAAAATAGAAATGGTAAAGCTGTATAAATGAAATTTTACAACTAATATGACGGAAAACCAGAAAGAGGAACTGTAGGAGCAGCAGAGTTATTTATCTTTCACTGTTTGGTTATCTCTGACTCTCACACATACACAAAACCATAAACACACTCACAGTTTCATTTAGGATGTAACTATTTTGTAATTCAAATTAAGCATGAGTTGGCACTCCCCATGCTCTGTATATCACAGTAGTCATGCAACACAGTGTCAGTCACTCCCTGGGATTCTGTACCACAGACCATAATTCACAACTGGGATTACTGAAGCTACTAAGCGGAGTTTCAGGAGCGGGGAACACACCTCAACCACGCCGATTCTGGCACCACCATAAATATCCATGTTACCGTCTCGCTCCCCTTTTCGCTCTCGCATTCTGCGCCCCTCCCACCCACCTCTTTTCTCTCTGCCTGCTTCTCTCTCCCTGTCTCCTTCTTCTACTCTCTCCTCTCCGTAGGGTCCTAAGGGGGTTCGTCCTGCCCGGGTGCCGCGGCGGATTCCTGATCTAAGCTCCCCACAATGCAACTGTAACCAAAAGTTCCAAGCGGGCCGGGCCTCGCACTCAATCTTTCTTCAAATAAATCTTTAAACGAACCCGTTGACGGTGTGGTCCTTGCTAGCGAAGGACCTAGGGTGTACAGTCATCTTGAAACGGTACAGGCACCATGTTGTCCTCTGAAGGGAGTAAGAATATAATGTACTTTTATTTTGATTTAAAATGATTCAGTGTGGGAAAGAGCAACATAACGGCACAACATGCCAGGTGGTTATGTAGCAACTTAACACGAAAAATTAAATGTATGCAGTTTACATTACATAAGAAAAGATAAGAATTACCTTTCATCTTTTTGTGGCTCATGGCCCGAATACTGCACATATTTTCAATAGTGTGCAGTTGCAGTCTTTGGTGTCACAGTGCATATCACTGGTCTCATCATGTCTGTGGCACAACGATAAAAGGGTTGTTTTTGAAGATGCCACAGCGGGTGCACTTCATAGTCTCTCCTTAACAAACACAGCAGGTTTTGTGTTGTTTGGAAAAAAAACTGTCAATAAACTATGGTTTTGTGTTAAGCCACATCTGTTGCAAAGATTATTCACTGAGAGCAGGAACACACACTATTTGCCACAAAACTGCCCCTCTGGTTATATACCATTTACTATGTTGATCAATCAGCAAACAATCTTTTTTTAGATTCTACATAGTTGCTCAAAAATGTCAAGCAATCATATATATATATATATATATATATATATATATATATATATATATATATATATATAATCCAATAGGCAAATTCGTACCAAGCACAAAAAAATGTCAGCATGTGAGAATTATGGTCTTACTGTAAAAGTTTTACATTTTCTGATTGCTGTTCACATTTGTTACTAGCAACAATTAGTGAAGCTTTGCAACCAACATTTCAAAAACATATGTGTGTTTAGACCAACCCTGTCTCCTAGCAATTATATTTATATAGAAACTAAATTTATATAGTACTATGTTGTGGTGACAAAATTAATCTCTGCCTCGGAAATCAGTCTGAATGGGAGAGGGGTCAGACGTATCTGCCAGAGCAAATAAAACATGAGCTTGCAGATTCATCTGGTTCCCAGGCTAAGGGTTTACATCAACACTTGCATCACACAATTAAATGTTTCCCTAACCTTAACCAATGGTTGATAATGCTGTATTCGTTACAAATGGATATTGCATTGTAAAATCAGATACTTTTGGGGAAAACAAATAAAATACATTGTCAGTGAACATTTTTGTTAAACGTTCTGTATCAACAGTCTTGCCAGATACGTTAACAACATTTCCTCATTATGTTAATAGAAAACGTAATCTGATCTGCATTGCGTTGTATTTGCTGTTGCAAATCAGTTGTATGTATGTATTCTAAGAGACAAACTTGGTTTAGTCAAAGCATACAAATGAACAGTGGAGAAAGGGATTATTATTATTATTAGTTTAAGAAGTTTCGGAGTGTTTGATACTTTTTTTTCTGCCATGGAACTGGGTTGTTGGAATCCATTGTAACTTTTGTAATTCCAAGGTGACTTCAAGTGGTGTCTCTTAAGGAACAGGCAACACTGCTTTCAGAGCCACATTCAAGCCTACAAAGTGCTTGATGGACAAGTTTCCGGTGGAATTATTCTGCTTTGAGCCCAAAGCTTGTTAGTTAACACACTATTCTCGCTTTGGGATACAGGTCACTGCTTTACGTTTTACACTGTATTTCTTTTCTTTTTTACTGCTATTTGATCACATTTGAATGACAGATTGTCTTTTTTTAACAATGCTATTTCAAGCAAATCAGCTCAACTCAGTAAAAATACTGCTGCTATTGCGGCCAATAAAGTCAGTATAAGTCAATTTAATGCAATGTCATTCTGAAAAAAAAAAAAATAAAAATAAATTCTGAGCAATGTTGGTGTGAAACGTGCAATCATGACCACTGCCATGGAGCAGGAGCAGGAGGAGTGCTATGAGGTCTGCATCCAGTGCCTTTGGGATGCTGAGGAGAAATCACTCCAAACTAAATGTGGCAGCTCAGATAGATGTTGATTTATGGTGCCCCTCTTGCCCTCTGCACCCCTATCTGTCTTCACCATCAGGCTGCATTTGCAAAGTTTGTGCTCAATATGAAGTGCCAACCACCCATACAGTCTTTCTCACTGAGTCAAGTGCATAGGGTTGTGGTTTGCTGCAGTAATAGACAGCAGATAACACAGTGGTGAGCCTCATAATTATGATTCTGCAATTTCATTCCAAAATGTGACTATTCTGATTTTTTCCCTCCCTGGACTTCCCACCTGAAGCATGCATACAGCAGTGACTGTTTAATATATATAATATATATATATATATATATATATATATATATATATTATATATATCTTACATATGTGTTGTGCCCAGTGATGGTGCCTATTTCTTGTTCATCTTGTCAGTCAGAGTCAAGTTTCACACTCCAAGCTGTAGAGTTGAGTAAACACGGTATCCTCAAATGAGTATTGTTCAACCTACCATCCACTTGTGCGCAGATATAAAAACAAACAAAACCTTCGTCTGTGCTGAAGCCAGCTGAAGAATTGACTGGTGTTTTAAAAGGTCAGACAGATGAGGCAGAGGTAGTTAGACAGAATGGACATCTGAGAGTCTGTTTTGTCTTGTAACCAGCTGGTATAACATTACTGACCACAGTTTAACAGCTTGCTGCAGGTTTGGCTCTATACAGGGTATGCAAGGGATGCCACTATCCATATGTGGAAGTTGTCAAGGTTATGGCCCAAGGGCTGTCCAACCAAGCACGTGGTTTTCTGAATGAAACCCGTTATAAAATACTTTACAAATGTGTTCACAGACAACCAGAATATAATTTTAAGACTATACAGCATACTAACAATATGTAAACATTTCAGATTATATTGCTACACAAAAACACATTCAAAAATCAACTTCAAAACTTTCTTCAGTGTAAGCAAAACAATCACACAATGCAGCATGTTCAAGGTAGTCTGGACCCTTCAATGGGCCTTGAACAAGACATGAAGTTGTGTTTTTCTAACTCTGTCCCTGTGTACCTCAGACAGTATGTTTTTGCATTTCTTACCACATCCTGCATTTGCTTTGTACAGCTTGAGGTTTCATTCTGGACACAACATGGTTCCCACTCTTTTACTCATGTTTCACAAACTAATTTACGTCTCCAGCTTCCTGAAAGACAGATACATGGTGGTGCTCTGTTGAAGTGAATGCAGTGTAGATTTCAGAGAAAAACCCCACGCAGGCAGATGTAGTTGAAGTTTTGCGTTTGTAATTTCCTGAGCAAAGACAGCCCCTCCTTGTTTTAGTTTTTGATATGGGTAATTTCTGTGTGGCAACAGAGCAAGGTCAACATGGTGTTTTTATATTCACCCAATTTCTGCAGGAACCTGCCATATTTCACACGAGTTCCAAATATGAAAGTTGGTGCAGTCTTACTGTTGGCTAAAACAGTATTCGGGCATACTTGGTTAATTTTCCAACAAGTTGTGTTTACCAGAGCACATGTACCAAATGCATGTTCCTACTAAATTGCTATTCAAGTCACTGATTGACTGTCAAGAGTGGTTCCACCCTTTAAGCAATGAAAGTCACACACAATGTTCTTGTACAATGGTGATTCTGTCAAAATAGATTACAGGGAAGCGAACAGTATTGCTATTTTTTGCTGGAAACAAATAATTAATGGTGTGAATCTGGGTGTTCTGCAAGGTTTTAGATTAGAAGTGGTGGGAGTACTGTAGTGGCACCAGTGTAAAATCTCACCTCTGCTGCCAAATGTATCAGCATCAGCCCTCCCTCTCTCCATGAAACCCACTTTTGCTCCAAGCACAGCCTTGGCAGTCAAAGCATTTCATGGTGGAATACCAAAGACAGATACAATGAATACCCTTGGTGGTGTTTCACTGTAGAATGCTCTCAAGTTGTACTTAATGTGTAGTGCAAGAACTGAACAAAGCTTAACACAAGCTGTCCTTTGTGTTGGTGTTGGTCATTATTGGTCTCCAGGCAACAATGCTAACCCAAGAAGTCACGTCTCTTTGATGGAAAATTGATGAAAAAGCGACTTTTCAACCAAAAAAGTTTGCTTAGTGGCAAATGTTACCCAGCTTTAGCTAACTTTAGTGTGGAACTGATGGTAATCAGTTTACTGACTGTAGGCGTACTTTCTTTCTGAAAAATGTGAGACCTGATATTTTCACACAGTGTTTCAGAATCTCATACTGCCCAAAATGTCAAATAAATAGAAACAGCAACACAGAGCCATGATGAAAAAGTGCATGTAGATATATGAAAACTTACCATGTTCTTTTAATGTCATGTCTTACACAAAACCTCAAATGTAATGTGGTGTTTAAACGTTTTCCATTTTGTGTTAATTTTAAAATGACAACACTTAGCGTTCAGAGGCAAATTCACTTTTTCACCAACAGGGAATTTGACACTCCTTAGAGAAATTAGTATTAGCAGATTGTGAATTAATTTCATTTTGGTGGAACCAAACCAAGTTATAATTGGATTTCTATTCTGTTACTTCCTTATCTTAAAGTTATTTCATATTATTTTTTACATTTCTTTGATTATCAGACTCTGTCTCTCAGCTGGTGGTCTAAAATCACTGGATTACCTCAAAGAAATCTCAGACAGCTGTACTTACAGCAGGTTTAGAGTCAGACCCAGGCAATATTAAATGATTCCCATAAACTACACAATGAATTAACAACCTTCAATTACAAGGATGTTTCTGGTAAGCCTATGAAGGACAAATTAGAGAAAAAATACCTTGTTACCAGAAACAATGAAAATGTTCAATGTTGCATTTGATTTCAATGGTATTGGTTAACTTTTGTGTCTCATTGTAAAAATCTCCATCTTCTTTACTTCTACTTTAAAGCATTACTTAGGACAACAAGATCAAATCCTGGTTTGTTGCAATATGTTGTGGCAATTAACCACCATGCTGTGTATGTGTCCTCTGTTTTGCTGAATGTCTTCAGTCTTCTGTGAAGCACAGTGGCCTGTGTGTACCCCCCCAGCAGGTGGGCATGTGTTCTGCCTCTGTTATCTCTGTAGTTATTCATGGCAGCAGGTGCTCTCTCTGACATTTGTGGGGCGGGTCTTCAGCCTTTGTCTCCAAAGCCCTGAGGGAGTGCAGCAACCATGACTTCACTGCACCTGATCCCCTGTATGGCATATGCATTGGTCCATTACTCTCCCATCCTCCCACTGGTGTTACTGCACCAGTGCAGGACACTGATTATGTAAACTGGAGGCTGGAAAGATTAGCATGCAGAGAAGCATATGAACTCCTTCTGTATTTTCATATGAAAGAAACTTTCTGGAACAAAGTTTAACATCAGCATGCTAGATTAATGTAATTTCTGCTTTGATGTTTATGCTCAGCATTCCTTGGAGACAAACTGGGCGGTGGAGGAAGAGGGGCTCTAGAGACAAGAGCTATTTGATTTATCCCACCACTTAGCACAGCATTTCATTAATACACCACGACTGACTTGGGACTTTTGTCCAGATTTTTACCAGTAAACATTGATACACTGTCTCATGTTGCACACCTGTGCATGTAAACCAAGTCCTGGGTGAGATATTTTATATAATGTACATTATTAATCCTATTTCTTTATGTGTATGCATATTGCTGCCTGTGTATGCATGTGCACTATATATGCTTTGATGAAGTGTGGTGAGTCCTTGCTTATCTGACAGCTGAATAATGCACTTAAAGATCTGCTTGAATGAACAGTTATTTGGTCAATGTGACGACATCCCTACAGATATGTTACTGTTATTGTTCCAACCAATTTACCAGGGTGATTTCCTAATTTTAACACATTTAGAAAGTGCTGCATACAGATCCATACACATCCAGCACATCAAATGTTTTCAATGCAATTACTGGGGATCTAATTTCCTGCACACTGCTCTCGCATTTACTACATTTTTTGAATCAATACATCAGCCTTTGATTCAGTCAACAATCCACATGTCCAAATGATTCAACATAATTTGTAAAACTTTTTAGGATCTTTTAAAGATTATTTTCTACAAAGGCTTTTAATGTGTCCTTTATATCATGAATGGTATATAACTCTTCAAAATGCAATTAGTGCTTTCAGCTGAGCTCTTTGATACCTCAGTGAAGTCAGCTGTCATCTATGGTATAATTCTTGTCATAAAAAAGCCATACTTTGATGACAGTCTGTAGGGAACTGATTGAAGTATTGGTTGAAAGATGCATGTGCTAATTCCACATAAAATCATGCTAGACAATGAGCTGAAACTTTGCTAGAAAGCTCAGTAAAGCTGAGGGGAGCTGCAGATTCGGACGATTCCTACGAACAACCCCTTTCACAACGTCACATTGTTTTCACATTGTCATTTGATAAATTGTTATCATAAAAACATCTATTATGGTCACTTTAAGAAACAATAGCTACATTATTCATATTGATGTCCCAACATGCATAAATGCATGCAACAACGCATAAATTCAATAAAAAACAGTAGCAGAAAAACATTTATACATCTGATGTAGTTGTGTGTGCATATATGTATTGTAAGACCTGTCAGTTTGGTACTGACAGCAGATTCTATAAAGAAGCAGCTTCTGTGAAATGAGAGACATCATTGTATACTGATACCTGCCCATGAACTATAAACTATTTGAACTCTACACTGTAATACTGAGATAGCAAGATTTTGATGCCTGTAAAGATAGTAGTCATTTCTCACAGAATCTGAACACAAAATAGGAAAGGGACAAGCCAATGGAGATCTCACTCTCTCTTGCAGCTTAACTCAGCTTCTTTTCAAACTAACTTATAGAGCTTATCTGCTCTATGCCACATTCCATCCCTCTTATTCCTTCCCATATCCCTTTTCTCTCTTCCGCTGATCCAGCATCTCAGCATTCCCCCTCCTTCTGTCCGTTCACCTCCATCCCTCCCTACCCTATCCCTCCATCCATGCCAGCTTCTCTGACACCCTGCATTACTCTAGCAGCAATAGGCACTGCTGTTGGACTGCTTCCCAGCGCCGGACGTCCTCCAAGGGGAGAGTCAGCGTGTCACAGCAGATTAATGCCTTGCTCGCTGACTGATCAACTCCCGCTGGTCTGGAACCTGAGTCTACAGTGGCATGGCCCAGATAGGGAGGTGATGCTATCCGGACTCATTGCCACTCAGGTGGTCTGGCCCGAGAAACTGTGATCCATACGTTTGATCTTCCAGACAATGTCACAACGGAGCAGCGGGATACTGTTGCGTAAAAGGCTTTGACAGGTCTGCAAGCGGAGGAGAGTAGTGAGTAGGAGGTAATCAGGCTAAGTAGCTGTTTATGAAGAAAGAAAATGGTGAGGTCACTACGTGTGTGATTTAACTGCAAATGCAACATACACATTGTGTATTTAGTGTATGAACGACTTATTTAAAGAAATATATCCTGCCTTTAAGCTCTGTCCTGTTTTTATGTGCTTGTCTCACAATATGAGCAATATGCCTGCGAAATTAAAACTATTAATTTTATGGTAGTGCTAGGGGGCTGAGAGAGAGACGAGAGAGAGACACACATTGAGACAGAGATATATGTTTCACCAATCATTAACCCATTAACTATATGGCATTATCAACCTGTCTGTCCCATTCTGTCTCTGGATATAATAGTTTTTGAAGTAGAGAAAATTAACACCTGTGCATGTTTCAGTCAGTTGTGAAATTACCACCTCAGCAGGCCTGTCTCTTCAAGCCCCTCATTAACCGTAAAGGGAAGTGACATGGAAAACACGAAAATTCTCATATCTAAAAAGTCGCCGCAATAATAAAATAATAGGGGGTCATCTATAATCGTCCCTCACTTCAAGATGATGATGTCTTTTCAAACTCAATTACACATTAGCAGGACAATTTCTTCCTTTATCTATCACACTTCATCAACTAGGGCTTGGCTGCATACTCTATCCTCCTTATTAGCAATCACTCCATCACTCACTAATAATGGCCTATCAACACTGTCTCAATGACCAAAGTTACAGCAGGAGAGAATGAAATATTAACTTATGATGTTAACCCAGGGTCATGTTTCAACATTGTGGAATTAGATCAGATTTAGTCAAATATCATCATAAATCAAATATGAAGGAGACTTTAAAACAGTGAAAGTAGTTCATAAGAAAATTTAAAAAAGCATGACCTTTTGAAGGCATGGAGTGATTAAAAGTCTCAGGACTCAAGTTTAACTGAAAAGTATTAACTGGTCAATTCACAGCATAATTCTAGGCATTTGAATAACAATGAAAAGAATAATTTAACAGTGGTTTAACACACAGAAACAGTGCAGTGCGGGGGAAAAAGGAAATAAGAAGAACCCGAGGCAGGCACCTTGGTTTGTGTGCCTCACCATTACCATAAATGGATGCTGACTGCCTGCAGTCAGGACCAATACACTATCTATAAGGGCTCATTTCTCTCAAATTTACTTTGCCGCTGGTGTGACGGACGGTCACTAGTCTTAGCAGCCTAAATCAGTTCACTTTCACATACCTCTTCAGGCATGCCCACCATAGCCAGAGGTGCATGCAATGAGTGTCACATCCCCAGCCCCTCTTGTCCTCTCCCATTACCCTCACTGATGCCATGGCAAATGGGTGGCTTGAGGTTACAGACACGTGTCTGCTGTTTTATATTCATGTCAGGATAGTGGAGTCCTGGGAGTATTCGTTCAATACAACTGCCACGTGATAAACATTTCCTTAGTCTGGTGTAATGACGATTTTAAAATGAGGTGAGAACTATTATCCGTCTCTCTCAATCTCTCTGAAACACACACATACACACTCATTCACAAGTAGTAAATGTCCACATCTGCCAAGAAAGCACTTAGGCAAGACTGGCATGGTGAATTTTGATACAGCTTGATGAGTACTTTGCATAAGTATAGCGTTTTGTTCTTAAGGGCCACAACCAATGTCAAATAGACACTTGAGAATCAACAGCCATTACCAAATCTCCTCACGTAAATCTAGTTTTCATCACACCACCAATCTGTCCTCATGAGACCGTCCTGGTGTAGAGCAACTTAATCTATGCCCTTGATTCATTTTATGATGTACAGTAAAATGTGACACCATCTTGTTGTGCTGTTTCTTCGACTGAGTCATTATCTCTCTGACGAAGTACATATATTTCCTAGCAGAGGTCTGATGCTCAATAATGCAAATGAGTTCTTTAATCTAAGCCTCCCTTAAACTGGTAATTAAATAAATGATTTATAGTTGGATGAGAGGCAATAACACTTTGTATGCAAAATGTCACCTGATTGGTAGGATGTGATGTGTTTCCCCAATATTTTATATCAAATGGATAACATTTCAAGCTGCAGTCTATAATTGGCATGAATTCTGCACTGCAGTGTAGTCATGTTTGTTGTTTGTTGCTTTCAAGTCTTCACAGCAAAAGGGAGTTTTTAAAAGTGTTTCACACACACTCTTACCACTACTACTGCATCCTGGACTTCCCAAGCAGGGAGTTGTCTACTATTTGAGCTCACCTTGTACTCCATTAGGAGGTCGAGGCCCTGCACCTGCTTTTCCAGGTGTTAAGGAAGACCCCAATGATGCACTCTTAATGACTTGCCAGAAGGAGAGGGCACTCCATGCAGCTGCATACTTTACAGCCACGTAAAGGCTGGTCATTACCATCCATCTTCGTATGTGTCAGGATTTAGAGTACGCTTGCTGTTAGGCTTTCCTTGTTGGGAAAGAGATGTGTAATCTACAAAAAAGTCTGCCGTTCACTGAACATAGAATGTCTTCTCTGTCCATATGGCCTGAGCTCCAATGAGGCACGACACTCAAATAACACTCAATCAGTCAGTAAGGTTTGGAAATGTGCTTCATGTGTAGCTTATAAAAATGTTGGTAACCAGTCACAGTACGCAAGGGTCATCACTGCATAACAGTAATTTATGAATTCTATCTACCTGACTATGGAAAATAACATTATCACCTGCCAGTTTTATGGAGATGAGCCCATAAACAATGTTGCATGCAGGTCCACCATGATGTAGCACCACCAGTGCTACAGGTGCTCCTGCATCAGATAATACACTTTTTAACTGAGTGATGAATCAACATGTTAATCAAAAAGGCTGTGGATGTGAATTTAGCGCAAAGCATGTTAAAGCTCTGACCATGCCAATGGTGTAAAAACACCAAATTTTATCGTAAGTTACGGACTATTCCTATGTTTTCCATCAGTTTTTCTGGATCAGTTGTAAACACACTTGCCCAATTTCAACATACAGTATGCTCAGTTTGGCCTTCACTTCAGTCACTCTGGCTCTGTTGAACACTTCCTGACCTTCATGTCCTTTCTGTTCGACTTATCAGTGAACAAAATTTGCTCCAGGCCTGAGACACCACAGCTTTTCTAAAAGACTGCAGCTATACTAATCCCAAGCAGAAAATCAATTCATGCATTAATTGTTGAGCATGTCTTGCAGATCAATCTTTCGCTATTACCATAGCGAGGGAACACTGGAGGCAGCATGTCTATTCATATCTGCCAGCAGCAAAACTGGAATAGTTTTAACCTGTCACTTAACTATGGACTAAATCTAATGCCAATATGCCTTGGGTGGCATTGATGTTGATGACATATATTGTATAAAGATACAATATTTATCTATATACATCTATATAAATGTGTTTATCTATCTATCTATCTATCTATCTATCTATCTATATATATATATATATATATATACATATATTATACCTAATATATATATATACAATTTCAAATTAAAAATATATTTTTCTAATATTCCTCTTGCTACACAATCTAGTGTGTTATTAACCCTTCAATCCATAAATCAAACATCTGACTATTCCACTACCCTTCAAGCTTATTTTATCATGCCAAAGCACCATCACAGTAAAAAAAAAGAAATAAATAAAAACAAATAAATAAATAAAAGAAAAAAAGAAAGAAGACAATTCAAAGCCTTAATATTGTGTTAGCATCAGTCTTTTCTTACTGAGGACAGATTAGTTGCAGTGTTCATATCAGCCTTTGCATCCATAGCAGGATTTTGCACAGCTACAACTTTAAGGTTATATATTTTGTAGAATAGATGGATTTAAACAGGCCAAAAGGGTTGAGCAAAGCATGCTATTCTGTGTCTTTTCATTCCCATTTTACATCTCCTTCATTCTTAAAAGCACATTAAAACTCAAATTCCCATACTACAGCAACTTCCCGAAACATATTGGCGAGAGTGGTGTTGTACTAAAAACGTATATAGACCAATAACAATTCCTTAGAGGAAGGAGTATATCAGTCTACAGAGCCATCCCAAATCCAGACAGAAGAACTAAATACTTTAGCAGATTAGACATTTCTAATTATAAGAACTAACATGTCACGTTTGCCTCAGGAGATGCTAAATTTAAGTTTGTTGTTTTGCAGTGTTGTCTGTCTTTAAAAGTTAAAAATAAAACCTTTTTAATTCATGCAGCATAAATATCTGTCTTATTTTCCTATTAGAGTGTTACAGATCTTTTAGCCATTTGAAAGTTAAGAATACCACAACACATGCGTTTTTTCTAATATAAATCAGTCTGTTTTGGTTGGCGATATATTGACCAATGTGAATAACTACTGTGTATGTGTATTTTTGTTTTGTAAAGCTTTTTTTTTTCAAATGTACTCTGGGATAAATTAGATTTCTTTGATGCAAGAATGTGCAAGCACATTCTAATCTATGCTTTTGTCCCAGGATTTGGCTGGAGAAGCTGACAAACAGTTCAATCTCCCATTTTGAGAAAAGCCATTAACAGTGTCTGCCCTACTTTGTAGTGATGTAAGAGAAAACAATGGCATTTCAGAAGCTTCTGATGTCGTTCTTTTTTCTAATCTGTTCTCTCTGTATTGTTATGAAACTAGAACTTTTGTTGAACAAAATCCAGGTGAAAAGTTCGGCCTGCATTTAGCCCTGCTCATGGTTACCACAGGGCAGCAGCATGCGATTGTTAGTTGAAACAAACATCACACCAACCACAAACTCCCTCTCTTCATCCTCTCGTCATTCACACAGCAAGGTCAAAGGATACTTTCCCCTTCCCCCACATATTCCCCTTCCTCTGCTCAGACCTTCCACCCTCCTCTCTCTGTATCACTATTCACTTGTCAACTTCTCTGACCCTCACAATCTTCTCACACTGCTCATCTCTCCATTTGCACCCTGACCCGTTCTCTTCAGCCCGAGCTCGTCTCTGGTGACAGCACCCGATTGACATTAATGACACAACAGAATAGAAAGGTTAATTAAGACCAACTGCTCCCTGCCCATTCCTCTGCACCATCTGCTGTGCAGGGCCAGTCAGACGGATACAGACACAGAACTGACACCGTAATAAGGGGAATACTGCAGTGGGATAAAGTGTATTTATTGAGTATCTGCAGGCTTTCCAGATCATTGTAGAAGTTGTATACCCTTTCCAAAAACACACATAGTGACCATCAAATTTGCGAAAGCTTTTTCTGAATAACTTTTTATTTCTATAAAGTTAAAGTTGCTATTTATTCCGCTACACATCATACAATCACATGGGAACTAAATGAATCTGTGAGCTCCAGTTTATTTGCTGTGGCATATACATCTGGCCCCTCTCCCATTCAAACTGATTTTCTCAGAACTGGCAGCACCATTGTGTCGGGCGAACCAATCACAACCGTTTATATAGTATGAGGCGGGTTTAAGACAATGACTGACAGAGAGGAGAGTCGTTCAGGCATCTTTGTTAGTAAATAACTAAGATGGCTGCCGCTGATGCGGAGCGTTCTCCGGCCGGCTACAGTGGCAGGTTTAAACGGCCGTGACGGTAAATTCTTCTCTAAAAGAAGAACAAACAACTGCACTTTATATTGTTAACAAATATGTGTTTGCCGTGCTTCACACAGGACGTACAGTACGGCAGGACGCTGTTTCGTTGTTCTGATTGGATGTTGCGCCCGTTGATAACGCCCCTTGGAAATTGAAAATGAACTGAGAGGTTCCAGACTAATACGCATTTCCAAATTAGTTGGGCGATGCCAGGCTAACAATCACATTTAATTCTGACATTATATTGTGACCCGGCAGTTGCATTTTGAATGCACATGATGTGATCCCATAGTAGGAACTGATAGCATCTTTTTCATTTACTCTAAACATGGTGAAACAGTGGCCCTATGGTGATGCAGAAATCTTCACACTGATAACCTTGAGGAAAGACATGGGAGAGACCATTAACTTTAATAAAAATCTCATAAGGATCTTAGGTATGTCTATTCGCCAAGGAAAATCATTAACTTAATTGTGTCTCTAGCAATTTCGTCTGATTTTGAGTTTTTTTTTTACCTCTTCTCGCTGTAAAGATGAAGGTTTTTAAATTGACAAAATGTGTTTGCTGCTTAATTTGTGATGAAACAGAAATTTCAGTGGGATGAGGGTAAGTATTTGCTGATGCTCTGTCATGACTGTCAGGTTACTTAAGCGGTCTAAACAAGGCTGCAGGGTGTGAAACCTCTGCAAGCTTAGAAGAAACTAAGGTTGCAGTAAAACACATAAACAAAGTGATGACAAACATCTAAATATGGAGACTGGAGGGGATTTCAAACTCTCTTTATCTTCGCTTTCATTTTCTCTCTGTCTTTATCTCCATTGGGATTCTTCGCTTTGATCTTTGAACCTGTAAAATTCACACGCAGAGGCGCTCTTGACAGTAAGAGAAGAGGCAAGTGTAGTGCAAAGTGAGGGGGTGAGTGGAGGATTAAATATGCAGAACATGGACGTCAAGGGCAGAAGAGGCAGATACAGCTGGAGGCAGCCTATCTGAATATGGGGAGCTTTGGAACTGCTCCTAAACTAAACAACAATGTTCCAAATGATGAAATGATAGAGCGAACACTTGTAAATGCATCAGGAACAATTCTAGCCCACAGTACATCACAGCTGTGGGCATCTTTTTTGATCTGTACGAATAACCAGGGTTCAGACATAATAAAGAAAACACTTCATGAAAAAGTGCTTAATTTTAAAATAACTTCATACCAAAAACTACTGCAAAAGTGGATCATATTAGGTTGCATGCCAATTATGAATATTCGTCCATGTCCTCTGCTGGTAATTTTTGTGATTGCTGTGCTTCTTCATTCATGTGATTGGTCTGTGTCTGACATTTTTTATGTCTCCTTGGCCCAAATGCTTTGCGACTCTTTTTCCCCAAACAATAGGTAAAGGCATGTGTTGGCAAAAGTACAGCTTTCCCATTCACACGGATGGTGAAATAAGTCAGCTGCGTTTTGTTTCAGCTGGTAATTCCCTGCTAGGAGAAAATGACTGGAATGAATGGTTAAAGTCAGCCAATGCAGGAAGCCCTCTGTTTAATGCAGTGGTTATAAGTGAACAACAATGACAACAAAAAAGGAAGTCACATTTAAAAATTCTTTATCTTGTTCTGCCTCACAATGCACCTACATTCATAAAAACAACCAAACAAAGTCTGTATCTGCCCGGAATAACATACATCTTCAATAAAGGTTGCATTTTAATGACACATTCTCCCAATCCAGTTGCTTGGCTTTTGGCAATAACTGAGGCATACAGTATAACCGGAAAATCCATTGAGCATGCTGTGCCAAAGAATGCCGAAATGATCACCATTGAGAAGCATCATTGCATGCCTATTCTGCCATGCCTTCACATTGTTTCTTATCCTTTATTTCTTATTGCCAGAGGATTAAGTGATGCCTTATACCCCATGCCAAGGCCTTTCTCCAAACAAACCATTCACAAACAGAAAAAGCAATCAGGCAAATGCAGTTAGCATACAAAGAGAACTGAATGCACGACTGTAGACAGTGAAAAGACATTTCAAGACTCACTGTGCTTGTTAGAGCTATCCAGGGCATGAATATTCATTTACTCAATTTTCCTACTGTGTGTGTTTTATTCATTTTTCATAATATGTTTGTATTTTGCAGACACAATGGAAAAACTGCATCTCTCTCTAATTCTTACTCTTTATCAGTGCCAAGATACTGTGCACATTTGTATCTAACATGCACAGAAATGTTGACCTCGAGTTCTGATAACATCAACCACCTTTTTAATAGTCCTCAGCTTTAGAAACAGCAGTGCAGTGGGGTTCTGGTTCATCCTGTTATATTCTTAGCTCATGATTTCAAGCTCAAAACTCAAGTAGGAAAGTTTACCACTGTGATGCACTCCCCCAGCTGCAAGATGACGCACCGGTTCTACTATCTCAGAATCTCAATTGCTAGTATAATGAATGAGGACGCTTTGCAGACACTCATTGTTGAACTCATTCAGGCCTCCCTGAAAACAGTCCTCTGATGACTCCCACTGAATTCATTTATGTAACAATTTAATTAAATGGAAATGCTGCTGTATTTTTTTTTTAATGTAATTGTTGCCTCCTTTTTAGAGCAGACATTCTCTTTAACTCACTAAGTTTACTGGTTTGAATAACACAAACCTGCCATGAGTGTCATTATGGCTTTGTTCAGACACTTTCTGGTAAAGGTAATTCAGTTGCTGATAAAAACTCACTTTTTCTGCAAACTGACACATCTATAACTAATGCTCGGCATCTTACACCGCACATGGCAGCCAACTGACACAAGACAATTTCATGCAAAAGGAAGGGTGCATAGCCGCCGTTGGTTATCCGTAGGGGAAGTTGACATACGTGATGAAAGAGCCTTTACAAATACATGAGGTTAGAGACACTGGGAGAGAGGTGCCATGTTGAAAATTCATGAGATACCCATCTTGCTATCACAAATGTTTTCCCTGCCCATCCATCCTGCATGTACGTTGTTAGATTATAGAATGGCTTCTCTTCTTGAGTTTGCCCATTGACACACACATGCAGGTCCGCACACCAGCACTCCAGGGGTTTGTGTATTGATTTGATTGTTACTAAGCACAGTGGTCATTAGGCGGTCAAACCTCCCACCATCCAGGCAGATAAAAGCTCAGCCATAACCGTCAGACCCATTAACATTCTATCCTCAGTGTGTTCTCCAAGTGTCGTGTTGGCTTTAATTCATTGTCTTACCTTGATAAACTTGAATTGATTTCAGTGAGCCATCTGTGTGGCTGCCTTTTCCAAAAGACTGATTTATAATGTTAACATCTACAAACATTTAACTGTTTTGTCACCTGCAGTGAAGTATATAAGGCAGGGACACAAGAGGGGATGAAAAAAGACCAAATAATACTAAAAAGACTGGACCGGCTTTTGTGCTTGTCAACTAAACCAACTGATCCAACTGATATAAGATTTGAAAAAAAATGTATATCTGAGACCAGACTTGCTTTGTAGTTGTAGTCAGTCACTGTCGGCTTAACAACAATCTGGAATCTGTTGTATTGACAGTATCTGTCCTTGCTGAAGGCAAGAATACACCTTATCCAGACTGCTCAAAAACAGCCATCTGAGTGCCATTTACTGTTGGTTTGAGCGTTTTACTTTCATGGCTCAGTGAGATGAAAGTTCTTCCTATTTTTTCGATGCTTGCCATTAAGCATCTAGAGGCACTTTGACTGTATAAGCTTCAGCACGGCTTGGTCGTTGCTAAGATTACTTATAGGGATAGTATAGGGCTGTATGAGGTACTTATCCTAGTCAGTGTATTACCTACAGTAGATGGCACTCAGCACACTCCCAGTTTGGAGAGGCAGGCAGCAGTTGTACCAACCCTGACGCTGAGCAGTGTACTGCTGTGGACGGAGTCAGCAGCAAAACATATTTTAGCCACCTAAAGTAGCTTCAGTTCCCCGTCGAAAAGGGCTGTCTGAAGGCAAGGTAATGTGGTGAAAAGATTTTAAATATAGTGTCCATTGGAACTGATATTGATTTTTTTTAGGTGGCTAAAATATGTTTTGCTGCTGACCCCGTTCACAGCAGTACACTGCTTAGCATCCTCCGTTAAGCTGCCTGCTTCTCCAGACTGGGGGTGTGCCAAGTGCCATCTACTACTAACTATGGACAAGTACATTGTACAACCCCACTTCAAAAAATCCGAACTATACCTTTAAATGTGTGCATTAGCCTGCAATTGCTATATAACTACAGCTCTATTTTTGTGGCTCTAACGCAGCACGGTTGCAAATGCAGTGTCACTTTTATTTGTGCCTGTTTGGCTCCAGACAGATTCTGTGAAACCGATTTCACAAATGAGAGGGCCTTCAACACTTTTTTGTCTTTTAAATTGTTGGGAATAAATGGTAAATGGACTACAATTATGTAGCGTTTTTCTACTTTAACGCCTTTAAGCCTTTTACATTTGGTCTCCTCACACACCCTTACACATACACACACATCAATGGTGATAGAGCTGCAATGCAAGACATTGTGCTTCTTTTTTGCTTCTTACACTTTAATACAAATTGTTTTGGTTACCTATTTAAAGGAACATCTTACTCTTTAATACAGTTAAGGTGAGTCCGTGTTTGCTTTCATTAATGGGTGACTGTTACCAATAATAAAACCCACAACATTTTGTACGATGTATGAGGTTGTTCCTTTTTAGTTGATTAAATACCTGTAATCAGCATACAGCAGCAGGATTAACATGTGCATTCTATCTGCAGTCTCTAATTTAAAGGACGGGGAGGATTATACGCGGGTCAAACAGCATGGGTACTAATTAATTAGTCAAATCTTCAGATTTGGAGACCAGAGATTTAACAAGATAGGTGCATGACCTTCTCTGGTTTTCTGTCGATTGCAGTGGTAAAATGTAACACACAGATTTCAAATTCATACACTGAATGATCAGGAGTGTGTAGTTGGATATATCTTTTGCAGCATTATTGTGTGTGTATAAACTTATTCAAATATGACAAATGGCAGTATTGTTAACTGCATTGATAACCAAAATACATTAATAATAATAATAATAATAATAACAGATTCTGGCATTGGTTACCTAATTTGCAAGATTTGTGCCATAGCATGTACACTAGTGTTTGCACCTCCACCATGTCCAGCGAAAAAACAAAATTGTTTGCTTAAGGTAGTTTTACAACACATTTAATAATGATTTGTGATGAATAATGTCTAATGATCTTGAAAAAAATTTGTCTTAGTATTTATTATTTTTCTAAAATAAGATTAGAATATTTTTAGGGAAAGAACTATAGTATATAAAGCTTAAATTCTGAACATTGCGCTCTGCTTTGCTTGCCAATTACAGATTAATCCACACTGCAAAATTCATGTCACACTAAAATAGCAGCAACACAATGCCATAAAAAAACACACTACAACGAACCATACAACTGGACAACAATTCAATGATGTATTTATTTATTTTGTGAAGGAAAATAATGGAATTATGTCCTGCCATGGATATGCTCGCCAGGAGGTTAAGCACACATAAATACGCAAAGAGCCTCATCAGTGCAAATGTAAATAAATAGAGACAGATGATGCAAACTGAGAGTCAAAGAGGACCACGGGCTTCTGTGTCATGTAAATATCTGCCTTGGCAAGCCAAGTCTCAGTGTGTTAGTATCAGAATGATTTGATAATTCAAGCAGTGGAAGGAAATTCCCCACATTACCACCCACCCCACACCACTTCTGCACACGTGTCCTTGAGGAGGGATTACATGTAATTCAAAACAGTTTTCAATATACCTGTCCATCCATTTACTCGTTTAAAAAAAAAGATTAATGCCTGAGTTGGATAAAAATAAGACAGAGATGACTCAATAGACTATGACATGGTTGCAGGGGTTTGATATTTTTTGCTGATCAATACTGATGGTTAATGATTGTTTCACTAGTTGCTGTAGTTTCAACATGGTGAGGATTTTTTTGGTTCTGACTTTTCTAGTCAATTTTAATACAACAATCACATGGCTTAGACTGCTGAAGCTTGCCATGCCAGTCCTGTTCAGTGGTTATCTACAGTTACGGTGGGAATTATATAAAACCACTTTAGGGAAAACGTACATATCATACTAATAACTCATTAGCACATTGGCCTACAAAGGGCTTTTAGCGATGGTTTGTCAGATGGTAGCGTGATGAAGACCTGCGCTTGCAGTAGAATGCCTAACCTGCTATTTGCAGAATTCTTCAGAGGACAGTCCAAAGTTCCCTCTTTCTGACAGACAACAGATGTCCTGTTAGTTGCATGAAGGTTTGTTGCTGCAGGGACCAACAATAAACCTACACTTGACTGCTAGGACGAAGACAGCGAACTGAAGGCCAAAACTACCGTACACCAGAAAAAGTTTCTTCCCTCAGGCCGTCACTCTCATATTTATTCAAGCATCTTTGCACTATTTCTCCATTTCATAGTCATTGTTGTTGTGTTTTATGCTCATATATACTGTTGTAGATATATATATATTTATATTTATATTTGTACTTGTAGTTAAATGTTTATGCTTACCTTTGCTGTCCCTTGTTTTTTGTTTATTTGTCTATTTCTGTGTTGTTATGTATGTTGAGAGCAATGGGAAAAACCAGAGTCAAATTCCTTGTACGTGTACGCATTCATGGCCAATAAAGCTGCTCCTCAATTTATTTATTTATTTTGTTTGTCTGTCTGTAAAAACCTACTAAACCTGTCTCTGCATAAAAAAAAAAAAAAACTCATGACTATGTTTAAATTCTAATATCAACAAAAATTACACAATTAAATGTTATTACATGTTGTATAGTCAACTTCTGCACCATAAACCACACATACTTTGTTGGGGTAGGAAATAACCTTGTATGTTTTTTCTCATTTCACCTATATGGATTTTTTTGCACCATTGTTGGGGAGGGTGGTGGACATACAAATTGCAGGACTATGATACCAGAATCAAGGTCATCTGTTCGATCATCTGTTGCAAATTAGTAGTATATAAATGTAATTTCTAGGAGACAGGGCTGCATGTACACAAAGTGGGCACTGAAAGAAATTGAGGTATGAAGCACTTTCTATTTAACTTTTGGTCTTATTTAATTTTGAAGTAAACTGTTTATTTAAGTAGTAGTGGGAGTAGAACCCTTCATTCATATTCAATGTGTTTAAAGTGGGATATTCTTAAAAGAAAAAGAGAGAAAGAAATAACACAACCATCTGCCTCAGTGGATGCATAAATTGAAGCCTGGGTCATATCTTCTCTGTGAATTCAAGCCATTAGGGACTGCTTTTAATTGTGGAAATATCAGATGTTCTGGACTCATTTAGAAGAACTGGGCTGTCTGTCAGTCTTTGTTAGAGCCTCCCCAAGGGAACGGTCCCCCTGTTTTGGAGAAAAGAAGCATATGGGAACGTTCATGTTCCTGCATCATCATTTATGCAGTTTCCTCTGTCTCCGCAGTGGCTGTTTCTCTTGTCACTGATGGTATTATGCATCAGAAGTCAGCTTACTGTATGTACTGCAGGTGTGCCGTAATACTCAACAGATCTTTAGCGTCTTACACCAGGATTAGAAGTTGTTTTGATTAAGTAAGCTTTAGGTAACTCAAGGGATAATATTCTGCAGATACCCTTTGCTTACCTCTCAAGATTAGAAGTTGAGTGACTTGTAGAACATTAAAAACACCACCATAGTTTGTTGGCCTTTAGGGGACATCCCTTAGAGCTGCACTGTGCTAAATCTAATTTACATGGCTTGCCATTCCCTGCAGGACTTTGATTGTCTATGTTCAGTATCAGCTCCTCATTACATTACTGTTTATTGCACTTCAAGAGAACAATCACCGGCTGTATTACAATTTAAAGATCCCAGTGATGCTGTATAAAGCAAACAGTCTACCTACAGCAAACTCAGCTTTATCATAACCTTTTTGTGCAGAGTGATGTTTCAGCATGGTGAGCTATAGAAAATAAAGTTTTTCAGGATTTTATCTTCTGTAGATAAGGGTTCCTTTATTAGTGATGCAAATTCAGCTATAATAGCTGTTATTCTGAAACCCAAGAAAGAGCGTACCCTGTGTAGTAATTACAGACCCTTGTCAATCCTGAACTCAGAAATCAAAGCATACACACGTCCTCTAATCCAATGGAATCATATTTCCTATTAAGGCATGATTATCATCTGACAATATACATCATCTATTGCATGTTACATACATCCACAGACATTGGTTCACCCTGTGCCATCTTATCTTTAGATGCATAAAAAGCCTTTGATCGGCTCGAATGGGATTATTTATGGATGTTTCTGGACCGCTTTGAATTGGGAGGGGAATTCATTAAAATTATACAAGTCCTTTATAATAACCCTTCAGCTGTAATTATCACAAGAAACAACACTTCCACTAAATTCCCTATTTCACGCTCCTGCCGCCAAGGTTGTCCTTTAAGTCCTCTTTTATTTGCACTGTCGCTGGAAACATCCCTGTATTTCCCCTATATGTAGCTTACTTTTGGACACAAGTTTGTCTTACTTTGTCCACTACTAGATACTACATGTTGATATACCTTGTTCTGCTATTCTTCTTCTTCTTCCTAATGATATGTCAACCTAGCTGGCCTGACTGTTGCAAAGACGATGTTGGCCCTTTGATGGCAACCACCCCATGTGCTTACAATTTCACAGTGGATTAATACTTACATTGAGGTAATTAATATGGAGCCTTCTGTAGCCAAAAATGCATGGAGCGAACGGAAAAACAATCTCTACCCGGGCAGAGACACAAATGAATGTTGAATTATTATAAGTTACCTTCAAGTAAAGATATCTGACCAACACAGAGAAACAATTGGATGTTAGCTTTTGTTTGTGTGTTTGCTCTGTGTGCTGTATTTGCATCCGAGGCCATTTGACTTCATTCTTCAATTCTGTGTTAATGACGTATGAACACACTTGTTTCAACTCATGCATGGTCCCCTTCTGTAATTGCCTTGTCTGATATGATTGTTCATACTCCAGATGTTGGAAATATGGAGCTTAGAGGAGCATTTCATTTTAAAACTCTTCCCCTAACAGAATGGTTTAGCTGCTTTAGGAAACGAACATCTGCCACAATTCATATCACAAGGATGTGACAGGTGCCACCTAACATTTCTGTTTTTATTTTGATAGTCAAGGCCATGCTTATAATCTATTTATTATAACAGTAAAAGGCCTTTATACATGGGGTTGGTTGAGGAGAAGGGCCAAATTGCTGGTGGCTCAATGTCAGCTGTTAATGGAAGCTGTGCAGTTTGGAGGAAGGCTGCATTCTGTGTATTGTTGTGCTGTTTATGGCTTTAGTCTGTGTAATTAGCCCTGCTGCTGTCTGCTAGAACTGTCTGACTACACTCTATAAACTCTCCCCCTTGTTTTCCAAGTATTATAGTGATTATAGTGAAATATTTTTTTCTAGTTTATATTCATGTTTGTGTGCTGTGGATTCACAGTCGTGTAAGTTTTAAATCAGATCCAAGTGCATTCATGTCGTTTTCTACAACTGCCTCCATTACAGCTAAAGAGAGTGCTCATATGCAGACTTTGATTTGTGTATTCAATCCATTTTAACACACTCCCAAAGAGGCCCAACAAACCATCTGCTGTTTAGATAGACTCTGACCTCTATGTCTCTCAAGTCCAAGTACACCACCAGAGCATATCCATCCATACAACCCGCCTGGTTGTTAATCTCTGAGCAGAAGACAAGGAGGTTATCATCACATGCCATTTGAAGGGACGGGCCCACTGGCAAATCCCCACTGAGGGCCTTGTTTCACTCGGTGCACTCTCGCCCTGTCTCTTGCAGGACACAATATGTGATTAATACATTGTCATGCTGTAGCAGTGTGACAATCTTGATGACTGCACATCCAGGGTCTTTAGGGCATTTGCTGTGTGTGAACAACATCAGGAGGGAAGTGGCTTTGTATTTTATATCTCTAAATGTGTGAAAACTGGTGAGGCAGCACAAACATTACTTTATGTTCTGTTTTGTGCTATTCTTATTCAACCAAGCTTTTTATTTGACTGTAATGACTGTGACACAGTAAAGTGTTTAGCTTTGATTACACTGGAGCTCCACAAAGCACAAAAATACTATCTCAGACATAATCCCCAATACTGACCATTAAAAATTGGAAGTAATGAGAGTAATTTGTCTAGATTGCAAGATCTCGTCAAAGGCAGCAGCATTTTAGTTTTAATGATCTTAAAACATCTGGCTCTGCATACGCATTTAGCTTGATCTGTACTCCTCCTCTACTGGCAGAAAGAGTCTGGATGTGGTGCCTAAAGAACTGCTCTCTTCTGACCTGAATTCTCCTGCTCCTACAGCAGTGGTGTTAGTGGGCCACATTAGCATTTCCACCATTTCTTTGAACCTCTGATGTAATTAATTTAGAAAATGGGGGGAATGATGTATAAACCACTTAAGGGAAAACGTATGTGTCCTACTAATAAGTAATTAGCACGGGGAGAAAATAAACATTTATTCTGCCTACAAAGGGGTTTTAACAACAGTTTGTCTGATGGTAGCATGTTGGAGAACTGCACTTGCAGCAGAGTGCTTAGCATGCTATTTGCAGAATCCTTCAGAAGACTGGAAAATATGATTTAAAAATAGAGTTGTCTTTTAAAAGATAAAAAGCTGGGAGTGACAGGTGTCCAAGCTTGTGTTTGTTTATGATTTAAGCTTGACTGAATCTGAATAGCATTGCCTGTGTTGTGAGTAAAACCTCAAAATGGAAAATTATGTGAATCTGACAACCTTATCCACAATTAAGTAAGGAAACATTCCAGACCAGGCCATTTTAAAACCTACAGTAGTTGAACAGAGCTTCAACTTTTGTTTAATTGGAGAAGGAAGATGACACCAGACATCAGATCTGTGTGTGATAAGGAGACAGTAAAGTTCCTCAAATTAAGACATGAAAGAAACAGAAATGTCATTTTTTTCATCATGTTTTCTACAGTGTTTTCCACTGTTCGAGGTTTGATTGGTCATCTTTTAATTACATCATCTTGTTTCACCTTGCAATGATCTAATGTAACCTGACTGGACAATAAGAACCACCAATTGTTGTATCTCGATGAACTAACTCATAATATTTACATACCAGTAGTGGCTGGAATCACACATTTAATACTAGAACCGCCAACATTCTAAAACCCCTAGAACCGCCTGTTAAATTGTTCATTTTCATCTATTTTTTTAAATAATAAGTAAGACTTGACAAAATAACTATTTAAAATTCAGTTTATGAGGGTTTATTAAGTTTATAACATTACAGGTCGAAAATAGTGGCATTTTAAAATAGGTCAAAATTCATCAATTCATCAAACCGTAGGCTACAACAAACAACAAAACATTCAACACATTTAAATGATTTATTTATTGTCGAAGAAAAACATTAAGTAAAAGTTAAAAATGAATTTGGGATAATAATATGTTCTTTTAGTTAGGCTTATGCTACTGGGAATAAAGGACTGGAGCGCTTTCCCTCACTCACTTAGAAAACACACACACACACACACGAGGGCACACACACATACATACACACACACCACACACACAGTAACATAATGCTGCGATGATATGGGCAAAGTGTGTGGTCCCTATAAGAGTAGGTAGTTATAGGCTGCATTAAAGTATGTTACAATCCGTCTTATGAATTGTAGATGGCTATTTGAGTTTGAGATGTAGATAGCCTATTTGAAGTCGAAATAGGGGCCTTGCTACCTGTCACCAGAACCTGGGGCCTTTTTCGGGACCTCAGCTCCTCGTCCTCAGATGAGGATTCCTTGTCAGGTGAAAATGACGGGTCATTGATCTCCGCCATTATCTCTTCCCCATCCGATTCTCCCTCGGTCACATCCTGGAGCATTGCCAGAACGTCTTCGGCATTCATCCTCCTTCTTCTGCTCCGGTCCATGTTTCCACATCCAAATCTTGATATGAAAGTCTGATTATCAGCTGTTTCTATGGTCTGGTTGGAGGTAAAGTGCTAATATTTTTAAAGTACTGAGAAATTTAGGGGTTTTATTCAACCAGTGTTACATGCACTTTCAGAAAGTGAGGGCGTTAAAATGAAATTAAAATTTGCACTATGTTTGGATTGAAACTTGACTTAATGATGGCTTTGGATCCTCAATAGCCAACCATGCACAGGGTCAAAAACCAAACTTAGATTGCCAAAACAACACCTTCAGTAGGGCAACATTTCTTTATTTTTCCCCACTGCTGAAGAATGGGCCTTAATACTTATTGTTTAGTTAGTCACACTCTGTTTAGAGGGAATGAATAGAGGCTGTTTATTACAAGTATTTTGTGTCAATAGATTTATATCTAAATCATTTTTTTTCCATGAAGGAGATATTGATCTCATCCATTACGCTGTCCGTCTGTCTGCTTGTCTCTTATATATAAATTAATGGACAGACAGTCCTAATGAACAATTGATTGAATTTTGGTGCTGTCAGGGTCTTGGTTTTCTATAGATAGATGATGAGGCTTTGGAGTCTCTGGAATCTATCTCTCGTAATTTTGGCAAGAAAAGCTAAATGGATGTGCACCAATGAGGAGTAAAAAACACGAGTTCCAATGAAAATTTAAGTAAACTAAGAACAATGTCTTTTGTAGTAACCCCAAGTTAGAGAGATGTTCATATGCACTCTTTATGTGCCTGCTCCTAGTACCGTCAAATTCTGATGCCATAGATTCTCAAAGGAAGCTGCCATTATTTTTAGCCCCAGTCAAAGTTTAGCTGTGATTCCTTGGAGTGATTCTGATAAATGTGGGTCCAGGACGGGTTCAGGAATAAATGTCAAGCTGTAACAGATATGGTTCAATGATATAAAGCTTACATTTAAATTTTATATCTGAGCCATTTAGCTGATGTTATTTCCAAGGGCGACTCACAATGAGTGCAACCGCTAGAAAGTTTTAATTCCTACTTAAACACCTTACATGCATAATATTAACCTCAATAAATCATTCTCAAGTTAATATTAATACTATGGAGCAATGGCTGTGGAACATGTGTAAAATGGTTAGCACTGACAAAGGAAAGAAAGAGCCTCAGCCAAACAGATTTTGGTTTTCCTTATCATTAGTGTGGATGAATTATTATCCAAAACAGATAAAGACAATAAAGAGACAATCCAGAGGTTTAGATGATTGTATTTAGCGTGGCATTGCCAGACTAATTCGCAAATGCATATTAGTGTGGAACCTCTTCTTTTTTTTTCGATTTCCAAGGGGCATTATTGACAGGCGGAGACAACCAGTCAGAGCAACGAACAACAGTACGTCCTGTCAGAAGTTCGACAAACACATATTTCTTATCAACATATCAAGTGCAGTTGTTTGTTCTTCTTTTAGATTAAATTTACCATCCAGTCCGTTTAACACTGCCACTGTAGCCGGGCGTTGAACGCTTCGTATCGGCAGCCGCCATCTTGGATATTTACAAAGATGCTTCAACGGCTCTCCTCTCTGTCAGTCATCGTATTAAACCTGCATCATACTAGATAAATGCTTGTGATTGGTTCAGCTGATACCAGTACCAAAGAAGTCATTTTGAATGGGAGAGGGGCCAGACGTATCTGCCAGAGCAAATGAAACATGAGCTTGCAGATTTGTCTGGTTCCCAGGCTTGTTTGTATTAATATTTGTGTAAATAAAAAATGGAAATATATATATATATATATTACTGTCAGATAATAAAAAGCATTGAAAGCACAGATTTAAGATGGAAAGGCAGGGATGAAATAAATATCAGACCTATTCTGGTAATGATTAGCTGCTGCTTGAGAACAATACAATGTTTTCAAATTTAAGGTGAAGCTCCCTATTTACTTCTTACATGTAAAACAACAGTAAAATCTGATTAGTTGGCCAGAAGAACTGCCAAAATTAAATATAATAAACTGACCAATGAATGATTCCAACGATGTTTTTTTAAATGATAATTCAAACTAATGTATCAGATAATCTGTCTCACAATTTAGCAAATGGCAGGGGTGGAGGTTACACATCACACATGTTTGTGTACTCGTACTTCTTTCAGAATCTTTAAAAATCTGTAATTTGTATGTAGGGTTTTCTACTTCAAGTATTGTACTTAAATACTTATTGTACTACATTTCAAGTCAGATCCGATAACAAATATCACATGAAAAAATCATGATGGACTGTGTGAGAATTAAGCAAAAGAAAGGAGCAAAATCAGCACCTGCAGTGAAGAGACAAAGCTGCTGGTGTGTCTGCAGCCGCAGGACAGCAGAGCTCCATGTCAGCTGACGGACACATGTTCTAAATGTATGTGTTCACTGGCTGTATGTCCTTTAGTGCTTTTATGTAATTTCTTTGTGACTCCTCACACGAAGCTGTGCAGACAGATGAGTGCACCAACAAACCCACTGATGGGTGTAACTCTCTTTCCAGAGGAGAACGTCAACAATGACTGCACTGCCTGCAACATAGCATTGTGTGTATGTGCGCAACGTGGTGTGTAAAAACCTGTGCAGGTCCCCTTGTTTTTAATATGTGTGTTCATGTACTGTACTGTAACGTTAGCTGTTGTCAAGTTGATATTGCTATACATCTCCGTGTTGGCTGTCTTTGATGCTTTACTCAGCAGATAAAGTGCAGGTTATTTAAAATATGTAACTTAATATTGCTTGTTGCAGCTCTTTTTATTTATTGTCTGCCATTTTAGTTTAATCGGCTGACTTTTGTCCTATTTTCTGGCAGTGCACTTAGAGTAATTTCCTGTGTCACGCGGGTTTCACCACTGCCCCGTCCCTTTAGAAGAGAAGCAGTCCCTGAGTCTGTTTATTTCAATGGGAGAAGTGAATGTGAGCACAGAGTATAACTGATTCTTTTGCCCCATAGTCACCAAAGTAAATTTTAGACCCATGTTACACAAGCCACATATCTTCCGAACATACTGACACTAAAATGGACAGATCAGTGACAGAGAAGTGTTCTTTAACAATAGTTTCAAAACGGAGTTAACTTTAACTGACCGCACAGCAGTGATACACACGGGCATGACGTTGCCGTAAATGTGGTTGCAACAGGGCTCCAACTAACTTTTCCACGGGTAGCACTGGTGCTACCAGCTTTCTCAGTGGGTCGCACCAGCACATGATTTGGAGGGTAGTGGTGCCGAGCGCTGTATGCTCTGCCATCTCTCCTCTAATCTTCCTGCTGTAACTTGAAATCAGACCTCCCTGTGACAAGAATAACGTAGCTCCTTAAGGAAGCATAGCGTGTGTGTGTGTGTGTGTGTGTGTGTGTGTGTAACAAGTGTGTGATTAAGGGAGTGATAGAGAGAACATGTGACCATTGTGGTCTAGCTTGGAGTCTTTCAGTTTTTCTAAGTCTCTAAATCCAAAGGTCACAACTTATTGTAGCCGCTCTGGGACCAAGATAGGTTGTGTTTTGATTTAGCGTGCATTGAAGGGTTAAGAAATGTTGTTTACTTCTGCAGAAACATTCTCAGTACCTTACTATTCCTGATGATTCACACGGGAATGAACAGACACTAAGCTTGTTTGGAGATTCGAGAACAGAACTAATGAGACGGTGAAGGAGAAGTAAAAGCTTGTGAAAATGGACAAATCGATGCATGCCAACCTAACATTGATCAGATATTGATGCGGATAGCATGAATGCTATATATAGTTTATCGTTTTGTTCTCTTTTCCTTTCCTCTCTTTTTGTGCGTCTGTGTGTGTGAGAGAGAGAACAAAACACTCTAATTAAAGAGGGCTCTTCCTTCCACTTGCCTCCGGTGTAAAAGCAACATTGAAATGTGCGTTACGATTGTGATCTACGATGAAAAAATCAAACAGCCATCTGTTTGTGCCCTTTTTATAGAAAATCTCACATGGTCATTTGTAAGCTGTAGAGTTCACGGTTAAGGCAAGAGATTAAAAAGTGCGGTTGAAAAATACAAAACAGGAAAAGCTCATAGAGCTAATAAAACGAGGCTTGTTTCAAGATAAAGCAGCAACGCAATCTGAAAGAAAAGAGAAGGGATAAAAAAAAAAAGATCAACACAGTCCAAGTAAAACACACATGAGCTTTAGCTGTCATGGAAACAAAATAAGATAAACAGAGGCAAAAATGGTCACAGATGATGGAGATGCCCTCTGGAGATGGAAAATGAAATAGCACATACAAACAGGATGTAGAGGTTATTCTGAACCTGACTTGAGTTTTCTGACCTGTGTAATCTGTAATTTTAGCTGTGCCTCCATCAGTTTCTCAGCCTGAATGTTAATGTTTGAGCTGAGAGGCACATACATCCTCCACTGGGGTCTTGCTGTCAAGTTTTGCTTGTAAAAGGATCAAGCTATTGGTTCTGTTACACATTATTCATATAGAAAATTGCCCTTTCTTACATATATTTTAAGGTTATGCTGTATTACTTCGATAAAAGTAGGGAGTACAAAGTACGTAGGGAAGAAGAGTTCATTTAAATGGTTTGACAGCTGGATAACAGCAGTTCATAGCCTGGAATATAATATTTTGCATAGTCTTTTGCCTCACAACATTATTGTTAATTTTCTACTATTTTCAGAATGCTGTGTGTTTTTTGTATCCAATTTGTTTGGCTAAACCATTTTATACCTACTATTAAATCTCAGGAGCTTTCTTAAATCACAATTTTTTCATAGCACACAAACACACACACATATACACAAACACACACACACACACACACACAGTGAGATAGTTGTTGTTCAAATAGTTCAACATTTCTAGTGCACAGCAGGAATTTAATTGTCTCCATCTGTCTGTGATACAGTAAGGCCAAACTCCAAAAGACCAAAAGCTGATCCACCAGACAAGGCAGGTGAAGTTAGCAGGCACTTTACTAGATAGTCAGTCACACTTCCAGTCTGCAGTAGGAAAGCAGGATAAGGCAAACAAAGCCCAGTAGAATCGGCTGGCAGGCAAAGCATTGGCAATAGGACTGCAATCAGATAACAATGTAACTAGAGTAACTCAAACACTAAGAGCGTGTATTAAACTGGTCCTTAGTCCAATGCTGCAGGTAAAAAACTTTCCAGGGAGTCTATTTTCTTTCCTTTCTCAGAGACATTTCACAGTGTCTAATAACATCAATACTGTCTGCATTTCATTTAGCCCTGGTATAACGCATGCTGGCTCACTGGTATGACTTAATGACACATCCCATGTAAATAAGTAACACTATCATTGTTAAGGTAATTTGTTACACCTGTACTTTTCTTGCTATGACAAGTCAAGAGAGAGCCTTGTGGCAAATTAGTTTTTCTTATATTAGTAGTATTTTGCCAAAAAAAAATAACAAAAAAACAAAGACAGATGCATCACATGAGCTCCATTAGTCAACATAACTGCTAACTTAAATTTGTACATACATGCTATTTTTACCCCAAGTCTGCATGTCATATATATATATATATATATATATATATATATATATATGATTATTATTATGTCATCACATGTCATCAGCTCTCTAGAGAATTTTCTGAATGCACTTTAAAATATGCCACCTTTGCTCTTTGTGCTCATTGACCGAATGTGATGACATTTCCACTTATCCACACTTCCAGCAGACTCTTTCCACACATCACAGTAGGGTAATCACAGCTGCAGCTAATAAAAATGAATAAGGTATAAGTTTGATTAATGAAGGTTAATTTTGTCAGTTTTAGAGGTCCAGCAGGTTATGACAACCATTGCAAAGTTGTGTTTTCTAGGACTGCAACTAATTATTTCTATTATTGATAAATCTGGCACCTGATTGATTAAACATATGTCTGAAAAGTTAAAATGCCCACCACATTTTTTCAGAACTCATTTTGAATCTTCAAATTTCTTGTTTTTTCCCAACCAAAACTAAGGTCTTTCAATTTAAACTATGATGAAAAGCAGCATAACATTTAACATTTAGATGCGCAGCCTGTAAATTTAGTTGCTTTTTTTAAGCGATTATCTATCTGTGAAAATTTGTATTATATAAATTTAAAAGATTTGTCATTTTTCTTTGCTGCATTTTATAGTTTCTGTAAACAGAATATGGGTTCCTTAAATTTTTTTCCATGTCCATTCCCCAGATTAAATATTAATTGGATGTGGCTTTTGGGTGTGCTTTGTGTTTTTTTTTCGCAGCAGGGACAGAGATGCCACTATTTCATAATTAGTGCCACTATTCACAGACCCAGACTCAAACAGCTGTGATCTCTGAAACAAACCTCTTCTTAATCCCACTTTCTCTGTTTTTTTTCTGGATGGGAACAGTCTGCCGTCCAGAGTCACAGCAACACTCAGACAGCCCAGTCCATTGGAGATAAGGAAGATCAAAGACAGCAAGTCAGGGTTCTAGAGATCACATCTACTCAATCCATTCCCTCATTTTGGCTTAAAAAAAACATCAAATTCAAGGAGCACAATCACGGCTTTAAGGAAGACAGCCTATTTGTATTCTAGGCTCCCACTGTGTCTCCTCACGTGTGACTGAGTGCAAGTGAACGAAGGAGAGTGAGCAAGGAGGGAGGAGGGCAGAAAGAGGGAGGGAGTGTATGAGAGAGAGGAAGGATGAATCTAATGCGTTGCAGCAGAGAGCTGTGACAGACCAGGCATTTATTTGAGCAGAGACTGCTGCTGTAGCAGGAAGGACGCAGCGGCAGCGGCAGCACGCAGCATTGCTCTATCACCCAGTGCCTCCACCACAGCTGGAGACAAGGTGGACACAAAGAGGCAAAGGCGCAGGGGATACACACCGGGAGCACAACACCTCTCCAATGCCACCAGCAGTATGATTTCTGGAATACTATGTTGGCTTTTCCACCTTTGCCTTGCAAAGTTCCCTTTTCCTCCTGATACTCTGCAGTTCATGTATTACCTCTGTCTTGATTTGAAGGGGTATTCATGCCTAGGGAAAGCGTGGCTTGAATGAGAATCAGCGCCGGTCTCTACAGGTCAGACATTAGTACCAGCAGAAGACTCAAGAGGCATTCTGCACATTATGCAAATCTCCTGAGTACTCCTCTGCAATCTCCAGGGGTTTTATCACAGCTCTGTGTCTCATCCAGTGGAAAGAAGTCAGGGGAGTTATTGGCGTTGAGAAGTACATAAGAAAAGTTGTGGTCTGAATAGGCCTCAGCTGTTCTTTTTTCTTTTCCTGTATGGCTATTGAGTTTTTTGGTCAATGTGGGGAGAAAACAAAGACAAGAAAAACAGAAGCGCAAAAGTAAATTGGCTTTATAAGAAGAAGAAAACAGCTATAAAATTCTCTTTTGCTTCAGTTCCACTGTTGGTGAATCTTTTGCAATCCTCCTGAGGGACCGCCCGGACTAAGATGTGAAACACACTGGTGAGTAATAGAAGTTTCCAAATTATACTCATACACACATATGCTGGCTGTTGAACAGACATCTGCTGAATATTTTATGTATTTGTTGCATCAACACCTGCGATTTCACTGCAGAGCAATGTGTAGTCTGAGGGTTGTCATCTATTCTATTGACCTCAGAAGTGCTGACATTAGACAAGGTTCATTTTATAGAATAAATATTGATATGCAACACCTGGCAGATTTTATTATGTGTTCTCCATTAAGATTTATTTGTGTATATTTTACAACAAAAATATATATTTTTCTGTATCTTTGCACCCCACACTGCATGGATTGATGCCTTACGGTACACTTACATAAAATTGACAGGGTAACTGATGTATGGCAAGGCTTCTCTCCAAAGCTCAACTTCTTGTAATTTTGTTGCTAAGCTACAGTTCCCTTCTGCAAGAGTAATCATGCTACCTGTCAGGAATGACATGATTTATCCTGTTTGGACAACAGCATAATTCTGAGAGCTTGTGTTGAACAGTTATGTCCTGATACGTTGAGGAAACAGCCATTTAGCTTGTCCTTCAGAGTTCTCTGCTGTTGCTGAGCTTGTTGAATTGTATTCCTACACTGTCAGAGCTGCGCATAGTGGAGCGGTTTCGAACAACGGTTTAATATAGAGCAGTTCAAAGTGTATCTGAATATTTCAGGTTATTCAGCGCGTTAAATATTATCACTCAGTGCAACCCTAGGCATGGAGTATATATTGATGTTGGTGTTAAAAGGCAAATTGTTTGAGCACTTACTGTGTGACTGCATGGACCTCTGTGTGAGAGATTTACTGCAAAGGTGAATATTGCCTGCTCAAAACACATATGCTTCGTTTTCTCAACTTCATGAAAAAGCCAAGTGATCCATATCCAGGCAACGCAGTGTTAATCACAGATACCTGGTTCTTAATCAGTCTTTTCTAACCTCTAACTGTATCAACCATAATTACACATTACCGTAATTGTGAGGTGCTGAACAGACTCAGAATCAAGTACACCATACGCTGGTGGCCTGTGGCCTAGTGGACTGGAGTACTGGCTGTAGGCACTTTCTATTTACCACAACCACAGGCCTGTTGAGATAAGAGGTAGCATTGCACACACATTTAGATTACACCATCATTTGTTTGAATGCAATCAGGACCTCTGAGATACTGGACGAGCGCTGTACCCCAGAGAGAGCAAGTGGTGATGAGCCATGTGTGCACAACCCTTGATGCCACTTGTGATTCTTGAAGCTGTGACATGATGATGAAAGGCTGGTAATTGCTGCTGATTAAGATATTAGACAAAGCATTCACCCATGCATAATGAAATTATATGCGTCATCAAAATCAGAGCAAACATACCTCAATTAGTTCAACTGATGAAGTCCCTCCATCAAGACGGGATCATTTAAAAAAAGTGAGCAGAATGTGATTCACTCATTCATTCATTCATTGTCGCACATTGGTTGTTATTCTTAGTTTGCACCCTTTAGCCATCAGCCTGTATGCTTCCAACTGCATACTCTATACACAATGGCAAAATAATACTAGATTGCATAATGTTGGTTCTATTTTCTTCTTACAAAAGCCAAACTGCACTAAACCAGCAGCCCTATGGGGAACTGAGCATGCCAGCATTAAACAATAGACTGTCAGCCATTCTTTTGAAGCTTAATCCAGCACAAATCCCTCACCAAAAACATTAGTCTCAGTAGCAAGCATATGTGCCATATATTATTGAACAAGGAAAACAATAGGAACAGCATCAAAAACAAGCAAGAAACAGGAGCACACCGGTGAACCTCTAGAGTGAACTACAGCTGGCTTTTACCTAAATCTACTGATGTGTACTCATGTTACAACACCGATAACTACAAACCAAGTACATCAAATTCAAATACATTTGCTGCAATAACTGATCAAATACTGTGTTTTACTTTAATTCTTGTAGACAGACCTATCTCAAGTTATTTTAGTAAATCTTTTTAATTAAGTAAAATGCATTAAGAAACCCTTATCAGAATACTTTTACAAAGTGCTTTTTAAAAGACAAATACAATGAAATAATTTAAAAACAGATCAAAACAAAATAAAACAAGCACCTCTCCAATTAAGAGACTCATACCAGTTCATTACAAACAAACAATTTGTTGATTAAAGTTTTAAGTATTTTTTTAAATAAATAAACATAAATTGTATCCCATAGGTCTAGCCTATCCAATGTGATGATTTGCTGCTGTTTTATATCATTGTAAAATGAATATTGTTCAATGTCCAATTGTTGGTTGAACAAATCAATCAATCTGATGATGTCACCTTATTTTTCACTATTTTATGGCATTTTATAAATCAAATGAATAATTGAAAAATAATTGGAAGATTAATCAATAATGAAAGTAATAGTTGAAGCTCTAGTTGAAAACATGTATCACCATTTAATTATGGTGTGTAATAAAGTAAGGTTTTGACCTGGTCCTACAAGAGTTTCATGAGATGGGCAAATCATTCAGTAACTGTCTCATCAGACGTAGACTTGTGAAGGTTTCTGTGTGCATCTCAGTGCTTATCTATGCACTACACTCTCCCATGGTGAACAGTAAAGTGGCAGGTATCGCAGCCTGTCAGGGAGATGGAGACAGAAAGAGCGAAAGAGAGAACTGACCTCTTCACGCCTCTTTTCTATGCCTTGCTGATGATGTTGCCCTCACCAGCTTGGCAGCTGTAGTGAAGAACAGGTGCAGAGAAGTTTGGGGAGCTTAAACTGGAAGCTTTGAATGCCTCTGTCACTGCAAAAGGTCGTGAAAATGAGGAAATGTAACCTTTATGCACTGATATGTTTCTCTGGGAATTGTGGACCCTGAGGTAAAATCTCATTGCAACCCCACTGATAACTCTGTAATGTCATATTCTGTCTCATCAAGCTTCACGTTTGGTATGCAGTTGCACAAAGTTAGAGAGCCTGGTTGAGGTTCAGCATACTTACATCTGCTGCATATGTGACTATTTTCTGTCACTGTTCAAAGATATTACTGTATCTTTGAACATACATGTTCAAGGGAGGGATCTTAATTGAACATTACTTACAATCTTTAAAGCACCATTTATGCGTGTCATTTAATGAATCTTGTAATTTCATTTACACTTAGCCACATATACTGTATGCATCTCCATTATCCAGACAAAATCTATTTTGCATCCATGTTGGTTTGCGAATGCAAAATTTGGTATCTTCGGTGATCCTCTGACCTCTGTACTGTAAGTGTGAGTGAAATGTTTCGACTAAAGAAAAAATGACTGCATTAGTTGTTTGCTCAAAAGCTTAAAATGACTTATGTTAACCATTACTTGACAAAGACCAGTGGTGGCCAGTGAATTATTACTCCTAGCAACTCATGCCTAAACCTAACCCAGTCCTAACTGTAGTGATGGAAAATTTGAAAATAGTAATAGTTTTTGAAGGCAACAACAAACAATGCATTTTGTTGTCTTGTTTGGTTGACTTGTTAGACATAGATCATACACTTTATTAGATTTATAATAGTAAAGTGCTTTTTTCTACTCTTAACCATATCGTAGTTGGGTCCCGAAGCACCCAAAGGATCCTGTTGTAGCCCTCTAACTCATTTGGCTTCAACAAACATATTCTTTTCACAGATTGGCCAGATTTTTTATTTGAAATCTAAACCAAATGAGACATGTTTAGAATCTTAACCTAATAGGACAGGTCCTCCCTATGCTAATGCAGACAACCCTGAAAAAGGTCTCTTCCCCAGGCATCCTTTGTACCTGCTGCCATCTGGAGTAGACATTTGAGAGTGTGGGCATGTCAGCACAGGTCAGGTCTGCCCTAATTAGTATTTCATCATAATTACACCAAGACTAGACTGACAGCTCTATTTAAATTGGAGTAATGCTGCAGATAGATAGTGACTGAATGAATGGAAATATCACCCATCATAGTGGGAGATATGACTTAATGCTTTTAATGGCTCATTCCCTGATGCCAAAGATATTTTTAAAAGACGGACTATGAGAGGTGCTTTTTTTAATTGCACCTGCAAATAAAACATAATGGGAAAAAATGAATATATTATAAGAAAGTTGAAGAAAGAAAGAAAAAGGAGTGTGTTTTATCCGCCATTAATCTACATCTATCTTCATTTTTGGTATTTCCTATCCACAATGTGTCATCAGATACTCAAACCTACAGATGCACCGGATATGATAAATGTTGAAGCAAGCCTTGAAAACAAAGTAAAGTGCAGAGACAACCTTAGCCTACTATGGCAATACAATACAACAAACCTGCTTGACAAGTGTGTTAAGAAAACCAGAATAAGCAAGAGGATATGTGCCTCGCAGTAGCTAAGCCATCAGAATTCCCTATGGCATAAATTCTTCTGTTGATTTAGCAGAAAAACACATATAACATAGCCTGGCATCGGCAGACTAATTCGCAAATGTGTAATAGTCTGGCACCTCTCAGTTCATTTTCTATTTCCAGGGGGCGTTTTTAATGACGTGGACCAATCCAATGACACAATTGGATAGACCTACAACCAATCAGAGCAATGGAATGTCTTCCTGTTGTATGTCATGTCGGAAGTTCGGCAAACACATCTTTCTTATCAACAAAAGCTTTAAATGCAGTTCTTCTTCTTTTAGGGAAAAGAAACCATCCAGTTTGTTTAATACTGAAGCAATAGTGGATTCAACAGAATGTTCCACATCAGCAGCAGCCTACTTGGTTGTTTATTTCAACGGCGCTCCTCTGTCAGTCTTGGTATCAAACCCACCCCATTGAAGATAAACGCTTTGTGATTGGTCCAACACATTTCAGGACGGGTGGAAATCTGTCTGAACGGGAGTTGAACCAGATTTATCTGCCAGAGCAAATAAAACATGAGCTTGCAGATTCGTCTGGTTACCAGGCTGCATTTAACAGGGCTTACATATGTCAGTTTTTGTATTTTAGAAGTGATAATTAGAGGGAAGCCAGATTCTTGTCTAAATCTTGGTGTCTACTGATTTGAATAGGAACCAAGACTTATCTATACTGACTATTCCTCAGTCTCTTATAAATCTACCAAGCAGTGCCAAAGTAGACAGTTGTAGAGAGATTGTTTATGGAATATGTGAATAAATGAATGAAGGCCATTGGAAGGGTAAAGCACAAACTCAAGGAGAAAGTGCAAGCCAATGTGGCCATCTAATTTTGGTAACCAGAGTTAAGGACCATCCTGGCACAGTGCAGTACAATCTGGAAAAAGGGGCTGAAGCAAGATGAGTACATTGTTAGTTGGAGGAATATATTATCCGCAGATGAAGTTTGGGCAAGCTTTCATAGTGTCCAATCACATTAACTCCCCTCATCTCCTTTAAAAGCAGACAGTTTCCTAATGTGAAAGGAGCAGAGTCTAGAAAAGCTAGAAGAAAGGTATTCTATAGTCCAGGGGGTACAAAAAGCTCAGGGGCAGATATAAAGAAACGCAGATATGAATTCAATTCAATTCTGTTCAATAATCCCTTCCATTGACAGCGCAAAGTAGATAACATTCAACCTTTATTATGACAACTAACAACACCATTTAACATGATACATCTACACACACTAACATAGTATTTTGCGCAAACATCCGTAAAGAACGATATTTGCACCCTCAATAAAAAATATTATTTGAGGACAAGGAGCATAAAACCTTTACTTGAATGTACATAACCAACAGAGCTAGAGCCTGTTCTACACATATTTATTACCGGTTGCAATAGCAGCGGAAAATGACTTTTTCAATGGGCAAAATAAAGCTCCACGATTTTTGGATGTTTTATCAAAAAAGGGGGTGGAGTTGCCCCCTGCTGGCCATTAGAAAGAATGCAGGTTTAAGTCACTTCTGCATTGGCTTTCCAGACCCAGAGGTTTCCCCTTGGTTTGAGCCGCAATACATTTTTTGTTATTGTGGTTAATAGAAGTTTTGGTGCTGTTAGATTGCCGCTAGACCGCCCCCTTAAAATAAGTGTGTGCCTCCATTTGTGTGCGGCAAGCGGGAGAGCAAGCAGTTTACCTGTTTCACTAAACTCACTCCTTTTATGTCATGTATTCAATTGCACAATACACACTGATTTGGCGTCATGGCTGGTGTGCCAATCCAATCACAAGATGGTTTTTAATTAAGTTACGTTACAATCCGTTCACACATTGGCAATACAAAGATACAAATACATTTTAAAATGTATATATGTTTTAACTTGTATGTAAAATTAGAGCTTATTTTGAAAACTTCAACAAGGTCAGACTGCTTGCTTGCTGGAGTTATGTTTCATGCATGCAAAGTTATTTTATCCCATAGTCAAAATGGTCATATAATGCGAAAACCAAAGTTGAAAATTGCTGCAATTTCCTTTTCAACAAATACAAATGTGTAGACTTTTTAGAAATGAAATAACTGGTTCACGCATGTCTTTTAGTATAATTCACAAACTGTGGTTTTGCATTTATGCATTACCAGGCAGTTGAGGAATCACTTGAATCCTATTGTATTATTTTTTGTTTTTGTATACATCTTGCATTCATACTTTTATCACATTGTAAGCATGTGCATTTATAGCAAGGTGAAAAATGAATATAACCAAACCAAAACCAACCCCTTGATATACAACACATAGTGATTGTATTTTATCAGTATTTACAAAACCTCTGGCAGCCTCTCATCTCCTGGTTTTTGGCACAGCTACAATGGATAATTGTAGTCTGCTCTTTCATCTGCAATGTTAAAAATCGCTATACATGTTTAGTTGTAATTAATGTATTTTGTATGTCCTTCAATGGCAACATAGGTATTCCTTACTACAGAATATCAGCACAGCGGTAACATCCTCATAAAAAAACTGTATCTTCATCCTTCAAAGGAAAGCAAAAAAGCAATAAAAGTAAAGTATATGTGTTGCAGTAGGAGTAAAAGCATGTCAATAAGTTTATATTTTGATCATTATACGGCTGACACTTGTAGATAATAAATACCTTGATAGGTGTTATTTAGAGACTGAAGCTAAACGACACTAACATTGCCAGTTTGTCTTATATTAGGGTCAGACTGCCAGCCAACAGCCACCTGTAAATACTGTAAGATATTGTAACGAGGCTTAGAAAGTCATTCATTTCTCCGCAGAGGACCACTAACAGCTTCAAACATATGGAGGGAAAATCGCAAACCAGTGTTGCTGGCAATTCAGCAGTGATTATTAAGGAACACCTGTTTGGCTGGCTGGCAAGGCGACTCAGGGTCCCGCTGAATAGCAGCAGGCTAATGAAGGTCTTCTCAGCTTAATTGTTTGGGCTATAAATAGTGACGGATAGAGGGATGGAGGGATAGAGCCACTCTCATCCATTTTTTTGCTTTACATACAGTGAATGCGCTATTAGAGGTTTATTGTTGTGGGTTGTGAATAGGGCAAAGGAGGCAATTGTGTAATTGCCAACATTAGCAATTACAAAAGAGCCATTAACAGTAAACTGTAAAATTAAACTTTGGTGGAAGGATACATGCAAAGAGTGAGGGTTGCATTTTAAAAGTATGAGGGTGACCAGTAATCTCCTATAAATATCTTAAGTATAAGGTATGCTAAAGCACCATTATAACTAAAATTGCATTCTATTATAAAGGTGTTTTATAGCAGCTTTTAGACTGCAGTGAAGGCCTAGTAAAGGTCTTTCTCATCAGCAATTCAAATCATGGCCAAAGTGATTTCTTCTTGCGTTGGCCTACACAGTCCCCAGCTCTCATATTGCCTTTGCTCTGACAGAACCTCATTTTAGGGAAAATTACATGCAGAACACATCACTAATTGCAACATTACCCACAACTATATCTCCAAAATGACTCTTTGACAGAAGAACTCAATGAGAATAAAGTAGGATCATCTGAATTTCAGTTAAATAGCATTTGAAGCATTGCCACTGCAGTGTGCGCCCTGCTGTTCAGGGGTCACCTTCATTGATGTTGTTCAAAATGAGTTTGGCTGGCAGTGTTTTCCAGGTCAACCCTTTGGAGAAGGGGGGTGGGGGGGGGGGATGTGACAAGCTTCCCCATGCCTTAAAGTTTGACAGTAAGCATAAAAAGAATTACAACATTTGAAATGTTGTTTTGAGGAGCTAAACAGAGAGAGCTTTTGTTTCTTGAATTAGTGTTTCATGACACTGAAAATTGAAATTGTTCTTGGATCAAAAATGTCTTTTCTCAACCAAAATAACTAACAAAAAGGTCTAGTTTCCTAAGGGATCAAATAGTGCAGAAAAATATTTTCCCATTATAAATCCCTTAAGGTGTAACATCTGTTGTAAAATGTAGTACATGCATACAATAGAGGACACAGACTAAACACTAATTTAAGATTGGTAAGAAATACAGTGTGCTGAAAATACTAGTATGGAGCCACCAGTCTGAGGTTTAGTTGTGTAAGGGTGGCCAACCTCAGGGCTGAAAGAGAGAAAATCCATAAGATTCACTGCAAGTCAAGCAGAAAATACAAAAAGAGATTGTGTCATGAGAGCCCATCAGGGCCTGAGCAGCAAGAGCACGTTAATGTCACCTTGCCTGTGCTTGAGCTCAGAAGTGAGGCAACCAGCATGGCCCACTGTATCAGGAACAAGTACGATTATTATAATATATGCAGGGTCTGCATTTGGATTGAGGCCAATTGCCCACTGATTCACCAGGAACTTCCACCGGTGTCACACATTACTGCATTACAGATGAATACGCAACCACTTTACTAATCATGGTCATAGTCTTCAGATCACGGACACTGAATTCATTTACTTGGAACCAGAGCTTTTACCTGATGAAGTTTGCATTCAGCACCTATTTTTTTTCCTAATCTTTATGTAATTAACAATTTAATTAAAAAACAAAAAAATATACACAAAAATACATCACAAATATCATATTATCAGATACTGCATGTTACCCAATACTGAGGAAACTGTGTTGTCGCGAAGAGAAACATTTACAACCAAATAAGAAAACTGACAATTATTAATCATTTCTCAATCAAGCAGGGAATTTAATTAAGAAGAGACAATAAGGACTTCATGGTACTTTGTTTACACATATTGTAAAATAATCTGCTGCGATAATTAAGCTGCCCCAATACTGCTACTATTATAGTGACTTTTCCTAATGCTTTAACTTACAAAAGCCTGAAACTGAATGTTATATAAGGGGTCACACTCTACTCTGTGTCCTTTGTGTTTTAGATTTATATTTGCAGCTTCCTGGATAAAGGAAGTTGAATGACAGCAGATTCAAGCATGATGATGTTTCCCCGATTAGTCAGCTGAGAAGTAAGACAGTACGATACATTTAAAGTTTCCACTGATCTCAGTCTACTTTTGGTTCTGAAACTAACTTACGAATAGACTGAACCATACTCCATACATTACTGACATCAGCTGTGACACCCGGCCGATCCAACTGCAAGAACTAATTCCAAATTGATTGTTAAAGAAGACAATGCAGATTATGAATTCTCTGTTGGATACCTATTTAGGCCAAGCTGGCTGTCCCATAAATTGCCTGAAGCAATTAAGCACATTTGTGTGAACAATGTCATAATCCTGGTTGGCTTTCCATAGTTTCTATTTACAATCTCTGTTTCTATAGTGAAAATGGCATTATGTTACAATAAAATGAATTAACACTACTGTATGAACATTTTTGTGGAGAAATTGAAATTACAGATTATGTTCTGGGTCTACATGTAACCATTAGAAAGATAATTGTTCAGTGTTTTTGTGTTTGTAGTTTTTTGTAGATTATTATCTGGCCTTTTAGTCTGCAGTTTACGATCAATGTTTGATAGTCTGTTGTTGTATTACATTTTATACCATTCAAATTTTGGTGTTAAAAATATATCTTTAGGGGGGTTCATGGTGGATTGGTGTCAAGCAGCAATAAAATGAGAATTAAATAAAGATTTTTCTCCTGTGACTATTAAATCCGCTAAAATATGAAGCACACACACACACACACACACACGCACACAAACACACACAGTGGGTAACATGACTAAAGGATGCTATGCCTTCTAATGCTGTTTTGTGTCTGACCTGACCCTGACCATTCTCCTACAATCTTTTTCTCAGGCTTTTGGTATTGTATTATGCATGCGTTTTAAACATGCAAGGCTGTGTGAAGCCAGTCTGCATTTGCTTTGATGTTCCCTTTCTCTCTCTCCCATGCAATTATAATATCTTACAGATACAAAACATATGCATCCTTAACATGGAAATATACAGCATTGGATTGTTATTTTCAATGAATGATATTTGGTAAGAACAGTAATTCAGTAAACGGTATTCTGAAAAGGTTGATGTCTTTGCTAAATCGTATGCTTGTTTCCAAAGGTTCTGAAAAACTGAATAATGATTATTTACACAACAATCATGATCATGAAGCTAAACCTACTATGGGATTTAATGACAAAAGCAGGTGGGTAGCTCTCTGTCCTTCGTTTTCTTAATCACTCTGTGTGTGATGGTGTATGTGTGTGTATTGGCGGTCGCCATGTTAAGGAGTTGCTGGCAGGCAGTGGGAGTCAGCCTCATATTTAAAAATGGCCTCTGCCATCTTCTTCAAGCCCCACTGACAAAAAAAAAGAGTTTCCAAAAGTATCACGAAGAATAGGAAGCTAAATATCTCCGGCTTCTGTGTGGGAGAGAATGAATACATGGAAAATTGCAAAGTGTGCCACAGGGTATGTTCTGTCACCTGTGGAGGAGTGTGTGATGTTAAACAAAATGCCTCAGGAAATTCAAAACACCTTAATCTAAACAGAAGGGTCCAGATTTCACAATTTCTGCCACCACAGACATCTCCTAATGCTGATGCAGTAATTAAATTACACTTGTTCTTTTTATTTATTTTATTTTATTTTATGTTTCAAATAGGATTTGAGAAACACTACACAGCAGGTAATATATTTTTTTTTTAATTTGATAAAACACTAAATGAAGCATTCCGGTGATTAATGTGCTTTTTTGCAGGATTTCCTTGCTTGGAAAATGTAAAGTTTAAATGATGAGTTAGAAAAATGTAAAAGAGAGCCTAGTCATAAAAACAAATAAGGTTACATATCATAGTCAGAATCATACATAGGGTAATTAACTACCATATAAAAGATACAATATAGAGAAAGTTTGTATGTGATAAAAACTACCAGGCACAAATTAAAACTTTGTTGTTGAAAGTTGTTGGAAAGGGGGCACGATGATGTTAGACATAAAATAACAAGGTACTATATGTATATACTGTATCATGTAAAATATGTAAAGATGAGGCAAAGGCTTGTTTGGATTACAGATGGCAATACAAAAAAAACAAGGTGCTTCCATCCTTGGAGGCATCTCTGAAATAAATCTTTTTTTTTTTTTTTTCAGAACAGTGAGGTATAGTATTCACATGTCTGTGTGTATGTACTGCTTTCTGTATCTGTACTGCTTTCAGCATATCACATACACAGAAGAGGAATTTCATTCCTCTTCTGTGTATGTGATATGCTGTTTGAATACACATGTGTTTAGGGAGAGAAACAAAGATGCAGAGGGGGGAAGAGCATGCACAGTGCATTGCTGCTAAAGCCTTGTCTAATGAAGCTTTAATCTGCACCCATTTCCACACTGAATTTACAGCCAGGCCCACTTCAGGGAATCCAAGGTGTTTCACTACTCAGCCAAAAACAAACTCAATAAAAAAATAGAGACACTTAATTTGTTTTTAATTGTCTTTTATTTCTTATGTTTTTGGTAGCTGTCTGGTTTGTAATGTGTTACAAATTGCAAATACTGGCCTATTAGGCATATTTTATTAAAAGCAATTTTCAGACAAAAGATAACAAAACAAGGAATAAAATGGACGTTGCATACGTAGTGGCGTATGAGTCATCGCCTTGTATCATCACCTTAAAAGCATACACTTAACAATCCTTCCACCTCCTCTGCCTCCTCTTCCATCCTTCCTGTAAGTTACGAATGAACTGTGGTTTGACATTTGGGAGACCTGCTATGGAGAGTAAATCAACTTACTGTGGGTGTTGTTGAGATCATCCACTGCTTGTTGTGCCTGTACCTGAACAATTGTCTTTAGTATCTCAGACAGTGCAAGAGTGATTGTGACATCCCTGCTGCCTGCAGGAAAGACCTCAAGGCCAAGTGATGAAGGGTTGCTTAAAGTTTGGCTGGCAAGCTTTCTCTCCATCTGCGATTCCAGGCTTATTTTCTTCGAGTTAAGATAGAACTGTATCACTCGATGGCCTGCACCCATTTTTCACCTAATCCTCTGACATCCCAAATAGAGTAATGTGCGGATGAAACACTTTGTTGTCCCATTCTGTCTCCTCGTCTGTTGCTCCCTGTGAACATGGCAGCAGCCACGTCGGTGCAGAAACCGAGGCTGGCAGCAGGTGTTGACCCGGGTGCAAAGCAATGACAGAGGTTCGGTGTTGTCTCATGAATAAACCATATGTTGATTAAGGTGAAAAAAGCAAACGCTTCAACATGTGAGGCTAAACTGGTTTACTGTACAACTCTGCTGATGCAAAAGTAACTGGGAAAACACATGCATTCAACAATCACAGAAGCATTGTCATAGGCCCAGCTCTGCAGTGTCTAATGGGATCGTGGTGAACACCATGGACAGTTCCCTCACTGCTGACAGTCAAGACCTTGGAGAGCTCTACAACTCATGCTCAAGACAAAGTTATCTTCCAAAGCTGGGCAGACACTGCCTTTCATTCATCTTTAACATTGTGTGAACTCACACTACACATTTTAATCTGCCTTTCTGCTCCTTACTTTTGCCATGATAACTGAGTCTGTGCGTTATGGCTTTCTAAACTGGCAAAAGGACATGTAGTTTAATATATATAATAATATAATATATTTAGTAATAAAGTTCAGGTAACCTTTAATTTACTGTGTCACCTGGCTGTAAGGTTGTTGGCTAAGGGTACAACTATTTTTACAGCTCATATTGGCAGGAGTGAATACTCTTTCAAACATAGTTAGATAATGTTTTAATTCGCTATCTTGAGTAAGTATCGTCTGCAGTTTAGTGCTTTGAAATTTCTGCACTACTTTAGATGCAGAGAGCAAATTGTGAATAAGGCCATATTGAGGCAGTCTGGCAGTCTAAAACCACACTTTTCAGAAAGAAAGCACCACATGGATCAAGATTAATTCCACTCATATATACATACTTTCGCAATATTTTTTCTTTTTCATTCATCCACTGACTGTCTCATGGATAGCCTCTGTCCCCATGGAAATATCTATAGATGACACTAAGCCAGGATCAGTCACTTCCCTCTTCTCTTTAACATTGCTGAGCTGTACAGGCTGCTCCATGTTTGTCCTTGCTCACTCAGTCTATGCCTGCTTCCCCATTTAATGGTGCCCAGCTCACATAAAACACACATGGCCCAGAACCTACTGAATTTTGAATGAAAACAAAATAGGGCCCACACTGGAAAATTAACGCCATACATTTTGTATTCAACTTTGGCAAGCTAAAGTCCATGCTCATTAAGCCATTTTCCAAAAACTGTTCAAAGCAAAACCACAAGGCTTATAAAATATGTCAGAGAACCTGACAGAATTATGCACAATAGTGTCTTCCAAATTCCACTTATACTTCCAAGCAATTTTTATCCTTTTTTGGCAAATCATAACAAAACAAACCACTCTTTTTTTTGTATTGTTTGTAATTGTTTCTCAACTCCTCTCTCCATCCTGTCATCTCATTAAAGAAAAAAAAAAGACTTGTATTGGGATAATGAGATAATTTCTGTTTCTAATTTTTCTATTCTCTCTTTAATACACCCTACATCTGTTGTTTTTAAGAGAGGACTATGACTGTATGTGAGCTTGGAGACTACCTGTACTGTATGTGGGTCACCATATTCTCTCTTGACTCTTGTGGCCCTAGTTTCATACAGGCAAGACATAAGGCGTGGCTGCAAAAATTCACTTTCCAGATGCGCAGTGATGGTTTTTCACATTAAGTATTTTGGTATTTCCATTTGCCAAAGTAGTTCAGGATTTGTGATATATGTGGTCCAATCCCCTGCACACCAGCACAGGCAAGGTCAAATGAGAATCCATGCATGCTTTTGGTTTTAACTCCCCACTTCAGCTGTCTTAGACGCATTTACATCCAGATTAACACAAACCTCATTTTACGTGTGCAATGCTCGTTATACGTTTATGTATTTATTCGTTATCTGTTTTGATTATATGCCTTGACAAGATAAGAAAAATTGTTAGGTATTTTTAAACACATGTCCACAATGTGTATTACATCATTTTTTTGGACCAAATTTAGTGACCACCAAGGTAGCAGAAACACCTGACATGCATGTATAAGGATGTTACATAGTAATATGGGTATTCATTCTTAAGGTGTTTCTTTGCTTTTAATACTAACACAGATTCACTGGTTTAAGAGGCTTTCGTGTGTAGTTTGCTAATGGAAAATAAGTTAAAAGACTATATCAGTGTGAGATCTGTAATGGATTATGAAAGTCTTTTTTTTTTTTTCTTACTGCAATCTTCTTTCTTCTTTTGGCAATTTGTTGGTATTTGACAGCTGACATAAACAGGAAACATGGGGAGGGAGCAAGGGGGGTGATTTGCACCAAAGAGTCTTGGCCAGAATCAAACAGGAGACATTGCTGTCACACAGTATGCATCTTACAGCACTAAGCCATCTGGATGTCGAGTACTGTAGATCTTGAAATTGTTGCAAAATTTACTTCTTCACATACTTTAGCAGTGTCCTATTGAACTGCAGTCAGCTGAGAAGTGAACTATTGACGATGAGACAGAAAAAATAAGCTTTTCCTGGTCAACTGATAAGGGATCACAGACCCTAGAATATGCCAGTTGTGTCTAAAACTGTGTATACCAACAGTTGTGACTATATTACCATTTTGTCAGTAAAAGCCTGTATACTATGTGTGCCCTTATTTTTGTGCATGAAAACTACATTTATATCACAAATTATATCACCTAATTTTGTTTATAAAACAAGATAGATAGATTACTTTATTCATCCCCGAAGGGAAATTAAGTTTAACTATGTCTCTTTCTCTAAATATAAGTTTGAAAACAACTACATTTCAGAAAATTTCAAAAATCCTTTTTAGATATTCACATTATGTATCAGGAGTATTTAATTCTTTAAGGGCAATTTAACTTCCTTTGACTTTCACTCCTTCCCACTTTTTCCCATGATCTTCTGTGACGAGTGGGGGGGAACCATTTTCACGCCTGGAACAGACTGACATGAGCAGTAGACCACTGGGTGATGTTTGGGGAATGCAGCACCAACATTCAGCCGGTCGAAATGTCAGCAACAGGCAGCAGCACAATACTCCCACATATCGGCGCTGATCCCAGTGGGCAATGTAATAGGGCTGCGACATTTAAAAAACAATGCCCGAGAATATCAAGCAACCAAGATGTACTGGTTAGATCTGACGTGTAACTCTGGTCACACTTGTTCCTTTGCCATGGAAAATGCTGCAATATGATGGCACTTTAATTATTGCTGTTATGATCGAGTTCTCAATTAAAGAAAGACACATTTCTGCCTGGTTTGTGTGTTTTCCATAGGGACTAAGAGTTTTTGTTCTCCTGTCTGCCTGTAATAAGACACACAAAAGCGCCATCAAGAATGAAGAATATTCATATGACAGTGATGAATGGCTTGTTTAAAAGCATGAATAGCTATTGACTCCACGGCATACTGGTGTGCCCATATAAGGGGCTTGATCATGTGGCATGTAATTGCTTTGGTGAGAGACAGACATAATTGCAGCTAATTATTTTCAGAATATTGATGAAAACAAGTGTTTCCTAAACAGAGGGAAGTACCTTTAAACTGCTCTGATGATGCCCTTGTGGTATGTGAACTATTTAGCCACCCTGTTAGTTTATGAGACAATGAGTTTGGAAATTTATACAATTGAGCATATGCATGTATATAATTTTGTTTGGGAGATTAGAAGCAAGAAAACAACCATACATGAATAGAACCTGGAGTCACCATTAGTGGCTTTGCTTTCCCTGCCAATGTTATTGATGGCAGACAGAATGTCTCCAAGGTCTTCATGCTCCCATGTGTAACAGAATGAGAGACATGGCGTCGTCTGCAAGAAAATATTTCTGTGTTTATCATCCAGCACAGCTAGCCACAATAAAAGGCATTCTGTTACATACTGTACGTAAATGTCATGCCGCAATGCCTCCCTCGTCCCGATTGCTTCCACCTGCACTGTCCCCTGTTGTCCCTTTTGACAGAGGGGCTTGACAGATGGATCACAAAGATGCACAATCATTGCATGGTAGGGACTGGGATGGAGTGCACCCATTATTCTAAAGCAAAGCTGTCTGGCGGGGCAAGGCCTGTGCGCCACATGGTGCCGTGATAGATGGGGACCATTAATCAAGGCAGGACGGGGCCCTGAGATTGATGTGCAGAAATTCAAATGCTCAAGCAGCATTTGGAAGATTAAGGCTGTGTGGGCAAGGTTAGGAGGCTACCTTTCTGTGGGAGAAGCAGGTGTGGTGGTGGAGCCGTTGCCCAGCGGTGATATAGGATGGGGTTACAGGGGATGCTCTGCCCTGTAACTGTGCTGCTTTCAGTGTTCTTTTCCCATAAAGCTCTCCCATGTTTCATATTAAATCAGATATCCTATATTTGTCATTGTTCCAGTGACTTTCTGTCCTTCTTGGTGTTGACGTCTTTTCAGGAGCAAATGGGCCTCTTGTGACACCAAGCAGTGAAAATAACACAAAGAAACACCAATGTTTTTTTTTAAGTAAGTGTAAATAAATCGATCTCTACACATTGTGTATTAAAGGCATGCAAATAATATAAAATGGTCTGTCATAACAGAAAATACGAAAATACAACTTTTAGAAGATCAAAGAACAGTCAGTTTTAACCTAGTCCAAAAAGCTTTGTTGAATATTTGATAGGACCTTTTATGTTGCTTTGAAAAATACACAACAAAGTGCTCAAGCTTTTAAAATGAACCAAAAAAAGTGTAACCCCCATTTCAGATGAACAGACAAATCATTATTACCCTCATTGCTTCTCATTTTGCTTTGTGCTTACAGTACTTCCCTTGCAATTCTACTTTGCCAGCAAAGCATCCTGTTCTAAATAGGCTACAGAAATGGATAATGTCTATAGTGAACTTACTAGAAATAGTCTCTTTGCACCCAGTTTTGCTCAGGTTCATTTGTATCTTAGTAGAAAACGACATTAGTGATAGCGACCTTAACTTGCTGGAATTAACAGTTGTATTCGGTCATTATTCAAACACAAGCAGCAGAAAAGAAGTTGCTCACAGTAACATAAATGTATTTACAAAAAACTGTGTCAAAGCTCTTGCGCTTAATAGAGTTACTTTCCACCTTATGAGTAATCAGAGCTGTCTGCTTAAGTGTTACTTGTCTTACTTATGTTTAAGTGCAACTGGCAGTAATTTTGGCCTTTTTTTTGCATTGCTGAATGGTTGATTTTAATATGATAACCAAAGTCAGATGGTCTGAATAAGTCCAGTAAGTATAGCATTAACTTGATGGCGTACAGATGGGAACAGAATAAGCCAAATGGCTAAGAAAATATAGCAACAGCAAACCATACAAAGATACAGTCATAATCATTAAAAAGGTCACACAATGTGGAGAGTCAACTGGCATCAGAAAGGAATAAACAGAGTGGAAATATAAAATGGAAGACAGTCCAATGTCAAACCGGGAGAGTCAAAGCAAGTTAAGAGTGAAACTTAGCAAAGTCAAACTCTTCCAGTATATTTAATTCACTTATTCCAGTAAGTCTGTTTAAAGATCCCTTATCATTACTTTAAACTCACAGAGAAAGCAACCAAGTGTTCTTTCAGTTTAAGATAATTTTGCAGTGAGTCATGCAGTATGTGGAGGCAAAAACCAAAAAAGCACTAATACCGTTAGAAATTTAGCAAGCACAAGTAGTTAGAAGGTAAATCCATAAAGATAAAAATGGATCATTTAATAAGGAGTTGGCAGGGTAATTCACCCCAAAAGGTGTAAAAATTAGTGAAAGCCTTAAGCTGTAAAAAATCTTGTCCATTGTGTCTTCGTTGAAGGCAGTGCCTTACAAATATGTTGAAGGCAGCCAAGTGCATTGCTGATATTGTTAGAATCAAATAATAATCATAATAAGTTGTGACCTTTTTCTAGCTAAAAAGAAAATAAGAGAAATAGGTGTTTTAATGTTTTTTAAATGAAAAAAGCAAAAACATATATATATATATATGTTTATTATATGATTTAATGCATTTAGCACTTTAATTAATTCAATTATATATTTATCTATATATATTTCTTTTTCTTTTTTTTTCTCTTGGCCAACTGTGTGGATCATAATTACATATTTTGCAAAGTAGTGAGTTGATTTCAGTGAAATTTGCTGTGGATGAGAATTCCATTAATTCCCTCTAGAAAAATGATTTGTTTTTAGCAACTGTAAGCACAGGCAGGGCTTTAGCTGCTGCCAAATCGGGAGTATGTAGTCCATTCTCTTAAATATTGGACTGAACAGTCTCTAGTGGGGTTGTAGACTTGTGGTCTTGATACCTTAATGACATGAGCCTAGAGGTTTTGTTGCACCCTCTGAAAGCCATATTGATGAAAGCCATGTTTTTTCCTTTTGAATGACATGACATTTGTAAGAAACTGCTGCTTTCTTACTTTTGAAAGCTCCGTGGTCATATTACTTGAAGGCTCAGTTCCTACATGTACACTTTTAAAATATAAAAACATAAGTAAAAGGTTCAGCTCAATGATAAAATACTCTATAAACTATAAACCTTATGTCTCCTAAGACACAGTCCTGCGTGTTCCACATGTCGGCGTGTTGCAGAACTGGTTCGACAGCTTTCTGTGCTTTTTTCTTTAGGCACAGTGAGTCATGCTGAAAAATACCTACAGCATTTTGTGTTACTGCAAATGTAGTACTCCATAGTTTTGTTTTTTCTGCCATTGCAGTCTGCTGTACTATTTTTAGTGCTCCATTATATAAGACATGAGGTGCTGCTTTAGGATTATCTCCTGATGACATAGACATGTTTGTCAGACTCCATCTCTGAAGCAATTTGACAATCATTTCTTGTAAATAGTGAGGACAAAGAAAGTCGGAACAAGCAACATAAAAGGCATGCAAAACAAAATGATGTATGCAAACTGAAAAAACAGCCTTCCTTCATCCCGCTCAACTACTGTTTCCTGGAACATTGGATTTAATGCATGACCTAAAAATGTCCATGTGACAATTTGGATCAAACTATTAATTCATCCTATCAGGGTACCATAAATGTTGGAGGTGGTCCTAGTGGTGGTAAACAGCAAGTGTGAAAAGTATAATTGAAGGAACAGACATGGATGTAGTGGATCATTACCAGTGCTTTGAATCAAGAAAGAAAACAGTCCTGCATGCCAAAAAGATTAATTCTGTCACCTTATAAAGTACTCAGGAGAAAGAAAAGTCTCTTAACATTTATGGCATTTCTTTAATTTTCACTTTGACTTGCGTTCATCAAACATTATTGCATTTCATGAGTGTCAACCTCAGTCATATTTAAACTGTGACATCTCATTTTCTCTGCGACTATCTAACATCATGCATCATCTGACAAATCAGCAGAGATGGCCATGACCATTCTGTTGGCCCAATAATTTTTCTGCTGTCAGATATGTTATTAACATATTAGTGACACACAAAATACACACAAATTGGTCACTGAGTGTGTACATCTAAGTATTGTCTGAAAAATACATGAAAAGAATAAAATGAAAGCATGCTACTTCCAATACAAGAATGTAAAAAGTATAAGTGGAACTGACAGTAACATTCAAGAGGTGTGATGTTTTGGTTTTGTATGCAGTGTCTGACAGAGCTCCCCCCCCCAAAAAAAAAATCGAGCCCAGTATGGCCATTATTATGTAATTATTTCAAAATAACAGTGGTGGAAAAAGTTCTCAAATCTTTTACTTAAGTAAGACTACCAGTATCAACCAGTAACTGTTAGTCTCAAAACACTGATTTATATCTTGTAACTAGAAACCTTGAGATGTTGGAGAAGTACTGTCCTGTACAAAAATGTAATGACAAAAAGATAGTGGCAGACTCTGATTGCCACAGATTTCAGTTGGTGCTGTGAATCACCGCTGCATGTAGCTATCATGAGAGCTTACTCATTTACTGCCCTGTTGGTTGCCATTTAATATTAAAAACCTGACCCACCTTCATTTTATAAAGTTTATCATTATAATATTTTTCTCGCTGAGAGTACATTAATTCAAGTAATTAATTGCAAAGAGGATCTCATCTACAGGTAGATCATGTTGTGTAGATATGCTTACATCAGACTTGCTGTTGTTAATGGTAAATCACCATTGAGAAGTAATGTTAAATATGTCTGCCATTTCTCAATAGAAATTTAGTAAATTTCAATGAGAAATGCCGTGCACCCTTGTCTGATTACTGATTGGCTGACAGGTCCTTGAGTAAGAGACTGGAATACCATGTAGCACACATTGGCATGTTGTAAAAAAAGTGACACACTGTAATTTTCTATGCTATTATTCATGATACAATGAGAAATATCTGCACCTCTAGGAGAAAAAAAAGTATAAATGTGTTAAATGTGCTTTAGGAGACAATACGGGCATCCAGCTAAGGAAAAAAGCAATACAGCAGAGGCAATAAAGAACAAGATAACTAGAAGAGACAGCTTGTGAATATGATTCAAAACTAGACCAGGGCCATATCCAAGCAGAAAGCAGTCATCTGGCTTTGAGAAAATGAAATACATCAAGAAAGCTCTGAAAAAAATTTAGCTTTATCATTTTTATATTGTTCCCATGACAAGAAAGACCTTCAGCAACTCTGAACCCATCCAAAGAAGCATCATCCCTGGCTATCTTTCCCCCAGGGAAGACTTAAGCCATTAGAGGAGAGGGAAGGAGAGAGAAAGATACACAAAGCTAGATAGACGAAGAGGTTATGAAGTGAAGCAGCCAGCACTTCTGATGAATATTTCCGAAGGGAAAGTGCAAGTAGAGGTACAAACATCCATCTCTCACAAAAACAAGCCTGAGGGGACGCGGAAAGGATAATGCTGTATTCACCACAGTATTTCTTATTTTTCTGTTTTTATTCACTGATTTGACAAACTATAATCTTAAACAAACAATGTGCTTGGCAAGTCTCCGGGTGCAATCCTTATTCTATTTTATGAATTGGTCATCTATTGTATCAACTGATAACAATCTGATAATCAACCCTTGAAAATGTGGATTAAAGGATCACCACCATGTTGGTGTGCCATCCTTCTGTATTCACAGCTATCTACTTTATGGCACCCAATTGTGCATGTTGTAGTGCTGAAACAATAATTGATCAATTTGATAATTGATTTAACATGTAGGTCATTAATCATGCCAAAATGCCAAATATTTTCTGGTTTCACTTCCTCAAATGCAAAGTATATGTCATTATATTATGCAAGCTAACACCATTTTCAAATTACACCAACAGAAGCAATCTATTTACTTGGACAATTACATACACTAAAATAGTTTGGATCACATTAGGGTTTCACAGTGGTGGTGGATTAAAAGGTAACTGATCACTTCTTCTGCCATGAAGCTACTACCAGAGGCACTATGTTGATGATCATATCCCTGTTAAGTGTGTTGTTGTTGTTGTTGTTGTTGTTTTTTGTTTTTTTGTGTGTGGTAATGTAAATGTTGCAAGCCATGATAAAGAACCTTAAAAGAGCATGTAAAATCACACCCTACATTTTTATTTTTTTACAAAGATACTTAATTTTATAATTATTTTGGTTTAACATACATCAGTTAGTTATATAAGTTACAAATTGCTGTATATTTGACGTAGACCTGTGTTCTCTTTAGAATTAGCAGTGGCAGGATTTTTTTCAGGGATGGTCTTGAAAACTTGGCAGTCGACAAGATGGCGGGATAGTCTGTTACAAAAGGCTAAATTACTGCCAAAATGTATATATTTTTTGTGAATCTTGTTGCACAGTTAATAGAGGGGCAACCTCTGTCTGAAAAGTAAAGCCAGTGCGGAAGTGCCCTACACCGGCCATTTCCAATGGCCAGCAGGAGACAAAGCCACTGGATCCAAAAAGAGGTGTAATTGTATATAAGTCTATGAGAAAATGATTTACTACCTCAGGAAATCATTTCCCTCATAGTTTATGGTCTCGGTCGCTAGATTCAAGTCTTTTTTTGTTGACAAGTAGGACCACAGTGACCTGTTAATCAGGATAGAGGCGTAGCAATGCATATCCATGGCACTGTGTACATTTAAATTTTGACCGTGTTTTCATCTTTGAACTTTGACCATAGAATCTCTTGAAAAAGTGGACGTATCCTCCAGGTCTGAAAAGTGAAGCCAATGCAGAAATGCCTTAAATCTGCAGTCGTTCCGATGGCCAGCAGGGATAAACAGTGACAGCTACAATGCTAAACTCAAGGCTTCAAAATGTTAGTCCACTCATAGGTGACGTCACTGTGGCTAACTCCACTTCTTTCATATAGTCTATGGAGTAAACTGAATCAAAAATGATCTTGGAGTTGAACCAGGCATCTCAAACTCACTGTTGAATGACTACAAAAAAAATGTATGTTATCATATGATATGATAATAACATAATGTTGTGTATGCCACAAGGTATAGGAGGTGTTAATACATCAGAGCCAAAGTTATATTAGAAATGACATGCTAGAATGTAATATTTTAAGAAGTACAATATTTTCAGCGCATTGTAAGTTTCTCTACATTATGTGTGAATATTATAGTAATATTACAGGGCTTAAAATGATCAACTGTAAGGCTGTAGAGTTTACACATGATTTAGTAGGCATACTCAGAAACGTAAACAAAGCATGGAAAAAAAAAACAAGTTTAACAGCAGTATACTCTACCGCACCGGATGAGCAGAACCATTACATAAGTAGCCCACACCCCCACACAAATGTGTAAGCCTGATTGATGTCTTTCTTTATGATGTGCTAATAAAGTGCACACTTCTCTCTGAACTTGTAGGCACTTCTTTCTGCCACAGTCACTCTCTTTTATCATATCTGTACCATTAGCAGATGCACCGGACCTCTTCTATGGTAGACAGGCTCAGGTCCATTTGAAAGCGGGCCACCGTTCATCAGGCTTTACTGTGACCCTGTTGTGCTCTCTCAGCAGTATCTAGTTAGTCCAAATTCCTTCTCTTTGTTTCACCATTTTCTGCCAACATCTGTAGAAAGTAAACAATGCAGTATTGCAATGAGAAATGGCAAGCAGGGAGAAAGGGAATGGATGAGATCTCAGAGACTGTAACCCCCTTGCTCCTTCTTTCTCTCTCTCTCTCTCTCTCTCTCGCTATCTCTCTATTTCTGTGTGCAAGTGAGAACAAGTGGACTGCCAAAGGGAGAAAGGCACCAAAAATTGCTTCTCTTGAATGCACCTCTATGCCTTTATTGCTTCCTGTAATTGCTTCTCTGAGAGGTAACTGGTCTTCTCTTGTCCTTTTTTTTTTTTTTTTGCTGTTGAAGGATTACAAACATGGACTAACCACACCTGAGTCATGAATCCCATTTGGAAAACAAGCCGATGTTGAATGCACGCAACATGACTTGATACTGAGTCTGAATCGGCACATACATCAACCTAGATGATAAAATTGAAATATTATATGCTTTATGTTTTCTTTTCCAAATTCATCATACTGTACTTGATGAAGATACCTCAGTAGTTTTCACTGCTTAATGGGAATAATACTACAATCCAACTTTCACATTGCATACATCCTCCTTCCCAAGTCTAATCTCTTGGAAGCAAGTGTGCAGCTTTGTGCTAAGAGAGTATACTAGAGAAGATCATATTAATATGATGGATTAAACCTAATCTTAAATGATACAGAAGGTCATACGTGTACACCCAGTTTGTATTCTGTGTTATCTTTGTGTGAGTGTGTAAGTGGTGTGTTGATGGAGCAAAGCACTAACACTGTGAGGGTTAGAAGTTTAATCCCTATTGGGAGCAACGATGCTAATGATGCATGCACTCACTGCATGATGAATGCAATGGAATTTAAACACAGAGCGAGCGTGCAGTGGCATATGTTAAATAACTAATTTAAGAGGAAATAGTGGTAAACCCTCCAAGAATGGCTTCATCCTTGTCTCCAGGTGTTCAATAAGAGGGTTTTGTAGAACACACTGATATCCAGGGATTAGAGATTACTGTCACTACAGTGGATTTCCTTTGGTTGGATACCAGAGAGGCAGCAGACTATGACTATATGAGGTCAGAGTAGATATGCAGAAAAAAGGGGGAGTGGGGGTGGGATATGGTTCTGTCACATAGATTGTGTGTGTTTGGAAAAGCCAAAAGACATAATAGTTTGTATTAAAAATACCAAACCTCTCTTTGGAAATGCAGTAAGCTTACCTGCCCATATCCGTCTCCAACAGGCCAAACCAGAACCCAAATATCTCAAACAAAATACGTATTATATATATATATATATATATATATATATATATATATATATATATATATACACACATATAAACGTAATGTCTCATTTGATGCTCAAATATTTCTCCTGGCTTACAGTATATGTATAGTAAGTTGTAAAGTAAAAAGGTAAAGTCAACTCAAACTGTTTTTCACACAATCAAAGCTTACCAGTATTGCAGCAAATTGTCTGCAAAAGATTAAATGCTAAAAAAGCAGAATGAATATTTGCATGCAATCCAGTTTTAGCAGAAATGGCGGTCTGAGAGGAAGCTGATTACTGATTTCTCTTCAACCACTTTCTTTTTAATCATTTTGTATTGAAATCTGGAATATGCTCACAATTAAAATCACCATTTTAGAGGTCTTTTTTGGTGTCAGTCACATACTCCCCTAAAAAAGGTCAATAAACGCATCCCTCACTAAGAGTGGAGCGGAGCATCCAAAAGAGGTAGCTACAGTGAAGGTGAGCTTGTAACAACAGTAAAACAATATCATATACCACTGTAAAAATATGTCAAATTACTTGTGCAGCATCATTAGCATAATAATACATTTCAGGGATTCAATGCTCAAGTTGCAAGTATCAGCTACTTAGCATGTGACAGTCAACTGTTTTTACATAAAGGGAGACATCATTATGGTCTCACAAAACATTTTAGTCTTGAGATTAAAAATAGAATTAAATACAAATGCAGACAATGAAGCACATCCATTAAGTGTAACCAGAAGCAGATTTCCCTGCGTATTATTACACAGTAAACCCAGATAGCTTTGTCATTCAGAAGTAATGCATGTACATGAGCAATAAAGCCACACCAGTGCCGAGGTCCAATCCTGCTTATCTCTCTTGATGTATATTAGATAAGTGGTATTTGATTTATCATGTATAAATTAATAATTTTGACCTTTAATTACAGTTCTCTAATTCAACTGGCTATCGTGATTTAGGCTTTCCTGGAAGCCATCAGCTGATGCACTTGGCATTAAATTCTGTGTGTGAACTTTCCCTGCTTTATAGCTAAATTAATGGCAAAGCAGTTTGGTGTATTTAAGGGCATTTATTCATTTATATTATTTAGCAAAATTCATTGATTAAATGTCCATAAAATTTACATTACTGTATCAACTTGCGCTGCTATATCTAGATTTATTATAGATAAAAAGAGTGAAACAAATATTTCAGTGTCAACAATGTCTACGAATGTACTCATGCATATTTATTCATGTTAACTCATGCTAGCTGGCACCAGTCATGCATAGGTGGTTGCCAAGTAGTTGCCACAAAAGATGAATATACAAAAGTACTGCCTTTCTGAAAGGGAGCAGAAAGGGAAGCAATGCTCATATTTTAATATAGAAAAGATGCATTAACAATGCTGACATTGTATTTGTCAAAAAGCTATAATATTTCTGCACATATTATCATGTTTTATGCCCTACTTGTAATGTATGGTTTGGTTATGAATAATCTCAATTATACAGCGTGCTTTTTAAGCACACACTTTTATTTGTGTTGAGGTCTCCATTAGTCCCTAGACTAGTAACTTTGAGTTACTAAAACATCTCTGTGGCACAGAGAATCCATTTGAACAAACCAAAACCCTTAGCTCCGGTGGCCATATAACTCGGAATCTGGTTAACAATTTACTTTACAGTAAGTCCCCCTATTTAGTAAATATAAGCAGTGTACAAACATTTAATACATTGTGTATTAAATGTTTGTACACTGCTTATATTTATTATACGACAATAACCCATAAATGGAGGTTGGTGTATAAACAAATGTCAATATAGTTAAACACAGTTGACAATTATATATACATATTACTGACAAAAACTGTACATTAATACATTTTATTATAGCTACTTACAACTTCATTAGTGTGTTATAATGGATGAAATGTTTAAATACTGCCTATGAATGTATAATAATAATATAATATCTGTGATGGCATTTAAAATATACGGATCATGCTACATGGCTGTAGCTCCTTCAAACTTTAATACATTTTTCTTTCGGGGTTTTTCCTTTTTTTTTTTCTGTTGTGCTGCAACACATGTTACCTATGCCAGAAATACATTCATCAGCACTGGAGAAGGAGGCACAGGATTTGGAGCTGTGGACCTTGAGGCGATCCCTGCACTTGGCATCTTCCAACCACCCAGACGGACTGAGTGCCGCTGTGGGTGGTGCGACCGCCCCGGGCGAAGAGAGTCGGGATAAGAGCTAAGCTAACCCAGCTTGGACCTAAGGCTGCGTGATGTCCGGCCGCAGGAAGGTGGAGTGGATGAAATGGGACTCAGGCTGTCCACCAACAGGAAATCAGAGACTGTTGTTCCCACGTCTTTACAGTGACCTGGTTCCATCACAACATCCAAGAGCAAGCTATTGCACTCGACCAGCGGATCGTGTTCTAAGCCATAAGAGCCAAAGACTGCGACAGATGAGGCGGACTCTGTGTTTCCATCAATGAAGTTTGGTAGTCAAACGCAGTCTATATTGATGGTGAATGTTTCCCAGATGTCGCACTTTCACTGTGAAGATGAAGACCATATTATCAACACTGTTGATGACACTTGACGCTACGGTTTAAATTCCCCAAAATGCAAATTTAAAAAATTCACAACAGAATTATTTCCTGGATGTAAATGTGTATATGTATATGTGTTAATAATTATTTGTATACATGTTCTATGTGTGTGTAACATGAAGGGACTAGAAATTTAATTTACTTACAACTCTGTGGTGTACAATGATAAATAAATTACCTTGATTGATACCTTGATTAGATTGTTGTAACCTAGTTTTTACATTTAAATTGGAAAATAAAGTGATATGTACAGTGTTTGAATATCCGTGCATTTCACTTACAGGAGCCTGCCTGTACACTTACACATTCACAACAAGCAGCCCTTGCTTTAAATTCTCTCACTTCAAAACAAACTTAAAACGCATTTGCTCACCAAGCCTTTTCCCACCTGCTGCACACTGGCACAAACTAAAGTGTGAAGCAGTAATTGTGTAATTTGGACAAGTGGAAAGTACAGTATAATTGTATCTTAGTGAGCATTGCACTCGGTGCGGAGTCACGTTCCAGTGGTAGTGGTTTTGGCAATGATGGAAATGCTGTGTCTGTGTGCATGCGTGTATTTGTGTACATATGAAACACACTTATTTGTATTTGTGTTTTGTTGTGTCTGAGCGGCCCAGAATGGAAATTGCAGCACCCAAATAGTTTTCAGCAGGTGGTGTTTGCACAATGAATACACCATGTCTCTGAGTTCCACTCACTGTTTAAATGCCTAGAAGCGACAATCTACCCAAGTCCTCTTCCTACATGCCTATCATTGTTGTCACTCTTGTAGTTGCCTGTCACTTGCATTTTGTGTTTTAAAGCTGTTAATTTATTCATCTTTTTTGCCAGGCACACTGCATTTAATTTGTGATGAAGGAACTGGAGCAAGAGACAAAATGTTCCCATATTATGGTTACATAAAGCTGAACTTTTTTTTTTTTCGTATAATGTATGTATGAAGATGAGATGCCTCCTGGGTTTGGAGGCGTTTATCAGCAGTTTTGCTGAAGAAGAAAAACGAAAAAAAAACAAAAAAACAATTGTCCGCTGTAAATTGCACAGGCTTAGATTACACAAGAAAAGCACTACAGGGCTCATTATGCGTAGTCTATTTCCCTGTCTTTTTCATAGTTTTCAAAGACCCCATTTTTCTTCCATTTGTATAGATTGTTTATAATATATTGATATAATATATAGTTTTTTTATTTGTAGTATTGTAAAATTACACAGACACACACACACACACACACACACACTCACCATGTTATACCATTATACAGTATGGAAGGACATGATTTCCACCAATTTGTTTTAATGATCTGATTTAGGCTTGTCCAGTCATTTAGTGACTGGGGTTTGTATTAATGCTACTACAGTGAGAGCTGACTGAAAATGTAAGTATGGATGCTCAACCATTGGTTGCAGTCAGATTAGTGATCTTAACAGTACAATAGATTTGTTCTGCTCTTTGTTTCAGTGCTATCAATCACAGTCCAAGTGTGTGTATGTGCACTGGCTTCAACAGCATGGGAGTATAGCACATAATACTTGTAGGTGTCAGGAATTTAATCCAAAGCATTTGCTCATGTTAGTTCATTAAATTGTACAATCACTTATGTTTATTTTGAAGATAAGTGCAAACTCCCCACATTGGTTGCTTGATTTAGACAGAAAAATAACAATCCACTAACATTTTAGAACAAGATTAAGATCTGCAAATTTGTGAGCTTTTGATACTGGGAAACTTTGCTCTCAAGTTTATACAAACCCACACTTCTTTGATAAAAAAGATGGCAATTGGACATTTATCCTACATGTATTTCTGCTACAGAACTGCCTTCAAATACTCAATGTTTTTAATTAGGATGACTACACACCGAGATTGAACATTCTTAAATCTACCTCAAGAAAATTAAAATAATTTAGGCTATTCTGCATTTTGTCTAAAAAACTAAATAACTGACACCATGGAAAGGTTTTGATCAAAACATTGTCAAAATTAATAGTAATATTAATTACAAATACTTTCCATCCACCTCACTGAAATAACTCATCTTTGAGGACAATGTAGGGCAGCGCAATGCAGGAAGAATCCCAGTAAAAAAATGGTAACCTCATGCATTAACTTAATTTAGGCAGTTTCTGCTTGTCACACTAATTTAATTTCCTCATGGAACACCACCTTTCCTATTCCCATAAAATTCAACACTGCACCCTGATGCTCTCATACATGCATTTGAAAATCCCAAAGCACAGAGGAATCTGTCTTTGATTATGCTTCTTGGTGCATCGGTGTCTCACATATTTATTGTTCAATACCATTACAAGCTGCAACGGGAAGGCTTAAGATATTCCCACACAATCCCCAGACACCCTGTGGGGCTGATGCAGCACCTGTCGTCAGGACGAAGTGTGTGCACGTTACTTTGATTGGGAAGATGTCATCAGTGCGGTGTAGCTCTGCATATAGCCATTCAAAAGACAGCGCTGCTTCATCCAGAAATACTGATGCTGTCTATTAGAGTCAGCACATACCCAGTTTCTTGGCATCCTCTGTCAACATGGGCAGTATTGTCTCCTTTGATGATCACTTACTATCTTAAGTACACACGTTATTGGACACATGTAGACTGCTTAGCTGTCAGATTGTTTAAAGCACATCCCAACTGCAATTTACAACAATTTACATGCTATTTGAAGTGGCTGTTCTCAAGACTTCTTTTTTACCTTAAGAGAACCTGCATGAGTGTTGGGATGAGAGATACACAAAGAAATCAGCAGACACATTTGTCAACAATTTGGTTACAATTTTCTTCTCCTTAAAGTCCTACAGATCAAATTGCAATAAAGACTTTAATCTCTATCCAGTTGACATCATGAAAAGACCCACTTTATCACAGTGAGTGCAAAATCAAGAGAAGACCACAGAACCTTCTCTATGACTCATGTTTGTGTTTGGCTTGCTTTGTATCAAAAGAAAATTTAAATAGTATTTTAAAAAACGAATAAACAATTTTCCACAACACATATTGACAGTGTCTGTCACATCACTGCACATTCCAGGCCCATTTTCCACTTGATGCAGTATGTCTGCAGTTGGTAAGGGGGCAGCTAGTTAGACCCTCTCAGCTCTGTGTACTGATGTGTACTAAAAAATGTTGACAAATGGCTTTTGATGGAGGCTGTGAATGGCAGACTATATTCCCCCGCTGGTCCCCAGAGTGGCCGAGAGAGCATAGCATTAAGTGAGAGCTGTACATCACCGCTTACAGACTGTGGTCCTGCACACACTGATGGTTTGAAAGCTTAAAAATGAACAAGCACAAATCTCCCCCAGATAAATCCCCTTTATTATCCAAAACCATAGTCACAGACTGAATCATATTTAGCTGTGGATATTTTCTTTTTGGATTTTCAGCCTTTGCTCATTGTAATTGGTGGCTTGTGCAACTCCTTTCTCTTTCTCCCTGATTTATCTTGGTGGAATACACCAGGACTTCCTCCACAGGCTTGTAAGCCACAATCCTCCCTGAGGTAGGTTAGGAGCAGTCAAACAAGCCCAAACATTTGCACACACAGGTCCACTGAGAAAAGTACCAAAACAAACTGTATTAATTTGAAACGTTTCAGTACATTGTACACTGTTAAACATGTAAGTCAGTCATCATCACATCTGCAGCACCAGGGAACACGGTAATGACTGGTATACTATGATTTTCATACAATGTTGCATGAAGCAATAGAAATGATTTATAGGTCCAAGTGTCTTTACTTGCTGTTAGTCTTACTCTTTAAAAGTAGAATAGACAATGTATCTTAGAAGCATTTTTTGTGATATTTGTTGAAATTTTCTTTACATCCTGACAGCAATCAATACAAAAGCAAAAAAAACAAAAAATCCAGTATACTTGGCCGTCGCAAGCCTGTAATAAGCCCATCCAATCATTTTATTCTGCCACAATGAAATTACTGGATGGCCTACCTGCCTGTCTCCCTACGTAACTACGAAACTGCGCTCTCTCTGCCCGTGCACTCATTGCGCTCTCTTGTGGACTCGTCCTCTAGCAGTAGTCAGGCAAATTCAGTTGGATACTTTCAAAATCTAGCTTACTCTTGCTGGTTTCTCCAAAGTTATTTGGCCCCAGTTTAATGTTGTGTTAAAAACATCAAATTTACACAGCATTAAAGATGTTCTAACAGCGCAACCACAACCTGTATTTCACAATGTATAAGCAAGTATATACTTAAGTATATTAAGTTCAAGTAAACTACTTAAATATGTAAGTAGTGCAACATATGTAAGTTTGTGACTTGGTTGCGCGTTTTATTTATTTTTTAAATTGTTTTAAGTAACTTATTTAAATGTATTTTTCATTTGACTTACTACATCTTTTGACCGGCTAGTTTGTCTAGATTTTTTGTTTGTTGCTGATTTTCTACCTAGAGAGCATTCACTGAATGGTTGTCTCTGCTGGTCAGCAAGGGCAAACCCACATCTACAAAAAAGTGCAGCACAGTGAAAAAGACTGGACCTAGAGGCTCCGGTCCATTCCCCCGATGCAGCTCTGCTCCGCCCCAGAGCTTTACAACGCTCTTAGATAAGGACTGGAGAGACACAAGAGGAGCCTATCGACATGCACTTTCGGTCCAGAGGTCAGAGAGAATTCAGGCTCTTACGAGAGGTCCTGGTCTGGTTCATAGAGGAATATGAGCAAAGTGTAACTCACTCATTCCCACCAGCACTTCTACCTCTCTCATAGAACATTTGCCTGCTCCAAAACTCCAAACAGTGAGAGAAAAAGAAAGATTTAGCTAAAAGAAAGCCAAAAATGAGTGAAACATTTCATGGTTGCCTCTCTTTTGGAGGACTGTGCGTGACTCCAGCAGATGTTTGAGAGAGCAGGGGATATATGGAACAGTGGACACAGATTGTCCTAACAGTCCGTGGTAGAAGGATAAGCCACAGCTGCTGGGGGCATAAAAGCACCAAGAAGAAGATTTTTGAGGCACCCGTACTCAGGTGGAAAATGACACACACAAGCAGTCGACACAGAAACAGTAAATTTAGCAATTTTGGCGAACCTTACTGAGAATATGGATGGACAGTGGAGAAAGGGATTATGCTGCTAGGCTGGTTTCAGAAGTTTCTATGTAATATTTTTTTTCTGCCAAGTTACCATTGGAGTACATTTTAGCTGACAAGAATTCAGAAAGACCACAGCCCCTGTTCTCTGTGAAGGAGAAAACTACCAGCCTTTACCGGCAACCTTTCAAGACTGTAGGCTGACTCGTGTGCCTTAGACATATTGTCACTTAAAGACTAAATCATGATAATGACTCAAAACTTCATTTGGAATCTTGACTTGACAAAACTTGAATTTTATGGCCAAAAATAATTTTGATGTTACAGTGTAAAAATGTAGTTAAAAAACTAAAATTAAAACGACATCCAACTGAGGCAGAAGCAGACAAACAGTTTTGTAAAGTATTAAAATATAAATTACAATTAATATAGTAATCTATAATAAATCATATTCAATAATTATATAATAACTTATTCTCATTCTCAAACAGTCAATTCAATTTCATAAAAACTTTGCATGATGGTCACAGTTATTGCAGCACTGTCTCTCTCTCTGTGGCCATGGCTGCAATATCCATATCAGCTTACCATGTACCACCACTTACTGTATGTTGGCTCCCGCCACTCACTTTCATCTGCCCAACTCAACAAGCAACACATTCCCCGCAGCTGCTTCTGACTCATGGTGCCAGCTCATTCTTCCCTCCTCTCGTACCCTACCTGGCCGTGTTTTTTGGTTCATTCAACAGTGGTGGAAGTATGGGCCCCACTTGTGTGGCAATGCTGTTGAAAATAGAAAAAAGGGAGGCATGAAGACAGCAGTGACAATTAATTAATATATAGCAGCAAGAAGTACCCAGGGAAGGTTGGTATTTCTGAATGGAAGCAGTGACTCTTTCAATTAGATTTGTACTACATTAGATGCATGTTGTTTTGCAAATAAATAAACATAACATGTAATTGTCTGGAGGCTGGTGTTGCTTATTTGGCTCCTGAGACATTAACGTGCTATGTTAGTCTTGTAAACATAGCACTGACACATAAAAGCACTTCCGGATCTAATTTTCAATTTTTTTTTTGTATGTACTGTACAGTATGTGTGTATGTGTGTGTGTTTAGTCGTGACTATACAAAGGGCCCACATCATTAGACATCATTAAGCACTATGGCTGAGCATGCTTTTAAGGTTTCTGAAGGGTTCTGAAGTCAGTGGTCAGTAAATTATTGTAAAATTTAAACAGGCAACCACTGTTGCAAGTAAACATAGCACCTGCATTTTGGATTAAAGAGAAAATAAAAGACAGGTACAGAGTTGCAGTTATATATTTGCGCTACCTTCCTTGCTGCTAATGCCATGCAGAGGGGGGAAAACTTCTCTGGGGCCCCTGCCAGCCCAAGACAAAGCACCAGATCTGGAGATTGTCCTTGGAAGTTCCGGTCACCATACTAGAATATTAACTCCTTGTTTATTCCATCCATTACAAAGAAACATGTGTAGCCTTTGCATGAATTAGCACTTTCCCTAGTGTGGATGTAATTCCTTGCAAATAAACGTATGAATAGTATGATTTGTCACATTAGGATTTCACTAAAATTACAGCAATTCTGTCAATTCTGCTGTTGCACAGAGCAACTTGTTCTATGGCAATATGAATTCAACTGAAATACACTGGGACGGTTCAAAGAAATGAATGTCTCTAAGTTGTTGAACTGGTCAGTAAAAGGTTTTAAACCACTTGCTTCCTAATGAACGAAAAAAAAAAAAAACCCTCATGTTTTGATATGTCGTGACACAAAGATCAAAAAGCATTACGGTGTCGCCTCAAGTCTCACTCAAATGAGACAACCAAAATGTTACACACCTGCTTTATGAATGTTTGTAAAATCCACCTTCTTTAACCTGATGTGTTTCTCACTGTCTCTTCCTCAGACAGAAATGCTGATATTGTCATTATTAATGTCAGTTTCATGCTTCCATCTTCTCCATTTCTCATTCTGGACTGTCGGCTTAGCTCTTGTGTAATTGCACTAATGGGGACTGACACAGGTGTAACATATCAGCAGTCTTGGATGAGCCATTGCTCACTACTTGTGATTGCCAAAGCAGTATGTCATCACAGGCTCACTCCTGTTGTCCTTCTCTTTATCCCTGCCAGTATGTGAAACCTCTTGCGATAACCACTCTATAATTATCATAAGTATAATTATGTATAATCTCTGTGCCCAAACTGTTTTCAAACTACAGTGTTTCGTAACACTCTTTCACAGCCTGAATCATTTATTCTTTCCAATTATAGCTCTTTTACATTGGTTACCTTTAACATCACACTTCTGTCTCGAACCTTTCCACCTCGTTTTTACTCTATATTGCATACAGGCAGAACTACATTTTGGGAGTGCCAGCCTTATCTCTGCATAAATCAGGGCTGCTTCAACGTACAAAGTGGCTATATTTACCCAAAAGTCTTTTTTTTTTTTTTATGCCCACAGAATCACTGCACATTCAGAGGAATTCATGCCTTGTGGGATGTTTTTATTTTTATGTGTTTACAAATTGGGAAATCATTCAAGATTTTAATTAAAATACTAATCTTTAATTACAGGTATCAAAGGAATTGGCAAAGTGATCTTGCTTCTAAATGCTTTCAAAAACAACTTCATGATAGTTTTTTTTTTTTAGGGAAAAATGTTTACTCAAATACCAAAAGTATAATTTCCATAACTGAGTTCCAGGATTAAAATAAGTACCTGCCATTTTACAGATGTGTAATATCTTTGCAGACACCTGGGAATTAAATGACTCATCACCATAACTAAGTCTAACATCCAAGACATGCTGAGCGCGTCCTTCATTGATCAGGTTATATTTCCAAGAAAGTCCAGCTTATGCATTGCACTTACACTTGACCTCAGGAGATTTACCAGAGGCAGACTGCACACAAACCTCAGCAACGCGCAGCACAGCAGTGAGAGCCATCTAATGTGATGACTTTTATTTGCATCAACAAACGACTGCGGCTTTGTTTGTCAACTCTGCTCTGTGACTTGAGATAAGCGCACATTGCTAAAAACAGCAGGATTAGATGTGCCTCTCCTCCACATGGATACGAAGCTTTTCACCTGTTTCTGTGTTTGCTTGTTTATGCATGTTTGTCTGGGAAACATTGTAAAACAAAGAACAGAAGGCAGAGCACAGACATTCTCTATTTGAAATATTTCATAAACCACAAAAACGCTTATAGCACAAAGTGTAATATAATTTGTCCTTGAGAGGCACTGCATCGCACATCTTGTATTTTATAAATTTGAAAGCTTTAGTCAATTTAGTGATAATAAGCATAACAACCCACAATGTTTTGCCCCTGGCCGTGAATGTCATTGGTAAGAATTAAAACTCAGTGATAACACCCTGAGATTTTCCTTGTCCTTAATTGAGGATATATTGAAAGAAAGCCTTGCAACCCAGAGTTTCCCCTATATCTCAAATTAAAAAGAAATTATTAAGTATTAGTGATAAATAACTACCCAAATTGATTCTGGGTCTCCACAGAGGTTAGTTATTGTTCTGGACACCCATGTTGGCATTCCTCCAGTGCCGATCGCAGCACAGGGAACAAACAGCAGGCTTATACAGTGCATTTTCACAGTAAGGGTTTGGAAAAGTCTCAGATGCATTAAGCATATTAAGTTATCCTTTTATATACCTGTATTCCGTCTCAAAATACAGAAAGTAAACAGTAGAAGCTCAGAGAGGCCCAACAGAGAGTTCTCATGTTTAAAGTAGATTCACATGTATTTGTGGTAGAAATGTTTAAAATGACATTCAAACAATTTGCTCCCAAGTCGCACTCTTGTATCTAGATATGACTTAACCTGAATACATTTACACCTGGTATTAATATCCGGCACCAGTGTCCATATTGAGATCCGACTAAGATCCAATCGCTCTGTCCAGCTCAAACAATCAAACATCACGTCCTCCACTATGCATCTTGGGTGCACTTACACCTTTAATTTCAAGCACTATCCAATTGCAATCTGATCACCCAAATATATATATATATATATATATATATATATATATATATATATATATATATATATATATATATAAACATTCCTTCTAGGGAAAGTGCACTAAGTCTTTGACTTTATGGCCCATGTACTCTATCCCCCTTTATGGGGCACTGAGGGGGGTTTGATTTATGTTTTTAGGGGGGGAAATGACAAGATCAACTATAAATACCACATACAAGTGTTTTGCAGTATTAGAAAGATTTGCCCAGAAGATTAATGCGACAGGCTATTGGTAACAATCTCTTCTCACCATAAACAACTTGTAACTACAGTGAAATAAATCTTTATTTTGAGATAATTAAAGTGTTTGGGAGAGTTTGTTGCAGTATGTGGGGACCCTGCAAGTTATGTCCAATAGTTGTTGCAGTTCTGGTTCACCTCTGACGTTAAGGAATACTTTGGTGTTTTGTGCCAGTGTTGTTGGTTTATTGGACCTTTTTTTACATGTAAAGAAAAATAAAGCAAAGCATGTTCTGCATCAGGTTGTTTCAGCTTAGTTTTTGCAGCATTACTAACTTAACTAATGTATCCTTGTGCACAATTGATCATCATAACAAATTTTCAACTTTATTCTTACAGGTTAGGTTATGACTATGAATATTAGTAGAAAGTGTTATAAAAATGTATTTAGTATTATTTATGCTGAAATGGTAATAAATCCCTCTGATTTTTATATGTAAAACATTCCTGATATTTCTATCAGTAATTTCCTTTTCAGTGATACTCTGGCTTCAAAAAATCTGTTTGAGCCTAAAGTCATTATTCTGAGAGCAAGAAAGATGTGACAGTGAAAATGTTTGCATTCATAACACCCAGTTATTAATCCTTACTCTCCCTTGCCATTTTTCTTTCAGTCAATTACTTTATTTTCTATTTTTCTTCCAGCTGTTTGTATTCCCATTTGTGTCAACAGCAATTTGTTTTTCATATTTCTCTTTCTCAATCACTGCTTTTTAGTCATCCGTTTTCTAATTACAATCTGCCCATTTGATTTCAAACATTAGAATAAGACTACTGAGCAAAAATGAGGGCCTACTTTTTTCCTTTTTTCTTTTTTTAAGAAAACAGATCCTGTCCTCTGAGGTTACACTTAAGAAGAAAGAAGGAAACAATTTTGTCAAACATCTTTGCTGCTTTGTCTCAATTTTTGTTAGAAGGAAGAAGATGTTGTTTAATTGGGCACTTCATTGTGGACCTAACAACACTACAGGGGACTCAATAAGTGAAATCCGAAAAGATATTAGGGTTCAGGCAGTACAGCATGTTTATGTAGCTCTTTGTGGTTCTCTCCAAATCTGCTTAGTGCTGCTGTGTACACAAACACAACGCAGAAGCTTTGGAAACTGAATTTAATAGATAGCCCAACATATATTTTCATGGAAGTAAAATTTAAATAATCTCCTTTGTTGTTGTGTTGATGTATTGAACTTCTCTTGTCGTATAGTGTGTACACAAATACGAACAGAAAGAAAACATTGTAAAAAAGGGAGAAAACATTTTTGTTTATGTCAGATGGCTTGAGTTTTGTTAAAGGCAATAATCCTCTAGATTCCAACCACTCATCAATTTTCTGCACTTCATTGTTCCTTCAGGGTAATGTTCGGGGCTGCAGTCTATCCCAGCATGCACTGAGTGAAAGGGATGGAAACACATGTGGTTGCTACTCTATCATTTCTCGTATGATAGAAAAATAATATTTTAGGCTTTAGACTAAGTTACTGTAAGGGGTTCTCTCTCCCACATATCAACACTCATATAAGGGCAATCTGGAGCTCATTTTACCTTAACAGGAGGTATCACACATTTAGTACAAGTCAGCACATCAGTGCCATTGTCCAGAATATCTCAAAACTCACATGAACACTTATTGTTCAGTGTCAAGGATTTGGGGCATTTTTACAGGATGTTTTGTCAAATGTGATTTTAAAAAAAACAATGTTTTAATGTTTAATGTTTTATCCAAGAGGATAATGTGAATATGAATTACTTAGGGAACCATTTATACAAATGGATGCAAACATTTCAAAAGGCAATTCAAATTATTATGTAACTGATTTATGACTCAGGGCATTAAAAAAAACAACGTCTTGCCACATACAGTATAAGAAAGATTAACACTGTCTGCTGTTTTGATGATGCCAGCAATCTGCTCATTCCTCGAGAGCATTGGCAGCATTTTCTTGCTTGGAAAAATGCAGTGCATGGTTTAGGTTATGCCCAAAAATGAATAAACACATCACAGCCTATTCCTCCAGTACGATGTTGAGGCCAATTCAATTACAGGCAAGCTTGTCCACTGGAGCCGAATGAAGCTCTTACCCTCATGTCTGGGGGTGAAATCTATGGAGAGTTGAGCTCATTTTGGTAGGTACCCTCAGGAGAACAGGTACTGAAAAGCCTAGCCTGTCCTTTAAAAGAAGCCCAAAAAACTTTTGCAAATAAACAGTTTTCTTCCCTGTAGCACTGTGGTTTATTGAAGCTTTGATTTCTTCCAAAGGGACGCATGGCCTGCAATAAAAGGGTTTTAGAAGATAAAAAATTTGAAGGGATTGTAGTCGTATTCTGTATGCTGTGGATGTGTCTATTTTTTTAAATGTCAGATGAACATTAAATGAGTTGAGATGGACAGGTCAGGGAGGATAGTACTACAAAGTTGCCCCACTCATCATCATGTGGTCCTTAAAGGGTTAAATGAGAGAAAACATAGGCATCTTATTTACAGTTAGTCTTGATCCTCAATACACCCTGTATGAAAGCACAAGGTCAAGCATATTATGCCAACATATCTTGGCATGTTCTCTTAAAAGGAAAACACTGACATTTGACCAACTCTTTTATTCAATTTGTGAAGTGGGTGGATAGCGTATAGTTAGAGTCTAAGAGGATTGTGTATTTCCGTTTACAGTATATAGTTTCTATCCACTTAAATAAATGTATGTTCTCAGTTCGTTTCTGTTTCTAACTTTTGTATTGCTGTGGAAACAGGCCCATTGTACTGGAACATTCTAGGGTTTAACACTCATGACCAGATCGACAGAAAAGAAATAGACACACACAGTTCCCAAACAAAGAATCCTGTTAGAAGCTCATATGAGTGACTCCTTGACGTGTTAAAGTGTTTACGTTCTTGCATTGACTGTAGGTGTGAAAGACTATTCATGAAATAATTTTATTTATGAAATGTATGAAAATGGAAGCAACTCTTTTGCACTATGCTGTTAATGTCGGCACAGTCTGAAAGCGTTTAACATATGAAGAAATGCGTAAATAATAAATTAAATAAATAGACAACACATTACAACAACATTATATAAAGAGAGCAAGAATAAACTTTTGATTCTTCCTTTAAAATTGTTGCTTTCTGCCCTACCTTACAATTCCAAGCAGTAAATTACTTTTTACTATTAAAAAAGTTCAATAACCTGTTCTAACCCCATTAACAATGTGATTAGATTTTGATATTTTTACATTTAGAGTTCTGGTGTCTGTATATTTAAAAGAATTTGACTGAATAATAGAACTTTTGTCACGGGTTGGAAACCAAGTTAACACAGAGGAAGGACCCAAACGCAGATAAAGACAGGCAGCATGGTGAACTTTCCTGTGATATTGAATATAAGTTGTAACAATATCAGTGCAAGCAGCAACACATTTAGGAACAAAACTCAAGGAAAATCACAGGGATAGAAACCAACGATAAATGTTGGGTCAAAAACGGTACAGAGACGCACTCTGATGGAAACCAACCAAAAGTGATGACAAACTAACAAAGGGAACACACAGGTACATATACACAGACAACTAATCACAAGAACAAGACACAGCTGGGGTAGGCAGGCACTGGAAAAAGGAGAGAAACACATGGGCTGGGCAAACAAGACCAAATACAAAACAGGTGTGCAGGGGAAAATAAGAAAGAACATGGCTACGGCATCTCAAGAGGTACAAACTGTCTATAAAAACCATAAAGTAGAATGGGAACTGAACAGGAACATGAAGTGACTAAAAACACAAGTCCAAAAACCATGAGTCCATTACAGCTTTTTAACTCAATGTCACAAATCATTTAGATTACACACAGAACCTTATAATTACAAGCACACAAATTGTACTAACATCTAAATTGTATTGTGTACATTTGAAGCAAGACTGCACAGTGCTGAACTGCCTGGTATTGCACTGGAAAACTCCTCTGTTTGCAGGAGATAACGCAGATGCTGTGTATGTGGTTGTTTGCCTTATTGGTAAATGTATCACATTATCAGGTAATGCAAAAAAAATGTTTTTTCATGATATTGACAGGCAAAGATTTAAAGTGAAACATGTAAGGGTACCCTTTAACATTGACAGCTAGTGCTGAAAGTGACAAGACGTGGTTGGCTAAGTAAAAGAAAAAGGCAGTTTCGCTAATGTCGGAGATTGTGAAATGGTGTGACGTTTGCCTTTCACCCACTACTTGCTTGCAAGGCGCCCAGTCCTCCCATGACACTGAGTAGGAGAAGGCAGTTAAATCAGTTATAAAGCAGTAATAAACGATGGATGGATGGATTAATAGATTAATGGATATATGGGTCTTTTGTCTTCTATTATTGACGATTTACACCTAGTCCATACTTTGAACATAAAAACCATGTGTGTTAGCATTTGTCCTGTATTACATTTTAGTGATTGACAAATCAATGGCCTCCAGCGTTTAATTACTTTCCAATCTTTAAACAAATCTCTTATACTTGCAGCAATGGGATATTGGCATTTGCCTGTGTGACCTCATTGATCACAGGGTTGCAAATTTTTGCAAAAGCTTCAATAAACAATCACAAAAACATAGCCTTGTTGGAAAGATGTGACCTTTTAGCTTGATTAATGACTTCATTATGATTTGAGGCTTTAGGGATGACAATCCTGATTACATGACTGTGTCCTGTACATCATCATTTTCATCATTTGTTTTAATTAAAGTGAGTATGTTTACTTCCCATTTTTAACTCAGGGGGAAATCATTTTTACAGGGATGTTTTTAACTTAAGTTTGATGTATGCCAAGTGCATTCTACTGTCCGTTGTGTTTATGTGTTGTTTAGGTTATGATTTAATGATTTACCAACCCATGCTGTTCCCTAGGTGCAACTACATTAACTGCCTCCTGAAGTTTATTGAAGCGTTTCATGAAAATCTCTTCTCTGCTATTCCTGTTATGCAGGGTATTAATTTAGTAAATATACCTTTGCAGTAACAATGTAACATCAATTATTCATGAATTTGTGGGAGGTCACAACTTGGGCCAGCAATTTCTGTCCATCTGCAACATCTGTTACTGTATCTCCTTAACCTACTGTAGAGATTGTTACACTTGAACCTGACACAGGTGCACAGAGGTGACTTTGACAGAGCTATCTCAGAGGTTGGGGAGGAATTGAGGCTGCAGAGAATGAGATGCCAGCTGCAGATTTACACGCCTCTACTGGCTCACTGCACATCATTAAAGCCAGAGGCCGCTTGCAGTGGCTTCATCTCTGTCCCAGCCCACACAGGCTACATCGGGCCCCACACGCTGATTTATCTCAGCTGTCTTTCTGAGCGGCTTTTCCCGCCAAGAGAGAGAGAGATGGGGGCTGACGAGATTTACGCATGTATATGAGATGAAATTCATTTTGGGAAGAGCCCGTGCGTTGTCTGAAAAAAAAAAAAAAAAAGAACCCTTTTTGCGCCTGTCTCCATTCCACTTTGTCTCCCAGCATACACACTGCCACCATTCCCAGAGTGAGAATCAGTGATGGATGTTCATGTGCACAATGTCTCTAAAAATACCTCAGTCACATTAACTCTCTCTGTTCTCTATTTTTCCATGATTTCTCTGCTTGTTCTTAGCATAACATATAATGTGCTGTTGTGCTCATAGGCTGTCCTTTTTGGGACTATTTCTAGCATCGGAAGTTGCTATTGAGTTGAAATGTCACGTTCATATTTTAAAGTAAATGTGACAGCAGGTGAACTATCTTTGGTACCAGCTATATATATATATAGCAGCGGGGCTAAGATCCTTTGGGACCTGCTGATCCAGACAGATAAACAAGTACTGGCCAAGCAAGCAGACATTGTGGTAATGGAGAAGGAACAGAAAACAGTGATGATTGAATTGGTATTCCCATGAGGCTCAGCGACATCAACAAAAAGGAATATGAGAAGTTGGAGAAATATCAGGGCCCTGAGGAAATGGTGCACAAGTGCTCCCAGTGGTGTTACATTCACATATCTAGAAAACACCATCTTTCCTCTACATACCATTGCTGACCATAAGAGTTGACAGTTTAACTATTTTTATTTTTAATTTTTAATTATGTGCAGACAAGGTCTAAAATTATTACGACCTTGCTGGTAATCTCATGGTGAGGGACATGAATCTTCACATTGAGAATACACATCCTGACACACTTGGTTGAAATTGTGGTTGTCGCAAAGTCTGTGACTGACACCCCAGGCTTTCATTCCAATATAAATCCCCACCTTACCATGACTACAGCCTTGACAAGTTGTATGTTTTTTTTGTAGAAACTTTGGTTTCATTAATAACCAGAGCCAAAACCCACCACATTTGTGCCAGACATCTATACTTATGTGTATGCAGCTGCCAAGTTAAACACTTAGGAAGTAAAGAATTTAGCTAAATTATCACCTTGGTTCTTGCATTCAAATTATTTGAATACAAAGCAAGACAACCTCATTTCAAAATGAACATGGACTGATGGTTTTATTAATAACCAGAGCCAAAACCCACCACATTTGTCCCAGACATCTATACTTCTGTGTATGCAGCTGCCAAGTTAAACACTTAGGAAGTAAAGAATTTAGCTAAATGTTCATCTTGGTTCTTGCATTCAAATTATTTGAATACAAAGCGAGACAGCCTCATTTCAAAATGAACATGGACTGGAACATCGTTTTGCTCCTCTACCCGAGGGCCAACAAACTTAATTATGATGTGGTTAAAAAACAAGGTTTGTGGGAAAGTTTTAATATGAAAATAAGATCATTTTGCCAACTAATTACTTTTCACTTGGTACATGCTTCACTTATGCGAGGTGAGTGAAATTGCAGAACTATGCTGACAACACACAACTATATCTCTGTTGACCACATTCCATCAATCAACTGGGCTCCCTGACCATCTGTCATCACTTGGATTAGTAACAACTTTCTAAAATGTAACTGTGACTGAAATTATTTTACTCCTCCCATAGGGAGGAAGGAAAACAGGCTTGTCAATTTTATCTCCCAAGTCAAAAGCAAAAAAGTTCAGGTTCAGTTGAACATGAAAGAAACATTCCATCATTAAAATATCACTTATCCATGGCCACTCCTGTCCCATCTAGATGCATACAAACTAATACATTCATTTGTTTCACATAGACTGCAATATTATTTTTTCAGATTTCACCAACAGCAGCTTCATTTAATTTAAAATTCTGCTTACACACCAACATAGCATAACAAGGTCTGTTCATAGGTCTGTTCACACAGACACATTGTGGGGATTCCCCTCCCATTCTAGGGATAAAAAAACAGTGGCCCCAATGTAAATCATTACATTTTAGGCTTAAGATTAGAGGGTTAAGGTTAAGCATGTAATGGTTATGGTTAAAGTTACGGTTAAGTCTGCAGGGAATAAATGTAAGTCAGCAAAACGTCCTCCTTAGTGATGGAAGCAAGTCTGTGCTTTTATATGTGTGTTTGCATACGTGGGTGGGTGCAATGGCAATGGTTTTATGGCTATAGTTATAATGCTATTGATATACTTTTATTACACTCAGTTTTGAACACCCATTTTATAGATTACTACACTGACCTCACGCTCTAGTCCCTTCAGTTCAAGTATAAGGATAAGTATAATTTCTAAACACCCAGCACTATAAGTCAATCTTTTTTCTGTTGTGCGTCTACAATATTTCTATAATCGAGCTTCATATGATTATCCATTTACATTTAGTCATGCCAAATATTTCATCCTCTAATTGGAGTAATTGTTCCTCAGTAATTGCTCTTACTGAAATTCAACTCATTGTGCTCATTTAGTGTCTGGGATGAAATGACAGTAAAATGAACAGCCAGGTAGCAGACAGTGGCCAGCTGGCACTGCTTTTATGACAAGACTCACTGGCTCTAATGAAAGACAGTCAAATGAGTCAAACGCACGCAGTAATACTTCTGACCTTTTCTTAACCCGATGATGAATGGGACGTTTCATGTGAATGTATATTAAACAGGACAAAAAGATATTTCCTTGAGATACAGTGATTGGAATCTTTATGTGGATTCTAACTTAAGAAAAACCTCAGGAAGGGTGCTGCTCAGTTTCATTCTTCATTTGTCAAATTGATTTTGAAGTCAGTTCTATGCAGGGTCGAGTATTGCACATCCAAATTTAGATTCTGGCCCCTTCCTTGTTCCTCTCCAAAAGGCAAGAGCATGCTTAATGTTACTCTTGCTGATAAAACCAAATCAACAACAACCACTTTTGAAACAATTCAACTCAACACATTTCTCTCAGCATCTGTTTGCCTCTGTTATTTTACGCAGTAGGAATATTACAGTACAGACATTATTCAACTTACCAAAAGATTTTTATCAGTCCTTCATCTTTTTGTCTTCAATTGGTGATCAGTCAACATGCAGTATTGCAGCAGGTTTACGAATACCTGCAAAACTAATGATTTTCCCAGCAGCCTTAACTGTCGTTTTTCTGTAGTACTAATAAGCAAATGTTAGCATGCTGCATGCTGAACCAAGATGGGGGATACAGTAAACATTACCTGCTAAACATCAGCATGTTAATATTTTCATTGTTTGCATTCTGACGTTGGCATTTAGTTCTCTAAGTCCTCTTAGGCTTGTTAGTATATGAATTGTTTGAGATCTGAAGTAAAATGGTTTCCTTTTTCAGTTGTTATGCAGTAAAGTTCCCTGGCCAATCAGATCCGGGATGTTACATAGTATGCATGTTGGACCACTGGCATGTAGTGAAAATTGGGTCTCATTAAATATTTACTTTGTGGTGTGCTCCCACTCAACATTTGTCCTTGGATAAGTAAAGTCAAATAATTAGGTTAAAATGACCAACTGTGACCTCGGATTCATTTACATACAATTGCATACAGAGTTTCGTCAGAATATGAAATTATGAATTATCAGATTCAGCTGCAACATTTACAGATGCAGATTTTGTTTCCTGAACTGCTGTGAATGTTTTAATGTTTAATCAACACAGACTTGGACACATCCTATCTTGTACTTGTTCAGCAAGGCTAATCACAATACTGCTGTCTCTACATTAATTACTCTCAGAGTCTTGATACAGCTGACAAATGACTTTTTTCCCCTTGCTGCTAGTGGCATTCTGTATTCATGGTTGAATAAGACTACTCCCAGGGAAGTGTCCTATGCAGTCTCTTCTCTCTACCGTGCCACTTTTTCTCATCCCTCAATTTCACTTTATCAACTCAAAGTACAAATTGGGGCTTAGTGGCTTTATGGTAAATTGAAATTCATTGAAGCATTTACATGACATTTAGCAATGGTTGCATAATGGGGAATAATAAAACATGTGTCAAACTGAACGGATTCGCTCTCTGCCTTGTGCTATCTCATCATTAAGCCAATGCATGCACTAGCAAGAAACATTTCTACATACATTATTTTTGTGTCTGTGTTTTCTTGTATGTCTATGTTTTTGAGTGCATGAATACTGTATGTGCTGGTAGAGATGTGCTTGGAAAAATGTTAGTGCTACTGTGACACATTGTTTGCACATACATGATGTTCTTAATGCAGGGATAGTTGACATTTGAGAAAGTTCAAGTTGCACAGAGCTGGTAAACAGATCTGGTTGTTCCATGATAACTGTTGCCGCAGAGTCCAATTCATTTGTATTCTACGGTGCCTGTAAAGACTAGATAGCCTTAATAATGATGGCAGATTGGCAACTGGAGCTGGTAATCGAGTGAAAAAAAAATCTATTGGTTGGTCTCAAAGGCCTGGGATGTCAATAGTCTCCACTGCATGTCTTTAAACATCCTTATTACTGCCAATTTCCAGCCAGACCAGCAAAAAAAAATATCACTGCCTTGATTGCATCAAGGCTTAATGTGGCAACAGTGTGCCTAATGTCCATCAGATTTTAATTGTACAAAACCAATTTAGCTGTGAAAATTTTTTGTTGTGACATGTCATTTCTTTAAACGAGGTAGACGCGATTGTGTGATGATGAATCGATGCTCCATATGAAAGGCTCTCTTTATTCAGTATGTTTAGAGGTACACCTCATCCAGTCAAGTTGGGGAATTTGTCAACAAAAATATGAATATAATTGTATAGCCTACAGCTAGAGTATAAACAAAATAATCTGCTGATTTTTTTTTCTTTTTTCTTTTTAACTCGCATTTAATTTCAGTTACTTACTTATGCCATAGTTTCTGGACCTTTATTACCAAATGAAGAAATGAAGAAGTGACTTACCAGTGTATTTGTATGTGCATTTATAAATTACAGTAATATGAGACTTTAATTTGTTTCCTGTTTTTGTAGGTTCTTGAAGTGGAAGGATCAGATGCAAATTGATCTGGACTATCAATTTGCCAAGACATCTGAAGATTTGAAGAGTGAGTTGATTAATTTTAATTATTTGTGTTGAATAACTAAGGGAAGGTGAAGTTTTGATTTCAATTAGTTGATTGCACTGGTGCATCAGGTCAGTCTCTATTTCGGTGAATAAAAAACATTCTCATTAGTCTTAAAATTAATTTCTACCACATTAGCCATGTCTGATACAGACCCTAATCTCTCCCTGCAGTTACTTTTCTTGTGTATGGCCAAAAAATTGAAAACATTTGCTGTCTTGTGCTATGTGTCCATAGTCTTTTCCTACCTAATGTGTGGCACAAAATTAAAGCTAATATGTGAGGTCCTTACTTAAAGTGTGACATTATAAAAGACTAGAGAAGCATTGAATTTATTACATTTCCCATCAGTTCAACAGACATCTGTGGCATTGATTAACATTTATTTTGGGAACAGTTTTGTATTCATCATTCATGAGAGTCATTTCACCTCCCCTTCAAATGGCCTTCAGAGAATACTGAGAATTGAGTATTTGCACCTCATGAATTGTGAATTTCTCTGTTGTGGTGGTTAACCTACAGAGCAAAATAGAACACAATGATAGTAGCTTGTACCATTTCAGGAGTCAGCAATGTACAAGTACACACGCAAACACACAAACATCACAAACATCCACTCAAAGGCTCAAAAAGATGCACAAAGAAATATAAAAATTAAAGGACAAAAGGACAAATCCAAAAACTTACTTGAAACCAAAGCAATTTTCACACAGTGTTTGCAAAGTTTGTGATAGTCCCTTGTGCTACAATTCATGGAAAATCACTACACATCAATATGAGAAAAACACATGGAGAGGATTTGGAAAGACAGGTGAAAAACAAGGAGATTAAACCTTATATTTCAGTAAAGCAATCCAAAGCCAATATAAAGGGCTCTCCAAGCTGCAAGCCTGCAGAGCAAGCAGGTGTTTGTGCTCTTATCAGGCTGGAGTCATGCCATATCAACCACAGCCTTTGAAATATGAGACAACATTGCGCGATAAAGAACATTTGATGTTGAAATAGACTGATAGATGCACACTGAGTGAAGCAAAGGAAGAGCCTTAAAATTTGCATGTCACATTCTGGAGATTAGGTTTAAGGCCTTCTACCACCTGTGATAATTCTTAGCTGAAGATGCTGAAGATTGTCATGTCTGGAAGCGGATGCTGCAAGTAGATTGCTTTATGAATTATTTGGATTGGTATATTTCAATTATACATTAGTATGTCTGCTTGACAAGTCTCCAGAGGAGTGTCAGTCACAGATTTTCCTGTTTCCTGAATTGTATAGTCGTGACAGTAAAAGCGACATAACTACTAATTTCATTTAAGGGTATAAATGAATAATACTAGCTGTAGGTGCTGTATAAGGAGTGTAATGTAACACTTATATTTACACTCATACACTCATATTTTTAATCTTAAAAATGAAGGTCTAATTTGGTATTGTATAATACACAATTTGGCCAAACTCAGAATGATATAAAACACTACAAAAATATACATTTCATTTTAAAAACAACCTTAAGTTCAGGTTCAGTCTACATAAGCTAACATGTTTCTGCAGTTACCGGTTGGGTAAGACACGTGTCTGACAGATACTGTACACTGTTGTTGTTTTGTTTGATGATATGCACATTTAAAGCATCTTATGAAACAGGAAGTCAAATAGCATGCTGCCAGTTCGAACGGAGGACGGCTCTCTAACTCAGTTTAGATCATTTCTCCAACTGTCATTCCACATCTGTTAAACTCTTTCACTCAGTGTGCCTCCTCCGCTCCGTCTCTCTGAGGTGCATGTTGCATGAGTGAGTACACTGAGCACTCAAATGCCTCGTCTAGATGAAAGGTGGGAAAAGAGTAAAAAAAATAACAAAATGAGAATCAGTGATCAGTGATGTTTTCTGTTACGGCCCTTTTATTTATTTGGCCCTTTAACTTTTGTTGCGTTTTTTTTTTTTTCTGTATTATGTCAGTACATGTGGAACAGAGTTTATGCATATAGTATTTTAATTTCTCTGCCCATCTCCATATGTATCAGAAGAGGGAGAAAACTTTCCAAAAAAAGCCTCAAAATTGTGTGCAACATATGCGCACATGAGAGGATCCAGGTGTTTGGAGTGTGTGCTCGTGTGTGTGCATGTGTGTGAGTGTAAGCTCTGTACGCTGCAGCTGGCTCACTGCTGTATGCTCTTCTACACCGAGGCACTCGGACAGACCCCTTCAGCATTAATTACTGTGGCTATTAATCAGACCAGCACAGATAGCTGTGTAATCCCTCTACAATGCAGTTTTCTGGAGGGGCCAGCGGTGTTAATTGGATTTGATTGGATACTGGTATGATGCTGCACACAGAACATCTTAAGGTAATAATTAGAAGACAGATCAATTGGTCCGTTGTGGCATTGAGCCTATAGTGTAGACTGCACTACATTTCTAGGAAAATATGCAAATAGAGGCATGATATATAGTGTATGGTATGTGATGATTTTGGAGATACTACAAACATTTTTTTCAAGGTTTCTTGAAATACATTTCTATCTGTAGGAGCTATATTATTTGAGCTGGACAGGGTCCTTAAGGTTATCTTCTTTAGCATTGTTGTACATTTGTTTTAGTGGAATTATTAGTCTTTAATTTCTGTTGTTCCTCAATGTCCTATCCTATCCTTTTTACAGACCTGAATTTAGGGCGGATGTGAGAAGCATTCCACACACAGATAGTATGTTACCAGTGTGCGTGTTATTTGAGTCAACCCAACTCAAAAGTATTCAGTTTCCTGCACTGACGCTGCTCCCTGAATAATATACAGTATACGCACATCATTTGCAGTGTGACTGCAAAAATGTAAATAACAAAATTGATTCAATTTTGTGAAATAGTTCATTTATACATTCATAAATGCCACAACTTCCCGTTTGGCACTGTAATTTATTCTCCCTTCTTATTCTTCCTGTGCTTTTATCCCACATCTCTCTTCTCAACCAATTTTCAAATTAAGCATCTGATGTCAACTTTGTAAAAGCCTCAGATGTCATTTTCCAAAAAAGGTATAATAAATAAGTCTGCTATAAATGCAAAAATACATTTAACAAACATTTTTTAAACCCAACACGCTCAACTTTCAAAACAGCTTTTCAGCAGATTTTGTTGGGAGACTTCCAGACTCTTTGTTCCTATGACCACATTTTTTCTCTTTGCTGTCCTTCATCTTCAAGAAAAGACTCAACGAAAAGGAACTCAAACCTTCACACAAGTTTAACCTTGACTCCTTCATGTGGTGTTAGCTCTTTTTTACTTAGCCATTACCACGGGATTCACTCTTTGTGTGCCACATGTCCGTGTGTTGGGTTTGGCAATTCTTGGACCAATCTCAGTTGTTTTTGGTTGCTTCACTGCTTCCCTTGGCTGTCAACTCAGAGCTCATATTCTCACCGCACATTCCTCTCTGCCTACTGGCAGAACGAGCACACTAAATCAATGGCTGTGCTTTCTTTCAATAAAGCACAGTTTGTTTTTTACCTTGTGTTTACGTGCTTTCAGTCAGTTGCACTTAGCAGCTGAGGCAATGTGGAGAGATTGGCTAACTGTTGCTTCACCCCTACTGGAGCCACTGCAGGTGTCCTGCAGGGAAAAAAGCCAAAAGACCTGGCGAGGCAAGGAAAGGGACTGGCCATCTGGAGTAGGATTTGTATCAAGGCCCATGTTGTGTAGTTCTGTTGCAGACTGACTACATACAATATCCGTGTGCAGGGTCACAAGTTCATCACATCGAGTGAGGCCAGTATCTTTTTTATGCTCTTCACTTGAACTGATGATAATGATGATAATGATAAACTGAACAAGTTAACTTAAAGGTTCATGTGGATTTTTTTTACCTGTAGTTGCGCTACAGTGTGAGGCTGTTGCAATGCAGAGAGGCTGCAATATGCCAGTTAAGGTGGTTAGGAAGACGACATCAAGATAGTAAACATGGATGTAAACACTATTGGATTTAAAATACTTTTTAAAATAACTTTTGTTGGAGTTTGTTTTAGTTTTGTTGAAGTTTTGTTTTATGAGCAAGGAAATGCAATCAACACATTTTTAAAGCTCAAGGATACACACATTGTGTTTTGTTGAGTAACACTGAATGCGAACATAACTTTTGTTTGTTTACAAGAAAGGCCCACAGGGCCCCTTTAACACATTAATGTGATGCTGCCTTTAAGGTTCTTAAATATCAAAAATATGATATAAACAAGGAGAAAAATACCATAATGTTTTTCATATTGGCAGTCTGGGTGGCAAAGGTGTTATCTTTTAAGATTAACCAAGTGTTTGAGTTGCACAACATAAACCATACTACAGGTGCCCTGTGTCAATATTTAATTAATTAATGTGTTGTCAGACAATATTTTACAAATACATCCCTTTCAAACTTTATGTCTGATCATACAATGGTCACTGGGGTTCCTCTCTTTCTTTCTGTCTTCGAAAAACTGAATGGTCCTACAATTTTATTTAGCATATTCCTCTTTCTAATAAATACATACAAGAATAATCAAATGTAAGCTCTGTGTGTGTGTTTGTGTGTGTGTTTGTCTGCAAGAAAAGGGAATGTTAATATTGTAAGGTGGTCTATGACTCAAACTTAGGAAGCATTTATGTATATCAGCAACTCTCCAGAGACCAAATGATGACTAACACGAAAAATCCAAAGTTCTTATCACCAGACAGCACCCAAGGGGCTGCAGCAGTCACCTTCACCAGACAACTGAGGACTAAAAACTTATATTGTTTTCAAGACCGAGCAGCTGTTCTACAGAGCTACTCCACAGTGTGTTAGTTGGGGAATTGCCACATTTCTTCTCATTAAACTGTCCCAGTTCATTTACAGGTTCAGGTGTTGTTTAGCCGTGGGACACTGTTGTTCATGTTCACAGATAATACTAAGACAGTCTTTAAAAAAAGGACAATAATAAGTTCTTAAATGCAGTCATTTTACTTCCAGTCAAATTATAACTCTGATTTTAACTTTGACTTTCACCAACATATCTGTCCCAATGTGACAGAATTTATAATTTCCAAAAACATAGTTTGCAAGGCAGTGTAGAGCATTTTCAATTGTACTTGAATTCATTTTCACTGTGAACCAACATTTTCCTCCAAGTACATCTAGATATTTCAAAATCATGTTTGTTTTGGAGCAGGAAAGGGATCACTAGTGGCAGAATATGCTATCCTTTTTTTCTGAGTCACTAAATCCCCAGCAGCATCAATCAATGTGCAATACTTTCTCCAACAAACACACTGTCATTATTGCCTCACCCAGAGTGAACACACTGTGCACTGAAACAGCACCAGACACAGAAAGGATTAACCTACGATTTGTCTCCATCTTCCTTTATTGCTCATATTGATTCATTTTAACTGTTTTTCAGTGTTATGCAAGAATGTTTGAAACATGTAAAACAAGGGAACAACACTCACAGACATGTACAACAAAGAGGACATTCTGCAGGGGGTTGGAATGAGACTTTCTACCGGGTTATTCTTTTATTATGCTGGACTAAACTTTTGTTTAGGGGAGATTGGTGGGGTTTTTTTCGACCGAGCAAACACAAAAATACAAATTCATAATAAATAATGACAATAAGGTTCCAGACTCATATGATATGGATTGTATCACTCCCTTGTCACATACAAGAGTGACAGAGCACCAGATGAAATGAATATATATATATTTTTAAAACAAATAGAGTCCGGTCCAGTATATATGTAATATGAGAGGAGGTTTAGAGAGTTTGAAGAAAAATGTAATTACAACAGCCTATTAACAATAAAGCCCCAAATTATCTTGGTGTGTGTTCAATAACTGAACTACAGAGGACAATTTAGTGCCTGCATGTGTATGCTCAAAACAACACTCACTGAACTAAACATTATCACAGGAGCATGTAGACAATTTACCACAAAATGTACCAAGGTACCAGTGCAGTTGTTATTTCTGTCCAAATCAGAACATATATTAGCAGAAAAAACTAACTGAGTCATATGCAGTACATGTGCTGAAGTGTAGTGATGAGACAGTCCTTGACAGTTTAATGTAAAGCACTCTGGGATGCACAGTGAGGTTATGAATTTTCAGAGTCTGAAGGCGCTTCAGTCCGGCATCAGTTTCACACAGCTTGAAAATGTTGCCTATGCTGGGGTGAAACTCCTTCCCGTGCTACTCTGAAGTCTGTCGTCCTTCTCATTGTGTTTTTTTTTTTCCTGCCACCTCCCCACACCAGCACAGCATTACAAAGAGCAATGCACTTGCCACAACAGACTGATTGAACAAGCAGAGAAGTGTGTTGCATATGCTAAAGGACATGATCCTCCTACGCTGCTGCACTATCTCATCTCTACGTCCTCAGTGACAGGTGTCGGTGACTACCAGCTTTGTTGGAAACCTTCTACACAATCTTTTATCTCCCTAATTGTGGATTGGCCCCCGCTACTCATTTCCCTCACTGCTGCCTGTGCCACCGTAGGCAATATCGCAGGATCCAGTCCCGCAGCACCATGCTGAAGGACTGCTTCATCCCGCAGGCCATGAGACTATTGAACTCTTGGGCTCTCTAGCTCATCACTACAACACTTTACTGGCACTTTTACCTTTATACTTCCTTTACTTAATGTTTAATACCTGTTTGCATCTCTGTGTATATTTTTATCACTAATGTTTATACACATCCATAGCAAAGTATTTTACTTTATTTTATTTTATATATATTATAAATATATATTGTATTTTATTCTGTATTTTAACTTCTGCACTACTTACATAACTTATGTTATGTATTTGATTCTTTTAATTTCATTTTTTACATTATCTTCTCTTTTTATATCGTTTAAGCATTGTTGGAGGGAGCCTGAGATTCCATGCATATGACCGTTTCACTGTATTTGTTATGCATATGACAAATAAAGAACTTCAACTTGAATAATCTGAGAACTTCTGAAGTTGGCAGAAGCCAGCATTAAATCTGAAGTCAGAGCTATAGAGAACAAACAACAACAGTAACATGGCCATTACCAGGGGTGTACCAGTATTACTCTGCAGCATGTCTGACAGAGTGCTCTGCAGGTCAGCACGGTACAACTCTTTATGGTGAACTGGTCCAGTCCACAGTCTATTAGATAGTTTAAAATGTTTCGGTTATTTTGGTCCAAGACTTTGGACTGATGGTTTATTTTTCCTTTAGAAAATGGTAATGACTATGGACCTAACTTTCTCATTATATTCAGGATATTGTTTATTATTATTATTATTATTATTATTATTATTATTATTATGTACTGAGATTTTATTAATGTGTGCCATATATAGCACATGTAATACCTCTAACTTGAGTAGGTCTGATCATTTCCTCTGAAATGCTACAAACTGTTACTCAAACATATGAAAATGCAAACCAAATAATAGTTCTATTTGAATGGTTACATTCTGTACAGGCCTTGAGGTGAAAGGTTAAGTGAATATCTTTAGCAGGGTTTGATTGAAAAGCAATAAAAACATCGAGAGTAAAGGCAGGCTTTATGTAAAGTATATTGCAGTTTTCTTTTAAAAGTGGGACACAAATGAATAGGTGAGATTCTCCATTTTTATAAAAGGTTTTGATAGGTTCATACCACAAGCATTTGTGTACCCTTGCTTGTGTGAGATAAAGGGTTTGTATATTTATTTCCCAAGAGCGACTGCTCATAGTCACTCTATTAATTCAAGGCATACATAAACACCCCTATATGCCATGACTTATTGAGCACTATCGTTTGCCTTAGAAACGCAGAGGACTGATTTTAAAGTATGTTGTTTTGATTTTACTTTACATAGGAAATAAACACCAATGAATGCTCTTTATTATTACAGTGCAATATGGCACTCAAGTGTTTGATGCAGTATATCCATCACTATCATCACTCTCACATACTGAGGCTTGTAACTCTAGTTTTACAAGTCAGATATTTATTTGTAATTTATTCTTCTTTCGTATTTCCAAGTTAGATTGTACAAAGTGCAAAATGTTACCAGAAACATTATTAGCAGAAATGTGAGGATTAAATTAAAGAACAAAGTTAAATTTGCCATCGGTCATGATTCAATTTGTGCTTGATTGAGTTGTTTTTCTCAAAATCTATTTGTTTGTTGGTTTGTTTTAAACAGCCAGTCCAAACACAGTGTCAGCTCCAATTTATGTCTTTGTTAAGTAATTAATTTGTTTCTATAATGGGAGCAGTGCTTAAGTAGGAATGTTGTGCACAATTATAATACCAGTGACTCAACAATTTCACAAGAAATTCCAAGGTTATCCATGATACAAAAACCCAGTAAAAAAAAATGAAAGTCTGATATTGTGATATACGTTGTGCTGCTGCTCTGTATTAGCTGTGATTTACTCTCCCATCTCAGCATTAGATCATCCAGGCCTTAGGGGAATCTGATTGAGGTCTGATTGGTTCTTATCTGAGCATGAAAAGGTTAAATTCTCCTACACCTATGTACAAGTTACTGCACAACATGGGAGACATGAGTGTTAGAACAAAAATGTGCATGGCTGTACACATTGCCATGTCATACATAAAATGATCTAGGCAGTTATTTTTTTCCTACAGTATTTGTATATTATGTTATCATCATATAATTGTGGAATTGGAAAAAATTCTAACATGGGACCACTGAGTTTTTCCGCACATGTTTCCTCACATTTATGAGGTTTTTTTAAAGACCAGAGTATACCATGCATATGAGAGCTGTGGTGAGATGTTGGTGATGTCAAGGGATAAATTGCTTTTCTGGGACCCCTGCTGCACTTCAAGGGTCTTGCTCACGGCTTATGTGATGTCTGTTTTGAGAGGATTGCCTCCTGTTTGCTTGGAATTTGGGGAAATCTTTCTGTTTTGTAAGAGACTTTCACTTTATGTAATTTATTTACTAAAAAACAAAAATGTGCTTAGGGCCCCTGCTGCCTAATGTAGGTCATATGATAAACACAGCAATTCTGCTTTTAGTCTCAGAATTGGGTGGTTGTAGTTGATTTAAGTGGTTAGCTCATAGGATCCATATTTCAAAGTCACCCAGGTAAAGATATAAACCTTATTTTCTGCGACACTACTGCATTGGCTAGTCTGAATCTAATTAGTCGTTATGCAGCAGTTTGAACTGTGTGTTAAGGACGATGATGTGCATGCCCACTCACTGGTTTCTGCTGCCTCACAGGACTGAGGATAAGACTGTGTAAGAAAAACCTGTCTGTGACCCATTACTTAGATGTAAATGGATTAGTGCTCACCTGTTTTTACAAAATGTGCCATTATAACTATTCTGTAACAGTAACAGTTAAACAGATATTCCAATAACTCCTCGGTTTGTTCGTCTGTCTCTCCGCTACCCTCCCCATGTATAACATACTTAACCATCCGAATGTCTGCCCCTGTTCATGCTGATGCTAATCCATAATTCTGCTGAAAAAAGAAATGCTCTCTGGAGCCCAGATCAAAGGCTCGGCTGTTCTCAGCAGGGCCCAGGTGTTTAGAAGGCACTGCAAACGCAGGTAGAACACCCATCTCTTTTTCCCATTAAAAAGAGCAATTATGAAAGCCTCTTCCTAGCTTATCGTGGGATGAAACAGTGATCCTTGTTGTGGTTTTTCACAGATGAATAACGGAGTGCTGATGTTGAACAAGAAAGACAGTTTATCAAGGTTCTTTTAGGAGACGATGGGCCTTTTTCTGTCGGTCAGGCTCACACTGTGGCTTTCTATTAGATTCCCTAACGCTGAAATGTTTGCATTTCAAAAAGCTGGCAAAAGAACTATTTCAGAGATGTACTCATCATTCAAGTAATGCACTTGAATTCTCTTCACCTACACTTATACATGCAGGAGAAAATTGCTTCTTGATGCATTCTACATGTACACCTATTTCCATTGCATGTCTGCGACCACTTTTTAATACCACAGGGTGTATTTGCTGAGAGGCAAGTAAAAACACGCAAGAAAAATGCCTGTACCCCCATCACGCTGCTGTAATAGAATTCAAGGTTTATTGGGCCAACACATCCCCAACCCCAACTACTTAATCCAACTGTGAAACTGAGTATGAGAATGAGCTGTAAATCCTACCCAAGATTTGGTATTACAGTATAATGCTACAGATCTCTACAGAGTTCTGGGTTGGGCTGGATTTGTGCCAGGGACATTTAAGCTGTATTTAAGTTTCTTGTGACCAGGGTTAATTGTGTTTCGAAATCAGTAGATGAGGTATTGTTCTCATATTAGGTTTACTGAATGGAATATCCTCAGTATAACTAGGCAGAATCTCAGCCCCACCACAGTAGACACCTCAGTGTGCGAAATGTACTAATCTCTAATGTCATCAGTCACTGTCTGAAATATTCTCTTCTCCGAGGACATGGATTAAAATTCACACATTGATTATCCAGCTTAATTTTCTCAGTAGTACCAGCAGGGTTTAAATTGTTTTAAATCCACCTAATATGTGTATGATTCTAGCTCTTCTATCCATTGACTGACATATAAAAATCTGCTCTGTAAAAGATCAGCCCTTCAATTAATGCATGTCATGAGAAGAATATGTATTTCCACATTGCAACTCTTGATTTTTACATATTGTTTTATGAACAGTGAAACAGCAGAAAGAGAGTGTCTCACTGTTAAGTTACCAACATCTTTGCTCAAATTGCTTGTTTGCTCAAATAACTATGGTGGCTGTAATCTTGCTGGGCTACTTATCTCTACCAGAACTGCATATTTTCATGTGATTACAGGTTTCAATCACAGTTTACAGATTCAATACAAAACATAAAAAAAATTGAAAACAAGAAAAAGCTTAATAGGCATCATAAGCTTGTCTTTGATGTTAGTCCTTAAATAATTCTGTCTTTGTTGTTCATCATTCATTGTTTCTCTATATAAAAACCCATACAGACTGGCTGTTACTATGTTCTTAAGCCAATAGTCGCTTTGGTTTTGGCTGGACAGTGTATATATTTATCCCAGGATAGTAAAATCTGATTGAGTAGGAATTGTCTAGGGACCTTTGAAGGCAGCCGACTGAATTATTAGAGCGTTGGGTATAGTCAATAATGGTCTTTGCTTTGTTTTGGTCCAGTTCATGTGGCATTAATAATCTACAGTATCACATGGTGAAAATGTATAGTGAGTTGTTGTATTGATGATACAGAAACATTTATTTCAAGATAGTATTATGCATCTATCAAGTGCTACATTATTGGATAACAAAACTAAAACATATAAGATAAAAACTTGGGTTTCCATATTGAATTTTGCTGTAACACATGTATAAGTTATGATTCTGGTTTATTTCCTTTTTTTTATTGTTGTTATTAGTATTATTTATAGAAGTCTGGGATCTTTGTTAATTACGACAAACTCAGTTTGTAAAATCATATCCCGTGTGATTGACTTTTCCTCTTGGTACAAATCAATAGTGATTTCATAACGGGCATACTCAAGCATTAACCAGCTGAGATTAAAACAAAAGTTTTGTTCTGCTTTGCCATAGAGATTTTCTAAATTAGAGCTCCTATCTTTTTTGACAAAAGAAAATCACTGCCCAAAAGGGTAACATTTAGTTGTTGTTTTTTAGGTCTCATAATGGCGTCCATAATATACCAGTGACATTCCATTTGTTATGTGTCTATGTAGATGCAAACCGTCTTTGCAAATAACTTATCAAAAAATGTAATTTTGGACAGTATATGCATAGAGCAGTGACTGTCAATGGCATGACGTCTATGGGTGTTTTTCTCATCATTAAAATGTTAATAATTAACTTGAGTGTTAAGAAAACCAATGCAACAGCCAAACTAATCAGCTTACCTTTATAAAGCTTACAATGCAGTTATTACATTGTCAGGAATTTGGTGATTCAACTCTACGGTTATTTCTGAAGCAATATACATAGATTATGGTACTCTACTAGATTGCAAAAAAATAAATTACAAGGTGTTCATGTTATTGTGTCCACCCCATGTGCATTATAATGTACACCGAAAGCCTATAAACAGACATAGGATACTATTCTTGATTGGCTAGGACAGAAAAAGAAGTTAAAATCTGCGCATACATTCATTCATTACAAACAGTTGGAGCAAGTATACATCAGAGTAGAAGAGTAGTGGAATTGAACTGAAATCGGATATTTGCACTACTTTTCAGATGAAATACCACCAAAGGTGTAAGAAAGTACAATGTCATAGTGTCTGTCGGCTCAGCTGCCTATATGGAACAGATGGAGGCTTAGTGAGAAGTTGAAGGTGTATTGTCAATTAACATATTTATAGTCAGTGGTACACACTGAGGCTGCGCATAAAAGCCATAGAGTATCCTTTTGTGTAAAATCAAAGCCTTATGGTGCCCTTTTCCAGGGTGTCCACATTGTTTAACAGTTTTAGGGGACATAAAGTCTGGTCCAAAGCACTGCAGTTATCAGTGTTGAGTCTAATTTAATTCATCCAAATCTCCATCATCTTTCCCAAATCATCCTTCACCTCATCCGAGCTTATTGCATTAATATATCTGAGCGTAGCCTATTCAGGGGCGGAAACGACTTTTGGTTTCTCTGAGAAGAAGTGATGAAATTTAACAGCATTCTCTTTACTCCCCCCCCCTCGCTGTCACTTAAAGAGTTTGAATGCAGATGATCACATTGTGCATGTTAGAACAGGGCATCACTTTCCCTTTAACATGGGACATTTGTTGTGATGACAAATCCGAATGCAATATAAAATAAATTGTTTCCATTACAGCAGCTTAAATTAGCTGTGTCGAGTCCAATTTGGGGGTTCTTGTGCTTTTTTAATCTTAAAAAATCTCCTTTGAAAGACACACACAATGTTATCAAGTTTTGCATCAAGGGCAGCGGAAGGGCAAAGATTGTAATGAAGCAGGAGAAAGTGCCTCACGGGAGGTACAGTTTCTGATTTTTCAAATATTAATTTGACAATGATTAGCGTAAATCTTTGTATGGTTAACTTTAACGTCGGTCATTTAGGCAACTGAATACCGTTCTGTCATGAAAAATCACAAGTAAGCTAAAACACCCAAGGGAAGACTTAATTATTTTAGGAAGAAAATTGCTTACAGATGTCTTTTCTTCTACTACAATATTATATTATGATGTGTGTGAAATCAAATGTATTACATGACTGTTATGGATATTGGTGCAAACTTAAAATAAATATGTATATATCAGTAAAAGCCTATTGTATTTTTAAGCAGCAAGTACCCCCATTTGTTAGTTTGACAATTTCAGCATTCAACTCAATGTTAGGTCAGTTCAGGCCAGCCTTATTTATTTCACCCTTTTTGTATGTTAGGTTCTTCAAAGGTACTTTGTATGGGCCCCTGCTCACTGAAACCCAAATCCAGACAGACAGAAGAGGAAATCAACACTCAGTCTGCCAATCACATACAATTAAAACAAAATGTCTCCTGTTCCCCGGGGTGATCTCCCACATCCATCGCTGAAAGATCAACAAGGCAAAGAGAAAAAACAGACCTACGAATTGTTTGGAATTCAAATATGAGCCTTGGATGGCGCTGGATAACAAGTTGGCTGTCCATTTTTTTTAGCTCTGATGTCAGTCCTCTCTTCTGCTCCGCAGTGAACTTGTGTTGTTTCATAGCAGCTTTTGAGGCCTGATAAATATTTATGCCTCAAAGTAGCTAATGTAAGATGAAAAGATGAAGGGCTTTTAACTGTCGAGAAAAAGTAGATTAGAAGAAAAAAAGTATACTCAAATCTCTATACTTTAATAGGCATACTTTTTCTGTATTGAGAAGCATTATACAAGACCTGTGTTAAATTGAATCCAGTATGACTTTAAACAAGTGATGGCATTAAGGCATTAAGGCACAGATAGAGGGAAAAAGCACGACATCCATACAGTCGTTTCAACAAAAATTTGAGTATTTTTGGAGGAATGTGTCTTTTATATTTGTTTATGTTTGCTTGGTTTTGCTTGGCTTGCTAATTGAAAAGTAAATCAATTAGCAATGAGGTGGAGTATTTCTACCAACCAAGTTTGAATACTTTTCACATTACCACAAATATCATAATTCAACAAAAGAGATCACTTTTATTACAAGGAATAAACGATGACACCATCCCATACTGTACGTGTGTAAGCACAATCATGCTGCAGTATACCACAGTATGTCCCTTTTTTATAGTCTTCATCACTATGCGTTTCATCTATAATGGTTTCTTTTGGAATGTTCAATAAGTCATCAGCAAATGTTGTTTTTATCAGTTAAAAGTCACATCCTGACTGTCTCTTTGTTCTGCTAAGTTACCACCTTGAGCAAGAACCAGGACAACTACAAACCAGAACTAAAGACCAGAAGTACAAAATGAAAATGCTTTTAAGTAGAAACTGTAGTCATGGAGTCATTTTAGCAATGGCAAAGTGCTCAGTGGGGACAATGTAGAATACTGCACACAGGCCATGGCTCTGCTACCGCTCACACAGGGAGTAATTATCCAGTAAATTCCTCTGGTTACATTATTCCTGGAAGAGGTTCACAGTCTTGTCATACATCCTCCAGGTGTCCATAACAAAACATTACACTTTCTAACTTGCACTTCAGCCAAATAAGCAGATTTTGTTTTCTTAAATCTGTGCTCATAAGAAATTGCTCTTTGTTCTAACAGATTTAAATGATCCAACAAAAACATGTAAAACTTTGGAAAAAACAAACTGTACCTCATATAGTTTGTATGCATGATGAACATCATGTGTCTGTCAGCTGCTGCCCTATTCAGGATCTTTTTTTAAATTATCTATTTCTCTTTTTTATTGTAAAGCTCCAAGGTTTGGATGAAATCAGAGGAGTTCCACACAGGTCAGTATAAGCTTTTGGCCATGATGTGATTCAAAGAGACCCCTACTGTGGTATGTAGATTCATGCTGTGAGCAGCTATAAGTATGTGTCAAATGTAGAATAACACAGGAGAAATCGAAGCCGAGAAGCATTTTTTGAGAATCATTTTGTGAACTGCCACACACTCTCTCACATAAAGAATTGCATGCTGTATATTACTGCTTGACAGAAAAAAGTGCAGCACTAACATATTTGTATATGACGCTGACACCACCCGATTCCATCTGTTCAGACAGTGAAATTGGGCGCGTTCCTGTGCCATATCTATTTAAATTAAACTTGTCATGCTCCAAATAAGGTGGCTGTCAAAATACCAGAGTGAACCAGCGATGACTTGACAAGGAAATAAATAAATAATAACTTAGCAGGTTGTGGTCAGCAAAAGTGCCTGCTACCACTCCTGCTACCCCTTCCTCCAGCCTCCAAAAAAAGTTAATAACTTGCATAGACTCAGCACTGCCAGGCTGAAGTTTTAGGATTAGGTTTTTTTTTCTTTAGGGAAAGTCATGCAAGTACGTGGCCTATGGGCCAGCATGTAGCGATATACAGGTGTGAAAGGAATATGTTATGTGATTAGTGCTGTGTTGAGCCAAAGTTATCGCAGTGCTAATTTACCCTCCAGATCCAGCAATGGTGCCAGAATTTGTAGAGATTCAGGTCTGAAATATTGGAAGCAAGGGAACAGAAAGCACAGAATACAACAAAGCATGTATGCCCCTGACTCCTTCTACCTTCTGTGAAGCCATTACATTCAAATCTATTAGCTGTTTAATCCATTTTTCATATTTATAATATGATCTGCCTGGGATTGATAAAGCGCTGATTTCTGAATTATAGTACTTAGTACTTTAATTTTTACTTAATGGATTTCCAATACCTCGTTTTAAAGTTTGAATACAAATATTTTCAACTTTCACCCTGGCTGACACAATTCTGCTCTCTGCGAGATGCGATGATTTAATGCAACTTTACAATTCATGGTCCTTTCCGCCATTTATCATGGGTTGCACTGACTGACTCATCTCTTCGAGGGAATAAAAAGAGGCATTTCATATAACAACTCAAAGCTAAAACTTTCCAATTAAAACAAACCTTTCACAGAACATTTTATCTTGTGCCTTGCATGGAGGGTAGAGATATAAAAGTCATGAACACAAACTACACAAACCACAGAAGTGTAGATCAGAGCCATCAAAATTACGCAATTAGGGTGGAAGCGACATCTCTCAGCCTCCCTTGACGAGTTTTCTTTTTATCATAGACAAGCTAAAAGGCTGGAGATTTTCACACTTTCATGAAAAGGCAACGCATGGGCTGGTGATGCTACAACAACATGCTATCAAAAGATCTATCATGAATCAATTTCTGAACGTAGCCATTTTATTATTATTATTATTTTTTATTATTATTATTATTATTATTATTATTATAGATGGAAAACCTTTGAGGCAGACAGTGATTTCCCATGCATTCTTTTTCCTTTTTAGCTTTCTTGCTTCTCAGACAATGCCCCAGCTCCTACAGGATTAAAGGGTCTATTATAGCCTGCAGCCAGATACAGATTTGCCTTAAAAATAATCTCTAGAATATGTAAAATCACTTTCTGAGCTTAAAAAACAGTGCACTAGGGAGGTTAAAAGGAAAAGGAAGTTATGTAATCACATCTCCAAGTTCTGGTAAAAGTATTGTTGCAGCAGAAAATATAAAAGGGCCAGCCAAAGGAGAGAGAGCAATCTAAAGAAGAATAATTAGAAGTATATTGTACATAGATTAGGTCCCCCATTTTCACATGGAAGTATAAAACATCTTTTAGAGCTATAATTAGCTTCAGAAAGTATTAAAGAAAGTATGATCTACTGGCTTGTTTGTGTAAATCTATAATTATTCCCATTTAGATATATAAAATGATTGGTCATGTATTTTTTAAGTTGCAGATGCTTCTCTGATCTCTGTGTCTTTTGAACAGAGATAGATTGATGTAGATTGTGTAACAATAATAGATACTGCATTGTGTTTAACAATAATCGGATTAAATGGAAAAGCCAATGCAGTGGACTGCAAGGGATTAGACAATAATGGAGACTTTCTCAGTGTTACTTCGAAAGTTTGGCTGGTGAATTGGGACATAAACAATTTAAGCAGTCTGCTGGTCCCATCCTCCCATGTTTTGAGGCAAAATGGCAGAGTTTATTGTATTGATTGCCACAGAGGTTTGAAATTATTAAATTATTGTCTAGCAGTTACTTATCTTAAAATAAGACACCAAGATCAGGGCCGCTCCAGGACTGTCTCAGAAACTGTGGATTTTCTTTAAAATATTGTGGTGGGTCATAAAAGGCATTACTTTAACTTTTTTTAAACAATTTTTCTCTAAAACTGTGATAGGAAAGGGGATTAGGAGGTAGGCCCTGTAGCTACTCTCCGAGGTCCAAGGGACAAATACTAGATTTATTAAATGTTTGAAGAAAAAAGGTATCAGGCCAGTGTCCAGAAAAGCAAATGATGGAAATAGCATGTTGATGTAAGGCAGTAATGCACTGTTTGTGCACATGATATTTAGAATATGTGCATACATATCTTTCTTTTCGATGTAACATGACAACAATTCTAATTTAAGGGTCCAGGAAAAACTTTGCTATTTTATATATGTAGTAGATTCTTGCTTTTGCTTTTGAATGGCAACCAAGATAGGTCCCTAAGTATTAGAGCCATTTTTGTCATATTTTTAAATGAAATTCGCAGATGGTTGGAAAAATATTGGCTCCTTCTATTTATCTTGGGAGTACTAAACATATAGAGCTTAAGAGCTTTGCTGTTAATTAAAGCCAAAGTCATTTTTGAACCAAATGTTGAGAAGGCTGCAGTAAAACTAAACAAAACGATTTTAATAATTGTATTTTTTCTAAAACCTTTTCATTGTACAGTATCAGTAACATTCTGTGAGTTTCTGGATTGGACTAATGTAAATATCCCTACTTTGTCTTTCTTGGTAAAAAAAAACAAAAACAAAAAAACATCATATGGAGTTTATTTGGGCAAGTGTAACAGAGATACAGAGATACAGTATCTGTCCATGCTGCCCCTTTGTCACCTTTGGTTGTTCATTTTCACCTCAGTGAGGGCTGCTACAGAGAAGAGAAAAAAAGCCACTTCCCTTTTCACCTTCATAGGTGGGTGCAGAGATGGTTATGGGGTCTGCTTTTTCTCCTACAGCCAGCACTGGTGTTTATGCTTTGGCCCGCTGGCACCAACGCTTCTAACTATCTGACTTTTACCTGAGAGAGCCTGAGGTTTGTGGCTGTTGTTGTGTCTTTGGTGTGAGACACAGAATGAGTCAGACTCAACTACAAGGGCTTTGCAAGGCCACTTTCCCACTGGCAGGTCCTGGGGCGTAAAGTCACATCACTTCTCTCCGGAGGCTGTGGGGTCTGGTGAAGAAACAAACAAAGGGAACAGGTGGTTTTTGGATCGCTGATGTGTGGGTGGACGGGGTTGTGCTGGCTGCATGATACTGCATGTTAGTCTTTGTTGCAAAATGCTGCTGAAGCGCTACTTGAACCCTGATTGCTTTATCATATCAGAATCTGGTTCATTTTACAGCAGTTCTAGCTCCAGTACGCAGAGAAAATGGCAAAAAATTGTGGGGGCATGAGGCATTCATCTTCATAGACTTCAGCTTCTGGCCTCAGGGACCCTCAAAAATGTTGCAACTGAGGTGAGAGAGATAGACCATAATCATCTCTGCACAATTCCTGATTCAGAGGCATGTCGAGAAAACAGACTGCAGCCAATCACTTTCCCTGCAGACCAGATGATGGTATGCAGTCTGTACTCAGTGGTAGTTTTGTATAACTTCACTATTATTTTCTGCAGCAGTTTCAATTTCTTCAGCTGACACAGGAAGTATATCCTCTGTTGATCTTTCTTAATGACAAAGCTGGTGCTCTCCGGGCTGAAGGTCAGACTTGAGGCATGGAGACCAGTCAGTGGAAGTTGGGAAAGCAGCACACAGATGGAGGATAGCTACAGGGACTTGGAGTCAGTTAGTGCACAATTCAAATAAGTTTATCCATCCATCCATTTTCAACCATATAACTGGAGTCTGTGTTGAAGTGACAATAAACTAAACCAGAAATCCTTTACCCCATCCCCATCCACTCATGAGGAATTCAGAGGGATTTCCAAGCCAGACTGGCTCTGCTGGAATGCCTCCATTGGGAAGTGCCTGGAAGGCATCCTAATCAATGCCTGATTCACCCATTGCTCTTTTCAATGCAAATGAGCAAAATCTCTTCTTTGCGCTATTTCAGGATGTTTGAGCTCATCACACTACTTCTAAGCGTGAACTGACATAGCCTATATAGGAAAATAACTTCAGGAGGTTGTGACCATGTTCTTCACCTTTCGGTCTCTACTGGAACAAGCTTGTATGCATTGGTATGCGCAAAGACATACAGTAGATATACATGGAGGGACATACAATATGTGGGAATCATGTGGGCTTTGCTTTTATGCGCAGCTCTTTCTTCACCACAGTGGCCTGACTTGCATGGCTGCAGCTGCTTCACTGATTTGCCTGTTGTTGTGCTCCATCTTAACCTTGTGATACACAAAGATAATTGTACACCTTCACTAAGGGCAGCAACAAACTCCCAACTGTAAAAAAAGAATGCACCTTTTTCACAACAGGCAACCTTTCCTTGAAACTCAGAGGTTCTGCCCCTTATCCCAACTGCTTTACACACAGCTACAAACAAAGCCAGCAAAACTATTTCATCTGCAAAAAGCAGAGATGCAATCCTGAAACAGCAAAACTGGACAATTTCAAATTTTTTGACTGATGCTTGAAACCCTGCTCGTAAAAGTCACAAAGAAAACAGGTAACGAAGCACAACTTTGGCAGAGTCCAACTCCCACTGAGAGCAGGTATGAACTATCTGCCAATGACACAGTTACAGCAAACATAGCAGTATTGTAGCTACTTGTCAATGCAAGAAACACCAACTTAACCTGCTGTAAGCGATGCAGTGAATTTGAAACAGAGACTGAGTGATTGGAGCAGACAGCCGTCTTCCCATTTTGACACATCAGTCAAGGTACATGCCATGCCATTTAGCTGCCAGGTAGTGTTAGGTAGACAGAAGGGCACCACATCCTCCTAGAAAAGTTAAATAGCACACTCAAACACATGTGCACAAACACAAAGGCCAGAAGCAATATTCCAAGTGCAAACCATTGTGAGTTTAAGAGATTTCTTTAAATTATGTATCTGTTAGGATTGTAACAATCAGTGAAATTTTACCTCTTTATGTTTCCGCAAGCTGTTGGATTCTGACGGCTTTAAAATGTGTTTTGAAATGCGATTTATTTGAACTCATTTGTGATGTTTTCTTCTATTCCCATATCTTACTGAATGTTGTTGTACACAAACATGTTCCAGTGGTATGGCAATAGTGATTATTATGAATGTGGTTACAGTAGAGACTCAACCTTTATATTTGTATGGCAAGTACTGCTGCTTATTGATTTTTTCTTGTAACAAAAGCCCTGTAAAAGGTGAAAGCAACATATCAGTGATTACTGATTAGGCCGACTCAGATCTGGAGCTCTTTGCTACTGAGAGGCTGTCAGTTTTCCTTCCCTGCTCCATCCTTTTATTCCTGCCTGTCGGCCAGCAGACTGGACAGAAGGTCAGAGAGCTGATCCGTGCCAAAACTCTGAGGATTTTACCCCCCCCCCTCCCCTTTTTCTCTCGTTTTCCCTTTCAGATATGCAGATTCTGGACCTCCTAATGAGAATATGTTACTCCCAGATACCATCTGTTCTGCTTGCACTCTGTATGAGAAAATAAAGAACATGTGACATCATTCCAATGAGAATGATTAATCAAAGTCATGGGGTAGTTGCCCTTTGGAGAAGTGTGTCACAGTCTGTCTTAAATACGTTTCCTGTGTTCAACAAAACACGCATGCGGAAATGGATCATGAATATGGAAAATTGAATATCTTAGGTTCATTTGTGTTTAGTGATAAACAAGCTTGACACTGTCAGCTTAGTCTATGTTGTCCAGACTCTGACAAGCTGTCTGTAGAAATGTCTGAAAACACACTGTTGAGGCACTCAAGTGACATCCCACAGAGTTAAAAGAGATTAACAAACCCCAGAAATAGTAAGTTTATCTTCAAATAGAGGGAGAGTATTGTTTGAATGAAAACTTTTATCGAGGGATCAGACTAATAAAGCAGGCAGGGTTCGTTTGCTGGCCTAAACCTGGTCATGCTATAAATATGCAAAACTCTTTCATTTATTTCCCATTGTTATCCAGTGATCTCTCTCTCTCACACACACAATAGTCCTTACCATAGCTGGAATCCCTCTATTTACAAATGAATATGATGCAAACAAGGTTTCAGTGAAGAAAGACTTATATGCTTTATGCTTTTTTTTAATTCTTGAGTCTGTGTACCAGTATATATGATCCATGTTGGTATTTATGTGTACATTCTCTTCCACAAATGTAAGTTAAAACCAGTAGGAAACAAATTTCTCTACGTGGCTGGCTTCTATTCCAGCTGCATCTCAGGAAGCATTCTGCAGTCACTGTCCAGATGGACATTTCTGCCTGCTCGGTGCACACCAGTGTTATTCCAATCAAATCTCGTCCTGTCTGTGGGCATGAACATCCTCTCTTTCCCAAATAAGAAATGACAGCCGAGAGTGCTGCTCTGGTAGGCCAATCAAAGAACAGCTCCAGGATGTTTTACAGTGATTACCAGGACATCCTATGCTGAACCAGAAGCTGTCCAGGAGCGCCAGAAAGAGAAAGGTAACTTAATAACACAGTAACAGCCAACAGTCATACCTCTTAGTGCACAGCAGACACAATTGGGAAACAAATTACAGAGTTAGAGTAAGTTGCTACATCCATGGCTGGTAACTGAGAAACCTGTTGAAAAATGTTACAAAGTGAACACATGAGCTAATATTTATGCCAAGGGGTACTGCTGTATGGTTGAAGAAAGATTTTAAGAAATGAGGTGAGAACACTGTTAACAATTAAATCTCCATTCATTCGCTACACAGATAGGTCTAGGATGCTAGCGCAGCGGAGTGGATGCCCGGGGGGAAAAGGCAGCGGCAATTAAAAATGAAAAAAAAATATATGTCTTCCAAAAACTGCAAAACTGTCGTACGAAGTCAGCCTACACACCAAAGTTCTTTCTGGACCGACGCCAGCTTGCCGCAGTGACGGCGTTTCAGAAGTCCTGTGCTGGTAGTAAAGCTTGCACACTTAAAATGGCTGACTTTTTGACGTTGACCTCCTTGCTTTCAAGTTAAAACATGTGATTTAATGCAATTAAAATACAATGTCCACTGATTAAAATACATGAGGTATACTGTGTAAGGAACAAGGCGCTGGAGTTGTTGGCAAGCATTTTGTTATGCCAGCAATTTCCCTTTGCTTCCTTTTGTTTTAAGAAAACCAAGATCTGTCTGCTGATTGAACAGAAAGGAAAGTGATATTAATTGCCATATCTACAGTAAGACAGCAAGTTTACAAAATTACCACAATGTTAACTTAAAAGACTGTTAAAAGAAAACGGTTGCATACATCCATAAATTGAGCTCTAGAGTTTCATTGTCCTCCAGCTGCAGGAGCTACAAATGGGACAACTTCTGTGCCAATTACTTTATTGTCATGTTATAAATGTAAATGCAGAAATACGAATGCAATATGTATAGATTTTTTTTTAAGTATTAGTCTGGTATTATTCTATGGATCTATGTATCCTATGGAAATACCAAAACCAACAATATGTTAAGAGTAGTATGCTAATAAAGTATGCTCAAAACCCTCCCCCCTAACATTTTCTCAACCATCCATCAAAATCAAGTGGGGGATATTAATCCTGTATCACCCTCTATCTACCACAGTAGCCTTTTCTACACACCTTTGAGTAAAAGCTGTTCAGAGCAGCTATAAACACTTTTCCCCACAGACGTGGTTGGATGAAACGTTAAGAATACGTCTGCCTCAAGTCTCAATTTTTTTTGACAAATCTTCCCTGCATGTGGCACTCAGTCCTAAGCCCATATGTTACACTAAACATGTAAATCTATACAAACTAGTCACAGATATATAGTTTTATCTCCTGGAGTTTATCTGAAGTTTCATCTGGAGTCAGGATACAAAAAAGAAAACCTAAGGAAATCAAAGAATATATATTTTCACTATTTTCCCAGTAAGAACGGTGGGTCACTGCTGTCCTGTCACTGTGCTTGGCCAAAGTTACTTGACATACTGTCCAGATAAGTTTAAAAGGGTTAAAGTGAATTTAATGTGGTGTAAAATGCCAAGAGCAGCTGCATTAAAGGGCTGCAGCCAGTGAAGCTCGCACCATTCATTTGGACTGTCCCATTCAAATTGCCATTTTGATTTGGACTCCATCCCACAATGAAGTAAACATCCAACAGTTCCAAATCAGTGAGCCAGGGTTGACACTGGACAACGTGTGTGGCATATTGGGAAAAAAGAACCCAGCAGATATAAACAGTAGACATTCAGAAATAGGCCGCAACACAACATTGCTGCTCCACAACGCTGACTCCTGACAATTTATTTGCTTGACGTTTTTAGATCTCATGTTTGGGGTTTTTGGCAACATGTCATGTAGTTTCACAAATATGGATTGAACTTGACTATAGTGACATAATATTTAAAATCACTGGTGTCATTTCTATTTTAAGATCCCTCCCCCATAACAAAGGCATTGTAATTCAGACAAAAAAACACCCTCTGGCAAACTTATCATGTCAGTCTTTCACAGTTTATCATTTGTCTACTTGAAAAATGCTTCTGATGTTAGCATCTGATGGGCGTAAACACTTTTTTTTAAAATTGCATTTATAAGCTGAAAAACGTCTTGCAGTTCTAAAATACCAAACTTACTACTAACTCTATTTTTTCCCTCAGCATAGGCCTGCAGATAAAAAAAATACTCCATCTTCATAAACTGTCAGTGATTACAAAGTACCACCATCATTCTTGAGGAATGAAACTAAGGAACTAATGAGATGAGGTTCTAACTTTTGAGAGTGGCTCAGCAACACTCAAAGTTTGCATAGAAGGTGGCGTACGCCTTCTTTTGTGCGTACAGCAAGAGGGTCCTGGGTTGGAACCAGCTGACCCAATGTGCAAGTTGCCGCTTTTCTTTTTTTATTTGTTTTCTCTTGGCAGAGAAGGGTGAGTTTAAACCATTTGACTGCAGTGGTTGTGTATTTTCGAAACTCTTCCAACCATTAGTCACAGAGATCTTCACATTCTCTGTTTCAGACGTTTGAGTGATTTTGCTGAGGGGCAGTTTGCTGTTTTGAAGTGCTCAATTTGCTATCTTAGTACAGGAGAAAAGATAAGCATCAGTTTTAATGTGAAATATGTGTCAATCCTCTGCTGGGGTAAGGCACTTTACTTTTTCTCCTGTCAGGACAAGGAAAATCCGCCAAAACCTCCATGAATGTTGTGGTAGTTTCACATGATGAACTGCAAAGAAGCTGTTTTCACTCTTCATTTTGTTGTGACAAGCTGGTATGCTCTGGGCCTTGTCCTGCACAACTAAATTCATGATGTGCCCAAACAGTGACAAGACTCACAGCTGTTGTTGTGCATCTGCCAGTATGTCTCAGACACATTAGCAGCACTATCAGGACATTGTCCTTGGCGTTTTTGAATGAGCAGTGCATCAAAAGTGCATCCGCAGTGGGGGCTGTTAAATGCTATAAAAAGCTTCCCCATGTATAAATGTTCAATCATAAAGCAAACAGTGTTACTCCCTGATTGTAATGTCCACAGTCACATTCATGATAACAGAGACCCACATCACCTGCCAGCCCAGTACCATCATGTCATGATGTACAGCAGGGTATATATAACAGGTCTGAAGGTAGTGAAGTGCCTTAGAGCCCATAATTACACAAATTTGCCTCTTGATGCCAATGGTGCCATGGAAACTGCATTGTGGGAAACAGCAAATAAAATGAAATAAACACAGGACCTTGAAGTGTCAACTGAAACAAATTGACTCAAACAGAAAATGGCTAAAAGACATGTTCAGACATTTTTTTATCTGTAGGGCAAACAAAGTCCACATGTAAAACCTAATTTATTTATTTTTGTTATGTAGTTAAGTACCTAAACTTCTTGCCCTTCTTCTGACTTCAGTGTCAGACTCAAACATCGGAGTGGATCAATCTGTTTAAAGTCTCTTTAGAGAACCTTTGAGTACCTCTTTACGGTAATACTTCTCTCAGTCTTTAATCTAAGTGAGATTGTTGAATGGTTGAATAACAAGAATATAACACTTATGAATAGTACATATTTTCATACTACAAATATTATGTAGAAACCTTGACTCGTGAAGAGCTGCAGCATCTGTTGAGGAACTCAGGCACTGTTGGTGTACAGATCAGTTCCTCTGTAAAATATTAATCTTGCATCAATAGCTCCCCTGTTGTAACCTTTGAAAACTATATAACAGATTGCCCTCCTTGAATCATCAAGATGATGTAATCCATAAGCAAGTTTAAAATGGAAAAAAAAAAGTCATGCTGAGGTTTCTTAGGAATAAGTATTATTCCTTACATGTGCCAATAGTACATCATAAGCTTATGAAAATAAAACATCATGTTGTTAAGGGTTTTACTACAAATATTCATGGCTCAGAATAAAGTGTTTCATATTTGAACTTTGCTGTGCAAGGGGTTCAGTTTCTCTTTTGTACTGTGTGAGTATGAACCTGCTGCAGCAGGCCTTAAAGACAAACAATTTACCTTTTATAATGCGTCCTCGGATTTTATTGCTGAGTCTTTCTGGGACAGCTATTGTTAAAAGATAGACACAAAGGTAGAAAGAAACAGAGAAGGAAAAAATGTGTTTTTCACTGAATTGAATTTTACGGTATAACAAAAATAGGAACGGTCTCACTATGACCTTTGAGCTTTATGTCCTTAGTCAAAAAGTCCTTTGCTAATCTAACAGGAAAATTCTGTAAGAATCCAATCAGAATCCAGTCTACTTCAAAAACAACCTTTTAAATTAGGATTTTTTGAGTCCTCAGGGAGACATCCTGGAAAGCTTGCAGAATCTTTGGCACCACTATTCAACGAATGAAACATAACACAGAGGGAATCTCAGTCTCTGTGTTAGATGCCATGTTTAAGAAGTATGTGACACCCTTTGCAACTTTGCAAATACAATGAAAATATAATCTCTGGAAATTTAAAGTACTGCATTGGCCTCCACTGTCAACCATGGCAACTACTTAGTTTAGACACAGACTATCTCCTTTTTTTTCCCGCCCACAACCAAACACAGGTTCATCTCACTCACAACTTGTATTTTAAAGTGATCATTGAAACAGATGGCACTACTTGGATGCAAGGAGAATGCCAAGAACCTGTTTGAACATGCCAAGTTTACCAGACATGTAGGGGACAGGGACCTGATCATTGAGCTGTGCTATTTTTCAGTAATGATTTGCATGGTCAAATCACACAGCCACGATTCATCTCCTGTTACTTCAGATAACGCCTGGCAATAACACGATTCCATCCCGAGGACATGTGCTGCATCAGATGGATCAGATCAGACTGCTGCCTGCATTTCCTTTCATTTTTCTTTCTTTTTTAACACTGCATGGTGTATGATTAAAGGATAACAGGACAGCAAACTAGTCTCCCTTTGTGTGCTTTTACTGTATTATGAGATAGTGAGAGGACTTTTGTTGTCAAAAAAATCAAGGTTCTCTGTGAATGAGAATGGAGGTAATAATAAAAAAGAGAATAATCCATGCATTAGCTGGAAACCTGCTTGTCACATTTGAAACATGAAGGTTATTTACTCGAAAGGGCAATATTGTAATGGGGGATGAAAGTGTTATGAATGCAAGCCTGGCTTGCTTATCTAGTACGCTTTAGTAAAGAGAGATTTATATCCTTCCTCTCAAGCTTCCAGGAGACGCATATTTGTCTGTGTTTTTTTTCTTCACACCTTGATGTACATGTCCATCTGTTAATCCACACATGTATTTACAGTATATCGTTCAAGAGATTGTTTATAAAAGCATAACAAATAGCCTTATTAACAACCTATTTTTCTATGTATGTTGATAATATATGGTTAGAGCACCACCACTACAGGCACTTATGTAGCTAAGGTGACGAAGACCAACCACTGACGAACATAGCACTCTTATGCAGAGCTCATCAATAGACTCAAATCCTTTTTTTACACATACACTGCAACCCTGAACTTAATCTAGAAATAACCTGGAGGAGCTGTGTGTGAGGACGCAAATGTCCGAATCAGTTGGACTGGACATCAAACAGACTTTAACCTGCCAGCTCTCTAGTACAAAGTCTGTGTAATTCTCTGATTGAGACTTTTTGCATCATGTCCTGCCTCCTGCACGCTCTACCCAGACTCCACCCCTCGCCTAAACCAAACGGGGTATTTCCAGTAGGTGGGAACGCGTCTGACATGGAGTTCATATGAGAAATCCGCTTCACTCATATACTGTTTTCCAGATCACAGGCCATATCTGCATCTTATTCAGATATGCAAAATTAATGCATTGTTTTTGACTCATACACTGCAAAATTGCTTTGGTGTATTGTTATTTTGATTCACATTACCATAGGTGTAGTGCTGCTGGAGCGCACCAGAGCAATGTACCACTTTATTTCACCAAGTGAGGAAATAGAATATTCACAGTTTGATTTCATGTACTTTTTTTTTAAGTGCTTGAAGATCCAATCATCACTAAAGCGTACGTCATGCAAGAGAGCCAATAAAAACAAATGGAATGGTTAAGGTTGCCGGTAGCTGCCGGTAGTCTTTGAGCTGCACCATAAATTAAATTATTTTAAGTTAACGTTAACTAGCATTGCCTTAATATTAATGTTGCTGTTTTCTCATTAATTCAAATGAATACATATGATTATCTCTGGCTATGACATTCACCCTTTGACAACTGGCTACTAGTTCATGTGTTATTCTAGCACACCACGGAATAAGTGAGGGAGGGAGAGGGCAACCCTGCCACGGGCAAAGAATGGGGGAGAGAGAGAGGAGGATACATCCAGCAAGAGCAGCAGGATGTGAAGGACATGCAGAGGCTGACGGAGATGGAGATGAGGCTGGAGAGACAGGCAGAGATAGAGGTGGACACGAAGCTACAAATAAAGCGTGCACGTGCACATGTGCGAGTGCACTCTGGTATTTACAGAAATAGCACTACATCTCTGCACATTACTCCAGTTTTTATGTACTCCAACTTGCATAAAATATTTCCACCACTCACAAAAGGCTGGCAGACATTTAGAGAACAACAACCAACTGACAGTCTAAACAGAAAAAACTTGTTAGACGTCCAAAAGTGTTGAAATAATTAAACCGCCAACAGATTGGTGGCAGCTGGTCTATTGTTTGTGGCCAAACATAATAACAATATATACGGTATAAACCGAGAAAAAAACTTGAACCCAAAGCCCTTAAGGTTTGGTTTTGTTTTGCTTTGTTTTTCTAAGTGTTAAGGTCACCATCATCTATTTGGATGGAACGCAAAAACAGCAAGTCCCTATGATGGCTGGAAGCACCACATAGATACAATATGAATGGTGTAGAGGAAAAGCCTTGTTTGGTAATATAAGCTTTCTATATTTCCACTTCTTCACAAACATTTCAGTTAAAGCTGTCTAGCAACTAGTTTTTTACGTTCATCTAGCGATGCGGGAATCTCACACATGACTTGCTCTGATCCAAGGGTGGCAGCAAAAAGATGATGAGGATCATCATATGTGAATCTGAATTTACATACCAGAGCATTTTCAACAGCCTCTACTGACTGCCACACAGTGTATGGGAAGTACTGACATCATCAGAAGTAGACATAAAACAGGACAAATCTGCATTTGCTGCACAGGTTTGTCTCTAAATGCACATTCATCAAAACAACGGATTTTCCCACTTTTTGTCAATCTGTTGAGTTTCTTTATGTTATAAAGATGCGAGGGTCTAAACATTTACAAAATCTAGTGACAAATTTACTAATTTCTCGGGAGAATTGGTAGCATCTGGAGGAAGTCAACAATTACTGATGAACTAGACTTAAAAGAGAGAGAACTTAAGCAATACCGTGCTTTGACAATACTTTAATCATGCCTTATCAAATAAATTGGGCAACCCAGAGAATGTAGCTGTTAAACCTGTTAAAGTGCACAGATCCACAAATGGCCCAACAAAAAAAGGAAGAATTTCCTATGGCATCAAGTTTAATTTCTTTGATACATGTGGAACACTCTGCATAATTCTCTCTTATTTTCAAGATAAATTACAATAATTTCTACATGATACCTGGAAACGAAGGAAACTAAAATGGGAAGATATGGGCCTTTTTCACTATATTGCCAGATTCTGTTTTTTTTTGCTTTATCAACAGATCGGCAACATTCTCACCACCACATCTCTTGTCAGATCTGAGAGACCTGCAGTGAGTGGGAGGAAATTAACTCAAAGTGACTTAAGAGGGATACTTAGCCAGAGAGAGCGATATTAAAGGTATGGCCTTGGGTCCAATGTAACTCTAAGTGTGCCACCTTCCATAATAGAAAGGTCATTAAAAAGCAGCAAGTAAATAGAAGGCTAAACATTTCACTGGCATGTTTTCCAAGTGCAGCCAAAGAAGCAGGTAGACACACTAGCACTTTGGAGCGAGATGTTGATATAAATGAAAGCAAATCAATCTAAAATGCAGTGCTGCATTGTTTTTATTTTAATACTGGCATATTTTCCAACCCAACCACAGATATGAGTTTGCTTACACCTCAATTATACTTAAAATCAAACAAAGAAAAAAAAGTTCCCTTTTTTTTACTTTAACAACTTTTCCTCTACTCTTATTATTTAGTTTTTTGTGTCTATTTTATGTGACAGTTTCCAGGGGTCAGTGACAGAAAAAGTGGAAAAAACACAGAGTTGTTGACATGCAGTTGTCTCAGCCTCCAGTATTTCCAGAGATTCTTAATCAATTTACGTAGGTAAAAGAAGAGAGTGAAATAGATGATAACATTCATTAACATTCCATGCTGCACATCTGCTGTTTGCCATCTTCTAGCTGCTTTGTTTAGGTATACCTTGGATCTCCTCCAATTGCCAGTCAATACACACCTTGGGTGAGAGTAGCTTTGCCAGTCAATAGCAAGGCAATGAATGTTCGTGAAACATGGTAAGAGGCAGGCTGAAAACACTTGTTTGATGCTCATCTGCTTAGGTGAGTAGAGGTCTCTCCTTCCCCCCGTGTCTCTGTCTAATTATGTGAGATCTGCACGCTGCCATTTGGTGGTATTGATTTGCACTACCTGTTACACACGAGGCTCTGTCCCCTTAGGACAATGTCTGTGAAGTGTTTGCCCACACCATGTAGTGATTATCGGCTCGCCAATTTTGTTGTTCAGGGTATGAATAAGTGTCTACACTACAGATAAGCCATAGTCATCCATGATGTGTCTCTCTTGAGGTTTTGTGCGTGAGCCAAGGGGCATCACAGAGAGAGAAAGGAAGAGAAAGTACAGCGCAGTGAAGCGCATCAATTCAACATCAGGATATTTTCAAAGGGTTTATGTGTTAGGTAGAGACAGAGGCACATGGAGAGGCGAGGGGAGAAATTAAGAAGTAATGTAGCACGTAATTCAGCCATATGTTGATGTTCACCTTGGGGGAGAGGCAATATCACAAGAACATACAGTATGTATTTAGATTCTAAAACTGTAGGTGATGTCTCAAAGGACACAGTCAGGTGTGTCCAGCTTTTTTGCTGTCAGATGGGTCAGAATGTGGGAGGTGTCACTCATGCTGATACCTCAGAAAATGATTACCCTATCTTTTTTCAATTTTATCAAATTTTCCATTTTGTAATTAAGTTTGAAATTACCATGGATTATTTACATTTCAAAAAGTAATTAAAACTACTAGGACAACGCCGCAGAAGTAAGAACTTGTTCAAACTATTCCCCAACATAAATGGCCCATTTTCCTTCTTTTACTGGAAATTGAGACATTAAAATGTATGCCATTTTGACCAGAAAGCATGGGGCCTCATTGACTCGCAAAATGTGCACGCTGTATTTAGCCATTACCATCACAGCACATAGACACACTTACAACCAAACTAGTAAAGTGGCATCTTTTAATTTGAGCAGTAACATTTAAACTCACTTGGTCTTCGTAGTGCTTTGGCATTTAATGCACAGTAAGTTTGAGTGAAAACAAACAAACTGGGAAATGGTTAATCTCGTCCATCAGCCCCCTCCTCTTTGGAGCGCCAAAGTGTTCAAAATGTAAGAAAGAAAGAAAGAAAGAAAGAAAGAATGAAAAAATGAAAGAAAAAAAGAAAGAAAGAAATAATCACATGAATACATTGTGTGAAATATATAAATGAAACAATAATTTGTGAAATTATTTAAGAAATCATTAAAACTCAACTAATTATTATGAAATACTATTTCATTATTTTAATTTTCATAATATAAATTACAAGTTTTATGGGACTTAATAATAGAACATGCAACATAACAGAACTTATATTTTTTGAATGCTCTATTGAACACTTTGGGGTTCATTGATCTTCAGTCTGATCTCAGCCTGAAACCACACATGGGGTTTAGGATTTCATCTGAGGTCACTTGATGGCTTCTACTAGTACTAATTACATTACATTTACATTTGTTTGATGTTTCTTTATGGAATGGAAAACATATTATTTACATATAATGGTAGTCTATATGGAGCTCCCACCAGGCATAGAATAAAAACTAGGCCATAAACTGCAATTTTACAACTAGAAGAATTTCCAGACCCACAAACAGGTGAAGACTGAAAAACCCTGATGCACTGTATGTATTCTACTTGCAAAAATAAAACATAAAACAGACCTGCTCATTAAGTTATCTACTGCAATGTAAGAAGCTGAATTTATTTAATCAACTACACCACACTCACTAAAGTAAAAGCAGAACATTGGAGATTATTGAGGCTGTGTTGATATTGCGGGCTGCTGGATTCTGGTAAGGGAAGGGCCATAGGGCTTCTGTTGCAAAATGATTCAGCTTCTTTATATAAAATCCCTGCATGGTTGCAGCTCAGGCTGTGGTACAACAGCTAGTATTAAACAAATCTGCTTTCTTATGTATACAACGCTTATTGAAGCAATAAGTGTGTGTTTGTGTGAGTGAGTCAGTGAAAGAAAGAGCCAGAGGTTTGACTCACCAACTGTCAGCCTACGAAACTGTTTATGTTTCCTAATGTGCCCCTTTAATGTATTTCTGATTGCATTTAATACATTGGAGCCAGGGAATGATGGGAAAAATATGATCATATGACTTTGTTATATATATATATATATATATATATATATATATATACTGTTGTGATATTGTATAGTATAACCATTGTACTATATATAATGTGTTTAAATAAAGAATTATGGTTTTTTTCATAATTACTGCAATGCGCTCATTAATATTGTTTCAGCTGTAGAATACAACAGAACAGAAAATAATGTCCTCTAACTAGTCCTTTCCATGCATATCATGGTTAACATTATACAGTATGAGGAAGAGAATACATGATGGGGAGAATACAAAAAATAATTGCAGTAGAAATAAACAGTAAGTAGGTCCATTGTAAGTTCCTCAGACGTGAGATGTTTACATTTGAATCAGAACACTTAATGCTAAATACCATGAATCAGTACAAAGACTTTCAGGATGGCATATATGAACAAATGATGATTTATAATATTTTGACTGTCAGAGACTGGGTTTTGCATCGCAATTCTGGTTTCTATCATAAACGCAATTTTCATCTGTAATGTTAAATGTTATCTATAACAAATCCCCAGACTAACTCAAATTATCGGCATCGTCCTTGCTCACCTGTGTGTAAAGTGTAACCTCTGTGTTCTTTCTACAGACTGCTTAGTCTTGGAAAATCCCTCTCAAGATACTATGCCAGTGTAGTAAAGAGAGCACTGTTGGTAGTAAATGGTAGTACTTCAGATGTATGAAGTCATTGCGTTTTCAAGTCTCTTATATATTATATTATATTATTATTATGTTATATCCTGCTCACCTATTTATTTAACTTTGTGTGTTCTGTGTTACATGTCACATGTAATTCTAATAGTTTTGGCAGCAGAGGTTGCATATTCAAGCTGTGTGTTTAAGATTTGTTCTCTATATCTCAAAGGCCACACATCTTGGCACTACCAAAACACAGGGAATGGATGCAAGGAAGCACTAATTTATGATAGTCACCCAATGCTTAAAGTGAACAGGATACATGCTCAGATTGGCACTTATCCTTCACATGTAAACAGCTCTTACCTGATAATGTTTATGCAGTTGCTACACAGCTGGACTCTGGACATGGTGGTGGCTTTTTTTTTATGATTCGTTTTACGCTTTACTCTGTGGAGTCACCAGGCCATCAATCTACAGACGGAGACAAAGAAAAAGATATCAAAAAAGATGTGCTGTGACACATAGTCCAAAGGGCTTTTTAAAAAGGACCTCAGGGTTTGAGCTATATATTTTCCGGATGGTAGACCTCCGCATACTAATATATATCACGGACAACACAGAAATTGGAAGTATATTTTAAAACTAAGAGTTTATTTTGCCTTTCATTGTTGCACATTTGTTTTGTAGTTTTGGTTCAGAACATAGTTGACATTTCTCATAAAACATGGACACAAATTGCTGCTAATAGAGTTTAATTAAATTAATTATATGTGCATGTGTGTTTATGTAAGTGCCTGGTAATACTCAATTAATAATCAATCATGAAAAAGTAATGTTTCAAGCAAAAAAATAACTAACATTCTCTTTTTCAGCTTCTCAAATGTGAAGATTTACAGTTTCTCTCTGTTTTAACTAAATATGTTTGGGTTTGGTCAGACAACAACAAAATATTTTGATCACCTTTGGCATTTCACAATTTTTTGACATTTCAGTGATTAAGCCATTAATTGAAAAAAATGATCTGCACATTAATCAATAATGAAAATAATTGTTAGTTGCAGCCGTACTGCCAGGAGAACACACTCGGTGTGTTAACATGCATGCTAAAAATAAACTAAGCTAATAAGCTAATACTGATTAATTTTGACTTGCAGCATAAAACACAGACAATTTAACTACTGCCCCTCAAACACCCTTCGGTGAAGAAAAGAGCAGAATCGAGCACAACAGACACAACAAAATTGTCTTCCTCTGTTGTGTTTGGTAAAAGAAAATCATGTTGCGTTGTGGTTTCAAATGTCTCTGTTAGTAAGACCCTGTTTGCTGATACTGATATTGACTCACAAGAGAAAAACCCACTCCACTTTATGTCAAAATATCCATACTGCCACTCAGGGACCCTAGTCAAAATGCTGTAAGCTTGAAATCAGAGAAACAATAACCACTGAACAACAAATTACACGTCAGTCTGTCAAAGTCTACTGAGGGATGTTTAAACCTTGATCTTAAACATCGATTCTTTCTGTGTTTTCAGTCCGTACATGCACCATCTCTGTGCCTGCACTTAGGTCTGGGGATAAAGTGGTGGTAAATGGTAAAGAGGTGTTTCTGCACACAAGTAGCAGCATATCTGCCTGCCTTTACTGGCAGGGGAAGACTCACTGATGTCAAAAGCCAGTAAAAGCAAAACACTAATCCCCCTGATCTTCCTTATTGTGTTTTGTGGCTTCATTAAGGTGCTGTTGCTGTTGGTTACTACATATTATTCTAGATGTTAACAAAATTATAAAACAAACCATGCAAACTCACATCAAATGGAAACTAGGTTTCTGCACACCATTAAAATGCTTTAAATTATTCAAATAACAACTTTAATCTGGTTGATTGCTGTAATCGGCTTAGCGTAATTGTTAATGTACTGATTGTTAAGCATGCATGCATTGTTATCAGATATATAGTAATGGCACAAGACAGATGTTATCTGTGTTGTTAGAGTTGATGTTTAAGCATAAAAACATGTTTCACAGAGCATTACAACTAAAAAAAGTAAATAACGGGTGCCGATACACAATATGTAAAGTGCTCACGTGCCCATATGTACACAACCTTGTATCCATGTGTGTTTTTATTTATTGAGGTTTATGAAAGGTTTCATAGCGAGGTCATAGTTTTGTCTCAAACAACATAGTACCATGTCATTTTAATATCATAGGAGAGGTACAAGAAACTTAAAAGATCCAATAAGAAATACATAAACTCTCTTCATACATGCCAATCAAAATGTTACAGGATGGGGTGTCCACAGTCTCTGCAGAGTAGATAAGAACTCTGCATTTGGATCTTTGAAGTATTTTAAGTATCATAGTAGTTTTGTAATATTTCAATGAATGTCAAGATTTATAATGTATAAATGGAACAGCAATATCACAGTGGTTACATTTCATTCATTTGGCATTTGGCTTCCAGAACATTATCAGCAGGACACAGTTTGGGAACTTGAGTTAGGGTAGATACTCTTCTGCATGTCAGCCAGTAGTGAGTCTGGGAGGGATTATGTCAAAGGGCACGGCTTAAATTGCTGGCAGAGAGTTTGGAGAAAAAGCTTATCACTGGTGTCTGTGGGCTTTTGCACAATGCTATCCACACTGGGTCAGTCTGAGTTCTTACATTTAGATTAAATATAAAACAGAAACTAGCCTCCCGTATGTATTTTTGTTGTTATATAGAATGCCGGGCCTTATTAATTAAGCAAAGCTCAAGCCATAGTGGACCAGATCATTAGTTTTTTCTGTGATTTTTATTGGGTCTGTCTCTAGCTGCTTTTTTTTTTTGTTGTTGTTGTTGCTCTGTAGATTATTTTCTCTTTCTCTCTGCCTTGTTCAAACAGGCACAATACCAAAATTCACTAACTTGCAGTATTAGCCACTTCCAATGGAGTCTAATACACCAGCCCTGCAATATTTCCTGTAGTAACGAAACTCTGTATATTCCGTTTTATTGTGACTATGTCAGAGAGTTGTTGATATGTTGCTGAACAGTTGGAGTACAAGTTTTGAGTGCTGAGCAACAACAATACTGTTTGTAATTCAAATGCATGAGATCTTCTAAATCTTCACCCTGAATGGCAGTTAACTTTAATGCAAATACTTGCAGCTCAAAGTTTTGCTTTGCACTTCTGACTTTGTCTGGTGTGTCCTCACTTCCAACTTGTGAATACTTTTTTTTCTGGCATGGGGGTCTGTTTACCCAGCCCACTACATTTTAATATTGTTCTTTATTCATACTGCAAGTGGCAGAGATCAAGTGTTTTTTTCTTTTTGAGCTTTTTCTGGTGCAGTGGAGCAGCTCCTGAGCTGAAGCTAAAAGAGAAAATGCCTGAAAGCAATCTTAAAATTTCTTGGGGAGCACTATACAAAATGCCCACCACATTTCTGGCCACAGCCGTTAGGTATTGACTCCAGTTCATCATATTGATTGTCCATTTGCAGAAGTAATGTTTACTCAGAATGAAAGGCACACTCATCGGAAATTTGGATTGCATGTATATTTAGATTAAGTGTGGACATGTATTGCAGGATGGTTTGAATATATTGGACTGCAGGAAAGATATCACTAAAATATTGTTTCCTCGTGCCCGTCCAGCCCGAGATGACAAATTGTTTTGATGACAGAACAATAACGGATCAGTGCAATTGAATTTTATTGTAATCCGTAGAGAAGATTGATTGTACAGTGGGTGTTTTTGTGTGTGCGTGTGTGTGTGCGTGACACGCACCAAGAACAACACTTTAAGTTTTGCTCAAAGTAAAAAACTAATGATGCAACAAAAGCCTTTTTCTTTTGGTCTGAAGTGCATTTATACTGGTTACACATGCAGTGTAACTCATGCTGTAGCATTTAAGTTATCCTAAAATTGCAAGTTAAAGGGGGTCATCAAGTACATTCAGTCAATATCATAGAGGGATAGTCATACTGTATCAAAACAGAATTAGAATTGTATACGCATCATGTGCAATGCCCATCAGAAGCCTCCTAGCTTCACAAAAGCTGAAAAACTTCTCAGGATATTGGCCCAATTTTGGACATATTTTTTTTCTCAATCCACAATGTACCAAAAGTTGTACCATGACAACATAAAACATATAAACCACCAAAACTCAGGTTACAAGATTGTTATATGCAGTATTATAGCCATCTGTTGTCATAATTCCAAACCAAATATATTTCTGATGCAGATTGACCAGCATTAATTAGTAGGGGCCATCCAATTTGTCAGATTTATTTGAATGGTTAAAAAGGTTAAAAAGTAATCATGAAGTGAGCATTTAGTAACTACAGCAAGAGCAGAGGTGGGGAATTACTTTCCAGTCATCCTGTGTTTAATAGTCACCGTTTTTCATGACATGTCACATCTGGCTCCATTCTATTCCTCATTTTGCTAATCTCTTTAAAATAGTGTTAGCTTGCCCATTATACATTACCACAAGCAGCTCTTATGAATGTCATCATTTACCACTCATTGATTCTTATTGTCTGTAGTTAACCAGACTGTAAAATAACCTTTCTAGGAGAAATATGATTAAGGTAATCAGGAGTGAACCTCATGGTGTTCAATTATTTCCAACCTTTCAAGGTGATACCTTTCAGCGGACAAATACAGCTCTGACTGGACTCTTTATCCCCCTTTAGAGTTGCTTTTTGCTTCTCCAAGAAGATAAGGGCATCTGGAATTTATGATTTAACTCCTCCTGTGTGTATTCATAAGTGAAGGCTGGTGTGTAAACAGAATGAATGACTGTAGCAAACAGTTTTAAGAATATAAAACAGTTAGTCATAGGAGAAGTTATAATTGTTGACAAATACATTAAGAAACACTTAAAAATGTCATAATGCATATAACTACATTACAACTACTGAAGATGTGTTATAAGCCATTTATTAAATGTTTGTAAAGTGCTTATTAATGCTAAATACAGGGACTTAAAGTAAAGTGTTTAAATTTCTTAAAGACCTGATGCCATTTAAGGACATACAGCAGGATCAGTGGTGTTTTGGTTTCTCAAGGAGTGCATGTATGAATCGCATCACATAGGCAAAGTGAAGCCCCTGCAAAAAACAACAGGTTCTTTTCTATTCATAACTCATCATGAACTCTCATGCTCCCACGCATTTTACCGTTTTTGCAATACCAGCCTGAAGAGACACTTAATTTAAGAGCTAATCAACCTCCATCCCACTAAATGTGAGCAGTATATTTTTGCCAGCTAACGAAATGCAAACACAGCCAATGAAATGTGCAGTTCCTTATAATGTTTCTTATTGATTATGTGGCCATTTACTCTGTTTTCCTCTGTTTATCTGCCCGATGGCAGGCAGGATGTGAATGGACGGCCTACTCGATCCCCTATGTGTCTGAGCAGAAAGACAACCACATGGAGGATTAGAGAGAGAGAGGGGATCGGCCGTCACATCCAGATGCTGCAAATCTGCTGCCTGCCTCACATGTGAATAGGTATGCCATTGTCGGGAGCACTGCTTGTTTTGCATGAATAAAGACACAGCCAAAGAGATAAACAAGCTAAAACTGAGGTTACACCAAGTCTAAATCTGCTATGATACAGGATTACAAGGTTTATGTCATGCTTAAAGCTTTATCCTCTGATTGTCAGTCAAGATTTTCTCAGTGGCAAACTTAGTAAGCCTTTAATGGTTGTGCATTAATAGACAATTCTAGCAGGAATATGGGAGTTGTTTAAAGATGTACAGCATACTGATGCTGAACTATCAGTTTCCTACTGATAGTTCAGCATCAGTATGCTGTACATCTGACAGACAAACGGAACTGTATGTTGTCGCATGAATAAGGATGGGCTTCATGTGGGAAATTTCATGAAAACTCTGCACTGCATGTTGTCTTTAATTTAAAACAATGGCCTGCTTATATACTATCATAATTACAAATTCAACAACGCATGCTTAAAATGAAATAGACACTCACCCATTTCAAAAGCCTCAAGAGCTGTACCCATGTTGGTTTGTCATGCATTGCATAATTCTGTGGGCTGTTGCTCACCTGCAGAGGATACAGCCAGCCACGCTTGACTTGAAACATCTGACTTTATTGTGGCAAAGCATTTCTACAGAGAATACACTGGATTATTTCTAAAATTATTTCTAAAAATATTTCTGTCACTATGATTAACAAAAGAGATATTCATAGTAAACTTGACATGTTCAATGCATCAAAATTCTTGTCAGTTATCAATTCCTACAACTATTTGGATATGATATTTTAGACTGTAATGGATGGATGAACAGCAGATAAAAACAATATATGAATGTAGGGAGGGAGCGCTCACATTTTGAGACGAGGACATTAAAAATATTTATTGGGGGATATCAAAAGTGTAATGAATGATTGAGGAAACCGCTAATGACTAATAAATTCCAACTTAATTCCTGAATTTAAAGCATTGGGGACAGCTTCTGCTTCTGCATGATGATGATGCATGACATCTCAAGTGCTCAATACTTTTCTTCATTTTCAATAATATGCATTTCATTATGGTGAGCTGTGGAACTTGTTCACATCTTTAATCTTTAGGATGGTGGTTTCCCACACATTTCTGTACATGGATATACAGGACATGGGATTTTATCCTAGAGATTTGAAAAACAAAATATTTGGACTATGGTGCAAGTGAAGTAATACAAAACTACGGAGCTTGCAAGAGCAACCGACCTTCAGATAAATATTTTGGATGGACCCTAAATTATACTAAACCACGTTTCATCATGCTCTGTAGCACCAATATCATTTTTTCCCTATCATCTCTCTCTCCATCAAATTTTACACAGCATATTTCAACTGCCTACATCATCTTTGCATCACAAAATTTTGATACTTGCACTTAGTCATGACCCACAAAAGAAGTTGCACACAGCCTGAAAGGAATGCATAATTTCTTAATGCCCACACATTTCAGCAACCAAACCTCACAAAAAATGTGTGCAAACTCCTAAAAGTTTGTCAGACCATATTTGGTTTGGCTGTATTTTACCATATGGCCAAACAGTGGCAAAGTTTCAAATAGCAATATGTCTGGCAACATGTCATCTGTAGTCAAAGTGCTTCCTCTGAAATGTTCTCTCTTTGAGAAATGGGGCTCTTCCAAAATCATGAATCAAACTTTTATTTTTTGCTGTCAAATCAGTTGGGCCATGGGCTTGGAACCTTCTGAAAGTCAAATTGCTTTTTTGTCTTCCTCTTTCTCTTCTGATGAATGAGAGCACAGGTGGGTCTACATGGACAAAAACAGCACATTTTGTCCAATGAATTATAATATTTAATATCCACCAAAACTAGTGAAAGTGATTGACAAGAACTATAAAATCCTTCAAATTAAAACAGGGGAAAGTTTTAATTTTCATTTTGCCTGTAAATTAGAAAGCTTATCTCGAATTTGATTAAAACAGCTTGACTTTAATCATTTACAGTTTCACTCACAAATCTCCCTCCAAATAATTTTATATCCAGAGATTTGAGAGATGAAAAAAATCCAATTATTTTCTATTTATTTTATTTATCTACTTTTTAGGTGGATATATGTCAAAGCAGTAGTGTGTTTAGAGTGTTTGCTGTTGACTGCCCATATATAAATATCATCAACTGATTGATCCTTCAGTGAGTGTAGGTCTTCTCGTCTCTTGATACTGCGTTGAACTTCAGCCGATATCCAATAAATAAGCTGGTCATCCAGCCTCCTTTACCATCGTATTATGCAGTTGAAGCGGTGTTATTAGGGTAAAGCATACTTGGAATTATTTTACTTTAGCCCAGATTCATTGGTGATTCAAGAACCTGAACCAAAAGTGGCCCAGAATGGAAACTAAGAAATCATTCTTCAATCACGAGCCCCATGGGCCAAAGGAAGCCTTGGACAAGACGTACAGTTAGAGATTAGTGTGGATCAAAGTGGAGATTAAATAGGATGGCAAACAAATTGATGCACCTAATTATCAAGTCTGTGAAATGTGATGAATTGCTTTGAATCTTGTCGCTGAAGTGTTTGTGGAATTTTTCTCATTGACTCTGCGTGCTATTTGGTGGTGGAAATATGTGATTACGGAGTACAGTGGAAAGAAGGGAAACCGAAGCGGGGATATCAAACGTTAGACAGAGAAAGACAAGCTTCCTACGCTACACAACCTGAGGTGGCACTAAGACTGATGGAGCAGAATGGAAATGAGCGATGTGTGACACATTTGCAGGCCCACAGACTTGCTTCTCCATCTTACCTTTCACAACACACCTGACTACATTATTTCATTGCCTCAGAGCCTTGCAGGAGATCAGTAGTGATGTCTCATACCCTCCGAAACAACATCATGAATAATGAATGCCAGATCTCAAAATAAATAACACACATTATTAATGTATTCAGAGCCTCTTTTAAAAGGGGCAGATGTCCCCACTCAGTGTTTGACCAGGTATAATGATAATGTATGTTTTATCAAAATAACAATACATTCTAAAAATAAATTCTAAAGTGTGAGAAGGATTTTTTTCAGCAGTTCAGTTTCATATTTGTAGATTGGAACAAATAGCTGAGATTGTATATTTTGTGCATATCCCACATAACATGACATCACTGTCATCATTGTAATAAAACTTGCATTACATGGAGCTTTGTGCTTATGTTTTTAACTCCTTGTGTCTGCACGTATATTCCTCTTGATCACTGGGTGAGGCCTACATGGCATACCCAACATGATTATTACATTATCTAATTGCATCCCAACACATGTAATATTCAGGCCCTGACAACTTAATACTCTCAGGGAAAGGAAGGGATACGTGTGCCTTAAGCCGTCTCTGAACGGAACTTAACTGCTTTCTTTTCTCTTCTGTCAAAACACTGGCTTTTTCGGGGTGGTCTTCCTTAAAGTGATGATAAAAAGCATGGCGAGTAAAATTTAGCAACTTTGAAGCCTACACCACCACTGCGTCTGTAATTCATATTGTTGATGTCAAGCAACAAGGATGCTGAAAGCATAACCAATAATCTATGCTGGAGCATTCCCTTAAGTGAGGTTTTTTTACTCGACCTTGCCACTCCAGGAATAACTGGCCCCGTGAGTCTTGTATGCGTCTTGCCCCTTCAAGGAACAAGGTCACATTGTTTACAATGGCAGCACATCAACTCTTTAATGCTCTCCAAGGACAGAGTGATCTTTACTATGATGTTTCAATAGTGTTCAGGACCTTTGCTTACATCAGTCAAAAGTACATATTCCTTTCATGATATGTGAGAAGATGCTGAATAATGCATGTTACAATTGTGGAAGCAAGTCCTTCCACCAGGAAAGACACTGTGCTCTCAAACGCTACATAAATTAAGATAAAGGGTATGGCCTCCAGTGATGGTTCCCACAGAGCACATAAGACCAAAAGTAGTAAGGAGTGATCACCAGAGATCCAGTGACTCCCAGTTGGTGGAGAGGAAAGGGCTTTAAATTAAAACCATTAGGCAAGGCTGTTATACAAAAACATAGCACAAAATTGTTGAGGAAAGCACTCAAAGGTGACCTCTGCAATTACATGTGAATGACATGGAAATACTACAGATTCAAAGGGTATTAGAGCCAACAAAAACACTGCTCCGCTATCTTGAAGAGCAAAGTGGGTTTTTGCACGTTTATAGGTTTCATCCACTCGCTTGGCCAGAGCTGAGGAAAATGTGAGGCGAGAAGAATGGAGGAGGGGGGGGACTGAGTTATTTAATGATCTCTCCTTCAACTGGAAAGCAAGAGGGCGGTGCTCTTTACTACCATATGCCAGACACACAGACAGGCAGGTCGACAGTTATGAAGACAGATGAATGATGCAACGCCTTGAGCACTGAGGGAAATGAGATCAGATGTTGACAGCTAGATGGACAGATCCCTGGTCTGGCATTCAAATGTTTTCTCACATCTCCTATCACGTGGTCTGTGAATGCATACTCTTCCCAGATGAGACGTGTTCTCACCCTGCTATCTGCAAATTCGTCCTTTTTTTTAGCTCTATTATGCATGTTATATAATACGACTGAGTTTGGCATAATATGCGCCGTACAGCAGGTTGCCTGAGATAAACATTTCACAAGCAATAATCTCTCTGAAGAGACCTGAAGTCTCCTGTGTCAGCTGCCATGCTTAAAAAATATGCAGTGTGTATTTCATAATATAGAACCCAGAGCAAGCATTTATAAATTGGGTCTAAAGGGCCGAAGTCCTGAGAGAACTGAATTACAACCCATGTTAAACTGTTTTCTGGATTGCCAAACTTGTCACAGTCCCCCCATGTGCTTTACATGTATTCAATTCCATGACTGCGTGGTTACTGTTCTCTTGGCCATTATGGAGCTCTCTGTCTCATACTGCACCCCAGAGCGTTTTTTTCAAAACACTAATAGATATCATATATAGCCCTATATAAACAAGACGCAGTCTGTCATGGGAGAGCAATCCTATGCGACAATCAGCCTGAGGCCACCGTCACACCGTCACACAGCCAGCAGGCAGGGGGAGTCGGTAGGTGGCAGTCGTGTCCCATTTGCAAGAGACACATGGGAGGAATCCTTCTCTCTCTTTCTCTCTCTCTCTCTCTCTCTCTCTCTCTGTCTCTGTCTCCCCTGTCTATCTAAACCTCACTCTTTCCATCCATCTCTTTCTTTTTTTCCCTCTCTCTCCCTCACGCTATTAAAACTGACCAATGAGTGAGAGGGACATAGGTGAATCAGTGAATTATCGCCAGTCAGATTCCTGCAGCGGAGACATTTTTTTTTTTTTTGGAGGGGGGGGAGCCCGAGAAGTTCAAACAGAGACATCTGAAGACTCAAAGAGAGAGAAAGGGGGGTGGGTGGGTGGGTGGGGGGAGAAAAAACTGTATTTCCTTTCCCTGGTCGCTACAGTCCTGCAGCTGCCGATCCACCGGCAGCGGCTGGCGGAGGGGAAGCAGCCCGTCAGTGGGAGGTAACCTACGCGATGCGCCCCCCCCACCACCTCCTCGTGCACTAATCAATTCCGTGTCCGTCCGCGCTGCGCCGCGCGTCCTCTTTGGGTCCGCGGGTGCCGAGCGCACTGAGGCGCCGTGAAGCGCGCGGATGGACGCAGCGGGCTGATCTGCGACCACGTCTGAGGAACACCCCGCGACCGGCGGAAGAGACGAGAGACGGGGGGCTCGGACGATCGGCACTCTGTGGATGATAACCCCCTGAGCAATCGCGCTCCCCCTGCGCGCGTTGTGTGTGTGTGTGTGTGTGTGTGTGTGTGTGTGTGTGTGTGTGTGTGTGTCACCTCAGTGGATAGGCGAGGCTTGAATTGGCGAAATGCGTGCACAGATGGAACGAGGGGCTCAGAAGTGAGGACTGCCTTTGGTGAACTATAACTCCAGATTGGGAGGAATCGAGGCTCGGCGCAGAAAACGTGCGAGAATTGATGGGGGGGTTTGAAGGTTTATTGAGGATACCTGCCGGATTTTCTTTTCCTTTCCACGTTGCGTCCCAGACCAACGCGTTCCTCCTCTAGAAAACGGAGAGCGGAGCCATCTGAAGGGAAGAGAGAGATTTTGGGTTTCATCTCGGCAACTTTCTCTAGTCTCCCATGCGTTAGGATACCTCTCCAGTCACTGAGCTGTGGACTTCTTTCATCGCTGTAACCGGGAGGGGAGAAACAAGGAACACAGCACCTTGAAATCCGCACTGGGTTGTGAGGTGAAATCTAATCAGATTCGGGAGGTTTGGTGACTAAGAAGTACAGGGGACTTGGAGAAAAGTTACATTTGAAAACTAAAGCGAGCGGGACGTTGAAAAACCAAAAAAAAAAACAAAAAAAAAAACCCACCTCTGCATCTCAGTGCATGGATGACGGTCTGTCACACAGTCTAATGACGGGTTTTCCAGGATCTGACCACATGAGGTTCTCAGCGCTCTACATGTTGTGGAGAGGTTACTTTTTTTAACATTTGATTTAGACCTGCGGGGAAATAGAAACAGTGCTACTTCAGATTCGCCTAACTCATCATTTGGAGCAGATCTTGGACCACAGTGGGTGTCGCTTTGCATCGGGAGAGTAGTTTCAACGATGGCACTTGTGGGTGCCTGCGTGTTCCGTGCGTCCTGAAAAAAAAAAAAAAGGAAAAGGAGGAAATATCGGACGCATTATCATCACTGTGAGAGTCAGTGGCATGTCAGCCAGACTGATGTGTGGATTACATACTACGTCGTGTTGAGAGTGGGAGCACAATGTGTCTGACAGGAAAACATCACCGCGGATTCTGCAAAACCGCCTGAGAGATTGCGGATGTGTTTTCGATGCAGTTGTTGGGGAGGGAGCGGAAGCAGAGATCCTGCAGACCCCGGCGTCTTTGTGAACAAGTAAGTTAGTGTTTGCGGTGTTAAAAAAAAAAAAAAAAAAAAAAAGATGTTGGTGTGATTGACTCACTCGTCCCTATAACACAACTACCCCATCCGGCCTGTTCTTCCTGCTGGAGGCCCACATGTGGTAGTTCTTCTTCTTTTGATGAGCGCAGGTATATGAGCTCAGATCAAGGCACGGCATTCCCGAGGCTTTTACCCTGACTGAAGCTGCGGCCTCTGACTGAACGATCTCCGGTCACGCACTGGTCCGGGAGACGAGGGAAAGATGCGCGCGCTCGCGCGGGTCTGCTTGCGTTTCACTGCGCGCCCCTGGAGTGGAGGGCGCGAGCATCCGGCGTAGACGGCGTGAAGAGTGGAGAGGAAAGAGTTCAGCTTTTCCCTACGAAACAGAGCGAGGCACATACGCGTGAAGGGAAGTGTCCACCCACCTATCCGCTATCCCTATCCCTGCACCTGCATGCTCTCATCCTCCATTCAGTCCCTCGCACTATTTAGCACGGGTGTATGTATATGCATAATATAGTAACCAGTGAGAAAAAAATATTTAGGATTTCAGGATTGCATCTCAGACTGTCGCCTACAACGTTTTGCCCTTCTTCCTCCTCCGCGCGCGGCTCACGCGGAAGGAACTGGTTCACTGCCTCTGCTGTAGCCTGGGAGGGAGCTGTCCTCCCTGCGTGGTGCTGAAAGTAAAATCTGCCGTCTTCACTGCCTGTGTTCAGCCGGCGAACACATGCCTGTTGTAGTTCATGGCTCGAAAAGCTGAGCATCTAGTCTGCTGAACCTAATCCTCTCCCAGTATGCAGGGAAGCAACAGATGACACATTTGAGGGGTTTGTGATATACAATTATAATTTTGTAAATTAAGTTACTGTATAGAGCAAGCCTAAATGAATAAATGTGTGCAGTATATGTGGTTGCATGATCTATCTATCTATCTATCTATCTATCTATCTATCTATCTATATCCCCTCATGTACTTCTATGAATGATTAGGAATACTATAGGATGAGCAATCCCCTGAACAAATGTTAGTACAAACACATGTAAAAATGGTTTATATCAGTGCTCTTCAACTCAGTGGCAAGTGAGCTTACGAATAGATGTCTGTCGTGTTGGTGACAAACCGGTGTTGGTGGTAAAAGCATAAATAGAGGTGGCTGTCCTCTTCAGACGAAGAATGAATTGCATCTCTCACCTATGAAAGTGAGAAACATGGCGAACATTATTCACCTACTGAAAGAAAAGCCCTCCACATGATGGAGTGACATTACCTTGGGGAGACAAATTAGACTGCTGATTTTATGTTTTTGCCCTGTCAGAAGCTTTAGCGTGATAAATCCTCCCTCCATATTCCCAAGATTGCAGTTGTTTGTTGGCAACTGCTGCAGAGTGATTCATAGTAATAAGCAGATAGACTATTCCTCCTATCCATTTAACACGTAACAATCAAACCTTCTCATCCTTGCGGAGATTTCTTGGAGATGGATGCAGGTTGTAGGTTTAGATGTCTATATAGATCCAGCGAACATAACTGACTTTAAACTGGACTGATTCACTGGGAAACTCTGGATCAGTTATTGATTATTTTACTACGCTAGAGTGACAACAGCTGTATCCGCAGTGTGTCCCTACTAGTCCTTCTAAGCAGTTGGAGACAGCCTTAGAGCAGGTGCAGCAGTGGGACGGAGAGGTACTTCCTGCCGCTCACACAAAGCCAGTCTTCAGCTGATAATGTTGCTACCATAGACGTCTGTTTTATGTCCATTTTCTCCCGCCATTGTTGTCTGACTTATCTATTGAAAATCATTCCAAGCAGCCGTGTCAGAAAATTAATGAACTTGTCATCCTGGAAAACTACTGCAATGAGGTGCCAGGATCTTGCAAAGCGACAGACTGTATACCCATGTCCCCTTCCCACACTCCCTTTGTCATTTTTTCCCTCCTCAGCCTGTGACTTAGTTCAGATCAGGGGCAGCACTTTGTGCCATATAATAAAATGTTCATTTCTCAAATCGGATTAATCTCTGTAAAGCCCAGCTTAGGACACCATTAGCATTCATTTCTTTCACTGCTGGGGACTTGTATCAATAATGGAGCTACCCCTTCATTTTTCATCTTCTCTGGGTATAAAATCCCTCAAGGGGGTTTCATTCAACGAGAAAGGGAAACGTTACAGTGATCTGTTATCTACTCCCTTGCCTAGTGTATTGGAGACCAGCAGCGCGATGCAGGGGGTCTGAAGTAGCAGGCCTGATAGGAACTGGTAGTCCTAATGCTGAAGGTGAAAGAAGCCTTTATACAAAGATGAGGTTGGCAGCATCCGCATAATGGATTTACAGCCACCAAATTCAGAACACAAAACAATATGTGTTGGCATTAATTATGATAAGTATTTTAAGTTTGTTCATTAAACCCACATTCAAATATTCAGTGTGTTGCATTTGATATCATACAATAGCCTGTAGAGCATATTTCTGTTGTCAAAAGGTTAATGTACTCATGAATGTGTCCTTATTACTGGGCATAATTTAAATCCCTTGAGTATTTGCAGTGACCAGGTTTAAGCACTGTGGCAAAATGCTTCACTGACAGATGTAATAGTTATCAAAACAAACAAACAAACAAACAAAAAACTATAAATATGCGTCCTAATATTATCTAGCTTGCACTGGGTTTATGACAGTCCACTTAATTATCGCAAGTTAGTCCTTGTCAGGTCTCAGTGGAGAAGATTCGAAAGTTGTGTGGACTTTGAGGTCAGGGCAGAAGTGATGTAAGTTGAAGTCAGTATCGTGGTGATTAATCATGCATAGTTTGAAGAAGTAGGCAAGAAGAGAGCCACCTTAAAGGAATTGACGTCTGGAAGATGTTTTCATAAGCAGTGAGTAAGCTCTAACATGACAGTCCCTGACACGGTGTCGCACGTCTGCATCACAGGCAGCTATTGTGAATGTGAGAAAGAAATCAGTTTCTTTTAAACTGTGCTGCTGTTAGATGACGCATGCACTGCTTTGAAGAGAGCATTGTGGTCAGATTAGTTGGCTGTAAAAATGTAGCAATGTGTCACTGTTTTGTCACTGCAAGCTCACTCTCACAATAGCACCCCCATAGAGTCTTTATAAAGGGAGTTGTTTCTAAGCTGCTCTACCATTGTGGATGATCATCTGAAACTGAGACTGCATGTTGTTCATGCTTTTATAATATAATCCACTCTATCAACCAGACACAAGCAAGCATCTTGGGCGCAGCACACATACACAGACAGAAATGAACGGTGTCTGCAGTAGCCCTACTCATTAGTCATCCTCTCCAGCATGTCTGGCTGAATGTTCTGTCCAGGGAAAGAACAGCTGAGCAGGGGGACGGCCGCAGCACATTCCGTCAGTCGATGGATTAATCAATTTGTGTTCCAACTCAGCCCATCCATCTCAGGGAATAATCTGGGAGACATCATAAAAGTGCCATTCTGTCATTCTAAAGGCCAGGGAGTATTGCTACTTTTTTTTCTGACTCTCTCCCCACTGCCACTCTTATCGCGGCACCAGGAGTGGATTATAGATAAGTGTGTTCAGCGTGGCAACACTGTGAGGTGTTTGCTTGTGTTTTTGCTATTTTGAAATAATACAGCTTGGAATATTTTTGCTGCTGTGACTCAGGGCTAAAAAGGAATTCTTCCAACTCCGTCGCTATCTCCCTGTTTCCTCGCTTCCTTCGTAAAATTCAGCTCAGAGCACTGACCTGAATTCAGGGTGCATCATTACTCACCCCTTTCCTTACATCACCCACCTTACTAGTCGCGATGCTGGTGTCTTTTCGACTTAGTAATCCTCACCCTCCGCTCTGCTGTCTCTCTTTTTCTTGACCTCACTGTAATGTCACATGGTGCTAAAATAAGAGCGACAGCACCCGAGGTTGGACTGATGTGATGGCTCTGTTAATAACAGCTTGCATAAGTACAGCGCGAGCACTAACAAATACATTCTGTCTCAAACACACACAAAACACACACACACACACATTAACAGAAACATAAACATATGCACTACTGTCATTCTTTCTGCCCCGGGGCACCTGGGCAGCGTCTGTTTAAAGTGATACTGGCCCTGGCCACCACATTAATTCCTGCTGCTAAATTAAAAGGTTACATTTTCTGGGAAAGGGTGGCGAGCCATCGCCGACTGCCTCCATTTATTTTTCCAGATTGTGCCTTATGGAGGTAAGATATTTAAGTCCTCCTTGAGGACAATAAAAAAGAAAATTGAAGGCAGGGGAGGAAATGAGACCTTCCTCTCAAGCGCTGTCTTTTCAATCTTTTGTTGTTTACAGTGGAATTTAGAGTGAGCTGATTGTGCTCGGTGCTCTGTGCTCTAAACACTCAAAGTTAAAAACATTTGAACTGGAGAGATGCCCTTCAAACAGGTTTTAGTGGTCGCATAGCAACAGAGCCTTGACTAGGGCATCCCCAGGCAGCTTATGAGCTGCTAACTAAAACAGAGGTTGTCAATGGACACCAACCTTCAGTGACAAAACCAGTAAGAATCTAGATTTAATACTGAAAGCTGTTTTCAAAGTGCAGAGAGCGTTAGACTGCTGGAAATCATGGTTGTTATCTAGGTTAATAATTGTGAATTTTCACATGCAGCCGAAATAGTCACTCTCTAAGTATGAGAAGGGTTATTGAAGACAAAGAAAAGCTGTGTTATAAAGTAGTAGACATGCGCGAAAGATGTGCTTACCTTTTAACTTGTAGTGTTGTTTTTGAGATGAAAAGAAAATACCCTGTAGCTGTAATGGATACTTGACCTGTTAGAGCTGATGGGCTTCTCCCAGTGGAGAAAAAGCATTTCTTTCATACAGTGTTTTGTCCATAGCAAATTGCAGGCTTTATCTGCGGGGGGGGGGGGGGGGGGGGGGGGGGGGGTTGCACAGATTTTGTACTTTGCTCTCCATCAAAGTAGAAGTACAATTTTACTAGGATCCACTTAATTGTCAGTACAATGTCCTCAGGTGAAATCTTCAAAAAACAGGAAACCTGGAAGAAGGTTGAACTGAAGGACAAAAAAAAAAATTGTCACAACCTTGCAGCTGTTGCAATGTGCATGAATCAAATCGGCCAAAAGAATTATGAAATGAAAAATTCAGCTGCCCTCACAAACATCTCACAAAGCTGTAATGTTAAAAACCAACGCGTTTCGGTAGCCTTCATCAGGGTTAGACCCTGAGCTAGGCTGCACTAACACGAGCAAGAACAGAGTAGTCTCATCATGCTGTGACTACACAACAGGCGCCTGCTCATTCATTGGTTAAGCAAAATATATTATAAAAATATTGTATTTTGTTTTAAAAAGAAATCTAATAAGTTCTGCTTTGTGGAGAAAGACAGAAATAAAGAGAAAGAGAAATGCTCATAATGGGTACAAAATGCAGTTAAATTGCAGTGGCAGCTTTGGCCTCTATGATTGTGTATGATTCAGTTTTGATTATCACAGCATGCACATTGCAATAATATGATTTTGAGAGCCAAGTGTATATGAAATGTCCATAATCAAACGCTATGCAGTGTTGTCTTGAGAGTCAGGAACACAAAAGTATAATTTTCAAAGTGAAACCTCAATTTTGTGCTTTTTTTCGCAGTGTGTGTGTGTGTGTGTGTGTGTGTGTGTGTGTGAACGTGCATGCGTGTGCTCTCCTGAACCAGTGCCTTCTGCAGACACTGGGGTGCAGAATGAGTGTCTGGGATCTGGACATCTGGGTCGAGCTTCGCCGTCTGTCTCCCAGATCTGCTTTTTAACTCATAAACCCAATCAGGCAATCACATGGCAGCTCAGCTCAGCTTCATAGCAGGAGTCTGGTCATCAGTCAAAGCCCCACAATACAACACAGCGTGGGCACACCCCAGCTAGCAGTCACACGTTCTCTGGCTGTTAAGCTATACAGACATGGCATCTCTGATCATTGTGAAGAAAAAAAAGCCCCGTGTCCATGACTACAGATTCTCACTCCTATAAAGACACACCAGAATGCTTAATCACAAGGAAACACACATATTTGACTCGCACAAAAAAAACTTACAGAAACGCAACTCACCAACAAGAATGCATCAACTTTAGGACAGACATCATGTCACAATCTATTCTGTTACAGTTATTTATCTGTTTTCACTTATTGCATGTGCATGCATGTGTACATGATGTGTGTGTGTATCTGAGTGTGTAGCTGTGTGAATATCGGTATCTTTGTGTTTTCTTTCTCGCTACCCACTCACCCTGTTAGTCCCTGACCTTAATGTGTCACTCATCCTGGCACCTGCATGTAGGCAAGGCTGCCCTACTATGATAGTTTTGATCTGACAAGGATAGACTTACACTTGATTTAATCCAAGTTGTCTCTATGGAGTCTGCTGAGGTACCAGTCTGTTTCACTGCTCAGGTCAAGGCCTTGTGACAGGGGCTGTCAGTCCGCTCCTCTATTGCATGTGCGAGAGAGAAAAGCGGCGCTTTGAGCTTTGAAATACTAGCTGCGGAAATGCCTGGGTGAATTGAGAAAGCTCATGCGTGCCTGGTTAATGGGTAATCTCCTTCATACACAACAAGAATTAATCCTGAACAGATGCCACCTCGTGTAATGAAACACTTGCACTAAAACCAAGGATGAAAAAAGAAAAAAAAACAAAGTTTTGTTTTCATAATAATTACAATTTTAAAGTTTGAATGTCACGGCTTCTTGGTCTTTAAAATGTACTCAACTCATAAGAAGGCTGCAATAAACTCGACAAAACAAATAAATATAAATAAGTAAAATGAACTGTGTGAACTGCGGGAAGTTCTCAATCAATGACAAAAGTGAATCCGTATGTCAGCAAGTAATATTTCTCATAAATTAAAACATTAAATTTAATTGATAGATATACTGCACAGTAAGCAGTCAAGAGAGGCAGAAGAGAGGTAGCCAATCATGCTTGATAATAAGAGGTAAACGAGTGTGTGTGTGTTTGTGTGTGTGTGAGTGTGTGTGTGCATATAGCCCAATGGCTACCCTTCTGCAGCCTGTGCCAGACCCATCAGCATTTGGCTGCAGCCCGTCTGTCACAGAGAAGAGAAAATAGTCACACAACATTCAAGGCCTTGTCATATTTCCTTTTAGTGAAAAATGTACATAATTTAACCAATGGCATATATGTTTCAGTGGAAACGTAGGTAGGTATATTGGGTCAAATGTATGTACTACAACACTGATCTAAGTAAGTAGGATAATGTTACATTATATTAAGATTATTTAAAATCCCTGTGGTTTTGTGTATAAAAGGATTATCTAGTGCTGACTATGCAATTCTATCTGACTAAATTCAGATAAATGCGTCTTCTTTGTCTTGTCTACCGTGTTTCTTTGGGCTCGATTTAAGAAGGCACATGTTTGTTGAAATTCCATTACACAGCTATCACTGCAAAGATATCCGTCTTAACAAGTCATTTAGTCTCTTATTGAGTTCCAGAAGCCACCTTGTTTTCAAATAATCTGCCAGTGAGGTAAGATTACAACAAATAGATTCCAATAGAAACATTTATCAATACTTTTCTAGATGAGACAGACTGCCACACTGGCATCACACTTGATTCTACAAAATTCCAGGGGCCAAACACTTCACCACATGAGACCAGGGTTTTATTAGCAGCGATATTTCCAGCTTGGTTGTGCATTGTTGCCAAGCTTTGGGATTGGGGAGCCAGTGAGGGATTGTGTAGTTTTTGCTTCATTAGTAACTTCTCGATTAGGGTGACTGCACAGAGGAGGGTCTGATCTGGCCGGGGCAGTGTAAACCACTGTGAAAGAGGTGGAGAAATTCATTTCAGATTCTTCTTTGCACTTTTAAACTAATAACTCCTAAACTCATCTTGAATTTATTTTAATTCAAGTTTTATAGCTTTTCTCAAGCTAAAATTTTAAAAAATCATAGTCATATAGTGTTTTGTGGTGGCCAGATTTTTTTATTTGCAGATTTTCCAGAAAATGTGTGTAATCATTTGGTATACCCCATTGGGAAATGTTTTGCTTGCTGGCTGTGGGGGCATCGCACACACAAGGCAGACTTCACAACATTACATAATATTTTGTTTGTTTATAGTAGAGAATTTTATGCATTGTGGAAGTATTTCTAAATGGTGTTGGGTGAATTTTCTCAAGTAGTGACTCCTCATCTAGTCAACCTATCTGTAGAAGAATCCTTGATATTTGTAGTATGTGATCGTGTAGTTTGATCTTTCTCTGCTCTGGAGTCTGTCGCAGTGATATAGTGATTATGTATTGTAACAGGGGAACATTCCAGGCTCTATGTTGACTGCTAATTGGGCTCCAGTGTAACGACTGTGTCATATTAATGACCCAGATCCAGCTCATTGTAATATTCATGAGCTGTGAGGATTGCCTTTTCTCTCTGGGACTGCATGGCGCAGAGGTTTATGAGTGTGTGTCAGAGAGAGCGCGTGGGTGTAGGGAACAAAGGTTGATCAGTGTGTACAGCTCTTCTTCAATTTATGCTTTTGTGTTCCTAAAAAGCGGTTACCGCGCTTGCAGCCTTTTTTCTATGATGTGGGTTTCCCCCTTTCCCAATGCCATTGATATGAAAAGGTGTGTGTTGATTTGAATCTGCATCTGATCTGCAGACAAGTGCTGTGGTGTAATCGGATCTCTTTGTGTCACATTACGTTGAAAAAGAGACAGGGGAAAAACAGACTCGAAACCAGGTGTTCTATGTTAAATCATCCATTTCAAAAGCAAATCCAGAATGAGCTGTTGTTGCAAAGGAAGCCCTTTGGGAGATGTGTGTTTTTATAGAGCAGTGTGGACAGGTTAAAAGGGTCTTCTGTGCCTGATGAAACAGGTGGGACCCCTACAGTCACTGGCATGCAATCCTTCCTCTTCCTCCTCCCACCGGTGTGCTCCGCATTTGCATAACACTAATCGGAGCATAAAAGAGAGTCAAATTCTTTCTGTATTCATTAGCTTAATCTCTAGGTGTTTCTTTATTCTATGAAGGCCCTATCATGTCCTGACCATCATATTGCATATTGCTCTGCTCTAAGGCACAATTCTGCTGTGCCATTTCTTTTTGCGAAGCTTGAATTGGAATGTGGAGTTTTGAAGTGAAAAGAGGTCATGTGAATGTGAGGTGTCCCTTACGGCTAAGAACGCTAAACCACTTCAGTATAGAAGCGGAACAGAAACAAGCTCTTCCTATTGTAGCCTGGACAAGACCACAATGGACACGACTAGTTGACTGATAAGACGGGGCAAGTCTTTTGAAGGACAAATGAGTGTCACATCCTGATTGTGAGGTTGTGAGGCCTCACCATTTCATTATCGCTGTGTGTATTGAGGACAATCAACGACTACTTCACCCTGCTCTGGACTTTCTGTGTGACTCTTCCCTAATTGGAGTTCTCCGTTTTGTTTCGTTTCCGTGTTCAGTTTTGAAAGATGAACCATAATGGCAAATTTGTTTCCTTGTACAAAGTAAAATGATGCATAAAAAAAACAGGGGGTGTTACACTGGCTTCTAGTTTCCAAAGACAAATTAGATTTTAATGAAGAATGAAAGTGGCTCTGTGGAATCTCTGGCATAACGTCAAATCTAGCACAGTAACTTTTGTGCCGTGATGAGGCATTCATTATAGCCAGTTAAGAATGGCAGCTATCAATCTGTAAATGAGCTGTATAAGTCATATAAATTATACTGCGAGTGAAGGAAGCACACCCATAAATGTCAAAAATGCAAATAGACTTCAATGGATGGCTGGGCAAACAGGGAAAGTGTAGAGGAGGGGTTTTTTTCAACCCAAAAGCTAGGATCCTCCATCCTCTCATTTAACGTGACAATGGAGGATTTCATCATTGTGAGGCGAAAGAGATTCACTGACTTAGGGGAGATCTAGTGTTCGCTGTGGTGAAATAGGAGAACAAATCTTCATAAGACTGTTCAGCCATTTTTGTACTCATTTGTTCCGACATCAAAGGGACGGCTGCATTGTGATTACAGCCTCTGTAAAGTGGACCCTAATCCAAATTAATTGATGGAGCAATGCTGGAACATGCTAACAAGAACAGTATTGTTTTCTATGCTTCAATGACAAAGTTCAGCATTCATTTTTTTAAAAGAAATTACATTTTTCTTACACTATTTTCCATTGGCTTTTCATCTGTCGCAACAGGATTTTTTAACATCAAACACTTTGTAGAGATATTACAACCTTGTGACCTTTGGCTCATGGACCCATTCATCTATGTAATAAATAACATTGGCACATAGTGTACATTTACTGGATATTTTGACATACATTTTTAATTAAAGAGGACACACGTGTTATCCATCTATAGCATCATGGTTACTATGCAGCTCCAATCAACATGTCTGGAAAAACCCAGCACATGTACAAAAATCTTCATTGGCTAGGAATGTTCATTTAAAGGTGGACAATTTGTACCATAAGTGGTCTATACATATGAATTCTACAGAATTATATTACATTAGTATATGGTAAACTACAGTTAACATTAAATTAACAAAATTATTGAATTAGCAATGTACGTTTGAAAAGACATTTGGTATTATAATATCAGACTTATAACTTTTGCTGAGTGGCTGAGTTATTGTACAATGGTAAATGCCAAAACTTATCTCAAAGTTACATAGTTTTGCTTTAAAAAATGGCACTCAGGCATACAACATTACTGGCGTATGTTCTGTTTCCAAGCTCACAAGCAAGCCACCTAACAGCCAGTCGTTGGGCGTGACATCATTTAGTCCAACTTGAAATACAACTTATTTCACTGATCAAATACCATTTCAAGCAAATTAATCAAACAGAATTAAATCAAATAACTTTTTTATTCAAAGAACAAGCCACCTTCGCAGAATCCGGTCAGCATATTTTATTTTGGCACAGAATAAATGCACAAATAGAACTTGCCGCAAGCACATCATTATCTGTTTTATTTGATTGTGAAATGTACCACCCATTTAGTTTAATGCCTCCCTCACCTTGAAAATGGGTAACAGGCCAAGAAGACTGCTGTGTGCTCCAAAGTCCTGTGTGCTGATTGTGGTTGCTGTGGCTTTTGGTGTGTCAGACCTGCTCCTGAACTCAGACAGCAAGTTCATGTCCACATGCCAGATACCTACTAACTTGCTGTTGTGTGTGACATTGCAGTCCCACGTTCTCTAACTGTGTCTTTGGCTGTCATTCAGCTTAGCAGATTGGGAAACCTTCTCTCTTTTTCTCTACCTAATCGAGGAAGTGTCTGGCATAATGATGTTCTTGCTTCTGGACTTTGCAGTAAACTAGCATTTTGAATGACAGTTGCCATTTCTATAATGGTAGATGAATTTTGCAGAAGCCACCACATCTCCAACATTTGCCACTGTTTATGTCTTTGAATAACCTCAAGGTGCAGAAAGAGAAAAATATAGATGGACAAATAAAGAAAGCTTGAGGGAGTGTGTTAAAATGGAGGATTACACTTTGACATACCGTGGGGGGAGCCCTCCCCGTTTCAGTGCAGCTGAGGTCCAATGTAATTTGCCATGTTTTAAGCTCAATGCCCAGGGGCTGTTACAGGATTTAAAGACCTTATGAAATGTGCTAGACCACATGTGCTTATAAATATGAAAGTAAATACAGGGTTTACAGACTCTAGGACTGAGAAAATGAGAGATAATAACAAACATATACAGTAGAGTAGCCCTAATACACATACATTTATTATCCTAATTCGTAAAGGTAAATGAGGTTGTGTATTGGAAAAGCTTTAAATTGTAGAGTGACAATTAGGAAAACAATTACATATTCCATCAATTATCAGTACATTTCTTTTATATATATCTTTAATTTTGAAATAAGCAACAAGAACCAGTAATTTGTTCTTTATTACTTTATGAGTAATGAGACACTGTGCATAGTATATTATGCAGATTGTTTTTCAAATACTGAACACATTGCAGCCCAATCCTACTATCAAAATAGGTTTTGTTGTGGCTTATATTTACTGTAAACTGTAGTGATCTGTTCCCTCTAACAACATTTTCATGTAGGCCTCGCATTATTTTTCTGGTGTAAATCGGTAAAACTGAAAAAACAGCGCCTTACCTATCCTTCAGCAGCTTTTGTCAGTAAAGGTACCCTTTAGAAATGCAGTAGCCCCCCCACGAGAAGATTGTTGTACTGGGGATAAAGAAGTAGAACTACTATATAAAGCTACGGTACTACTAATATAAAGCAGAGTATTGATGAAGAAGAAGAAGGTACGTATTCTCTCCCGTCTTTCTGTGGAAGTGAATGGTGAGAATGTGTCTTTCCACGCGTTATCACCATCACCATTATCTGCTGACTCGCATTATTTTAAAGGGGTGTTCCTGTTATTTTGTCTTGCCCCTGCAGTTTCTGCTCTCTCTCTCTCTCTCCCTCTCTTATCCTGTCCATTATGTTAAACACAAAGTACTATATCTCCCTCCCTAATCTCCACTATCCTGCACATATTTTTTTTTTCTCTTTTACTAATCTCAACGTGCTTTATGGGAAGTAATTGGTTTAGAGAACTGTTTATCCACATCCTCCACATTTCTCCGCCTCACGTGAAGCCGAATCCGGTAACCTGTGTGCCTTCAATCACTCGGCTGTTCCGGGGGAGCGACAATACCCCGGCTGATTTCGGCTGCACTGTTCCCCTCGGGTAATGGGAAAGCTGAAGGCGGCTGGCTGCTGGGGCCGTCGCACGAACGAACGAGGCTTTTGGGGGAGCAAAGCTCCTCCGGAAAGCAAGCACATCAGCGCTATTGTTAGCACATAGCGGGAGACTTGCGACTGATGGCTGCGTGCGAGCTAGCAGGCTTGGCTGGTGCTCCCTGTCAGACGCCAACCCAGCCCACCCCTGCTGCCACCACCACCGTGTCACAATTAGCCCCGATAGCTGCAGACATGATTGCTCGCCCCCGGTGGCAGTGCAGTCACTCATCTCCAATCACTGGGACGCCACCACCCTGGAGATCATTATCGGCATTATGAGCGCTGCACCCGCTTTCACCTGGTAGATTATGCTCCTCGCCGGAATCGGGGACATACGGTACTCGTTCTCCGCGACGCTGATTCCCGAAGCTCAACAGGCTCAGCGCGCAGGCCGCACGTAAAGCACGAAGTGAACTCTGACCCGAATGAGGCTAAACGCCAAACCCGGCCTGCATGAGCACTGTGGCCACAGCTTTTTATTCTCAGGGTGTTGTTTCCCATCACACACGATGTACACCCAGCCACACACACACACACACACACACACACACACACACAGTATTCCAGTGCTTCTGACTGATTACAGTGCATGATTAATTAGCAGACAGGCTGCTAAACGGTGGTGAACATGGTTTGATGTGCAGAGGTAAAGAGTAGACTCTCCATGGAATACAATAATGTCCTCTATGCCCTCATCTCTCTCTCCCTCTCTCTCTCTTCCCTCTCATCCTTCTCTCCCATCTATTTCTTCCTCTCTTTCTATATTAAGCTCTTCTGGGTTAATCATTCCTAGAGGACGACAGCACCACAGTGCCGCAAAAAAAAAAAAAAAAGTGACACACAGCTGTGTGCAGTCGGGTTCTTGTGCACCCACTTCCAATGATTACAGACCCTTTAAAGGATAACCACAGATCTTACATCCACACTGGCTTCAGCACTACACACTTCAAAAGAGGGGAAGAGTTTTAATGCCCTGTCTTGGCCTCCTCTCATTTTCACAGAACCAATTCACTTGACCTTATTCCTCATTTATCCTTATATTTGCCTGTCCTTTCACATTTGCGCCACACAAGGGTTTTCTAATCTTAGTCTTATTATATGGCATTCGTTCACCTCCCCTAACATCCTTGCACCTTGTTTTCCTCTGCCGTGTCGAGGTCCCCGTGGGAGGCAAGTGCGCTAATTCGTTTGTTTGCATATGGGGGATATGTCCAGCTTTGATGGATGGCACTGGCTCTCGTAGTCCCTCCGTAGCGCAGGGTTTACAATAGAATTTGCTTTGAGTCTCTCAAAGGACTGCATCCTTAAATAGAGAGAGATAAATAAAACACCCCCACACACATACAGTGCATACAACATACTGACATGCAATTCCCCCATGCTAAAACCACACAAAGATATGCACAGCACATACACACACCGATTAGACTCGTCAAATAATCGCACAAGTGCATACAGTATGCGTTATTCACCAGTGCCTACACATGCAGGACATGAATAAAATAATTAAAGGTTGCATTAAAAAAAAAAAAAAAAAAATTGAGAGTATGGTGCAATAACCATTAAAGTGTTCTCATGTCCTCACATGAAATCAGCGGTTGCCAGTAATCGTTTAGTCTGCTCCATGTCCAAATTAGTCTGCATGGTGACTCTCTTAATCAATGTGGTTGCAAACTGTGATGTGATGAGACTGCTAACATGGAGTCTCTCTCTTTCTCTCGGTCTCTCTCACTCACACATAAACACACCCACACACCCACACACACACACACTCCCTTGGTCTCCAGCTAAAGTTAAATGTCTGCCAGCTGAGCGTGCCCCTCAGTCAAGCTTTTGTTCGTCTCCAGCTGAAGCTCTGTAATTTGTCCGCCAGTAATTTGTCAGGAATGAAGGTTTAGGGTTGCCAAATTTGTCAGAATTTCTATATAAAAACACACACTTTTTACAGTGCTTGTATTTTTTGAAAGAAGGTCAAGAATGCAAATAATTTGTGTTTTTTAGTATAGCGTGTGAGAGATGTAAGTCTCATAGTATATAGTGTGTGTCCCTTTGTGTGTGTGTGTGTGTGTGTGCGTGTCTTTGTGGTCTCTTCACACATGCAGTATGTAAGAATTAATTACTGGCTGAAGTCACACTCCCTGACGGTGGTTTGTTGCAGATGCAGTTCTGAGTGCTCTGTACAGCTTGTAGCACTGAGTGCTCCGGCATCATCTGTAATGGGAAATGTGTTCAAGTTCAAACTGAAACAGCACCCTGTCTCATGAGCACATCTGAAACAAAGCTTTGTACGCTGCTGTTTTGATCCATGCTTTTTAATGCCAAATTAAATGCACAAGCCCTTTGAGACATTTCTGCAACTGTAAAACCGCAGAGGCCAGCACGCCTGTGACTCGGCAGGCATGTGGCAGGGGACATGCACTTCTTTGGTTCATTTCGTCTCTCCACTCCCTCTCTCTCTCTTTCTCACTGTCTCTCTATGGCTCTCTGCCTGACTCATTCTCAAAATAGAGCTACAAACCTGAGTACCGTTTCTTGGTCAGGGAGCACCAGTAGTATTGTGGGAGAGCATTCGCGCACTTGTTCTATTATTAAATCCCTGTTATATAAACCACCAGGAGATGACACCAACGGATAATGATTCACCATAATTCAATTGTATAACAGGCCTATTTCGACAAGGAAATCAGAGGTGGTGCGTGTGTGAGAATGTGTATTGGGGTGGGCTGCATCGGTTGATTCATTTCCTGCTCATAGTGACTATGAGTTTCAATGTTACCTTGTTTTTCTAAAATAGTTGAAGAGTCTATAAATGGTTGATGATGGAACTGTAAGGATCTATGTATGTTTTTAGTTCAAAATTGAGTCATCTGGAATTCTTGGATGAAGAATTGATTTCTGCGTGGTACTGTATACTCTTCTTACCCATGCAAACACATGTCTGTACAATCTTATATCCTCAGACCATTAAAGTGAGAATGGCAATGATAGTGGAGTTTATTTACAGGCTACCCAATGTGATTTTTTCCTCTTTTGTGATTAATCTATGGTGTATGATGTAATTGGTTACTATTCACTAAAAAGAAAAAAAAGTAACAGAATTAATAAACCAACAAGTGACACAACAACAATTAACAGCAGCAAGTCCTCACACTAAAATATAAAATAGTTATTTAGCTTTTTTCTTGAGCCTATTGTTGACAATGTAATCTCAACTCAAGGTCCACATTTCAAGCCTTTTAAGTGCATTTGATGGTCGTCATTAGCGAAAGGAACTAACAAAAATGTATCCAAAAAAACACAAAATAAGTAATTTGTCAAAGCACTCTAACATCAAATATGACTTGTTAACTGTTTTCCTCAAGTATGGTTAAGTATACTCAACTTAGTTAGGATAGGCAAAGATGGCCTTCATGGTTAAAGGAAACCACTGTTGGCTTTTGGTATGAGATGTAACCTGGTCTGCTGTGCTGAAGTCAAATACTCTGTATACCCAACTGCCACCCAACATCCACATTGTTACATTATAAACACATCATTACTACCTCCTGCTTTGGCACTGAATGTATTAACTGAATGAATTTTAAAGTTTAAAAAAAAAGAAAGAAAAGAAAAAGACCAATAGTATCATGTAGCTGTCAGGGAGAAAAGTGGGTGTTTTTACCCTCATATTATATAAATTGGGTTTTCCGAATTCGGGGCAGTAACATTTATCAAACAGCAAGACAAGCTGGCCAAAAAAATACAGTTATGATAATAATAAAAAAGAAAATTTGCCTGGAAAAGTCTATTTGTGTGATGACAATCGTGTCTTACTAACCTTGTCTTAGTGACCTTCAAATATGACGTTCCTCCTATAGAACCTACCCTTATTGAACTATAGAAAAAAAACAGTCCCCTGCAATACCCCTGCAATAAAATAACTCTTTTTGTTGTCAAGTGTTGAATCAACCTGAATTTTACTGGCCTCAGTTAGTGCTGTTTTTGGACTAAACTGTGTAATATTATAAGTTATTTTTCTCTACCCCCATTTGCAGCCTACATGAATAATTCCAAACTACAGTTTGGGGTTTGATCTTAATAAAAAATTATAAATGTTCAATATCCGCAGGAGAAGGCAGCATGTAAACAGGAATATTTCAGCAAGCTTATCTGCTGACCTGTAACACTAGACTGATGACCTACTTTATCCTCTCATCTCACTCCTTCTTTAATTATTTTGCTCTTATTTAGCTTGATGTCCTTGATATCCTCAAGTGCTCCATATTGATGAAGCCAAATAACTTTAATCATAGAGTATCTAGATTGGTTGTAGAATCCCAATCAGAATCATTGTATTCACCTTGATAATCTGTGTACAATCTTGTGATATGAGACGCTGATGGAGCAAAATCATAGATGTGCATGATAATCCTTGAGGACCAGTTATTTAGTGGAACTGTGCTGCTACAACACAACATGCCTTGAATATCTAATAACCTTAGTTCTTTCTGTGACTTGTGCAGTATCACGGTGCCTTTTTTAATCATGAGATGCCCTCAGCTATTTTTTTTTCTTCAGATTTTCTCAGCTTTATATTGACATTTTATTGTAACAGGAAAAGAAGAGTGGATTTAAATGAAACGTTGCTGTTGGCATTCCATCCAGACCTTTCACATATTTTTCAGCACAGGTCAGAATTTACACCACGCACTTAAAATAGAAAGATAAAACACTGGCGAATGGCAGTAACATTTTACACAGGTCACGTCCTGCCATGCCATCTGACCTGGCAGTCCTCCCAAAAAAGAAATAGGGGGGAGTCACAGCTGCTGTCTCACACTTTCTCTCCCCTCTCTGTGTCTCGCTCGCGCTGAGAGACTCGTTACCCCATCTATCCAATCCACATGGGGGGAAGCACAGTCTTAGTTATCATGTTTAATTTGTTTTCCCACTGTGTCTCTAGTGTTCTCAGCTGAACTATCAAAGCAGTTTGATCTCTTATGTTGCGTACCGTTTGTATGCTAACCAAGTGAGAAAAAGAACATAAGAAGAGAATAAGAAAAACAACAATAAGAAGATTTTTGACAAGTGTGACTAGCTTTTTATTATCTCACATGTTGTGAAATACTTACTCAATTTCCTTTGAACATGTTAGAATATCACTTTATTAAAATGTTATGATTTGCATGTTTCCATGCATGTTGTGAATAGTTAGAGGCTGTTTGCAGTGATGTGGACAAATACCGACAGGCTCCTCTGGATACAAGTGATACAAGTAATTTGATGGACCTGTGATGTGGAGCAAGGGAGGTACTAAACTGTGCTACTTGACCGGGTACGTTTGAGCATAAAATGTGAGACTGGTTTTGTGAAATTCACGTCCCTGAGCAGATCAAAACAGTGGTCTCAAGCCAGCACATGTGCAGTGTTAGAGCACGCAGTGAACCCTAGTGTAGTGAGCAATGACCCATGCTGAGGTTCTGCTTTGATAATTAAAGTTCATTGCTTTTCCATTGCGCTTTTTTTTTTTTTAATTTATAGAGTAATTTAATTTGGCATGGGGGGGACAAAAAATAAAGTGCACTTTAGAGTCTAATTGATGCTGGTTTCTCCTTAGTCCTGCATCCTCAGCAGTCTTCGTCTCCAACCAATGAAGTTAACTAGGTGGGGGTTGGAGTGCAGAGGAAGATAGAGGGGAGGGAGAAAGGCAAAAGGAAGAGGAAGAAAATAAGGAGGTTGGGGGGGTGGGGGTGCAAATTTGATTTCTTGTACATCCTTTGTTAGCTTGTGGCTTTGAGAGGCAGTGAAAGCAGAGTCCATGTTCTTGTTACTGTTGTGAAGGAGATTAGCAGAGGCTGGGCTTGTTTCTATTTGAACAATAATGAAGAGTGTGTCCCTATACAAACCCTACTCTACTCTTGCAGCACGTCCTCTATTAGTACCCAGCCAACCCCCAACCCCCAACCCCCACCCTACACACACACACACACACACAATTTATCTCTCCTTCCATAGAAATGTAAAAGCATATGACTATTTTGTTCACCATTCCTCATCCTGTTTTTATCCAGCTTATGAAATAAGATAGCAGAGACGCTTTGCACTGTGGCATGAAAGTCAGAATGTTGAATGTGGAAATGGCAAACTCCTGGGGTACCACGCGCTCGCCAGGTGAGAATTCTTACAGAGGAGCTTTGCTGCTGAGGAGCACTTTACTGTACTGTAGCAACAATGTCATCTTAATTATGTGCTTGCTGAAAACATGCACCGACACAAGGCCTGGATCCCTCCCTAGATGGTAGAAAGGGGAAGGGATTGCCTCACATAGGTCTGAAAGTATGAACTCCCTTGCATACTTTCTGCAGCACTCTTATTTTTAGTATCTTGACTTTTTGCAGCTATGGGGAACCTCCCAAATGACCTGAATATAAGGATGCACTTGACACCTTTGTTCATTAAGAGAAATAGGGAGAAGAAAAGCAGCCTTTCATGGGCTCCCATGACAACACAAGCATGTCTGGAACAGGCCATGGAGAGGCAGCCTTATAAAGCTTATGTAGCCCCACTTCTCTGCATCCCAATAACTCACTCTTGTCCTGGTGGAGTAAAGGTGTCAGCCAAGACATTCACACCGCTGGTTCATCCGAACAGTGAGATGGAATGATGAAAGGAAAACACCAGAGGGGATGGGGGAGGACAAGTGGCTCTTTTAATGACTCTGGAGTGTGATGGGAATGCTGTTAATGAGGAGGGCTGGGATAAGAAGTTATGCTTCCCACGTAGAGACAGACAAGCCTGGGAGGAGCCTGTAGAACAACCCGGCTCAGCTTGCTCGATGCAGTTACAGCTGAGCAAAGCCAAGCGGAGCTCTGCAGACCACAGGAGTGTGGGATGAATAGAGTGTGACTGTGAGGCAGGCAAAGATGGCATTGAGAATGAGCAGCTCCTCTTTTTCTTCTCCTCTTCCCCCATCTCCCAGAGAGACAGCGGCAGCTCTCTGGTGAAGATCAGAAAGGTGGGAGATGGAAAGTGAGCGGGAGTTGGGGAAAGAGGGAGAAGAGAGAGACAGTAGCCCCAGGAGGGTACATCTCCAGTCAGTAATTCCGCTGGGGCTCTCCCCACTGCTCTTCAGTTTCCATCTCCAGATGAAAAATAAATAACCTCTTCAGACGGCCTCCCTCTCCTCTGAGAGAGAAAGAGAGTTTTCCCAAGAGCAGTGTTCACTTTCCATGTAGTTATCTCTCTGTCTCCCCTCTTTAACTCAATCCTTCTTCACACACTGTCACATGTACACTCTGCATATATATTGTAGATGTGGATGACCACAGTATGTTCATGTTGCATAAGGTAATTATATTTAAAATATTAATTCACAACACATAAATGGACATGTACCCACAGTAACTAAAGTGTAGTGTGCATGGCCTGTATAAATCATTTTCAATTACAGAGCAAATGAACACTGTACTATATTTTACATATCCTCACATATACGTTTGTTCTTCAACTCAGCCGACTTAACACTTACTCTGCACGTCATCTTCTGTGTCTATACCCCCCCACCCCCAACTCACCCACCCAAGAACACTGAGCTTCACAATGACTCACATACTGAAGTATTAGCTTATTCATTCTATCGTCGCCCTTTCGAGTGATGTCTGCTTCAAGCCTGTGTTATCAGCCTGTGTCAAGGTATATAGTACAATACTGCTTTTGTACATGGAATAAGTAACATTTACTTATCTCTTCCGCAATGGAGCATTTGCTCCCTGTGCAAGCACGACTGGCAGAGCATAGCAGCTGGTGCTGCCAGGCACTGAAGCTGAAGGCTAGTTCGGCGCAAGATTGTTCGGAAAAGCACTGTAAGGCTGATGGCCTCGTCAAGAGACAGACTCATGGCCGATTGTGCATGACGAGTGCTCCCTGCTATCTGATGTTTTTTTCCCTGCATAAAAAGCTGAATAGAGGGAAGGATGTCTCCCATGTGCACGGCTGGTTTTGATTGTCCATTTTGTACGAGTCAACACAAACTTCATTATACATTCAGCATTGTTATTTTGTATTAATAATTTTGCTATGTTTGCTGGCACAAACAATTCCCGATATAACCTGTGTGAACATTTAAAACAAACATTTTCCTCTTCTGTGAAGGAAGACCCACACTCACAGCCATGATGCAAAAAAAGTATTTTAATGATTAACCAACGTTTCACCATGACTTTCATAGTCGTCACAACAGTTTTGTAACTTGGCTCTAGAAAGACACGCTCTTTCTCTTTTTTCATCTTCCACTGCCTGTGTTAAGCATGATCATGTTCAGCATTATAATCTGGCCTTCATATGAAATAATGTATCCATTAACATGTCAGCATTTCCTTTATCAACTCTACTATCAACTTCAACTCTTGATATCTGTAATGAACGCTCTGCTTAGTGCTGATATCATACTGTAAATCCGCTTAGGATCCCGAGCATTGAGCCCAACAGGGAATGGGGTAGCTACACTCCTGTATGCTCATCACAATGAAATGGGTCCCCATGGATTTTCTGAAAGCTGGGTGATGAATTGTTTCAGTATGTGGAAACAGACATGCATGCATTAAAAGGCTGTTATACCGGCTTGTGGACTGGGTTCTCCCATTTGATACTGATTAAAATTGAAAGGTTTGATTTTCAGGGCAAATTCGTGGTCTTTATTGCAAAAAACATTCCATGTTTTTTATCTACGCTCAAGCATGCATACTTACTGTATGGACAATAGTGTAGACACAAATTAACACATGCGCACACATAAAACAAACACTGAAGTCTCAATTCCTGCAGCGGTCTCTAGAGTATGTAATGCTCATTACACCATGCTAATTGAAAGTATTTTATGAATATAATAAATAATAATAATATAATGTCAAGTTTGTTCTGAGGGTAGTATGACAGTAAAGGCCATGGGGTCATTTCAAGCAAATAGGTTTATCTCCTTGGAATCACATTTAGCAAAATTTATTGCCATATGCCACATAGATTTTGTGATTTCTTATTTTCAAAGTCAGCACATGCACAAAGTAATTGTTGCCATCTGCCAATTAGGATTTAATAGTTACTATGTACAAGTGGAAATATTTTCCTGATAGCACCAGGAAATGCACAATCCCTTAAATGTCCAAAAAATTACTAGACCAATGTTATATATTTGTTGAGTTGTGTACCTACATTATCCCAAATGTTTCAACAGTGTTCAATCCCAAGGAAATCTGTAATTTTATTCAAGGTAACGATGCGTTTCATTTGGTTGCCTGCCAAAGGCATCATCAATTAATGTCAGAGAATTATACTCATTAACAATAATACAGCATTTTTTTTCTGCCACACAGCATACAGTTTTTTTCATTAATTGCATGCCATTTTGCAACACAGCAATCCAGTGGAGACCAAATTTATTTAAAGGATATTTCAATATCGTTCTAGTTTACTACGATATGCTACGAATGTCTCATGCCAGCCACCAAGCCAATGCGTACGGTAACGTTATAACGTGAACAATAACATTCAACACGCTCATAAAGTTATTTTTAGTATGATTGTTTTGTGACCACGGAAAACAGCACTGGGCTACCCTACAACTGAATTAGCCACATAACATCATTTCTCTCCTGTCAGATGGATTTTCACCGGCAGTGGTGCTGAAGACAGTAATTCACGTTATCACACAATACTTCACAACGTCATCAAACTATGTCTTTTGTTATTGTTTTGATGGCGAGAGCCCTAGATCCCTCATTATCCTTCACTCCTAGTGTATGTAGTCCCTGTGTTTCCATTTCTCAGTGCCAGCTCGTCATTGTACCTTATATCAAGCGTTCCAGCACTCTTCCTATATTCTAGTTTTCCTGGTATTTTTTAAATCTGCTTTGTTTTACCTGGACCTCATCTTTTGTCTTTTCCTTGCTGAATAATGTTTGCCTGATCTTCTGACTGACTCCATGTATACTGAACCTTTGCAAGTACAGACCTTTCCGTTATTCCTCCAGTCGTTACAAGTAACAAAAGGTGAGGACAATCAACTTAAATCATCTTCTGGGGACCATGAATAGTAAATGTCACAGCAGTCTAGCAAGTGGTTCTCAAGATATTGGTCATGGTCGACCAACCAACATTACCATCTGTAGGCATCCACTATAACAGAGCAAAAAAATCAAACTAAAGTGATGCTTGTGCTGACACAACAAACTAAATATTTTATGCAGTTTAGTCTGCACACTCTTACTCCCTAAACACTTAATGATCCGGATTTTCAGAGATGGTTTTATAGCATAGTTAGATACAGGAATTTCCTCATAAAACAGCTTAATGTGACTGTACCAAGAAGACGGTTCCTGCATCAAATGGGACACTAATTGAAGCCTGCTATTTAATTCCTGGAGGAAAATCCAAATGTGGAAAATCTGAAGAAAGAACAGAAGGGGAAAATTAGAGAATATCTGTCTAATTTGTCAGTTTGCCATGTTCCTTTGATGGTGCAGCATGCAACCCACTTCAGCTACTGCCCACATCTCTTTCTGGAGACAGACACACCCAGTGACTCACCATGATGTCCATCACACAGGGAAATGAAATTCCCGATAATCCAAAATATTGTCTGTTGCCCTCCTCAATCCTTCTCTTTTTTCCCTCCATCTCTCTCTCTCCTTCTTTGCACACACATCACACTCATTATCCAAAAGATGTCTCTATACCACTACACACTCTTACCTTCTTAATTTGTATTCTCCCTTTCTCCCACTCCAAGGTTTCATTTCTCAGCCTTACCTTATACTTTATTCTTTTCCCTCTCCACTTACCTTACTCCATTTTGCTTATTCTCTATTTTTTGAGTGAGCCTCTTTCCATTTTTTCTCACATTTATTAATTAACAAGAATTCTAAATAGCTTTTTAATCCTAAACAGCACACACACACACAGTTAGCCTCATATTTTACAATCCCAGGTTGCTTTCTCATTGATTTGCTTTGCATATGCTTATTGGTTTAATGTGGTAGGACTCCTGTATCACCCTGTGGTAGAATGGCATTGGTTCTCATGCATTTTTCTTCAGTGGCTTTTGCCAGCCTTTCATATGAGAGTCATTTCGAGGGAGAGATTTCATATTGGTAATTTACTCCCCTCTCTCTATAGGGCTAACCATGCAGTCTGTGTCTTTCATCTTCTCTGCTCTTCCTCAAAGTACTTTTTGCCTGACTTTTCCCTCTGCCTTTTGAGTGTTGGTATTGTGTCGCCATTTGCCTCCCTCTGAATATTTCCCTCTTTGTGTCATCCTTAATGTCTTGTTCTCCACATCAGCATCTTCATGTAGTTCTCTCATCCCTAATGACAGGGTCTTCATGAAAACAGATCACAATGTCTTCAAAGGCTCTAACATTTTTGATGGGGCCAAACCAATTACCTCTCCCATCACGAACAACTGACAGCTGGTGTGTATACTGGTGAAAATCTAAGACTGGAGGGTGACTATGAATCCATTTCAGGCAGATGAGTGGAAGGAGCATTTCCTTGTCAAAAATAATTAATCAAAGAGACAAGACTTGTGACTGGAATGAAATCAAGAGCCAAAGGAATGTTCTATGCACAGTGAAATGCTTCATACATTGTTATATATTGCACTACTTGTCTTCTACATCTACTATCTTATTTCTTTAAGTTTTATTGTTATGCACCAGTACACCACAGCACATTCCATGTACGTGTAAATTTACTTGGCAATAAACTAAATTCTTATTCTGATTCTGATATACATTTTCTCTCCCCCCATTCTTGTTTTTGTTACTCCTTTTTCAAGTCCAATCTGTCAGCCTTTCTTTCTTTCTACAGAAAATATCTCATCTCTCCTCTCCTGCTTGAACTCTCTTTGGACTCCAAAGGCTAATTCAGTCAGGCACTTAATCAGACATATTAATTCCATATCTCCCCTGATTGCACTTATTCCACTCTGCAATGAGTTTGTGTGCAGCATCCCTTTGGTGCAGCAGAGTTTTAAACTGTGTTGCTAACTAAGGTCTGTAAAAGCATTCCTTTAAAGCAAACAACAGCATGGATAATATGCTGGGCACAAGGCTTGTTGCAGCAGTCAGTGTTCTATCATGTTTGCTGTTATCCTTTAGCCCTCCAGCCATTTCAATTCCATTGAACTTGTACGAAGCCATGTTTTGTGTCAGTCATGAAAAGCAGTACATGAGGCCATCCTATTAAAATAAATACAACCCATCTTGCACCAGTTTGCCAATTACAAATAAGAAAATCTGGCAACAATGTCCACTGCTTCTGAATCACTTTGGCTAAACGACACATTATGGCAGCATATTTGTCTGAATTTCAAGAAAGTCTAGTTGTCAGTGGCAGTGATTATTGACAGTTAATTCATTATACAGTGGACAAAACAGCATTCCTGTACAAACACACACACACACAAGCCCACAGAGATAAACATAATATGCCTGAAAAGCCTGTAAGCACTCATATTGTCTACTGTCAAATGGTGTACATAGCTGAGACGTACATTAATTAAATCATATTAAAGTACTGATTTAGCCACATTCAAATTTAATTAAGTCACAGATTATGTAATTGGGAGAATAAGAAAATTGCATTCTTTGTTCCAGATAATTGTATTCCATCTTAATGCCTACTTTAAAGTCTGTTAATTTGTTTTATCTTGTCACCATCGTCTTCCTTAGACTTATATATATTTTATAGAAAACATGACTCTGAATCTCTCTGCCTTTACCAGCTAAATCAGTTGGACTACAAGAAGAAGAACAAGAGTGTATACTTTAACATTACAAATATTTTAAAATTTGACTTCTTTCTTTCCTTTCTATCTATCTATCTAGCTATCTATCTATCTATCCTTCTTTTCCTTACTGTCTGGTCACTTGCCTGGTGAAGACCCTCTACCAGACACAGATGGATTTACCATTAGATAATGACAAATGGCAGGCGCAGCTGAGCTGATTTCAGCACTTACTGTTCCTTTGGGAGCCTGTACTCACCGCACTGCAAACCACACTGACCACCCCCACCCAAGATCTTAATTGAACGAGTGGCTGTGCAGCCAGTTGATTCAGCCTGCCATGCATTTCTGGTCATTTCCAGTGGGTGATGTAGTGTGACCTGCAGGTCAAAATATGCTGCGATCTGGAGCAGAAGGCACTGACATTAGTCTTGATTTGTTGGACTACTACTCTTTCAGATAGGGAGTTCAGGGGGGATAAAGAGAGAAGAAAAAAAAAGAAATTAGAATAGATTTGATCTCCTGCAAACCCCTAAAGATACGACAAGAAGTTTATTGGACTGACTAATGTTGAAGATGTGATGAGATAATACATGGTGCTCTAGTGTCCACTGCATATGGACGTAGAGAGACTATAAAGAAGTGAATCACAGTTTGTTTCCTTGATCCCAACCACCACTAAAGCAGCAGCTGTCTCTGGCAGACCAGACTGTCTGCATGTTTAAGGTTTGAGTATGGTTCTTTCTTTTTAATTAGAAAGAACATACATCTTTCAGACACAGTGTGAAACACTGACTCTAGACATGCTTTGAAAAATGGAATGATGCAGTGTTTTGTCAAATGAGGAAAAGCCAGGGGGTGTTTTGTGTATATGTGTGTGTGTGTGTGGGGTGCAATATTGATGTTGTAACAACAATGATAATGATTACAACGGCAAAGCCCATATCCATCATCGCTATCTGTGGGCATAATTTTTCATTCTTAGAGATGTTCCAGCCACAGAGCACTGGATAGTTCTCCCTCAACTAACTGAGCTGCACTTCATGTTGTTTTACAATATGTACCACTTGCATTACCAGGTCCTCTTGTAAATACTTTACCTGTACGGCTTTTGAACCATTTTGTCCTATTTATTACTGTCATTGTGCCCTTTAAAAGTCCATGTGTACCATAGTAACAGAACTTAAAGCTGTAGACTGGAGACTTGAGACTTGGACTGAAGGTAATGGACATGTCTGGTGATATTCTATAGTTTCCTTAATGTCAACAAATCTCACAAAAAGACAATAAGCAATGCCATAGACCTCCACTGTTGGCAGCCACACATTCTATCATTTAGATGAACATGGCCACTGTAGTTTATTTTGAGTCAATCCAACATACACAGGGATGACAGTGGTATAGGACCTTTGTTGTCATGGTAACAACAATAAACATGTGGTTTACACTGCAAAACAGTTGCAGTTTGCTTAGTTAGGTTTAGGAAAAGATCATGGTTTGGGTTAAACCAAAAAGTACTTGCTTGGGGAGTAGTCCAAAATAAGTACGTTAGTTACGTAAATTAAGGTATATACATACATTACACAGTGAGCATACATTAAGTAACGTAACTTAGAATCAGGTAACAGTGACTTTTGGTTTCACAGGGAAAACGAACAGTTGACTCCTGGATGAAAGTCCTGTGTTTGACCCATCCATCCATACAGACTCCATTCTTTATATGGATTTTGTTGATCATTTATTGGCTCGTAATAAGCTGCCTGCTCACATGACCTATGAGGCCATGTTTTACATGTTTTAAAACATATATACATCCTCAATTATTGTATAGTGCCTGTTAATAAGACTGCATTAACAAATCAAGACCTGTAGCTTGATTTAGTTTGCCCTCTAGGACTTCAGACTTCAGACTGACATAAATTGTCTCAGATTTGTACTAAAAGCCTTTTGTAAAAACAGCTATCGCAAAAACTTCCATTCCACTTCAAGTTGCTAATTCATAAGAAACTGTACTTAATTTCAAGCATATTCTATTTAATTCCCCTTCTGTTTTGTCATCGGAAGCATATTATATAGCATAAAATATGTTTGCAGTGTTTAACGGCCATTAACCGCTGGTCATCTGGATGTAATGCAACTGTAATGTGATAGCAATACCGGCAATGCTGCGTAAATGAAACAGAGACGGTAAAACCCTTATCTTAAAACAAAGGTTGGGGTCATGAAAGGCCCACACAATAATGTTCCAGTGGATCAAACACAGACTTATTTGCACTCACAGTTCCTGCACCGCACTAATGGATGGCGGGTGAGATGGAGAGCTTTATCTCCGTTTGCTTTTGTCCCCCATAATTTATTCAGCAGGGTCCGTCCTCTATGTTGTGTGTACGTGTATATGTGGGTTTAGGCTATGCATGTGTGTGTGTGTGGGTGTGTGTTCATGAAGCTTTATGGCTCTGACTGTTCCCTTCTCCCTGGGGAATGAGCTCTTCCAACTTACAGTACAGTATCATACTGTAAAACGCATCTTGTTAGATAGAGGTTCTCAAAGGCACTAAAATATCAGCATCAGCAGAGAGTGCTGAGGAAGTGGTTGAAAGGAAAACTAACAAGATGACTCAATAATTATTTAGAAACAGCAAAGAGAATTTTGAATTAGATGTACTCTATCCTGAGGGTTTAAAAAAATTGCATTTTTGGTAGTTGAGTAGATACATCATAATCTTTCCAAAACAGTGCATTATTCATGGGCTGTATCACATGGAGCCCATGAAACGGAGTGGCCACAAACTGTATCACTGTAAATCGGTTATCTGTTTTAAGTATTCTTACAGTTTGCCTCTTGCTTTTTCAGGGACAGCTTTACGGTGGATTGGAAGTTAACATGAGGATGACCAGAATCCCTCGGAACTGTGATTGAATTGGCAGGTAAGAACTGAATTAGACAGAACCAGAAACTTAACCTTGATCATCAGGGTATACGCAGAGTCGATCTAATGCTTTCAGAGAAAAAGAAATAGCCAAAAGAAGAAAAAGAGACACTTTTTGTGCTTGTTTGAAATGTGATCAATCTAAACCCTAGTTATGTGACATGAGGTAAAAATAACTCAATATTATACTTTTGAACCCATCTATAATCAGCCATTTTAGAAAGAGCTGCACAGAAAGAAAGTAACTGTTTCAATGTGGGTACACCTGGCTTATTTCACTCCTTGTATTCCCTGATATTTTACCTTTTCAGTCAAAATAAATCATCATTATTATCTCAGCAAACTACTGCTGGTACACTTCTTAAAGTGTGGGTATACAGCCAAAGGTGTCTAATTCTGGTGGATTGGAAACTATAAATGTTGCTGTTGCCTCCCAAATTCTTTTTTGAAATCACAGAAGTTTAGGGATGTTGTTAAGAGTAATGAGCTATGGTGAAAGCCTTTTCGTTCTTTTAGGAATACCTTGCAAGTCTATATTATAAGAAATAATCGTTTAATCATATCCATGTTTTGGTCTGTTGAGGGTGTTTAGCCGCTTAGGGAATAATCATTCTGGAAAATGGGGACATTATGAGGGAACAATATTTGCACCATAAGGTACTGTGGGTCCTTTAAAAATAGCTTCACTTTCTTTGGTTGTTTTCTATCATGCAGAGCAATCATTGAACATAATGACTCCCACAAGATGCCTGAACATACCATTACACATTCAACACATTCCAACCTTTTGTTTTTCCCGAATATAAATCCATAAATCAACTATGTATCAACAACTATCAGACTATTTTAGACTTTGTATATTTTCCATTAGCCTTGAATACAAGCTTATTCAGAATGACAAGGCTGCTGTAGTATCCAAGGCCAGAATATTAGTATTGTATATTGTAGTATTGTGTATAGTAACTTTGTGAGGAATAGATTAAATTTGTTGAAGAGTCTGTGTCACAGTTGCGTTTATTAATTGGTGATGCAATAGCGTTGCATTTTTAGCTATAAGTTCTGTTACTGTTTGTAGCAGATGCATGCAGTGCAGAGTCGTGCATACAGCCCATACACCTCGAGCTATAGTTTTGGCAATGCTGATGGCATAGAAAATAAGACACGTATTTCACAAAAATACACAAAACTATTTCAAAACAAGCAACTGATTGTTGCTGGTTATTTCTGCTTACGCCAAATGAATATTAGCTCTGTTACTGAAGGATTACAATTTTAGAAATAATTTGATTGATAGACACGGACATGGAGAGATGCATCGGCCTTATAGGCTTTACCCAATCATAGCACGGCACTAAATAAGAAACGACATGTGGCTACTTTGATGCATGAGTAATTCTGTGGAGAAAATGGAAATAAAGTATGATATAAAGTTACCGAAGTGGAAATAAAGGGAGGGACTTTATGACTCTCAGCAGTGTTTCTATGCTGGTGCCTCTGCGCACACTGTTGGAAGTCTATTTTCACAAGACATTTCACCTTTGTGTCAGACTCTTTTCTTTTTTCTTTTTTTTTTTTTTTTTTAAAGAGGGCTGTGGACTGCACACAGAAATACGCCTCTGGTGTGAACAACCCTGCTGCAATTCATGCATGTAACTTCCACTACATGTCTGCTCTACTTTTAGTGTAAACTACTGTTGCACTGTCAGGGAGCTTTTATTTGCAACCACTGTTCCTCTAGGCTCATGATGCTGTTTGTCTGTGTTGGCCATATGTTGTCATAATTTTTGCATCTATTATCCCTGCCACAGTAAATCACTCTGGAGTTTGTATGGCCAATACAGCAGCAAATCAGGCACTGACTATCTGGCCTCTTTGAAATTCTTTTAGTTCCCTCGTGTTGCTTTGGAAACTGACATATAAAAGTGGATATTGTCAGACCTCTTTAAAGCTAAATAGCATTCAACGTATTTGAAATGACTCGCATGAATAGTTGCTTTTGTGATTCGCTTAGTTCAAAGCTCCTTTTCATGTGGTGTTTCTCTTATTTTATCCACCCTTTATATCCATCCCAGTGGGGCAGGAGATTGGGTTTCTTTATGGAAAATATATTGAATTTGTGAAAGGGAATCAATTCATATATTTTTATTTTTGTTATAATGTAACCATGTCCTTTGACAACGAGTTTTTAAAAAACAGCTGGTGATTTACATGTTCCTGTGTGTGTTTACTCACATGTGGTTATGTGTTATTGAATGAAAAAACATCATAATTAATTTAACTTTATGACTCATAGCTTTATCACAGGACTGTCACAACTGTACATTTACGATACGCCTCCTCACAGAGGCTCTATGTGTTTTCTGACAGCTTCTTTGCTGCTTTTTCTTTAATCTTGGCATCAATTAATTAAAAACAATCAGATTGATTAAAAAAATAATACAAAGATAGTCTTAGATGGTTTTGTAATTTAATATCCCATATTTCTTTACAGATAAGAAAGTGATAATGTTGTTAGGCAAAATAAGCATCACTCTCCCTTTTCTCCATTACATCTGTGAATTTGTCTTTGAAATGTCTCTCCAAAATGGGATATAGTGTGTGTGTATGAATATTGTTAAAGTAAAGGGCAAAAAGTTAAAAAAAGGGGAACAGGTGTCTAATATGAAACAGTGAGGACACAGACCTTTCATTAATAAACTATAGGGATAATCACAATTGTATTTTCTGTGGCAAAATATGTGAAAATATAAAATTAATTTAATACAATTATAGGTGGTAAAAAAAAGAGGTCATTAAAATATACAAAAGTATGACTGGATTTCCTTTTTTTTTTCCTGTTCCTCTCTTATGGTGTTATTCTTTCTAAATTCTAATTAGGCACATAATCTATTTAAGCCGCATTTCCACCGCAGGAACTTTCCCCAGGGACTAGGAACCTTTGGAGGAACTCAGTAGATTTCCACCGCAGGGACCAGGGTCTAAATTAAGTTCCGGGGACATTATTGTACCCCCAAAAAGTGCTTGTTTGGGGAGCAGTACTTTCCAAAAGTACAGTAACTTTTGGGGTGGGGATTGAACATTTGTGATTGGTCGAGTACTCGCAGCATTTTATTGCAGCCACCATTTTAAAAAATCTGCAATTTTCCTTCTTCTATGTTAAACTTCCCACTTGTGGGTTAAAGGTTACTTAAGACAGTGCTTCACAGGTCAGGTCGAGGCCGAGTTGGCTCTGGCCTCTGGTAGACCAAGGTCAGCTAGAAATCTTTTGTTTTCGGTTTAGACCCAACAGGCTGGTGCCTGGTTGTAAACGCAGGGTAAGAGACAGTGTATAGAGGCTATGCTGTTGCTAGGACAGCATAGGTAGACATATTTCCTTATTTAGATCCCATATCCAATATAATCCTCACACATGCCAGGCTGAGTTAGAAGTAACCCTATTTGGATATAGCAAAACTTAGAGCAGGTCTTGGAAAGGTTAAATAATGTGTTTCAGGACATCATGTTCAGAACTGGGTAGCAATGCGCTGTGATTCACACGTGGTGTTTCCCCTTTTCTCCTTGATCGAGGTTCAGTAAATATTCCTGCTTAAGACATCTGGGTCCCCTGAAACTTCTCTGTCTCAAGTGAACCTTCAATAAGATTTCCTTCACAAAACCAATTGTTTTTTTTTAATTCATTGTGCTCCAACACATCAACATGGAGTTACAGAAGAAAAGCAAATGGGAGATGGACCGACTACATAGTCACACGCAAAAATGACGTGTAAAAACAGCCGTCACTTTTTTACACATAGACTAATTTGCCTAATCTTCGCAGGTCTCAAGGCAGTGGTGGAAACGCATACAACAACAGGCTTGAGGAACCTTTTAGTTCCTTGAAAAGTAGTTCCTGGGACTAAAAGTTTTTGGTACTTTGTTGTCATTTTTACTGACACACACAGAGATTCACACACACATCAGAGAACTCCTAAAATGCAAATACCACATTTTTAGGTATTTCATATCTTACTTAAATAATTAAAACAAAATATATTGTATACTACTTTCCCCTTCAAACATCCATTTATATTCAGGTAAAACAAGATGAATGATGAAGGTGTTGGATATCACCCCTATTTGATGTAAAGAATTCTTTATTGTTGTTTTTAAACCACCAGGGGTCCCCCCACTCTCATTGTCACCATTATAACAATGTTCGTTGGTACCACACTTTTTGCTTTTCTTACTATCAATTACCGAACCTTCTGTTAGCAGATCCTGTGTAGAGCTGACCTTCAGTCCAACTTATTCACAGGTGAACTGACACATCAATCAAGGAGACATTTTAAGTGTGTGTCCTTGAACATGTCAACACTGCACAGATGTTAAAATCAGTCATATGTTCAGAGAAGGAGAACAGAGGTGTGGTGTGTGTCCAGACATCCAGTCCTGCTCTTTTAACTCATTGACACATTGCAGTGGTATAATTCTGCTCTATGTCTTACCGTAAAACCACAACAGTTATTGATTTTGTTAGTCAGTCATTAGGCTCCTGCTGGATTGCATCAGTCCAAAAGGATTATAGGTGAACAAGAATTTAACTCGAATCCTGTTTAATTAATTCACACATTTAATCTTAACTGACTCTTAAGTTTATTATATTTTCTGACACTGTGGCGTCCAGTTTTGCCTCTGGTTTGTGGATATCCTCAGTGTGCTTGCTATTTCCTTCTTATCGCATGTTCTCTCAAGCCCAGACTCAATCACAGTGAGAATGTGCTGCCTTGATGTCTGGGTTCACAGCCTCAGAACGACCTCTGCATGGCTCGGCCAGACTCAAAGTGATGCATGCTAACCCTGACCTCGACACCGGAGTGACAGCAGTATTACGGACAGACTCCTTCATTCTACATCCTTGAAGAGTAGTTAGCGGCCATTTTCTGCCCACAGCCTCTCTGAAATGTTCACAGGGTGAAGAATGACTTTATCAATACCTCTTGTCACCCACAAGCCCCCACCGCCAACACACCGCTCACTGTGAAACAAAGAGGGCTGTCACATATACAGCTTGTGAAAAATGTGCACATGCTAAAAGCACACACCACAGACACACTCTCACATAGATGCATACCGTCTGTTGAAAATCTGTGCACTTGGTACAAATGCTTTTTTTTTTCTTTTTCTGGAATAATAGAGGAATCACAGCATTGTGCAGGAATGAAAAGAGAAGTTTAAAATCAAAATTATTATTTTAATTAGAAATCATAGCAAACAACATGGTCATTTCTAATGTATTCTTGTGTGTTTTAAATTTGTGTTTGTGAGTGTGTGTACCAGCTCAGCTCATGGAAATGCACGTCTATGTTTTCAAGGCCATCAGCCATAAACAAGCTCCTGGTCGGGCACTTCTGTCCGAAGAGGCCAATTGAAATTACTGCGACTCATTTATCAGGAAAATGCGTCTCTCCGGGGGTCATCCTCTGACTGAGGGGGAGGCCAATTGCTCTGTCTCTGTGTGTAACTGGCCCTGCACCTGAATAGCAAACGTGACGCCCTGCAGTAATGCTACACCGTCGTCATCTTGCTCTGGTGACACACCGCTCTCTCTAGCAGATACCGGAACGTTGACTCACAAGTAAAGCATCATCACCAACAATGGCCTTGTTCAAATTTAGAGAAAGATGCGTCATTGTAAACAGTAAGATACTATTTGTGTCCATAAAGAAGAACAGAGGGACTTTGTGGAGACAAAAGCTGACAGGTAACCCATTACTTATGTGGTGACAAAGAGTTGTTACTCCCAACCTAAACTTAACTCAGACACGAGAAAAATTGCAAATAACAATGCAAATGATAAAACCCTTTCAGTTCAGTTTCAGTTTTCAGTGTTTCTGTGAATTGCATGTAGTAGTTTAGGTTGAGAAGTCAAGTCAAGTCAAATTTTATTTATAAAGACCAAAATCACAAATCACAAATCACAATTTGCATTTGGGGGCTTTACAATCTGTAAGTGGAAAGTGGAAAGGATAATTATAACAGGTGTGAGGCCTAAACTAATTGAAGAGTAAGCACTAATTGAAAGTTAAGGTGAGGAAATTAATTTTAAGTTTGGATTTAAAGGCCTCAACAGATTGTTTGATGTCAGCAGGGAGTTTATTCCAGAGGAAAGGAGCACGATAGGAAAAAGCCCCGCAGCCAGTGGACTTCTTTTTAACTCTGGGGACAGACAGGCCCCTTGGATCCTGAGAGCTTGGTGCAGGAGATGGAATCAGACAGCTATGAAGGGGCGAGCTCATTTACAATTTTGTAAGTCATCAGAAGCACCTTAAAGTCTGAGCCAGTGAAGTAAAGCTTAAATTGGCATAACATGATCAAATCATCTGGTTTTACTTAAAATTCTAGCTGCAAAGGCAAAATACTCAAAAAAATTATCTTGAAAAGTATGCCTTCTTCATGTAAGCAATGTTGTAACGTGCTGATTAAACTGCTTCTGAAGACTGTTTCTGAATAACAGTTCATATGCTTTTACTGTAAGAAGGAAACTGTGAGGTGATAGTGTTAAATATGTGTAGCAAGTTAAATCATTTACAGGCAGGCTAGCTGAGACAGAACGCTTACTTCTGGCTGACGTTACAACAGCTCATTAAATGTATTTGCGTGTTCCTCTTCAAATGCCTTTTTTTCTCCTTTTTTTCCCCCCCTTCATTATATGTTTCCAATTAGTCTCCGAGTAGACTGTATGTTGATGTTAATGGGCTGGCAAAAACCTTTTCTTCTTCTTCCATGGTGGCAGAAAACTCAAAGTGTGAGCAAATAACCAGAAACTCAGCAACTGAAGCACAGAACCTCAAAGGCACATTTACATATACAAAATGTATGGACTGGATTTATGTTTTAGAAGGGTTAATTAGTTTATAAAGAAACAGGAAAACATTCACACACATATGGGATTACAATCATTAATGTTAGATTTTTAGATAATTTGATAAGTACCAGTATGATTGTAATCAACCAACCTACCCTAAAAAAGTAAATTTCTAATACATTTTAATGCAAGGACTGCTGGTTAAATCACTGTTTGTTAGATTAATCAAATTCATTTCACCATCTTGTTATGGATGAGACAGACAAGCTGTGAGTGGAAGGATCTCAGGCTGTGGGCAGGGGAGCAGCTGTCAGTTTGTCTCACTTGGCTAGTTAACACCAATTCAAAGTATTCGGCTTGTGTGTTACACTTGGGTGGTTAAAACAAAAGACACTAAAAAAGAGCTACAGCATGACCATCTTCATCTTTTTTTTTTCCCCCTCAACATTCACGAACACTTTACTTTATGTCGGCTTCAAATCAGCGCATTCATGTGTATCTTGGGGTGTGGAAAAGAAGAGTTACAGTGTTTATACACAACCACACATGATGGGGTTTGAGAGTGTCCCTACATACAGCATTGAGTATTGTACTTACAAGGATATACAACTGTGCAATGTAGAAATAAACAGAATAGATACACCTGTGACGGATGTATGTGATGGACTAGAATCATAATCTGTTACATTTTACAGTAAATCCAATGTTGGCACTTCCAGTTATACGGTTAATTATGTTAGCTAACAAAAATTGATGTAACAGTATGTTGTTACAACACTGTTAAAACTGGACAGGTCTATACTAAGTATGTCCATTGATTGAACTGTGAATCTCCACTGAGAATCAGTTAATAGGATGATACAAACTAAAAGAAACAAGAGGACAACTAATTCAAATTCCCAGATAATACATAAAAAGATCAGTTAAACACTGGTCAAACAGCTTGAGCATGCAGGAAACAATATTCATGAATGGCTAAATAAAAGGTTCATATACTGCTGTTTTTATTTTAAACTGTAACAGCTGGCTATTTATCATATTTGCATAGTATCAGAAAATGAACTTTGTAGATACAGTACACAAGCTATACTATACTTTACTATTTTAAAACAAAGAGACATGGGTGGACAAGCATTTGTTATCTGTGACTCTCACACAGTGTAATGCCAGTATATAACATTGTAGAGTAACTTTATGCAGTGACTTGTTGGAAACCACACTCAAAGCTGAGCAGAGTAACAGATGCAATAATCTGGATAATTAGTGCATACTCATTGATCATCTGCAGATAATAAACAGCTTGCTAAGCAAGTTTTCCGATGTGTTTATGCATGTAGGTGGTTGGTGCTATGTAAATGAGATCAAAAGGTTATCTGCAGATGAAGAACTTAATTAATTATTAATAGCTTGTGTGTATGTGAAAAAAGCTTAACATATGCTTTTAGTGAGAAAGACTCGTGTTAGCCCCACATTTATGTTGCTTTCTGCAGTGCATTAATTACTGAAATCTACCTAAATAAATTATTATTTGAAATACATTATGCAAATACAGCTGGTCAGGCTTTAAGATAACTTATGATGAAGTATTATAGAGACAAATAAATAAATGACAAACCAAAAACAAAAGAGATGGATTGTTATAAATATAAACTAATAAATAAAAAATAAGTACAAGTCTCTTTTATTAACATTGAAGAAGTAATATTTACCATTTTAGCTGTTGTAAATGAAAACAACCAATCAGTGTCATTTATGATGAAAATGCTGAGAAAATGTACTATCCAGAAGACAGAAAAATAAACTGATAAAGATATATTTAATTAATTAAAAAGATTAATTAAAAACTATAGATGCAAAGCAGTTGAGTCATACTGAGTCAGCTTCATAATTTTAAAACAACTGTCTCAGCTGATACAGCAGTCCTTGACACTGGCTCAAGGGGAGGATGTTGTCCTGTCATTACCGCTGTGAAATCCTATACTGGTAAAGATAAATAGTGACAAAACACTGCATGCAAAATATGACTACATGGCAAAAATATGATAACTACAATACAGAGGCCTACCATCATCCAATCTGATCAATGCACTGGTCATGGTGTTTTCTGCATGTTTATGCTGCAAGGCTGGAGCAAAGGAAGAGAGGGGAAGGCTTTTGATGCATGTGGTGGGTATCCCTCCCACACTGGAATCCATAAAGGACTCTGGTTTATATTTGGAGCTGTTGCAAGATTGCTGGCATTATCAAGAAGTGACCTGATTTGATTTATATCTCATTCATTTCTCTCTCTCTCTCTCTCTCTCTCTCTCTCTCTCTCTCTAGCATACATGCCAACCTTCCTCTGTCATACACGTCTCTCTCACTCTACACTTTTTCATCATCCATCCCCCTCCATGCCATGCAGTGTGAAAGCTGTCAGTCACTCTTCACTAAAAAGTTCACAATCAGCAGGCACTCAAGCATTAACTGCGTGAAGAAAAGCCTCAGGCGAGTCCCATCTTACTTTCCTAACCTTTAAAATGAAGCCATGAATGTGTTCGTAAAGACTGACTACGGGAAATGTCCTGAAAATCACTCAGTGTCTTTTGCCAAGTAATGGCGTCACCAGACCTATTTTAGGGGGCTTTAGCCCCACTAAAATTTCCTGTAGCCCTGCTAAATAATTCATTCTGCCTTTTCTGGCTGATTTATAATGCAAAAATACGATACAGACTCCAGAATTACTTTACTCATGAAAAGTACCCAGTTGAAACTGCTGTACAGCGCAATGAAACTGGTGAAACCAGCTACAGAATTTTAGCTGTGCACTCAATAATGAAACATGGGACTTTACAAGCTAAATGTCTCATCCATTTGAAGTACATTTAAAATATAAATAGAGTAGAGACACACATGACCAGCTGAATAGATGTCCACCACAGGCTCAGTGCTTTAGGTGATTAAATCACAGGTCATCTGTTTCTGTTGTAGGTTGTTAAATGCAGCTGGTGTGAAGAATGGAAACTGTGGTCATCCTACTGAGTCTGTACATACTCTGGATAAAAAGGAGAGCTGAGCAATATCAGAAAGACAGCCACTGTATTTACGCAGTATGAGTGTTGATAAATTGTGTCATGCAAAAATATGAGTCTCCTGTTTTTATGGTTGTCAAAGTTGATTTCCATTGATAACCTTTAAGTGGTCTGATGGCAGATCCTCAGGGAGGGTTTATGAGAAAAAGAAGCAACAATGTGGTACATCCTAATCTAAAGAGCAGTGTAGCACATGTGATTCTATACAGGCACATTTGTAAGTGCCCTCTGTACAGTAGTTTATTCATACCAGGCTACACTGTTACTGCATTCTAAAAATGCACTATGTTGCCAACAGAGACAAAGATTTGTGATTGTACATTATAAGCTTCAGTAGCTATTGTTTGGAACCTTATAATACGCATCAAACAGTTGACCTATCCATACTCACTTTTTTTCACTTAAATGAGCTGCTGCTGGTATACCATTACTATATAATTTACCTAAATAAAAGTTTACATTCTCTATCATAAGTGAGTTTATAGTTAAACGACTTTTCAAAACTATGAGTCTATGTGTCTGCATGCACATGCTCATATTTACCTATATAAATTATTTCATACAAACAGTACATGCTATTTCTATTGATTTCTATACTGATGACACCCAGTTATACCTGCCTGTCAAATCCAAAACATACTGATGTTCTCAGGCAACAATTTGCTAGTGTTCAAGTCCTGGGATATCTAACATACACAATATGGCATCTTTTCATGTGACATGTAAGATGCTGTGCTTTGTTGTCATCTATGCTGCTAAAAAGCTGTTTGTAGTCATGTACAGAGTTTCCTTGTATGGTTGGCTGCAGTGTGAAATGTTTCCATTTCATAAACCAGAAATTAATTCGGAAATGTTGCAGATCTTGCTTTTCAATTGTCTGCAGTCCTGCTAATCTGGGTCATGCTTTAGTACTCTCTACCAGACAAAGAGACAGCTGGCAGTTCATAATCTGTTAGGACGAAAAGTTTAAAAATGCTTTCTTTTCTTAATCTCATTTTCCTTATCTCTTTTTATCTAATTCCTTCACTGCACATGTAAATCCAATTTTTCTGCCTTCATTGTCAGTGTGAAGACGTATTGTTTTGCTCTGCTGCCATAATTTGGATTCTGTTCTGCTGATTCATTGTTTATCTCTTCTCAAGGTTTGATCTGTTGAAGAGGATGAGTAAATAGTGGAATAAGATAGAGGGATTTCTTATCCAAGGGGTAATTATTCACAAATCCAAGCTGGGCAGCTGATTTTCTAGTTGGTCATATTATGGAAAGGTTTTCAACTTGAAAATAATTGTACTCATTTGAATAATAATTGTGCACCTGGGAATTCCTTGTTTTATTGTTAAAACTTGGTTCTGACTGGGTCAATTGAACATGCAAGCAGAAAACCTTATATTGTACTCTGGATTGTAGTAGTCTGTTGTTTTAGTTCCTGACAAATTAGAAGTCGCCATTATACAATGTGATTTTCAGCCTGGTGTGTGATCCCTGTCACATTTGAAAACACATTCTTGCTCCACCCTCAGGCTTTGGCTGCTTAGAATTTGAATTTTGTAATTGAAGAATTAATGGAGTCAGTAATCAAGCAATTAATCAGTAGTTACAGTAATAGCTTGCTCGTTCTTAAGTGAAGAGCTTTTTGTTGCAGATTAGGCTGTGTGTTGAACCTACTGTATAGAAGCAGAGAATACTGTAATCCAACAACAGCATTTATGTAGCTGATTTATTCTATTCTGTTCAGAAATCAGCTGTCATGCTAATGCTGTTACATTGCAACAGTAGTTTGACGCGCAAAAGCTCTGCTTTAATCATTTATTTGTGTGTGCATGTGTGAGCATATTGTAATAATTCACCTTTAAGATGTATAATATTCAAGCATGTCTTCAATTGCAGTATTTGCCAGATCAGTGCAGAAAAAATGAGTATTCTGGTCTATTTCCAGCAACCCTTATAGTTTTAAAATATCCTACAGTGTTTTCTAATTGTATCCTTTGGTTAAGTTGTGTTTTCTAAACTCACAGTGTCAATGACAGTTGACTTATTGACAATAAATAACAATGTTTATTTTTGATTAAGTTATGTAAATTTGACAGCTGATTCACTTTATTCACCAACACATTCCAAGAGAACCTGTCTGTAGGGCTTATTACATTGTTTATAGATTGAAACTTTCTTGTTTGACAGAGTTTTCTTCATGACACATTTTGAGATTTACTGTATCTTTTTGTAACAACAAACAGCAGTGTTTACACTGTCATTACACTGCAGGTTGTAACTCTAGCACTTTCGGTGTGAAGTTCACATTTTTTTCTTGGTGTTCACATTGATTTTCTGCAGGTGCTCCAGTTTCCTCCCACATTCAAAAACATTGAGGTCAGGTAGATTAGAGACTCTATAAATGTTTCTCTTTATCGGTGTTAAGTCTGTGCTTCACTTCCGGCTTGCAAGTGTTTCCCTGTCTTTCACTTAGAGAAGTGAAAAAAACATCTTTCAGTGACAGTGATGAAAAATAATATGTAAAGATGAATTTTGACAACTATGATAAGAAAAACGAATTTCAATGCACTACTCAAATAGTGATGATGTTGTTATGCCCATCTCAGCATTTGCATGTGACAATATACGACATATAGTGTATATAAATACATATACATACATATATATATATCCATATATATATATATATATATATATATATATATGTAATGAGCCTGCTAGTAGTGTAACAAGCTATTTCATAATTGATCTGTATTTCCACAGGAGGCCTAGATTTTGATATTTAATACTTGAACCCCTCTATAAATTTGTTCTGGAAATTCTTATTCAGCTTTCCCTATTTGACTCACAGCCATAAGAGGCATCTGCTAGGATTTTAATTCAATCAGAAGCCTGTTTTTAATAATTTAGATATACTATGTGTATGGTTGGAGTGATTTATAATTTATATAGATTATTATATCAGGGTCATCATATGTATAGTATGTATTCAAGTCACTTTTAAAACTTACAATTGAAACACTTTATGCGTTTTGAATTTTTAGGTTTTTGCTTTTCAGGTGACAGTTTGTATTTATAACTTTACTGTACTTCCACAAGTTAACCATTATTCACTGTTCAACCATGAAAAACATGAACAACTGGTATTATGAAGTAGAAAACAGGAAGATGACTTACACTGAATCAATTAAATAAACATCTGTCATTTAGTCACCCTCCATAGCTGCCATGGCATCATCTCTCTAGCACACAGTAAATCTTAATCAAAGAATACATTGTTGGTATTTCCACAGTTTCCTCTGGCATGATACACAAAGAGTTACACAAACAAATTCCCCGGTCCCATTTTGGCTTGCTTGTTTGACATTCAAGTCACATACATGCCTTTGAGGAACTGTGAGTTGTAATCAGACGTTTCCAGATATCTCGACTCGATTGAAGGACTGGTGGGTGGTGAGTTTCCTTATTATTTATGTCTCCCCAGTCTCAAATATAAATCACAACACAGCAGTCATAGCTGCTTTTCTTCCCTCCCTTCCTCTTCCTGCAGAGATACAGCACAGTAGTCGGCGGCTTCATTGTGATTTTATTTTATGTGACTAAGATTGAGAGTGCAAGGAGGACAGTGCACCCAAAAACCGAAATGGATAAGGCACTCCATCAAGTTTGCAAGTTTGTGCATTTGGGTGTATGTATGTGTGATTATTAGTGGATGCAACAAGTACAGAAACCTAAAGAATGTCTTTCAGATTGAACCTTTTTAAATATGTTTTCTATTTTTCTTTTTTTTTAACTTTGCCACTGTTTTCAGTGGTAATAATTACACGAGACATATGATAATCTCAAACACGCATTGTACTTGGGCATTGAATTATCTAATGCATTTCTTCTCTCTTCTGTCTTTCATGTCATTCTAGTGAGCCCAAATCCTCTTTCCAAAGAGTGGAAGACCAGTCAATGAATTATGAATGTTAAACAAGATGACCTCCTCTCAGCAGCAGCAGATGATGCGAGGTCCTAGGTGGAACCGGGCCTTGTCCGACCCTTTGTTTGTGCTGCTTCTGGCCCTCCAGCTGCTGGTGGTGGCAGGGCTGGTACGTGCTCAGACGTGCCCCTCTGTCTGCTCCTGTAGTAACCAGTTCAGCAAAGTCATCTGCACCCGGCGAGGCCTGCGGGATGTCCCTGATGGCATCTCTACCAACACACGCTACCTGAATCTGCAAGAAAATCTCATTCAGGTCATAAAGGTGGACAGCTTCAAACACCTGAGACATCTGGAGATCCTGCAGCTGAGCAAAAACCACATACGCAAAATTGAGCTGGGGGCCTTCAATGGACTGGCCAGCCTCAATACCTTGGAGCTTTTTGATAACCGCCTCACAACAATCCCAAACGGGGCATTTGAGTACCTGTCCAAACTAAAGGAGCTTTGGTTGAGGAATAACCCCATAGAGAGTATTCCCTCCTATGCTTTCAACAGAGTGCCCTCATTACGGCGGCTGGACCTTGGGGAGCTCAAACGGCTCTCCTACATATCTGAGGGGGCATTTGAAGGGCTGAGCAATCTGCGCTACTTAAATCTAGGAATGTGCAATCTGAAGGAAATTCCCAATCTTATTCCCCTGGTGAAGCTGGATGAATTGGAGATGTCGGGGAACCAGCTATCTGTCGTCCGACCTGGCTCTTTTAAAGGGCTCATCCACTTGCAAAAGCTATGGATGATGCACGCCCAGATCCAGACCATAGAAAGGAACTCTTTTGATGACCTGCAGTCACTAGTGGAGCTCAATCTAGCCCATAACAACCTTACCCTCTTGCCCCATGATCTCTTTACTCCTTTACATCACCTGGAGAGAGTGCACTTGCACCACAACCCGTGGAATTGTAACTGTGACATCCTCTGGCTAAGCTGGTGGCTTAAGGAGATGGTACCAGCAAACACCAGCTGCTGTGCCCGCTGCAGCTCACCAACCCACCATAAGGGACGATACATTGGCGAGCTGGACCAGAACTACTTTCACTGTTATGCTCCTGTTATTGTGGAGCCTCCCACAGACCTAAACGTGACAGAGGGAAGTGCTGCAGAGTTGAAATGCAGAGCAAGCTCCTTGACTTCGGTAAGCTGGATTACACCCAACGGTTCCATCATGACACACGGTGCGTACAAGGTCAGAATCTCTGTGCTGAATGACGGCACTCTGAACTTCACCAATGTTACCATGCAGGACACAGGCACATATACATGTATGGTCAGTAATTCTGCAGGTAACACAACAGCATCTGCCACCCTCAACGTGTCCTCTACAGAGAACAGCAGCTTCAGCTACTTCACCACAGTGACAGTGGAGACCATAGAAACGCCACATAATGAAGGTTTCACCACTACTGTGCAACAGAAGGTGGGCCCCACATCCTCTGCTGGTGCATGGGAGTCTGTTTCACCCACCTCTACAACAACCACCACGGCCCGGACGCCACTCTCCACCCGTGCCACAGAGAAGACTTACACAATCCCCGTCACGGAGCTGGGTGGGGAGGGCTCACTGAACGGCTTGGATGAGGTAATGAAGACGACCAAGATCATCATCGGCTGCTTTGTTGCAATCACACTCATGGCAGCTGTCATGCTGATCATCTTTTACAAGATGCGCAAACAGCACCACCAGCAGAACCACCATGCACCCACTCGCACCATTGAGATCATTAATGTGGACGAAGACTGTGTAACAGGAGGCCCGGGCATGGAGGGCCACCTGACTCTGCCTCCTCTTGAGCATGAGCACCTCAACCACTATAACACCTATAAGACTGCATACAACCATGCCTCCACTATTAACTCCATACACAGCTCAGCGCACGAACCTTTGTTAATTCGGGCCAGCTCAAAAGACAATGTACAAGAGACCCAAATCTAATACTTTTTTCAAAATGAGACATTATAAAACTGATGGAATTACATAAAGATATTACTGACAGGACATTACTGACATTTGGATGTGAGGACTGTGGCTCAAACATGGAGGAAGAGACTCGAGTGTTTGGCAAATCAGTGGCTGGTGATGTTTATTCAATGACTTTGGGAATTAGGGTATGTCTACTGTTTCAAAAAGTGTCTTTACAAAACAGAAGTTATTTATTTAAGAAAAAAGTATTGTGGTTAAATCAAGAAAAAACTGTATCCTGCAATTATTTTTTCAGCACTTAATTCATGTTTTTTTTTTCTTTCTCTCATTTCACGGGATTGGTTTACTAATATGCTTTCAAACTCTGTTTGAAGACATTTGTCGAAGAAAAACTCCTGAAGCAAATTATTGTTCTTTTTTGTTAACTGCAGACTTTGGATCAGATGAGATAGTAACCTAATTTTCCCCGTGTATCAAAGGAATCTAGAGCACATTAGTGTTTTTCTCCAGCTGTGGATTAAGTGATGAAATCTTTTGTGACCATCTGTAACTGAGATGAATGAACACTTGTTCATTATTTTACAGTGAGTGACAGAACTGTCAGTCACGGGATTTGATCATAATTCACTGTTTAATTATATCTGTCACATACACATTAGGCCCTCTCTGCTCCATCATCAATAGACTGAGGATCTTAAATGAGGGGAATATCTCCTGCATTCTGCTATTGTAAGAGTCAAGCTCACTATTAGAAGTAAATTTAAGTTCAATTAAATTATATTGATTAACTATGAAAGAAACTTACATTTGTCTTTGTGTCTCTAACGTATATGCAAAATTTTATTTTATCTTCACTTGTTTTGACATCTACTGATTATTATAAAGAACATTCCATTGATTGCATTTAGACCAATTTAGATTCTAAAGGAGCAGCATTAATGGGTACTTTAGAATCAACATATTTTTTTGTGATTGAAAAAATAGGGAAAGATGTAAAGATCAGAAGTCTTGTGGAAAATGTAGATGATATTAAATTCTGGCATAAGTCCACTGCCTCCACATGTTTCCTAGTGTATCATGGCTTCACGTTTACCCTACGGTGCTTTGTACTGTTGCATATGAAGATGATGGCTTTGAAGCCACCTTTTTCATGCTGGGACCCCTTACCTCATCTGCAACACTGCAGGACTGACTGCTGTCAGAAGCAGACTGACGAGCTGAAGAAAGAGCGTAAACCCTTTATATAGCTGTCTGAGCACATTGCCTGTGATATGTGTGCCACATTTCCACATGGGCAGTGCCTGGCAGCCCCAGATTCACACCCTGCCCCTGCCAACCACAGGACTTGGCCCTGATCGGCAGGGCTTATGCCGCGAGAGGCTTTAGGGGTGAATGTGTGGGATTGGGCATCAACCAGATGTTTGGGTTTGCACCTGCCTCTCTCCCTCTCCCTTAGCGACAACACAATTTCCATTTTAATTGATGTGCCCATGGGCTTTGGATGGACACAGCTCTGCAGGCACCCATTCCCTGGAAACCATTTCAAAGTCCACACTGTAGAAAAAAGCACCAGGCATCATAAATGCAGAGGTTAGGCAGACATTTGTCAAATCCAGCACTTGGGGAGATGCCCCAGGTTTATTTTTAGCAAATAAGTGCAGTTTATGCTCCCCTAACAGTAAAATATATAAAAAGGTCAGGCCGCTGTCATGTTTAATTCAGTTTTGTGTTTTCATTATATCGGTGTTACAGTAGGGAATACATAGAGGAGAGTGTCTCATAAAACTACTGTTACAGATAGTGGCATATGCTTTCTGTGGAGTCACCATACATGCCACTAACCTTAAAGCTTGAACACTCATCTTCTGTAAGCTTGAAAGGTGTAACAAAAACTAGATGTTACAGTGGTTATAGTGGATTCCAATGGTGGCAATGCTTCACAACCGAAATAAGGTATCAACACATCCAAAGAAACTGCTGCAAAATCAAAATCCCTGCTGTCCATCTGTGTGCTCAACAGTCACATTTGGCTAAAACACGACACTGTCAAACTTATGGGGTGTAATGTCCATAGGTCCATGCCTGTTACAGCATCCACCCCAATACCTGTCCAGTGGTCAAAACCACTCAAAACTGTACTACCTAACCTTACTCTGAACTTTAAGCTTAACTTAAAAAAAAGCAGTGTACAGCTAAGTATATAAGTTTGACAAGAGTTCACTATACAATATTCAAGAAAAAAAGACAAAAACAAAAACAAAACATCATTAGGTGGACACATAAACCCTTTACAGACACCTTTAAAGCCAACATGGAGAGACAAATAGGCTACTTACCATAGCTTAATGCTTCGGCATTTTTCAAGTAGGGGAAATAAATGAGATACAGTAGCAACAACAAGATAATAATCTAAAACTCTAGTCGCACAGGACTAGTATTACCTAGGGTCCTCGCATAGATTACATATGTTAATAATCTATGTCTGTAATCTGTTAAATAAAAAGTCTGCAGCAAATTATCTTTAATATTTCACCTAATACAGAGGTAATTTGATAATATTAGTCCTGTGTGAAACAGCATCATTTTATTTAGTCTTTTTCTATACATTTTTCCTCCTTTACCGGGTTAACAATTGTAGAGGCTGCAGTGGAATTGATTAATTGGAGCTTTGAAACTATTTGGGGTGCAAATGCAGGAGGCTAAAACTCAGTATGGAGCCCCACTGTATGTTTCAACATAAATTGATAATCAAGATAATTCTGGAGATTTGTTCAATATATTTGAATGAAACCCAATACAGACACACAACAGAGATTTGCAGGTAGATTCCTAATAATCATGAGGTCCCCAAATAATTTTAGTCCAGGCTGAAAAAGCTAACTGACTACCCCATATCATGCTTATTTCATTTTACGGACACTATTTATCCCATAATTACACTTCTGTGGAGTTTGGCACATTTGTAAACCATAGAATGACCGGGGTGTGTGTCATTTAGTCTGTGTTTGAGTTCCTAGTGGTGGGATGTAGATCACAATTCTACTCAGTTTACGTAAGAGAGTGTAACCATCTTCCCTTTTTGCCTTTAGTTGGAGGTAAATTGTCTGAAAATTTAAATCGTAAATTTGTTGCATTTTAGTCGAGCTGTCTCATGTATGTAAGATATCTAAATATTTTGGTCAATATAATTTTTTTTCACATTTTTTTCTTTTTTTCTGAGATTGAATGCTGTTCTAGTGGTAGATTTATATAAAATACATTTTGAGAATAAAATAAAACAAAAAATTTTGAATTTTGATTTTACATGTGCCAACAACCTGTTCTAAAAGTGAAAAAGAGAAACATGATGTAAAAGAATAAGATTGATTTTCATGTAAGCATTCTTTCATGACCTTTAAAAGATATGGAGATCGATTATAGAGACCAGAGTTTGTAGTTCATACACAAAATATGGTTAAAATAAACTATTGTTGTTTTTCTGTATTGTCTGGTTCTTGTTTTCAACCCTGTGCCATAAGAGGATTGATAGATATAACAGTATAGCATTCGAAAAAGCTCATACTTCAAGAGACAAAGCTGTATTACAATGTTTCGTCTTTGCCTCTTTATAATGATTTATTTAGAACTGTTTCCATTCATCATCAAAATTAGGGAAAAAAAGATCTTTGAGGGCTTAATTCCATCTTTTTATACCTATTTTATTACATTGCTGTCATGCTTTACAACAGCATTTATTAAAATGTAGAATCATGGTAACAATGCGATTAATGATGCCTTCTTAACATGGATATAGCAGTACAATCTAAAATGTTTTTACATGACATATGAAACCAGAATCAGTTCAGCAAGTGCAATGAAATTACAAGCATTCGTCTTCATTCTTGCAGGGACGAACTGACATGCATAACCATGCAGGTCCTTACAGGGCTGAATATAATTAATAATATACAAGACAATGTATAAAGCATACCACAAACCTGTACATATACTTTCACTGTAGCATTTTGTGATATTCTTAAATTATTAACCAATAAATTGGTGTCTTTACATAAACCAGTGCTCCGACCGCCTTACAACGTTCCAATTTAAGTGATAATGATAATACTTGGTATCATACTATTGAAACTAAACCTTGTGCGCTGCCCGTAAAATTTTATTTTTCTTTATAACCTTTAAAAAAATGTTGAGAAAATGTGTCTTAATGATAACAGAGCTATCGGAAATAATTTGTTTTTCTGTGCTATGTTACAATTAGATTACAGAATACCCTTAAGACTTGCTTGTAGCTTTGCAAACTGCAAACTTCCATGGTGTAAGAGTCAGCAAAAATGTTTATGTTTGCAATGATACAAGGAATGTCAGACAACACTTTGTCCTGAGTGTTTGATACAGGGTCACACATGTTGTCCAGTCCATGCCTGTCAATGCCTCTGGAGATGAACAGATCAATAACTGTAATATAATATATACTTTTCAGCATAAAATAATGTTGACAAGCGGTAGAAAAATGAGGAATAAGGATGATATGAGTGACATAAATACGGCTGGTAATAAAACAGCTGCTTACATGTAGACCTACCTTTTGATGATGTAATTGTAATGTATTCTAAAAAAATTTTAATATTCTACCATTGTAATAGTTGGAATATGTTACTGATTATATTTAAGATTAGGTATTTAGTAATTTTTTTCACTTTACATGTATGTAAGTATTTTTGATACCTAAGTCACAGCAACAGTAACAATATAAAGTACTAGAATTTTTGTATCTGATGCCTTTAATCAATCTATATATCTTACTATATATCAAGCAATCAAAGTACACTTCAGGAAATAATTGCTTTTCATACCCTAGTTTTGTCATTTTAAAACTGTGTCTGAATCTTTTCATGATGCTTGCTATCCCCTTAAATCAAATCATTAAACTATTTTGTTAGTTTATGGAGAGCTAATAAAACTGTAATAGTAAAACATCATGTGATTGGGATCTTATCCTGAGCAGATTCCAGCACAAGACAAACAAGATGATTGCACTTTTTAATTAATTTCACCATCATTAGCATTCATGAGCTATTGTTCCACTTGGTAATTAGCCAAATTAAGTAAGACTGTAATCATCAAGTGATCAAATCATATCATAACGTACAAGCCAACAGTAAACATTTGGTGATGAGATCCCCTTTGGGCCATCAGTTTTTAGCCTTTTTTCGCTCATTATTTTGGGCCTGCATTTGCTTTAATATTGATTCATAAATATGGGCATATAAACATACATATAGTGCATATATAAAGAACTGCAACACATGTGTACGGTGTGTTAGCTTCCAGGTACCACCTGAGTCAGTCAGTCAGTCAATCAGTCAATCAATCAATCAATCAAACAAGTAATGGATCCATCATAGATGTGTTTGCTCAGCATCATCCATATTGTCCCCTTTCTTCATTTTGCATATTCAAGAGAAAGTTAGGTTGAAGCAAATTAAGTTTCACTATTGTTTTTACAAGAGGAGGCTTTGATTAGATGTATCCATCAGGGGTAAAGCTGCTGCATTGGCAGCATCAGTCAAACCAGGTATGAATCTAAAATGCTCTGTGTGATTTGTGAGGAGATTATCCTGCATGAAACATTTTTAAAATCAACCTGCTTAGAAATACATCTGTAATCAGATACATTAACCGGTAGCCACTAATTGAAACGCTGGAAAACATGATGTTACCTCACATTTAAATTAATGTGTTTCTTGTATAATGACAATGAAACACAATATATTTCAGTCGACTCATAATTTATCAATGATGTGGCGCCAATTATATATACTGTAACTTTGTATAGCCCCTACATAACATGGCAACAAGATGCACAACAGAACTACCCGTTCATCTAATTTGAAGGTGTAGTTTTAAATAATTTCTTCCAAGAAAATAGAGCTCTTTCAAGCTCTTCACCTTTGTTGCACATTTGTGTCAGCAGATCATAAACAAGCCAAAACATGCAGTCTACTCCTTGGGGAAACATTGCATGACAATGTATAATGGCAACTAGCCTGCTCTTTCAAGTGTGTGACAGGTTGGTTTTCATAATAGTTGCCTATTCAAAACACAGCCCAGGGACAGTTCCACTGGCTCCTCACTAATGCACCATTAAACTCCTCATTTTCTTATTTATTCTGCTCCTGAGGCTCAGGTAAATTAATGGGTGCTTAATGCCAGTGCACTGTTTGGTATGCTAGTGTTTTTCTTATGTGTATACTATTTAGGTTTATATAGAAAACTGTGAAGTATGTAACAGACAGAAAAGGTTGAGTAGTTTTTTTTGTTATTTCCTCTGTTCACATCATGGTTACACTTGTGCAGTCAAGCACGGTATTTCACATAAGCAAACATAATTCACAAATGTCTAGCTAGGATATGAAGTTTTTTATGGCCAAAAGAAGTCTGTTTTAACAACTGAATGAAAGTTTATCCCCAACGATATGATTAGAATTAAAATCACTTTGAACAGGAAATAAGGCAGCTTGCGTGGACAGAGACACAAAATTCGTCGGAGACCAGAAGATTTTCTGGTAAGCGTTTTACACCAAGGCAAGCTCTAGATTCATAATCATATAAGCCAAAACCTAAAAATGAGAGAGAAACAGGCATTTTTATATGTTTAATTTATTTGATGATGTGCCCTTATTCACAGCCTCCATTGCCCTGGGACCTCAAGCAGCCAGATGACCTGAGATGACAGTTCTTTTGAGGTCAGTAGCTGCCCTTTTCCCTCAGACTGTTACAGACAAGCTCAAAGTAAGATCAAAGAAAAGTATGTACTATATCAAGGAATAATAACAGTATTCACATGTACTGTACATATCAGACAATTGAACAGATGGTACCTGAAAAACAGCAAGTCAGTGACTCGGGGAAAACTAATTGAAAACACAAGAAAAACATGCAGCTTTAAGCAAGTTGAAACGGGAAGTTGAGTCTGGCTTTTGACACATCCAGATGAAGAGTTTTTGCTGATCTAATGTTAAGCACAATGTACTGTAAGCTACTGTTACTTGACCGTCTAATGACAACTACAACTACATTTTCCCGAATAAAATGAGGGAGAACCCCTTACTACGGAGGATGTAGGCCTGGACATATGGTCCAATTCCACATCCTCAGATAAGAGAAGAGAGAGACGCAAACTGCAGTGGAAGCTGGGAGCTGCATGCCGGCAGCGAGGGACCCACCACTGCAGTGAGACTAGGACAGGCGGGGTGGCATCACCTCAAAGAAAAGGAGACGGGGCATCAACGTTGTGACCAGGTAATAACCTCATTTGACATGTTCCTCTTTAAGTCATTTGAAAAAAATGGATGCCGGGTTAAGGTATGATGGGTATTTCATGGCATCCTGGCTGAACTAGTACATGCAAATTTCAGTGCTCATTTATTCACAGGGGTGAGTGTGGAGTATGTTGTCATATGAGGTAGAAGCCATCACCATTGATGTCCTTAGGAGTACAGTAAACTGCAAAAAATAAATTTTCAAGAGTGTATTTGAGAAGTTTTTAGAAACCATGTCATGTAGTTATTATTCAAATGTGAAGCGAGAGAGTATAATGCATTTCTATGACACTGCAGTGCTGAGATCAAAATAATGTTGCTTTAGAAGGTGATGGGACATACAGAATCTGCAGCAAATCTTTAAGTTGGTGAACTTAAGGAGCTCCATTAAAAATAATTCAAATGTATAACTTGCTCTACTAAAGAGTCCACCTGATTATGTGTTAACATTTTGATTCGGTTTTGCCAAGTACATTTTGTCACCAGGTCCTAACCACCAGACAGCAATTCAATATGTACAATTTTAAATAAACATTAGGGAATAGTGAATTAAATATTATCCTTTATTCTAAAGAGTTTGAGTTGCCTCTTTGACCATGGGTCCCTGAAAAAGATCCCTACACATTTATGTCCCAATTTAAAAAGATAATAATGCATCTTAGAGATTTAAAAAGTGAATTTGGAAAATACTGTGTGGCCCTGAGATGATTATTCCAAGCTCATGACACAGGGTGGCTGACATACAGGACAACAAAGTGAAGGAGGCTCGATTGTCCCACACAAAACCCCACATTACTAGCCCACATGGCAGTCAGCAGGTGTAATTACAGCCACAAGGTTCAACAAATTAAAAAAACAGCACAGAGTTGGAAAAATAAGATGTTTGTGCGCAGCATAACAGCCTAGTAGCTTAAGACATTACGGCCATTGCAGGCAATTGATATGTCTGGCAGCAGCTTCTGCCCTATAACCAAGACACATCTGTTAGAGGATAATGGAGTAGAGCAGAGTCACAGTGCAGCTACTGTCGTTCTCCTGCTCCCTAGGAGTGCTCAAACTCTGAGCAGGCAGGATCTAAAAAAACCCACTCTCCATCATAGAGCTTCCCTTCCCTATAAGGACAAACACTTCCTGAGGGTGTGTTCACCATATTTGAACTTACCAGCAATGCAGCAAAGCAACCACCCAGCTGCATATACTGTAGAAGTGGGTAACCAGCAACATAAACTGTCTCTCTCTCTCTCTGTTTCTCTTAAACTTACAAATATGCACCCAGTGTAATAATGGCCGGGCTTTTTTCTGTGTGGGCGATTCTGGAGGCACTGTCGGCTGCTGCAGTGCTCTGTGTCTGTGTTCCCGTGGAAACTGTGATGGTGGGATGTACTGACTGACCCTGTTTACCATGCCAAGAATTAGCCATGCACAGAAAAATTTACTCCAGGACTCCAGCCACATATTTCAGATGTTATATTTATACTATCAAATAAACATTTATATTAATAGCACCTTCCAGGCAAATTTTCTATAATATAAAACACATGTAAAACAACTCATCGGAGACAGATAGAAAAAGTAAATATTTAAATGAATTGATCAATCCAAAGCAAGATAATAAAACCCTTCAATATTAGAGTAAAGACAAATACGGTACTTAGAGTTGGTCTTTTTTACTATCTATAGTAAATCATTAATTCAAAAGACATGTCTAAGGGTGTTGTGTAAAGCTGTACAGACTTCGATGCCTTCAGGTCTACTGGCTGGCTGTTCAAGGTCTGAGGAACATTGACAAACGCTGCCCCTCAACAAGTGTCTGAGCCAGGTAAAAATTACGCAGTTCAGAAGTCTACTGGGAGTTTTACAGAAGTAGTGCACATTAAAGCAGCCTGTTGTTCAGTAGCATTTCATGTTGTTTTGTTCATTTTTCTGTTGGTTTGGGGGCCTCATGATTGTTACTTAATTGTGTATTTTCATGTCCCTAAACCGCCATCTAGTTTATTCTTGTATTCAGAACAATATTAACAGAACTTTTTTTTCATTTTCTATGGTTATGGTTATGGTTAAGGGTCAGAATCAACAGAATCAAGATCTTCAGCCGCCAGAGACAGAAGACAAAAAAGGAAGAGGTGTAACATGTGTGCACCAAGACATGTCAAAACGAGCATTATGTGCCATTAATGCAGTGTATATATTTGCAAGGCACATGCAACAACCACTACTTATTGTTGCATGTCCAACATGTGCATACAACACACCAAATGTAAACACCCATGTTTGACAGATTGTGAACAATACATTTTCTTTAGTTATTGTTTTGTTAGTAATACTGTTATTGTAACTATTGTTCTTTAATGTGTTCCGACAAATAATTTTGTAATATGGTAAAGTTTTCATGTGTACTTTGGGCCTTTGTCCATTTTCTTTTCATTTATTATTTTGTGCCACTATTTAAAATTTTGATTTACAATCAGCTTTAATGGGGCGGTCATTTTGGACCAGGAACACAAAATTAATTAACATGAAATGAAAACAACAGGAGGGTTAAAAGCAGAATTAAGTATCTTAACTGGGATTAGGGGGTAAAAGGGATAGTTTGAATTTTTTGAAGAAGGGTTGTGTGAGGTACTTATCTATAGTCAGTGTATCACCTACAGTAAATGACACGGCTGCTAAGCAATGTATTCTTCCGACCCCATCCACAACAGCACATTTTTTAGCGTCCGAGTCCTCCATGCTGGTACAGCTGCCTGCTTCTCCAAACTGGGGCAGCGCCGACCGCCATCTACTGTACACTGACTATGAATAGTATTCATAGTCAGTGTACAGTATCTCATACAACCTGACTTCAAAAAATCGGAACAATCCATTTGAGCACATCCATCAAAAATAGACCTGTAAAGTGTTTTGGGGGCTAGTGTAAAGACACTGGAGCACAGAGAAGAAGCTGTGATCTCCTTTGGGGACCACAGCACAGCTGGAGTATGAGCAAGCCACAAACGGTGACCATTATAGGCCAGTACTAAAGGCACGGTTGGATCTGAACAGGACCTTACAAGCATGTGCTAATACCTTCGATGATGTCAAAACTAAGAACAGAATCTTAAAAATCATAAACAGATGACCAGTGAAGCAACTGTAGAACAGGTGAACATTTTGCTCCCCTTCATCATCATGATAATTCATAAATAATGCTAATGTGTACATCAAAACTCTAATCATTGTCAGAATCTAGTTCAAAATTCAGCTGGAAAGGACAGCTTCACTTTTTGAACATTGCAGCAATAAAAATAATATGTGTCTTACCTCTGCAGCTGACAAGACCTGTGACATTTACATGTTGATGTGATCAATACAGATTTCCACTTAAGGCTGACATCCTTGGGTGGTATGGAAATGCACAGCTGCATGTCATCTGTATAGCAGTGAAAATCAATGCTATGGCACCAGTGTGGGAACTATAAGACACCCATCACTAATAAGGAGATTAGCATTTGCAGGTGGTATATTTTCTTGGTCACACACATATGTTATACATCTCCAGATAACTATATTGTGAATGATGTTATAACTGAAGTGATTCTTCCCTTTACACTTCTGTAAAATATTATTATATATATTTTATAAACCTGGGAAAAAGTATTTTGCATGCCGGAACCATTCCTTGCATGTCCATCATTCAGTATTTATTCAATCAAGATGGCATACAGTATGATGATGCAGACCGCCGACGTTAGAAACAACAACACAACAACAGCATTCACAGTTTTGATAATTGGCCAGTCAACACATGGGATTTTGCTAATGGAGGAGTTTGAGATTTGAAAGATTTTCAAACAATGCAATTGAAAATTATGTTTAGTTTACACACTGTAGATGATGTGCTTTTTGTGTAAAGAGCTTAGAAAAGTGGATTCTTTTATATTGTGTTTGTGGAACAAAATGTCACAAGTTGAAATATGATCTATTACCTTACCTGTCAGATACCTGTTTTGTTTTTTGTTTTTTATTTTTCAACCTGGAATGGCGTTCACACTAAATTTAGAATTAAGTCTCTTGAGGAGGTTCTTCAGGTGCTGTGTAGGTAAAGGGGAAACCTTGAGTAATTGATAGGCATGCAGTGTAAATGGGTCACTGCTGGAAAGGAATGATCAATACATTGAAATAGAAACCATCTGTTTCTGTCAGGTGGATATAACATTTATCAAATTAAGCAGATTATTAATTTTTTGGAATTTCTGACTGGACCATGACCTTTAAAATAACATTTTGCAGTCATGAAACCGCTGAATACTAGGGGGCAGCCACAACACTGGAGAGCATTGATCAAAGCCCAACTATTAAAAAGGAACTGCCTGTAGAAGTTAAAACTTAACTTTTGTTTGGATACAATGTTATGGCTCAAAATACTATGGTTGAGCCGGATACTTGGCTATCTGGTACGGATAATCTACTTTTTACGAGCACGAGTATCATCCAATTACTATGTGTCATTATCTGTACTCGTGACGAAGGAAAATCCGCAGTCTCCAAATCTTTCCATGATAGGCCAGCTACACAGACAGATCCGCCTCCTCCTACACAGACATTATCTTGCCATCATTAACAAGTAAAAACATTAGGTGGTAAAGCCCTGTGATCTCACACACAAAGTTTACACATTACAAACAAACATTACACAGTTTAAATTAAATTTTTTAAAAGTAAAAAAAAATTAATAATGAATAAAGACCCTGCAGACCTACTTCTGGTCTCTGGTGAAGGAGCAGGGGCATGAAAACCCGGAAGAAAAAAAATAAGTCCACATCTCCACATTCAGGGGTGTGTGGACACTAGTTGGAGCTCTAGTTCCCTGCTCCTCTGCCAGAGAACCACAGGGAAGGCAGGAGGTCCCGGTTTATTTAGTTCTGTTTCAGAGTTTCAGACCAAAGCTGCAAGACAGCGCTGCCAGAAATCACATGACTTGCAAGCTCGCAACTGTGTGGGCAGATCTCTGAAAAGTGGTGTTGTAAACTCAGCTCTGAAAGAACGATCTGCAAGACAAGTGCAAATGTACATCCGCAAAATTTTAGAAAGAAAGATTTGCCCTTTCGAAATTTAAGTTTCAATGTTTAAAAAAGTTCTTTCCCAACATATGCGCACCACTTTTCAGATCACCATTTACAAGGTTTCAAACTCAAACCCGGAAAAAAAACAAATACACTGGGAGAACAGTGACAAATGTGTTGGAGAAACACTGTAAAAAGAGAGCTGCAATTTTGAAGAAGAAAACACAGTGACAAAATAATGCTTGCAGGGATTTTACTTTTACTTTTTCAGCCTATCAAAATATTATGCAAGCCTTCAAAACTTAGTTTCGATCTTATGAAAACTTTTTTATTAGATTTCAAGCTTTCAAATACTGAGTTTCAACCTTTCTAAGCCTTTTTTTCAGTTTTGAAACATGGCCTGATATTCATACGCAGATAAATATATTTTGAAATATATATTTTACACTACTAATACTGAATTAATTTTTTTCTTAATGTAAATGATGGCTAAATGTGTTCCACCACAGTAGTACAGCTATAAGAGCAAAGTCATACATCCATCCATACATTTAATGCCCTCCTTCTCTGGTTAAGTGTGTAATATCCTGTGTGTACCCAGGGCTAAGATGGCACTCATCCTCTGCCTGGGAGTGCCATGAACACTAAGCCATTTATTCTTCATCATTGCTTGCAAATCTAAATGTGCATTCAAAATTTAACTTAAATGGGTAATTAATGTTTGAGCATGCAACTCTAGAAAAAAAGAAAGTACAACACATTATTCTTGCTTTTCCCACATTAGAGGCAAGTATGGGCCCCCTAAAATCCAGCTTCACTTACACTAGGGGTTGCTTAATATTTTTATTTTTTTTTTAAGTATGTAATTTATTTTCCATTTGTTTTATTATTTAGTCATAGTTCCCCTACAACAGGTAGAGCTGTGTACAGCACCCTGTCCTCTTTGTAGTGTTGTAAAAATATTCCGTATAACAGTATCTGGTATACCCCACTAATGCGATTCAAAAATAGGAATTCATTAGTCATCCAAATCTTTTGAGTAATGTATACCAACAATGACCATTTTACAGTGATGAATTATTCAAGTGTAATAAATTCAACTTAAATGGTTCTCAATATGTGTGCATAATACTCTTGCATAATGATACACATTGAGTGATTTTGATGCCAATTACTTATTGCCAATGCAAGACTAAGGTCTACTCACAGAGAAATTGTGCTGATTTTATGCCCCATGATGATGACTGGCAAATAAGATGCAAGAGCTATTGAATATTAGGTTTGAAGGAATGGCACGGCCTCTCTTATTGGAAGATTCTTACAAATGTCTTTTCTGGCAGCTGGGACAGTCAAAAGAAAAAAGTGGATAACCCTTATTACTTTTCCTTATAACATGTCGTGCCCTAATCTGAACTGTAAACCTTCCTGGCACGTTTCCTTTATTAGATAGCTGAATGAGTGAGAAGTGATGTCGGGAATGACAGAAAAGGCCAAAGAACCTGTTTCAGTTAAACACATGGGGGTTCCTTGACACTGTTTTACAAATGGTCAACATCAAAATGCAAGAAACTTTTTGAACATTGACATAGTGTCAGCTTTTAAGTCAATATGACGGACATTTTAGCAAACAGTTGCCTATTTACACTTCCAGCAGATACAGAGCACAACATAAGCAATCATTTGGAGTCGTTTCGTTGTTTCTGGCCATGCTATGGATTAAATCCAATATTCACTCTTTTTTTAGCTTTGGTTTTATCTCTGCTAACTCCTAACAGAAACATCTGGCTCCTTAGCTGCTAAACGCTCCACTGTGTTCAGCAGGTAGCAGCTACCTTTGTCTGTCTGCAGTTTGGTGCTGGGCAGGTCAGGTACAGTAGAGGATTTTAGAGTGACAATTATCTGTGGGTCCATCATTACGAACGACCCCTTACATATACAAGTAGTCATGTGATCCATTGTTACTTCGTCCAAGGAGGTCATGTTTTCAGTGCCATGTGTTTGTCTGTTTGTCAGAAGGATTATGATAAAACTACTGGCCTGATTTTCATGGAACTTTGTGAAAGGGTGTGGTATATGGGCCAAAGGAAGAGCCCAAAATACATCCACAAAATATATAGAGGTTGCGCTTGCAGATTTGCATATCATAGAAAGACTGGACTATTGGCCTTGGCAGAGGTCATTGCTCTTCGAGTGCTCTTCTGTTTAGTATTTAAATAATATTTATAGCCATTTTTAAATGAATGAGAATTAAATCTATGCCTGAATGACTGACTTCACTGACCAAAAGTGGTAGAGTATGGAGTTAAAATTATGCACATAATGTTACAGTATATTTTAAGCACACACAAAAGAGCAGATGTAGTCCTCAAATGTAGTTATATTACATTATGCACTGATTTGGATTTTATTACATTTCAATATTGTAATATATTTAATTTGGTTAAAGTTTTTGATTAAGAACTGTAATATATTACAATATACAGTTATTACATAATGAGTATCTAAATCTGTCATGTCAAAAAAGTAAGAGTGCGCTCTGTAGATATTACATTAAAACTCAATCACTTGATACAGTACATCAGGCACTTGAACTGCACATCAGTTTAGTTCATCACGGAGTGGTCTACTTATGAACATATAAATTACATTGGTTTAGCTCTAAAACAAAGCTCTTATATAGTCTACATACTGTTGTGTAACAGTGAGCCTGCTGCAACAACTGCAAGCACACATTTGAAGGTCAGGTCTTAAGAGGTAAAATCCTCCTAACTGTGCCAATTCATTAATCTAAGGCTCAATGCAGGAACAAAATGCATTTGGATGATGAATGTCCAGATCAAAGGCTTTTTCACCCCCAAAGGCATGAAATTAAACTGAAGTAAACCTCTAACTGTTCTTGTGAATGTAATGTATGCTATTGAATCAGGCGATTCTTTTCCAAATATATATCCCAACAATTCAAAATCCTTTTATTTAAATGAACTATATTAGAGGACACTAAAGCGAAAGTGTACTAAAATGATGTGATACTGCAACATTAGAGTTACTGGGTCATATGAGGACAGCACGTAGTGAATAATAAACAAAACAAAAAGGCAAAAAAGACAGAACCTAAATAAAATCTTTAAATTTAGTTATAAAGAGGTATGGGATGTAAAACAACAGTGACTTAAGGCTTGCCTATAGCTGTGATAATAGGCAGAGTGGCAAGTATCCAGGTAGTGAATGGATGAAACCTGGTTGTGTCAACGGGGCTGTGGACGGAACAACAGGACAAACTATAATGCGCTTGAAAAACATATCAAAAACATGTGCTAAGGATTTTCCTTAAAGATAGATACATTTTAAAGACAGGTATAGCGGAGACAGGAGGAACCCAAATAAGTAACTATACTTCAGAAATATGCCCAAAAAAAAAAGGCAACCCACAACTACCAATATTTGTATGAAACTTTACAGTAAAACAAGCACAGAGTCGATTACAATAAGTGGACTTGGCAACACGGCCCACAGTGTCAATCCTTATAGTGCCTCACACTTTTTCTTTTTTCCCTTGTTTTGTCCTAGCCTTCAGACCTGATTCTGTTTTATTTTATTTTGAAAAGCCTGACTTCAGGGTTAGGGTTAGGGTTAGAGTTAGGATTTCACAATTTAAAAAAACAGACAAAAGATGAGACACACTGTTCATCAACTGACCAACTTTGACTGAGAAAAAAATGTACTGCCAACCAAAAAAAAAAGGACCATTCATTCATCAAATTTTATGATGATTTTCCTACTCAAGGTCAACAGAGTAAACGAACCAGCGCTTTATGTGCCTTTCCCTAGCAACCTTCTTCAAATCCTCTTTTAGGTTGCAAGTGTTTCCAAGCCAACAATGAAATTTAATTTCTCCAGTGCAATCCATAAACATAGGAATGTCATCTCTACTCTCTATGGATGATGTAGCTCTGGGCCGGACCCAGAGATGTTTCACAAATTAAAGGAAAAACCTGAATAAAGGAGCTAAACAAACTCAGATGCTTCCATGCTGGCCTGTGGGATCACTGAATGGTTTCGTAAGTATGAAAATAGTGTGAATCATAAGTCGCAGTCAGAACACAACCCATTTGTACTTTTTTTTTTTTGTTGAGATTTTGGACCAACACCTTCCACCATCATCATCAAAACATTAAATAAGGGATTACCTTTTTGAAAAATAGCATTCACCCCTCCAGTAGATCTCCAGGTTTTATAGTTTATTCCCACTAACACTGACTGTTTCAGAAGCTAAACACCTTACTAAGACAATTTCTTTAAATTTTCATTTTATTCGTCACCCATCTGTAGGTCTGACACTATCATCCATTTATAGGAGCAATGCCATTCAGATGTCACTAACCCAGACAATTGCCAGGCCTCGGCTGTTACAATACATTATGTCCATGTCTCATAAAGGACTTTGGCATATGCTTTCTCCGGCAGAGCAGTGTGATTATAACTACTACTAACAGAACTACCCTCTGGTCTCTGTTTTTAAAATTTGTTATAATTGCCCTTCCTGTCTGTTTAAGGACACTGTTTCTGACATAAAACAATACTAAAAAAACATAGCCATGACACCCCATTTCAGGGTGAATCTCACCAACCTTGCCTTCTTCCCACGGAGGAGCTTACTGACTGCTGACATCAGCCCTGTAGGTGGACTTCAAAGTTTGAATTTCTCTCAGATTTATAATGGTTTTCCAGCCAACCCAAGCAACCCCATTATCTACTGTATTAGCTAAAAATGTACATTTCAGGTCAAATTAATATATAGTTTATTAATCTAAAATGCAAAACTTAATTAGGCAAATGCAGTCTCCATTACCACTGCCCTTTTTGCTTGAATACAAGTCATTACATATTACATAAAATTGTGCTTTGTTGGCTCTTACCACACATTGCTATTTCTAATATGGAGAAATTGGCCTAATTCCGATCTGCAATATAGTTAAGCTCGGCTAACAATGTAATGTGGTTGTAAAATGTATATTTTTTTTCCCACAGTGAAAAGTGCAGGAATCCATAATGAAACACTGCTTGTGTGCCCAAATCCATTAACACAATGTCTGCCATCCACATAAAATGGAAATAATCATACATTATTTTTATATATTTCCAGTTAGTTCCATTATTATTCAACTTGAGAAGAGTTAAAAAGGTTTTTCTTATCTCTATCTTCTTTCACAGACAGAGAAGATTTAATTCATCATGAAATGCATCACACTATGTACCGATGATAAAAAACTAAAGAATACCCTTGTAAGCACTAAATTTCACTTTATAAACATCTCTTGAAGTTCTGTAAGAATTCATATTCTGACTTCAATATTCTGTTTTCATTGTTCTGATTTTGATTGATGAAGCTGAAGCTGTCAGTTAAGGCTTGATTAAAAATCTTGTTTTGGCCCTTCATTTTGGACAGGATAGTTATTACAAGACAATGTGAGTAATTATACATTCCACAGCAGTGATTTCAATGACAGAATGAGATACATCTATTCCAGTAATACACCTACTTGCTCAGAAAACATTGAATTGTTCCCACTGCACTTCAGACTGCTCACACAAGTCGTTTATTGCAAATTGTGGTCATTATGGGCACTACTGTATTTGTGGCGTAGGTATGAATAATTCTTGATTGGGTTAAAAATGACTCATTCCTAAGAATGCAGTAAGTTGCTAATTTCTTGGGAAACCGTGATTTTTGTAATAACTGTAGTTTGCATTTAAACACAGACCTGCAGATCTCAAGAACTGCAGAAAATTCTAGGTTCCTACAGTTTTTGTTTCTCAGGAAAATAGAGGAGAGTTTGGCATGAAATCCTTGTTATATGCAGCCGGTTTTGTTCAGCAGTTTTACATTTCCATAATACAACCCAGAGGGGCATTTTGTAACACTACAAACAAATACAGACAGAACAAGCTTCCAGAAATGTCAGTCAGTGCACTCTTACCTTTTCTCTGCATTAGTACACTACCTTAATAAGTAAAGTACAACTTTAAAACTTCCAAAATGCAGAACTCTTGAAGATGTGGCATTACTTGCAAGTACAAACTACAGCAAAATTGATACACACACACACATATATATATATAAACCTAACCACACATATATATATATATATATATATATCATGGATGTGCAAAGAAAAAGTTTTTTTTCTTTGACTCCAAGAAATGCAGTCTATCATAAACACCAAACACTAATAAAAAAAGAAAACTTGCATGGATTCAGGCAGGAACATTAACATATTAACATCACTCACATCTACTGATCATTCACTGACTGCTATGATGAGCTAACTAGTAATTATTGGCCAGTGGCCTCTGCTGTAATGCGTGATCCACCTTTATGACCTTTGTGATATTCTGGATATTTAAACATATAATAGTGTAATGCCTTTGTCCTGACCGTTTTATTCTCACTTTTTCCCTACTTAACACAAAATGGGTTTTTAATGGTGCAGGAAAGCTGCTATAAATGGAACCATTATATCAAAGTTAAATATATTTGCCATGTTAGTGAACTACTGTATTTTTGTGTCATATTTCTCACTGAAATAACAGTTTTGCACAGGACTACTCTCCACGTCAATACCATCTGGGCAAGGTTTAAGACCAGATTCACAATCAGGTTTGACACTTTAGTGATGTGAGGGAAATGCCTTCCAGTGGCAAATACTGGTTTTAATAGACGATTGTATGGTGTTAATCAACAGACTTGGCAATCATGACTCAGGCCAGATGTGCAGGTGCTGGCTACAGGAGTGCTAATAAAATACAATATATTGCATACAGTATATTCATAGTGGAAAGACTTGATAATTTATCAAACTACGCAGTAAATACAGGTGTTGGATATGGATGCTCATGGGCAGAAGATTCTTTGCATTATGTGTGAACGATGGATTCTTGTACTGATAGCTTACAATAGAGTCCATGGCATTGTCCGAGGAAAACTAATTAACTGATGCATTCCATTTCATCATGGTCTGGGGAACCATCCATCACACTCGGGGGGACAAACAAAATACAGTACTCATGTAAATTAAAGTCCTGCAGAGCCTCTGGCTCAGGATAGATCATTTTCAGTCACTTATTAATTTATTTCTTCACAACTCTTTATCGGTGAGCCGACAGCTCGACCACAGTGAGCTTGAGGGGAAATGTTGGGAGCATGTCTATGAATGAAGAAGCAGATAAAGGTTTTTCTTTATATTCTCCCTGAAATCAAGGGAGAGTCTCACAAACTGCATGATATTTGAGTCTGTGAAGACGGTTGTATAATAAGCTTTATAAAGGACACTTTGACTTGGTCTGTGTTGTGCTGAAACCCATTGAAGACAACGGAAATAGCAGCATACTCTGCTGCAAATAGTAGCAAGTAGCTGGATTATACTCAGGTAAGCCTATTAATGTTGAAAGCTATAGATTTGTAATAAGATGGATGGGTTAAGCTTTACCTTCAGCCTGTTTTTGTGAGCTTGTAAAAGTGATCTAAACAAGACACTTCAGGTGATTAGGAACGTAAACTAGGCATCTATTCATTCAAAACATCTCGCAACCGTGTACCTCCAGCTTGTAAAATGTATATATGAAAAGTGGATCTCACTGGGTGGTTTAGATTCACTAGTCAAATTAAGTCAAATTCATGGTTATAAATACTTTGACTTAGTTTTTAATTACTTAGTTTTTCCATGTTTGGTGGTTTAGCAGTTATGATTTATGCCTCAGAACAAACGGTAAAAGTTTAAATCCTGGTCCTGCTTTATTCCTGGAAAAATGCATCATCTCCTCGTAGTCATATGGGTTTTCTATGGGTGTTAGCCATGGCAATAGACTGAGAGTCTGTTCAAGCTGTTTTGCCTTTCAGTCAATGCACGCTAGGATAGATCTTAGAACTACAGTATTTTGCTTGGATTTAGAAAGTATTTTAAGTAATTGCATTTAGAAAAAATACTTGTTTGTACCACCGCATTAAAGAATTAGACTACAAGAGCAACTATTTTGATAAAAGGGATTTTGAAATTAAAATGGGGATAATGAAACAAATGAGTTGTGTCTATGTAAGCTTGAGTTGTAACGACTATCATACGGGTCTAACATTAAGATGTATAACTTGGAACTTCTGGTTATCCCGTGGAAAGTAAAAGCGTTGCTCTTCTCAATTTGGATTGAAGTTCCTTGATAACTGAGCTGAGAATGTTGTTGCTACCACAAACAAATGTGTATTCCTACACAAAAATACAAACATTTGATTAAAAAGATACTACTCAACTCTTTTGGTCTATTTTATAGACCCTCATTAGGCCATGCAGTGGGTATCAAGCTGTGCCATCATAAATCTACTGGGCCCCATGACAGGCGAAACCTTTCTTAAGCTCTGACCTAATGTACATTTGAATCCTATACTCTCACCCAACAAAACAACAGAAGCTCAACTTCTTGACCTGGCCTTATTGTGTTTGCTTAGGCTAAGCTAGGTAATCCAGCCATCATCCCTCCTTATATACTGTAGCTCCACTAGTCTTACAAATAGCTACTAGTTATATCAGAAAAGTCTTGCACACTATTGTATGACCTAATTCATCTTTAAAGCATCCTTAAATCTTGCCCTCACCCAAGGAAAGAGCACATACTGGGCCACTTGACCTAACCAAGGAAATTATTAAAGACGGCAGGGTCATTACTTCATAATACCAATGTTCTAATGCTCTGATTGGTGCAAACTTTGAAGCCAGTTCTATTGAAGCCCATGGAAGATGCATGGATAAGTACACTAAAGTGGGATGAGCAACTGCCTCTACCAAATGAAAGAACACGCGTTAGAGAAAAGGCTTCTGACTGATTTTTCCAAATTTGCGCATTCGTTTATTTGCTGTTGGTCTCCAAATAGTATCCAACGATGATTATAGGTAAACTTAACAGGGCTCATGGCAAGTCAAAATAAAATGTTCAACATAGAAAAAAGTTGTAAGTGAAATGTCCCTTGAAAATATTGAGTGTAGGATAAATACATATTGGTAACAAAATCTGTATTCTTCACTCCTTCTCTCTTCCTTTTATTTTGATCTGCTTTACAATGATTGACAGGGCTAATAATCGCTTATGTTATGGAAATATCACGTATTACAATTAAATGTCTACAAACATCTTCTGATTATTAAGTGTGCATCGGTAAGATATAAACTAACCCTTAGATATAAAACAACAAAGCCATACATTTCATGGCTTTCAAAAAACTTTCGGAAAAAACTTTAAACAACAAACTTGATCATCAGACAATAACGCATCGTTACTATCAACAAGGCAATCTCTGCCGCGATAGAATAAAACAACTGCGCTGAGGCCAATCTACCTGGTCACCATATCCAAAACTGTGCACTGTGTTATGTAACGTTAGGTATTATTAACAGGCTCAGAGTTAATTTACTTAGGGTATTATAACAGTTGAGTTAACTTGCTGAAAACAATTATTTAATTATATGTAAATTATTGAATTAACGTACAAGTCAAAGGTAATGTACAGTCAAACCAAAACACAGGTGCCTTCATCACCCAGATTTATAACCTGTGAAACTGAAAGGGGGAGAGATGAAAGAGAGGTCTGCCCATTCACCACTATGCTAAATGCGGCGAGAGCTTTCAAGTGTGGCACCAATATGTGTTCACGCGCTACACAGTGATATTCTATAATTTCTTTGCACCCAGCTAAACAACCAGCTAAAAACATGTTAAACTATTACGCATGCTATCACCATCAGCATGCTGCTCAACCCACTAAGCAACCACCTATATACATTCAGTTAGATTCTATATCAATTACAGACTTGAATTGTCAAAAGGCATTGTACTTTGATGTAGCCATGTAGGCCTAGTAGGGCATGTGCAATCCACCTTTGCTACAGGAAGAGCCGTGTACTAGCGGATTTTGAGGAGCGGTCTACTGCAGGGAGGGTCAGAAATCTTGCAACAGATGCCATCAAAGAAGTGAGACACTTCCTGGCAGAATCTCTCTTCTCCAGACATGCAGACCTCTTTGATAAAAACACAGCAGATGGTATATAAGAGGCTTACACAAAACCAGATTGTGTATCATAGCTACGTCTGTAGCATCAGGGTGTATATTCTGAAAAAAAAAACATGCATATACAATCTGCAATTATTTGCAAATAGCAGGTTTCCTTCCTGTTTGTCTCCTTCATACTCTGATGCAGTCCATGTGTTATGTTAGAAATCCGCACCCGATTCCTCTGCTCAACAGAAAGTGAGTCGACCATCTATGAGACTATTCGCAGGCATCTGTCTACAGACTCACATTTATTCACAGAATTGATGTGATAGATCTATATACATTTCTTGCATTACAAAATATGTACATACATAATAAGATCCATAACTTGTGGTTGAGTAATATTGAAACAGCTTGTATGTGTTTGTTCAGAGGCCACCAGCACCATCACTGTAAGATGTGTTATTGTCTTGTAGTTTTTATTTTGCATTTTTAATTTGAATTGCATTAAAATATAAATAAATGTTACACTTCAAATGATGATAATGGAAAACATTTTAGACAACGGTGAATATTTAGTGTGTAGAGTTCAGTGCAGTGTCACTGCGGTTCATTACATGCACTTTATTCTTTGCTAATGGAATAAGTTGCCATGTTAGTGAACAACAGAGTGGGGACTCCAAAAGCTGCCTTGGGCAGAGAAATACATTCAAGCAGAGGCATTAATCTAGCAGCAGGTTTCTTATGCTGTCTGATACAACTAAATAGAAATCTATAAGCTTGTTACTTGGACAGAGAGAGGACACACCGCATACCTGCACACACATTCAGTGAACGGTAGCCCTTCTGGGTCAAAACCTTCTGTTTGAGTGCAGATAAAGGAAATATGTTATAAAGTTATACATCTACAGAGTGTTTCAGGCATTACCGGTGTAGGTAATGCTCACCATCATTCTTTGTTTGAATCTTTGCATACGCAATGTACTGTATATTCCTGTAATGGGTACAAGACACTGATATATAATTTGTTTTAAGTGGGAATGTCAGCAATATTCCTATCATCTGATTGAGCACAGTTTTTTGACCTATACACAGAACAAGTTTGTTCATTTTTTTATTTTGATGTGCAACTGCAAGATTCAAAATAAATCCTAAAATGATGGGCTTGAACATATGTTATCATAGGTTCTGCAGGAGTGCTGTAAAAGGGCTTTTCCAGGCATCATGCATGCAGGGTTTGACTGCACCAACACCAGTAGCCATTATCACTACCCTACTCACAGATCTATGCATTTAAAAGGATTTTGTCTAGGGCAATTATTACTGGTAGAGGCAAATGCTAGGAAGAGAGATGAAGTGGAACAGAAACTTGAGACAACATTGCCCAGAAAGCGTAAGCTGGAGGGGGAGATTTGACTGCAGAGAAAAGCGTAGAGAGGGAACGAAAGAGAGTTTTTAGCTGAGACCAGCAGCCAGTATAAGTCACTCTGTCATTTGGTCAGGGGGCCCTGAGAGTTTTGAAGCACTTTATTGAACATGGCATTATGGAACAGAGCTGCAAGACTCTATAAGCCTTGTGGTTGCTTCGTTCTCTGTTTACTTCTGGAGATAAAGCATCACTCCACCATAACAGCGACCCAGGGTTTTCATTTTAATTCAGTGCAGGACTGAGCTAAGCAGACTTATTGGAGGTTATCACAAATGAAATGGTTTTTAAAATTATTTTATGAGTAATGGAAAGGACACACAACAATCACAAGCAGTACAAAGCTGAGCTGAGTCACATAATGGGTTGTAATCCATTTAATAAAGTAGGGAATTCTTATCATGTGTGACATTTGCTGTATGATTTACTTCAAACAGCTCATAGGTGACTCATTGAACCAACCATTTTGTCTAAATACACAATATAACTGTGTTAATCCAAACTTTTGATGTTCATTTCAGTCACTCAGAATGATGAACTAAGAGGTTTTTAAATCCATCATTCTTTAAGCCATGTGTTTCATATGATAAATGACATTACAAAAACCACAAAAGTTGAAGTGAGATACATTTTAGAGGTAAAGTTAAAGAGTGAATGCATCTAGGGGGTGTTTAGAAAGATATGATCCATGGTGGTTAATTGTCTGATTGATTAATTGATAAACATGAATGACAGAGGAGATTTATGTGCACACTGAAGGACGGGATATTGACTTTGTGATGTAAGTGTAATACAAATCAGCATGGTGTGTGACAAAGCATCAAAACAAATGAGTGACAGACATTCATCATGACTCTGTGTGTCACCTTTCGATATAGCTTTCAATCTCATGTCTTCCTTACATGGTAAATAAATGTATTATCTCATATCATCTGTTATGAATAAGACGTTTAGTAGAATAATATCTCCAACAATATAAGTACAGACAAAAAAAAGTAATAATATAATGATGAAACTTAAAACACTTTCTCTACATTTAAGGAAAATAGGTATTGAACTTTTGACTTTCAAATTTATTTTCAGGAAGACTTAAAAGGATCATGAGTTAAAGTTTTACATTGTGTTCAAATGCATGAGTCTTTCACAATTACCCATCAATGAATGTTGACATTGAGGACCTTGTTTGGACATACACCAATTTAATTCTGCCCTTAATCCGGCACTGGAAATATACAGCAGGGGTCGGCAACCTATGACATTGTTGGCACGCAAAGCCATTTTCAGTGGCACATGAAAAAGCCAATACTATACTACACGACAATACTGAATTAATTTTGACACAATGATACGTATATTATGTATGTATATATATATAGTCTGCAATTTATGTAACTCTTACTGAATATATATAGTATAAATAACACAAGAAAACAGGATTTTCCAAATAAAAATTGAAATTTCACCATTTACTTATTAGCAGCTTACATCAGAACATTGTTTTGTATATGTCAATGAGTAACTAACAGAGAGGATCCTGTACAAATAATAGACCCACAACTCTATTATTATTATAAACTACCAATAATAATGTAACTATCTATCAGTGCATATATTGAAAAAAAGGAGATAGGTGTTAAATATGGCAGTCATTACCAGTCATTTTTATCTTTGTAAATTGACACTTATCACAGAAAAGGTTGTGACCCCTTTCTACAGCATCCAAGCACCTGCAGGGTAGTAGTATACTCTGAACCATGTCCTGTTGACTGATGGCATATATTTATGAGCTGGTGTGTGTCATTATGCTTGCTTGGAGGCACAAAATATCTTCAAAATCGGTACGGAAATCATACCACGAAAACAATGTGACATTGTGCCACAGAGCAGGAGACACTCGTATTGGAAAACTATACATAGTCATGCCAAAGCAATCGACTGTTTTCACCTGCTGCTAACAAGAACTTCTGCTGCTTCTCTCCTTTGAGAACGTACTCAGACCTGGTCAACACAGATATTGACAAACTTTAACAGGAACTCTGGTTGAGAGACGTAAAGCACTCCTCTTCTCCTCCTGTTAAAGCACAAAGCGTTGTGATTGCAGGTAACCCTCCCTTTTTCATATTGCTTAGCAACCAACTCAAAGAACCGTAGCCATATAATCAGTGCTGCCTGCGTGTGCATCTCCAAAGTACTTCAAGCAAAGCTATAATGCAGTGTGGCTCGTACTGACTCAAGTCTTCACAAAGGGTACCTTGTCTTCCTAAACGCAGTTTTACCTACAAAGCTGAGGGTGGGATCTGTAGGACTGCCTCTCTGACTGACTGCAGCCCACACTTTGCTGTCAAAATCTACAGGTGGATTCCAGATGGACTCACGAGGGCTTTAGGCGACTCCAGATAGACCACAGGTTCAGATCTATTTCATGAGACAGGTGTGTATTTGCCTTTCTGCCACCACCAGTTCAATGTATATTGTCTATTTTCTCATGGGCATTTAAAGTTTTTACTGCAAAGCTGTCTAATCCGTTTGGCTCTACTTATTATTTCTATCATTGTCATATATGAAAGGATTTAGTCTGTACCTTTCACCTAAGAAATCCTCTTATAATTTCCTTCTAGATAATTCAAGGTTAGTTCAGTCTCTGGAGACATAATTGGTAACTATTAATCTTTAATCAATACTTTTGACACATCATGCCAATTAAGGGGTTCTGTGTAAACAGTGTTAATACTCAGGATTATTCCTGTTGTTGTTGTTGTCTTTATTTAACCATCTGATCAGTTCCCACTGACATTGCATAGGCAGCTTCTCACAAGATAAAATGTAAAATTAAAGCAGATTTCAAAAGCTCTAAATTAAAAAAGCTTAATGGGCAGACAGGTTTTGATAATACCTGCAATTTACCCTATTTATGTACTTGTGCTTGGAGCTATAGTATATGTTTCACATAAAATTAATTAATATTCATGGTCCATAATGGATCACATATTTTCTTAAGTCTGTAAAGTATGCATGTATTGATGAAAACAATTTACAGTACTAGCATAATCTTTGTATGTAGGTTTTTATATTCCAGGGCCCAAAATCTGAAATGTGTTTACTGTACAGTAAGCATTCTGTTTGTTACAATGGAAAACAGTTCAACAGAAAACATGTTATTATTAATTATTTGAGGCTTTGTTGGTGGTTGGGCATTGATCAACTTTTTTTATTAGCCCCATTAATTGTAATTCCTCTTCACTAACAAATGCAGAAAATTATTAGTGGATATTATTTAATAGGAACAGTTGACCTAAACTGAGTGTTCACACTGTATCATATTATCTCTATGTCTAGTATGTATTAGTAAATGTTGTAAAAATCCATTCATTTCCAGATTATCAGTGTCTATGTGTGTATATACAGTTCATGTCTGTTTATCTATCTTTATGTGATGTTTTATACGGCCAAAAGAACAGACAATTAACTTATCAAGAGCTTCCTCCTACAGTGTCAATCTTAAATGGGCTGGAATTCGATGTGTGGTGTTTAGGGGGAGTCTTAAGTCCTTCATGCCAAGATTTGGGGAGGCAGGATTACTCAAACATCTTTCAAGTGCGTGGGCCCTGCTTGTTAATTATTTGTCTCCATTTTTTCTTTTTTTCTTGCTCTCCTTATATCAGTCCTTTCAACCAGTAATGCGAGGTTGAGGAGCCATTTAATTACCACTTGCCAACGGTTTCTTCCTGACTTCCTTTACTGTCCCCTTATTTTTGGCGATTACCCTCCCTTCTCATTACTGTCATTACAGAGTGTCATTACTCAAAGAAGGCAAGAATGTGCCTGACAACAAGTGACAACCACTGCAAATCGACCAGTGTCTCTGTTACACTTTTCAGGATAAGATAACAAGGTATGTGGACACTCTTGCATGCTGGCGGAAAAGTCAGAGGCATACCAAAGTTGGAATGTATGCTCTAGGAACCCTGAATATCTGTAAGGTAAGGTAGGATAGGTAGATCAGCAGAAATAAATTAAAAAAACAACATTTTCCAGTAAATTGTTAGTTTGTTTATTGGGATTTACAACAGATTATTGGCTTGAAAATGGATTTTAGGCAAGATGAACTAGCATTGCTGGTTGGCAGGCAGAATCAGTGCTGTCACAACAATCTGTCCTGTTCAATTATAAAGGCCCAGTCAGATGGTGATCTGTTTGCTGTTTTTGATAAAGAGCTTGATAAACCTCAGAGGGTTTGTTTGGTAGCACTTCCACCAATTCAGGCATTCTTTTTCAGTGTCTGAGGCAGCAGAAAAGATAGCTACTGAGCTCAGCTTATTCAAGTTCGAGGGGATCAGATACAGCGGGAGACATGCTGCTGCTCCTGAAAAAAAAAAAGCCCAGTGACTTCTCAGCTTTGTGGATTCTGGGTTTTGTGGCTCCAGCTCAATGATATCCGTAGATTCCACTTATCCTTGAATTGAGAATAATACCTAAACTAAGGAGAACTGGTATCATTTTTTATCTCTTGAAACTGCATAAAAAATGTCTAATGTAGAAATGTAAATTCAAACCAATGTTTTCCGAAAAAAAACGCTTTAGAAAGTATAAATAAGGTCCAGTCTTTTATTCATAAACTGTGCTGTATCACCTCCACCTCATAAGTCAGTCACTGACTGAAGAGCTCTCTGACAGACAAATGCTATTTTAATAGATGCAATTGTGAGACTACAAGCATGATGAAGAAAAGTTGACAGTTTATGTCCCTTGTGATAAAATGCACTTGCTGGGTCACAACTCAGATGTTCAATCCTCCGACGCAGCATGCAGGGTGCAACCCCTATGTGGGTCCTTTGGAGGACCCGAAGTCTACGCAGGAACTGCAGTGACCAAAACAAATAGTGTGTTCAGGTTTCCCTTGTAAACATTCAAAGGGAAATAGTTCCATGTTTATCACTAGAGAGTTGTCATAAATTGATGAAAAAAATACCAGTTAACAAGTTTCATGTGTGACAATACCAAAAAAGTTGTGATGTTTGGACAATGAGCAGACTGCATTTATGCATATATTGTATGCATATTACATGCATATTATATTTTTCAGTAACTCCATAAAATGAACAGCATATACCAAACTGCTAACAAGAACAAATATTGGAGTATCCCGCTTTTTCATTAGTTTAGTTTTTATGATATATTTACTGATGACTGATCACAATTTGAACACAAACATGTGGCAAATACAACATGCTCATGAGATATTTCCCAACCATTTCGGAAACTGCATTTGGAGGAGCCCTTGGAATGGGACGGGCCTTGTCAGCCCCCTTGTGACATATTCAGTCTAGAAATGTGGGCTACAGAGGATCCAGCTAAGGATACTGTCGTCCCCAGAGAGGGCATCAGTGAATTCCTGCAGTGGTGCATGATGGGGCAGAGGTGATCCTTTGCTTACACGCTCCCGGACTTGTTCTGCCATGCTGGCACTAGTTTCTGATGCACAGAAACAACCTGAAATGACAACATCTGCTGATCCATGGCTCCATCATTTCTGCTCTTGATTCTACTCTTGTTAGGCACATAGCTAAGAGTGTGTGGCCTGGTCTGTGGGTTAAATGCAGTCCTGTTTCATGTCACTAACTGTAAGGGGGAAAAGTAAGCAAAAGACAAAAAAATTGGAGGAGGTGACCTTGATCTTCCTGCCATTGGTTGTTCAATACCCATTTTCGTCAAAATAATTGGAAAAATCATTTCAGGTAGGAATTGACAGTTAACTAATGGGATCTGAGAATTAGCAATATTATACATGAGTCCAATCAAATACAAATAAAACAGTAGTCTAAAATATGTTACATATATTGTTTGCTGTTGCTGTGTGCACGTATCTCTAGAAATGCATTGTGATATAAATTTGCTTAAAATATAAACCACAGCATACATATCTTCTGTCTGTCCTCCATAAAAGCTGAGCCTCAGCAGGCAAATGTATAACACAGCAGTAGCTGCCCTTTCTCAATCCCCCACAGGTGTCTCATGATTCAATGGGAAAGCTGTGCAGCATATTGGCAGACCTGATAGCATAGTGTACTCACAGTCACAGTGCACCAATAGCAATGACTTTAATCTGTATGCATTGAAGCATCCTACTGTAGTTCTTTGCTGATAAATGCCAGTTGTCAAAAGGAGTCGGTTTATGGCATCTGATTTTGAGAGAGACACACAGTGGAAGCAAGAAGGACTGGTTAAAGGAATGTTCCAGTATCTTTACTTGGGATGAAAGAGCAATATGGATTTCTACCAGTATTTATGGAAGCGAAAACTTTTTCTAATATATCAAAGAAATAACAGTTTTCTGCATACTATGAAGTTATCAGTTGTTTCAATGATTGCTTTAGTAAACCCCCAAAAATTCTGTCCAGGCCACCTCAGAATGTACTGAAATACATCCAACACTATATTTGCACTTTTGTTGGGCTAACAGACACACAAACATCAGTGGGCTTAACTTCTAAAGTCTCCTTTTTCTTGGTTGACAACAACAATCTCTGATTACAAGGATGAGTGCTAGAGAATGGGAAGGCATTGATTTCAGACAGAGTCTCAATCTCTAATACAGACAAAAGCTGAGGAATTATGTCAAAGGCTCTAACACTCTGATATCACTTGAACCATCTGGTTAGATTTCATTAAGTGTGGTATCTTAATTCATAGGCAGATAAAGAAAATAGTTGGGACTTTGCTATATTGATCCACATAGCCATAAAAAAAAAAGCCAGCCAGCCTGCCACAAAACATGCCTTCATAAGCAGGTGAATAATCACACATGGTGCACTTGGACTTTTATGGGCCTCAAGACTTTTTTGCATATTGATTCATGTAATCAGCTTCTCAGGCCTGGAGAGTAAAATGTTTATGGAAGAAAAAACATCATATTGAAAGGAATAATGCGGGTAATCCACTAACATAATGATTAGGGATCACCCCGGACTCTAGAAGGTCAAACCTTGAACAATGTCTTTACTTAAGCCTTTGATTATCTGGCAGTTAGATTAATCACTTCTTGACTCAAGTTTGAAACATCCAACCTTGAGATAATTAAATTATGTAGATGTTAGAAATTTGTTCATGTGCTTCTGTGCATATGTAAAACAAGTATTCATGAGACGTCACACAGTAAAAAGTAAGATACAGATTTTTTAAACTGACCGTGAGGAATTAAGTATAATCAGTGCCATTTTATGGTTCCTTTACTGACCAGAGAAGTGATCCATTCATGAAAAATGGAACCCCAACTCCCACATTGCATGCGACCTGGGACCCACACCTGTAATGTACATAGGCAGCCATGGTCCCATATTTCATATAATCTGCACTCTCTCATGTGTCTCTTAACTGTTATGAGCCTGTGGCCTGTTGCCACTCGCTCAATATGGTTGACCGTTTGAGTGATTGGCCCATTTATTCCCCCGATGTGCATCGATTTTGTCCTGACACAGCTGCAGTCCCTCGTCTTGGAGCCCTACCTTAGACATATCCCTTTAATAGTGCGCTCCCATGTCACATTTCTCAATGGATGGGATCCATAATAGTCACATTTCTATGCTACTTTCTTTAACAGATGCCCTCTCTGATATGGAAACTCCCTACATTACATTTGGGGACTGGTGTCTATGCAGTGAAAATGTGGTTAGACACAATGCATCAGTGAAGAGCAACAGTGTATCTCTGATCCATTTTGACCCTGTCTTGGAGATCTACCCACTCTTTTGCTCTTTTTCATTCCCTTGGTCCAGTGTATGTCACGTTTTTTTCCCACAGCTGCTATTATAAGCAGAGGCACTACACAGGAAGAACTGTATATTGCTGCCATCTGTGTTACTGTGATGTTCTGCATATTAGACACACAACACATGCTCCATAGTATTGTGTTCATCTGTTGTCCTATTTCACCTTATTATATCTAAGTGATGTTGTGATGCATCTTAATGCATTTGCATATAAATCATAATCTGGGCAGATGAGTGGTTCTACCTTTTTTTTTGTTAGTTAAAGTAACAGTAGTTTCCTGGGGGGTGACACCCAATGTGGACAGCTGATGCATGATTGGTTCTTGTACTTTGTACTATGAAGGTGAGGTGTCTGAGCTGAGAGATGTCTCTCCCATGTGGATCCAATGTTTAGATACTTGTGTGGATCCAATGTTTAGATAAGCCTATGTCAAAGGTCTGGCTACTTTCATAGATGGGTGCCCCTTGGGGGTTGTTTTTCTAAAGTTCCAAAGAGAGGAGATCAGTTTTAACATGAACCATATGTTCACACCTTCCCTTTTTGTAAAAATAGCCATATATGGTTATGAGGTTGGCTCTGAGCCTATCTTGTTACCCCACATTAGCTATACCATGAGGCTTTAAAAGGTGTAGTTCGAGTGGAAAACGGGGGAGATTCACATTGGCTTCGGATCCTCTCACAGGCAATCTTTGGTGCTTGTTTTGACGCTGTACTTTTTGTAATAAACCTTTTTATACAACTAAGTCGGTGTCAGCGGAGATTCCTTCATCATCATCACATCATCGCTACAGAAGATACAACAAAGGCATTTATTATAAAGGAAATAGCCTATTAGCAAGATCTAGTTGTAATAGCAACTCTTGCAACACCTGCAAAAAAAAAAAAAAAGAAAAAAACTCACTAAGGTTCAAATTGCCAGTGATCACTTGGGTGAAAGGACACAGGGCATTCCCACATCCTTTACTTCTGGGCAAAGATGAGTGTCAAAGAGGGAAGCAGTCACTGAGCCAAATAAATATCTTGACTTTGTTTTTTTTTTCTGATAATCATTCCCATAATAAATGTGAAAGAATTTATATTTTTTTCCATCTCAGGTTTGATGTTGATTAAACCTAACAACCATCCATCAGTCCATCAATCAAAACCGTAAAGTTTATAACTACAATGATTCAGGCCTTGCAAATTAACATATTTGTTAAAATATGCTCTTAAAAAGGGGGAGGTCAGAAAAGAATTATCAAGACACCTTAAGATAACACTCAGACCAAAATTTTGAAAATGAGATGTACAGAATGAATTCAAAATACACAGCTTGAAATACAGTAGGTGTGCTACATTTACACAATATAAGGAAATGTTGTATTCTACTTTTATATGCTAAGAGAAAAACTGGCACTTTTGTGGCTTTTTGGTCAAAATGGGGTCTGATGGAGTTTTTTTGTGTAAACAGCATGAATCCATGAAATCCATAGAATCAGGCTGTAAAGGTGTTGGGGATGTTTTAGCTCACTTAGTATCTACTGTAAGAACTGATGTAATTGCTGATGACCAGACATAAGTACTTCGTCATGGTCACAGTGTAATATAACCTGGCATCGCCAGACTAATTCGCAAATGTGTATTAGTCTGGAACCTCTCAGTTCATTTTTGATTTCCAAGGGGTGTTATTGACGGGCAGAGACAACCAATCAGAGCAACGGAGCGCCATCCTGACGGAAGTTCGGCAAACACACATTTCTTATCAACATACAGTTTAAGTGCAGTTGTTTGTTCTTCTTTTAGAGAAAATGTACTGTCCAGTCCGTTTAATACTGCCACTCTAGCCGGCCGGGGAACACGGAAGCGCCATCTTGGATATTTACAAAGATATCTGAACGCCGCTTGTCTCTGTCAGTCATCGTATTAAACATGCCTCAAACTAGATAAACGCCTGTGATTGGTTTGCCCAATAAACCGGTAGATAAATCAGTTTGAATTGAAGAGGGGCCAGACGTATCTGCCAGAGCAAATGAAACATGAGCTCGCAGATTCGTCTGGTTCCCAGCTTAAGTGTAATATATTTGAAAAGGACAAGTCATAAAAAAAAAATCACCCCAAGATGGTTACAGGAGCATTAAAGTTACTAAATCTATGGAACATTTCTTGTTGCACCTTGTTACATGTTACATTAACGTACAGTCCCCTGTCGTAATGTGTTACATTAATGCACACCTGTGGACAAGACATCATAGTCTAAACTGTTGCACATTCCTGCAGTTTTTTTCATTTTCATCTTAAGAATATATATATTGCACATAATTAATAATATTTTTTCATATTCTGCATGTAAATATTTCTATTCCTATTTTATATTAATGCTTATGTTGACTTTTGCACTACTTGTCTCCTACTTCTACCTTCTTATTCCATTAAGTTTTATTGTTATGCACCAATACACCACAGCAAATTCCTTGGATGTGAAAACCTACATGGCAATAAACCCGATTCTGATTCTACTGATTCTGATAATTAAGAAGTACTACTCATTAGATGTATGCAATGAATTGGCCATTTCAAGTGTATTTTTATTCTTTTGATTGAGAGAAAAAAAAAATTGTACTGAGTGTGCACAGTAAAAAAAAATAAAAAAAAAAAGATTCTTCTGTTTTGATTTGGAATAAAAATCAGTTGAACTTAATTATTATAAATATTTGTAATTCCCATGAACATAGTGCAAAATTTAACATTCTAACATTTAGAAGCATTTTAACTTAAATGTAAGTAACTTATGTAATTCCAGTCACCAAGGGACAGTTACATTTTCTGACTGGGAAAAATAAAGCTGAGTCTAGAAACGAACAGAAAAGAAAATTACACTGACTTTCATCACTGTCATCAGTGCCAGCTCTGGCCTCCCTGGGGCCCTAAAAAACCCCTGCTATCTGTCATGCAGTTGACAACACTTGAAATGCCACTTTGACATGGGTGTCCAGAGCCCTTGGGTAGTTCATGAAACCCATGCAACTAGCATTGCATACATACACAAGGCATGAAATCAACACATGGGTCAACACTCCTGAGAGTCTCTTGCTACATGACGGTTAATATTGATGTGTACATGATGGGATGGGGAAAATAATACATGACCAGAGCACTTGATGTCAGGTGGCCTCCCGAGGAGACCCAACATATCAATCTGCTGGAAATGGATGACGATCCAGAAAGTGACAGCATACATTAACAAATAAAACTGACTTAGTCAGTTTAGGGTTTAATGGCCATTGATTCAACACGTATCAAGGGTACTGGTCCAGAAAAGGGTCGGTAAGGGGAGGGATGAGCACTCACTGGAATCCGGTCGGCGTCCCTGGTGCCCCCTAACAGAGTCAGAAGGTAAAAGCTGGTTAATATCATGAATGGATGGATTGATTACTGAATGGGCCAACTGGGTACAGGTCCAGGGCCCCTGGACCAGAGCCTTTATATGAAGTGACTGTTAAAAGTTCTTCCTGGTAAGTCAAATTACCACAAGGAGATTTTTTTGCTCACATGTGACGCATATTTGTTTTTTTAATAACAGTTTGAACTGCACAAACAACATGCAGTCTGGTCTTTTCAATTCGTATTTGGGCCACTTTCATATATGGTCCTAAATCAGATACAGGTCTAATTTTTTGCAATGCAATCTCAGTCTGAAAGGTCATATCGGAATTTATGCGACTTGCTCGACTTTTTCCCTCGCGCTTGCGCAATCAGGAAGTTCTTCCTTTTCCGCCACTGTACACTGTGCACTTGCCTCTCTCAGGTCCTCATGTACAGTATATAACACTATCAGGACCTGAGCTCTGCCCCCAGAAAAATCTTGGGATAAACCCAATAACAACAGCTTTTAGAGGGCGAAGACTATATGAAACAGAAATGTGACATATAAACTCCAGACAATAATATGTTTTGTGTAATATCCTCAGGACACTGGATTAAATGTATGTTGTTCTGCAGTGCTGCCATTCTTTAAACAGAGACACTTCATTACATTCAATCTTGCTGCTTTTAACAACAGTGCTCTTTTATCATTACTATTTGTTTTTTTTTTTCTCCCTGTTTGACGGTAAGCTCACGTTGGAGCATCTGAGATGACAAGAGGCCGAGCTGACAGCCCAACAGTCATATCAGTGTCAGGTTTATGACAGCTCTGCCTTGTTATACCCGGCCGAAGGCCTTTCCCTGGTCTGCCTGTCGGAAATTTCAAAGGTATGCACACCAAGTGGCCATGATGAACTTGATTCACAAATGCAGAGCTTGCTGACTGTGCTCTTTTAGTAGTATCTTTTTAAGTTAATTGCAAAGCACAGAATGAGCATGTTCCATCAGATGGGTTGTGTAACTCCTTGAATATTGTTGCATTTTCAACAAAATGAGAATCAGATCATTTAAATAGGAAAGAAACCTTTTTTCTCCATGAATTACGGAGACTAGAGTGCAGTTGTCACACTGGATAAGTATGCAGGTATGAGGTAGACACTGAACATTATTTTTAATGTATCTGTAGACTACACTAAAAATAGAACCTCATGGGGGAAAAAATGAATTAATAAATTAGTTCAATTTATTGACAGCTGACACTTTTATCCAAAGCAACTTACAATATTGTGCATTCAACTATGTGGATACATCCCAAGGTTTGCAAGAATTATGCAAGTACACCAGCCTCATCAAATATGCTGAATTGCTTTAAGTGTTACATTTAGAAACTATAAGAGATAGAAATCTAAAGTGGTCAATTGAAATGCATACCACAAAGGGGAAATATGCATAGTGGCACTAATCAACGGCCAACTGGCGTGCCGGTTACACGTACATTCAAACAGCATTTTTATTTTTATTTTTTTTACTTTTTTCTTTGATGGAGGAATACCTGTAGCTAAAATATGTCTGCCCGCGTCATCTGACTAGGTCAGATTCCACAAGGGACTATGACTGTGACTGTGCGTTAGAGGCTACTGCCACCGATACAGTTCAGCCACAGTGATCGAGCAGCGCCTGCCGCTTCCTCTGACAGGGTTGGATTTCACTTGGGATAATGGCTAAGCAAGCCAACTGGCAAGCTTGACGCTGCAAGCTGCCACATTTCCACAAGCCCGTATAGAAGGACAGTACATCAATCCAGGAAGGGGCCCTACATATACGCTAAACCATACACAATCAATGCCAAGATACACACATTTGACTGTTTGTCAATGGAAATCCAGAAATCGCAGAAACCATGCAGCGCAGTGCTTATATAACCATGTGTTGCCAATTAGTGTGTGGCCCCAACAGGTGATGTATCTTAAAGAGTATCCATGTCAGCTGCACCTGTTGGGCTCAGTTTCCATACATATGGAATATGTAGGGTGGAGAGATAGTCTTGACATGATAGAGAACACTTATTTTTTTGGTCATGTGAAGCCTGAAAACTCTAAAAGGACAGACAAAAAGTTATTTTAATAGTATTCTTTAATGAGGCATCAAATAAATATGATTAAGTATCGTCTACATAATTGTTTTTTTTCCAATTCAGATTTCTGCAGGAGCCACATTGATACAATCTAGATTGGAAGAAATCTCTATGAGGCATTAGCTGCTGGCTCTGTCAGCACAACACCAAAGTGAGTGCTGTGTCAGCACGACAATAATGTCATTGCTGCTGGTTAACAGTATCAGTGAATGATTTTTCTCAGTTCCTCAGTTGTGTCTGGAATAATATGCTGTCCTTCAGCCAGACACTTCTTACAATTTCGAAATTGGAATCTGTATGACTTTTTTTTAACTTAACTTGATCTCATAACAATGTAGATTTGTCAGAATTTGTACTGAAAGACATGATGAAGGATAGTGAGTATGAAGGACAGTGCACCAAAGAATCATTGAGGAAGAATGTATTGCAGTTATAGTAAGAGTGAAAAGGGTATTAATGCCTTGTGTATCTTGTCTTTGAAAGGATGAACCACTTAGCTATCAAAATTAATGTTTTAGATCCATTAGATGGATTTAAGAAAAAAAAAAAAAACACTGTATTTCAACTCTTTTTCATGCGCACTGAGTTGGGTAAACCTCTCACGTGGACATCCCGTCCTCAACATCTCAATTCAGCCAACTGACTTCATGATGGGTGGTCACAGTAAACTGCCAGTTCACTGCAGGGATCTGGGTTTCAGGGCTTAATTGGCATTAATATTAGATTGTGGTAGCATTTTGACTGTTGTCCCTCTTATCTGTGGAAAACAAAATGTTAAGGCTGTAGGCATAGTGAATTTAGGGTTTAAAAAATATTATTTGTCAATTTATTTAATATACTATTTTATATTGTAGGAGTTTATCGTAGTGTAGTAGATTTTTTGTGCATTTTCCTGTTCTGTAGTATGTATTTCAACATTTCTAATGTAAATACTATATCTACATCATCATGTGCACAGAAAATCATCAAACATTGATGCATACCGTTTGCAATTTGATTTTTTACTGTCTTTTCACTTGTTGGGCAGAGAATGGGGACTGTTAGGCATATTTATGCATCTCGGACAGATGTTGTTTACAACTGCTGACTTACTGCATGTTGTGGTGAAGGCAGGAAAGAGGGAGGAAGGTGACTCAGACCAAAAAATTAAGTTTTTTTTTTTTTTTTATGGCCCCAAAAAAATAGTCAGAGAGGTATTCATTCCAGAACAGGTAGCTCCCATGGTGATTTAAATAAGTATATCACTGTTGTTCCTACAAATTAATCAACTAGTAATCAACATAGTCTGTTTGAGATTAGGACAAAGGTTAAATCAGTATTGTAGTCTGTGGGAGGAAAAACTTAATATTTTTCTTTCAATAATACACTATGTGACCCTCTGCTCTTGCTTCATTCAACCTACATTCTTCAGTCCTTTTTCTGTACTCAGAAGAATGAAATCTTCCCTCCAACATTTACCAGAAAAAGGACAATTTCTCTCCCATGGCCTGATGATATAGTTGTGTCTATACCCTGAGTGTGGCTGGAATTTTAATGTGGCCCTTTCTCCACATAACAGGCTAGAACGACATACAGTGTAGAGTTATGAGCTTCTGCTATAAAGTGGAACATTTGATGATAAAATGAGTCACATTAACCCCGATGAGTGGTGCATTTCATCTCTACCGGTGTATGTATGAAATATAAATGAGTGTATGAACAAATGTGTGTGCATACAAATAGCACAGAAAATAGCATACACTGTATATGGACAAGTTATTGATTTTAATTGAAATCATACAACTTGTTCAGGCTCTGAGAAATCGTTTTTTCTTAAGAAATCACAGGAAAAATTTCATCTTTTTGAGAAATACACGCTTTAATGTTCTTGTTGAGTTAGATGACAAGCTTGATACCTTTTTCATTAATGTGGGTTAACAATGGTGCTAGAGCTGTGAGGCGATGAGCTTTGCTAAGCATAAAGCCTTAAAGCAAAGGAAACGGCTAGCCTAGCTCTCTCCAAAGTTAAAAAATAAATCTACCAACACCTCTAAAACTCACTGATTGACATGTTATGTCTTTGTTTAAGCTGTGCTTGTTATGGATCCAGTAGAGTGAAACGCTAGAACTATATCTTGGCCGGGCCGGTGTCTCAACTGGTTGCCTAGCAAATACATACATCCCAAAATGTGAAACTATTCCTAATCTGTCTTATCATATGTAGGTCATAGTTCACAAAACTGTACATGCTCGTTACTTGTTTTTTTTTTTTACAATTGTAAAGTCACAGTTCTCTGTAAAAGTTTTCAAAATGTTCCACATAGTTAGCACAGCAGAAGACAATGTGGACAAAAACTAAACTGTAGATCACTTTTCAATGCTTTTACACAAAATGCATGCAGTGACCAGTGAATTTCATGCACTTTACACTCACTCAAACTGAGCTATGGTTTAGTAATTGCAAAAAACTGTAACTGTTGTGCCGAGCTGCATGTTGGTAAAGACAGCTGAGGTAGGAGTTTTGAAAAATATACCGTAGAAATGTTCATGGGGGACATTTTAGGATGACACCAATATTTAGTGTTCATTTGAATTCCACAATCATCAAAAACCAGAATAAGTGAGGAGATTTTTTTTTTTTTGTGTGGAGATTAATAATCATCCTCTCAGCTATATCACTCTTCTTATACCTTTTAAATAGCTGAGAACATGTTGAAAATGGCTCAGTAAATGGAGAGAAGTGCCAAGACTGGCTATTAAAGTAGAAAAATAATGTCAGAGATGTTCATGGCAAGGCACAAAAATACTGCAACCAAATGCAGCCTTAAACTGCATACACTACCTGTTGTCAGTTGTAATTAAAGTACTCATGTCTGATGCTTTTTCCAAGGCGTTATGCACCAGATGAGAGTAAAATCTTTGGCTCCCTTCAGTCCAAATGAATTACTGCCCTATTATGTTTTTTGCATTGCTTAATGTTACAAAGTCATTATCAGTCATCATCTGCTCTGGCATAATTTTGATGTATCACAGTGATTATCACAAATTACTTGTTCATATTGATTTGTGTATTCATTTTTAATTTGACAGCAGTTCTGGCAACATGTGATAAATATGGAATGTGCACTTTATAGGCATTTCTGAAAAAGATGCAGATCTCCATCAAAGCACACATACACTCACAAGACAAATGAAGATACCCAAACACAACATTAATCACTGTTGCGCCTTTTATGCCCTGTCAACGTCCCAGCACAAGAATTTTCATCAGTGCTTTGCTCATGCTATAGTCTCATACCGAATATGTCAATAGAAAAAAAACGAGACCGGTGACAGTCCACTAGTGTGCCGTTCTTTTCTAATTATTCAAAAACCAGGCCTCCTATTCTCTTTTCACATGTAATTTCTATGCATCCAGGTGCTACCCCTCAATTTCAGTTTTTATCTGACAATGGAACATTTCTTTTCTTTTTTCTTTTTATGTCATCCCAGAGCCCACACAGAGTTAATTTTCTTTTTCATCTGATCTACTGGCACAAGACAAGCTTTGTGAAAAAACAAAACCTGTGGCAGGGCTGAAAGCACCCCTATCCGCCACCCAAGTGACACCTTGGGGGAAGGTTGTTGAGATGAAGAAGAGGCAACCCCTTGTGTCTCATATTGACAGCACCCATGACCCATGACTGTCTGTGACATTTAGGTCTCTGCTTCCCTTAGGTAGATCATTTCCAGCCAGCCTGAGGTCAGCCTCAGGGCACATTTGTCTAGCTCCACTGGCCAGTTGGTTCTACAAGCACTTGGCTTTTGAGCAAAGCAATACATTTGGTGTTTCAGTTCCCTTTAGAGTCCATCTCTTTTTGGCATTTTTCACATTTTACACTCAATGATATCAAATTGAATCTGTTACAGATACTTACAAAGAAATAGTAGATGTTCAAGAGTCATAGAAGATTATTAGAGACCTTAGCCTCAGACAGCGTCCATCATTTGAATACAGATTTCAGGCATTTAAGTTTCTTGCAGAATGTTGTAAAGTCCTGACTGTTCTGAGCCAGGCAAACCTTTCACCAAGCCATTGGTGTGCAGGCTCATTTATTCTTAGTCTCATATGCTTGAGATTTTTTCTGTTATCTGGTGAAACACAAAAGAAAAAACTCAAGACTGATTCATAATTTAAAGTTAGACATTTTTTAAATATTTTTAGAAAACTATCATCATCTTGTTTCAGTCAGAAAACCTGAAATGGGAGTTCTCTAAGGATGTCTGCTTTTTAAAACCAGTTTCCTTTGGAAGAGATTCAACACATAAGAAGATGATGTAACACCGTTAGAGTCTCCTGCTGAGAAACAAATAGCAATTGTCACCATTTATGCCTTGTCAGCGTGTCTTTTAAATGGGACACAAACGCCTAGGGGGTCAGACCTCTTTGTCTTTACTAATGTGAGCAACTTCTCAGTGGGACTGTTTTGGATTAAAGACAGTGATGAAGGTTTGTTGCACTCTAAAAGCTGCTCTAAGCTGGAACTAGTTTCATAGCACCCAGGTATAAATCAGAGGGATACAGCATGCATACATAATCAAGCGCATAATCGCCACAGGGGACAGGGAGGTCACCTCCCACCCAATATATGAAATATGGACATATTGGACATACAATTAACCAACCAACATATGGCATTTGAGTGTTGTACTAACACGGACCTAAAAAAATATGAAACAATCTTTTAAGAAATGTTATCCCTCATGTCTCACAATCAAATTAAGTTCAACTGCTTGCCTTGTAAATAAAGATTTATATTTGCATTGGAAGTAATATAAAACATGAATGATTTTGATATAAAAGTTTCTCTGACCCATTTTGAGATCAGGTTTTAGGATGCATCATTAAGTGGTTTGAGCTGTGTTAGTGATCAAAATGCAGACACACTTGTGTGTGGCACTGGAGCTATTACATGTATTTCTAATGTATATTCATATATACACATTATAAATACTTATAATTTCCATCATCCCTCCAACATTTTTTTAAAATTACTTAATTTATGTTTGTATATTGACAAATAAGATGGTTTTGCCAGAGTTTTTCTATTTAGAACCAGCGTGGTCAAGTGTCAACTCTGTGTTGTATAATGTAGTAATATGTAATAGTCCAAAACTGGTTATTAGTGACAATATGATTAGACTTTACACACAGAGACAAGACACATTGTTTGCCGCAGTATTACATTTTGATCATTTGTTATGCTGCTGTTAAGGATGTTTTGTGTTTTGTATTGCCAACAAAAAAAAAAAAACCTGCTGCATGGTGATAAACGATAGCAGATAAGACAACAAAATTAGCAAAAAACATCAAAAAATTGATTGATTTCAGATGCCACACTTTTTTTCTTTTTTAATGAGGGCATAAAATATCTTGTTACATGATGATCCCAGAGCTACAGGGTCTTTATTCACCCAATAATATCTTGGGCTTGTCTGGCCTCTGCTTCAGTGCCTCCCTCCTCAGGGGACTTTCACACTGGCTGGAGCCCTGGCTGTAATGAGGCGGCAGCAGTATATGCAGAAGAAAAATACCATGAACCTGCAGAGTCTGCTCTAATAAAACACCCTAAAAGATCTTGGCCTGGGTAAACAGGAGCAGGTTGTTAACTGGTTGACTACCCAACACACTCAGTCATATTTGATGGATATACTCAAACAGGAAGACATGAAAAAAAAAATCAACCCCTTCTTTGCTGTCTGTTTTCATGCTTTCACAGCCTTTTTGTGTTGAAAGTGTTGACGCTACACAAATTTGCCTTGAGAAAACAGAGGTTATTTGAATTGTGTAAATTGCGGGTTGTTTTCTGGATCTGTTTCTTATTTGAAGGCTGTCCATTACCGTGCTCATACTGTACGGTCTCTCCCAAAAACACTAGAATTTTCTTGATCTTGCTGGGAATTAATAAACATACAGATTAACAGATTAACTGTCTTCTCTGTGCATCTAACAAATAGGTAAAATTAGATTGTTTCACTTGATTCACACACCGCACTAATATTTCATTGCAAGAGATATCCATGTTGTCAAACTACCTTTGTTTCGTCAGTCTGCTTCACAGAATGTGCACAAGTCAATGTTTTAGCTGTCTCCAGTGCAGAGGAAGATTTGTTTGTTTTTAGGTCTGCCATAGGATGAGTGGGTGGTGGGTTGATGGCTGCACAGTGCTTATGGGAGGATACCATAAACCACTGAAAGACAACATGAGAACTTTTCAATATTTACAAAAGAATAAGTGCAAGAGAGTATTGTGGTTGTAAAGTATGTGCAAACACTAGAGATGTGCAGTGACGTCACTGTATCTGTATTCAGATAGAAGACCAATTTATACTGGAAGTCACGTTAAATCAGGCAAAGTTGTATTGTCTAACCTAATATGCAGTGGCCACGCAATTGTTGTGCCTTCAAAGCATTAAATTGATTTAATACTGGCATATAATTCATTACGAAATGTATTTTCAAATCCTCATACTGTACTTTTCATCTCTCTCTCTCTCTCTTTTTTCTTTTTTCCTGTTTCCATCGCTATATTTACACTTTCCTGAATATCAGATTTGGGTACATCCTTAGTAAATGTGTGGATTTGCTCTCACACTAGGAGTGGGTACACTGTTTATATGCATTTCTCCAGGGTTCAGAGTTTTTCCTAATTATATTATTATATCATATGGGTTACCAATACAATGCGTAATGGGTACCCACCCAAACAAATACATTTGTGATTTTTTTGTGTAATTCTAACATGTGTATTCCTTCCTTTCTTTTATAAGTAATTACAAAGCAAATACTCTTTAATTTATATAAGTATTGGATAGTTTCAAAAGTACTTACACTGTAGTTTATTTATAGATCCCTCCTAAAAAATAATTTGTTGATGTAATATTATCCTGAAATTTGCTAGCTGTTGTCTAAAGCATTACCTACGTATTCTTTAGTCTTGATTTTTTTTCTCCTATATTCCCTTTTTCTCTCTCAAAGTAGTGAGACAATCTGAAGATAACCCACAAAGTCAAGGCAACAACATGTTTTTTTTTTTAAATTTGATAATTTAGTGAATATGAAATGATGAAATTCCTAATTTAAATAAACATCCAAGCCCCTGAGTCAATTCCTTTGTTCAACAAGCAAAACTGTCAGTGTTAATTTAACACTGAAAAAAGAAAACACTTTGCCAGTGTTCATAGTTATCAGTTAATTTAATACTGGTAGACAGTTTCCAACAGAAGCCCCAGAGCCAAACTGACAAAACAAAATACACTACAAACTAGCAATTTCAAATGGTCAGTTAGAAACAGAATATGTTCTATAACAAATCTCCCAATATCCTTTGTTTCCCTCGTTGTTTATAAGCATGCAAATACCTGCTACACCTTACCCCAAACCACACACAGCATGATACAAACACGGCCATCCAGGGCAGGGACACATTTAAGTGAGTGATGAGCCGTGCCTGTAGCCTCCATTAGATACTTTGCATGGCAGATTTCAGTGTTTGTTTCCTGAGACACAGGAAAAGTTTTCTTTTTTTCATGCCTCTTTATAAACATTTTTACACAGCCTTTTACGTGCAAGCTTTTACGGCCAAAAAGGCTGTTCCATGCCTTTTACTGACTTGCATCCTTCTGCTCACTATTATATTCGCTGGTGTTTGTGACTGCAGTTGGTACACTAACTGATAACTAATCTATGTAGTCTCAATAATTTATATACATTATGCTGTTTTGTGAAATTTAAGTATAGAATTACATTTAAATTAACACAAGAAAAAACCTTTGTGTGAGTCAGCTTTTACAGATGACTCCTTTTGTCCTAGGGAATAAATGCAGTACAGTGCAATATAATATGATATAATAGAGTAAAGAATACAAAGACATTATTTCCTGTGGCATATATGTAGGAGCATTTAAAGGTCTTATGTTTTATCAATCTGCAATTGGCCCTTTGGCCTGACTTTTAGTATCACTGGTGAGTCCGTCCTGTTTGTACTCCATCTTCTAAAAAAATCAATACTGAAAATGAAAGGACAATGCCTCCAGCAGAGCCACCTATTGGCATATCCTTTCATGCTGTTACATATGGTGAAGCAGAAAACATCTGATGTATGCAGTGAGGAAAAACAAAAAAAAGGGACATAATTGAATAGACTTTCCCTCCCTCGCTCTCTCTCTCAAGAGGACAGACCCAGGGCACAAGGTGAAGTTGCTTGGTTAAATTCCAAAGATTCCTTTGGGAGGCTGTCCCTTTATAATAGATCATCATCCACTGCTTTAGGGCTAGGCTATCAGCAATCAGCCCTTCTGATTAACATTTTAGCTACAGAAAATGGGACATATCGACATACTGTATTCTGCTGAGAAAGCAAATGTACTAAAACTGTCAATGACTTGTAAAAGTCTTGACTAGAGGACCGTGTGCCTTGCAATAAAGGTTGCAACAAAAAGATTGTAATAAAAACAGTAACTGGCTGCTCAGATACTATCTTTAAATAATGGTAAACCCGAAGTTGGAAATATCTCTTGATCTCGTCATCTTGATGATGACAGTGGGTACTATCCAGTAACTATTACAATACAGGCCAAATGCAATAAGAATGAATTTAAATGCTGCTAATGGACGATGTAAACCTCAGAAGAGATCTGAATGTTTCTGCCATTTTAAAATGCATATCATACTGTACATAAAGTTATCTTACCATATACAATTAACTGTTGCAACTGTGGATAAAAGCCATGTCTCTTTTTTTTAGATTCTATCCAATTTGTCGAGTAGATGGGTCAAGGTTAGCCTGTCATCGCCAGACTAATTAGCAAATGCATATTAGTCTGGAAGCTCTCAGTTCATTTTAGATTTCCAAGGGGCGTTATCGAAGCACAGAGACAACCAATCAGAGCAACGAAACGCTGTCCTGTCGGACAGTACAGCAAACACATATTTCTTATCAACTTAAAGTTGAAGTGCAGTTTTTAGTTCTTTTCTTAGAGAAAATGCACGATCCAGTCTGTTTAATACTGCTGCTGTAGCCGGCCGGGGAACACGGTAGCCATTTTGGATATTTTTCAAAGATACCTGAACAGCGCTCGTCTCTGTCAGTCATCGTATTAAACCCGCCTCATACTAGATAAACGCTTGCGATTGGTTCGCCCAATAAAACGGCAAGGAAATCAGTCTAAATGGGAGAGGGGCCAGACGTATCTGCCAGAGCAAATAAAACATGAGCGGGCAGATTCGTCTGGTTCCCAGGCTAGGTCAAGGTGGCTTTAGGCTGCATATAACACGACCAGTTGGTTGGTTAAAAATAACAGAAATTATACAAAATACTCTAATGCGTGTTCTTTACTTTGACATTGGAGGGTAGAGAAGTGATAGGAAATGAGAGGAGAAGGCATTTTCAACATTTTCAGCCATAGCTAAATCAGATGCTCACCAGTCGACATTGACATTGTAGATAAATTGTTATTATTATTATACAACTGTTAAAGCTAAAGTGACCTCATCTGAATCAATTGTAGCTTGTAACCAACAACTCAGGAAAGCAAGAACATTATAAACACATTATAAAATATACACACACAGAAAAAAAAAGGAAAAAAAACTTCCAAAACACTGTTTAGTTTGAACCAATTAAAGAGAGAAAACACATCATTTGAATCTCTCAGTTGGGCTGTTGGATTTAACGTCTGCCAAACTTCAACAACTGCCTAAGCAATACCAAGTGACAGAAATGAGAAAAGAGAATAGTTGTATAAGGCATACAGGAAATCTACCCACATGAAACCAATAAATATGAGTTTGTGAGTGATTGAGTGAGTCAAGGGTGAGATTCATGGGACTCTTTGCACTGAAATCCCTTTTCAGTGATACACAATACGGGTTTCAGAACACTTATTTTGTACACCCATATCGCTCGTACCTGAAGGCAGACCATGAGTGTCTGCTCAGCCTTCTCTCTCCCAGTGTTCACAGGTGATTTATATAGCAAGTGAAAAGCCCAGTCAAGTGACTTATTGAAAGATAGGAGTTTGAATCCAATTTGTCTACCACGTGTTTAGAGTGCACCCTTGTAATGTGTGCTGTCTTCAGGCTGGGTTGAACAGGAATTAACCTTCCCTCTCCTTTTTCTGTTTCCGTATTTAATAATAATGTTGTTGTGCTCTCTTTCTCACTTTCTTCTCCTCACCAAAGTTCAGGCCTTTAAGCCAGCCTATAAAAGGGTCAGATGTCATTTGGTTTCTTTTACTTTGGCCTGATGTACCATTAGCCACAGCTCCCTTCTCTATCCTGGTCATCCCTGTTGTCAGATCGATGCCCTCCAATGGTCATGATAAAAATAAATATGACAGAATTACTTAAAAGTCACTATCAAACTTGATCTGTCTGCGGACTCAGACTCTAAAAGCATTTGGAGCATTTTTACACAATTCCAAAGAAGATTGGCAAGGAATGAGCAAGTGCTTTAGCAATCACAGTGACGTTAATGGAACTTGATAAACCTGGCTATGCTGAGAAAACCAGTATCACCATGCTTTAAAGCTGACTTATGTCAGAAAGCAAATTTCAGTTGAAAGCAGGGGGTGTTTCCGTGTCAACGCTAAATCCTTGATGTCATGCTGTCATAACAGAAGCTACTTGAGGACACGCTTTACCTTATAGTGCTATAAAGCTATTTAGAAGTGGAGAAAATTCTCTTAGAATTGTTGGGTAAAAGGGTGAATGGTAAAGTTTCACCCTTTAAGTATAGCCTCTGCATGGTACAGCTCAACATCTCCACCATTACTCTACCTTTCTGCATCAGTTGGTAACGAGTCACACCTGAATGTACAAAAGGATTGTAGTGTTTGTCTAAATTCGGTCCCCCTGTCCACTGTCCACCTTCCACCGTTTCCCTCCCCACTCCTTTTTGTTTCTTCTCACTCCCTAGCAAACATTTTTAGTATTGTTGCAGCTCTCTGTAAATAACTAAGCTGGTGAGCAGATGGCAGTGGTATAATCTAAGAACAAAAGGCTAATTGAGCCTATGGCTGATGCGAAACAAAAAAATGGTGCAGGGATAAAAGGAGGCTTTGCCCTGTGATTTTGAAAATCGAAAGGGGAAAGTGTTTGGGTCATGTGGAATATAAAATAGTTTTAGACCTATAATTCATTATTGGCCTCCTGAGTTTTTATTTTGCCAGTAACTGTAAGAGAGACACTGCTCTGTATGGCATGGGTTTTGTTTCCAACAGTACTACCAGAACTGGATGTTAAGTTTTCTGGACATGCTTTAGGAAAGGGCATCATGGACACACTCTGGGGACGAATAACTAGCCGGTGCATTTACTCTGTGTTTACTTGATGTTTCTATTAATATATCTGCAATAATACAGCACAGAAATATGGTTCGGATGTTGTCGGACTCTGTAGACTCTTCACTTCTGTTTCCTTATTTTCACGAGATCGTACTTGATTCACACAGTGTGCTAGGAGCCATGGATCAGAGGCAGATCACGTGTGTCGAGCGCTGCCCCTCACTGTAATTTGTCGATTCGTGTGTCCATCTACATTTTCTGTGAAACTAACCAATGGACACTCAGGAAATCACTTAGAACCTACCCATCACCTTACGTTTCAGAAAATCACTGGTTTTCATTCAGTCGACATCCGAGGTCAGAGAGAAGAGAGAAAATGGCAAAAATGGCAAAGAGAAAGTTTACAGTTTGCAAAATACTTCCAGCAATTTGTTTTTATATATATTTTACATATTTTGTTTGAAAACAAAAACTGTTGTAATGTTAATTTTTCAAAGCTTGATCTGTAATATGAAGTCAATACTCAGTCCCATTTTATTTCAGTCCCTCTTACATTTTGGTGAAAGTAGAGTGACAGACACTTCTACTCAAAGAACGATATTACAAAATTTGGTTTTAGACATTTATTATACATTTGTCTACTATTTTATTCATATATTCCACTACTTTTATGAACCTCAGACTTTCGTTAACCAATTTCAAGCACCAAAAGAATGTATCAACATGAGTAAAAATATGTTTTCACAAGAGATATGAAGAATTTCAAAAATCGGACTTCAACTTTTTAGCTTTATGGCCAAATTATCTCTTGGTGCCTCATTATATAGAGAGCTGAGATTGTTCTGCAAATTTTGACATATAACACATGGGTATGTATCATATATGCAAGTGCCTTTTAAAGGTGAATTTAAGAAGATATGTAAAAATCGAGAAAATGCCCGTAGACCCCAAAGTGTTACGTCACTGTTTCCAGGTAATACCTCTTTTGAATTATGTTCCTTAGTCAGTCAGCATATGTGTCTTTGCCCATCACACCTTCCAGTGTTTAAAGGGATACCTTGCTGATTTTTAACCGGCCTTGTACAATGTCGGTAGAATATGCAAATGAAGAATGTTTACCTTTCCTCCATGTTGCCTGCACCAGATGAAGTCCGTCGTGGTGTTGCCCACCAGTGCAGGCAACATGGACAAAAGGTAAACATTGTTCATTTGCATATACTACTGACATTGTGATGATACAAAGCTGACTGTAAAGTGTCCCTTTATGTCCATTGTAGCTAAATAAAACCATTCCTGTGCCTGCTGTATTCACAAGTACTCTTTTCTTCAGTATTATCACATGTTAACCAAGTTCTTTTCACTTTGTTCAGTCTACTGTTTCTTCCTCTCTTCTCTCAATTGTTCAGTACATCTTTTTCATTTCTAATATAAGCTTTCCCAAGTGTGGATATTTAGGCCTACTAGTGGTGATTGTATTTTATGCTTTTTCCCCCTCATTTATAGTGGATTAAAATTGAAATCCTGTCTTCTAAAGTATATAAGCTGCTGCCTATTGTCGGTTTTCTGCTCATTCTGCTAATCCCTGGTTGACAGCTTCTGCTTTGCAAAGACCTTGTGTGTGGGAATCTGTCTCCCTGTCTCTCACTCATGCAAAAGCATCCCACTCCATATTTTAGTCGCGCAAATAGCTGTTAATTTTTTATACAGAACACGGAGCAAACATCTGGAATTTAAAAATAAGTATAAAGGCTTGAGTACCTTTACTTATGTATTGAAATGTTCCTTATTTCCTTATTTTCTCTTTTCTAACATAGACCTTTCTTTGATATTGTACCACCTCACTTAGCTCAATAAAATTCCTTTAAGAATCGGGCAGGGATAGAAGCACTATGTAAGAACAGGGGTACAATTCGTCTTGATTTTTGCTGACTAATTGTTGCAAGAATGGCATGCCCTCCTCCCTCTGCCATTCTGTCTCATGAGAAATGGATGAAACCAAGGTCATGTTAGGGGAGGGAGCTCACGGTCTGCTCCATGTTGGCAGAGACCATAGCGGAGAGATTCGCTGCAATTTAAACCACGTCTGATAGAAGACTCTCACCTTGACCCAAGCTTCACATCATCTAATCATGCCTGACTGGTCTCTTGGGCTGACTCACCAATCAGTTCCTTTGTACAGTCATGTGTGACCACATAAACACACACACACACACACACACACACACATACATCCTCTTTTGGACACCTGAAAATATAAGCATAAGCAGTAGGTGATTTGAGGGGAGATGAGGGGGGGTTGCCATACCCCCTTGTTAGCAAAATTACCAAAATGCATCCCTCTTGTTAACCTGCCATCCCCGCTCTCCATCCCCTAGTAGCGAGAGCAGTCATATGAGGCTCCAAACTGGACAAATGCCGTCCAAAATTGTGAGAGGAAAGGAATGTATGCGAGCGATGTTGAAGGACTTTTAAGGTGCACGAAAGAGGATGAGTTTACCCCACGAGAGAAACCGAGCTGTCATTGTGTTCAAGAGAGGAGCAGTCACCATGCGAGAGAGGTTGAGGGGGTGTACCCCCATCGGGCCGCCCCCCCCCAGTTAAAAATTAACAAATCACCTAGTGTACATAAGGAGAGTTGAATCAAACAAAGTGAGACACAAAAAAGGTTTAAAGAAAGACCATAAAAAAAAAATACATGTATGGTGTTACTGCACATAAGAAATAACAATCTAGTTGTTTGCATGGCTGGTTCATTAACTTTGGTATGAGCCTCCGGAATTTCTTCACCCCTCCTGTAGATGTTTTAAATTTGTTCTGCACATTCTGAATAAACATGTCAACAGGACCAATTATTTGTTTCTAAATTAATAGTCTCTACTCTACTCTACTCGTTGTGTTTCAAATTATAGATAACATGGAAACCATTTAAATTCTGTGTAGCCCCACACTCTTCCACTAAATAAATTTTCACAGTTAAAACCAAAATAAAAATGTCAGTGCATTACTTTTTACAGTGAATAAACTGACACTGACAGACAGGTAATAGAGCCACTTGCTTATAGCTTGAAGAAAGGTAAAGGAGAGCTGTCACACGGAAAGGAGTTTGTAAACACAGACACGGTGTAGAGTTGATGCCACCTGCAGCTAAAACACAATCACACTCCACCTACTGCCCAACCACTTTACTTTGCTATATATGACAGTCTGCAAGTCACCCAATATGATTCGCGGGTCTGAGTATCATGGTTACGTTCATTTTGTTAGAGCATTAGGGGGCATTTCCCATCATAAAACCTGATCACATGCTCCATGAATCGAATGCTTCCCCGCCATTGATGAGATAGTCGGATATCCATGTTTTCACTGTTATATAGTAGGACAATTTTCAGCTTGAAAATGACAGATTTCTTAGCTTCTTGTCTGAAATGTTTTTGATGTGTGTGTGTGTGTACAAAAACAGAAGCTCTGTTCTTTCTGTTTATATATTCAGCGTTTACGTATTCATATAACAAAATATTCTGGGGGTTTTGAAAGATTAGGGAATATGATCAAAAATGCTCACGATGGCTGGCAACTTAAATAATAATACTTTGGCAGGTAAAGAGTTATTTGTGCTGCAACAGAAAAAGATGCATTTAAATTATTTGCACAGGCATACAACCATAAATGTTTTAATGTCATTATTTTAAATTGGATGCATGATTTCAGCTCATGAATTCCATTCATAGTGGGCCCTATAATCAAAGGTTCGTGCTCAATTGTGGGGACAACATTTCTTGATCTTGAAATATGAAATATTGCTGTTTACTTCAGTGAATGTCACCGCTCACAGATTCCCTCAGCACGCCATTGTGCACAATTGCTGGCCTAATCAAAAGGATTTTGGTTTAGGAAAATTGGCCAGTGCCACCCTCGTAACTGTGTATGATCAAATGTGTTATCCTCTAAATGCAAACCCAATGCAGACACATGCACGTCATGGGTAACAGTCACAAAGAGCTTTGTAGGGGAGCATTCATTTATGCTTTGGGTGATAGAGATACTCATATATGTTAGGTTTTAAGGTAATCTTAAGCACACATAGTAATTTATGGATCTGCTAGGATTTCTTTTAGTCTTAAGTAGTGCTCTTTATTTTAATGGGTTCTACTGATTCACTAGTGCTGTTCATGACCAGTCTTTCAATGGAAAGCCTTACACTAATGTTGTACTTCTATGCACTTGGGAGACAGAGTGTGACAGCAGAAAGCCATTTCCTGAACACTTTTAAACCCAATGCCAATAGTACAGAATGTCTCCCTTTTTTAAACATACATTAAACAGCGCAGCCATTCTCATGGTTTTGTTTTGCATGTGATGACTACAGTTGAAAAGAGAAATCAATTCAGCATTCACTGACAGCATTCATCCTTTTCATTTGTAAAGAACTTGATTCTGTGGTCTGTGTGTACGAAGTATTACGGTCACTGTTTACGAGCCAAGAACTTTGTAGCAACCTACCTTTGTAGCACTACATTTTTCCTTTTCGAACATTGCTACCCTGAGGTCAATTTAATGTGAGTTAAATTATTTTATTTAGTATAAATTCTGATTCTTTCTGATGAAGTTGACCATCACTATTCTAATTAATGTTTTGTACCAATTCATGTTTTTATGATGTATATTTAGTTGGCCTTTAAGATTTATCTATGCTATGTATTTTTGTATTATTCCTCATACAGCATCATATTTTAGTACATTGTATTATTATCAACATTTGTTAACATTTTCTAGTGTCGCAGGTGAGGCTTATTAATTAGCATTACATATTTGAATACCCTTTAAGGCATAATTGCTACAAAGGCAACCATGACCTTTCACAATTTGTTGTTGTTGTTTTTGGTCTCCCCTGTTTCACATACCAAAGATTTGGCACCAGGCATTAACCCAGAGGCCTTGTCTCTAATATTAATCCATGCAGAGACATACATTTGTAATGCAAAAACTATTTTTCTCAAATATGAGCATTAATAAAACACATGGCTGAATTATAAAGGCATTATGATAATGAATAAAGAATTTGTGATAAGACAACATATGGGTCAACCCTTGTGCATGTCACAAGAGGGGGAAAAGGTGCAGTCAAGTACAAATGGAATATCTGAATAAATATTTTAGCATTTTGCTATAATTGGCTTATGACCTTGCCTGCTCTTTTGACATAAATCAATTGCAACTGATTGGAAAGGGATTGCAGCTCCTGAATGTATATTTTTTTTTAAACAAGATTCTCTAAGGGAATTTGTTCACGACTCACTCATGTTGCCTTTCAGCATCAACATACTGTCACAGGTTTCCATTTTCAGAATAACCTATGATACGTTAATGAAATGTAATTTTTTTCTATCATTCGATATCACCACACTTACCAAGACATCAACATAGTTGAAGAGAACAAGGTGAAACAAGGAAATGTTCATCTCAAACTAATTTAATTTCATTATTTCATTAATATTGAAATCAGTTTCTTGCGTGATTCCTGGTAACATGGCGCCCACTAATCCCTCTAAGTTTATGTTTTAAATATTTGTATGGCAAGTTGATTTTATAAAGTTTTGAAGTCTTGATTTTTAGTCACTTTTAAGATTCCCAGCTTCTACTTATTCCAATCAGTGAAACTCTGCCAAGTCGTAATGTTGCTGCAGACTTTCCTGTCTCTCAAAGAAGATGCTGGCTCAAATTGGTGCCTAGAATTGGATTATCTCAAATACTTAGTTGCATTATTGATTTACTCATCCCTTCCATTACCACTTAAGTGAAAGAGAGGGATTCATACAGTAAGTCAAGTTTATTTGGGAGCGTGGCTATAGTTCATCACGCAAAATTAAGTTCAAGTTTTATCATTTGGCAGACCACATTGCCTTCAATCAAGACAAAACCTAGGGCGATGTAATGTTACAATTTAAGCAAGCAGATGATTTATGCATTACACAAGTTATAAATGATGTAATATCTAGACATTCTCTACAATCAGCTTGTGTCAACCTGTCTCGCACTAACGTTAATGCACAACACCAAGAGAACTGTATTATAGATAAGCTTTCTATCTTGCATAATCACTCTCAGTAGAGATTTCTTGTGCCATTAATCTTTGTTTACTGTCATTATCTTTGTTTTCAGCTTCACTGTACTTTAGCTGTTCATGTCTGAGATTTACAGTTTGGTACAGATGTTTATCAGAATGAAAAGTGACACATCAAAAGTTCTCAGACCTCTTTGTTGCTTTAATAATGTGATATGATATCAGTAATACACATTTTTTTTTCTTTGCAATATAAACACCTTGATTTGTAGTAAGGTGCAACAATTCAAGTATATAGCACACATCTGCCTTGTGGTGACAACCACTGTTTGCTAAATTGGTTATATTTGGTGAAGTTGCATGTTTTAATCAGTAACATATACAGTGCAGTATTACTGAAATATTTTGTATGTTATACGTTGTATGTAAAATACATAAGAAAGTCTAGTTGTAACCTAATCATGAAAACATGCATTGTGCATTTGGTCCCTAGAGAGGCTACTTTAACAAAAAATCCACATACTGTAGTCTCAATCTGGTTTTAAAAGGATAGTTTAAATTTTTGTAAGTGGGGTTGTATGACAGTTAGCACGCCCCCAGTTTGGAGAAGCTGACAGCTGTCCCTGCAGTGACGCTCAGCAATGAACGGCCGTGAACAGGGTCAGCAGCAAAACGTATTTTAGCCACTTAAAAGGTTTGGATCCAAACTAACATGTTAAAATAGTCAAACAAGGCAGCCGAAGAATAGCAACTCCTGTGTTCTTCAGACACGTCAGAAAGGGCTGTCTGACCGAAAGGTAAAGTGGTGAAAATATTCTAAATATAGCTTACACTTAAACTGATATCGATTGGTTCAAGTGGGCCTTTTTTATAGGTGGCTAAAATACATGAGGGTACTCCAGTCCACAGGAGTATTTTGCTGAGTGTCTGTGCAGGGACAGCTGCCTTCATGCCAATTTGTTCTAAATATTAGAATGTTTTGATTTTTTTACGTTCAAGCTTTGTTCATCTCATTTCGCAGGCACCATTTCTCTCCTATACACCTACGGCCGATTAAAGTGCCATTTCAACACGGAAACACAACTTTTAAGTTATAATGATTAAAATCTTCATGTAATCAAACCCCTTTTTGATACTAGGCTCTTTTCTAGCAATAGCCATTCAATGTATTTACATTCTGTAATTACATCTGTACATTGTAGTTTCAGTTGTTTGTGACACAGTTTGCCATTCCTGCGCTGGATTAAAATTGCCTTTATATGCCCAGCGGATTCACAGGAAATGATACGTAATTCAATGTTACTGTTTTACAATCAGTGTTATTTCATTGATATCAGCCTCACTGCTCATGCTCACACAGCTTCATCAGAGCTGTATTAGGTTAATGCAACGCAAACATTAACTACTGCTGCTGCTTCACATTAAAATCATTCAACAGTCAAATCATGGAGAGGCTTTTATTGTGAACCAGCCACAGGAAATTACACTAATTTTTTGTCACAGATCTTGGCGCTGATGATTGCCAGTCAGAAATGGCACAAAAAGAATTAGTCAGAGTGAGCTGTTAGATGAAGAGTAGCAGGCATGAGGCTGCACGCCTCCAACTCCTCAGGTGAACCAACTCCACTGCGCCCTGCTGTTGCTGTGGAAAATCACTCAAGCTGCGCACAGCATGAAATCAGATCGTTGTTGTTGGCAGTGATATTGAGCATCTAGCATCTAACAGGACCGGACTAACATTTCCAGGTACGTTTACATGTCGTTTAAAGTGCTGCAGCTGAGCAGCTAATTGGCAATCTAGCCTGCAAACTGACCTTAGCAGTGCGCTGTCCCAAGTGAATTTTGTTTGGTCGCTTGTGCAACAAGCTACGGTGCAGGACAACAAGTGTGTTCATGTTTGTAGGTTCGATAAGGAGACAAATGTGTTGTGTAGCAGGCTGGTACGTAACTGCTGTATGCAAGATTTGACTTGCTATATCGAAATTCAAATTAATGCAAAACTAGGGGGCACCATCATGAAACCAAAAAATATCAAATAAACATGTTTATATTTTTTTTTTCTCAGAGAATACAGGACATGTGATTTACAGAGATACGCAGATATGTATGAATGTTAGGAAAAAATAAATAAATTCAATTTCAGTTTAACAACATGCTGTCTATTTCATATTGTTGGATTACTCCATTCACTCTGCATGCAGCTAGTATTGGGCGAACCATCACATGGGTGGGCAGTGTTACATAATGTGAGTAATCCATGTCAGCTATAGATTCTTTATTATTTTATTTAGCATTAACATTAAAAAAAAGCAAAAACTAGCAAACATAAAATACAATTCTGCCTCTTATCTGAGTCCAGTTCACAGGCTAAGCAAACTATCCCAGACGTTCTTCTCCCCAGACACCTCCTCCAACTCTTTCTGGGAGATCCCGAGGCTTTCCCAGGCTAGATGGAATATGTTATCCCTCCAGCGTGTTCTGGGTCTGCCTGGGGGTCTACTCCCAGCTGGACATGTCCTGAATACCTTTTTTTCCTTTCTTTTTTTATGATTTAACACTTTGTTTTAAAATTGTATCTTTGCTTTTTTTTCTTATTGCACAGTTTTATCCCTTTTATGATTCTCTATAAAGAAGGGTTACAACTTGTTTTATGAAAGCAAAAAGTAAATGTATTATCCTTATTATACACTACGATATTTTTGATACAATACAGTGAACATCTTTCTTCTAAATAACTGAACAGAAAGGGGAATACACTTATCTCCAACTGAAACAGGAAAAAAAGCATAATTCAGAGGGGAGATTTGGATAAAATACAGGATCTAGGCTTATGATATCCATCTCAATACCAGTGTGACAGAATGGAACCTACAATTAAAATCCATCATGACAACCTGAGCAGTTCTTGCTGCCAATATTCTGCATGTCCTTTTATGCTTTGTGCGTTCATGTATCAGCTCATTAACTCTGTAAAAATGTTGGTATAGCTCGGGTCATTTCAACCGGTCCCTGGTGTATCCCCTACGCCACTTGATCTGTGCGTCACTGATAGGCCTCCCTGCTGCTCATCAGGCTTGAAAACAGCTTGTGTCTGCAGCTTTTCGGGCGGAGTGTGATGGCTGCAAACAAGAGCGAGCACCTACTCCATAGCAGTGGTCGTTCAGCTTCAGTCACCTGGCTTGCACTGCTCTTTTGACGGATAGAGTAGGCTGAGCTCAACAACATTTTTTTTTTTTTTTTAGAGGACATAGAACACAGAGCGTGGGAACACTGTCCGTTAGACATACAAAACAACTTGTAATAAATTGAACAAATTTGGCTTCAACATAAAACACTGAGAATTACGACGACCTTTGACTGGGCAAAGAAACCAGATGTAACTCGTCGGTGGAGAGTTATAAAAGCACTACAGGAGTGCAACACCAACATGGCTGCTATAATTCTGATTAGTCTGTGTCCAGGAAGCCATGTCCTACCCTGAGAGGATGTTTATTTTTACCAGGTAACCCGATTAGTACAAACCGTGTCTGAGATACATCCAAAGGCCAATTTTCAGGCATCTCTCATGTGTGCTTGAATCAGGTCTTACCAAGTTCGTTCTGCCAATTTTACACCGTTTCATGCCAAACAATGAAATACATTAAGTTTCAATCATTTGCTTGTCAATCGTGATCACATTTCCGTCTTGTCCTCACCTAATAGCTTTTCAACTCAACTTAGTACTGAGAGCTGACTTTTTTTACAATAAATATTTCACGAGTTTTCAGTAACATTGCTTTGCAACATACACACAAGTTATTTGTATTTTTTATACAATTAATAGACAGGCTTTTGCTTTACTCCCCCATCTGCCATGATACCACCAGAGCCACTGTGATTTAATGCTATCTCTTTCCTTCTTACCTACAGACTCTTAAAACAAGCAGCTCTGTAAACCAAGGTAGCAAATGTTGTTTTACAATGTTTAGTATGTTAGGCTTCAGTCATGCTGTTTAATGGTGACATGAGATGAGGCTAGACCATGTCCTGCACCTTTTGCACTCACTTACTGCTCCATCCAAACCGTAACAATCTCATAAGAATACCCTCGACCACAATGATTAAGTCCATTGATTTTCCTCTAATTGCTACGGTCGCCCTCTTTTGGGGGGCTGAAGAGTGGGAAAACCATAGTTATTAAAAGGGATAATGGGTAAGTACTATTTACGATGCTCTGTTTGTAAAATAAAGAGTAATTAGGTTGGAGAGAGAGAGAGAGAGCGATGAGACCCTGCATCTAGCCCCTAATACAAAGCTCTGTGTGTGTGATTAGTTTCCAAGAACATCCTCAGATCATATGCACTGTATTTTCTGAATGCATTAATTACAGATCTGAGCAATTCCACTTTCCCTGCTTCCCTGCTTTTAAAAATCAGGCACAGACAGGAGGACACAGACAGATGCCCTTCTACAGCAACATGTACTGTATCTACAAAATGCACAATAACATCTAGAAGCTTAAATAACATAAAACAGTTTCTAAGAAGAAACATCAAGCTAAAGTAGCACCATGACATCAACAACAGAGATTGTGGTTTTTAAGTCATTTTTTTTGTTTATTATGCTTTTATACTTTACAGTTTGATATGTCTGCTAACCAGTAGAGTAGAGGGAATCTGGTACATGTACAAGAGTTTAATTCATACAAAAAGGAAACATTCTGGCAACACAGTGAATTCTTCAAGCTTGCTTGTCTTTATTGGATTTGTTCTGACGTTGATATTAAACTGGATTATCTGAACAGTTACTGTGCCAAGCATTTGCATCATATATCTCTGCAATGAATGAATGAAGCCACAGATACTCTGATATTAAATCATTTAAATAATTAAAACATTCTATTAATTCTGTTACAGTTAATAATTATTTAAATTCTTCTAAAACACAACTTAAACCCCACATCAATGAGCAGCTGGTTTTAAACTTAACCTCCAATGTCCACGCGATGTGGCTGCGCTGTGCTCCGGCTCTCTCGCAGCTCTCACAGACAGTCCACTGCTATTCTAGCCAGTGTTCCAATGCTTCTAAAAACACTTCCAGTGGAGCTGTAGCGCACGAGCGCTAAGTGTTTTCAGGTTTAAAAATACAATGGTGTCATTTGACATTAATAAGTTTCACTGAACGAAGCAGTCAGGATAATGTTTGTCATGTGTCACTGGATGTTTTGTATAATGCATTTGACTGGCATCCAATTTGTAGGTGATCAACTTATTGTCCATAGGTCTGTGGGGAAAGTGTCTGTCAACAAGCCAGAAAGCACTGAACACAGCTTGGTTCAGATTGTGTGTGATGAATGCCTACAGAGAACAGGGATCTGTCATTGTAAAACTGGTTATCACGCAGCAGGAACATCATTCAACCTAATTAAGAGAGCATATATGAATGTCTAGTTAGATCCTGTTTGATTACATTCCACAGCAAATCAGCAATTCATTAATAATTTACTGAAAGCTTTTTGTAGTTTTCACCCCAAAGTACATGAAACATGGACATTCCGTTTAAAAAAACAAATGTATTTATTTCATGAAAGCATTTGTTTTTAATAGGCACTTTGATGCTTTTGATGCTTATAATGTTATTCCAATGTTGAGTTTATTAATTAATTAAATTGAATTTGTGCATGTCAAATTTTCACATAAAAGGTACAGAAGCAATGATTAAATTGGTCCAAGCACACTGGAAAAACACTCACACAAAATTAACAGAAAGCAGGGCAGTATATTTGACCGTCAGAAATACATGTGGTAATTCCACTATAGAGTCCAACCAACATACAACAGAAACTGCAATCAGGTTATTTTACAGATATTAGGTATGGCATGTATACACTGTTTGATTTTAGAGCTTCACAGTGCACAGTTGTCCCTTTCAGCCAGCCAATTCATTCTGATGACAAAGTAATGATAATGTGTCCAACACATCAGTGAAAACAGACAGCAACATACTCAAAACTATAATCACACTCAGCCCTGTACAGTACTGTCAGTACGCCCACCCCCCCAAACTTTTGAAGTTCATGGCTTACTTGTCTATTAAAGGTATGAAATGCAACTTTTTGCTTCCGTAGAGCACGTGTGACGAGCATAGATACAAGCCTAGACCCCAGGACATTGCAGATAGAGAAGAAAGGCAGTTTTCTTGGTCTTATGACAGGATTACAGTTGGCATGCGACGGAAGGTGTAGCCAAACGACATAAAAAAGATTCAGCAGGTAAACAGGCAAATAGGGATGGTTTGAACATTAAGGCATATGGGCAACTTTGAAGATTGGGCAGTGCTATAGAGGAAATACTTTCGAAAATATATGCCGGGGCGGATTGGTTTCACTTGAATAAATGAGCTACATTTATGTGTCACTCTTTCTTCAGTGTTGATATGCATTCATAGTGAATTAATTTGATCAGCCACATGCTGAGTTTCAATCTTTGTCTTGTAGTGCTTTTCATCATTGTTGAGTTGTTGACAATTTCAGTTTATGGTCATATGCAGGTATACATAGAGTCAGACAGAAAGGCAAGATATATTACTATAGACTGTGGACACTGGCACACTAACAGTATCGAAATACCTTAGGGCAGTGTGTGTGTGTGTGTGTGCGTGCTAAAATGTATTATTTTATCTTGACTAGAATTTAAAACATCTTTTATTTAAGCTGCAAATTGCCTCCTTGAAATGTAACATTACTAAAAGATTAGATTCTTCTTCTGCTGTCTCTGGTGTGATTTTATGCCTCAAGCTTTTTACCCCAAGTGCCCACTGATGTGTGTAGGTCATGTATTGTTTAACACATTATTATGGGGATTAAATGTGCAACTATTGATAGCAGACTGAGCATGAAACAGTCTGCCTGAACACCAACACAGTAATTTAACCTTCCACAGCATAGGGGCAGATTTCTTTTTAGATTTTAGTTTTCTGATTATACCATTTAATTAACCTATGTTTAGATTTTACTCTTACTACTTGAATAATCCTTTGTACTGCATGAAAGTGTAATTTCTTAGAAAAAATGTAAAATAAATACAGTTACAACATTTCTGCAGTTATGCAGTGTATGGATATGGTGCTTTGCCTTATAAGTACTTTTATAAATTACATTGCAATGTCCATGGAAAAGTAATGAAAAGTCATATATAAATGTTTTAGGAAATTCTAGGAAAAGGTGTCATGAGTCATGATGAAAAACTGCATTCTAAATGTTCAGGTCTTACAACCACGATTCATCCAAGAGTCAATAGTCTCTTTTGTCTTTGAGAGTCCCCTGTTTTTGAACACTATATTCATCTTTCCATGTGAAGCAATTGTATGCTTTCCCCAGCACAATTACCAAACCATGACAGCCCATTTCAGCTTTGTCTAACTCCTCACTTACCGTTCCAAATATATCCATTACCATGCAGATTGGTCCATTATCCTCTGCAATAGGACACTTATTTTCAAGTGAGATGTTGTGATTTTCTGTATCAGAGTGGGAGGCTTTAAAACTTTTAGTCAAGAATCTCCCTGTTGTCTCTAACCAGACAATCTATTCCCATTCTTTTTCAATTAATAAACAAAACTCTTCCATGATTTTGGGAAAATCCAGAGCAAGTTTGTACAGTAACAGTCAATAATCTGACTTTACAGGACCTTGATACTGTTTCAAAGTGAGCGCTGACTGTCCTCTGCTTTGTCTTTCAAGCCACCACATCTGACAAATAGCCATTTCAGCAGTCATACTGTGTGGTCTCTACGCCACAGTGAATATTACTGTCCTATTTCCACTCTGCTACCACCTTAAACCATTGGTGTCTCCTCTAGGCGTGGTCCCCTGATCCCAGTCCTGACAAAGACCTGCCAAACCACAGCTACTTCTGATCCCCCAGGCTGACAAGCCAATCCATCTTCACCTGCAGAGTAACTTTACTCCGTTTGTCATCTGCATCCGCCCTCTATCAAGGAGAACTGAAATAGATATGCTAAAACATTCACTGCTTTCTCAATTATCATGACATTCAGGAATGTGTCCTTAACAAAATTTTTGTTTCATTCATTTAGAATTATTTTAAAATTGCTGTGATTGTTTTATACAGTAATGTATACAAATGCACTTAATCAGACCCAAAAACTTATTTCTCAACCCATGTTTCAGCAAAGACACCATATCAGTGTAATGGCAGTAAAGTATAACTGTAATAATTTAATTCCGTACAGTATATTTAGAGGGCAAACAGTTAGGTCCTGAATGTTCACACACTACCACGGAGCCAATAAGCAGTGTCAGGTTTGCAGCACTAACAGGATTAAGCACCAAGACTTTATGTCTTTTACAGCCGCTGCCAGGCACAGGCCTGGAAATAATGGGATCAGTTTTGAAGCAGTTCATCATGAAGGAAACCACCTCTTCCCACATTAGCTCAGTGTGAAGGGCCCCACTGCATATAGGCACCCTGAAACATGCCTATAAATTGTAAACAAGTAATGACATCGTGGACAAATACACATGGAAACATCCAACGTGTGCAGATGAATATTTAACATGTGGTCAGCAAATTTACAATCAAAACAACTGCAAAGGGGGCAAAGGTTCGAAAAAAAGGTTACCAGTCAATCACCCATGCACTGTTAATGACAGTATTAACCGAACACAGTTCATAGAGTCTCTATTAATTGGAACTGTCTCCTAATCAGATGGCCTGTGCTTCATACCAGATCTGTCTGTCATCATCTGTAACTTAAAAGTCAGTTCAAGTTATCTGCATAATACTGTAAGTCATGTATAACAAGGTGTAAAAGAGCCAAAAGCAACATCAATGCCAAAGTGCATAGATTATTAAGGTTAGTGTGATAATTTTGAAGACACATTAAAATTCAGAGGGACTGATGACAATGCTGTGCAGCTGAAAAGTGATTTGTCAGATGCAAAAGTCTTTAAAGCAAAAATAATAAGCTTCACTGCCACACATACAAATGTGGCTCATGATCAGCCAGGAGAAAATGAAAATCACACACATTAAGTGTAATATCAAAATTCATCACCATGGGCTAAGGCTGACACTAAGTAAATAGGTACATACCTAGCCTATCTTTCTGCATTTACTTTTAAGACATATTTGAAATATCTAAAACAAGCTGTAAAAACAGCATTGACATATTATTTTCTTATACAGTTGATATGGCAAACATGTGAGCACTTTCCTATTTACACATCCAGCAAACAAATGTATTTAGGAAAGTGCTCCTCACAAAGTTACTAATGGAGCATACCAATGGCTATTTGGAAATGTGAAATGTTGACGAAGGTGAAGGACATATTAACAATGCTTAATAAGTAATAATGATGCTTCATTAGAATCAGGCCATACATTGCTTTACACCGATTTATATATTTGAGTTTTGTATCCATAGAGATTTCATTTTGAGAGTTTCACCAAGTACAACAACATGCACTTTTAGTGTTGATGATTTCATACTGGTCTTGCGTGGTCATCATGAAACTTTTTCTTTAATTTCAGTCAGTCTGAGTAGCTTTTTATTAAAAAAAAAAAGTTATATTAAAGGTTGCGTACATTCAAATGAATATATTACTCATGACCCTGCTGTCTTTGTTTGCATGCCTGTCTGAGCTCCCTGCTGCCAGCAGCCATTTATTCAGATAGGACCAACTGTCATAACAAATTACTGGAGCAGTTCTCAGAAAAAGTATTGTGAAGTTTGATATGACGTATGATTGAAAACAAGAAAAATATTGCTATGTCGTTCTGCAGGATAAAAAAGCATGTTCTCTTCATAAGTAATCTACAGATAAATGTTGTATGTACAATGCAACAGTATTTCTTCTGATGATGACTTGGTAGGTAAAGACAAGATTTTACTGGCATTGCCAGGTAGTAATTTCAGACCTGGGTCAGATTGCAGTGGTGAGATGCATTATTCCCACAAGTCACATGGTTAAATCAGTGAAACTTAGGCCAGTCAGTACAGTTTTGAAGTTCTGCAACATCCCCTAGCAGGTGGCACCATCATAAGCTGACAGTCTTGTAATCACTTTCTTTAGTACACTGGGCTTGTACACTCTGTACTTGAATTGTCTTATTGATTTTGTCCTGAAAAAAAATATCTCAGTCTTTTTCTCAATACTAGAGAAAATACACAGACTAATAAATGGCAATTTAATTAAAATGAGAATAGAACTAGTATTAGAGTGTAGAGTACCAAGGCGCATGAAACATTGCTTTTAAGATGACATTAAAAAGCATGATTGAAGAATTTTGCACAGTAAAAGAAAGCAATGACACAATCAAACCCCACTATAATCTCAACAATTTCTATACAAGTTTGTATCACAGTATCTGTCCATATTATTTTGCACTCTTTGGGTAAACATGGGAAATCATTCCTGAGGGCATACTGATTAGCCTAGGGGGGAATGTAATGAAATACAGTACCTGCTTGAAAGAGTGCCTGCTTTATTACTCTATTATACATGAAAGGAGCTGAGGTCTCTTAGAAGCCCTCCTTCAAAGCAGGAATCATTGCCTCACATCTCCCTCATGCCAGTTTTCATTCAGGCCCCATTAATTGCTGTTTATTTTGCTCATTTTTTTTTTTTTTTGCAAGTGAAATAGAAGCAATTCCAGACTGGGAATGAGATTTTTTTGTAAGTTTTTTAGCTCTCTTTATGCTTCTTCAGAAAATATGACTTTAGAAGAACAAAAAAAGAGAAAAGATCACTGATCAATGCTCCAACATGAATTACTCGCATAATATTTGAATGAGGGTGATAACTATAATATTTCAAATTAACCAAAGAAAGAGTTCTCCGGATTATGTTTATAGTGCAGAAAAATGTTTGAGTGGATCTATAATTTAGACTTCATTTTTTTCTGCTAATATTATGTATTACAGCGTCACAAACTTCTCTCTCTCTCTCTGAGGTAGGTCATCCTGTGCTTTGGCAGTGCCAGTAGGAATCTGCTGCTCAGACACATGTGAGACCGATGCCCGAAAACACGGCTGGAATGCCTCCTGTGTAGATAGGCCTTTAGCCAACTGATTATGACACAGTGGAGAAGCAGGGAGAGAAGAGAGATGCAGAGAGAAGGAAAGCTTTACATGCGGTTATGTGAGGCATGTGATTACTTAAATTTAATGCTGTATATGTTAGTTTTATCAGACTAATCTGGAATCTGAAGAGCATAGAAGTGATTAAAAACCGGTTTGTTTCCATGGTGTTAGCTAATCAACATAAAATACAATACAATGGGAGCATTAAACAACATGTTACAACAGTAAATGCTTGCATATACTGGATATATAATGGATGAAAGTGAGGTCATAGATGAGAAAGCACTGTACTGCATAAGGTAGTGTATAAAGGAATAATATTTTGTAAAGAACCCCAAAATCCACATTCTTGTGGTGTTAGTAAATTATGTTTGGCTGGGGAAATAGTGCTGTCTGAGATGGGAGATGGGTTTTCATGCTATGATGGCACGTCAGTAGTGACTCTGCAGCCCTTGCTGCGGGGATAAGATGTCATTAGAGACCTGGGACATGGAGGAATTGCAGCCAGGTGGTCAAAGGTTAGTACAAGGATAGAGGAGCAACACACCCAGAAGACGCGTAGAGCAGCCCTGAGTAGAGCTGAAGGCTGCTCGGGGAGGAGGGTGCGTTGCTCCCTAGAGGCTGGAGGGAAAACAGGAAGAATGTGAAATGCATCAATTTGGGAAGGCCACAGACAAGGACATGAGTTGCACAGGGCAAAGAGAGGTGGAGACAGAACATGCAGAAACTCCAGCCAAGAGTGAGTCACTGTAATCCAGCAGTTTCATTTCAGTCTAAATGTTTCATTTCAGTTGGGTGGTGCTGTGGACGGTGGGGGGGGGAGGGGTAATGGCACAGCCTTGGGGGGTTAAGGTGAGGAGAGAAAGGTCATGTAGAATGGAAGGGGGAATGATGATAGTACAAATTACGTATGTTATGTGTTGAGTTTTTTTTTTTTTTTAAATAGCAACTGTGGGTGATTCCAAGTAGACAGACCGCAGACCACTCCAATTTGGTCGAGGGAAGTGAAGGAGAAAGACCTACCATCTGTTGACTTTTCAGAAATGACAGGGCGAGCTCGGCTGGAGCACATGCAGGGCCCAGACAGGCATCGCAAGTCTGAAGCAATTGGTTATAAGAGGGCGCGCGTGTGTAATGATGTGTTCTGTCCTGGTTCCAAGCAGGATTTTGGCAGCAGTTCTGGATATGTTATCAGTGTAATATTAAGGGTGGTCTTGGTGCACCCACACAAAATTCTGTATGCGACAGTTTTTCACCATCATGTCATCATTATTTAAGAAGTCTGTGTGTGTTAAACATTTATTTATTTATTTTTTAGGGAGAACAGAGTTGAGTATCCTGGGAACCAGACGAATCTGCGGGCTCACGTTTTATTTGCTCTGCTAGATACGTCTGGCCCCTCTTCCATCTGGCTGAGCCAATCACAACTGTTTTTCTAGTATGAGGAAGGTTTAATGCGATGACTGACAGAAACGAGCACCATTCAGGCATCTTTGTAAATAACCAAGATGGCTGCCGCCAATGCAGAACGTTCCACGGCCAGCTATAGCAGCAGTATTAAACGGACTTGACAGTAAATTTTCTATAAAATAAGAAGAACTGCACTTAAACTTTATGTTGATAAGAAATCTGTGTTTGTCATACTTCTGCCAGGACATACAGTGCAACAGGACGGCGTTTCATTGCTCTGATTGGTTGTCTGTGCCCGTTGATAACCCCCCTTGGAAATCGAAAATGAACTAAGAGGTTCCACACAAATACACATTTGTGTATTAGTCTGGCAATGCCAGGCCAAGAGTTCAGTTGTTTCATATTTGCATCTTGATTACGCATTTAAAAGTTGCTCCATTTTTGGGGAATGAAGCCCTCAACTATTATTTGGACAACAGTACTACATTAGTGAGCGCACATAAGTCTAAGGCTTCACCCATGTAAAGATATTTAAATGATATAACAACTACGGGGATTTGCGCTGAACTTAAAGCAATCTCTTAATATGATGGCTATGGCTACTTTAGGAAACTAAATCCATTTGGCTACGGTAGTCAAGACATGACCTCCAGTTTCCACTGTCAAGGTCAAGCACTTTGTTTTCCCATCTATTACCCCCTCCTCCACTCCCTTTCTTTATGTGCACTAAGATCACACTACTTTGATCTGATTTGATTTCACTTTAATATCAGAATATTCTTCTGAAATTTGTGTTGAGTCACAAGACGTATACACTGTTTCACATAAAAACACAACTTTTAACCAAATAAAACAACGAATATTACAACATATATTACATCAGACATTACAAATAATTTGGCTGCAGTGCAATCAATTTAATCACTCCCTTTTACCTTTTGTGCTTCGTCCAGAAATGGACTCTGAGGCCTACTGAGAACCCATCCCTGATTTAACAGTTTGACAGACAGAGGAACTAAATAGTTCTGCAGGTCTGTTAACTAGAGCCTGTGGGACTAAATCTTCTGTTTGATGGCAAAAGCTGATATTTTGCAAAGAAAATATAATAGGGGTCAGATGTAATATTACCAGCCAGACACAACACTCTTTTAGTGTACGCAGTTTGAAAACGTGACTCAAGTGTTTGACACAGAAACTTTGAGCAGATATGTAGCAATCTAGCCAGTTGAGCTTTAAGCTGAACAGAGACAAGTATACCATGCACTGATTTCATACCTCATAATACTCTGTATTATAGATTGGAAAAACAATGACATGCAAACAATGACATACATTTGCACAAAATGTAGCTAGTAAATGTACATCACTATTACACATTATTTACATATGAACAACATTTGTAGGTAAAAAGGTTGGGTGTTTGGAAGAACCTTGATATACTCGGACACTGAACTGAGTTAACAAAAAACGTTTGGCAGTCACTTGAATACCCTTTTACTGAACTGACTTAGGGAGTACTACCGTGTATTGTATTCAAGCAGCTAACTAAGAGGCAACTGAGAAGCAAAAGCGGGCTTGGGGTTGAAAGCAGATCAAGAGGCAAAGGGAACCCAGAGAGGCTCAATGAGGACCTGTGGACAGTTAACCTCTCCTTATATCTGTAGGTGGTAGGAAATAGGAGCTTGGAGATGAGCCAAAGAACTGACAGTGCCTACATTTACATGGCAGTGAGCAAGAGTGTTACCTGAAAGCCAACATATCTCTGTAAAGACTATTCACTTTATTCCTGAAATAAAAATTCTCCGTGTTGGCACAGGTGGTACATAATCTCATGTAAGCACACTACATTTTGGTGAGGGTATGCCAAAAACAACTGTCAGAAATAGAACCACATCCTCAAAGGAGCCAGTAGCAGAAAGTAGGACATTTTCTGTGATAAAAAATGGCAATACACTGTGTTTACGGGAGCATTACAATATCCCATAAAACACACTGCAAAACTGGACAAGGAGAGGTGTATTGGATAAAAACTATCCGTTGATCTTTCCATTCAAGATGTGTTTGTCTCTGAAGATAGCTACATCAAACACACTAACCCATTTGTGACAGCATCACCGGAATAGATCTATTTTTGGTAAGGCAAAAACAGACTGTGGTGCAACACCTTCTACCCATAGTGTCAAGCAGGCAATTTAGTAATTGTGTGGACAACATGTTGGGGACATCTCTCTGCATAATGTGACACAACAACAACACCACAAACTACAGCCTCCAAAGCAACCCAAAAAATTGTACCAACACTTTTTTAAATACAACTTTGAGATAGGTGGGATTTACTGCACAGATGCTGCATTAGACTACATACGTTTTAGTTCGATGTACGTAATAAAAGAAAAGTATCATTTTTTTTTTACAATAATCATATGTTTCCTATCTGAACTACAGTAAACATAACTGTCAGATAATAAAAACCACAACAGTGAATTAAAAGAGGTAAAAACTTAGCTTATGAGTCAGCTTATGATTCTCTGTTGGTTCGTCACTATGAGCAACCCCTTCTGCATACATGCAGTCATTTGATCCAGTGTTAACATAAAAATACTGATTTGAACTGCAATATATGCTGTAAAAGCACCAGCTCTTTGTACACACCACCTCGTGGGATCAGCAGATAATCCTCCAGGTGTGTTTAAGTAGTCTAAAAGCTCTGTTATGTTCACAGAAGGGACAGGTTTACAAGGTTACATTGTAATGAGTCTCTCTCTGCCAGGCCATTCTCTCATCTGATATGTTCCTGTTGCGGCTGTTAGGAGCCCAAATCATGCTATCATTGTGTATACAGGGCTAGCCAGGTCCATCATTAATACTGCTCTTATCATTCTGTCCGCCGTGATTTCCATCCAAGGCCTTGTTATCAGCAAGACCCATATCAAACCATGTCTGTCTTGTTGGGACATACAGCAGAAGATTTGTTACTAGGCACACTGTCTGTTAACTGTTGCCTGTTGGCCAACAGAACACACCACAACCTTGACATTAATGATTCAATGAGCACAGTAATTGAGTGCCTTTCTCATTTCCTGGCAGCTACAATACAAAGTGGGTGATGGGGGAGACAGGAGAGATACAGGAGGAAGAGGATAAGAGGGTGAGGGAGAAAGGCTTATGGAGAAAAAACAAACAAACTAAAGGTAGGAGAAAGAGATAGGAGTGAGTGAGGAGGATAGGAGAAGGCGGGGAGGAAATAAGGAAGGCGAGTAAAGTGTGGGGTAGGCTGTGGAGAGGATCAGAGGCAGAGGACAGCGAGGAAAGAGATTGCATTAGCTCATCATCCCAGTGGACCTGGCTGTGCTCTGAGGTTGACAGTCTTGAGAGCTCCTGTCCTTCTGCCTTCCCATGTGCCTGTGGCATTATCTCGTACTTACCATAGAGGGCCAGGCATTCAGGGCTACAAATCACATTCTTTTTTAAACTTACTTTGGAAATATTATATAGGAAGTGTGCTATAATTACTGCCATGAGCTCCATTTATGCTTGCAATTAACTCAATTTCTTACTTGAATCCGCCATTACGCTTATGTGATGCGGCAGCCACACTGATATGAGAAATTATAATGTCATTTGTAGTGGTTATCTTCATTGGAAACCTGGTGCTCCTGTGGTATCCCACTGAACATAATAATCACCATGTCTACAATAATCTTTTCCAGCACAAACATGGATTGCTTTGGTTTCCATTTCAAATCATGAAATTGCAGAGCCACTTGAGAAGTGGTTGGACTACAGGTTATTTCACAAAGAGCAGCCCTCTGACATGGAGATTCAAGAATCATCCATGGTTTCATTCCAAGCAAGAGTCCACATGAGGTTCTGTGGCTTGATTGTGTCTTGCAGTCCAAGATGTTAAAAGATGCTAGAATAAATAACACGATAAAGTCTACAGCCGTGACTGCAATCAGTCATCATGCAAACATGCTCACAATGACAATGTTTTTTTATGCTGATGGTTAGCAGATATAATGATTACCAAGTTCAAGTAACATTTGCTGATCACACGAAGTAAAGGTGAGGCTGATGGGAATGTCATTAGTTTTCCAGGCGTAAACGGATGTTTTGAGCAAATTAAAATTTGGACCCACCGATGAGATAAGCCTGATCTGATACGTTGAGGTAAAACCTTTTCCTAGGGTCCTGTTACATTTCCCTCCAAATTGCATTTAGCCCATGAAAAACAGTTGCATACCGTAAGGACATAATTTGTAAAGGATACAGTTGAGCCCAGCAGGAAAACAACAGTATACACAGGATGTTACTGTTATTAGAAAACTGCTCAACAATTACATGACATAAAGGAACTATCTGAAGCAGCCACTGTCTGTAGTTGAAAGAAAGGATACCCATTAGTTGGTCTCATGGCTAAAAGCATCTACCATATGATTGTATTGTACAGTGTGTGGCCTTTCTCTCCTTTCAGAGATTCAGGAATAATCCTTTACATGAAGATGATAATTATGTTTATTGATTGCAAGTACAAATTAGTTTATAAACTGCTGTGTGGGTTTTAAGCCATTATGATCAGCCATCACAGTATCATACAATACAGTAGTTGGATAAAATGTGATTGTCTTTATGTTGCATGGACAACGTCCTGCCAAAAAAGCATCTGTCTTTGTCATTGATAAGTGATTGAGGCAGAAATAGGAGGTATGATTTTATTTTTAAAGTACTTTGAAGGCCCCTTTACATTATAGTGCAAATCAATACAACTGTTGTGGAATTAATAAACCACTGTAAGACTTTAACTAAATTACACTAGTGCAGTGGCCATTAGGGGTATGTTTGTCCAGAGTAAGATGGTTGCTTGGCCCCCGGAAGTGCTGCTTGCAGAGTTGTCAAGAACTGGACAGTCATTAACAGGTACAGTACATACATACATACAGATTCCTTCCTTTATAGTCAGCTTATCCCTCTCTCTCTCGCTCTCTGTCTTCTTTTGTGTGTGTGTGTGTGTGTCTGTCCATCTCTCTCTCTCTGTTTAAACACAGCTGACAAATGCGTGGAATAGTAGGCCTATGTAATTTAAAAAAACACAATCACAAACAGCAGTTTAACAGTGATAAATATAGTGGATGGACAGTCATTTATATTGTTTGTAATAGATTATCAGTGTGTTTTCTTGCCAGATTCAGAGCCCTGAAGACCCGCTCCTGCTGCTGCACAGAACGCTGATCACTTGTTTATTAAAAGTTTATTCATATTGAACGTGTCGCACGTCCAAATTGCACCAAATTTGTCAATGCATTTTCTTGAGTCCCCAGCAATACAACCACTAAGTATAAAGTAGATCAGATGAACGGTTGTCAAGAAAATCGAAGGACATACACACAGACAGAGATTCTTTCCTTTATAGTTAGATCACATCATACATTACAGGTGGTCCTATAATTTTTTTCTGGTCACACTGTATATGGGGTAAGGGGTAATTACAGCAAAACCTAAGATCAGTAAATGCAATAAAAAATAATACAATATTTAATCATACTTTGTACAAAGTCCATGAGATGTGTTTCTTGTCATCCTTATCTATTCAAACCAGATTCTAATTTATATTTATTATTTGTATGATGATGAATTAACACATGCTAACAAAGCATAGGTTATTTGTGGCCATCAGATTGATTTGTGACCTCCTACACCTTTTACATCTCGACATATTTGCCTTTCAAGGAAATTAATTAACTTCAGTCCTCATTCATTAGGAGACACAATTAAACGTTTTTCCTCTCGCTATACAACATGAAGAATGGCAAACATAAAAGACATTCATCAAATTTTAAATTACCAGCAAATACAAAGATGGAAAAGGGTGTTATTAGAGGTAGCACTGGCAGATGTGACTGCTAATTTCTGCCTATTCCAACGCTAGTAGTGTGGTTGTTTACATGAATAAACGGATTTCAGTTCATTAATATTAGGGCCCTGAATATGTTCACCATCTCTGAAAAAGAGAATAAATTATACTGACCATCAATCAAAATGTGTAAGATTCCGTCTCTTGTGTTTTATTTTTTTTTTTACCCTCAAGTCTGTTTGATATTGTAAACTCTCAGATGAGACCTCCCATGTTTCATTATTTAAACCAAAAGGTGAAATTCCCAAATGTCAACAGAATTCGGGGGGGGGGACTTACACTGGAACCAAGTCAAAACAGAAGAGGGTTAATTGCTTGAACCATGTTTGTTTGTTTCCTTGGAGAACGGAGTCAGAAGCCTATGCTTATACTCCCAGTCTAAATTGACAGGCATGGCTAAAATTAGGAAAATGTGTGGTAACCCTACATATAAATACGGAGAGTGTTACTGTGCGTTGGTGTTTTAATTACAATGGATTAATTAAGATAGATGTCTGCGACATGCAAATTTTCCAACTCCATGTAACATTCCAAACATCCAATGTCTACTGAAAATAATTAACTCCGTCAGTGCAGCCATACAAATGTGAGTGCCTGTCCTTCTGCTTCCTGCTGCCTTTCATGGTCTGAGATGAATGTCGACAATGAAAAGGGAATATTGTGCCCTCACTTTATTAACTATGGAGGAAATGGGATTGCATAGGGAGACTGTGCATGCTTATGCTTGTACTGTCTCTGCTTTACATGTTTGATTGACATTATGTTCCTTATTGAAGGATAGGCTCAGATGTTTTTTGATGCAATACTCGCATGCCATATGTGCGTTTAATGAATTATTGGTGGCTATAATCCTTCCTCCTGTCCATACTGGCCTTGAAGCGATGCCTTGGTAGCAGGATGGTAGGAAATGGGGGACAAAATCTTACAGTCATCATGCCAATTGCAATGTTAAATTCAGCTAATAAAAGGCTTTAATAGTCTAAAATAGTCCAAATCGAGGGTTATGGGTAAGTTCAGAAAGAAATTCCCTCTTATGTTTTCCTCTGTCAGTCAGCTGAGATGCAGTGGCGGTAGTCGAATATAGGTTTGTAGTTGAGTCAAAACATTGACAATAAACATTCAAACTGTCAGGATGAAGATAGACGTTTGCTTTGGATAACTTAGACTGCTGAATATTCATATAAGCATTGGCTGAACTTTAGAATGTATTTTTGCACAAAACAAACAGTGTAAATTTTGCCCCTTATTTCTTAAGGTGTGTGCAGCCAGAAGGCGAGGCCAATTTTAGAGAGTGTAATTGCATATAAAGTCAATGGAAAGACATGGGGGGGTGCGAGTAGACACAAACACTGTGTTTTTTCAGCCGTTTGTTTAGCTGTCTGTTCAGCTAAAGAGCCAGATATTTTCCTCAGGAATTGGTAGAGACCAAAAAAAGAGCTAAAGGAGAGTGAATACTGGACTAACATTCCTCAGGTGGACAGAAACACAACTCCAAATGAATGTTGCTCCATAATGATAAATCATTGTTGTGTTAAGAGCTTGTTCCTACAGTCCCCAAACAGTGTTTTGTGTTTATTTTGACTAAAATTTGTTCAGTTTTAGGTCACCCCCAGACCCTTATAAGAAGGAGCTGGCCCATTGTGGGTTTGAGCCCTTCCAAAAGTGCTCCCAGACCCGAAGGAGGGGGCCTGTAGGGATTAGGGATTGGCAGTCAGATTCAGCTGTGGTGTTGAGGTGACCCAGCCTTGGCTCCCCATGCCTCTCCTGCCAGAGAGATCAATCAGAGTGCCCCAAATCAAGTGCGTGAGTGTGTGATAGGGTAACATGAAAAAAAATGCAAAAATAATTAGATACATTACATTAATTAATAATTATATGAGACATTGGTAGATGAGCAGATAGGAGGACATCGGTGTTGGTTAGTTTTTAGATATTGATACGGATGTAAATGTGTTGAAATCATGATTTATAGTCAGGCAAGAAAAATAACAATACAAAGAAGAATGGAACCAGGTTTGCAGTCGCATTAGGAAGGTATCCCTTTACGGCCTGCTTGGACAGGAAGAGTGCTTACAGAAACAATAACTCTCAGTGCACATATGGTATATGAGTGTTGTATTAAGGCAGACTTGAAAAAATTTAAACACAGATTATGATGTGTGATACCAGTGTTTCAACCTTACTAGCATAGTTCTCTTTGTTTTTGATAGTCTAAGACTAATTTGTCATGCCTCACAAAGCTTTAGAGACTGTGGTCGTAGCCCTGTAATCAGTGTCATGACAGAATTTGGAAGTAAACAGATTGATAACCCACAAAAGTGATATATCATATGTAAGTGAAAAAATAAAAGGTAAATGGGTCAGTGAGTGTGTGTGTGTGTTTGAGTGCGGCGCTATGCATCCATTCTCAACCCAGACCGTCTGACTCAGCCACCTGTCAGCAGGACGAGGCAGATGGGAGACATAAAACGCTCCATGCCTTGACAAGGTAGTCTGTCAAAGTTAGGAACAACAGTCACAGGGGTAATGTTTTGACAAGGCATTAAATGTCTCCTTCACAGACGTCCTGTATGTCATTCCATTAGATTGATGTACAGATACAGATGGCTGTATAATGCATGCCTATGGGGATTCTGCATCCTCATGTCTTGACTTTTGTTATCCTCTGGCCCACATTTACCTCACTCGGCTAATGATTAGCCATTAGCCATGTCACTCAAAATCTAAACATCATTGTTTAATTGAGTGATTAAAATGCAATTAAAATGACTTTCAACAATACATGTCACATCTGAATTGCTTCATTCCTGCCGTGATGTGTTGCTTGCTGCCACCATGTTTCATGACTTCTCCACAGTCTGTATTTAATAAACAAATGTATGCCCAGTTTCCCATGTCGTTATTGGCGATTAGTTGCCTTTTTAGAGTTCACTGCACCAAACAATGTTGTGCGAGACCTTGATACGTTCCCTCTCCGCTTTCCTGCTGTTTTGTTTCACCCCGCTCTCCTGTGTTCGTCTCCTATACACAAGTCTGTCAAAGTTTAGATATCTCAATTCAGGGCGAGACAATTATATCCAGTCTTTGCCACGGGGCATGCCCTGAGCTCCAACAGACCTTTTACCCTGTATCTATCCATAATGATCTGTTTGGTTACCAGTGTTTTTTTTCCTGAAATCTTTTAAATGAGTGGACACTACCTCGGGCAATGCCTGAAGAAATGAGTTGCAATGCAGTGTGTGGATGTGTTTGCATTTCTACTGTAATGCTTTAAAATAGGTAATTACCTACTCTGCACATAGCATCTGTGGTAACTAAAGCCTGCAGTTACCAAAGCTAACACAGCTCTAAAAATAAAGTGTTGACTGTTGACAGTGTGTGCAGTTTGTCATGTAAGGGTTGAGCCATGATTATTTTTACAGGACAACAAATTTTAAGGATGAGTTCTTGTCAGACAGTGTAAAAGAACATAAGTTTGTAGACAATATCACATAGTGAATAGGGGTGGCTGGCCAATAGAGGGTGATAGGGTGCAGCTCTACTTGAGCCACGAAAAAATGTATTAATATTATAATAATTACTGTCTTTTCTAAGTAATTTATTAAATTATACAAATTTTCAAGTCAGTTTGTCCTGCTTCTGAATATCATTATCCAATCAGCCGCAGCGTCAAAGTGTTCCATGTCATAAGTAACCTGATGCATTCACATGCTCCTCAGATGGTCCCATTACCAGAGTTGGGAGGTCGTTCTTTAGACTTCTGTGTCTTTTAGGCTTTTATGTTGCAATTTGGAAACAAAATGGATGCTAAAAAGAAGATGTGATGTATTACAAAAATATATATACACAAATGCCTGTACCAAATGACATGGCAGTCCATCCAATAGTTGTCGAGACATTTTACTAAAAACCAAAGCTGTCAACCTCATTGAGACACTATCCACTATCTGCTCCTCGTAGCTCAGAAGCTTTGTCTTAAGTAGCACCAGTGTGAAATGCTTGTTTGGTTGATTAACTGAGTGCTCAAAATTTTTGGAAGAAGTAAAAACACAATCATGAAAGATTGCAGATTTTACACTCAATCTGTTGTGCTGTTTCATATTCATGTATCATCTCAAAGATATTGGACAGGGAGCAAATGTTTCCTTTCCCTGACAATCTCCTGGAAGGACACACTCAAGTCTTCTCTTGATAACACTCAGGGGGAGAGACAGACTGTGTAATCATTTGATTACCTCTTCATCTTTTAGGCTAGGCATGTACAAGTGTGTGCATGTAAACAGCTGTTCCAACTCATTTCAGTGAAGGACTGCAGATTCACTGAGAACACTCAACACAGTGACATTGTCCAGAAGCAAACCACATATTTGCTATTCCACAGTTAATACCCCCCTCCCCTCCCCACAAGCAGCACATGTAATGTCTTAAAAGCATACAGCTAATAAGCCCTATTATTGTTCCAAGAAACTGCATAATGATGGTGATTATGTTTATTTTGAAACACCTGGGACGAGGCTGTTTTTTTTTACTATGGTTTTATGGCCTCCAACCTCTCTTCAACAGCTGTAGTGTGCAATAGGTATTACCTCAATGCTGTGCCAAATGTATTCACTTCTCACCTGCTCCGAACCCTTATTCTTGGGACAGGCCTCGTCTGCAATACGGCTGAGCAAATTGAATCTGCCAGTCAACTGAAGCGCCACACTTATCTAATCCGACCTGTAATACAGGGCTATGCTCTATTGCCTTTGCATAACACCCTCTCCATGTTTGTAACCCCAGTCCCCAAGGTAACGTTGAAGTATTGTCATTTCACTTATTGTAAACCAAGGCCAGTTCAACCTCTGGCTACCCCTTTTCGTTCTCTGTTGCCTTCTGTTATTGTCAGAGGTTCTGTCTGGTGTGCCAACACTAAAGTTCACATTACTCACATAATCACAAACGCTTACTATGTAAATGCATAGGTAGCCGATCACAGAGACAACAAGTAGAAAAAGATACACAGAGTCACTGAGAATTCATCGGGCAAGGGGCTAATGCATTTCTGCTTAAGTCAGCAAGGGAGATGTTAATGCTGCTGTGAGAATTAATGGAAGTATTGGCTTACAAACATTTGGTGATACATTATTGTGGCTCCGAGCGACCGGCTTCTCTCGGGTTGTTTTTCAATTGCACAAGCCGCAAGGGAAGTACTTCCTGTTTTAATTAGATACTGGATAAGCAAATAGTAACTCAGATACTGTTAGCTCTGTGGTCAGCTGTTTCCTATTTCACAGAAAAAGATGATCCAAATTTAAGTATTTATCATAAAACTAAGACATGATTAATGACAGTGCTTTGATAGATGATGAACTAATATGTAGTGATCAATAAATATGTCCAGAGGGATGAATGCACAAATCTTTGTATGAGAGAGGAAATCATCTACCATGGCTCCAACTCAGCTAAAATTATTTTTTTTCCAGAATACTGGAAGGGATAACAGTTGGTAAGTGAAAGAATGGTTGCTGTGTGTTCATATGTGCAATTTATAAGCATTGACATTTTTCAAAGTTTTACCTGCTTTACCCCAACAGAGAAAATGGAAATTTTTCTCTCTTTAATCCTCTGCAAGTCATCTTTATATTATCAATTCAAATAGCACACAAATGTGTAATCCTCACTCTTAAACCCTTTATCAGGCTAATTTGCCCATGGAATCAAATTTATGTTGTTATATAATCAACAAAATGTCTTAAATATCAAGCAAATATAGGAATTTGAGAGAGAACAAAACTCACAGAAGCGAAAAAAAATTTTATTTCAAAAGAAAAACGTATAACTTGCTAACAAATTATGTAATGTGTAATTGTTTAAAGTATTGGTCTATTACTTTTTTGATAATATATCCTTTTTGTTTACAGTTCCCTCTGCTTTTTTTTCACGGATCAGACTTTAGCCCTCTTTGTCCGCCTTGCAGTTATGCTGCCAGCTTACTTGTTTGCGCTGCCTTTTTATGCAGTTTTGACACAAACCCCTCACTTGTGCAGTTTTTTTTTCAGGTGTGCGTCCCCATATGTTTTTAAGTGACAACTCTATGCCCTGGGCATTTTTCAGTGCAGCAAACACAAGTTTCTGTTTTTGTCCCCCTAAACAGCAGCACTGGGCATTCACTGACCACTAGCTAACTTAACTGAATTCCTACAAGATTAATAACATGTAAGTATTGATCGTCTGTGCTTTATGTGACGTTTTGGGTCCGTGTCCGCCCAAAATCGAAACTTGAGACTGCATGTAGCCTACGCTTACAGTACCTCATCTACTGTGAGCAGGAGGCCCAGGAAGACTAGAGGCACACTCATGGGCTTCTAATTTGAAATCCTTAAATAAACATAAAAATAAACCTAGCTTACTAAAAGATAGTAAGCAAAAGATGGGCAGTAGCAAAAGAAACACATGGCACTGGCAATGCTTCAGGACATGATGGGGGAGAGATATTGATGGCGACTAACCCGTCATTTTCACCTGATGTATAGTCTTTATCTGAGACAAAGTACGAGCTTCCACCCTGTCAAAGAAAAACGTCTACACTGTAGTCTTCTGGTGACAACTCAACTTCAAAATGTGTGACTCTATGGCATAAACCTATAAATTATGTAGCCTATAATTCCTGTCAATAGAGCGACAACCCATTTTGCCTATATCGCCACAGCAGCACACCTCTGCTGTTGGAACAAGAATGACAGGTAACCGCACAGCCAGCAAAGCCACTTCTCCTATGTTTTTTGTCATCAGACTCTATTTGACACATTACGTGTAATTTTTGCAATTTTACGCTAAACTAATTGTACATATTCATATTCTTTAGTGTCAGCTCAACAACTGCAAAGCCTGTGCGAGCTTGAGCATGAGACAAGGACAGGACGGTTTGGAGAGCTATCCAACTGGGGCCACGCACCTGGGGAGCCATTCCCATAACATAAAATAAAATCTAAAAATGAAAACTTAAATAAAGCACAATTTTTTAATTAACTGAATTTTAAGTCTAACTTATTATTCAAAAAAACAACTGTGGTAACATAAACTATATATATATATATATATATATATATATATAAAAAACAGTATATGTAGAACAAGTCACTTTAACCAGTACAGGTGTAAACAAACAAGTTTGACAATAGTCAGGTAAAGACATGAATTCAGACAGTTTAGTATGTATTAAATTGCTCTGATCAGGGATGATACATGTCAGGTGAATTGTTGAAGGTTATGTTTTTACAGCCTTTTTATAGCAATGCAATAAGGTGCAACAGGGGGCCAATTTGAAAGAAGGGAAAACATGCACTACTTTTTTCCGTGAACAGTGAAATTATCATGTACTGCTTTATTGGAACAAGTCATTTCAGAAATGTTTACTTTTTCTGACATATCCCAAAACATTTTTGTTAGCGAATATTCTAGTTGCAGTAACATATTCTCACCTAAACCACATAGTTTTGTTTTCTCAGTTCATATGTCTTCTTGTATGTTCTTTCTCTTCAATACCCTGTAGCAAGGCATATGTTTTCAGCTTTCTGTAAAGTCAACCAGTTTTAATCAAATCTAAAAACCTGCACGCTAACATGCTCATTTTGTAGACACATACACAACATTCTACTTCCAGCTAATATGGCATGTGCACTGGTGTACAATACTGAATATTTCATTGTCAAAAATACACTAACATTATGCATGCTCCTACCCCCAACTAGAGAGTCAACCTGTCCACTTCTCAAAAAAGGATTCTATCTCCACCTCAGGCAATTTTCTTGGTGCTCCACATTAGAGAGCTGTGTAAAATTCCAGGTATTTTCGTATTATGTATGTCAACACTGTACAGTTCACTGAGGATGAATATGCAAAATGATTTATTCAGTTCAGCACCATTGTTGAACCCACGGTGATGGATAGTGATAAAGGAGAGAGCAGGATAAAATGCCATAGATTTCACCACCCAAGGTTACAATGTTACACAGTGTCATACAATGCAGTAAAGCATTAAGCAGGAAAAAAAGGCAAACAAAAATAACATTCTGATCTCAAAGTAGGATCTTTAGGTTTAAATATCAAAACAGTCCACCCCAAAACTACACCAAAATAATGTGATTTAAGAAGGACGTTGTACTAAGCCTGGCCACTGACTATCAAAAATAAATTAACGTTGAGCACAGAAAGTGGCTCGGAGTGCTCTCAGTAATTGGGAACAGTGAATGAACTTTGCTCACTACCCTGATGGTGTGTGTGTGTAAATATGGGGTTTTGCTTGCAAGCTGCAATATTGCTCACAGAGACAAAGTTCCCTCTCACGGGAGAGATGTCACAGCACTCAACGCAAGTACCCACGGGTGTGGCACTGCAATTTCCTTGCTCGGGCTGTTCTCCTGCTCACACTCAAGCTGTCACTCATGCTTGTGTCATGTCACTGAGAATGCCCGCTGAAAGAGGAAATGGGGATGAAAACAGCGAGGGAGATGCAGAAACACTGAGGTAGATGGGAGGCAGCAAGGAGTCAAATGGCAGAGGTTGGAGAAATATTCATCACTTCCTCTGACAACAATCAATAACCTGTACAAACTAAAACCACACGAGAGAAGGGTACACATTTTAGGCCATTCTCAGACCTCAGCATCAGTTTTCAGACAACATACAAAATAAAAACAGAATTGTTCCTGAGGCCAAAAGGCTTCAGGTCACCGGAAAAACACTGTCAACTGTGAAGTGCTGTTCAGCTGAACATCAGGCTAGGCGGCCTCTGACAAAACACTATCAGACAAAACAGCCTAAGGTGAAGTGGCCGTGTCCCCTGCGTTGCACCAGCAACAACATACGCTTCCTGTAATTTGTATTAGTATAAAGAATAAAATATCATCTGTTAGGCAGTAACAATAAAGTCATTACTTGTATTTGTAAAAGATTAAAATTAAGTAATAACATTATAGTTACTGATCCCAGTAATATTACATTACTCCAAATAGCTAGCTTTAGTCATTGGTAAACTTGAGGAATCACTTGGTTTCGTTCAGACTTGCAACATGTGTGAACCCACAGCTTTGTAGTGCTGCTGCATGCGTTCTGTGGGACTAACGAGAAGCTGGCTATTGATGGTCAATAGATACCTCCGAAATGTAGGCTGACTGCTTGTTAAACCACAATGTCTCATTTTCTATTTTCACGTGTTGAATACAGAATATGTGACACATGGAGGCTATGGATTTGTTTAAAGGCACCTTTGATGCAGTTGAGCTAAGTAGCAAAAATAGTAAAACGCAACTAACTACTTTTTGTTTTTGAGTATTAGTAAGTAACGCAATTGCTTTTTCAGTAAGTAATATGTAATGAGTAGGCTACTTGATTACATTTTTCTAGTAATCTGCCCAACACACTGCCAACGATCATTATCATAGAGTCACTAGCATCACTATCCATCCATACATCTATTATCTATACTGCTTATCCTACGAGAGTTGCGGGGGGCTGGAGCCAATCCCAAGAGATACTCACTAAAATTTTGTTTTGCAACCCTCTGTTGTAAAATGACAAATTGAATCTTGAATTCGAGGCATGTACTGTATTATCATCACTCCTTTGTATACTTGCACACCTCTGGTCTGAGTCAAGACATAATCAATGCTGCTCTGTCCCTCGGCACTGGCCACTTTTTTTGCTTTTTTGAATTCAGAGAACTTGTAGATGAACAACATGGAAAATTAATTAGGTTGCTAATTATACCACTAAGATCTGGATAATATAGACTAACATTATTCCTCACATTATAAGGCATGCAATATCTTTCAATAACAGTTAGAACACAACCATATTGTATAATTACACTGGGTCTCCAACTAATGACAGTTTATAATCAACTGTAAATTACCCACATCCCTCTAGCCTCTCAAACCCAGTGTAATGGTAACCTAATAAGCCTGTAACTTTATGTAGTCAACAATAAACCTGTACCTGCCTGTAGCCAACATTGATAACGTTTAATGAACATGGTCGTTCTCTCTGTTTAATTTATAGCAGATGGTGGCGGCGGAACGTGGATGATTAAGTTACCCGACCATTTTTATAGTCATGGCGAAGCCAGCACTCTCTGAAAACCAGTGTGGCGGGCAACAAACACTCACTCATCTTTTCAATGTATTCAACAAACGCCAATCTAATCAAGTTAACCTCCCTCAGCTACAAAGATAGCAGCAAGCTCACGTTAGATAGCTGATGGCGAGCACAGGGAGAACATGCAAACTCCACATAGAAAGGCCCCATCCGGTCAGTGGGTTTGAACCCCGAACATTTTTGCTGTGTGGCGTCAGTACAGACACCACACCACCGTGCCATTATTCCTGCATGGTGAAATCTATCTTAACTGGACAGGCAGGAGCAGGGACATTCAATGGTTTTGGCCGGAGGCTTCATGGTCTGAGGACGTCTGTCCTGATACCGTTTATCTCCAGTCTGATACCATTTTGTCAGATATTGTTTTGTCTGAGGCCTTTTGGTCTGATGCAGTTTGTCTGAGGCCATTTTGTCCAAGGCTGCCTTGTTTGATCTTCAACTGGAGGACACATCAGACATGACAATGTTTCTTTTTCCATGGTCTGAGGCTGTGTGGTCCAGAGAATGATGCCATTTTATATGATGTCTGTGAGCTGAGTATGTTCTAACACGTATACAGTAGCTGTGTTCTGTTTCAGTATTACACACTATCAGGTGTTATGTACAGTCAACATGCTGTGCATAATGATCTTCTTGTGTAACCTTGGCGTGAAGTGTACACAGCTCACTATGGATGGTATAAAAGAGCGGACCCCTAGCAGCGACAGCACCTAGGAAAGGGAGAGGTGAGTGGATATCATGGAGGGCTCTTTGTGCTGTGACATGAAGGGGGCTCTTTGAAGATCAAACACTTGTGAGGGGGCACCAAGGTCCTGCCAGTCAAGCACAATTAAAACCTCCATGAGGCAGAAACACTCTAAAGAGATAATGAGAAGGGGCTTCCTCTAATCCTGCCTAATTATGTCTGGATGCAAGGTTGGATTGCAATAAAGATGAGGGAGAGCTTGGCGTCTCGATTCTGCAGATCGAGTTTAGTTTGGGTATTGTTGGGTTAAAAAAAAGTTCACCAAATTGTTGTTTCTCGTTGATGCCACATATACATATTTGGACAACCAGTGTAATAAGTTTTTTTTCCCCTCTTTTCTTTTGTTTAAGAGTAAGCAGTGTGTATTTATTTACACATTTGACGGACTTGTAAAAAACATTCTATGAGTTTAACTGTTTAATACAAGAGGTTCTGCAATAATTGACCAATCAGGCCATATGCTGTACTGTACAATTCTACCTTGCAGAATCCAAGCTTTCTGTTGACAAAACATTAACAAATAACCAGTGTATAACCTCATTGCCCTCTTCTGGTGGAGGAAAACACAGCACCATTCATTGTTTTAGCTTTACTCTAAAATATACTGTATAGTATATTAGTATTATATTAAATGAACGTCATCTGCCTTTTCAGATCTTAGATTTCGTCAAATTTGGAATTCACACTGTTATCAAGTCCCTGTTCAAAAGGTAAAAGGTCATTTAAGGGACACATAAAGATGGCATAATGATTTGTTACTTATTGTGATATCTACACTAAATATTTTCAGAAATCTACAACTTATACACTATTCCTATAATATCTTATTCATCATATGAGCTCTCCGCAGCAGTATCATTTTTAGACATAAGCAGGATTGACAGGAATAGGACAATAATTAAAAGCCTTTTAAGCCACACATGGGGAGCTCACAGGATGCAGCTGAGTGGACTAGCAGGATTTAAGTGTGAGGACACCCCTGCAGACTTTTCTGTACCACCTTCCCCCATCCAATCAGGTTTCCAATCTGCACAGATACATGCTCATATTGTACAGTGCTAGCAAAGTCATCAAGGCAATAATAGGATTCCTCTCAAAGACTCCATGTTTTTGCACTGTAGTTTACTTTTCTCTATAGTGATTCTGTAATCTTGTTATTGAACTATAATTTTGCTATACACCCTTTACCCTGCAGTACAAAACTCTTTTTCTTGGCCCATGATAGTTGCCCTATCTCTTAGTTTAAGCTACTCTCAATCATTTAATTTTTTTGTGTCCGGTTCTTTGCAAACACACACGCACACGCACGCACAAATACTAGTGCTACACAAAAGAAGCAGATGCAGTCTCTATTATTATTTGCTCTGAAAGTTATTTCTTAAGCCACTTCTCATCATTGCAACTGTGCTCTTGCAGTTATCCTAAGCTCGTTCCTGCAACGTTTGTGGTGTTTTCATTATGCAAGCAAAAGGCTGCAGTCAGGTTCAGTGATCAGAAGCAGTAAAAACAGTGAGCGCTGCCAATGAGATGTAATGTATTAACATGAGAGTCGATACTAGCTAAGCTGTCTCAGTCCAAGATAGCATCTCACCATCAAGAACTATTGAATTATAGTTGGATTCCCAGTTGTGAACTTGGGAGAGAAAAATGAAATGGTCCATGTTAAATATGATCAAATCTACATATTAAAGCTCAGTGATATGTTAATTGTGCTGATTTACATCAAAAGGGCCTGTGGAAAACTGAAACCATGTCATGCTCAACTTTAAATAGATCATTCAAACTGGGCTGGTTGTCCAGGGCAAAGTTGTCCCATCACATTTACTTATAGCAGATAACTGAAAAAAAGCTTTGAATCATAATCTACATTATTATTGAGTCCCCCCTCCCCAGAAAAAAAGAGCAACCCTGTTCATCCTTTCCATCTTTTTCTGTATGTGAAACATCATTTTTCTCATCTGAAAACAAATCTGGATAATCCTTAAGGGTGCAGATGCTTTACCTTTGATGTGATGCCTATTTTTACATGATGCTAATAAAGCAATGCTGCAAGTAAAGCTTAAATGTCAAACAAAAGAATGAAAGTATTTCTAGTTACTATGGTGAATACTATGATATCTGTCATTTGTGTGTTAGTTTGTTAACCAATCTTTTGCTCGCAGCCACTGCAGCATGGTAGTGCTCTACATCTGGTGATTTACAAGTGATATCGAGGCCTCTCAGTACATTTGAAACAACATAAGATAATACCAATGAACTAATATGTTCTTCTTAGTTGTGATGAAGGCGATGACTTTCCAACTACCACTTGCTTTCCTCTTTGATAGGTCTACCTGACTGAAAATAATCAATACACTGTATAGCATTTCGTCAGTACTGACTTTGATAAAGATGCTACGAAAAGATAGAAAAACGACACTGCTGCACTGATGCTGTATTTTTGTCAGGCAGGTTTTCTGACCTCTGGTTATTGTACTTAATATTGTGCTGTACAAAAGAACATGAATATTTTACTATAATTATTCCCTGGGGATTCTCAGCAATTGCTGAGTTTGTGACAGTCTGTCTGTACATTATTATATATTATTATATTGTGTATATTATTATATATTATATCATGTACATTATTTACTTCAAATCCAGTATAAATCACTTATTTTGTCATGAGCATACTGTATTTTACTGTGACTTCAGGTTGAATATATACACTTATTTTATAGGAGTGATAGGACTCAGGCATAATAGACTATATTATAGATTATTGTAGACTTTGACAACCATCGTTGAAAACATTGCAGTGATTCATCTTACTGCCCAGCAAGATAATACTTCTGTAATGCACCCCTAAAGTTACCTTGCCACCCTTAAGCCACATATCATTTTCTACAATCACCACTCTGAACAGCTGTTTCCAGTTCTTAAGGCAAATAAGTAAATGGATATGCATAAATAGATACATGGTATGCACACTTACATGTACTGCATACACACACACACACACACTCACATGCATTGATTCTGTAAAACATACAAAATTCATTCTCGAAAATAAAATTTTTGCTACACAGTTTGCAACATCAATTAGTGCCAGTGGTCCCTTGGACAGATGACCTTAAACAGGTGGGTTTATTCACAATTTTACCACCCTCCTGTCTGTGTCAAACATTTGCAGCATGCACAACAGTGCCATTCTTCTGTTTTACCGGTCCTCAGTACAACAGCCTTTATAGAGAAACAAAATGCCACTAGCTGTCAAGCGGAGAATGAAACAAAACTGCCCATCTGTTTCAGGTGCGTAAGGGAAAAGTCAACAGGATTTAGACAGCAGTTTGGACATAAAAACACATAAACATTTATATTGCCCACATTGGTCAGGTAGAGAAGAGAATCAGATAAGGTCATTCACTCAGTCATATGTTTTCATGTACATTTGTGTAACATTACTTTGTTGTACTATTACTGTTTTCATTCCAGATGGGAGAGCTACAGTAAAGGTCCTGCCTGGTCCCCTAAAGAAATTTAGTCATGGACATAAAGGAAACACTAATTGGGGTTTATGTAAATTTAAGTGATTCTGAGTGCTGTCTTTCAGCATATAGTGTCCTTGAATGAAGGGGGCACAGGTCTTGTATCTCAGACACACAAATGGTTTTGTAACGAGATGACCAACATGTTATAATTGGTACTTTGCATAGTTAAAGGTTGCATAGCTGATCTAGTGTAATGGGTCTGCTGTGGGGAAGAAGTGTTTTACGCTGGCACTGTGGATTTATTTTAGCTATTTTTTGTCTTATGTGCATGACTCAAACATTACCATTTTAGAAAATGGTATCGTTAAAGAGTACTTAAAAAAAATCAAAACACTTTTAGCCTATAGAGTGCTTAGTGTGACATAATGTGTATGAGTTGTGGTGGGATTACAAAAGGGGAAAGTTCCTTCTGTAAAAAAAAAAAAAAAGAGGTTAAAAAGCACTCAGTTGCTATTATCTTAATGGTCTATTCATGATCTGTCCTATTCCATTATGTGGTTGCTATATTGATTTTCAGCTCAAGTTTAACCAAGACAGAGGCTGTGCGGTTTTGGTCGACAGATAACTCTTCGATTTGCAGTGGAATCCAGTCTCCATGCTTGTCTTAACATACAGAAGGCTCATCAAAGTTTGATAACTTGAAAAATGAATTACATTTATTTCTTCTACATTTTTTTTTTTTTTTTCAAACCAAATCAAATCAATGCATCTTGGCTCACCAATTAAATAATAAAATACAAATGCATGTATGCATAGTTTAAGTTCAAACCTGCCATTCATCCCAACGTGTCGAGAAGTAACAACCCAACCTCAGTTAAGCCATTATCTGTACAACCTGAAAGCCATTACCAGCAATGATGGAATGGATTCCCACGGGGACAATAGACGGACAGTTACATAGACGGCAGGTGATGAGGTGGACAAGGGAACATGGGGAATGGTTATAGCCCCCATTTCTCATACTCAATAACTTTGCTGGGCTCACTGAAACCAATAAATGAATTCAACTTATGGCAGGGAGTTGTCATTTTGATCATGGTTGGATTGGCCAAAAACCTTTAACAGTTGCCTGGAGAGAGCTAGGTGGGAATGGTATGAATGGACATTTATAAGATAAAAGCACCCTGCACCTTAAAGTAATACTAGTACCTTAGTATCTGGGCTTATAAAGCCACGCAATTGAACAGTTTATTTTTTGCATGTATCAATTGAATTTGTTCAAAACTTTAAAAACATGCTAAGGTGATTAGTTTTAATTAGTAGTAGTTTTTGTGTTGTATAAATAAAAAGTATGCTTGCTTTCTGGATAATTTCTGTTGTGATTTGCCTTTTTTCACTATCAAATATGTTTTAAAACATAAAAACATGTCAAACATTTCTAAAAAAAAACATCAGGCTAAGCAGCACCATCAAGTGCAATCACTACAATGTCCCCAATGACTCTAATACTCCATTGCAGTAAAATCTGTAATAATGGCATGCTTTTATATTGTGGGTTATGTCTATGTTGTCCTTTTATAAAAGGTGAATTTTCCCAATCATGGCTGGCTGTCAGCTGAACAATCAAAGCCTCCATTCGTACTGTGCGGCTCTAATTTTATATAGTGACAAAGAGAGTGGGGAGGAAAAAAAAAAGAAAAATCTGAAAAGAGAGAGCAGGGAGAAAAAAAGTCTACTTTCCAAAGGCAATGTCTTGTTTTGTTTAACATGATGTACTGAATATTTTCCTGATTTCCTGCAGCACTGTATGACTAAAAAAATATCAGCAGGACTGCTGAATGTTAGTGCACAAAACAAAGTAAACACCTCACAGCGCACCTCCTCCAGAGACATCTGCATTCAGAAACACCGAAGCAGGCCCAGGTTGTGTTTTTTGTTGATGTTGTAAGACCATCCCTCACTGACATGCTGCCCCTCAAAACACCCAGCCCATATTCACAGCCCTCCACTGTCCAAACTGTCCAACTTCATCTAAAGGTATCTCTGGGTTAGATGTGGTGGGTCAGTTTATAGGCTTCAGTCATTTACTATTTATAACTATGCACTCAATGCTATGCAACCACTACTGTCATGTGCCTGTCATTGTACAATGCATCTAAAAGAAAACACTGCAGTTGCTGCCTGCTGTTTTCTAAGAGTGCCATTTTATTCTTTTGGTTATTGTTTTGTTTGTTGTTATTTTTGATATTCATGTCCCAAATGTGTTTATGTATAGTATGCATTATATATTATTTTGTGTTCAGTTTCCACCCCTGGAGCCCAACGAGATGAATAGCCAGTAGTATAAAGACAAAAGTGCCAACACATTACAAATAAATCATAATTAAGTGCAATATACATAATGTGTAAAAGCTTTCAGTGCAGGCTATTATTAATACAATTAGTTAAAATCCTGCAGTTGCCGTCAAAATTGGATTATTTAAATTTAAATTAAGTAGTTTATTTAAATTTGGGGAAAACAAAGGTAAGTACGGCATGTTTTTCGTTTTTCGTAGTAACCCAATGAAAACAGCCAACAACGTCAAAGCCTTCAAGGCAAATAGTCTTATTCAAATTTTATTTAGCCAACATATGATTGGAAGGTAAGCCATTCTAACTAAACTAACAGGCCACCTGGATCTCAATCTCCTTCTGGCTTTAGGGGCTGAGAAGGAGACTGTTATAGCTAGGAGCTGCAGCCTGCATGGAAGTGAGGTGCTTTAGCTGAAGCTTCAGCGATCTGCAACACACTTCACAGTGGCAACATTGTCTCAGCAGGATTTTAAGTGTTTCCATTAAACACCAGGATTTGTTCCTTTTGACCTAAAAATGAATCACCGGTAAGCCTTCATTCGCTGACAGAGTATTGTATTACAAGGTAAGTTAACATTTGAACTGCCCACACAGCAACTGTCGCTCTTTGGTTTTCCATCAGCTTCACAGTGATAACAGCATGTTGGCGTTTATATATCACCAAAGCTTATTAATCTCAAGCCTGACAGTAAATATGCTAGGATTTGAGTCATGCACGCGGAGGGGAGAATAAACTTGGGCCATGAAAACATTACTAAATGGCTCAAGTATATTTTTGAATGATTTCGCTATACCCCAAGCACTTGCAAATGGCCACTTGCTGTCAGAGCAGAGGAAAAAGCAGCTGAGGACAGGTATATGGTATATTTCATTAGACATGGAGCCTTAGGGGGAGCTGACTACACTGTATGTTTGTCACAGAGGATTGATGACTGCTTTCTTTAAAGGTAAATAAATAAATAATAGCAGTAATCCCAGAGATGTGACGGCCATAATGTGTGCTGCAATAAAAAGCTGTGGTCTGAGGCTTCTAATAGAAGTTTAATTCACCATGGAATATGTCTCATTTATTTATTTATATAATCATGCCATTTATTCACGTACTGCTGCAAACATATTGCTGAAAGATTGGATTCTCTTTGACTACAAAGCTCAGTAGGTTATCAGGTTTACTGCCACCTATTACAGTATCCCCTTCCTTCAAACCTGAAGAGATGACTAAATATTTTTTGGGAGAAATGAGTGCTTTAGCAAACTTCAAACGGAAAGCGCACAGGCCCCTAAAATATCCCTTTTCGTATATTTCAGCAAAAAGACTGGCAGTAGAAACTGGAAATGACATGCTAGTGTAGCTGTTATACTTTATGGCAATGAATGAATAAAGATAGTAGAAAACAAAAAACAGCAGAAGGCTTTTATCGTGATCAGGGCCCAGCACCTTTCTGTTTGTACAACTGCGTGCAAGGTCAGGTGAATATTAGAACACACGTACTTATAGTACTTCTTTATTGCAAGTACAAATTAACTGCTCCTGAACACTTGAACATGTTTTTCTTTTTAAAGATGATGCTACTCAGTTCACACCAAACACTTTGTCTGTGTTTTGTAGATTTTAATTGTATCTCAGTCAAGAAACATCGCACTCTCTTTTTCTTACCAACAATCTTCATGTACTGTATTGTATTAGTTAGGAGTAAAGTACCTCTACAGTTGACCTTTAATCACAAAACAATAAGGGAAGCATTGGTTTGTGTGTGGGAACATGACACACTGAACCATGATAGGAAAACATGACATACTGCGGTGTCACAGCTTTAATTAACCTTTTGAATTCTAATATAGTATAAAATGTTATTGAACACATATATTATGTTAAATTGTTTAACTGTTCTTTAGGTTTCAGTGTCTTCACGTTACAGTTATTAATGTTTAAGATGCTAACCCCCAACTCCTCCTGAAGGCTCTGTACAGAAATAATGAATGCAGATCTAGAGTATGAAGATTTGTATTCAATATTATGTGTAGTACATTTTCCCATGAGCCCTTTGCTAATTCTGTAAATGAACACATCACCATCACTGATCACAACTGATTATTTGCAAATGTCAATGATCTTTAAAATACATTTTCATAATGTTTCAATTTAATCACATTCTCTCCTTTTTTGGTTGAACTTTTTGACAAACTAATTGCCAATTATATAATTTAAAATAAACTCAGGGGAATTTTAATTGCAACAGCAGAATGATTAAACATTGGGACTGTGAGGCTAAACTGTGAGGCTGATGTAATAGGGAGAACAAAGAAAATCACATTTTAGTAGCAATAACTCACTCCAGAATGATAAGGTGCACGTTTTGCCGGAACAGCACTTATTTGACAAAGGAAGGATTCTAAGTATAAGTCATGAATCCTCAGGATCAGATATTATAAAATATTTCTTATCTTTCCACTAGATTTAATTTTTCTAGGAGCATTAAAAGCCACTTGGAAACTAAATTAACTAAATGTAGATCATAGTAAGTTTAGTTAATATTACATATATTACAATTTTTCTGGTTTCAAGCTCGATAATAACTGCATATAGGGGGGAAAAATATGTGTTAAACAATTTTGCCTCCATAATGAATTAAATACACAGGCCAGAGAACACATGATAAGCTTATCCAAGTTCATTCAAAGCTATATCTATCATCTAACCTGCTTAAACATGGAGATCTCATCTATCTGTCTTACTCTCCTGCAGACATATAACCAATATAATGCTGCACAACAACAGAAATAACAACCATCTACCTGGGAATGGAAATAGAAGTTAACTCTGTTTGAGGGCATTCATTCACGCTTTGACCTGCTATGCAGCCTCATTGTGTGAATCAAGTCTGTCCCTGCACACAGTGGAAGGAAGGATGGACAACACCAGGCTGTTTGTGAGCTCATCACAGGGACAATACAAACAGAAAGAGAATCATTTTCGGTTATTTTCAGTAACTATGGGTCATTCACTGCCTCCAGACCAACTGAACTGCACGTGTTTGCAATGTCGCAGAAAACCAAAGCATCCGCAGCAAGCTACCAGGCACTAAAATCTGGTCTGTCAGAACAATATAATGTATCTCTAATACACTGTGATTGTGTCACAAAAATACAACAACATTGCTGTAAGCCAGTGAACAACATATTTGTCTTACCAATCTGAAGTTTGATATCACCTGCTTTGCTCAGTATCTACAAAGTTGTCCTATGTGGTGCAAGAACATGTCATTGTCGACTCTTGTCAAGTGTCAAATGAATAGCAGTGCACATACCGTCTTTGTAGTCATCATGTATGTGTGGTTCATAACATTAGTACAAAGCGACCTTCCAGACAGCATTAACATTAAAATAGATGGCTAATATGACCACGCAATCTTAGAATGAAACATGAATTGAAAAATATGGCAATTTGTTTTCATTATCAGGCTACCATGCTTCAATATGAGCTAATATTTACACTACAATGAAAATATTCCACTCACACAGGTTTTGCATTAATTCCTGTTACAGTAGGTTAGAATATATAGTTTCTGATTTTGTAATGAACATGTTAAAACTGCACTAAATATACACATCATACAACAAACACAAATAGAATTCCTGAAACTCAGACGAACTAATATCCTCTCATCTTGTCTTCAAAGAACTGATTGCTAAAGACACACACCCTTTTTTATGACAGGGGGGTCTGGGCTCTGTTCTATAATTTATTGTGTGGGTCAGCCATTTCGCCAGCATTTATCCTCATTGATTTGTTTAACTCCCAGGGGCCCCTTTCCTCCTGTAGATTTGGGATGTAACATAAAGGGGCTTGGATGTATTAGTCCCACAGTCCCGAAAGGTTAGCAAAGATGGGATTTTATTCATTACATTCACTTCTAAAGCATGCACCAAAACCTTAAGAAGAGTGAAGAATAATTTGTTTAGCACTGTCAATTCAATTTATCTTCCCAGAGATGCAAACTATACAAATACTGTCAAAAAGATTGTTTTAGAATATTGTAATTCAAAACAAACATTACCTTTATTTTGATTGTTTTATTTTTAATCACAAAGTATTTGAATTACAGGAAGAAATTGTTGTTGCTTAAAAGGACAAGGAGTCTGAAGGATGAGGACTTGAGACAAGCAACAAGGATTATCCCTCTTTCCAAGTGGTCATTATCCCCTTTTCATAATAGAATCATGGTCTTCCGAGAAGATAAACACGTACTAAGGGGATTTATTTATTTATTTTTGAAGAAGGCAATTTAGCCCCAAAAACATAATTTATTCAAAATAATTTATCTGTCAGTCTTTTCCAAAAGCCTGATGCTAAGAAAGGGCTCAATTCCTTCTATTACATCAATACTTCACTGATGTCTGGAAGAGTGTAATGGCAACCATTGCACCCCCGGGAGCACAACCACAGTTCCTGTGCTCAGCCCTGGGCTCCCTGATGACCTGGACCCCTGGCCCACAATTGACCTCGGAGCCAACCACCAGGCCAATTAGCACTGGCTCTCTCCAGGGCCTACCTATCTGCACATCTGATCAAGATACCACACAGTCGAGCTGAGGCCTGGCTCTCATTCAGTATGTGACCACAGAAAGTCCCCAAATCCCAGGTGGGTTGTATTTTGACCAGTTTGTTGAAACGGTACGAACGGTGTGATCATGTTATGAACTATTCACTGTATATAAGCGTTTACAATGCTGAAATACATAGACGATGAAATACATCATACATCACACTGACGCATTAAACATTAATTAATATTGACACATGGATATTACATTTAAAATAGCATTGATCTTCTGGGCTTGGACATGTCAAGAAGCTATTAGATAATTTGGCTGTACATTTAGGAAAAATCAAGCAATCATACCTATATCCTTCACAATGACACTGTTTTCAGATTTGTTTTTAATTTAAATAAATCATGCAACCCCGTGGAACACCTTTTAAATTTTTTTACTGGTATTAGTTCCCAAAAAATGGTATGGCTCCGTTTCTAACTACATGAAAATCTGTCAAGGCAGAAAACTGGAATAGTCTATTTCTGGACTTGGTGCAGATTACAATATATTCACCTCTATTAGTCATGCTAGCATCCCTTGCCCAGACTAACAGCAGTGTGTGACACACTGTCACAGTACAGTTGCAGGGGTTTGTGTAAGTGATGCAAGTGAACTGGGCCTCGCCCAGGGGCCTTCACAGCCGAGATGCTTTTAGAAAACATAGTTTGCAGTTAAATTTAATTTACCTAGGCACACAGCCGCATACACATCTACAGGCGCTTCCTGTGAATTGGCTTCTGGTCAGTTCTGTTTTTCTGCCCTTTCTGCTTTGAGCAATACACAGAATATGACACTTTGTATTTACTGTTAGTCTTGGAGGCTGTCTCTCCCCTATGACGGAGCCAGTATTGCAATCATGTTGCAGCACTAGCGACATCCAGAAAGTTTTGATCAACATTGCCATTGTCTCAGTATTATACTACAGTTATATTATCCCAACAGTGGTTTCTAAAATGGGGGGCTGAAAATTAAAAATACAACTTTATAATCTTTTACTTTTCATTTTCTATCTTAATATTGAAAGCCAAAAAAAGGGGCTCAGTAGGCCATCAAGTACAAAGAAGTGAAGCTTTCTTGAAGTTTAGAAAGTTCCCTAGGTTTTACTGAAATGCAGCAAGAGCACACTTGTCAATAAAGGCTATAACAAACATTGTGCATCTTCAAAAATGCCCTTGAGGAGACATAAAAACATATTTCAGTGCTCAGAAGTTGAAATGTTCTGACATAAGGCTGCATTGCTGTAACTGGGGATCTCTCAGCCAGCCAGTGGCTTACCAGACATAAATGAACAGCAACAAATGTGGTAAGCCATACAGAAACATTTTGTTCTGCAATAGTTCTTAAAAAAACTTCAATTATTTCTGAGAGGTCAATGTCTATCTATGCCTACCATACACTAGAAGACATTGAAAAGACTTTTAAACAACTTAAGTCTGACACCCTCTCACAGAGTTTTTAGTCACAGATTATAAGATTTTGCAAAGACTGAGGATCTTCCAGGGACACTATTTGCAAGACTACAACTACATTCCTTTTGAGATTATTTCCCATCCTTGTCCGTGTGGAAATGTATTAGAAGAAAAAACTGATCTGTCTCGGTTCTCTTGGAGTGTGGAAAAGGAAGAGTTGTGGAGTGAACGTGAGTGCCCCTTTGACGTTTCCTCCCATTTGTACGATGATTGAGTGGAGTGGAAAAAAAGTGGACAGAAATTGCCGCAGGCCTCGAGAATCCCGAGTGAGTATGCTATATGCTATAACTACCTGGCTAACCACTGCCCCGAACAGGGCCTCTTGCAAGCTACAAATGGCAGGACATGTCAAAGCGACACTCTTGTTCACTCCACATATCGGCAAGTTTTTCCTCTTTTTCCACAGCCAGAGAGAACCAAGACTTGTTCACATTCTTGCGCCACCTCTATATTCACTATTTACCCAATTTGCTTCCCGTTTGGTGCTAGAGAAAGTGCACGTATTGGTTGTTGACAGTGTTCACGTCATTGAACTTTTTTTAACTAAAAAACCCTAACCCTAACCCTCTGATAATATTAAACATGTTTGATTTTATCGGAACGTCAAGACGAGAAAAAGACTGACTTAAGACACCTTGGAGTGAGTTTTATGACTGCCTTGCACCAAACGATCGAGATGATAGGAACGCTCCGCAACTCTAGCAAAACTGTCGTGATTTGACTCAGACATTGGAAATTTGTCAGCGACAAGTTTATTTACTTTAAATGACAACATTAATTGGTTTCTGTCCGGCAATATACCACCTTCTGCCTGAGGGATCTTGATTTACATATCAAAGTTTTAGGAATTGTTCAACATATTGAATTTAGCTTTCACTTTCTTGATGAGAGTTGAGTTGAGAAGATTGACACTACTGTTATAACATGACGCCAGAGCCAGCGGGCAAATAGCTTAGCTTGGCATAAGAACTGGAAGCAATCCACCTATAGCAGCACTTCTACATTTTTACTAATGACATGTTACGTCATGTTTGTTCGATCCATACACAAGCTGAAATATAAAAACGTCGAATTTTGTCATTGCCGCAAGGTTACGAATCAACCAGACGAGACTCCAGGGAATTACTGCACCTGGTCGCCAAGAGCATGTAACTCCCCTTAAAACCACAATTTCCATTTTATTTGTGTAGGGATTGAAATGACAAGCTACGGCATGGTAAGTGGTCAAATTTAAAAGGTGTGTGTAGACGGATTTTACTTTGGCACAGAGCCAGGCTGTTTCCCGGTTACCTGTCTAAGCTTAGCCAATCGTCTGCTGACTCTAGCTTTATAATCAACATACTGACATGAGAGCAGTAATGATCTTCACTTAATCTTAGCAAGAAAGTGAATCAACCTACTATTCCTTCAGGAGTTTTCTTTTTTTTTTTTTACTTTTAATGTCTTTTTTCACCATTTTTTCAGCACTAGATAATTGTATTTTGATTATGTAAATCTATGTAGTCCATTTCTTGCGCACGATTTAAATTGCGTATAACGCACACATGTTCAGTATTGCCATTTTGAACAACTGCGGTTACCGTCATCTTTAATTTTCTCAGTTAAAACAACTGACCTGGATCCTCTCATCCCCTGGTTTGTTAGGGTGCATTGTGAACAGATAAAACAATGTGAGTCTGCAATGCTGTATGCTGTTTAATCTCCATGTAAAAAAAGTGGTATTGCATTGCAGCAGCATTAATCAAATATCACACTTTTTCTGGATGAACTAGATATTTGGGTTACAAACACTATGTTCTTACTGCAGAGCGGATCACATGCTAATGATGGGGTCAAATTGATCATTCTGTTGTGCCAATAAGGCTATTCCCCTGGGCCTCCCTTCACCTGTTGTTAACAATTTTCTCTTTGGGGTTTCTGTCAAGTGCTGACAGTGAGGAAAAACATATGGCTGCCTTCATCTGTTAAAGCTGCATGAGAAGAATCCCTGGGAGGCTAGTTTGACCCTCTCCAACAGTCTTTAAACCACAAATTAAACAGAAAATGTTTTTTTTTTTTCCTTAAGTCACTGTGCTTCCCTGATGTCTTCATGCTTTCAGGAAATTGTACGTCAGTTCAAGACAAGGGATAAAAAACACTTGGAAGAGCGACATAAATAATTAGCAGACCGTTCAGCAGCTGTCAGTAAAAGATGAAATCATATTTCCAACAACCACCCGACAGCCAATGATCTAATTTTATCTTTTTTTTCACCTTTTTTTCTTTTTACTAATTTGTTCAAATCATAACCTGTTCGGGGTGGTATTCAATGGCTTTTTAACAAAATTTCATTAATTATAAGGAGTGAAGTTGACTTAATGACATGAAAATGTCTATGCATGATGTCCTTCCTCCTTGAAGTGACCCTGTCGTCCTCTTCTCCTTGTGATGATCTGCATTTATTGCTTTAAGACAGGTGTATGGAGAGCGCGGAGGTTGTTTGACAGCTGATGGTTGCCTGTGGGCTGTACAGTTCTAGTGGTGCGTTTTAGCTGTTTGAACTGTGCTGCTTATGGGAGGGATGAAAAATTCATGAAAATAATTGAGAGTAAGAGCTCTCTCTCATGGAAAGGTTATTGTGAAACAGTAAGGATACTTTCCACGCCACCTGCACAGGTCCTCTCCTCGTGACCTCTGCTCTTTTCCTACTTAACATGTGAAATGAAGAAGAAATTATTGCTGATGAACCTCAGGAATTCAGGGACTAGTATATGAGAAAGTCAAGCAAATGATTATCTTGCATATGGTATGCAGTATGATGGCATAAAATCACTACAGACTGTGCAGCCTTTTTAAAGTGAAATATTTCAAGAGGACTGTTCACTATTCTAAACCTTCATACAACTTAGTGTACTGTATATTCAAAACAGGAACAATGGAACTAATTCAATAAACAAAACAAATGTGAACTCGTAGCATGGATAATATAAATGTAGTTTATCTTGCACACATGCATATAGATGCCACATGCATCAGTATACTTGTTTATACTCAAATTGTCTTAAAAAAGCAAACAGAAATGGCCTCAAAGATCCATGTAAATAAAAATGGGAGTAAATAGACATGGAATTGTGGAAATTGGGCTGGCAAGGTAATCAGAGGCAGACAGAAGACAGCAATAACTCCTCCAGGAAGGAACCAGCCACTTCCAATGGCACTTCTTATTTCCATTCTCCACGCTCTGAAATCCTGTCAACACTGTCAGACAGACAGCAGCTGAATTTCACGCTATTCTTTGTACAACTGAGAGTTGCCCACTCACTTTATACAGAACAGGGTGGTTGTATGTCGCAGTTAACTGTGCTGTGGTTTAATTTGTTTTCTTATGTGGTCATGGTTAAAATCTAAAAGATCTCCAAAACGTCTTTAAGCTAAATTCTTGTTATTCTAGATTTGAAGTGCACAATCTTTCTGTAAAATAAAGGGCTAAACAAAAATTGCATTAAGGCACGCTCTGTTGAATGACTTTTGCCAAGATACAAACTAAAATACGCTCTATATATTGGACCAGTGTGGGTCAATAAAGCACCGATGCAATAATGGGTTAACTTTACCCAGTACTAATGAGGTGTTTTGACCTATGTTTCAGTGTTATATTTAACCCTTCTGTGAGGTGGTTTTCTACCAATTGGTATTAGGTACTACCCGTTATTGGGTTGGTGCTATATTAACCCACACTGGGTTAAAGATTGACCCGTTTGTTTAGTGTGTACAGATTTTGGTATTTTGGACTGTACTAATATGAAATTTAATGTTGCTGGCATACAACGCTGAAAAAGGGATCTCCGTATCTTTACAGCAGCAAGCGTACCACGTTCCACCACTGCTGCTTGAATCTCGTTCTGCACTGGGCAGAATTACCAAGACCTTAGTTTCAGCTGCAAGCCATTTTAATATATAGGAACAAAACTGTAACTGTTGCCAGCATTTAAATCCGACATTATTATCAGCTAAACGCCTTATTTACAATGAAAACTGCACAGATGGAATCTTAACAGGTAACCTGACCATTGGACAACGATTGGATTGTCGCCCTATGTAATCGTCGTTGTTTCTGCTCCAAAAGTATTAGAAGCATATACTTGTTGGGCAGTAAAATCTACTGCTAAGAGATATATAATGAACATCGCAATCAATGTTTTGATCAATAAACATTTATGTAGTTTATAATAATTAATTAGGGAAAACTTGGCAAATGACAGGATTTTCCTGCTGTGGAAGGGTTTATTTGTTACTACTTACATGCAATTTTTCCAAGAAAAATGTGTAGCTGTACAGTATTCTAAATTAATGTGTGTTCGTATCCTAGTTTTAGGTAATGGTGGAGGATGGTGGCTTTATGAAGTCCAATCAAGCATATAGTGTAATAGTTCAGAGTTAAAGCCTTATTATGCAAGAATCTGGATCTTTTGCGATTTGGCACCGCTACAATTTAGGAATGCAATTCACTTTCACACCACTGTTGTAAATACAAAATGCACCTCACTCACTCTCTTTTTCTCTTCTTAGCTTCCTCCATCAATGTACTCTTCAGTCTCTTCTCCTCTGCTATAATGTCCGTACTGAGAATACTAATTTAGCTTCTTCTTATAACTAGCAGAGGACCCATAGTTGGTAGTATGTGACGTAGTGTCGTAAAGTGTTTGGACTTTTCATGGGAGATCCTACCCATGTTCACGGTGCGGAGTGGGTATAAAAGAGGCACCATTCTCCCTATTCCAAGTCAGTGTACCGTCAAAATGATTCTGAAACTGTTATTTTTGGTAAAATAGTTAGGTAATGTTGCTTTAATTTATAATGTGAGTTTTGCTATTATGTTTTGTCATTTTATAAGCTGTTTGTGTCTATTTATGTGTTTTTTTAAAGTCACAAGCCTACATGGCTTGCAAGCTTCGGGGTATATTACATTATCCGTGATAGATGAATCAAAGCAAGGCCTAACAATACAAATGTCAAACACACAAACCACGCCCACCTCGGATGTGAGCTGAATACAAATGCTGGGATGCTAATAAAACTCCCACATAACAGAGATATGGAGGAGGAATATCACTTCCTCTGATATTTACTCTTGTGTTCATTAATTGTCACAGTTCAGAGAACGATTTTGGCCATTCAAGTACTCACTTATGGCTTTAATCCCCCTTTAGAAATAGCTCTTTAAAGCACAACATTGTGTTGCATTGATCATTATGGCAATTGCCTTGAAGAGGAAAAGAAAAGCTCTGCATTTTAGAGAGGGGATTGAGACAGATGTCCATTACCTCATCCTACCCTTCTTCTACTCTTACATACATACATGAATGCACCCACATCAGTTGAAACATTAAGAATATTAAAGCCCCCCACCTCCCAAAAAAAGAGAGACATATGCAAACAAGCATGCAAATGAACAAAGACGTAGAATAATAATATATTTATTTTTGCCATATCTGATACAAAGAATCACAATATCTAATCAACAACTTAAATCAACTATGTGATGTTGATGTAAAAAAAAAAAAAAAGGCTTTTATACTGTGTCAGTATAAAAATAACAGCACATCTACACTTTAAGCATAATTCACACTACATGATTGTAACCCTGATTTTCTGCTCGCCGACAGCTTTGGAGATTGCCGACAAAAGCCCCCAGCTCGGGGGCAAATCGGCGTTCGCTTGGCGCTTGCAAATCATCGTTCGCAAACTGGCGCTCGAGCACTATGTTTGAACCGTTCAGTGATGCGTTCAGGGATGCCTCGTCGTTGCAGAAAAATATCTAGCAGGCTAAATATTTGGTCATGTCACGGACGGCAAAGGAGAGCAGACACGGGCTGGCTGGATGACAGCTCCTCTGCTGTAACTCTCTGAACACAGCCTTATCATGCATCTGTTTGTACTGAGGGGACACAATAATATAGTTTCTATCAGAATGCATCAGCATACACAAACACACAGGCTTTTAAGTATTTGTAACCGTGTCGTCTTGCTGAACCACAACACCAGCGGGCAGCTTTACTGCTTTCGTTTGAAAAATATTTATTTACCTCCAACTCTCTCTGCAAAATAGACTCTTGCTGCCCACATATCCCAATCCATGCTGTCACTCATATTCTTTTCTTTCTCTTTTTCCTATTATATCTATTATTCTTATTAATAGCTGATGGGTTACAAGTGGGTGAAATAATACGTCATTAATGAGGAAAATATGAATTCCTTTGAGATTACTGATTATAAAAATAAATTTGCGTAGTGAGAACAGCACAGCAATCTGACAACTTTGAAAGTCATGTCGTGTGACAGCTGCTTACGATTATACAATATTTTAAAAGAAATATGAGAATTGTATAGCCAAATAAGTCAAGGACATGTAATGCATACATAACAGTGGATTGTTTTACAACAATGTAACTTTTGCTGAGCAGCAGCCTCTGCTGCCACAAATGGTAATTACAGTAGGCTAACGTATTTAAATCTGTTGATGCCTGAGCGGTTTTGAAGATCGAGGACACGGCACTATTGTAACAAAAAAGAAACACTGTTCAAAGTGGAACACACTTCAACACAAGACAATGAAACGTCATCTACTAATGTGAAAAGACCCTACTTTTCAATTTACCGTGGTGACATCCCTTGTTGTGCAATGTAGTGGCGTAAAGCGTTCCATACTTCTCCTGGGGGATCCTGAACAGGCAACCCAAGTTACATAGTGCAAGAACAGGAGTTTCGGGGCACAGAAGGGAATGAAAGGCGCCATTCTCCCTATTACAAGTCAGGGTACCGTCAAAAGGATTCTGAAGCTGTTATTTTGATGTAACATAGTTACAAAGTATTGTTTTAATTGCATTGAACATCAATTACTTCGTATGTGAGTTTGCCTTTATTTGACATATTAATACTGGAAATAGACTGTTGTTGATACCATGTGTTGATTTCAACCATATAGTCCACCCCTATATCAGCTCAACATTTCGACAAGTTTGCTGTAGTCATCTGGCATAATTTCCCACATGTGAACAAAGGCATGGCTGGAGTGATCATGTTGTACTCCAGATTACCCAAATTTAGTGCAAACACATAAAAATGTACACACAACTGAGTGATGATAACCATTAGACTAATGTATTTGCTGTGAGGCAAGGCCCACTCTTTGCGATGGGAACATGAGCCCCATTGCCACTAAATCGGTTTATATTTCTTCCGGTGCACGCTAAACACATTTGGGGTGCAATCACAAATTTATTTAGAGCTCTTCACTTGTGATCAGATCAGCTAAGATGCATTGTGCACCAAATAACAATGTGGCTCGAAAGATAGATTTTTGTCAGTATCAGACAGGCATCAAATAGGTTGGGGTCGGGGTGGAGGAGCTTTTTTTTTTCAGTGGAAAATTTAAAAAGCTTTTATTAAGTGGCTCTCACTTGTTAAATGCTTATTCTCCCTTTTCTTTCATTTGTCTACTTTGAAGAAGAACCTCCTTTTTAAGTGCCCTCAACAGTGTTTTTCTTTGTTCTGTGTTCTCTTCCTGGGAATGTTGACATATGTAAAGAGGCTAATGGGTGTACCAGTCATCCAGGCAGGCACGGTGCTTCATGCTTTGATGTAAACATTTGAAATGTCAACCCGGTCCATAGCGCTGCGTGGGTAAGCGCCAACACAAATAAGACTGTCAATCCTTTTTCTTTGTGTGTGTGTGTGTGTGTTTATTAATCTGAGAGACATGCTTCTACCTTGTTGCGGGTTTGTTTACTTTATCACTAAGATAGAAGGAGCCCTTGCCACTGTCTTACAGCTCTGACACTGCCCATAGTTATCCCTGTTCACTTCTTATCAAAGATCCCTGAGGTGTGACACCAAACTATTCTCCTTTCCACTAATAACCCTCCACTTTTGTCTTCATCATTCTTGCATGAAATTGGCTATTAGATGGTTCTCTGGGACAGATAGAGAGACTTAATACTTTAATACAATGGCCCTACACACAAGAAGATGTGCTGGAAAAATGCTGAAAATATGAACGCCCATGTACTAAAATTCCTGATCGAAATCAACCTGAGTGAGGACACACGCACGTGCACAAACACACACACAAACACACACACAAACACACGGAGAAAAAAATAGATTCAGAGTGAGAGAAAGAGGGAGAAGGAAAGTGAGAAGTAAACAGCCTCCTGTGATGTGTCTTAAAACCCCCCAAAAATGGCTTCAAATCACATCAGGGACATGTTAAGGAGAGAAGAGGTTCTTTTCAGTTTGATTTACTTTGAAGCCCTCACTTATCCCTGTGTGGTGATTACCACGGGTCTTTGCAGTCCCCGACCTCACCCCAATCGCTTTAACACAATCAAATTTCTGGGCACTGTTTGAGTCGCCACGTGCCAGCTACCTAATCACGAACAGAGGAAGAGAGGAAGAATTATCTATGAGAACTTGGCTGCGTAAAACCCACATACTGGGTCAATCATCATTATCAAAGCCTGTCCTTCTGGGCTCACCAGAGATTATAAGAAAGAAGGGTTGGTGAAGAGAGAGACAGGGCAGAGCAGAGAAAACAAAAGATAAAAAAATATACTAAGTCTCAGAGTGCCTTTCAAAGTTCAAAAGATGGATATAAATTGCTGCTTTCAAAATAGGTCTTGCTTCAGTTCCCTTCCTGCATCGCATCAAAAGCGGAGTGATTATTTACTAACATACAGAGTGTGACAAAATGACAATGTTACCCTCAGTTGACGGTCCGTCAATGGGAGCTTTTGGAGAGGTAACTACCACATTCAAAGTGGGAGTTTGAGTGTCTTTCCGAATCTTCCGCAGCTGCTGTGATATAGAATGACTTCACCTTTTACTGCACAAGTTATGAGCGTTGCCTGTAGCTGTGGGAGACGATCTGTTTCACTCCAACATGAGAAACATATTGCAGTGTGTAAAATAAGCCAAGTTACATTTCTGACAGCCTCTCTTTAACCTGACATTTTTTTATTTTGTTCCCACATGGATTACTGTAGCAGACTTGGATTTAATGTATTTTTCAGTGCACTCAAAGAGCTGAATAAATGAATATGCAATTGGTGCAGAGAAGACATACTCTATCTTTCTAATTGTAATCACATTCCCAACTTAAACCCACCTTCTCTTCCCCTTTTAATACTATACCTCTCCCCACTTGGGATTTTTCCATTTCCTTTCCTTTAGTTTTATGGAAAGAGACACAAGTCCCCATACATACACTTGAATTAATTAATGATATTTCTGATTGTGCACTACTGTGTTATGCTTGAAATCATGTACACCCCGATCCCTCTAGATGTGCTGAAATCATTAACAGGGACATAGGACTGGGGGGAAAAAGGGACTGAGTGTATATGTATGGAGGGACCACAAGGTTAATAGAATGAATGGCCGTGGATGAAGGGAGGGGCCCATAGAGAATTCCTCCGTACAGGGTCCAGAATTGTTTGCTACGCCCCTGATCACTAAACACTGCTCACATAGTAGGAACATCTTTTTTTTTTTTTTTTTTGCAAATATGAGATTTTATGCTCACTGATATTTGAGGCTCATTTACATGAGCTGCAATATTCTTCTAAACCTGATAAAGGCAATACTCAAACTGCATACAGCGCTTCAGTTTACCTTAAAGCTCCACTAATTAATATGTTTACATGAAAATATATGAGTGCCTTATTAATATGCAAATTTAGCAAGTAAAAAATTATGATGAAATTGGTTACTGTTCTTTCTGTAATGATGGTACAAATGCAGTGTCAACCTATGTATTGTACCCCTTTTAAAAATATGTTTTAAGTTAATTATAATTATACATACTTATACCTATATAAATTAAATGTTCTGATAGATAATATTACTACAAACATTACTTTAAGTGTTACTACAAAGAGCACTGTGTGGTTAATTCTTAATCTTATTTTTGACCGATGTTAAAGTGTAGCATCTTTTTAGGTCAAAATTAATTTATAACATATTAAATGATGCTTTAAAACGAAGTTGCGGCACTTTTTTCAGCCCTTAGTAGTTTCTGTAGGTATTCCCTTCAGGTTGCATACAACCCCAACAAACTTCACCAATAAAGTAGGGCACCCTGTATGTAACCTGAGAAGCAATACCTGGAGCAAAAAAAAGGTCTACAAACTCCCCACTGCACCACGCTGCTGCTGTTTAAGCTTATTGGTTTGAGCCCAAGGTAATAACTTGAAGAGGACTCAGATGAGAGTATAAACATTTTTATCAACTCAGATCGTGTCTCATCTGGATTATGGTGGCTGGACAGTAAGAAGGCAGTCTTTAGAGAGATTTTAGTTAAAGAAAATCGAAACAAAAAAAGTGAGGGGGAAAAAGTAAGATTTTCAAAGTGGGGGAGACAGATCCCTAAATAAATGCTGAAGTTTCTCTCTATGTCGAGGGTACGTAAGATCAGACACACATACAGTATGTCGACCTAAACAGATTTTATTTATATACAGTATTTGTCTTAACAATTTATGACGCGCAGAACAAGCAAACTGCTTTGGAACCCATGCTCGACAGTGTAAATCTATTCTCATCTATTCCCTCTATTCTCTACTATGATGGCAACTATGAAGTTGCTGGAAGGAAAAGTCTGATGCTGTAATGTAATGTGGTGGATTTACTAAACAGATAATGCTTTGTTGCATGTAAATGGAAGTCTGAATATATGATAAACAGCTTATTACAAATGTTTTAATGCCTGAATGAAACAGGCAGCACAATGCCAGCCATGATTTCACCTTCATCTTTCAAGCTAGTTAAATGTTGGCAGCTTCTAGTTGATATATAGATAGAATGGATATATGTAGATATAAAACAATGGCAGCCGTAATTACATTGATCCCTGGTATTTGTTTGACAAATGTCACCTTGGTGCTCCTGTGTGAGCCTTGTATTTATGAAAACTTATGCTCAGGGGAAATCTGTGAATAGATACTGAGGACAATATTTGGCAAGAGAGACATCTGACAATCCTCCAGCACTAAACCTGTCACACTGTCAAAGTACCAGCACAACTCCCATATCTCCAGGCACTGAACACCGGCCAAGAGTGAGGTTACAAAAAATACATATTTATTAGTTTCTGTGAAAATATAAAAGCACAGAACTATACAACTTAAGATATGCTGTTCCCTGTGAGTCTGAGAACTACGCAATAACACCATTTTGAAGATCACAAGGCAGAGAAATACATGCAGTATGACAGCTAGATGGAGTATTTTGTTTGAATGAATTAAACCTTGTCATTGGTAAGCTATGTTAAATCATTTATACAAAGCATCTTCGCGTTCAGTATGGGTGCATGTGATACAAGCTCTTACCTACGAAGCTCAAAGGCCACCTTTCATTACCATGCCTATGTCATCCCAGGATGAGCAACGAGCCCCGTCTCTACTGGGGCAACATTTAAAATATTAATATGTCTCATAATCTATCCCAGTAGGGGAATGGACAATCAGGGGAGAAAATTGAGAATAAATTATGTAGGCTAAACTTGTAGGTGCTTTTATTTCCTAATTTATGACAGTGGTTAAAATCTAGTCCAGCCCTTACAATTTAAGGTCAAATAGATTGGATACTATATACTATGTCTTAAACTGTCTTTATGATTGCATTTGCACCCATTTTTCTTAGCACTGAAGCCATAGAACTATATTAAGGATACAATGTGATGTGTTTCCAAAAGTATATTCAAGAGCACTAAATGCATTTTAACATGTTTATGTATATTAGATGTAGCAATTTATAGTTTGCTTCCTACCTGAAGTGCGCACACCTCGGCAAGGTGGGGAGGACATGAGACTAAGAGAGATTAATCATTTGAAAGCGTGGTCAACCCCTTACTGAAACCTGTGTCTTCATACTTTGTCTCATTCACTCCAATTACATGAAGAAAAACTACAAAATTGTGGATGAGAATGTATTTTATAGACAACGAAGGTGGTAAAACTGTACAGTTTGGTGAAGTGCTTACAACATGTAGTTCCACAATGAGTGAACATATTCATCCGTTCTCATCCATTTTTTCAGCTGCATCATCACATTTTTATCTGCTTAAAATAGTTACAGTTGAGGAACATATTTCCTCAAAACCCCAGAGTATGCGTAAACACAGTTGCTGCGTGTTGCAAAGTTATTCACATCTAAATAATATGCTTGAGTAGTCTTTCCATACACCTAACCAAACTTAAAGATTAAAAACACTCCGGCACTAATAGGCCTTATCCTTTATCAGAATGTGCCACCTGAGAAATTGCTACCTGGGGGTGACATTTAGCATCATACATTGGCAGATGAAAGGGTGGAAAGTCTGAGCATCAGCAGGTTCCATGCATGTTGGGTCCTCAGCAGCACCTCCGTCTGTTTCTCTGGTAATGCAATTCGCCTTTAATTTCCTAATGTTCCTCTAATCACCAGGCCGGGTGAACGAGGGCTAATAGAGGGGTCACAAGTTGAAGTCTGTCCCGAGGAATGGATTTAATGGGGAACAGAGAACGCAAACTGCATTATAAAACACAGCTGCTTCTGCCTTACAGCAGGCCCAGTCGATGTCTGTTGCAAAGATGCTATGAGTTATGTACATGTTGATGTAAATTCAAGTCATGCTTTCTGTGTGATGATTTAAGCAAAAGCCCAGACATAAAGATACCACAAGAGTAGGCTATATGTTCAATCTGGATTATTACACACCCCCAATTACACTCATGAGCGTCATTTATGTTATACTTGTGCAAAATATACTTTATATTTAACCAAGCATCTTGGATACCAAAATATTTATTACTCACAAAGGTTAGTATTTTTATTTTCCTTATGAAAGGTGTACTTTAGTAATGAATAATAGATTAAAGAGAAACATCACAGATGAGGATATTTCCAAATAAAAAATCAGCTGTTTTATGATCAATAACACAAACTCAATTATCATCTGTTATCATGAAACTAAAAAAAAACTTCATTTTGAATTTTATCTGGGTGAGTCATGTAATCCAGCAATTTCAACGTAACATGTATTTTTTTATTTTATTTTTATTTTTATTTTATTTTTTTACTATTCACAACTTTCCATCTCCAAATCTTCAAAAATAAAAGTTTTCCTTGGATACACTTATGTATGCTAGATTTGAGATCAATGGCATAAAGCCCTGGAAAAACAGAGATGGGGAAAAACATCCGCTGTGAGAAACTAAAATAAGCAGCTAGGCAACTGCATCTGTTCAGCCGCACACTTTTCAAACTCTCTACGCCTGTAACTAAAGGAATCTCATAGCCATACACAAACAGAATTTATTGGAGATGTTCTTACTGCAAAATCTTTGCACTCTTGGCATGTTTGTCTGTTTAAACATCTTAATTACTGTGTTTGAAGTATCTGGTAGAATTAAATCTTTAGTTGTTACAAGCTTTCTCGCTTAAATGTGGTCTGTAAAGAACCAAAGAGTGTTATAGCGATAGTTAATCCCAACCCATATTCTTTCTTTCTTAAAAGTCCATCTTGAAATAAAACCTTGGTCAAGTGTGTTGAGTTATGAAAAACTTGTTTGTGCATTTTAATAAGAGAGAGTATGCAGAGTATGCCACACATTCATCTGGGGTGCGTGTAATCATGGCGGCTAAATAGAGTTATCCAATGGCTGACTTAATTCATCAGTTGGCCTCTTGACCTCTGGACCAGTGGTGATTCAAGCAAAACTAATACTAAAAGATATTTTTTGCGGGGAAGTTGTCATGCAACAGATGCACCACTAACCCATTTTTCTCATTCTGACACTCATGTTCATGTTCTGAGCTGACAGAGACAGACTGACTGTACTGCATCTTAATTGCAGAAAGCATCAGAGCGCACAAAAAATGAGGGGAAGGAAAAACAGAACAGAACTGAAGTTAAAAAATAAATAAAAACAAAAACCAGGGACAGATACAACTAAATGCCATGAATAAATTCATTCATTTGATATAGCTCTAAAACATCCGTGCAAGTGCAGCAAGTGTAATGTTTCCAGTTAGTATTGTGCTGTAGCTTTTCTGATGCCTTTTTAGGGTTGTTGGAAATATTTTAATGAGTGGAAACAACTGGGAAATTGAGTTGATAGTTACTGTGAATAATAATGGATAAAAATAGATTAGTCAGAGACGCCCAAGGAAATACAATAATCTTACAATACAAATAACAGTACAAGTAACAGTACATTTGGGTTGCTAAAAATCATACGTCGACGGACTAATTTGCCTAGTCTTTGTGGGTCTTAGACCGTGGTGGAAACACAGACAAGAACGGGCGGAAGGAACATTTTAGTTCCTTGAAAAGTTCCATTTTCAAGATTTCTTTAAACAGCTCATTGTAATACAGACTAAATGCTCAATAGATTTATGTATTAGAACTAGTAAGTTGCTAATAGTATTTACTAAGTTTTGTAGTTGGTTATTTCCAGTGAAACAAATGCACAACAAATCTGTGCATTTCAGCAGTTACTCTTACGTTTACATCCACACTGAAGCTTAGTCCTCACGAAAGAATCAGCTGGATTGGCAACTAAACGGTAGTGTCTACTTTAACCGGCATGTTTATTGATGCTAAACTGAATCAAAAGCAAACCTTTATTATGAATTATTAGTAAAGCCATGTTGAAATGCATGTATTCATAGTGTCAAAGGGATCATTTGGCGCTTTGATTTTGAATTTTCATCAGCAGGTATTTAGCATTTAGCTAGTGTTGGTTACTAACAGCTATAGGAATGGAACACCCCACAGCTTTTGATGTAAATGTAAAATGCTGTGTTGTATTTTGTTCATTTATTAAATAAATAAAAAATATTGCACGCCATCGTGTTGAATTTACTTCAAAAGCTGATGCAAATAGCTGCTGTTTTGAATTAATTTTGCATTTTTGCTGGCATTACTGTTCTCAGGGCGGTGCTGTTGTTTGTTTGTTTAGGATGTAGCTCCGACAGAAGAAGGAGAGATGGCTTTGGAAACCCCAGGCACTTTAGATTGAAGGACTCCAGCTGAGTGGAAGAAGTTGCAAACAGCAGGGGTCAATTTCATGTCTAAGCAGGGCTTCTTCCTGTGGATATAATGCACTTTTAGAATGCTCTAAACTCTGCTGGTGTGATTTTCTCCAATAGGAGAGGTTTCACCTTTTTTCTTTTCAAGAACAGCGATCAACATCAAAACAGTGAAGCTCAGTGGATGCTTATTCAGAATCAGGTGAAACAACATTCTTCTTTCAGCGGATCCATCATTTGTAGGAAACTGAGAGGTAAAACATATCAAAATATTTATCAAGGTAGGAAGGAGATTAGCCATGTGTTATGATGTTTTCATGTTAGAATATCTTAATAACGGCCAGAAGTCTGATTTTGAAATCTGTGTTGATAAAGCAGGGCCGCACATAAATGCATGCATTCATCAGGGACAGGAAGTTCACATTAATACCTCAGTCAACTACACAAGAGAGGCAGGGTGTTCATGTGTTATATTTGGACCTTGTTAATGCATTGCATGCATGCTTTGTACCTGATAATTTATTGCCAGAGGCTTTTGATTCACGCTAGGCGGAAGTGGCACTTAACACAGTTAGAACATACTTGAAAGATATTCCGATGTGTTTTACCACAACACAGTTTACCACATCTCAGCAGCATATACTGCAGAGGTAGGAATTACAGAAGGGTGCAGTAATTCACACTTAGCTTTCACGATGGGATAGTAATTATTAGCACATTTAAGTAGTTGGTGGTGAGGGCATCATATGAAGATGAGATGACTAACAAAACTGCCACAGTATCTTGTAAAGGCTGCTGCATAGAAACTGGACAAGGAGAAACTAGACGGACACTGGGTGAGAGAGTGTATTTATGCATCACTTTAAAGGAAAGTTGGTAGCCAGATTTTTAGTACAATCAGAAAGACTATTTCCCAAGCCTAGAACCTTTAAGGTACACCTCCTGGCTTTATATATCTGTGGTAATATTTAAGTTCAGTATTTATCAAGAATGCTCAGTTTAGCTTGTAGATTTTACAGCAACAACCTGTCTTTAATGATGTGGTTAAATAATAACTAATGATAGAAAGGCGACAGAGACAGCTGCTTTCTGGTTCACTTTATCCAACCATGTAAGCCTAAAGCTCTTGTCGCTCTTTTCAAATCATCACACAGGAGTTATCCACTAGTAACAACCCCCTTTGATAATCCACTACCACCTGACACCATCTTAAATCACAGTGATAATTGTCAGGAAAGTTTATTTATGTATTTAATTTACATCAATGAATGTAAGCAAATTTTAGAAAAACCTCTCAGTAAAATGCAATTCAAGAGAATCACAGACTTCATACTCCAAAATGACCATTAATTTGAATCAACACCAAATAAACTGGCAACTGTGTGTACATATTACATATATAACATATCAAACGTTAACAAATGTGATGTGATTCAAGTCTGAATGAATGAGAAACGCAATGTTCATTGCATAACTGGAAGTTGGCTATAGTCCCACATTGTCCATATAGGCTTATATTAGAAACATTCTGAAGTAATCCCTGTCTTTTTAGTCTAGCAAAAGGAATTTAGGTGTGCAAAGGTGTGGCTGGAGATGATATTCAACTGACAAACAGACTTTAAGGATCCAGCCGTCAGGTGTGCAGCAGCCACTACCAGGACAGAAATAGATAGCCCAGGACAGGCAGTCTAATGTGGTTTGATGGGGCGGTGTGAAGTGTAGGTACAAGAGGGGCCAAGAAAATATACCTGTAAACTGGAGAAGGCACACAGATGTGCTAAAACAGCATCTCAGATATACAGTTGCAGGGTCAGTGAGCTTGAAAAGAGTCGAGAAGGGGATCTTCAACTGGAGACAATACATCAGTATTTAGCCATGTAAGACAAACACCCATAATTAAGCCATTTATAGCCATATACATGTTCATTATGATTTAGTTAAAAAGTCAGATGATGGCCTGACAGAGATAGACTGTGAAAAGAAGAAGGGCAATTTCAGTGACTGTTAAATTGAAGCTATAGTTGAAGAAAGTAAAAAATTAAAAAGTAAAAAAACAGATTTTTGTTTGGAGGCCTGAGCAGAGGCATTTCAAACACAAAGAAGACAGCAGAGTGGCAGAAGGGTCATTGACGCAGTTAATCGTGTGCTTTCTCAGCAGCACACACTGGAAGAAATAAAAAAATGTGGCCTGACTATAAAAAGGCCAAAAATAGCTTTATGTATGGTCCTGAAAGTTTTATGATGGCATATCTTTTTTCTGGTTAGCACTTATTTGCATGTTTGCATTACATTCAGATGAACTTGAGGTGCATTTGCGCTCACCCCGGATTACGGAACAATGAAAATTAACTTCACCTGTGTATTGATTAATGATGTATTATTTCTCTCACAACCCGGAGTGTCAAATGTGAGTAATTTACATTTTAAATTGTCTTTCATTTGTCTCTTTCATCTGTAAATGAAAACATTGCACTCAATGTCAGTGCCCCTCCAATATAACCCCGCCAACCTGCTTTAAACAGGTTATGGTCTCATTGATTGTTCACACACAAACACAGAAGACAATGCTCAGGAGTAAATCTCCTAGACACAATATAGCAGCAGACATCTGTACATTTAAAAGAGCAAGGTGATCCCAAAATAGGCTCCTACGAATTCACTTTGTAGTTACAATTCGTCACCTTAGAGCACAGACAGACCTCTGCTCGTACATCTTCACAGAGAACGCATTTTCTTTAAGGAAAGTGAGGTCAGTGACCTGTGAGAGGTGGTAAAGAATATGCTGACCACCAAATGAATTGCAAACTCTGTAAGACTGCAAGCTCAGGGCCCTAATTTCTATTTGTGGCACTTTAATGACTAATAGTCTCAGTTAAAAGGCTAGCATGATGGGTTATATTTCAACAGCAATTTAGTGCATTACAACTAAAAATAAAGCCATGATCAAACAAAATATGGGCTGAATATCCCATGTAGAGTGTTAAATGCTTAAAAAATGTTATAAATCTAAATAACAAATCATGTATTTTATGTAATTAATATATAGTGCATACTGTATATGAATAACAAACCACAATCTACTCTTCAAAAATAGTAACACATAATACTTCAAAACATAATTCTGACGGCATTCGGGATATCATGGGGTCAATGAAGAGTTGCAAAAAACAAAGCAGTTGTGTTGTGGGACTTTGAGACTGCAATTAACTTGCACAAAATCTAAAAACGTAGAGGTTCTCACTTAATTGTGCATGCATTATTCTAGTTTAAAAAGGACAGAAAGAAAGAAAACCGTAGTTCTATAATTATGTCTGGAGAGATGTCTTACTTAATGAGAAACTCATAAAGAGAGAAGTTTTTTTCCCCCTGGGCAGATCAAAGTCATAAAGATTTGATTGCTTTTTAGCCTCTCCTCACTGTAGCCTTCTGGTGTCATTATTCTTCTACGACACACAGAGTTTTTGGTATACAACACACTTTTACACACAAAGTTCTGAAACCCTAAACTAGGGAAATAGAGATCACAGGAGAAGTAGATGGTGGTCTTAACCCCTGCTGTGATTTACTTGTTAACTCCGGGCCAAACCAAAAATCTAAAGCTACAGTTTAATAGAACTGAACACACAAGGGGCCGGTGTGCTCTCCTATAAGGCGCTAAAAGATCAAACTGAGGTCTTGTTACAACTTCATGATTACCAATTCAAGAGGCCTGAAGTTATACTTTAGCTGCTGTTGATTCAGCATTACTGTGTGGAACAGCTTATCAAAGTCTTCCTATGGGCATCCAAACCTTACAAGCAAATTCAGGGGTCTGTTCCGACTGCAGATGAATTGCCGACAGATAAACATTAGGGGTGTGCTGGTACACAAATTCACAGTTTGATATGTACTTTGGTTTTAGGGGCACATTTTGACCCATCAGGAAAAGCAAAACAAATGCAGAAGATAACATTTTTGTCATTTATTAAAAATTAAACTAAGTTGTAGTTTATACAAGGCAAGCACAAGTGACTAAAATGTGTGCTCGCTCGGTGCATATGCTTAAAGCATCAGTTCACTCTTCAAAGTATGGTTGCATATCATTAAACGCTTTGGTTGGGCCTATTGGTTATTACTTTGGCATGGCCTGAATCTGCAGTGTGAGGCTGCTTGAGCACTGTGTGGAGAAGGATTTGCTTTTCAGGCTGTTTTTGCCTGGTTCCAGTATTACACACACGTGGGTGATGCCATCGCAAGTAGTTTAGCCTGTTTGGATGTTTTTCTTTCATATTCAGCTTTGTTTTGTTTTTTTTATTGCATACAGTTTTCATCCGATCCACTACTCTTTGTCCAGTGTCACATTTATTTACCATCCCAGTATTCCTGGAAATTATATCCATACTGTGCTTTTTGACAATGGGGAAAGTTTTACGTGCAAATTTCACATCCCGTCACAAAACTGTAGTAAACATTTGCCTTTTTATTAACTGTAATCTTTCCCTAGCCTTAATCAAATGTTTTAGTTGCCTAACCCTAACCATACTTACATACAACCATAATGTATTTACCATAATCCTAAAATTAACCATAGTTGCCATGTAGACATGTCATGCTGTACTGTCTTCTCTCCATATCTCTCTTTACATTAATCCACTGGTGTCTCATTCATTAAACCATGATTACTTTCCATTACTACACTGGAGGTCCAAAGAGTGAAATATCCAAGATGACATGGAGATTTCCCAGGCATCTGTTTCTTTTCCCTCCCTGTCAGCCATGAAGATTCTTGTGCCAAGGTCTTCAACTCCTCCCATCTCCCAGGCTTTGGGCCTGAGAACTCAAAACAGTCGCACCAAAGCTCACCCACATGGCCTGGGTCACGCACACAGTGGCATGCCTCAGTGACAGATGGAGCTTGCAGAGAGAGAGAGAGAGATGCCCTGATTGGATGCAGTACACAGGGCTGATAGGCAACCGTGTGGCAGGTTGGTGCTTGATCACTACCACTACTGTTTTTATTTGTTGTTATTTGCATTTGTTTTCATCTGCAGTTTTCTCCCTTCTTTTTCTGTGAAGCCCTGTAACTTTGAAAAGTACAGTATTATTATTGTTATAACTATTATTGTGCTGTTTGTTAGGCAATTTACTCTATTTACCTATTTGCAGTTTCTGTCTATAATTAAGTCAACTAGAATTTAAACAATTAGTCAATGTTATGTCCTTTGGTGGAGTCCTTAGTTTTGGATAATGAGCAGCTTGTTTGGCATGTAAAAAACATTTAGCCACTGCTATCCAAACACTAGGGGGCACTGCACAGAGGGGAATAAATGATGTTACCAAAATACGAAACAGTCACTGGTTCATCTGCTCTGTGAAGATTTGCCACTTTCCTTTGTAATGTATGATAGTAAACTGAATATCTTTGGGTTAGGATTAGACAATGCCTCGTCTGGCATCGCCAGATTAATTCGCAAATGCATATTAGTCTGGAACCTCTCAGTTCATTTTCGATTTCCAAGGGGCGTTATCGACGGGTGCAAACAACCAATCAGGGCAACAAAACACCATCCTGTCGGATTCCCAGACTGAGACATGCCACATTCAAACAAGAAATTTGAATTTGTCACTCCAGGGAAAATCAAATCTTTAATAATCAAGAAACTATTCAGCAGATTAATCAATGATGAAAATAATGTTTGTTGCAGCAGCCTTAAGTAAACAACTGTATTAAGAGTTATACTGTATATGCTACACATCCATTTATATATACACATTTTTCTAAATTGTTTCTAAAGGTCATAGATCCACCAAATATAAAAACTGTTGTTATATTTGGATAATAAAAACAAAGCATCACCAACTAAAATGTATGAAAATATAAAAGAGGTACAGGGAGAAAGCTTTTGTTTTACTGTCGTATAATGCATTTTATTAAGCATGCCTAGATTTTAATACACCTGCAAAAGTTTATTTTCCTTTCAACCTGATCCTCCCATCTGGTGGACTAGATGAAAAGACAATGCTGGCTTCATTTGCATGAAAGCCTCAATGAGTCAGCTGCACAATTGGAAACAGCTGCACCTGCTGTTTTTTGCACAGAGTAATAATTTGGGCCTTTTACTACAGCCAGGACTGTATGTATTGTCTGCATTGCTTTGTTTTAGTGTTGTGATTTTTTTTTTTTTTTTTGTCCTTTCAACAGCTTTGATGAACAGACCAGAGAAATTGCTTCCTGCATAATGACTGCCGGGAAAAAAATCATTTTTTAAACATCTACTGTATTCTGCAATTCATTGTTGGGAGGATTCGCTTTAAAGTAACAACAATAGAGCATTTTGAGAGCATCCTCCCTCCTTTCCTGTTGAAATTAGATATTGTGGTGGGACATGACCAGGGAAAGATATAGGGATCTGATAGTACAGTATGAATGTAACTGTAAAAGTTTCTGATATGTTGGTCTTTATTATTCAATGGTCAGTTTAAGAGTGCTGATGATAAACTACCCGGTTTTGGGGCTGAAGTCGCTCGAGCATGAAAGAGTGAGCAAAGTTCTACTTTCAATGAAAGTAAATCAGAACATCAAACGAATTTAGAAACTTCCTTGAACTTGTAAAAATTCAAATATCTTTACAAGCCTGTGATCTTCATTTGAATTTGTGAGATATCATTCTTTCTGCTAAATCATTTAAATTACACTGTGTCCCCCCCAAGACTTGCCTCACACGCCTCCCCCCAGCATCTTGTTTTCCTGCTGCTCTTTGATCTTATAAGTAACTCAAATTCTCTCACTGATGCTTTTATTCAGGGAATACTGAGATGGATCATTTTTGTATACAAAAAGGTTCATGTCACACATTATTTGAGCATGATTATTCTGACAGTATTGCAAACTTTTGGAAAACATTTACAGCTTTTTATTACGTTTCAAGAATGAAAATGACCAATTTACTATCTGTTCATTAAAGCTATGATAAAAAGAATCTTATTGGTGACATATGTGACTCCTTACGCGTCCCTAGCTAATGTTTTATCCCAGTTCTGTACACATGACATTTTGTACTCCTGCAGCAGAGGGAAAACAATGTGTATACTGCGAACATGATAGCACCATAATGCAAATTGAACAATGAAACTAAAATAAACTTTATTGCTAAAAATGCTGAGTTCTCCCAGAAAGGTATTGAAATGATGTATTTATTTAGTTTATGGTTTGTCATTGCTATGGAACCCAAAGTCTCTCACTTAATATTAAGTGATGCTTGCTTGCAATGTGTGTTTTTATCCATAGTGTAATAAAATTGTTTTCACTGGCAATTATTGTATTTGTTGTATACAATAGAATGATCCAACAAAGTACTTTTTCTGACGTGGAGGTTGATGTGAAAATATTTCTGCATTTGTTGACATTGTGTAGCAGCACAGAAAAATGCACAATTTAGTCATGAATGTTACCCTGATAGTTCCAGTAACAGCTCCATACAGTCAGTAATCCACCAGCATCAGGTGTTATCTGTGTACACTAATATATGTGATGTAGTTCTGTTTTGTTTAGCTCTTTTTGCTATACTATGTGTATCTGCAAAAATGCAATTCAGGAAACACATAGAATAAACCAATTTTACAGTAATGGGCTTAAAGCAACTTTATTTGGTAGCAAAAAATATGTTAAGAAAATATATGTATTAAAAACCCCTCTGCAGATAGGTGGTTTAAAAAAGAAAATAGGAAAGAAAATACATAGAATAAAATAAAGGGATTTAAGCTATATTTAAGTGCTTCCTCTTGATCTCAAGAGAGCTGTTTACTTCCTTTTAGTGCCTGTGAGATTATGGCACAGTGTGACCTGAGTGAGACATAAAAGAAATAAAAGGTTATGGATGCGCTATCCAGTGTAGTAATCTGAGGTCTGCAGGGGCATTGTCTTCTGATCTATTATGTGTTTCTCTCAGTTAAAAGATTATGTTTCAGTCAAGGAGTTCAGGTGGCCCGTAGTGACCAACTTTAATATTTGTGTATCTATAGTGAATGACGGAATGGAAATGAAAAGATCTGGACACTGAAGATCTTGGACTGAACATAAGACGTAGACTCCAGCCAGACATTGCAGGGGAAAAAAGAGAGTCGGTGATGGATGATATTGATTCTGGTAAAACATCCTTACCTCACATCTTCTCCGCTGAATGGTTTTCTTCTCAGCAAAATGCAGTATCTCTATCTATGAAACCTCTGTCTTTTTATCTCTAACCCGAGTCTGGCTTTCTGGTCAGAAAGAAAGCATTTAGAGTCCACCAGTCTACTCTTGACCAAACCATCAGAATGATTAAGTGCCCTGACAGCCATTGAATAGGCTAGGATACACACCATCTTGCCGTAGTGTAATCTTCATTGCTGGAAGTTGGTGAATGAGCAATAAAAAGGGAATCACTGTTGAAAGGAAAGTGGCCAGTCAGCATTTGAGATGTGCTCAACCATGTGCAGGGAGTCTTCTCACATGTAATCAAGACAAAATCGTGAACACAGGACATTGGGATGGCTGAACTCACTTTCCTAGACAGCGTCTCTGGTGGAATGGAAAGGATGACTGAAAGGTTGAGTTTGTGCTTTGTTAAGTAGACAGCTATTTCCCCCTAGCTTCACAGAAAAGGGGGGAAAAAAACAGTGTAAAGGTACACAGGAGACGGATTGTAAAAGGTGGGTGGGGGAAGGGGGCTGACTTGGAAGACTTTGCTGCGGCATCAGGCAGTGCGGTAGAATGGATGGCCTTGAAAGAGCCGAGTTAACAGAAAACAGCCAGGAAGATGCATCATAGGGCTCTTGCCGGAGGACGTGTCTGTGCAGTGCCGTATCAGGGGGCCGGAACCATGATTGGCTCTGCCTGTTTTGTCATTTGTTAACTTCACTACTCACCACCCCAAAAAACACAGTCAGCCTCAGAGCAGCATGGATAATCTTGACAAGAACCTATCAGAGGCATCTGTTAACATGGAGCGTGCTGCTTGGTAATTTAATGTGACTGTTGTTGTTAGTGCAGTGAGCTGAGCAGCCTCCTCGCACCAGATACGAGGGGGAGAGCAAATCCTGCTCTCCTCTAGCATCCTAGAGAGAACTGACATGAAGGACTTTTGGAAGTACTTTAAAAAAAACAGGGTATTAAATGTTCAGAACAGAGAAAAGTAGACTTTGAGCAAAAGATAAATATATGTGGTTTAAAAATAAGGACATGTCCTGATACCCTGATCCTGATACCAAAAAATAATGGATGAATTTAACCAACTATAGGCCCCATCATATTAGGCAAAATTACTGTTGCTATAGTTACTGGCAGTTTAAAGGATATGTTCATATTTTTTTAGTCCGTCTTAATAGATCAGTATTCACTTACCCATTTGCGCAGCACATTGAAAGAGTTCCTGGTCACTGTAATCATTGATCCTGTCCATACTGGCTGTTAAGTGATTGCATCCTAGCACCTACCCTGCAAGAAATAGGGGCAACATCCACAGTACCTGTTCTGTGCAAAAATGCTTTCCAAAGCTCAGCGGAAGCTTATTTGAGGCTTTGCAAGTGTTCGCCAAACCAAGTGGGCATCATCCAAAGTTACTGTCTTTTTAGAACAAAACTCAACCTCAGAGAGGATGAGTTACCATGCGAGAGAGGGTGAAGCTGCACAAGAGATGCCGAGTTACTATTGCGCGAGAATATTGCCCCCCCTCAAGTTAAAACTTACCAAACCCAAAATACTCGCCGGGATACACCAGTGTTATAATGCCCCAGAGTCATTTGGAATCAGCTGTCCATTATTTGTATTACATTCACTCTCCAGACTCCCAGCAACTACACCCTGACTCCTTCTCCTGTCTGTATGCTGCATCCAGTGTGTGCTGCAATCGATAACTGATGCATTCAAGTGATGCAATGCTACATGACACATCAAAACGCTAGCAATCCAATCTAAAACAGGTATTTCCTGTGGCTCTGGTATAAAAGTGAGTGAAGAATAGATTTGTCAGCAGATAATCAACAAATTAGGTATGAGTGCTATAACTCTAAAGCAGTGGTGCTGAAAATAATCACAGACACTCAGCAAACCCTGACTGAATACAGAAATGTTAAAAGCACGCTATAATTCACTCAAGTTAAAATATCAGCAAATTTGATTTGCTTTTATTAACTTGCACTATTTTTCAGATCCACAGACCCAGATATAACTGATGCCTTCTTTTTGCCAAATTTCTACAGGAAGCTCAAAGAGCAGTGCATTGTACTCGTGTGGACAGCGTAAAGGGGAAATGAAGGAGAACAGGACACTCACTTGGGAGCAGTATATTGAGCCGGACCTCAAGGTGCACTACAGATCAACCACTCTTTGACCCGAGAGGCTAATCACAATTTTAAAGCATTCCTACGTCCCATCTCGCCATAACCCTTAAGGGCAGACTCAGAGGCAACTTCTCAGGAAGGTGTCCCCACTGGACTCATTAGAAATGGATGTGGTGTTTCTGTCAGACACGTTAGACGTGAGGGTTTTGATCAGTGCTGCCAAAAGGAGAGAATTTAGCACTGGGCCTGCGCCTTGATGTACAGAACGGTGTCCCCGGACACTAAAGTCAGGAAGAGTAACCCCCCAAGTTTAACGCAAAGCTCTGTCCTCTGTGACTGCGCAATCTAGTGATGATTATCCTCTCTTTCTAGTGTTTAAGAAAAAGCATCTTCCCTCTCCCCTTGAAGGTTAATACTGTGGGTCATTTCATTCTCTGAAGAGGAAATTAAACGTAGAGAGTAAGCCTTGAAATATCTGGGTGCATGGCTCCATTACTTATATCCCATAATACATCTTTGTATTTCATTATATATCTTGTGCCTGCTTTCGTCCCAGTAAGCAGTCCAGGAGTCAAATACAAAGATAGCAGTTACTAAGCAAATGGGTCCCTATGCAATAGCTTTTCATTGTATTCCCCCCACCCCCTTTTTTATTTTTCTCAGTCAACCAACCACTCTGTGTGAGTGCATAAGAGCATCCTCTTTTTTTCTCCCCTAAGGGATAAAAGTCACCTTCTCCAAATCTCATTGAACAAAAAGTCACACAGAAAATAAAAGCTAAACTCTATATTCTGCCTGCACACAGAGTTCAAGCTTAGAGAGAACAGGGTTGGCACTTTTTAGTTCTCTCTTTGTCAGCAGGAATAGAGCGAGAGACAGTGAGATTGAGGAAGAGGGAGGCAGAGAGAGAAAGAAAGAAAGGAGAGCCACAGTAAGCATGTGAACCTTGGAAGAAAAAAAAACAGCATTATTTTTCTAATTTACAAAGAAGTACATGTATTCAGTTGCAAGCTCTTGACTCACTACTTCATAGACCCCGTCTCCTTCAGTAGTTCTCTCCACCTCCCTTACTGTACGTAATTTACTTTCTCTCACTCTCTGTCTCTCCCTCTTGTGCATTGTGTCTCTTCCAAGATGAAGGAGTAGAGCAAGTGAATCAGGTCATTCTAAATCATTGATGAGACATGAGAGGCATGTAAAATTTGAATCTGACAAGGGAGCTGTAATAAGCTCCGAACAGGTACCGCTGATGTGTTTCGATTGACAGGTATTTATTTCTCAAGAGCTTTGCTAAAAATGATCCTGCCATTTTGGCAGAGCAGGGCCGACAGCTGCTCTTTTAAAGGGGAATTAAGGGTTGATTTTTAAGGTATTAATGATTATAGTGGTTTGATGTGATTTATCCTGAAATACTTTAGAAAGACTTTTCAGGTCCAGCATCTTGTTTCTTATTTATCGACTCGTTTTCTTGATTATATTCCCCTAATTAAAATCAAAAACCATCACATTATAACCAGGTGAAAATGTCAGAATGGCTAGCAGGCTCCATTTCAGTCCAAGCGAGAACATATTTCTCTGTATTTCAAAAGACACTGGGAGCAATCATTGGCCTGACCACAGTTACCATGGAAACTCATGTCTCTGGTGTTGATTGACAACTGACACAATTTGAAGGCTGACTCACCTTTAAAATAGAGGTACAGCTACTATTCAGTCAAGCAGCCAGGAGAATACTGCCTGGCAGATGTCAATGAGCATGTACATAATCTATTGTACTTCAACTTTCAACATCTTATTTCTAATGCATGGCTGATGTATAAAACTAAAAAGTCATTCTGCTTATTCCGTTTGTTTTGTTGAAACCAGAGCTACTGTAAGAACAGTTCCGAGGAATGGCCTCTGTCAAGATTTTTGTTTTACTAAATAGGCATGTACAGTGTATCTGTATACTGTATTATGTATTACTCAAGTGTTTCAGTTGCTCCTCCTAGGGACCGCAGATGGAACTTAGCTGGAGCATTCTTTAAATTGTGCATGGAGAACTAAAAGTGAGTATGGTGCTAAAGTTTGAATGACACTTTAGCACCATGCTCACTTTTAGTTCTCCATGCACAATTTAAAGATTGTTCCACCTACGCTCCGTCTGTAGTCCCTAGGAGGAGCAACTGAAACACTTAAGTGATGCATAATACAGTATACAAATTCCTTGTATGTGAAAACTTACTTGGCAATAAACCTGATTCTGATACTGGGTGTAAAAGATTTATACAGGTTTGAGAATTGAAGGGTAGTATAAAATATACAAAATTTAAACATGAGTACCAGGTGTATTGCACATTCAGTCAAATAAAATGTGAATACTCCATAGACTAAAAATACTTTCAGTTGTTTACGTTGACACCTGTCTTTTTGTATATCTTCCAGTGGCTGCGAGAATCAAATTATCTCCTGTGTGGTGTCTGTTTGGTTTATTTTCTCATCACAGTCACTGTTTGGCCCTCGCCTCCTCCTACTTTCGAGTGAGGATTCATTACTGATCAATTCTCCTTTCTGCTTATTTATCCAGAAAATCTGCTCATCATCTTGTGCTCGCCAGTGACTCTGATTACATGCACAAACAATGTGTTTAAAGTTCTAAATCTGCCCATAATGAGCTGACACTAAGTACAATATTGCACCACCTAACGAGCTCATAAAAGCAATATGCTAACATTCTGGAGGCAGGAGGTAATTTATGGAAGAGAACTGCAATTTGAGGGGCAGTAGAGGTGGTGATCAACTAGGTAGCAACAAAGAAATTAAGCTTAATTTAAGTTTAAAAAACAAGTGCAATACATGGGTAAATATTTTGATGGAATTTTGAAAGATTAGGGATTTGCATGTCAATTCCACCTTTGCTGCAAAGATGAAGGATGTAACTAACTAACTTCCCCAGATAGTCATTAAAAGCTGCTAAAATGACCTTGAATTCATTTCTGAAATGTATCTTTGTACTATAACGTTGCTGAGTATTCAGTAGTGTTTCCTTTCCATCTTTAATCAATCAACTTTTTATTGTGAAGTGTCATTGACATTCTGATGCATTTGTCAGTCAACAATATATTGAAAGAGCTGTTTTCCACAAACACTGAGGAGAGCCGTGGAATAAAGCTTCAGGAGCAAACCTGGAGTTTGTGAGAGGATAAAAGACGTAGAGGATTAACTGTAAATTCCACCTTTTCTCTCCCCCTCGCTGCCTGCACGGGCTTATTGACCCTTAAAAGACATGGAAGTTAACAGCTTGGAACAATTATAGCCACAAAAAAATATTTCTGACTATTCCTGATTTATGTTTCTTCTTAATTTATACTCTATCTCCACACTGTAGATCTATCCTCTGTATTGTATTCATTCATTCATTCAATTACCATCACCCTGATTCACTGAACCCTGTCTAGTATTTCCACTGGTTGATGGGTTAACCCACCCCCCACCCTCTTATTCTCAGTCTTATCTGGTCACCCAGGTGTATAAGATAGGGCCCACAGAGCAGTGGTCCGTTTGTAATGGTAGTCTGTGTCGTGTGCTCAGTCACCCTGCTGTTTCACAGATGCTGTGCTTTATCTCAAGCAGACTGTAGTTATTATTATATTATTAAAGAAGGCCATAAGAGACACTGGTCCCCTGGGTAAATATATACTGTGCAAGTGGATAAAGTCCATGATTAACACACCTTGTGTCATTAGTGGGCCGATGTGTGATAACAACCTCTGCACGTGTCCATTTAGGTGCATGCCAACAGACCTTACACACTATTTGAAGAGAGATGTGTTTATAAGCCTAATATGTGAAGTAGTACCACAACAGCAGGGGAAACGTGATGTGCAATCTTGTGAATGATCAAAAATGACTAATAACTTATACTATATAGGAAACAAATTACTTGCAATCCGATGTACACATACCCACAAGTGGAAGTGTATAGACATATAGCAAATGAGTATACAGTAAAATACAGTCGCAATAATGTAAAATATGTCTTCATAGGATAGGTTATAATTGCTAACAAATTACATATGTAAAAACATGTAATTATAGCTCCTTACAACTACATTATAGTATGTAAAAAAAACATTTATTTAATGTTTGTATAATGCTTAAGTAGATTTTAAAGGAAATTCTTTCCAGTTCAGCTTTAATTTGTCTAAATGTACCTGTGTTACGCAGGCCCGTTTACAGCACCAAGGTCAGATAAGTGAGAGGGAGTTAGGTGTTTAGACTCCTGTTGGCCTGCAAGCACAATAAGAAATGTGATACCTGCCTCCTGGGAGGCATGATAGCGTTTCCTTTTTGCAGAGGTTGGAGTACACACTGACACTCGCTTACAATCACTAACACACATACTGTACAGCACACATGCTCTCTGTAGTCAATGACTACATACAGTATATACAGCTATGCCAAGATAAATCCATCATGTTGAGCTATTATGCTGCTAGCGGTGCTGGGGAGAATTGCATGCCCCATCCCTCATCTGTGCTTTATTTCCTGCTAAAAATAGGCAGACAAATAAATAACTCTGAGCTCTAAAAGGACTTAAGCAGTGGGAGAGGGTCCCCGAGTTGGGACCAACAGTTCAGGCCATTCAATGATTGGCTCAATTTGATTTTGAATGTGGTTTGTTTGCCATTCCATCACACTATATTTGAAGAACACTGCATGACCCCGTGAGGATAAATTAAATGAAGTAAGGTGATATGACAAACGCTATTCAATTCAGAGGACTTATGTTAGAGACCTGATAAAAATTCATGGTTAGATGTACCCTCAAGTGTCGTGATTGGCTAATGCCGTGTGGGAGTGCGTCTCCACATCAACAGGATCCTGGTTATGGTTGATAGCGAGAACAAGCCTGGCAGCGAATCTTCCTCATTCCATGGTCACCTCTTTAAATGGGAAGCACTAACAGAAAAAGCTACCATATTAAGTTCATGCACATTGTCAATCCCCCCCCCCCCGTCTCACTTCTTACACTACCTCTGTGAATAAATCATTTCTGTTCATACTGATGTGTCTACCTCATGTGTCTAGCTGTATGTGTGTAACGGCGTGCAGAAAAATATGATTGGAAATGTCTGAATCAGAAGAATTCAAACTGTTTCAGGTAAGTTTGCATTCACATACACACTTAAAATCCCTGGGCAAAAATATCCAGTTTGGTTCAATATAGGCCCGACGCATTACTGGGTTAACTTTCAGATTTTTGTATTTTTAACTTACACTCACTATTACCTGCAAAAGTAAACTCAAGTCAAAAGTCTCAGTCCTGATCGGTTCGTACAGGCTACTTTTAATTTTAGTAGCGGATTTATAATTCTGAATTGAAATACAACTCTTCAGCTAGAGTAGGTTTGCAACCATATCACTATTAGTTTGGGTAAATAACCGAATGGTGATATAAAAAATAGAACCAAAACTCGGTCAAAACAACACATTGTCTTGGATTTGATTGGTGACCCAGTGGTTTGCATTAGTGATATATTGCCCCTAATAGGGCTGTTTTTGACTCAGATTTGTAGTGTGTAATGTCTTCACCTATCAAATAAACTTGATTGTTGTTCTTTTTTATTGCCATATGTGACATTTGGAAACTAAACACACTAAATCAGCAAAAAATTTGCAGATACTGTATAATCCAAATGTGAATGTGTCTGTGGAGAGACAGAGAAAGTCTACAAAGGGATGAAAGGGTGGTGGTGATTATGCTGTGTATGTGTGGTGCGCTGTGGGGCATTTGGTTTTATAACCCGTGCATGGTTGAGGAAGCATCTATCGAAGAACTCTCCCACCTCCTCTGCCTCATTTCCTGACCCCTCACGCACCTTTGAAAGAAGAGCTTTACTTGCATAAAGGCACCAGCTCCAAGCAACTCTGTTTATTCCTCCTTTTCTCTTGCTCTCCCTCACTTCCTCGCCCTGCTTCCCCTGATACCGAGCCCCATGAAATCTACACAGCTTTCAAATTAAATGTGAATGAAGGGTATGTATCCTAAGGATTGCATGGCATGATGGTTGAAACCCCATAGTAAATATGACTTTTGAACCAACAGTATCTCTCAGGCTGTAAGCTGGGAAATATTCTGCACTCTTGCATTACATACAACCTCTTCAGAGAATCTGATCCGTTCCCGAAGCTTATTGAAAGTGTCAGTAGAGCTACTCGTCTTATCAGTCTTAATATAAATGGAGGATGATGGGATATGGGTCAATTTGCACAAATATTATTAGTGCACCTACATGTTAAGATGGCCCATTTTACATTAATATTACCTGCATATTTTGTTCAGCAGAACTGAGAATAAACAATTATAATTACTTCCACTACAGGAGGATTTTTTGAGTATTTACTTTAGGTGAGCCGAGACTGTAGACAAAGTCTAATAGTATTTCTTTGCTAATGGCAGAGTGGGCGTTTCCATTTGAAAGACCCATAAAAGAACCCATACGGAGTTAACCTTTAAGAAAGGTGATGTCAATTATGTGTATGAATTATTGTAATTTCCAGTTATATAGTTAGTTAAGCAGTAATTTACACTCTGTCCTTTACTTCAGAATAGACTGCACCACCAGTGATTGTAAAAAAATTTGGTACATTTAAGTTAAACTGAAAATGAAAAAAAAAACATAATAAAAACTTGTCAGTCATATACCAAAATTAAATTTTATGAATCTCATAACATTACAATTGCATTATTTACTTTATTTACTTGATCACACTAGTGTGATCCAGTTCAATGCCCCAAACGTTTCCTATTCTGTATGCACTGTAGTGTAAGGTTTTTGCAGCATTAGTGATATGTAGTGTGGTCTATTCCTTTTGATGTACTTCCATGTTATAGCTTGAATCCATGTTGTGTAACTCCATGTTACTGGATATGTAGTCAGTCTGAGAACATCAAGTTGAATGTCTCACAGCTTAACTCACTGGGGGACAGCAGTGCACCAGGGGATCAGGCAAAAGCCCAGGTTTGAGGGTCGTTAGCCAATTAACTTATCATTCCAATGCCTGAGAAACACGACAAGAACAGGCCAAATTGATTTTCTTTGGTTTGATGTTCTCTATCTCTTCCTCCATCCCTCTTTTCCTGTCCCTCTTACTGCCTTCACCATCATTTCCTTGGCGGATCTATCACTGTGTTCTGTACTTCTTTCTCTCATTGACATGGCTCCCTGATAGCACCAGCTGACAGGGCTGTGAAGGTCTTTCAGGCAAGGTTCTTATTCAGTAGGTCATGAGAGAGAAGGTGTTGCCTTATTTTGTCCCAATCTCCAGCTCTGTAAAAGCTTTCCAGAAGACACAGACAGCTTGAGAAAAAAAACCTACAGTGAAAAAAAAAAAAAAAAAGCCCACTGGCCTCTGATCTGCACCAGTGCAAGAGTGGCAGTTGGTACTAATTGCACGGATACATAGTCATAAATGCACACGCAAAGCAAAATGACCTACATGCCCATGCACAAACACAAGCTGCTACCCCTACCACGCTTTTGTTCTTGTGTGGTTTTCATAAGTGCTACCAGTGGAGCTTTCGGAGGACTCGCACACAATCCTGCTCTGTGGCTCTCTCTTCTCTCTGTCTGTGGAACTCCTTGTACTGCAGGACAGATATGGTAGCAGATTGGCCATAGAAAAACTAAAAATCCAAGCACTCTATCACATATTCTCTGAAATATTCTGCTGCTCGACTACAGTAGAGCATTCAGTTCTTTCCAAATGTGACTCACGTGCTCACACGCGCCCAAAATCAATACACATCAAATAATATAACATTCTCAGCTACAAAAAGGTAGCATGCTGCTATTCATCTGACACTATTAAGAGAACAATCTACTTGAATCTCACAGTGATAATGGGGTTTATTTAAGGTGTACTGGCATAGCCTGCATCTCAGCAAACGGTTTCTTCATTTTACCTTAAATTATATTTTTCCCAGATAATAAGAGAGCAGTGAACATGCTTTCAAGGCTAAAACAAAACATACACGTGAAAATTATATTCTGAAAAATACAGCAATACAAAACGCTGTTGTTGCCATGTTGTTACTTAATTCTATACATAACGATGCATCTACTCCTTTGTGAAGTGCAGTAGTGCTATTTTTAAGTAGCAGTGGCTGTGTTGTGAAGTCCATGTTTATCAGCTTATTAAATCTGGTTTCAGATGAGCATCCACACCATACACGCTATTCAACACACTCCAAATCGTAACCACCAGCAGCAGTATTACTCCACCTAATACCATTAAAGACCCTGGTACCCCCACACTTGTACAGGAAAATATCTGGTGCTGCCAATGTCTCTATCATTAATTCTTGGAGCTGTTAGATTTCAAGGTGCATGTGCAATACATACAAAAGGGATGAGCTCTCTGGATTATGTATAATTAAAGATGGGCCATCTCACCATGTCACACTGATGATGTGTGTTTGTTGTATGAGAGCAGAGGAAGTGCAGCAGCTTAGACAATGGGATTTGCTGGACTTCTCTAAAGACCACAGTGACCCCTGCTGGACGGGTCAAACTGTTGAGTTTGCAGTGAAGTTGAAGCTTTGGAGAACAAAAAGTGAAAAGAGAGACAGAGATAAAGGCAGTGTTGGAGTAATTTGTTTTCTGAAAGTGAATTATCTTTGTGAGGATCAGCAGGGTCAAAAATACAGTATTGGACTTCACTTAATGTGTTCTATTGATTGGGAATATAATTAATACATTCACTGCTGTTTGGTGTGTCAGTGCGTGTTTGAATGAGTAAAAGACAGATTTTCTTTATTTCAGTGTCTTTGGGAAAGGAGAGTGAGGAACAGAAAAAATGTTGAACAATGATGATGTTGTGGCAAGTTATTCACATGAAGCTCTCAAAGCTAATGTTTGTGTCTCATCAAATACTGTGAAGGATAGGCAAAATATCTGTACACATCATAAATCAAAGTTGCCAAATGGCACAGGAATGTTACATTGCAATATTAATTATTACTAAAGCTCAATATAAAGACTCCATCTTAGTTTACAATTAATTCCACTGAGCTCCAAAGGCAAACACAAATATTGTTATAGAAACATAACACAATGTTCACTTTTCAAACATGTCCTCTTACAAGAAAACAGATTATGATTGTGAAATAAAAAGGTTATTTCTTAAACCTAGAAGTTGATCTTTTCTGCAATAGTGTGAAAGTGAGCAGCACATCCTATCAGTGCATCACACCCAACTCTGTTAACATTATTCAAATGACTGACAGGGCCAAAAAGAATCGACAGCAAAGAGCAGATTGATCAAATGTGATCTGACTTGTCGCTAAATGTGTAATTGTGGCATCTATCAAGGCGAGGAGGAAGAGGAAACTGTCACTGGATGTCTCCCCCATGGGAGAGCTAATGGATTTACAGTACTGCCTGACAGATTTTAGAGACCTTACATCATGTTTTTTCAAATATGTATTTCTCTCATTTATTGTGAAAGTGGAAGCTCAGGCTTGGCAGTCATGCATGAAATGAGTCAAATCTGTCTGCCTTTTGGCTCTTTTCAGATTTCTCTAAATAGTTATAATGGTTATATTTACTTTTTATGTTTCACTGTTTTTTAATTTAGATTTTTTTTCTTGAATGAAGTCTGATATTTCTCTAATGTAAAGTAACAAATTATATTCAGATTTTTTTTCATCAAACAGATTACATGACAGTGTTGTTGGTGATATAATCATATTTCTAGTAAACTCCCTAACATCAGGTGCATGTCAGTTTGTTAGACTGAAGATACTGAACTGCACATGTATATACACTAGCTGAACGTCATGCCCTGTTGACTAAACACCAAGAGGAGTTGTCAGGTGAGCAGGTTCACCAGCTGGAATCAAATTAACATTCAGATCACTCGGCTCATTACTGTAATTTTCATGTGGCTTCAGATGAGGATCAATTATAGGGGTAGGACAACTGCCCATAACAAAGCTAGTGTGCTTATCTTCTCACTTTGAGCCACAGGCTTTCAAATGAACACAATGCAAATGAGATCACAAGAGAACCCCCAAATACTCATTATCTCACATTCACAAGCAATGTGCCATTGGATATTGACTACATTATTCTCCCTGCAGGGTATCCAAAAGGTTATTTGGCTAGTAGTCTCTAACATTCCTTTTAGAGAGAATTTAAAAAAAAAAAAAAACGCCTCCCAAACGATCCCAGAACTGCCTCACTAATTGGGTTGTGTGTTTGCGTAATGTCAGATAATATCTCTGAATAATGACTTTTTGATGGAACATCCAACAACATAACAAACATGGACTGAAGAAGACAATAGTCTGGGTGACGAGAGTTAAAGTCAAAATGCATTCTCAATGAGCAAGCCTTTACGCCTGTTGTTTGACCCCACAGAGCGCAGCCTCCTTTACGCCTCCTGCTGAGAAATCAAACAAGCTTAAGTGCAGGCTGTTGTCTTTGAGCAGTGATGCCTTTGTTGTGTGGGCTGTTGGCTTTCTCCTAAAATGGCTGCACTAATAAACTCTAGGAAGCTGCACGTCATTTAAACACACCATATAGTCATCTCCTGTGCTCTTGAGCGGCATTTCAATTATGTCTTTGTCTGGATTGGGTCTTTGTGCCATTATTCAACATGATCTAAATTTAAATCTACAACATCTACATGTGACACATCTGTCTTGAAAGAGGTTGGCTATGCTGACATCTTGAATAACTTTCATTAGTTTTGACACATAGCTTATTTGAGTAAGAAATCACCCAGTGAAGCTAGTTATCACCAACTTTATTGAAAAGCAGTGTGTCAGATACTTCTACTTTCATTCAGCTCCCCACTTATAAAGAAGCTGATTTTTTTTTTTTTAAAGATACTATATTTGACATTTTAAGTGGCATCCAAGCTAACATATTCTTTGCTGTCAACTACTGAACACTATATGACTTATCACTACACAGAGTTTGAAACTCTCACTTAAGGGCTATATGTCATTTTGCTGTGATTGAACATTTAAGTTATTCCTCTTGTCAGCGAGTGTGTGATTTGTCTGGTCTTTTGCTGTCTTATTCCTCTTGTGAGGAAAAAAAAATGCATTCATTTCCACAGGGAACTGATGGATTGTGCTCACCTTCAAGTTGCTCGCATTATTTATCTTTTTGTCCTGCACACTACATTTTCATCAAACAGTTCTCCCCTATAATTTGCTACCATGTATCCCTCAATCAAGAGAGCAGGGCTTAATGAGACACTTACAATGAGGACAGATGTAATTCACACCCTCGGACTTTGTTTATTGGACAGTCGTGTCTCCTCACATCCTAACGGGGAGTGATGAGATGCTCACTCATCCATCTTTATAGAAAAAAAAAACAACATCACTGCAGCATTAAATATTTTTTACATCCTATCAGAATGCACCAGCTGAATAGCATCGCTTTTGATATGCATTGCAATTGAATAAACATCCATTTTGCTCAGGCCAGGTACAGTGTATTGATTATTTTTAAGTGCCAGGACATTCGTTAAAGCAAACCATTAATTGAATAGCAGGTGTATTCGAAATACTTTAAAAACAGAAATAGTGATTGTGATTTTAGCCTACTGTCCTCAGCACAATCCTAACGCTGTTGTTACCAACCTTTTTTGACCCCTTCTTACTGGTTGCATACATTTAAACCAGAGTGATGTTTCCTCTGAGATTCTTTCATTTAAAAAGTTTTAGAGGTCTGAAAGGGATGATAAAGATTACAGAGAAAAGTTTAAAAAAAAAAAAAAAAAAGTGTAGCAAATATTTTTCTTAATTTCTTTGCTTTGTCATCTCAAGTTTTCTAAAATGTTTGCTATTACTGTAGGAGCTTTATAAGACCATAATATGTCAAACACTGATGTGCTATGTTCAGCCTAATGCAGACATCTGGCCCCAAGTCGCCAGAAAATAAACTGATTAATGCTGCTTTAATCCTTTCACCACCCTTCAGATTTATCTTGTGACCTCTGGGGGCTCCTGACCCCAGGTTGGGACGCACTGTCATAACATTTTATGTGGTTATTCTGAGTTACTTTAAAGCTGTTCGTCACACCTGGTTTCAATCGAAAAACCTTGTAAACACGGCTTCCATTTCCAGGCTGGTGTTATGTGATGACATGTTTTAGGGTGTTGCCTTTGATAACTCAAAGAACCTATTAAAGTATCATCTTTACCAGCACTCCTTATATTTCAAGTGTGTACACCTACATCATTTCATACTTTGTTCTGTCTAAAATTATGCAAAAAAAAAAAAAAAAACATATTCTACGTGTTGGTTTTAGGTTCCACACATATCTAAATACACTGTTTCATCAAAACAAAGCCTCAGGTTGTTGTGAATATTCTTTTTAATTTCTCCTGGCCTTCCACTTCATCTCATCTCATCTTTATCGGCTTATCACTGCATCCTTTTTGCACTCCACACATTCCTGCTATCATTTACACAGCAGATTATTGCCCCTGTCTGTTCATGATAAAATACTGCGATAAAATTAATACTGCGATAAAATGAATTAAAGCTTCAAGTATGTCTTCCCAATGCTTATGAGTGAGGCTGGTATATTACCATGTTTATATGACACCTATCCTCCTGTAAACTCTGGTAAGCAGAAACAGAGGCAGTCAGACTATAAAACACACTGCCTTCCCCAGATCCAAGTATTTATGAGAATAAAAACAACAGGCCTTAAATCAGACATCAAGAGGGGCCGAAGACTATACTGAGAAGCCATGCTGTGTCCAGTCCTTCACTGCATCTTCTGGTGAGTTCATTTAGTATTTAATGTATGAAAAAAAATGCATGAATTCTCCTTTTAATTTTACTCAAGAGGCTGGTATTTGGTCACTTTCATTTAGTTAGGATGTATTGAGAATTCTCTTCATTTCAAGCCTCTCGTCTTTAGTCAAAGCCATTGTTTCAGTTGCTGAGAAACTGGCAGTTATCTACAATGATGTTCTTCGGTCATGTAAACCAGTTGTGTGATTATATATTCAATGCATACAAGCCAATATTCTTTGGTTTAAAAGGTTAAATGTGTGTCTCATTTGTGGGTCTGGTGACAAATGATGCTCTGAAATATCCATTACTGTATACGTCAGGCTTATGTGTTCCACATCAGTTATCCCCACTGTCCCTCTCCACTTGCCATGCTGGCTTTTGTTTAAAACAGGAGGAATAATGTGGTCAGTCCTCAAAGGAACATTTGCCTGTAGGTACAGAGAGGGCAACATAAGATTGTTCTTGTTATTTTTGTTTTCTGTGTCTGGGGGGGATGCTATCAATCAGGAGTGAGAGGGAAAATATAATAATAATACTGTAGTAAGAAAAAACAGCCCCAGTGCAAATGGTTGGCTTGTGTGACAGGTGAGTGAACACTTATTGCAAACAAAAACATGGAGGCAATCCAGGTTATGAATTTGCCTGCCCTCGACTCGGAGCAGTTAGCAATCATGTGTGGACAACCATTTGGTGGATCGTGTCTGGTTTATTTTTATACTTATACTTATATACACATCATTGCAAGTGTTGAACATCAGGGGCCAGACGCATTGAGCTCTGTGTACATTCACAACTAAAACTACGCACAGACACAGAAATATGCATTTGTGTGTATGCATCGTTTATACATCTGGCACCTGGATTGGTTTGCATATTTTGTTGCCAGAGATGTGTGGCATTTCTGTAGGGCAGGGTGGAGGGAGACATACAGTAAATGACGAGACATGGCAGGGGTTGGTGTAAGTGTGCTCTGTGTGAGGGTAGGTGTCTGCAGTAGTCCTACCTTCAATTTTAAGGGAAAATTCTGGTATTTTTCAACCTGGGTCATAAGCTCACAATTGTGGGTGAGTAGGTTTTTAATATTTTAAATAAATCACATAAATTGTTGCGTCTCCAGACAAAAGTAAACATCAAATTAGCCCCCTGCATTAGCTATTTTTGCAAACTGCATAGGAATCTACTTACAGGGCAACCAGCCGGCTAACCAAACAGCTGTCTGTTCATCTGCACAGGCTGGTTTGTTTACATGTGCTGGGCTCTGGATTTAGCCTGTGTGCAAACTATAGAAGTAGTAGGACACGATTATGAGAATAAGACCTCGGTTGAAAAATACTGGAAATAGTGTACGGTACATGGTTTTCAGTCCACGTTTAATAATTGTCTTCTGTTATTTGTATTGCAGCCTTTGTGAATGTAAATGTGTGAGTCTTACTGTCTGGGCAGAGGTTTTAGGTTTCACACTGGGATGTTACCTGATGATTTCAGTTCTTTTTTCTTATCTTATTCAAAGCAAATTTGAATGGCCATACAGTGTGGGCAGCTATACCATCTACCTGTTGAGAAGTCCAACTGTTCTGTTTGAGCCTTCACATAGACTTGACTTTTTTTAAGACACAAAGGGAAATGGATATAATTACAGTTGGGGTTGAGGGAGGCAGACATAATGCAGGGACCTAGACACCTACCTTGGCCAGTCTATAATTAATTTGCTTTCAGGGCTGTACCATCTGGTCTACGTGTAACAGCAGCTTCCATAGGGTTCACCTTATAGCCTGAAATGCCTGTCACTAAACCCATCATAAATCTGTGGTTGAACAACAAATTAATCTTTCAGTGGATGCCCAAACATGTTTCCCTCTCTGTTACACAGAGGTGAGAATCACAGGAGTATAAAAAAAGAGAGTGAAAGAAAAAAAATTACTATTTAGTAGCTGCAGTAGAGGATTATACTTATTTCAAAGAAGAAGTGGAAGAGTAATCCAGTTAACATTTGGGTGTCTCCGCCCTTGGGGAACAGGGGGCCCTCACAGCCACAGTATTTAAGCAGTCATCATGGCCTCACAGAACAATGTTCAGTCTCATTACCACTTAACGGCTTTATTAAAGTCCAGCTCCAAACCCCTTACATGACATCAAACGTGTTCCATTATATTGTTACATCTAGTACAAAGTTGTAGAAGCCATTAAAACGCAATGGTGAGGAAAGCTCTGGACACAAAAGTGGGTGAAACCTATTGAATGTTTTCTTTTTTCTTTCTTTTTTTTTCCCCCCCTAAAGCTTCATTTAGAAAATTAGAGCAGCTCATGGTGATTGTGAAAAGCTTACCATTGAATACTTCCCTTGAGGGAGAGTCTTATAGTAAATGTGCTTCCCACATGATCATTAACCATAAACATCAAAGACACTTGACCCAATCATTTCTGGTGTGGTAGAGCTAATGCAGCTTAATTAAAATCCTCTTAAGGATCACCATGGGTGACCTCTGGAATATGCTGTCTAGATCATCACAGGCAAACTTCTTTCATTTCTAGTCTACATTAAGTCATCATACTAATAGACCAGATAGTCTTCATTTGTTTTCTAAATCATCATTCTTTCAGACATGCATCAACTGAAAATAATGAAATAATGTTTGATCACTGACAGGCGTGACCAAAATTATATTACCAAATGACTTTTAATCTAATGGGAATCAATCAATTCAGTGTTTTTATAGTTTTATTTAAAGAGACTGTGCTCATAATACAAATTACAGCATTCATCTGTTCTTAAAAATGCCTGCAGAAAAAGTACAAAATGTTGCATGTTCAGCTGACCAACTGTGTACGCAAATACACTATTTTACCCTAAATTAGTGCCAAATTACATGGTTCTTTCCAGGAACCTTTTCGTAGCAAGTATTGAGATGTAACTTGTTTACTTTGAAAAACTTCTTGATAAAGGTTGTTTTATGTGTGTTCATGCCAGTAAAATATTCCCCATTGCTTTATGTACATATTCACATAATGTATCTATACACATGAAGATAAAAATGTGTGTATTCTGTCAAAGCAGCATTTCTTTCTCCCTGATGTCGCTGCTTTTTTTTTTTTTTTTTAACTTGTATCAAAGCTTGCACATAAAACGCGAATGTGGATACCTTAGCACAGCACCTCCAGCTAGTGCACATCCTCTGTACTCTCTCTCTGTAGATCTGACCTTCAAAAAGGTCCTATGAGCCACATTCACGCAATTGCTTCCAGTCACTGCCATACAATGGAAAGTCAGAGAATGCAAGGCAGGACGACAAAAGTGTAGAACCTTGTGCCTATTCCACGTTTCTTTTATTAGATTTTAGAAGACATTTGGAATAGGAACAATGCCCCAGAGGCACTTCAACCATATATCAATAGTAGTCATGGCATTTAAATGTCACACAGGATTAGATACTTGCATTACCATCACACCTGGAGCTCATCCTTACACATCGCTCCAGAAGCATAGGGTTCTTCTAGTCTTTGTCATAGGAGAGCAATGTATAGTGATTCCAGGAGAGCAGAGGAGAGCCGGTATGAGCACCAGAGAGCCCCCTAGGGCAGAGCAGTCAATGCAGAGCTTGCTGTCCAACCTGCACCTTTCTTTCTCCAGCCTCCCTACCTCTTTCTCCTGGCAAATCATTTGGAGAGGGACGGATCATGTGGAGCCAAACCCCAGTTATCTGGCAGAAGATCACACAGATGGGCCAGACTGAGCCAGCTGAACCCACAGGCAGCTGGGAGTGATGATGCACAGGATGCTTCCTATCAACAGGATGTACTGTAGCGCAGAAGCTTCACAGGCTGACACACCAGACAGAGCCACTGAAGGAGGGCCTGCAACGAGACCAAAGAGGACAGGGGGACAGAGGGGGAGCGGCTAGATTAAGAGGAGGGCCTCCAATCTGCAGAACTGAGTGAAGAGTTGAAGTGGGAAATGAGGAAAGATGTGAAGCAGGTTTGTAGGCATACAATGAAAAAAAGAAGAAAAAATGACAGCATGATGATAAAGCAAGAGCTTTGAGGGAGAGGAGAGAAAGATAAACTTTGTAAAGAGTGGTGAGGTGACAGGAAAATTAAATATGTTAAAGGAGAAAGAGGAAACATTAAAAGAGGAAATGTATTTGGACTACATGTCTTTTCCCGAGGACATTAAAACGTTTGGGAGAAATGGAATGGGGATCGGGGTGAGGGTGGGTTGTTGTTGACATTTCATTTAATTCACCACTAGGTCATGTTATTTCAAGTCTCTTACTCGTGTATTACATAATGAGGTTTTAACGAAGCAAGAGCATGCAGCTAACTGCAAATGAGGAAACAATCCTCCAAATTGTTCCTTTTATTAAGTGCTGAAATCCTCTTGTTTCTGTGGGGATTGTCCTTCTGACTCTTCTTTATTCTTCTTTTGTCACCTCGTCTCCCCTGCCCTTCTCTTTCCAGAAACCATAACTCACAGTAGCCAAAATGTCCAGAAAAAAACCTTCTGCAGCTGTCCCCATAAAAATGCAAAGATGACAGGTACAGTATGGATGCTTAGTGGCTGCAAATGGCATATATATGTAAAAGAGATGGCACACTGGGCATGTTTCTTGTATACAGTATCATCAGCTGGTGATAATCACTGCATTCAAAGACTTCATTGTGATTAAGTGCTTTAATTTGCTTTATGGTGTGCCCACATTCCTCCAAGCTGCCTTGTGTGCTTCTACTTCATGTTGTGATTCCCTACATTTCCCAGAGTAATGTTCAACAACCTCCAAAGCCTGGGAGCAAGTGTATCAGGTATGTGTTTTACAGTAGTGTAGGAAGAAACAACAATAATGATAGTATACAGTGCAAAAACTGCAATGGAGGACTGAGCCCCCCTCACTTATCAAACAGTTGTCTTGTGGTTATATTGCAAAGTAGTGCAAAGTAGTCCATTGAGCTTTCTGTTGAAGAAATTGATATCTCTGCATCTTCTGTGATGGATTCCATCGGGAATGATTATTTAATGTTGGTGCAAAACAGTGGTTGTATAAAGATTCCCTAGCTCTTTGCTTCTGACACTGAACCAGACATTCACAGTTGGAGTTTTATGTGAATATTTTTTTAATTCTTTCATAAATGTGTGGGATATATCACAAAATAATATCACCTCATCTATTTGGGCCAAGAAATTCAAGGTACACAACCAGTAGCTGAATTAAACACTTTAATCCACCCTTTAATCCACCCTTAAACACTTTAACAGTGTAGGATGGATTTTTTTTTTTTTCTGTATAAAAAGCTGCTCTTGCAAAAGTGTAAAGCCAGTGATGGCATTTAAATATACTAAGGTAGCATCCATCTAACAATGCACAACACATTATGAAATGATATAAGGGGAAGCATGTAGTGTACACTGTATATTGTGACAAGCTAAAACACTCTGTGGCTCCTGTCAGATTACACAGCAGTTTGGAAGGAGTCTTTCATCTACTGAGACAGTAAATAGTCCATAGGAGAGACATGAGCTATACATACAGCCAGTATAGTGCTGTATGTGAAATGCCAACCTACAGTATTATAGAGTTTTTCACAGAATCAAGTATCTGTATGATCATGAGAAACACAATTCTAGAGATTTTCAAAACCATATGTATGGACACATGTGCTTTATACACATGGACAAGGCTAGTACACATCATCCGGGATTTTAATACAACATATTCACACTATTTCTACTTACCTTCCCGCAGTAATAATGTTACTTCTGTCCTTCCTTTGCTCCTTGTCATTTGTTCCAGCCAGTATCATGTACTCTATGTGCTGCAGATAATATGTAATCATGTCCTGGCAAGCATAGCAGTTTGAATGAGAGGAAAGGTAGGAGGATTTGCATGACAGTGTGTGTGTGTGTGTGTGTGTGTGTGTGTGTGTGTGTGTCTGTGTGTGTGCCATGCAAAGGGCTGACACAACATTTACATATTTAGTGAATCCAAATTCTAGTATCACAAGGCACACATTTATCACATTATAAATATAAAATAAAATATAAATATGCAAAATAATATTATGAAAGCTTTGAAAATGCAAGAAAAAATATGTAGTGGTTTATGTTAACAATGGTAAAGGTAAATGTATTAAACACTAAGTAAAATTGGAACTAAAGTATTTCATAATAAGCTGGTAAAGGTTTGGAACAAGTGACCAGTTCTGATAACAGCACAAAGTAGTACAAATAATTACAGACAGAACTGACAGAAATCAGACACACCGGCTACCCTGTCTGCTGTTAAAGCACCAAAAAAACATTTTATTCCCAGTGTTTGGGTAAAAAGCTCCGAGATCGGTTTATGATACCGTTCTGACATATCCCTAAATTTCTTTACATTTCAGTCAAAGGCTTTCTGTGACAAATCATTTTGTGTTGACTCATTTTGACCCCTGGTGGATTTGAGTGAGGGGAAAGGGTATTTTGTCATATTACAGAGTCTCACCAATAGAAATTAAACTGCCATTCTGCTTGCCAAGAGTGGAGCAGAGCTGGCATATTAAAAGACTACTAAAGGTTAGGACTCCACAGGGGAATTCTATGGAAATAAAATCACAAAAGAGGTGCAATAACAGCCTGATTACACGACAGTAATATTAGAGACGGGGGGGGGGGGGGAGAGAAATTCTATTCGGTACATTTGACATTTTTAATGTTGTTGGCATGAACAAAAAAAAAAAAAAACTCACTATGATTTAATGTCTGGGAAGTCCCAGTGTGTATGGAAGGCTGAATGGAGGACAAAGGACCAGTGATTGTATATACTTCATGCAGCTTCATTTCACAGCCACACTCACATTAGCAGATGTTTGATAGTGTCATCCTGCCTTGGAAGAGGATATTACACAAACAATCACATAGTAGAATGCACACAAAATGGATGGATAAGGGGTCGTTCAGATGTTTCGCTAAAAATGCGTGGATAACCGCAGCCGTGCCATTTCCATCATCCTTTTGCCAAGGTGCTTCAGAGGTTGCACTACTGTCACGCCTGCTGCAACCTCGCTGAATGTGCCCTGCGAGCTGCAATGATGTAAGTTATCACAACACAAAATGCGATAATTGGTCCAATTTATAAGTGGTCTGCAGTGGTGTGTTGATTTGACCATTTCATGTGGACAAGTTGCACTAATTTAGCAGTCAGACCCACTGACTAAACTAACTTCACTAAGAAAAATGTCAAATCAAATATAAATGGATTTCCACCACTGTAAATCCCTCAAAGTAGCTTTACTGCTCAATTAATTTAAACCTTGCCATTTCTGGGTGCATCCCAACAACCCTGCTGGTGTCAAAACAGTAAGAACTTGACTGGTCGTACAGCTCCAGGTATCGCTTATACAAGTATAATCAGCTGCTCTTTCATCTTCAGTTTGGCTGAACTTTCAGTCAGATGCTGTGAACAAATTTGGAGCTGATTAATTCATTCTTGTCACATGACCTGCGGTGCGCTTGCTGCATTCAAAAACATTGCTATTCTGCATCTCGTTGCCACAAGGAGGTGCCCGAAAAAACAGGCACATCACAACGAATCCACGCAGCGACAGCGTCGCTTTCAGGTTTTGAGTGTGCTTGTCCCATGAAAATAATGAATTTATGCGGGCAAAAGACAAAACATCTGAATGGCCGCTAACTCAAATCAACTGCCAGAGCACATCCATCCATTACGATGCTAAATAGTCGAGTCAGGTTTGAGTCAACACAGTCCTGAACCATAAATATAACCAGAAATAATAAATATCTTTCACTATTATATCCAAATACTGTAAACTCTCACCAGAGTAATGTTACGGCTGACATCTGTCATAATTACCAACAGCTGACAGTTTAAGTATACTGCAGTTTCGCATTGCAAATTGCAAATTTAAAAATTCGCATTGCAAAAAAATACAGGCTGTTAAATAAGAATGACATGATGTGAAAGTTTGCTGTCCTTAGTAGAAAGGTAACATGCCTGATAGCAAGGGCATCACTTGAAGGCATGGATCTCTGTTTAAAACTCGATTAGACAGAGATCAATATGTGACAGGACTTAAGAATTCCTCACACTGGCCTGACATTTATTTTGGGATGGCCAGCGCTACACCATGAATACAGAATAGTCAAGTAAGTCCCCAAGATCTTTCAACTTTTCACATCTTCACCTCATTTAAAGCATTTTTTTTTTTTTGTTTTTTCCTAAATTAATTGCGGTGTTAAGGGCAAATCACAACAAGTGCTCATCTTTATCGCAGCCAAACAAAATTTGTCCATTTGTTTCTCAAATTTTGCCTTTGTGTTTGCATTCTCATTTAATGGACATACATACAATGTAAATAGGTGACAGGGACATAAAACTGTTGGCTTTTTTTCTTGTGTACATAAATAGATTCACTTAAGCATGTGTTCCATCCCTGTTTTGAAAGATAGGCATAAAGAAATACATGCAACACCTACACAGGGAGTATATAAACAATGAATGTGTAGATTATTCAAAATAAACTGTAGAATCTGTGTAGCCATTACTACATTTCTCGGTATTTCCATAGTAACCAGCCCAGAGAGGCTGCTGTATGACAATAATTGAATCGGGAAAATGTTAAGGACGGCAGCGCCATCAACCTGAATCCACAGCTTGTTTTGATCAGGCACAGTAAAAAATATTTCTGATCTCCTGCTGTTATAAATAAAGCGGTAGATACACATACATGTTAACTGTGTGCGTACATGCACATAGATTTGCATCAAAAAACATTCAGAGAAAAATACATTCAAAGAGTACTGGCCCACCCAAGACAAATGTATTACTGTTTTTTTTTATATTATTAATTTCCATGCTTGACAGTCGATTATAAGATGAGTATGACCTCTAATTTATAATCTACTCACCTCAAATGCAAATAGTAGTACAAATTATGTACTCCAAACTAAGGAAGGCAAAAAAAACAAAAAAGATGAACATGAATAATTTTCTACACAATCAAGTTCCACACCTACTGATTTTAGACAGTTCTGGAAGAACTTATCCTTTTTTGTTATGCTAAATTCTGTGGTTTATGTTATATATTACTGCATATGTGACTTGGACAAAATTACACGCTGTGCTAACACAGCACTCCCTTTAAAACAGGCCCAGTGTCAAGCTGAGCGACTGAGATACCTTAATTTATTAAAGATAATAGTACTTACAAAAATCTTTTTTCCTTTCCACAACAGTGTCTGTGAATTTAATTTCAGACAAGTATTTATGCTAAATGAATTCATTAAAATGTATTATGTATAATCACTTAAAAGAACATTACTCTAAGAAGACATTTATTGTAAATGGTGTGAAATTAAAATTGAATAAGAAAATAAGCAAATGCAAACTTTATGGCTGTCCCGGGGGAGAATTGATTTAGTAAATGTGACCACACACTTACTGTCTGCTTTTAACAAACACATGAATTAAAAGACGTCTTCAATACATCATCCAGACACACTTTTGCATTAAAGTGCTTTTTATAAAAGGTGCCATATCTCTTTAGTACATTAAAAGAAGTGTTGCAAGACATATTCAGTAATGGGATCCCATGCAGTCTTGAGTAAAGAATTAATTAATTTCAAGACTGAATGAGCTTACAAATGGAACCAACATTTGTCTTTATTACAAAAAACCCTCTGCATTATACCTAAGAGACACATTAGCTTATTGCATATTTAGCTTATTAAATAGCAATGAGTTGCTGAGCAATGACCAAAGCAATGTCTGGGTTTTAGTTTGGATAATGTGTTTTACAAGGTTGTATTTGAAGATGGGTTCTAGGTTCTATATGTTTTCATGTTTCATATACATTCAAAAGTAATACATTGAATCACCTGGCAAGGTGAAGTCACATACGATACGTCATGGGAGGGACGCAGTTTTATTTACTGTTTATGTGGTTATACAGTCTTTAAGTATAGATTTTTGCACTACTGACCAAGGGATAACAAATTCATACCTGAACTTGATAATGCAGTGCTGCTTAAAATCAACACACTGTTTGAAAAACAGCAAAGAAAACAAATGTCAGTCTGAGTGGCCAAACCCTGAACAGTACAGTGAGTAATGGATCTTTTACAGATTAAGGACTGTACAGGCCATGTAACCCTGTCGATCAATAAGTTCGAATTTGGTGCTGTCCTGGAAACAGGCCTGAACGAAGGGAAAAGACTGCATCTGCCTGTACCGTTAAGGTCCTGCAGAGCGGGCGATCAGTCTTCCTTACAGAGGCGGTCTGACTCTGTCTGAACTTTCTGCTAGGACATCTCTGAGCTCAGCTGAAGTCCTTCAGGCTCCCAGTGGACAGCCCCCTCCCTTATGAGACGTAGGTAAATTCATTGCTGCTGCGTAGGACTGCAGAGCTGCCAGGCCTGCTGGCTCATTATGAGATATTTATGACTGTATCTTGCTGCCCAACACAGGGCGTTCTTTGACCAACTCGAAGAGCACTTCACTACACAAGTTTCTTCTCAGGGTGTCTTTCATGAAGGTGGCCTCCTTAAGCATTTGTAATTCTAAATATACTCTGTAATGATGCATTTCGACAGTATGTATGTAACAACATACAAGCTAATTTCTGCTTAAAAAATGTATACACCACTTATATTATTGGTCAAATAAAGCAATAGGAACATTTAATTTAATTAATACCGGACGGCCTGAGAGAATTCATTGTTACTGTTTATTAAACTTTCAATTGCATCATGATAGGATATGTGGTTGTGTCTTGTCCCAATTAGAGGTTTCAAACTAAATGTAATTAGAAATGGTCCAAATTAGTAGTTTTATGTTTTTGTTAAATGGGTGACAATTTTTTGATAGTGCCATAACACATTCCCGGCTACGTCACGTTCCGGCTGCAACACAACCGCCGGAGCTGATCGCCGTTCTACAGGTGCTTGGGATTCCACCATACATGCCGCAGAAGAAGATTTCTGTTGGACTCTGCTTAAAATATGTCAAAGTCTATTTTTATGATGGAAGCCGCAGATGGAGCTGGGCAGGAAGTCAGACACAGGAACAGCTAAGAGCATCAGGTCATTTTTCAAAATAAAACACTGTGTGCCGACTACCAACTGTAAAAACAGACAGACAAAAGAAATCATTTTAAATACGTAGCCTAATTACCAGACAAAAACTAAGGAAAAATTACCAATTATCAATAAAATCTGAGCAAGTCAACAAAACCAGGCAGGCAAAACTCTCCCGCTTATGAAACGCTCCCGTTGGGTAGTATGAAGCCGTGCAGAGGATGCAACAAGCCATGCCCTGTGGAATTAAGGCGTAAGTAAGTAAATATTTTGGTTTTGGTGCTGGCAACTTCCCTTTAGTCATGCTTGTTGTTGCTGTGCGTAACGGTATGACATCATTACGTTAACAAGTCGGAATATCACTATTATGACGATATTAAACTTTTTAAAATCATAATCAAAAAATCATACCTGTTCAATAGTGAGCGATACGATAGGGGAAACCCCAACTTCAAACCTAAAGTTTAGGAAAACACGAGTAAGCAAGAACCACAAGCATCTGAGTAGTACTTTACAGCTTTTCAGATTCTTACAGTATTTTGAATAGTATCCCATAGCATTTTGCTTCAGTTCATCCATTGTGGCAGGAAGGTTTGAACAGCATTCAGACAGCCTCTCCAGCATGATCAAACTATTCATTCACACATTTAAATGAAGTTTTCAACCAATAGCAGGACTTTAAATTCCATGAGTGACCGTGGTTAAGAGTAAAGCGAACCCTACTCACAACATGTCCGCACGGCTGTGTTGAAAATCACGGATTGCAAGTTTGTTGATTGATAATTATATGCACGCAAATAGAAACTGCAGAGTCAGTCAGAAGTGGTTAAGGGGTAACTTTATCTTTTATCCCAACTAGTGTTTTAAGTCTGAAAAACATCCTCATTTACATAAGCTGCCTTCATCCGTCAGTGGGAGCGATGCCAACGTGATCAATCCAGTCGTGCTTTCACTGTCAGTAAAACTGTGTTCAGTTCCACTACGCTTCTGCAGAGATGGCAGCGTCACTAGAGAGCACAGCACATGAATCAGCCAGCTATTATATAGACTGTATAGACAGTGAATAATGGAGGACCTGCTGGAGGGTATGACAGCAGGTGATTTTACTAGGGTATGTGCATCTTCTGGTTCATAGATGTAAGTTCTACATTGAAAAAAATAAATAAAAATACAATTTAATTGGATAGAGTACCTCAAACTAAAGTTCAACGAGCCCACAGATTCGGTCATTGATCAGCCTGATCGCAGGATGTGCTAATCGAGGGAGCGAATGCCAATCAAGGAATCAGGTGTTTCCAGTTGATCTCTAGAGCAAATGTGGGCATATATGTCTCCATGGATATTGTAGTGAGAAGGTGTAAGAGAGATACCCCATTAGAAGATCATTTTATGCATTTAACAAAATCCTTTGCAGAATGATGAATGCTACTGCAACTTTTCAGAAGTCTTTACGCATTAGAGTGCTGCTAATACAGCCGTTCCCAGTGGTTAATTTTTAGCATTCCTGGAGTTAATTCCAGTAATTTTCCACAGTAAAAGTCAGTCCAAATCAACTCCAGAAATGTGGGTGTCATGCGCTGCTAATCTGCTCAGCTTCATCTGTGGGTGGCAGCAGGTGCAGAGCTCAGACTAGTGAAAATTCAAATCAACAGTGAATGTGGAATAAATAAAGCTGAGGGGCAAAGGGCAGCCAGTAACAAAAACATTAGAAAAATAATAGCATGCAACACTCTACACGTTAATTTTTAATTGACTGCAACTGGTAGTTGACTGTCCAAACAATCAGTCTGAAACCCAGTCTACACAACAAAGGCAACAGGAACACAATCAAATTGTGTTTAAATAAAGGTCATTACATGTATATGTATGTAATATAGGCTGTGTTCAGCTAACAAATGCAGCAGTTGGATTGAATTTGCTCGCAGTTTTTGAAAATGGCACCACAAATAAGATGAATTTTTGATGTCCACTGTTTCAGAAACAGCCAAAGTGTCTACATTTTTTTTCATTCAAGGAATAAAAAAAGTGCCACTGTTTACCAAAGGCACAATGCTGAATTACAATGTCTGCACAATCATTTAAAGGTTTTCTGTGGGGTTTTCCCAAGTCATGACCCTCACTATATTTACTTTCAGTGTGTCTTAGCATTGCCTTAACTGCAATGATGAGAATGTGAACAGAGACCTTCATATGTCACTTAAATTGATGTTACTTAATTCAATCCAAAGACAATTACACATTAAAAACATTTTAAATGTTTTAAATCAAAGTCAAAATGTCTACTATTTAGGTCTATCAGATGATAGGCTTACAGCATAAATTTGTCTTAGTAGTGTTTCATAACTTATTGCTTATGCTTATAGGTATATTGGTAACAAAAGGTATAAGATCCAAATAAAACAAAAGAGAAAAAAATGTGATGAAATTATACGCACAATTTACCTGAATGAAACTAACTTTGTACCTTTGTGTGTGTGTGATTTTACAATACTCTACCTTCTAATTTCAGACACACACACACACACACACACACACAAATGACAGTACAGTAAAGGCACAATCACAGCTAACCCGAGTGGACAACTTGACTCAGCGAAGTGCTGCGTTTTGTGCAATCTCTGTCTCACTATTGAAGATGGTTTATGCCGTCCCCATCTTATTGCTTTACAGAGAATACACAACAGAAGTCTTTGACTGTAGTTCAGCTTTAGAGCAACAACATATTTCTTCTTGCATTGCAAAGCTGCTTTCTAGAAAAACAGTATGAGTAGTGAAGAAGCCAATTCAGTGGATGCACTTAAAGTATAATTTTGATTATAGCAACAATTCACGAGGGGGGCTGTTCATCAGCCCTCTCTCATACCATACTGTAGACGTCTCTTAAGAGAAGACAAACAGATCTGTACACTGATGCTGGATGGTTGTTGAGGCGGGAATGGGGCGGGGGGTGCTGCGATGGGGGATGAGATGAGAGGGCTGAGAAGAGGAGCAGGGGGAGGAGGGTGGCATCCACGTACAAACAAATACCTCTTTAGAATTCTACACAGCACTCTGCTGCAGCGTGTTTGGTTTCCAGGCAGCACTACATTATTAATGCACCCATCTACCCCATACTCCCTCCCCCAGAGCACAGAGAGTATGGTGGGGACAGAGAGAGGAGGAGAAAAAACAAGTTAGGGTGGGGTTAAAAGAAAGAGAGCAAAGTTATATGCAAAGGTTACTAATCAGAACACGCTACTTAGTGTTTGAAATGAAAATGTACGGAATTAGAGGCAGTTTCAAATTTTCTGAAATATTCGTAGGACGAAATGTGATTATGTGTATTGCACAGCCCCGGGTATAATGCCAATGTAATTTAATAATGAGGCCTCTTACTTTCAACAAATCCCATGAAAAGACCAAAGCAAACAAAGTGTTGATACTTAAGCCAAGCCTATTAATTCCTACTGAAGACATTAATCTATCTATGAAGCAAAGAATCTCTGTATGTATGTATGTACGTATGTATGTCTGCCATTCGCTTAGCTTAGACCTACTTCATACTTGGCGGGTGTATTGCTAGGGACCCAAGGAAAAGCAGTCTAACAGTGTGAAATTTGGACATGCACCACATTCAAAATAAACTTTGCATAAACAAGTGAGCAGCAAGGGGCTGGCGGTGCTTAACGGCTCTGCAGACTGTTGGTGAGACGGGTGAGACTGATATATTCACCTCTGCAGTGGGCAGGGCAGCTCATTGACGCAGTCACACCCAGAGTAGTTAATCAGGAGAAACGTAAAGATTCCTGGTGGGCCAGGCTCGTTGTTGGGCTGCAAGGGCCGGTGAAAAGCTTGGCATCATCAGAACCTCTCAGTTCATTTTCAATTTCCAAGGGGCGTTATCAACGGGCACAGACAACCAATCACAGCAATGAAACGCTGTCCTGTCATACTGTGCGGTCTGTGGGAAGTACGGCAAACACATATTTCTTATCAACATAAAGTTTAAGTGCAGTTGTTTAAATGTAAAATTTACTTAAAATGTATGTATGTTTATTCTGAGTTTTCATGGTGGTAGGAGTGATGTTGGCTATTCTGGCTGAGTGGTTCTTGAGAAAACTGCAAGCAGCAATACTAAAGGCCAAGCAAGCAGCCTGTTCTGAACAGGCACCTTTTAAACGGACATTGCACTAGTCCAACTATAAAGTCATCTTTGTCTGTTTGTTTTGTATGCATATTTTGAGAACCGTTCATCCGATCTTCTTCACACTTGGCGGGTGATTTGCTGGGGACCCAAGGACGTGTAGTGTCGAATTTGGAGGAATTGGACACGTGACTCGTTCAGTATTAATAAACTTTAAATAAACATATTAACAGGATCAACTCATTGTTGGTCTTTTCATGAGCTGTATTGACAATAAAACATAAAATTTTGCCAGAATTATTCTTTAACTTCTTGAACTGTTTAAAGGACGGCAAGTTCACAAAATGGATTGACTCTGACAGCAACACCATTTATTTTACGCTGAGTAATTTATTTCATGTAATCTAGAAATCTCATGTAAAATAAAATCAAGTTGTACTACAGGCTTTGAAATACTGGGAATGGCTGAATTTGAAGTTTTTTTTTTTCTTTTTACAGCTGAGCAATATTATTCAAGCTACACTAGAAACCTAAGATCCTTATCTGATGATATCTCACTTCATAAAAGCAGATAACTGTTTAAACCCCTGGCCAGACTGCCAAAGATGGCATCCTTACCATGATAAACAGTCTCTGACTCTGTCTTTCTCTCTGTGTCTAATTAACAAAGCCCATCATGTTTGGAATGCCAGGGAGTGAGAGAGAGAGAGAGCGAGAGACACCGAGGAACAGAGAGAGAGAGAGACAGAGAGATAAAGATTCCAATTTCCCCAGTCACTCACATCATAAGGTACACATTGTGTCTCCTCACAGATTGGCATCGAGCACGCCTTGACGATGCAGCCGCCTCTTGGAAAATGTTAAGAGTTAACCTTTGGCAGCCAAAATGTGGTTATGTTTTTGAAGCCAGCACATTTCCTTCAGCTCTTTTAATTCCACCTTTTCCGGGGACTTCATTTCCTATTCAAGGTAATGGGGTTGGAGTAATGAATTCTTGCAGAGTCCAAACTATGTCCCCCTTGTGACCTCCTGTCTGTAAATGAAATAGTCAGCAGAGCACCGGGCAGGAGGTTATTCTGGTATACAGCCTCGGCACACTGCTCTGCGGGGAACATTCAGGGAGATTCTCCTCTCCATCATCTCTAAATGGAACTCTGCAACCTTTTTTTTTTCCTCTCTAACGGTTTTTTAGAATCCAGCTCAATTTGTTCTTATTTTTCTTGGCAATGAAATTGTGAGGCAATCCACCAAGGATGTCAATACCCATTATCTTTTGTCTTTTATTCCGTATGAGCAAACAAAAGAAAACAAGGCACAGCAGCAATGAGCTCAAAGACTGACTGTTGTCTAGTGTCTCTGATGTGCTACTTGACCAATCAAGCTGTTAAGCCGGCACTATTTCCCTCCAGTGGAATTGAAAGCTGGTAGCAGAGGAACGAAGTAGCGGTGAGTGGTTGTGTGGCATCACCTTGTCAGAGCAGTCAGTCTGGATTTGCCTAAGGGGAATTTACAGGGCTGTTGATCCCCCAGTAACACTGACTTACAAACCCCCTATAGCCCAGTGCAGCATTGACGTCCTGTATACATTTCTACAGAATTATTTGCCAAAGGGTTTTAAAGTTAAATACAGTCATCATTATTTGTGCAGTGAAAAGGGTCGGTAAATTCAAATGTCTATTCTCAGCGGGCTGTCTAACATTCAGAAAATCTGGCTCTTAACAACATCAGTACTCACGAATGGATTTGGACCAAAAGAAAAGAAAAAAAAAAGGCTATGGACTTTTTCACACAGACCACCACAACCAGCCAGTGGACACTCAACCACCCCCGCCCCATAGACGCACACACAAACATGAATTAATGAATCCACCTGTTCACATTCATTGTCTGACTGCTGGGATTGGGGGGTGGGGCTGGTGCATAATCAAAGTGGGCCGACCAAGCATCCCTCTCTCCCTTTTGTTTTTGTATAGTGGGCTGCTTAAGTGGCCCACAAAGCAATATGTCCACTGGTATTTCTCCCAGTGCTCCCGTTGGCCACTGCGCCTATGTCTGTACTGTTCAAAATGATCAGAAAATCATTGGATGTTTATGGTCATTTTGATTAGTAGGTGAGAGATTTGTGTCATGCATATTGTTATAGCCTATTGTTTATACATGTAATAAATTGTAGTTTTCTCAAAATGCATCTGAAATAATAAGAGAGGAGAGTTGGGTACCTGGAAGCGCACGGTGGACGGCGGTGGCGTCCAGTCGGGACCAAGACTAGAGTCAAAACACAGCGGCCACAGCTCAAGGACAACTACCGACCCACCGGCAGGCGAGGAGAGACCCAGGTGATGATGTTACACTGTGTCTGCCTGGAGAGGTACGTAGGGAGAAAGAGACGAGGAGGAAAGCCGAGACCAAGCATTCCAGAGGCCGCTTGGCCTATTATATGCAAGAAGAAGATAGTCTTTTTATGTCTTTGTCTCAATCGGTTGCATGTTTTCATACTGAACAAGCTTTACACACAACCTTATCAGAGCTGAATATTTGATGACTATACTGTTATACATTTTATGTGGTCTTAATTTGGGTTGTTTTATGTGGTCATTTACATTTAACAGTGGCCTGGAGTGAACCCATATTGTCAAGCTCAGGTGATTTATTTAGAAACTACTGCTGAAAGTCAGGAACACTGGCCCCTTGGCAACAGTAAATATACTAGTGTTGGGTATTGACAGTCTAAGTTTGTTCCTTTTGAGAACAGATCATTGCAGTCCAAGAGCTCTTTCCATAGGAAGCTGGAAGGTGCCCAAATTCAGTTCTTTCATCTCTGTTGCTCTGATGTCACCTGGGTCAACATCAAAATGGAACGATTGCCCGTCACCCATTTTTTGGAGACTGAATCCGCCTTTGTCAAGTCCTTTATAATTTGAATTGCATCCCCCTCTGGACTGTTCCTCCACCCTGTTCACCTCCAGTCCTCATCACATTCAGCTCACAAGGGTCCTTCCACCGTGCTGTTCAGAAGTCCTGCGTCTTATTCATCTACAACTCAGCAATACTCTTCAACCTTTCATCACCACCTGTGTCTAGACTCCATCAGCGGATAGTCCTATAATATCATGCATCTCTGTCCCTTCAACAAATTTATGACATCTTAATGGGGTTTAAGTGCCAAAGACTACATAGTTTCTATTATCAGGCATTCGTCAATAAATCTGTTTAATCACTCTTTAAGCCTCTGGTGAATAAGTCTCTCTTTATTGAACTGTGGTTAAAACAGTTTACATGTGAAAAATGACAATCAAGTCTGCAACTCTGCAATGCAGTGGCTGTCCCACGGCTAATGGATTCAACAGTTTTACCCAACAGTTTAACTACAGTGACACAAAGTCTCAATGATCAAGAACAGAATCAAATACACAGAGCAAGAACAAATAAGTAGTATGATCTTTTTAGAAACAAAATTACCTTGAGACTTTTGAATATGTGGTTATACCTTTTCAACCTTTACAATCACTTCATTTTAGTATGTGCTTAATGTCAGTATAACTACACAGGGGGGAAAACAGTGTCTGGGAGTTACCTTTTCATTTCGTAGAAAAGTTAGCTTGCAAATTGAGGTGAGATGGAGACCAATAAATTGATTCATAAGCAGACTGACACATACAAATCAAAGTGAACTTCTCCATAGTGACATTTAATGCTGCCTTTCCCATGTGGCTTGGAGAAAACAGGGGTGATAAGGGCATTGTTAACTATTTCTAGTTCTGTTTGCTTTCATTCATTGCTCTTCTTCGTCTTCAAATAAAATGATAACAGGTCCCCCAGTGGCGATCCTGTGTTTATAGTGAGGGGGAGCAACAATATAATGAGCAAGATTTGTTTTATTGCTTCCTTCATGCTCTCCATCCTCCCTATTCTGCCATCTCACTATGCTCAAGTTTCTTTGTGTGTGTCCTTCACCTTGGCAGGAACATTGCCGTAAACCTGTTTCTTTGAAAAAGTGTCTGGTAAAATTTCAAGTCTTGTGCAAACAGAGCAAACAATTCCAGGAATGCCGTGTTTGCTGCCCACAGCTTACTTTGTTATTGGTGGGGTGTTTTTTAGGTTTTTTTTTTTTTTAAAGGAGATTTGGCAGTCCACTCCTATTAATATTTTTTGCTTGACCGATTGAAGAGACAGCCTAGAGCGATGAAGTCACTCAGGGAATTGAAACTTGGTCACTCAGCAAGTTGTATATGGAGTTACACACAAAGTGGAAATCAAAGACCATACCCCATAGTCATTAGAAATGCCTCTGAGCAGTGATCCCACACAAGCCCTTGTGTTTTTCTTGTTTTCTTTTTTTTTTTCAACAAAAGACTATAAAAAACAAGCATTAATTGCCAATGTTACAGATAAATTCGCTTGAAAAAGACTTGCCTGGATACCTGTGTTATCAGTAACAGCAGACCAATCTCCCTATGACACCTTCCATCTGGATTCCATCAGCTCTTATTAAAGTTTACATGACCTTCGAAAAGGCAAACATGCAGGTAGAATTCCTATTCTTCTTGACCTGAGTGCTACACTTAGACAGCTGGTCACAAAATACTATTGGATCAACTGGAAAATTGGACTGGACTACAGGGACAAATCCTAAACTGGTTAAATAACGGGAAAATTACCTTTTGTCTCTTTGGGGGATGTAATGTCTAAATAGTACAAGAGGGTTCCACAAGGTTAAATGTTTGGTTCTGTGTTATTTGATCTTTACCTGATTCCTCTATGTAATATCATTAATATATCAATTTATATGATGAGAATAATCATATAAATATGATATATTAAAAAAATAAAACGACTATGTTATAATATGGGATATATCAGGATCTCTTATATCCCAGCTCTTATAACCCACTGCATCATTGAGTAAAACTAACTCTGTGCCCTCATCTCAGTTTAGACAGTGTACAATGCTATTTAGCATGGCAGGAGCTCTGCTGAAGTGCAGGACTCCGTTAAAGAGACCGGCAGTTGGGAATTCAAAATGGATATTTTTGTTTTTAGGTTAAGCTACATGTATCTTGCAGTGTGCATTTTGGCATCCACACTGTGACTGTGTCTGTCTGAGGGTGATTTTATGGGTTGCTAAAAGGCATTGTTCGGCACAATGCATAGAGCTTGCATGGAGTCGTTTAAAATGTCGGGAATTAAAGTACTCCATTAAAGCAACAGTTCAAATGCACAATACATAATTTAATTCAACAGTCTATACTTTTAAAATTACATAAAACCTGTATGACCTGTACATATTTTATTTTTGTATTATTTTTGTACAGCAGCTAAACAATGTAGTTTATGGATACAAAGTTCCTATCTGGGCGATGATGTGTTTGTTTGTGCGTTTATCCAGCCATGGGAAAGTGTCATTCAAAATAACCAAGAGTTAATACAGAACAAACTGTGTGTTTTAGTATAATGCAGAGGTCAGAACATCCTCACACAAAAAGGTAAGGTTCTGGTTTGTTGGGAAATGTGATGTAGAATCAAAGAACACGAAGCTGAGGAAAAGCCCTGCAGTTATTTGAGTGGGTTTCAGCATCGCACAGGTCATTGTTGTTGGGGTAGCTTCACTGAGGGGTTTTCTGTGGGTGTCTGACCTCAACAGACTGTGCTCAGGGAGGCAGGAAATGTGAGTCATGCTGGTAGTGTGTATATAAACACCTTTACCCCCAAGTCATAGTGAGATGTCACCTTTGCCTTCAGAGCCACATGCCACATAACATACTGCTTACTCTCAATTTAATAGAAAGATTCAAGATTGGATTTCAATTATTTTGCATCTTCCTTCTTTACACCAGTTATAAAATACTAAAGGGCAGAGATGTAAAGTAATGCTTAATTATTACAGGTACTGTATGCAAGTACAATTTCATTTTGTAAGACATTCCTTTCACTTGTCCATATTTCAGAAATCAGAAGTTACTTGCAAATTGTGGTTTTATGTTCAAAATATACAATAAGCTCATATCATGCAGTGCTGTATTTCAAACTCATCAGGCCGCTGACAACATTAAAATAATGCATATTAATACAAAAAGAGCTACTGGCGATTAGCGGTCGACCCATAACCCGCAGGTCGTCGGATGGGCTCGGATACGCTTACTAGAAAATATCAAGGGGTTCGGGTGGGCGGGTCAAAATGTGACAAAGCAGCGTTCCGAGTAAGTTAATAACAAAAACAATGCATGCAATAGTCCAGCTGCTCTTCCCCTCTCTCTGTCTCTCAAAGACACACACAAACACAAACAAGCAACTTTAATGTCATAAGTGTTGAGCCTTTACCTACAGGTTTTTTTTCCCTAAGTGGTATCTGAAGCTTTTGTTTACAACACCGGTGCCAAAACTTTTTTTCTGTCAGAAAGAAGAGGCCACCACATACAATATGGCAGACTTAATCAGAGAGAAGTTAAAAACAGGCGATGCTAAAGTTGCACACAAAGTAGGCCAAAAAAGTAAGGTGTGGGAGAGATGCATAAAGTTGGCAGTTTGTGGGTCTGGTCAGGTTTGGGTGGTTGATTTATGCATATTTTTGCCGGTTGGGTAGTGCCGATTAGCTCTCATAACAAGTCGGATGGGTGTGGGTATTAAAAAACCCTGACCTGCGCATCACTAATACCTCTGGAGTAAGCCATTTTCTTATACTTTTACTTTTGACACTGAAGTACCCTTTGTCTTTACTTCACAAGAAGAATTTAAATACTTTTCCACAACTCATCTTCAGGGCATCTTGTCCTGAATATATAATGTTCTCCAAGCACATTGAAACTCACTATCCTCTGCTCGGTCCACTTCTTAATCAACCTCAGCCCCAAGATCAATAGCCTGCGAAGGACAATCCAATCAACCACTCATAATAACAGACCAATTAAAACATAATCCATTTATCCATCACCTTTAATAAGCATATTTAATTTTCAATGTGATTCTCCAGCATCCTGCCTATCCATAATGAGAATCCTTCTTTCAAGGGCAACGTGGAATGTGGGGCCGACCAAAATCCCCAAATAAGGGGTGCACCTTTTCCTCATTATGGACTCAGCAGTATAGTGTTGACCTGTGACAGAACTGGCCTTATTGAGATGCTAAGCATTCTCTCACCTTCTAGGGAGTGAGTCTGTCGACCATGTTAGGGCAATGAGGGCGTGCACGTCAAACACTGCTATCCGAGCTTTGATGTGCTACTAAGTGCACACATCCTAAATGGCCCTTGGCTTTTGTATGCTAAGAAAAAATATAAAATATAACTGCCTTCACAAAGTAAAGTCGAAAAAAAAGGATGATATTTCACCCTACACTGTGGATGACTGGCGCCCAGTCCAGTGTGTACCGCGCTTCTAACCCAATGTCAGCTGGGATTGGCTCCAGCCCCCCCACCCGCGACCTCCTAAGGATATGCGGTATAGATAATGTAATGGAATTGCACCCAACAGAAGAGGCTAAGAAACCACATTTTTGCAAACTGTTAAACATCACCTTGAAGCCATTCCCACACTGCAATGCACAATGATGAATGGACCATTATTGATGGTTTGACAAAATTGACAGGAGTGGATATAAATATTGCTTATAGCCTGCCAAAAGCTGTCACAACCACTTGGCCCTCCACTTGTCAGTTAACTGTATATATTTGTGCTGCTTAGGCAGGCATTATAAAAAAAAAAATTCCATCCCATTAGACCTTCAAATTCAGGAGTCATTTTATAACAATATAATAAACACCAACCTCTTTTGACCTGTAGTACACCTAAAGTATAGTTACAACACAGTGAGTGCATTGCTGTAGACATCTCCAGAGAAGCCACTAAGTGTGGTTTATAATGCAAAGTGAAAATGTGCAAAAGTGAATTCCAGTAATTGTATTTTTTTCAATTGATTAGTTAATAAAATAATCATAAATAATATTTTCTAATAACCTAGTTTGAAAAATGACTTGATGTTGGGGATTTATTGTGACTGATAAATCTGTATATTATTTAAGATGGCATATATACATTTATCTCTATACTACAGTGAGGCTGAGTGTAGTGTTTTTTTATAGAGTGAGGAAAGTGACATGAAAAAAATTCAAAGTAAATAAAAAAGACTAAGGACATCTTCATTAAGACTTCTTTCTTGAAATCATGAATATTATCACATGATGTAAGTGTATTAAAGTGGCCTTTTTGACATGATCTGATCAGATAACACTCTGGTTTTAAGTATTATTTTGATTAGATTAGCATCTTTAAAAGGTAGGCTTGACAAAGTGCTACCAAATGATTGAAGTTGCACTCAAACTGTAGTAGCTACTTGAAGTTAGCAGTTTCTTGCTCAAACACACACACATGCACACACACACACTGTTATGCAGAAGGGGTTCTTTCCAAATCCTACATTTCACTGCACTCTGGCATCAAAGCCCTTTGTACGAGAGCCGACACCTGGTCCCCCTCTCCTTGCCAAAGAGGCCTAGCGAGTGGGATCAGATGCCTGGAAGAGCAAGGAAAATGTACACCACCCACCTCCTGCTTAACACACAACCATACACAGGCTATCGGAAAGTCCAGGCAAGGACAGACTCTGCTGCCCTAAGCTGCCCCCCTGAATCCTACCCTACAGCCCTTCAGGCAAAGATACACGCACACACTCACACACACACACACACACACACACACACACACACACACACACACACACACACACACACACACAGCACCGTACACATTACAGTTGATTCATGCATGTTGGAGCAAGTGCCAGACATAACACACTATACTGCTGTGATAGCACAGTGGATCTAATGGTGCTAAATGAAAGTTATGAAGGTCAAAGAGAGAACATGATCATTTTTGGATATGGATTAGTTTTTTGTCACTGGCTGGAAATTTCATTCATTTTTCTGCCTTGATGAACCAACTAATACCCTACACACGAGTCTTGATCTTAACCTTAGGCTGGGTATTAAACTCAGAAAACGATTTCTACCGTTTTTCTGTCATGTGTGCAATACAACCAAGCCATTTTCTAGCTATTGTTTTTTAAGATATACATTTTGTAACATTAAGCAGCTTGGTGTACTGTACAACCATAAAACAAGATGTTTGGCTGTCACAAGGCCTTACCTCCCCCCTATCTTTGATGTTGCAGGGAGATGCAGCCTGAGCCCAAGACCTTTCAAGACTTCACTCAACTGCAAAGCAAACAACATGACCACTATACCTCAGGAGATTTTTTGCCAAGACATATTTTCAGACAACAGCACCAGCAACCTCTAAGTCTTCAGTCTTTTTATGACTAATTTTCCATCTGCACCTGACCAATGCCATGTGGCACCTGCAAAATTACAGTAACCTGCTCCAAAAAATGACAATCCTTCAAAAAGAACATACAGTACATTCCTCTTTTGCAATGAATTTTTAACTCAATTAATCTGTAAATTATTTTTTCAAGTAATCTTTCATTCGGTTAGTGTACAAAATATAAAAAGAAATGATCATCACCACAAGGCCACAAGGCCAAAACAGTCCAAAACCAAAAAGATATTTCATTGCCGATGCAATAAAAAGAAAACTGCAAATCCTCATATTTTAGAAGCTGGAACCAGCAAATGTCTTGCATTTTTGCTTAAAGAATTATGATGAAATTGATTATTAAAATTGTTGCCAATTAATTTCTATCAATCAACTAAATTAATAACTGACTAAATATTTCACAACACTACATGCCTGTTGAGAGCTGCAGTTGAGATTCTTTATGACGTTTATGGTAATGTGCAGGTACAGGAACTTATACTCAATATACATTAGAAACCACTAATCCACTGTGACGCCCAAAATTTTAAAGATTAATAATTAGATTAATTATCTGCATCATGCGTGATGGCTTGAATGGCAGAGCATATGACTCATTCCTGCAGATATGCTGTATAGGTTTCTTAGCTACAGTATGCAAAAATGGGGGTGGAAGATGAGCACAGCAAATGCTGTGAAACCGTATACTTACACGCTGGTATATTCATATGTCCATTCTAAACAGGGACATCTTGGTGGTATATAACTACAAAAGTGGTGGTTGAACAGATAAATTATGTGTATGAGGCCTGCTGCCATTTATAGCTCAACAGCTGGCTGATAGGCAACTGCAGTGCTCCATCCCTGGAGCTGCTGCTACTGTCGCTGATAAACATCCACAGTTGTTACTATTTGCCAACCTAGTGCCTCTTCACTACACATATTTCCAGTTTACAGCTCTCCCTTGGTTCTGGCATTGTTACGTCAGAAATGTTGGGTTCTGTTTGAGACAATGATATATACGATCAGTGTGTGCAGCATGGGTTGGCGTGATCTTTGATTTTAGCTAGACCTCAACATATTAGTTCAAGCAATGTTAATGCTGAAAATGATCTATCAAATAGTATAAGATCAGCAGCTGTTTTTGAAATAGCATAAACTGACAAGAAAAACATCACTTTTCTTGGATAGGAGTTTTCCTGAACCTGCTGTCTCCTTTGTGCTCCACAGGACTTCGTGTGACATTTTCCCTTAGGTATCAAGAAAGCTGCCATTGTGAGACCCACTGGAGTCTGTATCTGGCTGATGGTTGTGCGAGCTGGAATCAATTGGATTTTTGCAGCGGTTGCGGGCCACCTCTGGGGTTAGCTTGCCCACAGGCATGGCTATGCCTCCTCAGCTGTAAGGTTGGGCACTGGGCCCTCTCCATGAAGCAGAATGGTGGAGCACAATGTTAATCTCTCCTCTCTGCTGAGTCCCAGCTGTGGCCCTGCATCCCCACTGGGGCCTTTTAAGTGGGGGGGGGGCATGGACTTCTGCTATCACCACAGCCATGGATACAAACACAGCCACAGTCACACATCATTCAAAAATGATCTTTGCTCTTGCTTTAATGAATCAGTTTATTATGTATTGTATACTATATGGTTTGGTTTCAGTAGAACTTTATACACATGGTGTTAGCCAACAGTTTTTCTATACAAATTAAATGATCTAATGCACTGTATGTCTACAAGCTACGATTTCTTTTTCAGTTCAGTTGTTTCATAAATATTTAGAGCATCATTAAGTTAGTATTAGTAGTAGTATTAATTAGTAAAATGTATAAACTGCAATGTAAACTGGTTGTGCAGTATTGTACTAAAATTCTATACATAATGAGAACAGGTTATAGACAGGTATGCATATAAATGTGATGGATGATCAGTAGGTTTACAATAGCAATGATGTCATGATACAGGAGAATCCTAATCCTAACCTTTGTTTTCAACGACACTGCACGGTGTAATGTCCCTGCAAATGAACGCTCTTGTGATCTTCATTAGGCGTGGGGATTTGAAGGGGAGCTTTCAACCAAATACGGTATCCAGTGGAAACTGGTTTCCTGACTTTCTACTTCTAGGGCGGTGCAATTGCCATACCAGAGGTCCAATCAGGATGCTCTCAACGGTGCACCTGTAGTAAGTTGCAGAGTATCCTTTAGACCATATTGAGCTTCCTCAGCCTGCGGAGGAAAAACAGCCGTTGTCCCGCTGTCTTTGTGATGGTGTGGATGTGGTCCAGGTCAGATCTTTCCTGATGTGAACCCCAAGGGACCTGACCTGCAGACTTTCTCCACCTTAGGCCCACTGATGATGATGGGAGTGTGTCTGACTCCCTGTAGACAAAGCTTGACAGCTACCTTAAATAGAAGAAATTAAATAATAATTGGATCGTTCATTGATCATTATGTGTGCTATGTCCTCCCACAGGGAAGTCAGAGCTGACAGTCATGTACCAGCTGGCAGGGATTCTGCATTTTTGCCCACGGACGCTTAGACCGATGTTTGCCAGCGGAAGGGCTTGAACCGTTGTCCTCTGTTTGAATAATTGTCTCTCTATTCACAATGCCACCGTCCTGCTCCGAAAAAAGCTACTCACCAGGCAGCTGATGAGTAAAAGAACGAAGAAAAAAAAGTTTAAATGATGAATGGTTCATCTTGATGTTGTGATGTTTGCACTATAAAATCAACCCCCTTTTCATAGAATACAAAGTACAAGATATCAATATAGAGCAAATAAATGTCGTGCACCTGATAAACATTATTTTTTCAAAAAATTAACACTTAACAATATTGACTTCAATATGCATTTCCACCCACAGGATCCAGTAAATTTATACATAGCAAGCCAGAGGAAAATTGCTCTTTGTTATCTTTGGTAATCCATAAGGTCTCTCAGCTACAGCATAGCATGGTCTGAGGCTTGGTTGCTAATCGTAAATTCACAGAAATCTACTTAGAGAAAGGCAAATATCAACAAGTCCTGCACTGGCTTCTCTATTTTCTCATTAGTCAGATAGATGGAAGATAGCTAGCACTGGGAGAGGTGGAGGCAAGAACAGATTAGTCTCCCTTCACAAACAACCACATATCCTTGACTTTTAATTAAAAATGCCATCGCAATTAGACACAGTAGTTTAAAGGACTGCCGACATAAAAAGAGTTCAGGCAGTGCTATAAAGGCAATCCGGCGCAGTTCCAGGAGAATAAAGCTTTTCACTTTTCTCATTGTGAATGTGTTTTTTTTTCCTTCTTTTTTAAAACGGAAACTTAAATCGGCTTATAGGTTTTTCGCAAAAGCACTGCAGTAGGAGCAAAAGAGGAGCCAAAGAGGAGAAAATAGAACTCAAAGTCATCAGAGTGGTTACAAAGGACGTTGAAGATTGAGGTCAGGGGAGGAGGAAAACTATTCTGTCTGCACAATAAATGAGAACAATTAATCAACGGTTAATGTGAATCACACCATTTATCCATCTAAACAATCTGGTTTCACCAAGTCACATTACTGAAGTAATGAATCTGTGCAACTGACATTTGAAATAATTTAGAGATGGATAACAGCCGGTAGCAGCCAACATAAAGGAATCTGCCAAACAAGAGTAACCACAGGGCTCAGTCAACCATGCACATGCAAGTCCTGATCCTTGAAATAGCAGTAGCATGTATTGTAAAAACAGAAACTAGGTCTACTAGTATGGCCTACTTAGGGTTTTTCTTTTTCAGTTATGCTGCTTAATTTAATACTACTATGAATAAAACAGCCCAACACTGATTGCCCAAAAGATTTCAAAGCTGGTGGTATTACAGTACATATAATTTAAAAAAGCTATTAATAAAAATATTAAGAAGAAAAAACAAATTAGTGCATATGATTTAGCAGGTTGTTGTTGCTCTGCCGCCAACCACCTGATAGTGTCCTGTTGTGGTATCATCAGCTTTTCCTCCAAACCTTTTAATTGTTTTATATACTCTTGTTGCAAACTGTTTTTTCACCAAACTTGCAAACTTTTTTCACCAAACCATTTTATTACATTAATAAGCTCTTCCTTGTAGTATTATCTGCTAATGTGTTTTACCTTCATCTGAACAAAAAAGCAACACATTCCCACTCTTATCCAGGTTTTTCCACTTTTTGCAATGGAATAACAAATTGGTCTTGGTGATTTAGTATTCCCCTGGGTAATTGGTTTTCTGGAGTGGTGACCATGTGGAGATGAAAAACAATCAGCAAAGCTCTTAACAGATGCTGTAATTACCTGAGCAGACTCACACAAGCGCTTGAGCACACCAGAGTAGTAGATGTACCCTCTGTGATCTACCACTTACAGACAGGGAAGGGCAGAATCTACTTGAGGGCTTCATCTTAGCAAGCAATGTAATACACTGTCTAACCATACTGTGGTATATATTGCACTATACTGAAGTATACTGAAGTGTTTCTTATAATGTGACCGCCATGTTCATATCAATGAGGGCAGACTAAATATTAGAAAAACCTCTCATTATAACCCAATACAGTTCAACAGCAGCCAGTTCAACTACAGTACAGCCTCTAAAATGACCATACAATTGAACTAACACCGCCCTCTGAAAGAGTTTCAACAAATACTGAATTATCACTTTCATGAAGGAAGGATTTAGTACAGTACTGCTATATTTGACTACATTATTTTTAGCTAAGTGTACCAAATAAACTGAGTGTAAGCTTCACAAATGTAGGATAGTATTCAGTCCATTAGCCTCTTTTACTGTGTGGCATTATATGGTTTGTAGTGTACTGTAGTGTTTATGTCACTGTGTCGACTCCCATAATACTTAATACTGTATGCATCTTTCTCAATGTGTGGTCCTGATTAAAGGACAGAGAACAATAGTTTATGTGAAACATTATGTTTTCTGTTTTTCTGACAGTAACAAATATTCTGAATATACATTTTCACTGAAAAGCAAAAAAGTGGGCCAAAATAAAGGTCTGGCTTGCATATACATTCAGCTAATTATCGTCAGCAAGTGTGTGATGTTATAATGTACTAATCTGAATGCCAAGGTGTAACCTCTGGACAACAGAAATCTGTTATAATGGCCTGAAGTAGTACTAATAATAGATGGATTTAAACACACTCCATCCTTTGTTTTTAAACTGCTGAGGAATACGTGCTCTTGCTGCTCAGCTTGATCTGCCCGTGGGGATTTATCATTTTGTACAGCAATGTAGATGATTAAAAGGCTAAATTGCTTAAAGGGTCTTGAAGAAAGGAAGGGAGAACATTAGAGGTAGATGTTAATGTTTAAAGGATGTGAGGTTAATTTGGTGCCATGCTGAGAGAACTTGTTCCTTCCCTTCAGCCGACTCTGCACTCCTGAAATCCTGAGCTCCAAATGACCTCTGCTTCTAGTCGCACACACATTATCATGGCTACCTGGTGGTAGCAGTTCCTCATCTACTCCAACCACCAACAACAAACCACAACATGAGGTGACTTGAAACAAATGCATGCCAACAGATATAACTGCAAGCAGCAATTCCGAGCAGTGGGTTGTCTAGATTATCTTGAATAAGTGAAGGCAGGCTTTGGTATGTATAAACAGTTACTGTATTTGTATTTTGTTATGGCAAAATGCAAAAAATAACAATTAATATATCAGTGCAATAAGTACAACAGGACTACAGTGACTTTTCTAACAACTGAGCTTTGTCATTCAAGCAATAAGCTTTGTTGAGACATTCCAAAGTATCTCCTGCTCACTTACAGCTTATCTTTAAAGCCCGTGATCCTAGGATAATTGAGTAAGTACTATGCCGTGTATATATATATATATATATATATATATATATATATAAACAAACCAAAAGCTTTAATAGCCTAAATGAAAGCATCGTCCTTCCACAACCCAGCAGAAATACTTTCACTTTCTATTAATGGTGTATTAAAAGCGTATTAAGTCTATGGAGAATAAATGTAGGCTACACACTAATGTATATATATGCATACCCTAATTCATTCAATAATGTGTTAGTCCAACAATAATTTTTTACGTTGTCAAGATTATGTTCATAGATGCTTTAGGAATAATCGTATTGTAGTGCCCGTGCTATTGAAGAGACGGCAAATCACATGCAGTCAATTTCTAACCTGATGCACAGCGGATGTAACACATTATTCCAAAAAGAGACTTGAGACTTGACTTGGACTTGCATAAAATTACTTGCGAAAATTGCTGGCCAGCACACACAAAACAATATTAATACACAAAGTAACTTGTAACTTTGAGAAGAGCTTTTATACTTTTACCTAGTGGGTTTGTCAAATGATAATTTTTACTTTTTTCTTGAGCACTTTTTTATGGGAGTTGAGTAAAGATTTTCAGTACTCTACCCCACTGTGTGTTTCACAATTGTCAAAATGGCAGTGGTTTTATTTAATTAAGATTGCCCTGTTATTTATTTGACTCTGGTTAAACCATGGGACTCAACCGGGGTAAAAAATAAATCAAAAATCTGTTATGTATAAGGGTTCAAAATCTATTATCCAAAAAGTTGCACCAGATGGTGAGCGCCCATGGTGGTGTTTACTGGCATTGATGTGTACTGGGGATTTGTATATCTATTGAGCAATTTTGATCATGATCAAGTAAAGCAATACAGAGAAACATCACAGTGTTTGGCACAAAGAGACCAGTTTGGCACAGAATTTGGAAGGAATAGCCTTCATCCCGAAAGAGATGGAACAAAGCTTTCCTCTAATAACGCACAGCTTACAGCTTTATCCATCAAGCCAGTTTCAAAGTGCTGCTGGGTGAGTCAGTCCCACTAATGATAGTGTACCTCCTTGGTCCTGTCTCAACTATACTTGAATGTGCAGCATCAGTTTTAGACATCACTAGTGAAACTTCAGATAATCTATACCAATTATACTTCCAGAACCTGTTTTCTCTCTACATACTCAAACAGAATTGTAATACATGTGCTGTGAATCATAGACTGTAAAATGCTTAAAACAGGTTTGCCGAAAAACTCAAAAAATTGTCGAAAAACTCAAAAAATTATTGTCATGGATGGTCTTTTTTTTTTTTAAATCCCAGTTTCTCATTGATCATATAGATCAATTAATAGTTACCTTTCATGCGTTTTGCTATATCTAAAATTGTCACCTTCTCCCTTTGATGATCTTCACACATCATCATATTCTCTGAAAATACTAAATGTATGCCTCTTACAAGACCTCATACTGCAAATTCTCCTGCTGCCATACTTGCCTTTTATTTACTTCTACAATGTTACAGAAATATAGGAATTTCGCAAGTAGCACATGTTCTGTTAAAACTCACATGGAACACCTTGGCCAAAAGCAAAAAATCAAATTGGATTTTTGTTGCTACTGAACACACACTTAATTAAAATGGTCATACAATCACCTCGGCACTTGCCTGTGTGGATATTCTGTGTGTTCATTGTTGCTGCTGACACCCTGAAACCACTAGATGCTGTACACTTATCGCACACACCACTGTGAATATACAGTACACTACACATACTGTATGGAGGCACAAACAAACATCAGCCAGACCTCTCCTCGTTCAGCTGTGAGAAAACTGTCAGAAGTTGAGGTGCTGGTGTTGCACATCCTTTAATCACAGGCACATCATGGTGACAGAGCCTTGTGTAGTTTAATAAAGCCTCAGGAACAAAGACATTCCCCTCTAAACTATCTTTCTCACGTAGCGTCTGTGAGCAGGGCTTAGGAGGAACTGGTTATTACCATCTCATTGAAGAGGGACCCCTCAACAGCTTGTAAAGTTGCTTGGCATCATGTCCCTACTTCACTGTATGTTGACAGCCCAACCATCAAAACTAGACAATTTTCTTTGGAGGCTGTTTCAATAATTCACTCTTCTCTTAGAGTGTCGGTGCCGCCTCTCTGCTGACACCACCTCTGCCTGTCTTTTTTTCCTTTCCTTGTCGTTCTCACTCTCTTCTCTCTTTCTGTCTGAGATGGACAGGTTGCACACTCCAGGTAAAGCCCAAAGTCAGAGAAAGAGAGGAAAATGGAGGATGAAAGAGCGGTACGTGAGGGTCACAGAAAAAAGGCCCTTAAACAAATCTTATCACAGCAGAGAGCCCAAATGAGATACCTAACCAAAGGGAATAATTATCTTTCGAATGAGGCTAATCTAAAGCTATCAAATAAAAACAAACTTCACAGTGAGTGTAAGGAAATGCAATTATTCAAATGGGATGGAAATGCAAATGTGTGGTCTTATGTGAAGGAAACAAGGAGCCAGGAGCTAGCGTCCTCTAAGAACCAGACTCCCTACTGGCTTATAATTTTCTGTAATGGATGTCAATGTCCTTGTGGACATGTGCCATTTTTTAAGGCCAGCAGAATTGTGGGGAGTCAGCTAATCAAGGATAATGTGTCTTAATTGTGTTTATAAATTCCACCACGCAGTAGAAATACATTTTCATTACATGTAGATCTGATAATAATAAAAACGAGAAGAAGAATATATTCCAGGGTAGTAGATTTATGATAAATATAATACACTGAAATGCATTCATTAATGTATCTGGAAGTGCATTGTAAATGTATTTTTAATAGAGCCAGACTGATACTGGATTGTTTATCCCAATTACAGAGAGTTTTCACATAAATGCATGAGGATCCCTTAAATACGATTACTAAAGAATAGTAAGCAAGACATATACTGAGTGGAACATACGAGTGGGACAACTGAACACGACTAAGAGTCTACAGCTTTGATGGTGGCTCTATTGGGCTGTACTTGAAAACAGTGGTTCTCTGAGAAAAATGAAAAATTCTAAAATGCTGATGTTTACCACGTTTATCACGGTCATTGTCTTAGTTTACAAAGGTAGCACTGTAACATTTGCTAATTTGGACTAAATACAGCTGAAGTAACTGAGAATGTCATTAGTTTTGCAGGTTTTTGCTCATAAAACAAAGTATTGGACAAATTACAATGTTGAGCTCATGATGTGGCTGGATGAAAAGTTAAGGGATCACCAAAATGTCTACAATTCATCCTGAGGTGAATGTTTGTACCAAATGTAATAAATACTTGTCTAGACATTTCACTCAAAACCACGATTATGGAAAAGGAAAAGTCAGGGGATGTCATTAGCTCTCTGGTGGACAAACTAATCTAATGGCAAAACTGTTTCTAAACTACAGCAAATATACTGTTTCTCTGGCATTTCTGTACGCCAATCTCTTGGTCCTTCTTGGCATACATTTGCCGATATGTTACCCTCCACTTTTTATATGTTACATTATATTTTTCTGTGACGTGGATACTAACTGTGTGCAGTGAGTGCAAATGGCTTTTCTCAAAAGAGAAGAGTAATATTCTGGAAGCATTTCTACTAGAATTTGTACGTTATTTTTATCCTGTATTGCACCCCTACGACACACACACACACACACACACACACACACACACACACACACCTGTCCCACTCTGTCCTTTCAGTTTGGCTGTATCGTCCTTCATGCTGTCATATAAAACACACACACACACACTGCAGGCTTATGTAACAGCAAAGGGAGAAGTTTCATAAGACTGTGGAAAGTATGCGAGCGCTTATTTTGCCAACAACCGCAAGCCAAACAAATGAATTAAAAACATGGCACCAGAGTTGCCCATGATTAGTTTTAAAATATTAGACAAATGGGAGAAATAAGAGGAAGAGCCCATGGATTACACTAACAACAAAGAGCAGGTGGTTTAATGAATGCAGGGTTTTATGTGTCATTAAAATATTGTGTATTCTCTGAAAAAAACTGACAATTTATATTTCACATATGTATCCCAATCTATCAACACTTTCAGGTCATGAAATTGGTTCAGCTTAAACTGAAGGCCAACAGAATTCCTACAGAAAGCCCAAACTTAATCTAAAAGGCTCTGTATCCTCTGCTGCAGGGTGTTATCTGTTTCATATACAGTATACACCTGGTGAAGTGCTGCATCTGCACGTTCTTTAATTTATTATTATTGGTTGCAAGGTTGCTCTAATCGAGTTACAAAGATCCTTGATTGGCTTCCAGTGCCACGGCAGGATGATAGTTCGCCCCTCCCTTTAGATTACTGTTGTCCGACAGAAGCGACTGAACGACAGGAGGCAGGAGATGAGTTAGGGAACGGGAGCACACACACACAATATGCTCTGTCAGCATGGTACCACATTAACCTCACATCCCAACAACTCTCTGAGGCTTTTCTCCTTTTACTTTTGAGCTCTCCCTCCTTTCAACTAAACCACGAGGCCTCTCGTTTGACATTCATCACAAACATCAACACGAATACTCAATACACACGTTTCCTTTAAAGATTAAAAAAAAAAAAAAAAAAATGAAAATGAAAATCCAAACAAGTTGATCTTTAAATACAGTTTCTTGGCTCTCTTCAGTATATAAATAATTGATCTCAGAAAGGCTCTAAGGGGAGCCGTGTTTGCAGATATGTTGATTCCACACAAATTTCCTCACATATACAGCCCAATCTCTGCGTTTACCCTGCATAACATTAACACATACTGGACAGTGAAGATGGGAGGTGAAATACAGGAATGACAAACAGTGCGTTCAATAAGGAGGAGGCTCTGACATGCCGACAAGACGAATTCCATGATCCATATCTCTGTGAGAACTCACACAGCAGCAGTTTAAACAGAAGTGTGACTCTGCCATGAGATCAAAACAAATGTTAAAACGTCAAAAGATTCAATTGAACAAGAGAAAAAATTCAATATAATGTACGACAAAACAATCAATGTAATATGCTGTAGTTTCTACAACTGTGCAAGCAACACAAATGTAGAGCAGAGTGTGCTGCTGGCAAAACAACACAAATCCTCAGTTATGTGTTCTACAGAGAGGGAATAAAGTTTAGAGTTTTTCAGTTTAGCAATACTGACAACACCTCAAAGATTTAACTGCAAAGTCCCAAGAATAAATACACCCAAAACTTTTGTCTAAAATACATTTCTTAAAGGAGTTGCAAAGTATTGTTTTTGAGATGTTTTCCCAAAATAATCACAGGATTATTCTAAGTAAAGAAATGATGATGGAAATGTACTTATTGTAAATTTGTTTGATCCCATCAGCAAAACAGCTGACAGCAGTGCGTGTGTGTGTGTGTGTGTGTGTGTGTGTGTGTGGGTGTGGATGTGGGTGTGTGTGGGTGGGTACGGGGATTAGGTTTTAAGTACCCTGATGTGAAAGAGAGCTGATAAATCCTGAGTCACTTGAGATACAGCAAAGTAAAGCCACGTTGTGCTGCGCTGCACATTACTACTTGGATGTTAGCGTATGAAATAGTCCACTCAGACCCCCGCCCGTTCAATTTTTTTCTTTTTCAGTTGTAAGTAGAGGATGCCCGGCTGTAATTTGTTTCTGTCAGCATGATTAATGGCTCTCAATAATATTACAGCTTATATGGATATGGGAAGGTGCATCTCTACAGCAGCCAATCGATAAATCTGTGATCTTCCAACCACCCACCCGCATCGCGCCAAGAGATTTAGAAGCCATGTGAGCAGCCTTGAATCCCCATACAGTAAGTCTTATGCAGATTAATAAAACCGTTCCTTAAATGTGCTCTAACTTTGTCTAATAATACTGTGGGTATTAATTCTCCAGGCTGACAGCCTGGGAGAGCTTTTTCTTGTGCGGTCTTGTGTATTCTTATATACATCATGTAATTCATGCAGTAAAATGACTGTAAACACACTGTACACATACAGTATAATTTTATTGTTGTTTAAAAACTGAAAGTTTGTCTCTGTGTCTTCTGCTAATAAGAGTCCATTCTAAAGGCTTGGATGTGCAAGGGGAAAAAAAGAGGGAAGAAGTTATAAGGACAATACCACGTTCTTCTATCACACTGTTATCTACCATACTGGCCTCTGCTCATGCCTTAACGGTGACAGCATGGGTGCGATATGTAGTATGCTGTGGTCATTCAGCATGTGAACCACGAAAAGTAAAACACACTCAACCACAACACAAAATGAATTCACAATTAATTGCAATGCAAATACCACCCACGGCTGCATATGAACAGAAACTGGCAGATAACCGACACCGTAACATGCAGTGGTGTATGCAGGGTATACGCAGATATCAGCATATAGGCTACCTACTTATTTTTCCATCAGCATCGCATACACCCACTTCTAAATCCCCTCTGATGTGCATTATCAGTAGGACGTCGACAATACCAGGTTACTTAAGTGCTGTAGTACTGTAGATAATAGTAAGCTAAATATTAGACCTGTAGATGCACAGTGCCGTTGTTCAATCTCTTGTTTCTTGCTTTGACACTGCTGTAATGACATTGCTTCATAATAGTTTGAGAAAAGGCCGGGTATAACTCACCATGTTTGCAGATTCTACGAGGTAAAATTGACTCTGAGGTAATATTTCATTGAACAGATTATGACTGAATTTTCATTTTGGGGAGAACCATTTCTTGAAATGCTCTTAAAAAGGTACACACAGCAACGTGTTACCAGCACACGGGCAATTTCAGCTCCCTTAAATTGGTATTGTATTGGGAACTGTCAAATTCAGTTTTGAAATATTTTATTTTGAAAATCGGCTGTGTCAATCTGAACGACCTCTGACTGAAACACCATGCTGGCCTCATCTTCACTGTGTCTTATACTCATGCATTGGGCCTGTGTGTCATATTTGCAAACTGCCCCGGGACAAATAATGTTCACTTTGCACAAATCTGGCCTACCCATCTTTTGCAAATCAGCTGTTCCGAGAGACACGTCACAAAAGAAACTGCTGGCCCGGGGACTACTTGCAAAGTGAGAGATTAATTCCCGCTTGAGAAATAAATAAACTGAGGGCATGAATTAAAAGCCCACGCAGATCAGGCCCACCTGGCCCCGACGTCCGTCCACCTGCCGGAAAACACAAGCAGCGCGCTGTTCTTACCTTCCTGAAGTACAGCAGTGTTCCCCGGCATATCGTGCGGAAAGCCTTTGAGGAAGAAGTCGCCATGTCGCCAGGTTTGTGACGCCGACAGGACAAGCGCCATTAGCCGGGCGGAAGTGCACCTGAGGCCGACAGGTGCGCTGGGAAACAGCAGCGCGAGCAGCACCGTCATTCCTCCACGGACGCGTCCCGAGGCCACGTCTCTCCCCCGGATGTGCGGCGGCGCAACACTTGCGGCAGGATGAGTAAAAGAGCGGCAGAGTGAGCGGGCAGCACGCAGGGCACCGACGGGTCTGTCTGCAGACACCTGAACAACGACACCTGCAACAAGTACGCAGATCTTTTACTGAGGTCAAATCGGGAATGCCACAGTGTAGAAGTACTCTGTTACAAGTAAAAGTGATGCATTTAAAGTTTTTAGTAAAAGCCCCCCAAAATACTGAAATACTCTGAATAATGTATGGCAATAAAGTCATTTTCTCCTTATAATACATCATTTATTTGTTGATTATATTTTGAATTAATAATCTGGATCTGCGAAGTTACTAGTAACTTAAGGTGTCAAAGAAATGTGGTGGAGTGAAAAGTACAATATTTCACTCTGAAATGTAGGGGAGTAGAAGTATAAAGTAGCATAAAATGGAAAAATACTCAAGTAAAGTACAAGCACCTCAGATTTTTACAGTGCTTGAGTAAATGTACTCAGTTACTCTCCAACACTGCTTATAGCCACATGCTTTCTGTGAAAAATGACATCTCCCTATATTTGAAAAATATCATAATAGGAATAAATAATAAGAGGACATATTATGGGAATGAAGTAATACAGTTTTAAGTAAAAGATATATTTCAGGAATATTATGACAAAATATGCTGGCACATCTGTCTCAGTTATCTTATCAGAAATCATGTAATTGGTTCAATGTATTATGACCGACAGTAAAGCAAATGACCTCATGCAAATTCAAAACAGATATCAAGTTACTCATCATCACCTAAGATGATTTAGATTAATTATAACTTCAAATTTCCATTTCCATCCATGTTAGCTGACAGACCACTCCTACCTATTCAGGTGCTGACCCCCCCCCTGCGGTCTGTGGAATATGCAGTCAACACGAGACTGCACTACATGCTACAACACCACAACTCCCCAGGGATATACGCAAGGGTCCTGTTTGTGGACTTCAGCTCGGCGTTCAACACAGTCATCCCCGAAATCCTTCACCCCAGACTCTCCCAGTTCACTGTTCCAGCCTCCACCTGTCAGTGGATCACTAACTTCCTGACACTATCACCAGTCTGTTCTCTGCACTTCCATCAGTGTCTGGTTCGGATCGGCCACAAAACAGGACAGGAACAGACCACAACGAACAGTCAGGTCTGCAGAAAATTTAATTGGTACCAACCTGTCCTCCATCCAGGACCTGTACATCTCCAGACTCAGGAAACGGGCAGGGAACATCACTGCAGACCCATCACAGCCTGGACACAACCTGTTCCAACTCCTCCCCTCTGGTAGGCGCTACAGAGCACTCAGAGCCAAAACTACCAGACACCAGAACAGCTTCTTCCCACAGGCCATCATTCTGATGAACAGTTAATCATATACACACTTAATCATATAGTTATATATACATATATACATATACAGTTATACATATTCCATCTACCTCATGTATATAAAGCATCCTGTGACAATCTCTCCATATTTATCCAGGCATCTTTGTACTCTACATAATTGCACTATTTCTCCACTTCATTGCAATTGTTGTTGTGTTAGGTTCATATATATACTTTTGTATATATATTTATTTTTATATTTGTACATAGCAGTTAAATGTTAATGCTTACCTTTGCTGTCCTTGTTTTTTTTGTTTATTTTTCTATTTCCGTGTATGTACGTTGAGAGCAATAGAAAAAACAGAGTGAAGTTCTTTGTATGTGTACGCATTCATGGCCAATCAAGCTGATTCTGATTCTGATTCAGATTAATTATATACCCACAGTTCTCAAAAGTATAGGTTGTTTTTGAAATATTAAGATTTATTTTCAAACCTTTACATTTTACTGGTATTATGTCCATGACTTATAAATAACTCAAAATATGAGGCCCTTAATAAATAACACCTTTATTACACCGTTTTCACCCTTTTCTACAAATATTAAAACTTTTTTCTTGAAATCTTTTTTACTTTATTCTTTTTACCCCAGCAGCCTGAATACTCGTAGTCTTGAGTCTTCACAGTAAACTGTGCAATCTGCTTTATATATGGCAGCCTCAAGAGTTTTAAATGACTTGGTGAGAAGAATTCAGTGTGAAATGGGATTTGATGCTGCACAGAGGTGTTCCAGACTGTTGTATAGGCTGGACTTCACTGACTCCTGCCTGCCTCCTAACCCACTCCTTTCCCTCTGCTTTTCTTCCCCTCCTTCTCTCATTTCCTTTCTTTGTCCCCACCTGGAGACAACCTCCATTTTCTCTTTATACCATCCATTTTCCTTTGGCTATCCTCGCCGTGAATTAAGCTTTGAACCATGCTGAGAATTTGCTGTTCTTAATTATTGTGTAGTAATAAATGAAGTCTGAGCTCCAATTCTCCAGAGTAGCTCATGCTGATCTCCACCAGAGAGGCGAGTGCCTTACCAGAGGCATTGCTGCTCGCTCACATCAGTCTCATCAAGTGCTGTGGTTTCGCTTCACCTACAGCTTCATATATATGAGAGCTTAATAGAGACTGATTCATTGATATTCCAGCCAAACTGCCCAGGGATTTGGCAGAACGGGCACCAGCGCGGGAAAGAGACAGAGAAAACAAAGTGAAAGAGAATGAGGGGGAGGGGAGAAACTGAGAAAGTTACACCGGATTTGCAGTCACATGCTGAGAAGCCAAGGGATGATAAAACCATCTCTCTCAGACGGGTCACTGTGATAGACTTGATTCGGTCCACTCACCCACCTCCCCCACCTCCCTTTATTCTCACGCTGGCCTCCCACATTCTTCTTCTCTTATTCACTGACTCAAACATGATGAACAGGAGCAGGGGAGAGATGAGCAACTGGCCTAGTCTCGACGGGGCGAGGGAACATATTTGACAAAATCAAATCAGATCGGTCAAAGGTGAAGCCTGCCAGTCTCCCTACGGAGCGGCAAATGGTATCAACACTGCACAGATGACCAGAATACTGTATATCTCCAGATAAAAATGTTGCAACACTACATTCCCCTCTTCCAAACTGTATGTTCTTCTTTCCTCTGTTATAACATCCTTGCATTTCAGAAGGCCACCCTAATGAATCAGTTCAGACTCTATTAGATCCTCTAACTGCCTTTACTATTTAAATTCTATTTGGGGTGTAATTATAATGTTCATGTCTATTAACAAAGCTGCCCATAAAAGCTCACCACTTCAGGCGGATGAAAGACATGATTGTATGGCCCCTCATTTTCATTGTCTGTAGTGAGAAGTTCACATCATACGGGTGTTCAATTTGCAGAGAACCACCTCCTTGTAGTTAGAGGGCAGCTGTCAGCATGTAACACTTTGATATGCAATACCTATAGAGCCAAAGCACCAATTGAAGCCATTATACAGTGTTCAGCTCACTAATAGATTTATTAGAGGGCTGGAGCCGGCTTGTTACAGAGGGTCTCAGAGACAGAGCAGAGGGAGTGATCTCTGCATCTGGATGCTACGCCAGCCTCGAAAAAAAAGGAGCATAAATTAGCGCTGTAGGACGAGAATGTGAAAGAGATATGTAGCGAGAGTCCTTTGTTCTCAAACTCTGGTGATGGTTGAGGTGGCATCCTTCTCCTTCTATATGCATGGCCATAGAATCGCACTCACATTTCCCTTATCAGGGCCCATCACCATGCCTCATCCTTAATCATCAGCAGCAGATAAAGGTCATTACCCAAGTAAATTACCTCTTTAGCATTTGATTAGTCACTTTATTTTTTTTTTTTCCTATTTTTGCTCTCTGGAGGCAGCCTGCAATTTACATACATATCCTTCTGCATGTCCACCTACAGTATAGAAACCATGTGACCGCTTTTCAAACCAGTATATACATCCTACTCACCTGTACCGTGCTGCCATACACTGCAGATAAACAAAATATAATCCTCTACAATCTTTCTTATTCTTAGTCAAAATACATTTCCACTTCAAAAACTGTTTTTTGTTCTTTGAGAGGTCTCCATCTCTACATCTTCCCTTCATTTCCCCCTGGCCCTAATGAAGTATCCTCAAAAGATGACATGAAGTGAAAATGGTGAAGTTTCAGGCTGCATATTCGCATTTACGGAAAATACTAAATGATAAAGCACTCTGACAGTCCAGTGAACACGCCGTAAAACATCTGTTGAAAGCTAGGCATAATTCCTTCCCCAAACACTCCTGCACGTACGCTAATAAAACTCTCTCTTCATTTATCTGTGTCGTCTTTCAGTCTCCCTCCCAAACACCCTTACACAAATCTGTCCATGAACTTACATTATATGACATTTGCAAAGAGCATGGTCCAGTCAGAAATATTACAAAATGTTAACCTTGAGTGGAATATAAAAAGGCATTCTCACCTTTGACATTTAGTTGCCACCAGAGGTTATGAATGTTATTAATTAATGTGAGAGGTGTAAAATTAAAGGTTAGGGTCAGTGTCAGTGATGAAAAGCTGGATTTTAAGGTCTCAAAAATTAATTGTACAAACTAGCAAGTAGAAGTATCATGGTACATGTCAAAATGTTATTGAACAGGCAACAGGCAGCTCCCTAAACTCTCCCCAAACTGTGATTGTTCAGTCATAACCTAGCAACCGTAACTAACTCTATTTATCTAATAAATTCAAAATGCCCTCAGTTTGGAGGGTTGTGTGTTTTGTATCACCATCACAGCCATAAAATCCGTGTTTAAGATCCTTTTGAAAGTTTCTCATTTTATTGCGAGTCAGAAACATTAAAAAGAAAGGCACGGATAGAGTTTTCAACCAACTGACAGAGTTAATTTTTGTTATGTCATTAATGCTGCATCTAATAAAATACATCTGATACAGTTTTCATTTCAGCTGACTAAATCATGGACCAGTTGTTTTAAAAAAAATCACCATGAATTTCAAGTGGTAAATCTGTGACCATAAATAGTGTAAATTGTATACATGCAGTGCTAGATGGGACAGCTTGATAGGTGTAGTAACAGTAAACATGTGCAGTGTGGTGTAGTTTAGGCTCAATTAATCTCATAACAAAAAATACTTTCTCTCCATCCAACTATAAAGCAAGGAATCTCTGTCTGACTGTAAGTATGTGTGTATATATGTGTATGTATGTATGTATGAATACAAATGTCCTTCATATATGTGAAGAACCGTTCATCAAGTGTGCTTCAGCAGGTGTATTTCTGAGGACCCAAGGAAGTGCAGTGTAACATTTGGTGCAATTTGGACAACCAACACATTCAATATTAATAAACTTTAAGTAAACAAGCGACCAGCACTCTGTGCTGTGGAGGCATCTCGCTGCGAGTAAAACTGGCAAGGAAACACACTGATAATCTAATATAAACTTTATAAATTACTTCCCATCCACTATATCTATCAGTGCTGTTTCACTCCACATATTTGTCAGTTGTGTCTAAACAGAGAGCAAAAGAGATGAGCAGACACACACAAACAAGCAGGCAGACAACGCTGCAAGCAGCACTTTGGGGAGCACATCCTCTATATGCTGCCAGTCAGGTAAAGGTTTGAATGACATAACCTTTGATTGTTCCCTGCATTTGTTGAATCTCTATTGTAGGCTACACAGTGAAGCTTATATCAGTGTTCACAGGACACATTGTAATGCACAGCATTGCCTTGATATTCGCTCCTCCGTCTTCCAAAGATTACTAGATACTCACTTACAGTTCTGAGCATTTGTCATCCATTTCGTTTCCCATCCACCTCACTGGACATGCAAGGCCAAACAGTAGTAACCCAAAAGCCAGTGGTGTATGTGCACAATTTCAATCTCTCCCTCATTCTGTATATCTCCCCCAACCCTTTTGAAATGGTGGCTATGAATCTTCATTGCATCCGGTGGTGTGGAAAGCGGCCCTCTCCTAAATGACTATTGATGATAATGCCACACTGTAAGGAATGTGAACACAGTCTGGAAATGGTACGGCAAGCCTGGAGGACTGGAGAAAGAAGGTGTGGGGTGGACTACTGAGGAGTGGTACGGATAAGCTGGGAGGGGATGCAATCAGCCTACAGCCTGAATGTAAATTTTCTCCAAGGGTATATAACGTGTTAATTATAAATAAATAGGTCCATAACATACATGTGAAATTACAGGCTTTAAACGTATTTAAACTTCCCTGAGAGACAGAGAGATGGAGTTTGAGAGTTCATTTAGCAAATGGCAGAAAACTTATTAGGCAAATATGATGCTTAAATTATACAGCAGTATGAAACTGTGAAGTAATAAAGTCCATTGTAAAGATATACATGAATGCAATCCAATCATGCACATATGCACAAGCACATTTCAGAGACATTTATGTTTTGGTCTGATATTCACGGCTTATTGTGTAAGAAATATAAGCTGGAACACAAATTGTTTAGTGTTTTTTCTTCTCTCACTCCTGCAAGAAACTACTTTTGCAGGTAGCTTCTGGGTCATCTGTTTACAGGGCTTGAGAAAGACAAGGGATGCTGCCTAACGATACAGATGTCGTCCAGCCAAAGCATTCAAAACCACCATGTAGTGCAGGAGTTCAGCCCAACACTACAACGGGTGAGTTTATGGATAAGTCCCTTCTTTATTGCTGAAGGTAATCTGAGAGCACAGCTGTGACCAAATTTTTGAACGATGCATGTGTTTAAAAACATGTATACGGTATTTGTTCTGTTGTGCGTACTCAATTATATTATTAGTAGTATTTTTATTTATGCAACTTTTTGTGTTTTCCTTGATTCATAATTTTCCTGTTTGTTATGCAATTTTATCCTTGATTTTTTTATCCTTTGATTTTATCCTTTATTGTGAATAACTTTGTAATTATGTTGTGTTTCAATCTAAATCATTAAAGATTACCTTTCCAAAGTGTGATGACAGTGATTGAGACACAGTAAAATTCTTGTTGACAGTTTGCAGGTGCACATGTAATTAATTAATGAATAAATGACACAATGGGTGCTACAAATAACCACAGCCACGGGTAAGGATTGCGGCTCTGGTGTTGGTGGAGAACCTCACAAATGTGATTAAATGACAATGTGCTTCTTCTTTTGTCTGTGTTTTTTAATTAAGTCTGGTAGAGTAGACAGAGGTATTCGTATACAGAGCTGATTAAGGGCATGTCTACATCTATTTATGGCTGGCACTGAGAGTGGAAATCAGGTGTTGTGCACATGTGCACAATGTTACAATAAGTGAGATTCACAAAACAGGACAATATACGTTATATATAAATGATGAACAAATGTGTGTGTGTGTATTTCAGACTTTGTGCATCCACACAGTCGAAAGCCAGTCAAATCAAAATGCAGTGGCATCACACAGTGCCGAGATCAGAGAAATTCACTCTATACAGTGCTGACAGGATCTACAATGACATTTGACCATAAACGTCCATAAATCAATGAAGAAATCATAGAAAAAAGGGCCTCCTTATACTGTTACTTCTGATTTTGAATCATAATTATCAGATTCAGACTTCTTCTTCCATCACAATTAGTGTAATGTGACTATTGATTGTACAATGTGAACAAAAACAGCTAGTAACCACATCTGCATGATGCAGATTCTCAAAATAAAAAAAAAACAAAGTGCATGCAAATGGCCAAAAGAACATTTTAGATTTCTGTCAATAGCATTAGTATCAGTTTCTTCATAAATTTCTTCATTATATATATATATATATATATATATATATGCATTACGGCCCTATGAGCTGTTATGGGCCATTTTTGATAATAGTATTTTCTATTTTTACACTTAATACTAACTTAACATTTATCTGGACCTTCTTCCATTTCTTCAATCAGGAACATTAGCAGTTACACAGCTTTTATTTACACTAAGTTTTGACTTGTTGTCTTTTTAAAATACAAATCATGATTTATCCTTTGATTTATTTATGCACATAGTTGAAAATATTATGTCTTAACCTTCCAGGCTTCATGTATTCCTCCACACTGGGCATTTGAACACTGAAGTGGTGGTGACCAAACAGGAGTATGGTACATTTTAATTAAAAATAATTGTTTTTTTCTCTTTTTCAAACAGATAACAGCTTGTGATAATCCCTCAGTGTGTTAAACATGTAGTCAAAATTTAAGTAATAATTTTACTGAAGTGGTAATAATGATTAGGAATGAAGTTGGTTAAAAGATGTCACCCATCATCTGGTGATACTTTATGCTTTAAGTTTGCTTTATGAACAGTTACAACAGTCTAGGAAGGAACAAACACAGTACAGGGGTTAAATGTTATTTTGTATATTTTGTCGGCAGGTAAACTTATACATATACATATGAAGAATATATATGGCAGTACAAAAAAAATTAAGCAGTTTTATAGAGCCACTTTGCATCAGAATATTATACTTTTTTGTAAAATAAATAGATACAGATAAAAATAGTAGCTTTACATTAAACCCCTACCGTACGTACAGATACTGTATCTTGTAATGTACTGTATATCGTACAACATCATTTTTTTTTTTGTTGTGCTTTGAGAGGTTACTTATATAAAGTGCTGACATCTCCCAATGCACAACATCAAAGACACTAATGTGAAAGTCGGCCTACAGACTGCTCCTTCTCACTCTTTACAGCTACCACCGCAAACAGGATGGTCAGAGCACTTTCTGCCCGAGCCTCCACACCATTGAAACCAATCTTTACCAGAATCACACTGTATTGCAGTTCTCTCGCCAAGGCCAAAAGGTCAACCACCACAGAACATTACAGACTCTGACAGGAAACACGAGACCCTAATCAACACCTTAATACACTGCCAAACGCACAAATCTTCTCATGCAACATGAAACCCTGCAGCAAGCGCCTCTGCTTTATTTTTTTCCCAGTCTTCTCGCTTCCTTTGGACTGTGGATGTGGAATAGCACGAAAAGGAAGGCAGTCGTGTCACAGAAGATTTTCTGGAGGCCTTGACAGAACGGATGGGTCTCCATTACTGTAATGAGGCTACAGGAATGGCCGCCACGCTTCCCTCATTTATGCCATCTAAGCCTGCGCCTCCTCCGGGGGATACACTCTTTCCTCTATAATAGCCTACTCAGTCTTCTTTTACTCCCTCTCTCTTTTGCTCTTTGCTCTCATTCCCTTTTACAATCCCAGAAATTTACAAGAGGTGTGTACATTTGTGTGTGTGCATGAGGGAGAAATGTATCACATGAGAAGCTTAAGGTTAATGAGAAATGCAGGTATGTGTCCAGCTACTAGACCATCACAGCATGAACAAAGGGAGTTCAACAAAATGGTAAATGATAAAGGAGTACCTTTTTTGGCTGCTTGGACATTAAGGTATGGTATTTAATTCAAGTATTTTGGTTGGCATGTACATAAAGTATTTTACTGTTAATCATCCTCTTCGGCTGTGTTCAAAAAGTTACAAGGTTGGAGGGACCCCAAAAGACCCCAGCATTATCAGGATTTCTTAAGTGTTAAATCCAATTTCAGCCCAGTGTTTTTCGTATAATTCAGTCTATTTATAAGTGAGCATTAGCAAATAACAGAAAATAAGTTTCAGTGTGTAGTTTTATTTTTGTTCTATAGGGTATGATCTCTTAAAAGGTCAAGATTACTTTGGTAATTACTGGGTGCACCATTGTCCCCTACATGTAGCGACTCGACAAAGTCGAGTGGTTGTTTTGAGGCTGTTTCATTTTAGATTTAGTTTAATCTTTAACTTTTGAACTTTCCCAAGGTTTCATTTATTTTTGTTAATAAAACTCCATGACTCATGCCTTTAGTTTTTGCATTGTTCATCATCCTTTCCTAAAGTTTCCAAGGCCAAAAAACACATGGTGTTGTCCATGCAACAGTGGTCTTACAGTTTTAAAATAAGAGGTCTATAAAAGTCTGGGCGCAGTCCTCCTCCTCTAAGCAGTTTAGAGCTCCAGGTTACCAAAAATATTCTTGCTTTTTACAATGTCTGCAATGTTATTATGGCTACTAAGCTATGCTTAAGTGAGACTCTCCTCCCAAGAACAACAGTCCTTTCAGCAAGTGCCCCATAATGTCACAGGAGCAGAGGAGGAAGTGAGGCAACATTATAGAGTGCTGTGTCTGGGCTGTGACTCAATGAAATTTCTCATTCAGCATTAATTTCATTCAAAATTGTCTTTTTGAACAAAATGAAATGTGTTCTTGAGATTTTCTTCCATATTCTCAGACAAATTAGCATCCACTACAGTTTTTAAGTATAGTAAAACAACAATTACTTTGTGATCACAGAAATAACTACATTTACAATGAAAAAAACTACAAGCAAGGGTACTTATTATCATAATTTGGATTCCTCCATGTTTTTAAAATTTTCCTCTGAAGTAATTTATTCAACTTTCTAGCTGTAATTTCTGCTTTCCGATCTGTTCCGTCCTGCCGATTTTGCTGTTATTACAAACAAACAGCTAATCTCGACACCTCTTGCCTCTTCTGTGGACCCCTTTAGCCCGTGAAAATTCTAGGAAATGGGGTTGAAAACATAAATACTGAATAAACAATATTTAGATCCTCTATCAAATTTCAACATAAATCATGATCTTTAACTAAACCCAATCAAGCTTTTTTGGGCACAGCTCTTCCTGCACTGGCACTGAGCATATGTAATAGATGTAAATGGTGATAATGGACAAACATGAATAAACTGAAATATTAAAATATCACACTTAGAATTGTAATTTTATGTTATGTTTTATGTTATGTTTTTTGAAGATAGGACATGAGCATTCACATTCTAGGCTGGGAATCTAGCATAAGCCTCTGGGCTCATGATTTCTGTGAAAAGTTATAGTTTGTATCAGGTAATCCAGTCCATGTGATATTTTTCAAATATGCTTTAGAGAAAAATTGATTTGCCACACTCTGTATTTCTCAACAGAGAACTGTTGAAGTGATGCCTACAATGAGCAAAAATCTCAGGCCTTGGGAAGCCTTGCTGAAAATGGCTACAAAACCATCTCTAAAGACAAGCATTAGTTAACAGTCAGGCAGACAAATGGAACAAATAGAGGAAATTCAGCAGCATTGCTACTTGCCCTTGAAGTGCTGCAGAGATCGTTGTAAAAGCAGCACACAAGTCCTAAGGAGATAATAAGGAATTCAAAAGTAACAGCTAAAGATTTACTCATGCATTTTCAAATGCATTTTGAGCTCCCATAGAAGTATTTTATACACACTGTCTGTCAAATGTCAAGCTAAGTGGTGGTATTCCATTATGTTTGGGGATAATGAGGAGTTCTGAGAATTGTGGAGAAGCTGGATTGTCTGGAAGTCAAAAGTAGGCCTGTATGCAAAGAGGACGAGAGCGTCACCATTTATTAGAACTGCAAACAAAGAAATAGATCTGAATTTGTGCTCTAAACATTGTGGGTTTTAGAAAGCATCATTTTGAAATGTGGATTGATTAAAACACTTGAGCCAAAGAGCCTGAGCCACCCAGACCCATGCGCTATGTTTGTCATATAACCAAATTAGCAATTATAAGCAAAGTTCTTGGAAATCAAGCTTTACTGACTGTATACTGTCCAAATAGCAACATTTGTGGTGTGTTCAGGGCCGTGGACAGACATTTGGGAACAGGTGTTCAAGCCGTGAGAAAATGGCACCCCTCTCATAATGATTTACATTATTAACCATTCAGTGTTTTATTTACCATTCAAAAATCAACACGTCTTTATACAGAATTTAAAAGGCTGTTCTCTGAAAAATTAAAATAATAAACCAACCAATATAACCTTCAAACTACAAAGTAGGCCTATGTTCAGTTGCAACAGTTCAGCTAGGTGCGTTCTCCTCTCCTCTCCCCATTTTCTTTTCCTCTCCTCTCCTCCCTTTATTCTTCACTCATTCCCTCTCCTCTTCATCTCATTTTCTTTTCCTTCTCTCCTAGTTTTCTTCTCCTCCCCTCTCTTGATTTTCTTCTCTTCTCCCCTCCTCATTTTCTTTTACCATCCTTTCCTCAATTAGCTCTTCTCTTCTAGCCTTTCCTGTCCTCTCCTAATTTTCTTCTCCTCTCCCCTCCTCTCCTCTCCCTTCCGTTGCTCTCCTCTCCACACCTCACCAGGCTGTTATTTCTCAGGTCCTCCCTTATCACAGCTGCAATGTTTTCTCTCCTTCTATCTCTCAAACACACACACAAACAAACACCCGCCTCAAATATACACAAAGTGAATACCATGCATACACTAGGGGATGGCGATCCGGTACAGCAGTATGTCATGAATACATTGTCATGACGACTAAGTGATTTGCCAAAGGTTAGCGATCATTATAAGTAGAATTTCTACATGCTCCATGTGACCCGGGTTCAATTCTGAAACATGTATGTAGCAAGCAAAGCCAAAAAAATGGCTCAATTAATTTAAGTTGCCATGTCGGAGAGAAAGAAAAGATGTGTTTCTGATAATGGAACATTGTTTGCATAGACAGTCCTACTCTGAAGAAATACAAATGGATACAATGTAGAAGAGGGAAACTGATCCCTTTTTTTGGCATCGATCCTACTGACGCTAAAATTGACCCCCAAAACAATATTTATTTTTATTGTATTTGTATTTTATATTATGGTATCAATCTGCCCACACCTAATTTTCACAAACAGTCAAATACTCTGGAATACTCTGATTACCTCACTGTGGTTTATCTGGATCTCTTGCTCTATGGCAAGCAGGAGAAGGTCAGAAAGCTGCTCTTCTCCGCAGAGACTTCTCAGTTTGTTTTTGATAATTAACTAGCCTGCCCACTATTTACTCGTTTTCATTGACAACGCTATTTTACGCCAGACAAGCTCGCTTGTTGTCAAGCTAAGAAGCTTAACGGTGGGCAATTGCCTAAGTTAGGCTGGCTGTGTTGGGATGTTTTAGTAGTGGTTTAATTTCACAACAGTGACAAACAATGCCGAGGTTTGGGGTCAGCACTATCGTTACCTCAGTGGTTGTCACCAATGAAGGCAGGTCAGGGAGACGTGGACGCCGCTCTGCAGGTCGCTCGATTTGTGTGCATTAACTGTGGTGGCCGTGACTGGGGAGGTCAAAGAGGGAGGGGTTGGGGGCTCGTGCAGTCTCGCAGAATTAGAATTAAACTGCAGCTGTCGGGCATCACAACCCACTTTTAATTGAGAATTGATGCCATGGGCCAAATAAAAAAAAAATCCATCTAAAATTAAGAAAAGAAATAGAAAATAAGTCTCGTAAAAAGGGCACTTATCTAGTCAGAGGCCAAAGGGCAGCTGCTTGAGCACCACCTGGGGTCTATCTGTGCACGTGCCTGCTGTTGATACAAAACTCGAGAGCAGTAGGTTAATTCACTTCCTTTCTTGTAACCTTTTAATGTGCTGTTACATGGCCCCAAAAAAGAAAATCACCCTCAAAGAAAAGAAAAGACGCATTTTTTAGCAATAAGGTGTTCAGCCATGGTCGTGGTGTTTGTTAATGTTAGAGATTTTAGTTTGGGTTCTTTTTCTACATTATCTATTTTTTTTCTGATATGGACGTGTGGTAGACAATGCCCATTGACATATACTGGTCGAACACTCGCCATTAATATAGAATTTAATAAAGGAGACTACAGATGCATGACATTTCACTCTGCGAGTCCACCAATCCCAGCAGTCAGGGTTTAAATGCTATTGATCTAATTTTAGAGCACGCAGAGGTGGAGAATTGCCCAGCTAGAGTTACTGAAGTCCTACAAAAGCATGCCTCTCAGGTACCTTTTCAATAGCATTATGAAATCCATCCCAGCCTTTTCATTGTTTGCAAGCACTATACTGTAGGTAGATGAATGCAAACATAACACAAAGCAACAGTAAACACACAGAAGCTTAGGGTCTATGTTTGATCATTCCTCCTAAAAAATGAATAGCTTTAGTTATTTATGTTAGAATATTGGTTTTTGAAAGCTCATCCACTGTATTGTGATTTTATAAAATATGTATTTAATCTCAATCATAATGTAAATTAATGGCACATGGTAATTTCACCCTGGGGTACAGGGTCTCCTGAGTAAGATCAACTAATTAACTCATTGCCAGAAGAAGTCCTTTTATCAAATTTCTCACTCTAATTGGAAGACAGGATGTTAATTTTCAGTGTCTGCATAACGAGCCCAACACATGTAGTTCTAGTAGTGATTGCAATGTGGTATCTTTGCCAAACAAGTAAACACTGAAGGATAATTAAGGAAAAATCAAAATTCTTAATTTAAAACATGTGTGTCTGTAACAAATTAACTGATAATACACAGAAACAGAAGTTTAAAAAATAAATAAGTTCATGATGTAAAATTATGTTAAAATCTATAATGAGGTTAAAAAGATCAAACACTCATGAGTAACAATTCATGGATTCAAGAATTGACTAAAACCAAAAAAGCTGAAAATGGCTGTTAAACATGTTATGAGAGTCAAGAGAGTGTTAATTTAACATTTTGAATAAGTTAGAGATAATTTATGTCGATTGTAGTAAAGTTGGTGAAATTTAGTGAGTTTTGGTGAGATTTGTGAGAGTTTACTGAGCATATGTAATTTCTACAGGAAATAACACATCCTATAGATGTTCTTATTTGTAAATTGTTCTATTTTATTCTTTTGTGTAAAAGTTCCCACTGGGGAAACAACTCAATCACTCTTGCAATTATTTCCCCTAATTTTTCAGGGGCGTAACATGTCCATACCTTGACAAGCCTGCCAGGCATTGTATGTTTGTCTGAGCTCTGACAAATAGCTTGACAATTGTGTCACATTTACCATTTTTAAATATGCATTAGTGAAGTTATGAGTCTGCATGAAAAAGAAGACGAGGAAAAGGTCAGAGTTAATGGGGCTAACTTAATCAGAAATTATTTTCAGTTCATGCAAACTGTGTGCAGAGAGCCTACAAAATGAATGGTAGCGTACTGGGTAATGGTTGAAAGCTGATAACTACAGACTCACACTGCAAAGTTCCATTAGATAGACTATATACCTGCTCTCAGCACTGATCTGACCTACTGGAACCTGCACTGCCTACATGCTGTTCAAAGCATCCACAATACAGCACCTGGCTGAACCATTTCCATACCAAACACCTGTCTCAATAGTAAGCCAGTGGCATGAAAGACCATCTGACTTGAAACAGCCAACTCAGCAGTTCAGAAACTGCTTGGTTTTAATGGTCACAGGGATTGGGACAGCTGACCCCTACAGGGAGAATGGTCTATTCAGCAGTTCAGAATAGACATTAAGTGTGCGCACCAAAGACTTCAGAAGTACGGCAGGAGCTGGTGGTGGTTTATGACTAACAAAGTGTAATAACTTGAAAAGCTGTACACACATAAGAGGGCACTTCTTTTAGAGATGGGGTTTTGGCAATTGATGTTTTGTTTGTGTGTGATGGAGTGATGTAACTGTGTTGTAATGTAATGTCTCTAAAATTGATCATCATAGGAAAATGTGACCAAAATGAAGTAGGAGATAGTAGATGGACAAATAACTTTACTTAAATTAGGTGAGGTTTGTTGTTTTATGATAACGTGCTTAGAATAAGAGAGGCGCTGAGTGTCAACAGCATCTACAGTGGCAGGTGAGTGAGGCCCAGACATGGCCATGGTTAGTATGATCCACCCTCCAAATCCTCTATATGTTAGTATTTGCTAACATACAAACTATTAATAAAGGTGGCATGTGGCTCCAAACACAAGAAGCTGCCCTGTTATTCTTCCCAGCTGTCAAAAAGACAGCTTCAGACAGAAGACATATTTCTCACTTTTTCTCGGGGATGCTCTTGAAGAGGCAAAAACTGTTCTCAAACCCTGCCTTTACTGTATTTATTTAAACTTTTTTTTGTGCAATTACCAGGAGTGACTCAGCATCATGGAGCAACACTGGACTAATTATTCTTCACTAGTTTGTGTTCTTGCTGATGTAAATTTTTATTTTCGGTGTTCTGTTTTCCTGCTCGGCGTACGCCTGTTTATTCATGATGGTGCCTGTCTGCTTGACTGAGTGGGAGTAAGTGAGTTCCCATGTTTGTATGGATCGTTTGCTTACTTATTTTAGGTTGTGGCTGCTCATCTCTTCCCTGGTTCACTGCTCAGTTGAAAGACAATGTCTGTGGTGACCAAGGCAGTGCTTATGACCTTGAACCAGAGTGCAAAATACGGCGGGTCTCGGGCGGTCCAAAATATTGTTGTGGTGTACCTTTTTTATTGCGATTGAATCCCCAGTTGTTTGTGGTTATAGGCCTTCTTCCATGAGTGGCATTGTAATGCGTAGTTCAGAAAACCTAACGTTACCCCGCACAACCTGGGAAGCCGTGGATTTTTTTTCCTGCTCCAACATCATGGTAACACTTGCTTATAAATACGGACTCAGTATGCATCAAGTCAGGGAAAACAAAAAATCAAAAAGTTCATTATTTAATAACTTAGGATTCACTTGTTAAGAGCAGATTCAGAATAACAATGATAACATAGCAGAGACAGACGGAATTAACGTTGGTGCTACTAGCACATGCACAGGCGAGTTGAGGGCTCCTCTCCCGCCAACCCTGTCACTCCCCAGACCCAGGTCAAGCTGAGGCTGAGAGCTTCTCTCAGGGAGACGGTGGTGATGCGGCGACTGCTAGGAAGTGACCTGCTGCCAGCTGGTTGGACAACGAATCAGGTGGGCAAATGGCCTTATTGTTAATGATATTAGCCTTGGTGATGTGTGTGCAAAGCAGTCTGCAAAGTTGATTGCCTTGGCTTGGATCCATGAAATCTTGTATATTGCGTATTGAGTCTGTGTAAGACTTCAGCCTAACACTGGAGCACTAGGTAAGGCGGCCCCCCCGATTGCCACTGGGTATTTTGCACGCGGCATTGAATTATTGTTATTCTATGATTGCCTTAATGACGGCAGTTATTCAGTTTATTTAATTTGTGTATTTCTGTTGTATGTTGTTTTAGCACTATATCTCTTTCTGCTCATGCTCAATAACCATTGCCATGTCTGACTACTGCAGTACACATATTTATTTACAGTAATTCTCACATTTTCTTTATTTTTATTTTTATTCTTGTCCTCTTGGACATTTTCCCCTTTTATCATTTGCATTTCTTATTCTATAATATGTATGTTCTAGAGCCCTATTGATAATGAACTATGATCAAGGGATATTCACGCACACACACGCAGATATACAGTACAGTAGTCACACAAAAGTGGTCAGGCTTTGAGGTCTACTTGACAAGAAGCCAATAGAAAGGCTTTGGTCATTAATTTAGACATTCTTGAACCACGATCCATGATGTACCCACATGTATCTTCACACATTAACAAATGTTAGATATTAATCCTTAAAAGAGATACAGGCCAGAGTTCAAAGCAAAAGCATATAAGTCAAACGACAGGTTGCCAACTTAGCCTATTTCATCTTGAAACAGCATGCATTTTCACACTGTTTCATCTACCAATCAACTTAACACATGCCTTGAGATGAATGGAATCCATTATCTTTCCTCCACTTTGAAGGTCAGCCAACTAACTTTTAAAGTTATTGTCCAGAAAAGGACACAGCAGTGGTGGGAAAACATTTCCACTTTCAAGAGCTACCTCACTGGATGTCTGAAATTTCTCATTTGGACTTGACAGGGTGCTGCTGGGAGCAGAGCAGCATCACTCAGGGACAGCTCTCTGGCTGTGGCTCCTATCTCTCATTTTCTCTCTCTTCTCTGCAAATACGCCCCCATACCTCCTCACATAACCCAGAGACAGCCAGGCTGCGCAGCAGTGTGGGCTCCCAACTCACAACAACACAGCATGCTGGCAGGCTCACAGCAGAGAGGTAGTATAGCTGTGCTTCACCACAGTATCATTGCGCCAAGTGATGTATATTTGTTGCTGTGAAGCTATGACTGCAGGGCCTGGTGTTGGTGATTGTAGTATAGCCTTGATTGGTAAAGAACATGGTGTACTTCCACAGTTTTATCAACACAGAGACCGTCATTAGGATGAATAAAAATGGTGTTAATTAGGAAGCAAAGTAAACAAGTTAACAGGATGAGTGATGCAGCACATTAAGCTTGCACAATGTGGTTTCAGTCTTGATCTGGTAAGGATTTGAGAGAAAGGTTTGGTAAATTTTTGCAGCAACCCTAATGACATTTCCATGAGCCATGGCCCATGACAATGCCCTTTGGTGCCCAGACATTCATGAAGTAATTAATAGTTGACTTAGAGGGATTACACTACATGAACGTGCCTTTGTTTTGGTGACCTTGGAGAGGTTGACTAATCTCTCTAATTGACTGGTTGTAAACACTATTGTTCCCACTCTGTTCCAATGTCAATTTGTTCATATTTGTTGATGAGTTCCCGCGCAGTATCTTCAAGTGTTCGCTCCATGAGTGAAGGTATTATGGCAATCTATTTATCTAGAGGCTATTTGGCACTGCGAGACACTGCTTCGAGTGAAATGCTTCGGATCAGGGAATGGTGCTTATAATTAATGTATTCAAACCAAAGGAAGAAAAATAACTTTGCTTAGAAGTCGCATGTAATATTAAAATCATGTTTTCAGTGTTCTCTTGTCTGTAGCACTTTGCACAGCAGCAGGAAAAACGATACTAAATATTCATACTTTAATAGTATTTCTGCATTTTACAATGCGATGATGGATTTCCCTGTCTATGCCCTCCTTGAAAACCCAGTTTCATACATATTTAATAAGGTCCTCTAAACAATTTTTACATTTTGTCATCTTCAATGATGCATGCCATCAAACTCATAGGGGAAGTGCTTCACCCCCCCCCCACCTGCCCACCCCCATTGTCTACACCACCACCACGACACCCAGTTTGTTTGACTGCCAACTTTCACAGGTCTGTATTTATTATCAAATTTTTTAACCCTGGCTCAAATGGATGTCTGCAGTCCCAGAGTACCTATAATGAAGCACGTTCATATGATGTATTAGTAAAAGAAGACATGAATTTGAACGATACGATTGCGCCTCTCAGAAAACATGTCTAGAGAGTGTAGATGCGCCTGAGCTAAGTGGGATACATTAATCACAACACCCCTGAGGCTGTTTCACTGCATGCTAAAGAAAATGTTCCTGCTCATTGACAGAGGTGGAAAATTAATGTAGATAAGACACACGTTATGGAAATAAATCAATACCCAAATGAACACTATGCTTAACAGCCACCACATCCAGTGATACACCTGTACATCTTAATATATTTTTATGCACTGTACAATATTCTGTAAGCATGAAACAAATGGATTTGTTCACCAACCTCTACATGTGGAAATAAGAACTGAGGTGCAATGCTGTATGATGGCAGCAAGGAAAAACATGTAACCCCCCCATTTTTTTGCTTCCTTATGAATGTGTGCATCCTTATGTATAATGGCCCGAGACATTGTCCTGGACCCAAATTAACCTGCGCTGTATCACTGAACAGCTTGTGACAGTCCATTTCATCCTGACGGAGACACTATAACCTCGCTGGAAGGGAACCAACTGAGAGAAAACATGGAAATTGACACTTAAGATACAATGACAGTCAGCATTCACACCATAAACACCCCCCCCCCCCCCCCCCGCCACACACACACACACACACACACACACACACACACACACACACAGTTTTGCGTCAAGCACTCAGACGTCCTCCTCCCGAAAACTCACAATTAATTCTTGTAATAGGATTTTTTTCTCCTTTTCTCCTAAATTTATCGTGCTACATTGGTCACAGGAAACGATAACCTTTGATAAATTAACACTTATAAATCCCACAAACACACGATAGAGATAATATTAAATAGTCAAGAGTATCATTTGGTCTCTTTCTCCATCTGCAGCCACAGGCTTTCAGGGAATTCATAAAAGCAAAACCCAATTAATTTGGATAAGAGGATGAAGCAACTGTTTGAATATGGTCAATGTAATTCCACATGACAATTAATTCCACAATGTAAAGACACATGACTAAACCTGCACATTTATCTGTACTTTAACATTTGCAATATCTCTGTATTCTCTGTAAGTACATTGTGAGCAACAAATTCCTTGTATGTGTACACATACTTGGCCAATAAAGCTGATTCTGAGTCTGATTATTCCAGACATAACCCAGAACCATGACATTAGTTTATTTTTTTTACTCCCAGTAGCTGTATAGCTCTGTTTCACTGTGCAGTAACTTTAGGAATCTATTAAATCTTCCCAATTAATTACAATGTTTAACTGCCTGTCTAGCTTATCAATATCTGACTATTTAGTACTGATGTACATTAACCACTTTACTATTCACAATACATACAGACATACATAGAAACACATGTAAGATGTAAATGATTTTCGTTTTTTTACCTTTGGATTTAAATCTATTGGGATTTCAGATCGTTTTAATAATAGCACAACACCATCATCTTTCTTAAAAGAAATCTTGTGGTACTGACCATTCTTTGGGTTTTTCTTTTTTTCTGTTCAGCCCCATGACAGCCTGTGATGTGATTTCTACAAAATGAATTTTCATCAGCAAATACATTAACACAAAGAGGGAATTTCATACTAAAAAGACTGTAACTTTGAGAGATACCCACTCCATTTGGCAAACTCAGACTGTTGAAGCCTCAAAATGACTTTGACTAAACTTCAGAATGCAATTTTACATGGATTGAGGACTGTCGATTTTGTCCCTTATTTCATACAGTGCAGTCATGTTTTGACTGGCGAAAGTAGTGACTAAAAACTTTCGAAGTATATATGACATGGCAGTACTGTATTTCAATAGACTTGAAAATATCTGAAATTATTCTTTAAATGTAGGTAACTTTACTTCAGTTTATGTATATATAGCTGATGCATTTAGTTCGTTTAGTGGGTTTTTTTTAACAGCTGTTATCAGCACAAACTGGATGTGCTCAGTGAAGCAAACCGAGGCTTTATTTGAAATTAAACATAGTTGAAATCTATGACTGATTAGACTGCTCGGTTGAAACAATAAGGTGAATGACATTAAAGCTTATGCAATAATAAAATCGCTGACGTTAAAAGTCTGTCCATTGTGCTAACTTTTAACCTCACTCTAACCTCTAACTTCAAAAACAAAAAAAGGTCATTAATTGCTTTTCCTCCCACCCATGTGGCTGATTTAATTTCACATAAGAGCCTCCTCTCCCAGTTGGGATCATTTCAATCAAAATGCCTCTCTCTCTCTCTATCTCTCCTCCCCCCTTTCTCTTCTATTGTGAAACTTTTAAAAGTCTTTACTTCCACTATCAACAGGTGCAGCAAACGGTTCTTATTTATTTATATTGCAAACAAATGAACTGTAATACAGTTTAAAGGATTAGTATCATTAGGTATGTCAGACAATGAAACTCGAGATTATACAGATGGTACTCACGCTGCCAGTACCATGATGATAAATACTGTAAATAAACCAGGATTCAGAGGACAAGGACTCTACTGAATGTGTGTCTGCTATCCTATAATCAAGTTCAAATTCCATTAACAGAGCCCTGTCTTCAGCAAAATTTCTCCCTCATTAAAAGGTTTAGAGACTGCTCCACTTTCCTGTATCCACTCCCACTCGAAAACATGCGCTTTCCTAATTCATTTACGCATGCTTCCTATACACACCAACAGTATAATTGCAGTGGTAATGAACGTGCAAAAGCAGCAAATTGGGATGGGAATAACATTAGCAACCCAGCAACACTCGCTGCTCCCTCTAACCTAACCACCATCTCTCGGAACATGCATGCACAGAGCCCCACACAAAAAAACACACACACACACACACACACCCCAAATGCAGAGGAAACACTACTACAAACGGATACATCTGCTCTATCAGCACAGCTCAGTTTCCTGGTAGGCCTGATTTTGGTAGCTCTGCCCGTGTGCAGCTGGCACACTTGAGGACTAAAGGGGGTTCCACAGGGATCTCTCTGCCCTCTGTAGTCAGCTATGCAAAGCCTCAGCTGAAGGTCACAGGGTGTAGGTCACGTGATTTAAAAAAATAAGCCCATTACATGTTTAGCAACAACAGAAAGAAAATAGGGGGAGCTTTCAAAAAGCAATTACCCATGATATTCCAAAATTGCATAATGGTATTCATTTTTCATGGAGGGGTTAGAGGGTGATATTAGAGCCAAAAAAGGGAGCAGTTTTGATCAGAGGCTGAAATGGATAAATGGGAGTGAGTATGAAGGGATGGATAAACAGTCCAAGCCTTAAAGTAAATACGTTTCAAAGAGACGAGTGAATGAAACCCCAACATTAGAGACAGGAAATGCAGATCAGCACATAGTGTGCTACGGCTATGGGAGTTTACTTTTTAAAAGGTGCAGTTTTTGAATCTGCGTCAACAATGTTTGGAAAGGTTAACACAGAATGCATCAAAATGTATCAAGAGGTAAAGTACAGTAGAGACTCTGCAAGGCCATTGGCATGCTAACATGACACAGTGACAGTGTTAACCTACCAATGTTGAATAATGTTTACCATGTTGTAAATGTTGTGCATTATCTGAGTTTAGCATTCAGCAAAAAGTACTGCTGATGGAGATGTCATTAGCTATGTCTTTGGTCATGAACCAAATAATTGGATACATTTAAATTTTGAATTGATGATGGCACTAGAGGAAGGTCAGGGGTTCATCAAAGATCATCAGATCAAGCATTAATGTGTGTACCAAATTTAATGGCAATCCATCCAATAGTTGTGGAGACATCTGAGTCAAAACCAGCAACAACAGTGAAGCTCATGTTGGGGCTCATGTCTCATCAAAGTCTCAATGATACACCATCTGGGAACCGTGAATGTCTGTAGAACATTTTCCAATCCATTTTGTAGATTTGTATTGATTGGATCAGTGAAAACCCTAACCCATGGATATTTGTGCTAAATTTCATACCAATCCATCCAATAGTTGTCAGGACATTTCACAAAAAAGCAAAAGTGCCAACCTCATGATGGCACCACGGGGTAGGTGAGGGAACACTGGAGCCACCAATACCCAAGATGGAAAGTTGAGATTAAAATTATTATGTAGAATTACTGCAGAAATAAATCTCTAACCCCTGAGCCATGCAGATATAAATCAAGAAATTATTGTAGAGATCTAAAGAAGACAAATAGCTTTAATGCACAGCTCATGCGCACTTTAAAGGTTCTCTACCAGTAATCCCAGTTGCTTTGGCTCAAATATGCCCCAAATTTCTCTGCTTCTAGGTATAGCTCTCTGTTCCTCTAACCCAATTAATGTTATACACTTTGCATGTAATTAAGCAACAGCCCCAACTTCATGTTGGCTGGCATGTGCCTCTTTCTCAGAGGAGGATGCAAGGGCAGGGATTAAATTGCATTAGCCACATAATTATTTCCCTTGAAATGTATCATGACAAAAATTAGTGTCTTGGGCTGTGTGCAGTTATGGGCTACAGTGAACATTCCTGTGCTGTACATACCCTCATATCTTTTTTTCTTTTGTTTTGATGTTGTTGTTTCTTTAGATTTGGTACTGTCAGTACTGCCATACTCAAAACATGTGTTCACTTTTATACAACGTACACATAGTGTTACTTAACATACTGTGAGAATAAATGCTATTTTGTGCATGCATGTTCTCCACAGCCCATTCGGTGTAATGCAGTGCAGGAAGACACTGTGAACTATGATTAATGGCTTTTTGCCCCTTGCATTAGAGAGGACAGTGGGTTTGCTGTAAAAGGACTGGACCTTGTCTATTCAAAATGGTTTTGTTTTACTAAGTTTTGGGGATTTGGAACTAAGTGTCTGGCAGCAACTCTAAATCCCTACTCATCCAACCTTGAAATATAGCACACTGCAGTATGATTACGCCTCTCACATTTTCACAAACTGTCACAAAAACAACAAGCAGAGGACACATATTGCTTCAGGGAAAAATATGCATACTAAGATATTGTTTCCTTTGAAAATACATGGGAGACCTTTAGCTTTGGTATCTTTCCTTCTCAGTGTTGTTTCTGCTATGCTAAGCACAGCAACATGTCTTGGAGTAGGTTAGAGTGACACTGTCACCACTGACGGAAGAACATTAGTCAGCTATCGCTCACAAGTGACAAAACCAATTAGGATCACCTAGAGAAATTTGGTTTAGGCTTGCAATTACATATGCTTAATAAGCAGTATTACACAGGCAATGTGCTGTGTGAGTTAGTGTGTGTGCAGAAACATCTTTAAAGACTTCTAAGGCGAGGTCAAAAAGCCGAATATAAATGTTATACCTGTAATTAACTTTAATTTACAAGCCACATACAATAGGTGTGTCACGCCATAGCTGAATGTGATCACCTCCTGATTATGGAAACATTTCTCTCTGCACCTAAATAAGTCTTTCACTGTAAAAAATGATATAGGCCACATAAATGTATAAGATAATTATGGCTGTTTAATTGGCTCACCAAAGTTCGAACAATGTATGTGCTGGCATATGTTTGACATCTTACTGACTTTTCCGCTCTTCTCTCTTCACACACAATAACAGATACACAAGCACACAAACCCAGCATGAAGCATTCAAGTGAAACTGTAAGCTCTTACTGAAAGATGTGGATTCAATGCAGAATTGGATTTCTTTAGTAGAGCACTTGAACTAAGGATGTTAACATCACTCCTCCTGAAGAAGGTAGAGTGCCATCCTGGATCTACAGGAATGGCTGCAACCAGCTGGCAAATAGTGAGTTATTATATTTTTGTTTTTAGGTAACCTTGAAAACCGGAAGTGTTTCTTTTGCCAAGTCCATATCAGGAGGGACCAAAACAGTGTGGCTGCTTGTTGTTCATGCTTAATTAAATTTGTTTATTGACTCCCTCAGTAATTAAACTCTAAGGTATTTTCTCTTAACAGTGGATCATCTCTCAGGTGCAGACATACAATTAGGATCAGCAGGATCTCAGTGGAAGGATGTATTGCTTTCAACTTCAGGCATCGCAAGAAAGGAACCCTCATCTCTGAACTCAGACAATTATCTCACGTCTACCCATTTCCACTTTTACATTGCTATATTCACAGAATGGCAACAGAATTAATAAAAATGAATCAAATGTTATTAACAACATTCAGTTAGTAAGTACATTAGTTAAGTAAGATTTTAACTAATTTAGATAAAAGCAAACCTTGTACACGCCTCAAGTTTAAACTTTGTACACCTTATTTGCAGGTTTACTTAGACTTATGTCCATATTGGACAATCCTTCACATATGTATGTTGCATGTCTGACTGGCAGTCCCATCACAGACCTGTAATCAACATTATTTACCACAATCTTTCATTAACTTGCCTAGCCCTAACCATACCTCAGCCATACTTTATTTACCAGAATCACAATCTTTCCCTGACCTTAAAACTGATATTGTTATATCAGCAATGGTTCAAATGACTACGTGTACTGTGTAAGTGGTTGCTCTTTGGGATGAATCAACAGATATTTATCACCCAACTCTGCAGTTCCCCTCTAGGTTCTACAACGCTTTTTATTGTCTTTTAACTTCTTGTTCTGGTTGTACGGCAAACAACCTTACTGTTTTGTATTAGTCACTCCACTTTTATTGGCGTAGTAGCTAGACACAGCAGGCTGTCGATTTCAGAGAAAAGCTATAAAAAAACGATTGTACACTACCTACTCAGCAGAAAACAACAGTCAGAAATATTTATCGACTAGCTGGTGAACATATTGGCTTAAATGCCAGATGTTTACCAGAGAGTTGATGGAGACCAAACGAGAGCTAAAAGGAGGATTTAAATTACTCAGGAAAACAAAACCACGATTCCTAATGAATGCTAATGTGCCTCTATGTCTCCTGGATGTGTAACTAAGCAATGTTAGAATTAACCATCTTAAACTTAAAAGGTGATTATATCTGAATGTTGTGTTTACAACTTGTTTCTTCTGCTTCCAAGTGGCCAAAAAATAAGTTATTGCTGGTTTAACCATACTGTGGAAACTGAAAATTGAAAAAAATGTTGGCACTGGACATAAAAAAAACAATTGGTCAAGCAGAATTGTTCAATATTCACTTTCTTGTCTGACAATAGGGTAGGAAAACTCACACAACAAGTGTTATGTACAATGTATATGACACACAATGTCATAGGCCGCACCTAAAGTAGCAAAACTACTAGTTTTCCAAACTAATATTTCTACACGTAAATTTAAATTAAAAAAATCTAAAGTAAAGCCAGTTATAGTTTATCATTTTCACAAATGCTTTATAAGAAAGAATTATATATGACTTACAACACAACAATAGCTGCAAATGGGATTAAAGGTGCAGGCCTTCATTATGGAAAAAGACTGTAGGCATTTGAACTCAACAGCCAAACAAATACACCCCACCCTCAGGTGCTCCTTCAGAAGTTCAGACCCCAAAATTCATGGAGGCGGAATCCATAAGTGTCTGCTGCCGGAGGGTAAATTAGCCTCAATAAGGGGAAGACATTTTTATTGCTATGGAAGTACAGGTGGCATATGTTTTTTGTAGTAGCCTGTCAATGTTTCAATAGGTGTTAAAGCCAAATACTTATCAAAGACAAAGTCAAAGCCAGAGAGTAGCTATGTATCAGTAACATTTATCGCTATTAACTTCAACAGTAACAGTAACTTATACTCTACCATCAGTAATACATGGAGCAACTTTGTTTAGTGCAAAATATAAAAGAACAAGGAAGAAAATAACATGGCAGGGTTATATCGCTGATGCTATTTAGATTTTTTACTATGGTGTATTTATGTTTCATTATTACCATGGTTTAGCTCGTAAGCAAGGATGAACACCAACTTTTTTTTTCAGCGCACACACAGAACAGACAGCTTGCGGACCGTGAGGAGATATTCACTGAATAGTTTAATGAAACGGATTAGAATCACTGACTGCACCTTCAATATACACTTATGTTTAACAGAGAAAGCTACCCATTTTCTGTGATTTTCCTATATCAACATTTTTTTAAGACTGATATGAACTTGACAGCCACTCTGCTTGTTATGTACTTAGCAAGGGAATATGCACTAAAGGAAAAATCATTTTAATCCCATTTGGGGTTCCATGCTGTAGAGTCTTATTAATATGTATTATTGCTTGATCACTGGGTCTACAGGCAGCTCAGTTTGTTTGCTCAGAAAAGAGTGATCATCCATGACAAGCAGGTGCATCTGTCAGTCTCCAGCTTGTTACAGCCTTAACAAGATCTTCATCTGGGAGCCAACACGAAACATCTGACACAAGGGAGCGAGGGCTGCCGATTGAAGCCGATATGCCGTCCATTTATTTCTGGCCATGTCATTGCTATGAATGATGAAAAAGGATGCACGACATGTGTAAAAACAAATGTTTTGAAAGTTTTCATCTTGCTTTTACAAAGGTCAAACTGCGTTAAAAAGGCAACACTGCTTGTCTATGTGTGTTGAAGGGAGCAGGCATTTGAAGATGACTCACACTGTCACAACAGAAAGGGGAGACTGGACCAGATGTGCAGAGAAAAGAAGAGAGAATGACAGTTGTATGGAGTTTTTTTGTCATCCCACTCGTGGCCAAATGAGAGTCCTTTTTCCCTTTCTTGACATTTGTTCCATGCGCTTGACGGTGTGCTGCAAGTTCAATTCACCATCGATTTAGCTCCATTGTAGAACAGATACAGCTGCAAAAGTAGTATTCAATGAATGTAGTATGCAGTGATTTAAACTGCCTACACATGATCCCCAACAATCTGCAGCTTAATGTATTTCAGTCCTCACATAGCCCTGTATCAGCACTTGGTATTACCTTCAGTGTGTCAGTGAAAAGCCTTCTTCCTGGAATCATCAAAGGAGGGCTAGGACTTCTGAATCCTGCCTGTCAAAATTCAAATGGACCCTTTGGGAGTAGTGTCATTCATCTCTCCTCAGTCAATAGCTGGCAGCTCCGTCCCTCCATTGATTATCAACTGCGAGGGAGGCGAAGAGGGACGACAGGCAGGCCTTTTGTTCCCTTTGCTGAAGGAGGACTGCCAGCAAAATAACTCCCCACAATTAAAATCTCAATACATCAGCTGGAGTTTACTTTATGGTGGAGCCCAGCTGTTATCTAAAGCACTCGATGATAAGGAGACAGAAGAGTTCCACATGCATAGAGATGCCTTTAGTGCCAAATATGGTTACCTGCTTAATTGTTCTTGGTTCCTGTCTTGTTTAGTGCTTCTTCAGTCTTTTTTCTGCCTGTTTTTTGTTTGCAGAAATGGTTTGTCTTTTATTTACAACACAAGGACTTCAAGAGTAGACTTGTATTTATCTACAAAATAAAAATCCCTTTCAATATAGAAGCACTGATCATTCCACATCAACAGAGGAATTGCTCATTTGACCAAGTGGAACCATCATACAGGGGTTGAGTTCAAGGTTATAGGTCAAAGACAGCTCAGTGGCAAAGGCCATCAAAAAGGTCATTGCACTTGTTGCACTTTAACCCCACAGTTGATTGCTCATCATGATGAATTAAGTCTCCTTGACAAAGCAGGGATTCAAGTAGACAAGGGTAGAGCCTGGAGACATGAACTTCAGCTCGCTCTGTCAACTTCCATAGCCTCCTGCAGAATGAATAAGTTAACAAGCTGTCATAACATTAGCAAGTAAATAGCTGGAGATTTGAATTCCGAATGCATCGCTCTGACTTGCCAGTGTCGTGCTGAATGTGCCAACGGTCCTAACAGTGTGATGTGAACACAAATGGAGTTGGTGAAAACATACAAGAATGCACTGTCCAGTCTGTCAATCGTTTTCTACCAGAACTTTTGCGACTATATGAATATTACATTGCATTCACACAGAAACAAATACTGATTTCCTCCACAGCAATGAGCCACAGCAAAATGGAACTTGGAATGAGGTCAGATTTCAACCTGCATTCATCCAGCGAGGCACCGTACCTGTGTTTAATGTGAGCAGTATACAGAAAGAGGGACTTTAATGGATAGATGCAGCAAGTAATTCAGGCACTGCATGGAACCTAATGAGGGATAGAATTCAGAGAAACCAATCTTTTTTTCCCCCATTGGTGGCACCAGCTTCTTTCATAGAGCTACACTGCCCTCTGAAAGGTCTGAGAGGTACTGCAGCAGAGGTTTGGATATGCTCAGGCTCTGATAATGTCCCTTTTTGTGTGTTCTAAGAATGTAGATACAATAAAAGCCTCATTGTGTTAGCTCCACTGCCCAGCAGATTTCACTGTCTGCATAAAGGCAAAATGGTAAACTTGAAAATTTGCCACGCAGCACGGCCCTGAAATATGCCTGAGAGGAAGCCAAGGAAAGCACAAATGTGAATTGATCTCTCCAATCAACATGATGAATGAGGAATGCCAGGCATTCTTTCTGCAATGCCAGGTCTCGCTCTGCAGTATTGTTCACTCCATTGTGTTTTGGTAGAGGATCAGGGTTTCGTAGTTGATTCACCTTTAGCCATTAAAGGTAATTTATCCTGGAACCACTTTTTGTTATGTTTGTTGAAATTCTCTTTACGTACATCCCGATAGCAATCAATAAATGAAATGCTCTGAGACAAACAAAAAAACCATCCAGTGTCTGTAGCCGACGTTCACTATGATAATGTTAGTTGTTCTTACATGTGAATGAGATATGAAGTAGTTGGATACAGTTAGCGAAGACAACGATGCGCCACGCTCTTCTCCCCAATGCTCTCTGTCATAGGCATATAGACATAAAATATGTACGTATGTATGTATGTATACACAGAATGTCCATGCCAGAGAGCATTTGGGAGAGAGTATATGTACATCGTTGTGATACATGTGTCTGTGCTCTCTCGCGGAGCTCATGTGTTTTGGGGGAGTGGCTTTAGAGGAGGGCCTGACGGGAGGGGTGGGATCTTTTCGGTTGGATACTTTGAAAATCTGGTTCCACGAGTTACCTACCCCATCTTAAAGTGAGGCTATGACGTTATTACGCAGGTCAAGACAGTATTTTCTACACTGAGGTATTTGCAGATTTCTTGCCCTTGTCTCTCACTGGATTTATCTCGCGAAAACAGAGTGAGCAATGCAATCCTGGTGAATTAAAACATTTTCATCACACATAACTGAATGTGGGTAGTTTGCAATCTGGCATCTCAGTGTTTCTTTTCATAAATTTTTTATGGACCATAAATGCAGCAAGAGGAACAGGCAGGCATGTGCATTGTGATTGCAGTTGGCTTATTTAAAACCTGGGCTGTCTGTTCAAAACATTTGAAAATGATACACATTCAGATAGGAAAAATAACTTCCAACATGCATGAATCCCAGAGTTTTCTCTACATGCAAATCAAATGTACAGTACGTTGCATCCAGTACATCACATAGGTAATTGCTTTATATCACTGAATTATTCTTGCCACCTGTTCTCAGAAATGCATAGTGTTCATATAAACCACGTCAAACAGACTATGAGTTTTGCTATGTCTAAACTTAATACTTAATGCACCGTTTTTTATTCTCCAGTCTTTTAGCTCACTGACAACAGGATGAAACACAGCAGATGGTAATATCTGTAAACTTTGCCTCAGTTTGCACACCACTGGAGGATCTCAATATATGTGGGCTTCACTCATTGCTTTTAATACTCTACATTCACACAGTATATCTTTTTGTCGTTGTTACAGCTTCGCCAGGCTCGAGGTTGTGTCTCTGCACTTTTAAAGGAAAACATAACAAAAATCCTTCTTTTTTTTTTTTTCTTTTTTTTTTACAACCTGCATGCTTTTTGATCATCACTCTTATTTTTATTATTACATTTTACTCAACATGTTCACTGTAGAGACTTTGGGCAGCACACCACAGAGTATCACAAACCCAGCCAAACACGTTCAGTTAAACTAAGCAATCTAAAATGTTCGGAGTTGAGAGGGATGGTGAACATCCCCAAACTGTCCATTACAGCCATCTACAGAATTTCACAACTGCAAGCTTAATACTGTACAATGTATATTAACAGTGTTAAAATGTGAGCTTTTGCATTCATTTCACCAACAGTGGGTTACAAATATCAGTTATGAAGGCAGATTTCTTGGACAGGTGATGATTTTAAGCAGGAAACTCAACAGTAACCATTGGTGGACAGGTAAAGAATGAAAAGAAATTAGTTTGCACAAAACAGAATAAATAGATGAATTAGAGCACAAATATACCCAAAGGTGCTGGGTACAAATTCAATAAGGAGTGACAAGAATATCTTGCTGTTCTATATGAATATTTATATAGAAAATATTTTAGTGATTCAATCACACAAAATAATTTAAAACAAGCTTAGCTCATTGTTAAGTCAATATATTTAGCCAGATATTATATAAATCCATATAAGAATTACAAGCGTATTATCCAGGGCTTGTGAGTGATTGTCTAATTAACAGCAGTATTATGAAATTAGAAAGAATCCTATTCATTTATTTATTTGTTTGTTTATTTATTTATTCGGGCACCTGAATGCCTTTTTTTTTTTCAAATATGCTTTTCCACCATACTTCTCCCCCCAAGACACAAACTGATAACTGAATTTCAGATTTTATTTTCTTTGATTTTTTTCCAATTCCAACACTGTATGTCCAACTTGCAAAACGACCTTCTGTGCTGCAGACAAACATTAACGTTTAAACCCGAAGTATTGTTAGACTATAAGCTCATCAAATAAAACCAAGGGGAGTGAAGTGTGTTGTGAAGAGGCAGTGGTTGATCTGTTTAGTCTGTATACTTTGATGGGAAGGTTGATGCATACAGTATATGAGCAATGTTGCACTATTGACTTTGTGATTCCAACAGAGCAAAAGCAATCGAAGGGTGTCCTTTTTTTTATTTATTTTTTGTCAGATGTCACATAAATAGAGGAGCTTTTCTCATACAGTTTGTCTTTCCTTCTCAGAGGTGATGTCACAGGGAATGATCCTTTAACATTGATCAATTCTGCCACCTGACATCATCATGAGAACAATTAACTCCTGTTCCAGCCCTGGAAGAAGACACGAGGGGAAAGCTAGTTCTGTGGACAGATAGGCTTTATTCCGAGTGCTGGCTTGTGTGCCAAAATATCCAGTCCTATTCTGCAGCCTTGTGTGTAATGTGTCTGGCACTGTTATCAAGTGGGCTCCAGATTTCTATCCACCCCACTAGAGTGGCTTTCAAACTTCTTTTGGAGCCCTTTTGTTTTGTGACCCACAGTCATTTAATGGACTATTGTGCAGGCTCATAAAGTAGAATGTATCCTGTTTTCAGGCTACTACGAACCTGTTATAGTGTTTTATTCAGCTCACCACACACTGCAGAGACGAGAGAAGGTTTTGGCAACATAACATGGCTATAATTTTAATATAAGCTTATACAGAATCCTTTCCTGACCAAGTTTAATCTCCTTATGAGTCATCTTTGGGTTTCTACCCAAATGCTCCCTAGCATGTTAATTTTGCGTGCAGATTTTGATTGCAGCCAACTGTCTATGGTAGATTAATTATCATTTCATATTACACACAACTGATGACAGCAACAAAATAACCTTTACTCTATTTTATTATATGATGAAGTACCACATCTTCACAAATATATCCAAGCATTCACACATCATTATTTCCTAATACTCTCCCCTGTGTGAGCTTGGCTGGACATTTTTTCTCCTCTGCGTGGCATTTTCCCATAATCATTTTATGCTCTCCGACTCTCTCTCATACACATGGCAATGTGTGTGCAGAGTGGCCAGGAATATAGGAGAACCACAACTGATGGAAAGACAAAATGAGAGCGAGAGGATGAGCTTACTCATCCAGGCCATCTCTGCCAAGACAAAACAAACCCGGAAAGTGAAAATCATCTTATCAGGGAGATAGCAGGCAAATAAAGGGAGACTGTCAAGAAATTATCGCGTTGGTATTCAAGCCATGACTTAGTGTGTCTTGTCACAATAAAACAGAGGGAATCTAAGCAGAGGCTCAGAGAGTGCAAGGCAGAGAGAGAGAGAGAGTGGGACAGAAAGAAAGAGAGAGCTGTTGATCTGTTTAGCCTGCCTGCTTCATGCCACTGCGGTGCATCTCCTCTGAAATGGCTGTATTTGAAATCAGCTTTATAGAGTAGAAGACACTGCCGAGTTCTGTGTGCCCAGGCATGCCTGTCAGACCCAGGAAGAGTAGACTTCACGGATGAATTGTGATTGCTTACATACACAGCTACACACCAAACATTAATCACAGACGGTCTATTTCCAAAAATACTAAAGAGCAGTAGAGGATCAGAGACAGGTGCAGAGCTGTATTGAGAGACAGAGGTCAGGGCGGAGAGGGAACATAAGAACACAAAGAGCGGGTGAGACCTGGAGAAAATAAGGTGCAGGTTATATGTAGTTTATGGGATTAGAAAATGTTTTTGCCTTGTAGAAAGAAAGAGTGCAGTGGAGAGATTGTCTGCGCTAGAAGAGAGTGTTGCTTGCAATTTTAATGCAAAGCACGGCTCTACTGCAACCTGTCTGAGACAGCAGGGACTCTCTCAAGTGGTGCTGACAGGGACCGTCTGTGAACCTGCCTGTGGATCATCGTAAACCCTGCACCTGCTCATGACTGTATCACAGTGCCCCACCACTTTATATGCACATTGCATATGGCTCAACACATGCTGAATATATGCACCATTATGGACCATAATTTATCATGTGTCCTGGCGTATTGATTATGTGCTCAGTGATAAGGCAGTGGAACATGCTTATTGAATATGGATAAAACATGCATCTGCATTAATTAGTCCACACATCTAATTACTACGCACCGACAAATAATCACAAATGCACAAACAACTTTACAAGACTTGAAAGAACATAAAAACTCGGGAGATGAAGGGCAAAGTAAGCAGGCCTACCAAGCCAAAGACATCTTTGGATGAGAAATGTGCACGCCCTATCACTTTTCTTTGTTTGATACAGACTTTTGCTGCTTTTCGCTCTAATCGACTTTCATGGCAGAAGTGATATGTAATTAATGGTGGTTTTGTAACTCATCTATATCCCTGAACCTTGACGAAACCGATCAATAGCTCTGCCTGTGGCCCCGCTCTCTGTGCCCGCTCTCTCTCTCTCTCACTGCAGCAGAACCTGGAGTTCCCTCACAGGTGGCAACACACGTTCACTCAAACAATGACAACCCATAGGAGGGAGTTACAGTCAAGAGTTTAGGATAACCTTTGTCAATTCTATGTAAGATTAACAACAGAAAAGACTGGTGAGGAGAAGGAAACAACAACCTACTCCGATGTTCACCGACAGTTGTTAACTTTTTCCTTTTGAAGAAGGTGAAATGCTGTGTAGAGCTGAAGGGAACTGCAGGGTCAGGTGATCATTCTCTGTGGGTTCATCAAGGGATGCCTTTCACATTACACGTTTGGTTGGTTATTGGTTATTTTTTTTCCATTTTTAATATAGAAAAATTGATTAGTGCAGATTAAAGTGCTGATCCTTAAGATTTCAGTCCTGGTTGATGTGGTGAAACCTTTGGTTACTGGTGTTAACAGCAAGTGAGTTTTAATGATGCACGTGATACAAGTTGATACAAGTTGTATAAATCCTTTCATGAGTCCAGAGAGAGCTGCATGAAGTCTGACAAATTGCCTCAAGTGATGTCACCTGAGTTGCAGCAATTGGGGCTGAAGACTACATGTTTGAAAATGAAAAACATCTGTGGGTGTGGAGTTAAAAAAAAGTGAGCTTACAGACCACTACAGCCCGCTGCTCATCTCTGCTTGAGGCCAACAGATCAAGGCTACATTAGCTTTCAGACTGAACTGTTGGCAGCATTGTGGGTAATATAGGCACCATGTTTTGACATGGAACAACAATGTGTAGATCAAAAAATGACAATATAAGGTTCTGCAGCATCCATTTTGATCATTTTTATTCAATTTTAAGTTTGACAGTGTTATAAAAGTGAAATAAATGGATTATAAATTCAACAATGAAATTGTGAACCAAAATTAAACTGTTGTGTCAAAACAAATATTTAAAAATTGTGCCAGGAGTTGGCCCCTTACTGCTTTCTCCCTGTCCTGCCATAAAGAAACATTTACTGTTGCTTCCCACTGCTGCTCTTCAGTTCATATAAGTCTAACCTTCTCCCTACTCACTCTCTGGGCTCGTAGTCAGCTCAGGTCTTTATTTGATTTTATGTCTCTTTCAGACAAGTGTCTTTCAATCATTCTCCTTAGGGTCATACCCCTGAGTTGTTCACTTAAAGAACACTGCACCACTAAATTTACGCTTCAGTAAAATAGGAAAAGGAAAAATCTAATCCAAAAAACAAAAAAAAGGAGAAATATGGCAGGATGGAGAAAGGCCTTTCCTGAAAGGTCACTTCACAGACAGATGGCAGCCCTGTGCTGTTCTGCTAATGTTCCCAATCATAATGGATCCTGATTTTCATTTTCCATTTCCTTTATTTTTGGGTGACTGGGAAACTTTCCCCTCACGTTGACACAATATCAATCACGCAAGTGTCACAACCACACAATGTAGGCAGCACCAGTTTTAATGACAACCCGATCAGATAAGACGAAAAACCAACCAGCAGCGTCTCCAACATGAAACGACATGAACAGGTGTGCGGGGATGACACAAACAAATTAGAAGAGAAAGAATGAGTGACAAGACATACCATCATCTTGTGTTAGGTCCAGGAGGTGTGACACTGTATTCAGTTGTGTCAGCAATCCTATAGCTCACACACACACACACGGACGCACACACTCTGGATGGCTGCTAAGGAGCATGAAGAGCAGGATGAGGTTGCTGTAAAAGCAATTTCCTCACGAGAGAAAGGTCTCATAATTCTTGTGAGACAAAGCATCTGGGATGATTGGGGACAGATGGGAAAAACTCTATGAAATTCAGCAATGTCCTCATTCACTGCAATTGTGTTTTCGGTAACCTTTCTCTTGAAAGTTTCTCTGATGTATTTTCCCTGTTTTTGAGGGACTTCCCATTAATCATGGTTGACAAGCAGCAAGGCTTTCCTGTTGACGGCAGTGTTTCAAATGTGGAGTGTGCCTACAGGCATAATGTATTGCGCTGGAAATAATACATGTATCCAGTCATCTCGTCCACAGCAAGCTTTCTTGATCACTTATCACTGATGAACATATGTTGAAATGCACAACATTTTCTGTGTCATTTGCTATATACCCATCTGAAGTGAAGAAAAAAAGAAACATTTTGTGCTATGTTTGTAGCTCACTGGCCTCACCAGAGCATACTTTCAAACCCTGAAAGAATTGGGCTTATTCTGCATCATCAAGGAGAAAATATCCAGCCAAGCGAAAGACATAAACAGGAACACGAGTCTGCTATTATGTTGAAACATAAATGGTTGGCCTGGCTGAGGCATGACTCGTTGATTTTAAAAAATGGTTGGAGCAGGTGAAAAGCTGGAGCAGAACCAGGGACTAGCCTCTGGGGCAGTAATATTTATGCGCCCTCCTTCTTTCGTACTCCCTCTTTCTCTGTTTTGTTTGAAAACTGTGAAAACCTGTCACACTATTTGCTGTTTTCCCAGCAGTGCCTTTTGTTGTCATTTCAGTGTATTTAAATTATTAATCAATATTACTGACAATGTGTGGAGAAGGCTTTTATTTCTCCTTACTGAGCCATCTTGCCTTTTTATCTAAACTGTAAAAACAAAAATTAGATTTTTGTCCAATAAACTAATACTAAATACCCTTCTATAGAAATGTAAACAATACATTTGCTGATGAAAAGCAGTTTCATTCTATTCAGCTACATTTCAGCAATGATCAATGCAGCACAAAAGCCACACTGACTGGAACAATGTACAGTGCAGCCATAGAACGCAGTGCTTTGAATAGTGTAGTATTGCAGCTTAAGTAAAATATAGCACAATTCAACTTTTGAATAAAAAGCCAATTGGATTAAGCCTTTAGATTAACAAAAAGTAAGTGTCACCAAATAGAATATTGTGTTCAATATCAGGAACAAAACATCCACAAACAGACAGGCATAGTGGAGAAAACTGCCAACAGTGGCACTAGAAAGAATGTCACACACAGAACAATGGTAATAACTCATCTGAGTGAAAAAAGGATGTATTATTTTTGATCACCAACCATCAGCTCAACCACAACCTCCCACTCTCCTCCACTCTTCTCCATTTATCTTCCCTTGTGTTACTGTGTTGTACGCTATGTGGAGCAACCAACAACCATTATCAGAAATGAAATACTCTTTGCCAAGAAGATATTTTTAGGATTTAGGAATTTGTCAGTAACTGGTGTGTTTACACAGTTGTGTACAATGTTGCATTTTATTTTAGAAGAAATACATATCGAATTCATCCGAAGCTGCTGGAGCATTTGTAGAATATGGCACGTTTCATTTAATGGGCCATCTTCTTGGTTCATAAAAATAACAGTATCATGCTCTATCCAATAATAATAATTTTAGCAACACTGACATATTGTCACATTAAAAAGTTGTTATGGCAAATGCTAGCACAGCTGCCTATTGACACATCCAGGAGACATATAAGCAACATTAACATCAATTTGGAGTGTTTCTGGCCATTCGAAGAATGTAAATTGAATATTCACTTTCCTTTTAGCTCTTGTTTGGTCTCCACTGACTCCTGAGGGAAATATCTTGCTCTTTAGCTACTCAGTGCTCCACAGTGTTCACCAGCTAGATGATAACTTTGTCTGCCTGCTGTTTGGCACTGGGAAGGTAGCAAGCAGTGGGTTGTTAGAGCTTTTTCACAGTAAGCTATGATGCTGATGAGAGCGATGGAACTGAATCAAAATAGTAGAAAACAATGAGCTGAAAGATGCTAAAATGCTCAGTAGATAGGTGATTCTTTGTGGGTTTGTCACTACGATCAACCCATTTGACATTGCAGCCATTGTTGATATACTGGAAAATATATTGATTAGTGCAGCTTCAAAAATTCTCCAATGTCTTATGTTTAAAAATGAGTGCAATTACATAAAGCTGGACACAGCATAGTGCACACGTCTGCAAAATCTAAGTTTTGTCGTGTTCTAAAATAGAGGAGTGCTTTTTGTGTTGATGAATAATTTAAAGGTTTGGGATGACGAGATTTCAAAGGTCTGGTAGAAAAAGATGAAAATGCAAAACAAATGGGTAATGAACTCTTGAACATGTGAGGCTGCACGGGGAGGCGAGAGGAGAGGAGGGGAGCTGAGGTGAGAGCGGGGAGGGGGCTGCTGAGTGGGACAAGCTGATTGGAGTCTCTGCGCTCCTGCACTGTCAGATCAAAACGCCTTTCTGGGCATCAAAGACACCTGGAGCAGCAGTGTCTCCAGTGATAAAGATGCCACTCTCCCTGCCTTCACCCTCCGATTTTAATTACAAATATTTATAAGCAGCTTAACTGCATGGACAGGGGTTTTTCTTCACCAGGCGAGGGTGTGGGGGTGTCTCGGTATCAACGCAGCTGTTGGATATGATAAGATTATTTACCATTTTTTTTGTTATTCTATTTGTTTATTTCCTGTTAATTATTCATACCCCCACACGATCATCGACTCCACTTTCTCCTCCTCAATGCGTTAAATGGGGGCTATCATAAAAAAATAAAAATAATAATAAATAAATTATACTTGGGATAAACATTGTCAGAGAAAAACTGGAGGGTGAACTTGTTTCCCTGAAAAATGTAACTCTAGTGGGTCTGAGACTAAGAGAAGGTTTTGCATGTCAATTCCTTCAGGAGGTTAAACTCCTTACCTTACAACTTTCATATTTTTAATTATGACCTTTAAAAACAACAGGTTTATTTCAGAATACCTTATTTCACCAAAGGTTTACTTCCTATAAGGATAGAAGGGGAGAAAAAAGGAACACACTCATCTTACACCTCACTCAGCACATTATAATCCTGGAAAAGTGTGGAAGTCACCTTGTACGAGGAGAATGTAAACGGGAGACAGGCGGTGGGAGTGTGTGAGAGAAAGAGATAGAGACAACGCAGATGTTTTTTTCCAGTTTTCAGCGCTCTTCAGAAACTTTAGAAAGCAAAATACATTGTTTTCCAGTGAAACAGGCTGACGAGGGGTTGATAGAGGTTGGGGGACATTTATCTTATTGGGTTCAGATCTCTTCTGACTAAGCAGTTCAGCAAACTGTGTGGAAAGTTTGTGGGATACTTTTAGAATGTCAATAACTCGTCACCTCCTGTTATTCCCTGTTTTTTAAAGCAGTTCATAGATATCAGGAAGACTATGGTGGCTGAGCCATCAGCTAATGGGAATCCTAATGAAGAGCCCGAACGCAGATCTAAATAGTGAGCAATCCAATTGTAGCACTGAGTGGTGATGTGAAGAAGGTTTATTCTCGCCCCAGTGTTGGAGTCCCAAGTGGCAGTGCAGGGGGGGTTTATTTTGTTTTCAAATCAGAGGTGGACAGTAATTACATTTAGTTTCATTAGTCGTTCCCCCTTGACTCTGCATGGTCATCAAGGTAATGTATGTGGTGCTTCCTGTTTGGGTGAAAATGGATTTGTGCTGCATTAGCTGATGAGGCAGGTAAATTACATTATGTCCCTCAGTGTGATCTTAATGTCAGTGATTCTGGGAATGATCATCCTTGTGGACATTAGGACTTGCAAGCGTACGCCGTTTCACCACTCTGTCTCTCCTTCAGCAATAACATGGAGTAAAGAGACAGGGGCAGGCTGCTTATTCTTCAAATCCTCATTTCAAAGAACCTAAGTGAGTCACTCAGTTATTCTTATTCAATTCTGACTTCATTTTGTGCCAAACAAGACCACAGATGGGGTATTACAGAGGCAAAGAAAAGACGGTCAGTATATTATCCAGTAAAGAACAAGGTTTCAAGGAGTGTGCCACTCAACTACCAGAGGTGTACTTCTCAAATATATAATAATAATAATAATAATAATAATAATAATGAAATAATTTTGTTTAGTTTTGTGTGCATGTGTGTGTCCTACACCAAATAGAGTGATGTATACACTGTAAAAAAAGTCTTACAAGAAATGTTCTGTATTATTATACAGATTTTTAATTTTTTTTCCATAAACAATAAATTGCTCTTGGATTTACAGTGGAGGTGGACGTGTAGGCTTGTTTAAATTACAGACTCCCATAATGTTATATTTATATTTATATTCAAATTAGAAATAAAACATTTCAGTCTCTCATGAATGTTTGTCTAGAAAAGGCCAAAAGCTTTGCATGGATGGTCTAAACGAATGCCTGTTTCTCCATAGATGTATAATTGGGGGTATTAAAGGAGGCCCCAGCAGCCAGTTGAAAGTGAACAGGCCATTTGAAGTCATCTGACAACAGTTTCTCATGCACAGTATGTATTGCCCAATTTGAATGTATCCTAAAAAGATTTTTACATTTGTTGCATTTGCCATATTATCAAACTTGTATACTTGCATTTTAATCTGAAAAGACTGTGTATTGCTGATGTAAACCCCTTAAACGTCAGCTGAACACTTGTAAAAGCAATTTGAGATGTTCTTGATTTCTTGAGCATCTTGACAATTCCAAAATTAAAGCTGAATAGTGTAAATAGAGATTTGCAGTCAGTATGAATTTCATGGGATGCATTTTTGCAATAATTCTTGACATTTGTACATCTTCAAACAAGAAATGTGTAAAAACTGGTGAATTCCTTGAAATTACTGATTGTGTAAATATACAGAAATTGAGCTACTTATTAAAGATATGTGTTCGGTATTTTAAACTCTGGGTCACAATGACAAGTTTTAGGTCAAGATCGCTATTGGTAGAAACCAGAACTTAGCTAGCTCCCTGCTCCACCTGTCGGGCAACACCGGGAAGCCCTCTCCTACTCTACTGCATGGGGCATACGTGACAGTGTTTGAAAACTATGATAAACACTGTTTTGCTAGACACAACGCTCACAGTATTGTATAATCATACACTATGTTATTTTATATAAAAAAAAAAAATGGTAAAAAAAAAAAGTAAAATAAACAAGCTTACTCTCAGCAATTCTTCTGGCTCTCATGGAGCTTACACCAGCTGAGAAGGTCTTTGAGAAAAAAAATAGTTCCTATCCAAATAGCACACGACTATTGACAGAAAGCTTGTTTTTTTACATTTTTGTCAAGATAACGTACTGACACCTTTATGATTACACTGTGAGTGTAAAAGATCATAGTTTCAAACACTGTCGGTGTTACTGGACGGGCGAAGCAGGGAGCTAGCAAAGTCTTGGTTTCTACTAATGGGTAACTACTAAAATGACTGTTTAATGCCATACATTTAGAGACCTCTCTGTTTCATTGAGGGTACTGTGTCATTGTTTTGAAAATATTAAAAGCCCATATTTTAATAGGGAATTACTGTAGATATAATGGGAAATTCCATAACATGACGTAATAACCTTAATTTACAGAGATAATGTTAATTATAGCTTTTTCATTACTTAGAGTAACCACACTCTTATAGGAAATCATTGTAGATAGCCTGGGCAGTTTAAAAAATAACTGCTTAATACCCTTATTTTACAGGGATTGGCCTTAAATGTAGCTTGGTGTATTTTTAATGTACTATGCTTGTTTTTCCACAGTCCAATGAACATTTTTAAAGATAGGAAATCTCTAAAATGACTGATTTATTTGCCATTTGTCTTTGTGCTATGTACTTCATAAAATGATAATAATGTTGTTATGCATTATTTTGTAGTTATTATACATGGAAAACAATATTTTAACACTATATAACTGTAGATAGACTGGGCAATTTCATAAAAACACTAATAAATGCCCTAAATTTACAGAGATTAACCAGAAAGGTAGTTGTTTTTAATGTATTTTGACATAATATATCTGTTTTTCCACGGTTGAATAACATTTATCAACAATAATATACTGTAATTTGCTGTTTTTTTTACAGGTTATAACATGGAATTTTGTTGTACGTTTTTATACTATAATTCGATGGTATCCAAGGAAAATCTTTTTTAGTTTTTTTTTTTACAGTTTTTCTTCTTATTTTTTTTACAGTGTAGTCATGCAGCCATATTCTGCTCTCTTGCAATCCTCTGTGGGAAAAGTATCAACACATTTTAGCAAGCAGACTAACAGCAGCAGCTAATGGACTTTATTATTTGGCCTGACATTTATCAAGACACTGATCGCTGCCCCATCTGTCAGAGCCGGGTGTTAGGGGTAATTTGGGGTTGAGCAATTATGCAGACATTTTAACATTATTCAGGAGTGTGTGAGTTGATGTGCTTGTGTGTGTATCTGTGCATGTGTGCTTAGTGTCCATATATCTGGCAATTTTTTTAGAATTTTTACCACTGTGTTTGCCAATTTAAGCATGTGCCATGTCACATAATGTAATCTGTCATGGCATACAGTACAAATGTACCATGTTTTCAGCATTCAGGATGTTTAGGGTGCTAAACAGTGTATTTAGTAGGTATTCCTAACATTATAAAACATACTTCAACATGCCATTAATCCAGACATGACTCGATTTGTTTATGTTTTGTGTAAAAACAGACCCATAGGAGTGACTCGCTTCCTAAAAGATTGAAGAAATTAACCTTGGTCCAAGTCTAAGTCCAAGACCAAGAGTAGTCCCAATGGTACAAACAGCAAGTCAAGTCATTTTCTTTCTTTCTTTCTTTTTTTTTCCATCTTTTGGCCTGATGAGGGTGACTAAACTGACTAAACTATATAATAACCAAGAATCAATTAGAGCAATCTTTTGGAGATAAACGTGTGATAATGTAGTAATGAGTGGTATAATCATTTCTTCAAATAAGCATAAATTGGAATTTCTCCACAAATTCTGTTCTGTCCTCTAGATCAAAGTGAGCACGGTGCACATGCCTGTTTCCAGGTTGACTACACCCCTGACAATGACACCATATGAAAATGACTTACCTATTGGTTGCACCTAATGTTATATTTCACAGACTGGACTCAAGCATAAAAAAAATGTAACGATGAATCAGTTCCGAGGCTACTGGGAGCAAAGCTATTTAATACAAACACACAGTGAGGGCTCTCTCACACATGACATCTAACAGAATCAAAACAGCAGAAACTCATGCAGTGCTCTAATATGAGCAGATGGGTCAGAATGTCTGCTTTTACCGTGTTCAATAAATATTTTTAGGAGAATTGCTATCTCTGCCTTTGTTTTTGATGCAATAGTATAAAAGACAGAATTTTCAGCAAAATATTTAAAGTAAAAAGTACTCATTATGCAGAATATAGTTATAGTAGTAAAGTTATAATACTGGACTTTTTATTTGTTTACATGTAATCAGTATTTTAATGTAACTGCATGTGTTGGATATTATATTCTATGGGTTAATTTTATTTATATTAATTTTAATGTACATCATTACATTGTGATTTCAATGCTCAGTATAAGTATTTTAAATACTTGAAGTAACTAGTCATGTATATCCATGCAGCCATATTCTTCCATAGTCCAGTGCTGAGTTAATTTCCACCACAGGCCTTCAGTTATCACAGCAAAACTACTGTTCTTTTTTGGCCTTCGGCTATTGAAGGTCTTCCCAGAAAGCAGTAACAGTACCTTTGGATTCAGATATTCAGATACACAGATATTTGAAAGTTGTGTGCCCTTGTCTACTGTTTTGTTTAATTTACATTCTGTTGGTTTCTGTAGGTGCAATAGGTCTTTTTGGGTTAATTATGGCCATCAAAAATAATGAATAATTATTAAATAATCATACTTCAATATGATTAAATATTAATAAAACGTGGTACCACCCTGAAAACAGGGAAAAGAAGGCCTTATGAATTGACCTAGTCTCATAAAAGGGTACCAAACTATAAAATTGGAACTCAATTAAATTAATAACTACAACCAAAATTACCATATCAAATAACTAGTAAAAGTTGAAGGATTTGAAAGTTCTAAATAGTTGAGGTTGGCAGCATTCATTCTTGTGCAACATTAAATAAACCAGCATGTGTATTCAAAAGCATTTATTTACATGTGTGTCAGGTTTACCCTTTCAAATTAAAAGTTCAGTCACACAATGAACAAATTCATCTGTGGAGCTTCCGTGGTATCTAAAATCTGTACCTTCAAGGGAAACAATATGGGGATGAAAGGGAAAAACTAGGTCACTAATGGACAAAAATTTGACTTAATCCAGACCAAAGATTGTAATATTTGAGACAAGACCAGGGTTTATGTTTTGGTATTAGACCCTAGGACCTCATCAGGGCCATGAGACGCATAAAAGCCAAAACAAAACTTTTTTTTAGAGCAACTGGGGATCAAGTGGGACAAAACCAATAAAAAAACAACAGTTTTTTCCAAGAGAAAATGGGATATGTAGCCTTGAGTAATTTCACAGTTTTTTAACACTGGATGAGAAGCAAAAACCTTTATAATCCACTAGGAGGTCGTAAACAACTCAATGAAGTAAATACACACCAGGAAATAGAAGCCGAAGTTACGATTTTACTAGTTCTGAATGAAAAACTGTCAACAACAGCTCTAAAGCACAATGGAGTATGAGAGTAACATACACAGACACGTCACTTGCTACATATAACAATGTTAAAATACTGTACACTGAAAGGAATCTACAGTATAGCTGTGAATGTGTATTTTACAGTTGTACTGTGGAGTTACAGCTTTACTTATCAATCTGTATGTTGCTTAGTGCCATACAGGGGCTAATCCAAGCCAAACTGCAAGACCAGCATATCATTTTTTACTGGATCAGTATCCGCTGTATGAACCCCTGATCCATTTATAATTCTTGTATATTGTTACCCGTCACTCTGCATGCATTTACACCAGCTATTAAAAAAAAAAAACATTCAAACATAAAAGTGGAACATATCCCTGTTACCCAATATTTCCAGCAAGTGTGCAGCGGCAAGAACAAATATATAAAAGGTTTGGGTTTTCAAAAATGATATACATTTCTGTGACATTTATAGGTGGACTAGACCTGTAAAGTGCTGCAGTTGGCTGACAAACACATTTTGCATTTTGCTGTGATGGAGATAAAGAGAGGATCTCCCAGTCAAACTTTCAACAGTTCCTAACAGAAGCTCTGCTTTCAATGGATATTATGCAAAACACTAGAATGCTACACAAAAACAATAAAGGAAACCATCAAGGCAAAGCAGTGTTGCAGTGTATGTTGTTTTTAAAGAAAAAGTATGGCTTTTTGCCTGGATTTAGTTTTTGTAGCAGGGGACATCAGTACTATAACAATGTACTCACCAGTAACTGCTGAGATCTTAGAACATCACTTAGGTCCAACAGGACCACAGTTAGCAGTCAGATAATCATGCATTTATTTATCTAATTATTTGAATGTAGGCCTGCTTTAGGCTCAATACTATGTGCATTATGCAGCACTACTGTTTAAAAAAATAAATAATAAACACATTTCTTCATTTGTAGGTCTACTGCCACTAACCAGCCGTCGACCTCAACACAGTCGGTGCCAGGGCCCCCTCTTCCCCCTCACATCCGTATACTGCACTCCGCTACAGAAATTAAAGCCTGCTCTTAAAACCCATCTTTTAAACTAGCTTACTCACTTTAACGAAATCACCTGCATTTTATCGCTATTATTTGAACTAATTGCTCATCTATGCTCTGGTGTTGAATGCACTGATGTCTTGCTACTGGTTCTTTGTTGTTTATTGTGTTTTACCACTGATTTTATATGATGTAAGGTGACATTAAGGGGCCACCAAATAAAAAGTATTATTATCATAAATATATATGTATATATACATATATTAGGCTAGAACTAGTCTGCATGAATCATATCAGGACTGGGGGCAGGAAGAATTAGCACATGCCAGATGATTATATTACGCAACAATCAGTTTTCTGTAAATATAACTGTCAAAGTGTGACTGAATAGTACATACCATCAATTAATTTGTGACTTCTATAGAACGCTGTGGAGTTACATAATGCTGACACCATTTGTGCCTCCCATACATGTACAACAATAAGGTAATTATACAGATGTCACTTCTTACTCATTTACATTCTGTGTTTTGAACATTTGCTGTCATCACATGCAATGTAATTGCTGACAATAAATTCAGAAAATTATGGACCAAAATTGACAGTGAGTCAAATGGGTGATAAGAAGACAGAAAACGCAGGTCAGACCTCAGACCACAACCTGCTACGTGTAACACACAACAAATCAATCTACGAGCAACTTTATGACATGGCATAGTACGTTTTCAGACACTCACATTCAGAGTGTGTATGTGTGAGAGGGGAACACTTCAACAGGTCCTCCAAATAAACAACAAAATACATTGTTTGCCCATGACCTCTAGACCAACACATACAAGCATTTTTTGATCTGGCGCCCCAACAGACTGGATGACATTTGTTTGTAACTTCCAAACTTGTTACAAATTACTATTGGAAAAATGATTAAAGTGTTTTATGATCTTACACCACTATGTTCAAGGGTTAGACACAACAACAACTTGGTTAGAGTTGGAGAAAGATTATGTTTGGGTTTCACTACTTCGTTTAGGTTAGGAGACCTTCGTCGTCATAGTTACAGTAAGAAACGCTTGGTTAAAGTTAGAGGAACAACCATGGTCATGGTTAAAAGAAAGCAACACTGATTTTAAAAATGTATAATAAGTTTAACGAGCAGTAGCGAGGCAAGTGCTTCTGAGACGTTATTTTTGCCCTGGGTCTTGCCTGTCAGGCTATATACAGGCTGCCCTACTTTATGAGTGAAGGTTGTGGGGGCTGTATGCAGCCTTAAAGGAATACATGCAGACACTAATCAGGGCTGAAAGTGGGTTTTTCCGACTACTTTTTTCAAGTAAAAGAAATGTACAATTAACATTGTCCTAAAAACACACTACAACTGAGCATCAGTCATAATTATAAATAAAATAAACCCTCTTGCTGTTTATAGTAAAGATGCAAATAAAACAAAAATCTATCACAAAGTACCATGTTTAAAGGAAACTGAAAATTAGTTTTAGTATGGTTACAATGTTTTTTATCATAATTTGTTATTCACGCGATTGATTTAGATGTACATTTTATTTATTTACTTTGTTAACTTCATTGTGTCCCCCACACTTTTGAAATGACCTTGGATATGAATCATTAATCCTATGGCCACTACAGCGCTTTGTCACTTGAATGTAAACATGTCGTCTCTGAGGATTTCCTGACACAACTGATGCTGTGGGTTGTTTTTTTTTTTTTTTTTTTTTTCTTGGGTGGACAGCCTCAAAGATTTAAGAGTAGATTTATTTTGAGGCAACATTGTTTAGCTGGTAGTGTCTTCACATAGAGCATCTCTTGTTAATAGTGATTAAAAGCAAAAGACAGCAATTCCTTCATCTGATTTTGAAGGTACAGGAAAGGTTCACATTAAAGCCAGTATCAACTGAATTAAGAGCTTGGAAGTGAACAATTCATCTTAATTGTAAAACTACTTATACTATAATTCATTTGGAGAAGGGGGAAGAAAAATAATGATCAAACACAGAGCCATTAAGCTTGTATACGACAAACGCAGCATGGGAAAGATACAGGATCTAAAATGATATATTCCTCAAGTGCTTTCTTGAATTGACCACACTGATGCTATCTCAAACTCAACAGGCCTTGGGCGGAAAAACCTTCAGCATTGTTCCACACTGAACAACAGGTGCATGTGTCTTGCATAAAAGAGCGGAAAAGTCTATTTTTCTTTCTCGGATTCTATTCTGCTCTCTCCTCCTTTTCAAGCTCCAGCCAGAGGAAGAAACTGGTGAGTGTGCACAGGAGGGCTGTAATGTGGTTTCAGTGTCTGGGCCCCTATGGCATAGTACCCTCAGGTGGAAAACCTCTCAGACTGTGTTGGCACATCAGTACTCCAATTATGTACAGCAGGAGTGCCCTTTCATTTCTATTACATCTTTCATCCTTTCTTCTTACTGCACCTTTCTTCTGCTTTGCCTGTGCTCTCTTCTCTGCCCCTGGCTCCTTCACCTCTACTCACCCTCAACACTTTTCTTCTAATCTTCTGTCTCAACAATCATACCTTTTTTTCCCACTGACCACAGCGTTGTACTGCACTAAATGACTACCACTCTCACCAAAGAATTACTTACTTTTGCTCGGCCCAGCCAGAATTTGGCCTTAAAACGTCTCTCTAAATGGAAGCATATTGGACTCTGAAGATGTTCAGACTGGAGAGGATCTGATGATTCAACTCATCTGTCGCAGACACAGACTATCACTAAAACACTGCAATCCACACGAGAACTATACTATCACATTTGAGTTGGGAGTCTCTAATCAGAAGACCAGTCTTATTGATTTCCTTCTCCCTACTTTCACATCACAAGTATCCTCTTCTATCCCCTTACTTTTTCATTGATTATTGTTTTTTTCTTCCTTATTTCATTCCTGCTACTTTTTATCTGATCCGACAACCACCTTAAAGTTTTTCCCATTTCTGTCCTTATCTGTGTTGGAACTTTCTATCTTATATTTATTTAATCTAACTTTTTATAACATGAGCTTTTTGTGAATTAATTAATGTTGAATATGGTAAAGTAAAAATGTATTTGTCTTTAATAGTAACAGCTACATCATTACATCATTATTGATAGATTAGTCATATAAATTATTCATCCTTAAATAAATCATTACATTTACCTTATATTAAAGAAAATGAGGAATGTCAAGGTACTTGCATTGAAGAGTGAGTAACATTTTGTACTGATATAGTGAATGTGACATTTTTTCCTAATAGCAGATGGATAGCAAGGTAATGCACTGTTTGGCAGCTTACAAATCAGACATCTAGCTCACATTTTCTGCTCCACCAAATCAGATAGAATGATTACTAGTCATAGCCTTTTAGTTGGAAATATCTGCAGATTCTAGTAAATGATTTATTGAAGCATCCATAGATATGACGAGAGCCACCATCCCCAGAATTACCTCCAGATACCTGTGACATTTGTTTCTATAACCACAATTTCAAGGCACAATTATCAAAAGACAGCCAAGCTGCTGAGGTGGAATATGAGGTTCCCTCAAGGATATAAACGTTACCCTTCCTGTTTTTGATAAAGTCATCAAGAATGCTATGATTAAAAAAGTTCATGTAATATCAGTGATGCTATTGAAGGAATACTTTGACATGTTGCTTATCTGCTGTCTTTCAGAGAGTTAGATGAGAAGATCAATACCAGTCCTATGTCTGCACGTTAAGCAGGCCTACAGAGCTAAAGCCAGGAGGTGGTAAGCTTAGCATCAAGACTGGAAGCAGGGGGGAACAGCTAGCCTCGAATGTTGTATTGTGTTGGTTTAATCTGTGCACAGACAGAAACATAAAAATGACAATTGGTGATTTTAGTAGGACTTACATACTGCAATTGTTTCTCAGCTACTTACATTTTATCCATACGCCCAGTACTTCTCTGCTGGTGAACAGTGGCTACCCCCCAGTGATGACAAGACTCACAAAGTCTGTCGGTTCTTCCCCAAGAAATAACGCAGGACAACACTACCCATAAAACCAAAAATTGTTGTTTCTGCATTTAAGTTAGACTAACTACCATTTGGTTCTAGGGCCATATTTAAAACAAAGACTTTAGAGTCATATTGACGTTCTCATCAAAGTCTACAAGAAAATGTTAAACTTTAACAACAAACATAGTTTACTGCTTTCTCCTTTCCTGAATGAACATTTCATCATGGAAAAATCTGTTTTCTAGATGACAAAAATACCACTTCATAGGTTTAAAAGCAATTGGCAATTCAAATTCACTGTCTGGACTGTGATTCAGCATGTTTGTATTTCAAATGTGTCCAAGTCTGTCTTCTCTAGTGCTCCACAAGGTCCAGTGTCATTATCCAAGACGCTTTGTCCTCTGCCCTAAAGAAAACTTTGCTTGAGTTGGTATTATTTAACAAACACAATTCATCATTTTGGTACCAAATGACTGCATGCTGAGAGCAGTGAGTGATAAATTAATGAACTTCTTGTGGCTGCGGAACTAAAAGACATGATTCATCATTTTGGTGATCCTACTATATTTCTCTTACTTGCCCGCTGGGGAGACTTTGTCTTCCCATTATAATTAGCATCAAGGCTCCCTCTGTCTAGAAGCCAGCCAGCAAGGGCACTCAGGGATGCTTGAGTCAATATGTCTTCTCTGCACTTTTAATACAGAAGTGCAGACTGACTGACAAGTCATTTCAACACGGCTTGATTCCCAGATTCCCACCCCTTCTCACAGTGCAGTCTCTTATGGGGGTAACTGACATAAAGCAGCTGCTTCATCTTACCTTCAACACATTTTCAAGGACTGAGAAAAAACTTACAGAAGTGATGGTAAAAAATACATACCCTTTTCAGTTGCAGCAGTGTTCGCCATTTTGGACGGAAGGCAACCACCGCAGTAAAAAGTGTCAAAACTAAAAAAAACAATCTTACTATTCTATTGGTATGTATTGAATAACTCTACCTAAATGGCCTGCGTTAAACAATAAAACTGTAGCTATAGTAACCAGATACAGTGTAGCCAGTGGAGGACAGCATCTATTGCCAATGTAGCTAGTGTTCCCATGTACAGTAAATGGTCATGTCAAAAAAAAAAGACATCTTAGCGTCTGGTTCCTTCATAGTGAGAAAATCTTGTACTTTTGCAATTGTGTGTGGTATTGTGTTTTACTATATGGAATAAGGTAAACTGTTATCTATACTAAAATACAGACAAAATAGGTATGAAAAATAAATCAACATATTTATCTCAAAAATGCCTGAAGCAAAATCCATCCTTTATCATCGACTCAGTGATATGAAATGCTGAAACAGTGCCAAATCCTGTTTCCTGGCCACCTTTTACAAAGATGGAGAGTTCAGATAATCACTCAAAAAGTTAGAAGTGAAATGTTGGAAGTGATTGAAACTGAACACTTTGCCCTTTAAGAGACGAATGAGCCAAAATCATATCAGAAAAAAAAGAAGCTCACACTTTCTTCCAGCCACCATTAGTGACAGAATTATTTTGGAGACGTGTGGCCATTAATGTGGCCATTAATGTGGCCACACCCTGCGTATTTCAGCTACCCTGCTTGCACTCCATGCCCTCTTGGTGCTGTGTTGGGACTCCACATGCAGCTACAGTGGTGGCCTATTGTTATTTTTCCCTCCACTCTGTTTTTGTCCATCCTGCCACTGTAATGTACCTGAGAGTATAATGAAAACAAATAACACAAAACAGCTACTTCACTGGAGTTGAGTAATGAGAAAGTGTGGGTCTAAAGGATGGATTGGTGTAGTTGTTTAAAGGTAACACAAGTGGACCATCTCTTTCTTTCCCGCTGAAGGTTACAGAACAACAAGATTAAAGGAGTGTCAGTCTGCAACCTTAAATGGCTGGCAATGAATGCATCCCTGCGAAGAAAATGAGGGAGCGGCTGGGAGAGAAAATGGGAGGGTGTGCGAGGGATAGTTGAAGAGGAGGAACAATGGAGTGAAAAGTGAGAGAGATATTGGAGGAGTTTGGTGAGACATTTAGGAGGAGACGACAGTGTGATGATGGGTGAAGAGGCAAGTGATGGATGAGACAGAGAGAGAGAGGGAAACAGTAAGAGAGAGGGAGGACGGGGGAGAGCAATTGTGCTGTTCTTGACACCTCCACAGAAAACACCTTGGCAAGCTGTCAATCAGACAGGCTCGCTTGATTGATTTTCTCCTCTTTTCAATCAGCATTTCACTTTGCGTCCCTCTCTTCCCTCAGAATGTGCCCAGATGCCAACGTTCTGCTTTTTGTACGTCCTTTATGCTAGATGCCAGGGCCAAATGATGACTGTCATGTCAGTTGTCCTGAAGCAGCAACATAAATTAGGTTAGAAATTGAATGTATGGTCTTGTTGATATCAACTCTGCACAACTAATCAGGGCAAATTTAAACTAGTTTTTACATGGGATTTGAGCACCTGGGAAATACTGTGAGTCGACATTCAAACTGCACTGCAGCAGCTCACTAGCAGGAAGGTCTTTGGAGCATTTGGTGATAACTATATTTATAGATAAGTAAGCTGATTCTGGCGTGGTTCAGACAGTTTAAAGTCTATGCACAAGTAGTAACAAACCTTTTAAACCACAAGATACAGTACACATAAAAAACATCACTGACACTTAAATATGGTGCACAAAATTCTTTAGTAGTTTCCAAGGAACAAAAAAGGAACAAATCAGGATTGGTGTCATTGCCTTTCTAACAGCTCCATAGAGTCTTTTTTTTTTTTTTTTTTTACATTAACCTTACTGCTACAGTTTGTTTACAATCGTATGTTAATGTTTTGTCAATGCTTTTAGCTAGAAATCTTTTAGATCACCAGACTAATTTGCAAATGCATATTAGTGGGAAAACCTCTCAGTTCATTTTCAATTTCCAAGGAGCGTTATCAACATTTGGAGACAACCAATCAGAACAACGAAACGCCGTCCTCTTGTATGGTACGTCCTGTCAGACATTCAGCAAACACATATTTCTTATCAACATAAAGTTTAAGTGCAGTTGTTTGTTCTTCTTATAGAGAAATTTACCGTCCAGTCCGTTTAATACTGCAGCTGTAGCCGGCCGGAGAACATTCTGCATCGGTGGCAGCCATCTGGGTTATTTACGAAGAGGCCTGAACGGTGCTCCACTCTGTCAGACATCGTATTAAACCCGCCTCATATTAGATAAACGACTGTGATTGGCTCGGCCAGATACCTGTAACTGTGAATTCAGCTGAATGGGAGAGGGGCCAGACGTATCTGCCAGAGCAAATAAAACACAAGCTCGCAGATTTGTCTGGTTCCCAGGCTAGGACTCCGCCAGATCCTGAGCAAAATATCTGCCTCTTTAGCAGCTAGATGCTTCACTATGTTAATGAGCAGGTGGTTAACTTTGTCTGTTTGTGCTTGGTGCTGGTAGCACACAGTGGGTAGCACAGAGTTCGTTTGGTCAAAACAGGTGCCCACTGCGTCTGGATACAATGCTAATGAGAGCAGTGAAGGTGGACCAAAACATTAAAGTTGCAGTCTGTAAAACCAAAACAATGACCTGAGAGACACAGATGCTCTGAAACGTAGCTCTCAGGGGAACTGCAAAGTCAGGTGATAATTGTCCGAGGGTTTGTCACTACGGGCGGTTGTTAAGTAAATAATCAGTATGTTCTTCATTAAGAAAGTGGTCAGTAGTGCATGTTGCTTCATTAAAAAAACTATCTTGAAGTCTGCTCTCAATTAACCTACTGTACAGCACTCAATCAAGTGTCTATAAAACCAAACTACCCCATAACACTGATACATTATGCAAAAGCATAATACATATTTGACAGTGTCATCCACAAAATATGATGTTGAGCAATATTACAGCATGTTTTGCTTTGAAGAGATGGCAGTCACCTCCTTTTGATAGCTTATAGCACAAGCAGATTGCATGTTAAGTACACCTGCTTCGCCTCTGCAAATAAACATACAGGAGAGTAAACTTATAAATCATAAGGGGGAGAAAAACAATGTGGAGAGTAACCTTTTCATTGCCATCTAAAAGGTTAACAAGCCACCAATAAAGCCTGGGGCAAAGCCACTAGTCTCATTTGGAGAAGAACAAAGGCATGCGGTGCGTTGTAGTTACGGCTGTACTGTACACCTAAATAAGCTGTAAAACTTCACAGCTGCCAATCTATCTCTCAGTCCCCAATTCACAAATTGTTTTAATCTAAGAGTAATAGTCTTTTATCGTTAAATGTGTCATCATATGATTTGAAATTATGCAGCCAACAGTGTTTATTTCAACAGTGGGAATCAATGGCCCTGCCGGTGCCCACTTTACACTAGTGCAGCTGACTCAGATGGTGGGCAGAATTCCTGCGGTAAGAAAGTGAACATGGACAGTGGGGGTGTGTCTGACTGATAGAGCCCATTGATTTCCATGCGGATGGATGAATAGATCAAATGCTTTTGCTTTCTCTCCTCAATTCCCCCAGCATCTGTGAAGGCCAAGGCCAATCAAATAGCCACCAATTGTTTTGTTTTTTCAGTGAAATAGTGGGGCAAGTGGGAGCAGGTTTTATATTAATCAGAGAGACAAATGGGAGAAGGCATGTGGGAGGCATCTTGGGGGAGAATTTCTGCAGTTATTACGAGCAAGTGGAAGAAAAAGGAACAAAAAGGAGGAGTAAATATGAAAGGACAGCACAGCACATGATAGGCGCAGGGTTTAATGTAAAGGAACAACACCCCATATAAAAAGCTGCTTGCACTGCTTATATGCAAAAAAAATGAAAAGCGATGTATAGAGAAGACAAAGAAGGTGCAAGCAGAGAAAGTGGGAAATTACTTGAGGACAAGAGATGTGCAATTTGCCCCTCCGCCAGTCGCAACAACATAATAAGGTGATAAAATCAGACAGCTTTGCTTGTTGCCTTAGCGATGACATCTATCCATCATTCAGCATGCATCTTCACAGCTTACTGACGTGTCAATCACTCCATCCTTCTCACATCCCACCAGTATCAAGACTGTCCAGAAAGTGAAATCAATTATCTTACCAGCCCTTTTTTCCCCCTGGAGCTCTTGACCCTGTTGCTTTTTAGCATTTACCATGAATATGAAATGCATGATGTAGATTACATTCCTGATTACAGAACTGCCGTCTTCCTTTTGCAATGTGAATAGTAGGTGGATGTAATCGGGCCCCGGTGGCAAAGGGGTCCTTATTTAGTTTGTGAGTGAAGATAGCAACAGGGAAATGAAAAACCCTGTCTCATTTCCTGTCTGCTATGAGGTTTCAAAGCACAAAATGTTCCACTGGTGATACATATCGCTCAGCCCTTAGACTCCAATCGTAAACCAAACACAAAATTGCTTTTTTCACTTTCTCTGTAGGCCACCATGAAGCTTGTGCTGAGGAGGGCTTGTGAGTGGGCCCATTATGCAAGGAGCCATGCATTTCACAATTTCCTTTTGTCCTCAGCACGCTGGGCAGGCCTGGAAGTCTCATTCACCAGGGTCACACTGATAGCTATGACTCCAGGCCTAATTAGTCCAGAGGAAATATGGTAGCATTTATTGCATTTTATATCCTGTCTGCAACAGATACAGGCTTCATAAATATTGTAAGTTCGAGGTACCCAGACGCCAGACGGTTATTAAAAATGAAAGGAATGCTTGACCTCCAAACATACCATACATTTCCTCCCATTGTGCCTTGCACTGTGCCTGCATGGGGCCTCCCGGGGAGGAGAAGGATGAGTAAACCTGGAGGAGCCTCAGCATCGTGTCAAAGATCCCTCACTCCACGTTTTGCTCCGACAGACACAAGTGTTGATTGTCCTGAGCCTGCAGAAAACCACCAGGGAGAAAGGCCAGAGATTAAAGCTGACGAGTCAGCCCCCACTTGTGAGAGAAAACATGGAACTGACATACAACAGTGTCACATTAGACCAACTCCCTGGTGTGGAAGCAGACAGTGCTGAATTGCTTATTTTTGAGGCAGCCATGCTGTTTTGTATTGCAGCAGGTTACCGGATGTCTCGTGGTTTTGGGCAGGAGCACAGCTGTGTCACACTTGCAGTCAGTGATTTAATTTACTGAATGACAGCATAAATGACTGAGAAAAAATAAAAATCAATAGGAGAAATTAGGGATATTTAAAACATATGTCAAAAGAAACTGCAGAGAAGCACATAGACCTGAAAATGTTTTTGTCCACAAAAGATTGTTGCATAAAAATATATTGAGGAATCTCCAATGATCACCAGGCACCCGTTCCATTAGCCCATTGTTGTTTGGATCAGTATGAGATTTCTGGTTAATGTGAATTAGCACAAAGTCTGTCTTTGTACATGGTATCATATGTGACTAAGGTTCTGTTTATGGTTCAGAGTGGGAGAGAGGGAGGCGGTTGCAGCGAGGCAGAAGTTGTGTTTTGAGCCTAATTCAATTCTCTAATGGGAGCTGTCTACTTTATTACCTCAGTATATTACCTGCTCTCACCCCTTTCCTGTAACATTCAATCTGGGTTTCTATATAGGTGTTATCTCACCGTGGCACAATAGCAACAGGGATAGTTACTGGATACTGTATACACTGGATGTGACAATAGGAACAGATTATGTACTCCAAACAGATGCAAATGGCATCCATATTAAAGCAGCAATATTCTTTTTTTCCATTTGTTTGTTTGTTTCACGGTGTGGAGACCAGTAACAATTATTTCAGTTGATTGCAAGCAGAAAACCTTAGACTTAAGTTCCAATGCAATCTCTTCCATCCCATAACCCTGTTATTTTAACAGTGAGTAGGTTGCGTGTGTGTTTATTTGTGCGTGTGTGTGTGTGTGTGTTTTACAGTCTTTGGTCAGACCTGGATTACGAGGGCTTGTTACACACACACACACACACACACACACAAACACACATACATAAGCAGCTGCACACACCTCCAGTGTCACTGTCTTTCCCTCTGTCACTAAGTTCTTCAAAATAGAAACAATTCACAAATCAGTGTTGTGAAGGAATTTTCCTTCTTGTATGTTAAACTTCCCTCTTGTAGGTTAAAGGTAACTTAAGACAGGGCTTCACAGGTCAGGTCAACATGCCTGTCTCAGTTCACCTGTCTCATTCTGTGTGCCAGACAAGGCCGAGTTGTCTCTGGCCTCTGGTAGACCAAGGTCTGCTAGATATCTTCTGTTTTCAGGGTTAGACACAACAGGCTGGCACCTGGTTGTTGACACTGGATAAGAGAGACTGTAGAGAGGCTATGTTGCTGCTAGGACAGCAATGGTTGACGTCTTTCCTTGTTTGGATCTGATATCCAATAGAGTCATCACACATGACAGACTGAGTTAGGAATAACCCTATTTGGATATAGTGGAACTTATCATTTCTGTGGAGGGTTAAATACTGAGCTTCAGGACACCATCTTCAGACTTGGGTAGCAGTACGCTGTGATTCACACGTGGTGTTTCCCTTTTCTTCTCGATCGAGCTTCAATAAATATTCCTGTGTAAGACATCCAGGTCTCCTGAAACTTCTTGTTAGAGTGAACCAGCTCTAAGATTTCCATCCATCCATTTCCATTTCCGTGTCATATGCAAATGATCAACAGCATTGGCTATTGTAATAGCAATTACAAAACTCATTACATGTGTTACATACCGTTACATGATGCTTGTAAAACCTATATTTAAAAGTTGAAGTCAAGTTTCTTCTCAGGAGTTCTTTGAATTTTGTTCTGCAGTGCTGCTTTCCCAAGGAGTCAGTTGCATTTGAATTCCATTCACTGACCTTTTAGCCCAATGGTGAACTGCTTTTTGTCAATCTAAAAAAAGCACTGAATGTTTTCTATGATTGTTTGTGTGCTTTTTATAGCCCTGCTAGCGACGTGGCTCTGGCGATGGTAAGGCTGGTCTGTTGGTTGGTCCACCATTTTCGTCCAGACTAAAATATAAGTCAACAACTACTGGATGAACTGCCATGAAATTTTGTACGTCCCGTAATGATCCCTTGAATTTCCTTCTAGCACCACCACAAGGTTGACATTTGTGGTTTTGTTTTAAGTGGCATGTTTACTGAATGGATTTTGGTAAAACCTGGTACTGCCATTCATGTGCCATATTAGGGTGAATTGTAATAACTTTGGTTATCTTTTAATTTAACCACCATCAGGTCAAAAGTTTAGTTTGTCCAGTGCGTTGGCTGCAAAACAACTGATATTCCCATCAGCCTCGGCTCAGTAGGCATTCCAACAAGCTAAACTGAGATAATGAACATCAGATGCGGATATTTTAGCTTTGCTTCACATCCCTGATATCAAGTGTACTGATTCTGAAAAAGACAGTCATTTGTGGCTGCACAAGGTCAAGAAAAGGTTGTGTCATATGTCACTGCAACAACAGCCAACTAACCTCCTTTGCCTCCACGTTAATGACCAAACCTTATGCTTTGTACGTAAATGTCAAGTTCATTAGTTCATTATTTCATTTAGTGCAGCTTTGTTCACATAAGCGTGCATATCTCATAAATATCCTACTTTATAAATCATCTGGAAAGAGCATGAAACGGCTATTTTTACCACCTAAAAAGTGCCGTAAAAAATCACTTCAGACGTCGACTTGAACTTGAAATACCCTCCGTCTGTTGCTTTTCTGCCGTCTCCCTACTACTGTCCCTGTCCTCGTCAGGATTCAAGCAAGTTAAGTAGAGATCAGGAGCAGTACAACCAAATTGAGTTTCCCGGCAGCATACATGGAAGTATACAGTGGCAGTCTGTTTGTCCCTGTAAATCCCACTGATCCGTCACAAAATCCAGTCTCGACCACAGAGGGCTCTGTCTGGGGCCCAAGGCAAGCCCTGACAGGTGGTGCCGTCCTGAGTATTGGCAAGGTGACTGTCTGCTACTAAGGGACAGTGGGGGTAACTCCTCAAAATATTGCTCTAGAGAACCAAAGCCCACATACTGAACCACGTACATCTATGTGTATCTCTCTTTCTGTGTGTGTGTGTGTGTGTGTGTGTGTGTGTGTGTGTTCATACACTGACATGATACCTTCCTATCATATGCTTTTATAATCGCATCATTACCTTCCAACATAAATAGGAGCTGTCTGCCCCAAAAGATATAAATGTGTTTTGAGGGAGATCTAGTAGAGAGGAAATCAAAGTACATAAACCTCTATGTGCGCATACATATCAACAAGAGTGAAAGGACGTATCCGTGAATCACCACGGTCCAGTTATCTAAAGCTTTGAGTAACATGACAGGCAAGAAAGGTCCAATATGACAATAATGCAACGCTCACTTACACCAGCAGGGCTTCTCCTCTATCTCCGAAGCTATGAAATGTACTTACTATTGCAGCTATTTAAGACCAATTGCTTGGTTGTCTTCCCCTGTTTGTCTAAGAAGTGAAAGCAAAGCCTAAGTTCCGCCTTAACAGACTCTCATACATCAAGTGCAGAGCTCCCTGCTCTCTGCCTCAGTTCTCACTGCTGGGAGCATGTATGCTCATACACGTATAGGGAGCGTGTATGTGTGTCCAGACCATGCGTCCGAATGTGTGCATGTGTTCAGCGTTGCAGAAATTTGGTGGTCTGTTTGCAGCCGCCACCATAACTCATTAGTGCAGTGGGACCAGTGGATGAGGCTCGGTGCCTCAGATGTGGTAACAGTGACACCCACAGGAGGAAAGTTATACCGACCTTCCTGCCAGAGGGAAACAAATTCCCATTACCTTCTCTGATTATACCCTGGGTGCAAACAGTTCATGGAGACATATTGGGCAAGGGTACAATAATAAAATATTAATGGCACCATTTTTTTTATTCCTATCTTAAATAGGCCAGAAGAAAACTTTCTCAGCAAGTAGTATTACAAATGACATGATATGCTTTGACCGGTGGCAGCGTGTGCTCCACAGCACTGTTTGTACCTTACAGTAGTCCGTCTCTCTCTGCACAAAGCAAATCTGTTCGCTCATTTTGGCATCCGGCTATCTCTCAAAGAGAAAATTCCCAAGGGATGATTTCTTTGATCTCTGTCAACATTTTACATCTGACACATAGGGAACTATTAAAATGATCATCAGCTATAAAAAAAGTGTTTGTCTTCCAGAGGACAAGTGGCCTGCAGTATATGTATGTACTAGTATGTGCTAGTTTGTGCTCTATACGCAGTAGATATGTCTATTGAATTATTTACTATACACTTCAGACCTGATTAACTTTGACATCAAACTTCCTTTAGTCAAAACACATAAACAATGTCTTTGTGATTTGTCTTTTTACCAAGTTTAAGATGTTACTGTTGTTTTTGGCTTTATTCTCTATAGGCAACAGATCAGTTCTGGGGCCACAAATTACACACATGTAAACTTGGTCTACTAACTAGGTCTATCTGCAGTGGTGGAAAGTAAGTAAGTACATATACTCAAATAGGGTACTTTAGGTACTGTTCTGAGGTACTTGACTATAGAAGTATTTCTATTTTATGCTACTTTATACTAGATTTCAGATGAAAAAAAAAATTACTTTTTAGTCCATTAAATTTATTTGGCAACTATAATACTGCTTATTTTGCATACTAAAATAAAAAAAACGATATTAGCCATATAAAATATGATGCACTTCTTAACAGTTAAGTAAATTAGTATGTTACACTACTATTATTTTAAATGAGCTCCACCTCAAACAGCTTCAATACTAAAATGCACATTAAAAGACCAGTAACAATGTAATAATGTAACACTAAGTAAGCAGTCTGCTGCATAATGAGTACTTTTGACATGTTTATCAAAAGTATTTTGATTTATGTAAATGCTGACAATACTTGTATACTTTTGCCTAGGTACAATTTTGAGTGCAAGACTTTAACTTGTAATGAAGTGTTTTTCATGGTGGTATTTCTATGTGTGCGGTTACCAAGTGCTCCATGGCACTGTTCAGCATTTGTACTTGTTTGTTTGTGTTATTATAGACATCAACAAAGGATCTGGGAAAGGATTACAGCAAAGAGAAGATAAAGTTAAGTGAATCATCTGTCACTCTAGTTTCCATCTGCCCATGAAATGGACAAATTACTCTGCCCTCCATCCAGGCCTGAAATAACACCTGCCAGGTAACTTCGTAAACTTGTTTAGGTTCTGTATGTCATCAAAAACATCACTTTCTTAACCATTACCATGATTCTCATCAATTATCCATCTGGCTAAGCTAAAAGTTATTTTGTTGTGAATGTCCTGTGAATGCCAAATGTTGCCTGTACAATTTCAGCTGCATGCTCTCCAGCTGCTGTCTGCTTGGCAGTACATCGAGCTTAACTGGCTAAATGGCTGTGTTGCTTGTTGAATCAGGGTGGTAAATATAGTAATGCGACAAGCCAAGGCCCAGTGTTTTTCAGTGGTTGAAAATTGAGCTGCTGTGCTAAGAAAAACATTTCAGTAGTTGCAGCCCATCATGGTAATGGTGCTGATTACATCCAAACCCTGCTATATAACAAGAAATATAACACTTTTCTTTAATTTTATCATTTTCGGATTTTGATTATATATTTATATTTAACTTTATTTTCAAACACATAAGTCCATATCATTAAAAAAAAAAAAGATAAAATACACTACAAGGGCAACAACATAGAAATATAAACATTGTACTTCACAAGTTCACAGTGATTTTGTTGAATTATTAATATAATGTTTGTGTGAGTATGGGTCAATATTATCTGACAGGGATCCAGAGGGACAAATATACATTATTAAAATATTGAGTGAATCTGGTTCTGAACAGTAGAGGAACAAAGAGTGCTAAACTATGAACAGCTGTGCCAGATGGAGGCCCCATGTCTCTCTTCTGTTTGATTTGCTCTCTCTCAGCCTTATCACCTGGGTGTTACTGTTGGTGCCCCACTAACAGTGCACCTGCAAACAGTAGTAGGGGCAGACAGGGGCTGGGGGTGCCCTTTTATCTCAATTCGCATCTCTCCTGTTGGGGTAGCACCAACCGAAAGGCTGTGGTCATGGCCCTTAACTACTCTGCCACCACAGGCAGCGGCACCACCTGGGGGGAGGATGAGCCTGTGCCTTAGTGCTGCAGGACTCCTGCATTTAACCGTGTGGAGTCACTTTCTCACCGTACAGGAGCACACTAATGCACAGTAGCACAATATTGACCTCAGTCGAATCAGAATATATCTTGTAAATTTAATAAAAAATCTGTGGCATCTTTCTCAATAAAATGTGCTGCTTTTAATCAAAACCAAGACAGAGTTCATTGTTGGACATAAATTCATAATGTCAGATATGTAGATTTCAATTATTATATTAATTATCTATATATGATCTATGTTTGTGTAGCACAAAGGGGCTACAACTTTCATTTCATTTTGCAACCCTGTGTCTTTGTCCAATTCAGATGTGAGTCATACATATATGGCTAAAACACATACAAAATGTCACCAAAGAAATGTGTGTCAATGAAAGTTTAACATAACCCTGGAGAGGTCTTGTCCTTTTGGTCTCGCTGCACTGTGCCATCCACCAATTAAATGTGAGGTGACAGGAGCAGCCATTAAGTATGCATGGCTTGGGACTGAGTACGCAAATCTGAACACATTCTTCTTAATGTTTTAAAGTAAAATAAACCAACATGCGTGCTGGAAAATGTGTTCCGATTTTCTGCAGTATGAGCACAAGACGATCCTGTCACGCGCGCTTGGTTTCTCTTTCGAGCACAAACATTTTGTTTATTTCTTCTTCTTCTCCGCTCAGCGACACAAATGGATACTGTACAGGCAAACACACTTCCAAAAACATGAGAACAGCATCAGAGAGTGGCACATAAAACTGATCCAACCTACAGCACAGCCAGCTAAGGGAACAAAACTAAAGCGTTTTAAATAATAAAAGTGCTAAAAAGGTCTCTGCAAAGTCATATCATTAAGGAGGTCTTAGCACACACATCTCACCTACATTAAATAAGCATAGTATTTGCCATCACCTCCAGATTTTGAGTCTTTGTGCGCCATTTCTTTCCACAGAGAAACAGACTGTAGCGACGTGAAATTAATTACAGTGCTGCATGTTCACCCAGTGGGCTACAAACTTTGAAAAGCTGACAGTTGTACCCAGCTAACACCTTCCCCCAAAACCACACACACAACAAACACACACACTTTCCCTTTTCCTCGTGCACACACTTCAGTTCTTAGTTATTAAAGGACTGTTTTAGGAGAAAAATCTGAACATGATGATGAACACTTCTCTTTCTTGTTTTCCAAGTTTCACATCATTGTAGATCATTTTGAAGGATTAACTTGCTTTTTTTTTTTCTTGTCTTAATTGTTTTCCAGAGCAAAGGCCTTGTCACACCAGTCAACACTGTCAGCACTGGTTTGCTAATGGTCAACATCACAAGTTCGGGGGTCAAAGTTCACCACAGTTTAACTCAAGATCAGATTTACTTCGCCCCTGCTAACAAATCCACATATTGCAGAAATTCCATTGGAATTAAATGATTTTGGTATGAAATTTGCTGAAAATTTCACTGCTATTTATATATATATTTTAGTTTTTGTGTTGTGCATGCACATAACAACATAATGTAGACATCAGACATACAAACTTACAAAACAGACTAAGACTTTTCAGCTACAATATCATCATTGTTGTGATAATCTCACCATTTCATCATGAGCTTTTGTGGCTGCCAGCTTTCATTATTGCTATCAGATGTGCTGTGACATTTTGTCTCTGTCCTCGGGCCCCTGGCAGCGAGGGTCAGATCCAGCTGCGTCGGGTGACAGACGCAGGTGAGTCAGTGCCACATCGTCCTCACCTTCCTGGTAGGACACCACCAACTAGAACATAACTGAATGACAAACAAAGGACAAGTCACCCTCTTTCCTTTTTCTCTTACTTGACAGGACACAAGAAAGCATTACATAACTTGCGCACAGAAATGTAAATGCTTTCACTTCCAGGTACAGCAACACAGTAATGTATGCTGCCACCAGAGGACACTTAATTGCATTCAGACAGGCACACGGTGAGATGTGGAAAGACAAAACCATTAAGTCCTTTTCCAGCTTTTTCCATCCTTGAATTGGATGGACCACTGGCTCGGTCTGATTTGGAATGACAGCTTCCCTTACCTGCATGGCAAATCTGTATTCCTTAAGATTAAAATAAGTACAGCATTACACTGCAAATGATAATCTCATTGACTTTGTTTTGTGTGATCATCAAATGCAATTCAGGAGTGTGACAATCAAATTAAGGGAAATGAGAGCTGACTTGCTGTTCAATTAAAATCAGGCTCCAGTTGTTTCTGAAAGTGTTGCTTGTCAATGTAATTGAATTGTATCACCAGGAAATCATGCATGGAAATGATAATTTCGCAAAGTAATTATTTTGCCTCCTCAAATTCTAAACCAGTGGACGTTGCAAACAATACGTTTTCTAACCTTTAGGAATGGAAAGTAGTAGAGACTGCTAGCAGGCCCTGCCAAACACACCACTTTTGTTTGGCGCAATCTGTCCTGCCGCTCCACCCACAGCCCAAGCAAACAGCTCTGTCTCACTAAGAGAAAACACAGGCTTCAGCCAGTATGGCTGCACCGAGGGAGAATTCCATCAAAATGAAAGGCTTATTAGTTGTGTCAAATACTGATATTCACCATGGCAAGTGCACAGAATACAGATGGCATTACAGGAGCACACAAGCAGGCCATATCAACAGCTCGAGGAAAAGGGCCCCAGACAAAAACTAACTGTGATGGCAGGCAAAGGCGTCACAGATGACGTCTAATCTGTATTAAAAGACCTGGGCTGGCTGTAATCACCTCTCTGTCACTGTGCTAATGGAATCCAAAGGCAGATAACAGACATAAGAGAGCAAAGAGGGTCAAAAACTGCACAAAAAAAAAGACACACAGAAAAAAGACGATAATAGCTGGCAGACAAAAACATCACAGCGATTGTGAAGGCCAGGACAGAGCGAGCTGAAAGGACAGCAGAAGGCAACTGTCAAAGACAGGCTAGGGTGTACGATTATGTACTCCCCTGTGTTCATAAAAGGGAATTTCAATCAATTTGAAGGAGCCAACACCATTAAATATTGATGCTCTCCTTCTCGTGCTTGCCTGCTAGCCCTTCCTCCTCCTTGGTTTGGCAATCACAGACATGATGTTGATCATAATTAAACAGCCAGCCCCTCTTTCGTTTTTGACTCGTTTGTGCCATTAATTAGGCTGCTAAGATTATCCACAAGTTAAATGCTACTGCTGAAAGATGTCACCAGTAGCTGACAAGCTACCACTACAAAATGACATGACCATAACATTAGTAGTAGTAAGAGTTCATTCAAAAACGTAATTAAAACCCTGTTAGCAATGCCCTGTTCAAAAACTCTTGTTGTTTTTAATATTAAAAAGGCGCCTATAGGACAAAAGGGGCCCTTCCTATCTCACATGTGAGAACATTTAATTTGTATCGGCAGTCAAGGATGGTGGTCCCGATTTTAAGAGGCATTTGAGCATCTCACCATAATCAGCATGACGTATTAAATATGACCATTTCTACTTATGAAGTAATTGAATATGCTAAATAACAAGCACACTGTAGAAAACACAGCACAGTATAGACTAGACATCATAAACATTTGACGGTAGGTGTAAAACACCATCTTTGACAGTAATTGTAATCAGTAACAGACATTAAACTTATAGAGAAGTGTGGCAATAATTTGGAATAAATACTCCTATAGTTAAGTGTGTTCTCATGTGTTTATTTGCTCTTGAAGGAGATATTGTCTTGACATTTTCAGAAACTCTTTTTCAAAAACACTTCTCCAGCTTTGGCCTTTTCTCTGTGACTTTCTTTTTTTGACAAGTCATGGTAAAGGGGATCAATATATTGACTGCAAGTTAAGTTTTAGCAGCTGCAGTGATGCACCACAAAGGTCCAGAGAGAGTTGAACCACGAAGCACAGTTCTCAGCATTGCTCACCTGTAAAAGAGATACAAGAAGCTGAAATATGGTTGCTTTGCAAGTTGGCCTGCCTCAGTGATCGTGACAGGTGGGGGAGACGAACCAGGAACTGCTAACTGGGATGAGAACCAGCAAACACAGCAGTACATTTCCCTGCTAGAACACCTGGAGATCCCCGGAAAGAGCTGGAAGAAATAAGAAATTAGTGGGGAAAAGTACATGTTGGCTGCTGTGCTTAGATTGATGGATGGATAGATGCATGGGTGGATTGTGTCATGATACGCCCTGGGTATATGCGCCTTTTCACCTTGAACAATACACCTGAAGTGTATTGTTAGTCTCCTTTGTTGCTCCTCTCGATGAGCTGTCTACCTGAAAAAATGGCTTGCAGGCTGCTGCATCCTCAGAGCCACCACAGACAGAAGCAGACATGAAGCACAGACACAGACAATACAATAACTAATGCTGCATTTGATAACTACAACCGAGCTCAGTGTACATCACACCCACAGGACAACACCCCAAAATGTCCTGAACATCCCACACAAGACCATTTATGGCATATACAATACTGTATGGAAGCCCCCTCTAGGTTGTACTGTCATTTTAATCATTAAAGATTTATTTTCTATCTATGATCATGAACCAGACTAGACAATCAGCTTTTGACATGTTTTAGTCTACAGGTAGCATCACTCCATGTTTAACACCGCCAACCGCAGATGGGGGAGGTGGGAAATTGACAGGGGGAAGGAATTGGAAGAAATTAACAATGTCAGGGAGGAGGGAAAGTGTCATACTGAGCAAACTCTGACACACTAATCTATGAGTGAGTATCATGGGGCATCCCTCACTCAGCACCATGTCACACTAAATGGAATATCACTGTTCTTGAAGCTGATTCGTATTCTCAACACGTCACCACACAGCCATGTCTGTCAACACAGGCCATTATTTGGTTGATATCGCCCAGGTAAATTCATAGACATCTACACACAGAATCTATATATATTCATTTATTTCTTTGTTTTGCTAAAGTTTTAGCTTCATATGTCTATAGACAGTACTTGAGGAATTGTTCAAGTATAAGTACTGGTTATAAATGGTTGAAATAAAACTCCTAAAACTTGTCCTAAAATCTCCCAAAAAATCCAGACAGGCTGATTCATCCAGATGCCAAATGCTGAGCAGTCATTGATTGTGTGGTAGAGGCAATTACAGGCCGCTCAGTGTCAAAGAGACACTTTCCAGAACGCCTCCTTTCACTCTGATTTTAAGCTTACGGCAGCATATTTATAATTACACATGCTAATCAAGGTGGGAGTTCACAGTAAGCCATTTCATTATGTCAGCATCTCTAAGAGGCAACAGCGAGTCAACAGCCAAATCACTTCTGTACCATTTGGCATAGATCAGAAACGACCCCCGCCACTCCACACTGTGTCAAATAGTCAACATCAAATCACACACATGCTGTTGATTGAGCAGTTCGACATTAAGCGACACATGTATGAGCGCACCCACAATAAATAAATATTGCCAGGCTTTGAAATCGCTGATCAAGGTTAGAACTTTGTTATGGTGTGCTGAGAATAAACGGGTAAAACCTTCAACGCTCTAACAGCAGGAGAGCTATGCAAACTGCATGTTAATTATGCATAAAAATGGTAATACAGACTATTTAAAAGGAAATTACTTCCTTAATCACACACATAATATGCATTTAAAATTATCTATATCCTATTAAATTTAAGTTTGCATATACTTCCGTGGATTAGGAAAACATTTGACTTTTATTGAGTTTTCCATTCTTTTTTGTACAAATTGTTAAAACTCAGTGAAAGTAATTTACTGTCAGAGCCTCGATTAAAAGAACCATTCTCCGTGAAATAGCATTGTGGCCATCTCAAAGCCTCTTATCAATACAGCATGGCACAATTCTACCTCTCTAATTCCACCATAATCAGAAAAATATAGGATAAATTGATATTAATGAAGATCCATACGCACAATTAAACAACCTTATTTTCAAGTAACAAGAATGTCATTACTAAGCTCTTCTCAAAGAAAACCTCCCTTAAAATGCCTTTCTGAATTCTGATAAGACAGGAGTAAGGAAAAAGTGGAAACAGAAAATTCAGAGGTGGGCTATTAAAGCCATAATAGCAGCTCTGTTTGCTGTATTTATGCACAGCTGTGCTTTGAGCTTTGACCATGACAATGTTGCCATGCTGATGTTAAGAAGGTTTCACCATCTAAGTTTAGCATGTCAGCGTGCTAACATTAGTACCACAAAGCACTGCAGAGGCTGACAGGACCATTTGTTTTGCATTCGGTCTTAAACCACAGCTTCCGTCCAATTAAACTGGAATGAATCCAAAAATATTACAGTTTATCCTGTAGAAACTATGAATGTCTGTAACAATATTTATGGCAGTCCATCGATTTGTATTTGTCTCTCTGGTAAATACAGGTCCAATGTTACTTTCCTTTGTTTTTTTGCTCTGTTTTGGTCTCTACTAACTATTTAGGAGAACATTGGGCTCTTTAGCTACTAAATGCCCCACTATGTTCACTAGGTAATTGCTAACTTTGTCTGTTTCCATTTGCTGCTGGACAAATGGTGGTGTTTATTAGAGCATTTTCACTGAAAACAGCCGCCAAACAAGTTGATAAGAGCCATGAGACCGAACCAAAAAAACTTTAAAGTCGGGTGATTATTCTCTGTGGATTTGTTTTGTCAGTTTGCCTGTGGGACACCTTTCACATGACACCTTAATTTGATATATATATACATACATATATATGTATATATGTTGTATGTATTTATTTAACTAAAAGTTACATTATGTTATCACATCTTACAATTGCAGAATATATCACAATTACATTGAAATTATATAATAAACTTAATAAATAGCAGCTATATTATACCCTGTAAATAATACCTTGTGCAAAAACAGGCCCTTCAGCTTGCCTCCAGTATTGTAGCATTAACTCCCATAGCTGCTACCTGTCAAAACAGTATCAGAGAAATAACTTTCATCATGCTCAAACTGTACAGTGTACAGATTTTTTTTAGCAGCCCATAAAATCTAATCAGGGTGATCAAGTGGTGGTATTGACTGTAGTTGTTACATCCAATGTCCGATGTGTGTGGACATTGGAGAGCTTCTCCTACTGTTTTTTATGCTAAGGGATATTGTGCTCACTCAACTGCTTTTTAATCTTGAAAATAATCAACAGCATGATTAATTGAAAACCAAATATGGGACCCTATCTGGGACCATCAGTTTCACTGTGCAGTTCACTGATGTATGGTATCGATCGCAACAGGGAGTCCTCTAATCAGAATCATGGTAAAATCAATAGCTGGCATTGCCTGAGGTCCAGTTCATGCTTCAGTGAAGTAAACTCCCTTGCTGCTGAAACAGTCCGGCCATTTGCTTAAAGAAAATCGAGACTTACTGCAATAGGGAGGACTGTGGAGATAAACTGGAGGAGACAGACAGACATAAAGGAGGAAAGCACTAAGACAGGTGAAGTTGTTCAACGAGGGTATGAGTGTGATTGGAAACTTTTCTGCACTTTTTCGTACTCAAAGCTTCAATCCATCAAGTTTCCAGGGTGCAGCGGAGGATCAACAAGGCACTGACCTCAACCTGAGCCACAGCCAAGATCCAGCCACCAAGCTGTCCTGCTGTTGTCACATCTCGCTCCCCCCTCTGTGCTCTGGCCGCTCTGTTCCTGTTCTGTCTCTTGATCCCTCCATCCCCCTCGGGAACAAGTTAAGTTTCAGGGCTGCAGTCATGTGTCGACTCAGAATTCCCCGTCGGGAGAGGGGAGAGGCAGGGTGAGGGCAGATCTAAGCTTATCAGCTTAAAACATGGCTCTAGGTTGCCTGTTCAACATGAAACAGTCGCAACCCATGATCTGTGACACTGTCCTGAAGACAGATAAATGAAGCAGACCTACAAGAGCCCAGAGCAGCCACAGAAAGACTCCAGGGTTTCCACCAGCATCTGGTCTGGTGCCAGGGTATCTGAGGCAGTCTGCACTCCTGGCATCCAGCCACACACCAAGGCAACCAAACCTTGCTGCTCACCTACACAGAGAGAGGACAACAGAGGAGAAACGCATTTAGTGGAGCAGGAAATCCAAGAACAATAGGAAAAAATGAAAGGGGGGTTTGGAGCAAAGGAACGTTGAGCATGAATGGGGCACTGTGGATTCAACAACCCTATTTCTTATAAAATTCCCTTATATCCAGTGATTTGCTTTGCCAAATGTGTTTTTGAAGAAATGTATATTCAACCTGGATTGCGTAAATTGACAGCGCTTTTTCAAATCCAGCAAGTCAGACAGAAGTAATAGGATGAGGTTAGTTTGTGGGCTTACAATGCTCATGCAGGTGCACGTACAAGGCACAGGACTTTGATGTAAGTGATCGGGATTTGTGTACTGTGTCCCACACATTAATGAATGAATGGATTAAAATCTAATGCTCACTCTTCTTTTAGCTCTGTTTTCAGGTTACAGGCCATAAAACTAAAACAACAAGCTGAAAGATGCTAAAATGCTCCATAGAGCTGAGGGGAGCATGTGATAATTATTATCGGTGGCTTTGGTACTACAAATGACTTTTTCCACGTTACATGTAGTAATTATTTCCATCATCAATACAAAAATATTGATTAATGCAGCTTTAACCAAGACCAAGTGCTTTGAGTTCCCTTGAACTCAAATAACCAGAAAAACATTAATTAACGTTAATGCTAGCTGCACATTGCCAGAAGGAAATAATGTAAGAAAATACAAATCTCAACTACAGAACTGTATGGAGATACATTCAATAAAAATATTTCCTCATTATGTTAACAAACTGCATAAACTTTGGAACATAAGGTTTCCTTGCAAATTAGCAGAATGTGAACATAATTTGCCGGAGACGGGGTTGGGATTCAAATGAGTGTTGCAGTGCGAAAACAATGATTCTTAAAGTAAAAACTGAACTGAGGTATAAGAAGTAACCTATCACCAGACGATAACCACCACACAACAGCAATTTTAACCACAGTGAGGTGGCACTCGGTACCAATCACCACAAGGGGAGCAATTACCGTAACATTAAATAGTGATAAACACCACTGCACGGTGATCGTCAGAACATCAGAGCTGTCACCGCGTCATCCGTCAGAACCACGCTTCAGGGTAGCAACAGTCAGGTAGTGATACATTACAAGGGACAGAAACAGGTGTTACCATAGATTCTAATTACTTTGTTCTATCAATTATGTACAAATCCTTGCATGGCCCGGGGTCTGCCACACACTGCTGTGCCTCCTACTCACTCTCTGCACCATCCCAGCTGTGGCTACATAGCAGGCAGTACGTTTCAACAGTGCTTTGTGTGGCTGCCTTGAGGGTGACTAGAAAGGTTTATTTTTCATAGGCTGAATTCATACAGATGGAACAATTCTCAAAAAATAAAGAGGAAAAGAAAAACCGTTCTGCATATTGCACTGACGTCTGAATTCATGCATTATATCCTCTCTAGTAACAGGAGTAAATTCTTTTCTCTTCTACTCAGCCCTGTAAGCATCAGTTTAGACACACAGGTGCTCTGCTGTTTTGTGTTTTCAAGCTGTAACGGTCTTCCAGGCACTTGTGGTTTCTGCCTTTGTTTCGCACAGTCCTCAAGTTCTCTCACAGCCGCTCAGTGCACAAAAACATTATGCTAATGAGTTGGTAGACATCTGCTTCCAGCTCAGTTTTTCTCTAGGTGTTTAAACGTGTGTGTCATTCATATAAGGTACCTGCTTTGACCTACAGTGGGTCAAATCTTTAAAAAAGAGGCATATACAAAGAAATTGCAGAGTTTACCAAATGCTACAACATATTCATCATTGTGGAAGAATTATATTTTGTTTCTCCTTTCTTTTGCCCTTCCCTCATAAAACAGCACCATAGTATGATAATGCATGAGGTTCAGTATACTGTGTGAATTAATGACTCACCCTCCCGGTACAGCACATCATTCAGCACTGAACAAGCGTGTCTATGTTTAAGGCAGGCTGCAACTAATAGCCATATTTGTATATGGAGCTTTTTCAGCAAGCCATAAGAGCCGTCTGACAGTATGTAACGGTTCAGATAATTGCATGTGCTAAAAATAAGTAAAACCATGAGGAGAAAATGAGAAGAGAAAGGCTTAGTGTGAAGGCAAAGCACAAGAAAAATTGGGGGAAAGGAGACACATTAGATACAAAAACAAAGCTTTTAATTAACACTACAGTAGCAAAGCTGAAAATGAGAATTTAGGCTGTGGAACAGTAAATACTGTATACGTATACAAAACAGGCATGCTCATGGCACAGGGTTTGAAAGGACAAATTTTTTCTCATGGAGCAGTGCTTGAATAAACATTTTTGTTTTCACATTTAAAGTCGTTGCCCTCTTCTTATTTTTATGAATACCAATGGAGGATCTGTATATACTGCCTCATCACTGAAGAATATGTTACATTAGGTCCTGTAATCAGCTTAGGAAAGATTGTGTGAATTAGGCGCATTAGCAATGGTAAATAAACTAAACAAATATTGTTAATCATCTGCGTGAAGTAAATTATCTCAGAATTTCAGCTTTTATAAAACAGTTTGGCATGAGGAAGAAATTACTTTAGAAACCACAGAGATTTTAAGGAATTTCAGATGTTTTCCAAGTTAATGTTGGGAGCTTATTAATAAACCTTAAATTTAACTAAATGCAGTTAAATGGTTGTTTATACCTGCATCAGTTAATACAAAATAGATGTAGTAATAGTACTAAAGATGGTTGAATGGGAAGTACTTTTCTAAATATTCCTACTTTAGTTTTGTCTCCTAAAGTTGGTGAATGCGTTGCATTCAGGGGTATTATTTTTCCAGGAATAACTGTAACTAACTAACTATAACAATTAAGTTTGTCTGACTTTGTAGCATAGAGACCACACACACTGTGGCATTCTATGTATTTGTATATCGTACTTCAAACTGTAAAAAAACTTTACATCGGACGTGTGTCTTGTTATGGCAATAAAAAGAACAAATAGTATTAATTATACAGGTTAGGATAACAGACAAGCATTCCACAATAATCTTCTTTGGTATAACTAATATCCAGTGATTTCAATGAAGTGACTCACTAAATGCATTCAGGCGGCACACCTGCCAGTGAGCAGCAGTCACAGACTGTTAACCTCAAGATCTGGAAGTGTTTGTGAGTCAACGAAGCTTCACAAACTCTGTCACCGTCTGTCTTTGTCAACGTTTGGCTACACAGAGAGTGATTTAGGTTCACCTTATTCATTATTAGATTCACCCTAAGTGAGCGGGAGCACTGCATCCTGGGCCTGGCTGTAAGGTAAGCAGACAAAATTATAATTCAAAATTAAAGGAAGAATTAGTACTTCTCAGGCTTTCTAAACCAATATTGTGCTTCTCTTACTCTAAGTTGACTTGCTGAGTCTATTAAACCATCCTGGTGTCTGTAAAATAACACACACTGTCTGCATTGAAGATCATTGTTAAACTGTACAGTTGAAGTAATGATGGCACAACAGATGCTCTAGCCTGACCCAAACTCTGAAATGTAAGGATAATTCTAGAGAGATATTATATCATTCATTAAATTGAAAATAAATGAAATTTTTAAAAAAATAGATTCTCTCCATCTAAGATTCCTAACATCTTGGCAAAAAATAGTCTAGTTAACATTCTACAACTTTCATTAAAAAACCTTTTTGTATAATATAATTATTATTTGTAGTAGCAGCAGCAGCAGTATTAGTAGTAGTCACATTTTGTCAATGGTATTACTTTCATGTCACTCAATTAATATTACCATTATTATTCCTTATTCCTTTACTATCTAAAAATTGTTAGCAATTGTGTATGCCAGCTTTCATACATTCTAAAAGAGATAGTGTCTTGCAGAGAGGCTGAATGAGTGTTTGCCCTTTATACAGTTTTGGGGTGTATAGTACATATTATGATTATTTGGAATCCTCCAGATGTCAGTCTAATAAACAGGAAGTAAAATTTTAAAACCCCTAAATGAAAACAATCAACAGCTAACTGACATATTGTGTTTGTGTGTTGTGTGCTGTTTTGACAGAGGCACCTGCCGGAAAATGACCCTGCAACCATTAACTCCAGTCAACTGTGCAGGCCTTCTGCAGCCCGGCTGCTCTCTGCTACAGCTGGATGGTGAAGTTCTCCTGTTTGGCCAGAAAGGTTGGCCCAAGCGCTCATGCCCAACAGGGGTATTTGGGGTTCGGCTTAAATGTGGTGAGATGAAGTTGAGGCCCATCTCCTTCTCCAATGACTCATGCTACCTTCCTCCATTACGCTGTCCAGCTGTTTGCCGCCTCGACCCTTATGACGGGCTTCCAGAGAGTTATCTCATCCACGGGGGCCGCACCCCGAATAATGAGATCTCATCGAGCCTGTACGTGCTGACCATGGATAGTCGCGGCTGCAATCGTAAACTGACCCTGCGCTGCAAAGAGAAAGAGCTGGTTGGCGAAGCGCCCGGGCCCAGATACGGCCACACAATGAGCATGGTTCAAAGCCGTGGCAAGACAGCTTGTGTATTGTTTGGTGGTAGATCCTACATGCCTGCTAGAGAGCGGACCACAGAGAGCTGGAACAGCGTCGTCGACTGTCCTCCTCAGGTGTTCCTATTTGACTTGGAGTTTGGTTGCTCCTCTGCTCACACTTTGCCTGAGCTCGGCGATGGACAGTCTTTCCATTTGGCGCTTGCCAGAGAAGACTGTGTCTACTTCCTCGGGGGTCACTCGCTCACCTTGGACTCCCGCCCCCCTAAAGTCTTTCGCCTGCGTGTTGAGCTTCTGCAGGGCAGCCCCTTGCTTTCCTGTGAGACTCTAGACACTGGCATATCCATCTCTAGTGCCATAATCACCCGTACAGGTCCCGCTCACAGATACATTATCTTAGGTGGGTATCAGTCAGACTCTCAGAAGAGGATGGAGTGCAGCACTGTGATCCTGGATGAGAAAGGGATCCACTTTGAGCCCTTGGAACCACCTAAGTGGACCCCAGATATCATCCATAGTCGCACTTGGTTTGGTGGCAGTGCAGGGGAGGGAGGCGTCCTACTTGGGGTACCTACCGAAGGAAGGCCATCCCAGCCAGATATACATTACTTCTATCAGGTGAGCTTCCAGAAAGAGGAAGAGGGCAAAAAGGAAGACGGAACCCAGGGCTGCAGCCAGGAGTCAACAGATTATGACGACTCCACTCCTCTTGAAGATTCTGAGGAGCTCTACTTCGGACGTGAGCCACATGAGCTGGAGGACAGTAGTGATGGAGAAGAGCATACTTACAATGAGGAGGATGAGGAAGATGAATCCCAAACAGGCTACTGGATCAAATGCTGCCTGGGCTGTCAGGTGAACCCCAACACGTGGGAGCCATACTACTCCACTGAGCTCTATCGGCCAGCCATGATCTTCTGCTCCAGAGGGGAGGGGGGACACTGGGTCCATGCCCAGTGCATGGAGCTGTCTGAGACCCTGCTGCTCAAGCTCTCTCAGGGCAGCAAAAAGTACTTCTGCCAGGACCACGGAGGCCTGCCCTACCAGGAGATGACCCCACCTCGACAGGTCGTGCCTCTGAAGCGTACCCCGCTGAAAGTTAAGGACAGAAAAACTCCTCCGACAATCAAGATGTCCCCTGGCAAGAAAAGCTTTTTCAGAAGGCTTTTTGACTGAAACCACTTTTTATTATGATGCGTGTAGATTCTCACTGCTAAGAATGTTATTTACAGTATATTGAGGATGTGTCTTTATAATATGCTGACCTGTACTCAATGTGAAAACTTGTGTGAAGAAAATAAACAATAAAATCGCCACCTGATATTCGATGTCCGACAGCTGACAAAAAAATATGTGACATTTTAGCAAGTTTGTCAACAGTATTTGTAGTTTGTGTTTTTAATCAGCTGTATAACAGTTACAGTGATTGTGTATTCCATTAAGTACCACAGGGTTTACTTCCAAGCACCTTCTTCCATGGCCAAACGGAGCTGAATTCTTTCTTTTGCTTACTGAATGGAAATATGCAATATGCTGATTTGTACTGAATGACATCTGTGATGGCAATAAACAATAAATAAAATATGTGTCTTCATACCTGCTTATTTCTGATGTCAGTGTTGCTAGTTTGCATTTTTATCAGTTGTATGTCAGTTACTTTTTTGTATTCCATCAAGAGCCACAGAAAAAAAGGGGTTCAATTAATACTTCCTAACATGGGCTTCCAGGGACAAATGTACCTGAATTGTTTTACAGTTTAATAGATTCATAATAAAGTAGTAGTCAGTTAAATCTGGAATTAAATTAAATAATCATTTTTAAGGGGCTTTCACAGCATTTTTAGTGACAGAAAATCTTAATTTTTGAGCATATCTCTCTGCAGTGCTTATAGTTTGTGTTTTCATTAGCTGTCACTGTTGTTTTGTATTCAGGACCAAAGTGAAAATAAGCAGTTATTATTGCTGTCCTCCAGGACCAAATGTACCTGAATAATGTGCTATTAATGCATTATCAAAACACAAAACCAAATAAAAAGTGTTTAATAAAAACAAATCAGAAGATCAAGTCAGATTTGGACTTTTATTATTTATTATTTGAATGAAACAGGACAAAAAAGTACAAACTGCCTCTCCATAAACGTAACTCATCAAAAGAATGGTAAATTGTCTGCTTCAGTGAAAATAAAGCAGAAATATCTAAATACTGTATAGCATATAAAAACTAATAAAAAATGTGAAACCAAGTAGTGGAATGACAGTGAAATACTGCACTAGTATGCAAAATAAATCACCACTGAAAGTCTTCTGCAACCCCAGTAAACAGTTAACTGGATATTTAGTGTAACATGGAAAGAAAAAATGAGGAAATACATGGGGAAAAGTGAACAAGTGGAATTTGAATCATGAATCATCCATCATCCATTACTTTGGAAATGCAATTCATTATGGCAAAAAACAACTATGAGACAAGTTGCAATATAATGCACTCTAAAACATGATGTTATTGTAGGACTGTGACAACTGTCGAAATGAAATGTGAATATTTCACAGCTGTCATATGGTTAAACTTATGACAGTAAAATAAAATCAAACATTCAATCAAATAAGAAAACAAAATTGCCTGTCACAATTCAAAATTGTGGGGGCAGAGAAAGAAAATATAATCAATCAATCAAACAAATAAAGTTGCCAACAAATCAGTTTACATCAAATCTTTCGAGCTCCCGCTCCCTCTTCTCTATCAACTGTGGCAATGAAGAAATATCAGCAGAGAAAAAGAGCCAGGTTATATACAGAACTTAAGAAAAATCCCTGCCTGTCGGAAAGTCCGGGGTATTAGGGCTTTGTAATGGGCCATACTGTATTTTTATGATATCAACAAAAAGGTCAGTATATGCTTTATTTTATGTGAAATTCGAATAAGTATCATCTATTCTCCACTGTGCAAAAACTAAAAGAGATAAAAATTGGTTCAAAGTGACCTGGCATCTATTCTGCCCCTCAGGGATCCCAAGATAAAGCACTAAAGTAATCTTTTTCAGAGGGCACTCATGAAACAAAGAACATTTGGGTCTCTGTGATTGCATTTTGCTCCAGCTCAAATGATATATTAATACAGTGGCCACAAATGTGGTCTTTTTAACACAATTTCCCTCCATGACTTACAGCGCTTTCATCTGTTTCCATAAATATCCTCTGTATAAATTCATAAATGTGTCATATCCTTGCAATACAATAAACTGCACCATATTTCACAGACGGTAAAGATAAAAAAAGAACTTTCCTGCTAAGAGCAAGAGGAAAGAAACCTGTGTTACTTCTATATTCCTCATGTGGCCCATCTTTGCGCTGTTGTAAGTAACAGTTAACAAAGTAAGGCAAGGAAAATGTATATGTATAGAACCTTTCAACAACCAGGCAGTACAAATCCAAGTAAACATTCAAAACAAGTACGACATACATAAAAACATCATATTTTCCATTAAATTTCGGAAACTTCTTTGTTCAAGTGGAAGAAATTGGTTATTTTAATGAAAGTCTTTTGTAAATTCTAACAATAAAGGGTGAAATTTCCAAAGCATGAAACATTTTAGAAAATCTTAGCTTCAAGTCAAGCCTCAATATCAATCAGCGGGTATAGAAAGTAAATTAAGAATTTTAAAAAGTCCATAATATTGATAGAGGCAAATAAAATATACATCTTGAATATAATAAGATGTTGATACTTAAGGTTCACATTAAAAGACTAATCAAAATTCATCAACTTCCAGAGACAAGTCCTCATCATCCGGGATCTCTACTGGGTCAATGGTAGCTTGCAGAGCTTTGGCAGAGTCTTTGTGAGCTTCCATGAACTTCTGTAAGTACTTGGAGGTGTAGAGCCAGTGATGTTTCAACACGTCCTCTAGCTCAAAGGCCTTTGACTGACGTGCATTCATCTTCCGGAAACGCCTGAACAGTTTGTTCGCCGACTCGTTCCCCTCACTGGCCCAGGCTCCTATGGATCCATCTCTCTCTATGATTTCAGGCACGTGGGCCAGGGTCTTGTGCAGGTAATTGGTTATCTTACCATTGTACCTATATTTGAAGGTAGCGGCGAGGAGGTCAGCAAAGCGCTGGGAGTTGAAGCTGTAGCGGCACAGCTGGTCGGGGCACTCCTTGGCTGGGCAGGTGGCGCGCCACACAGGCTTCATCTGGAGGTAGAGCCTCATGAGCTCCCTCAGGGCCTCCCTCCTCTCCTCTGAGGGCACCAGCTCACACACCACGTCAACAGCTTCCTGGGTCATTAGCCTGCGGGCGTAGTTCCCATTCATCCTCATTACCGGTTTAAGCTTTATCTTCTTCCTCAGCTGTTTATCTAGGGCTGCCCTCCAGCTGCGCCGCTCCTCCCGGCTGGGGTTGACCTTTTTGTACACCTCCCCGATCTCGTCCTGGAAAATCTTGTAGAACTCCGTGGCATTGCCGATGTCACAGTGTAATGCATCCAGCGTGGGATGGGTCTCCATGAAGGGCTTGGCGGACACCCCTTTGACTCTGTCTCGCAGCTCGTCTACAGACTCAGAAAAGGGGTTGGTTCTCCATATTTCGTAACGTTCTAGGTTCTCTTCATGGCCGCGGGTGACGGAGTGTAGCACCATGTTTTGAGAGGCTTCTGCCCGACTTGAGTCACAAAGAGTGCAGATGTAGGAGGATCCCGAGGCCTCGAGGCCCTCCATCTCACGCACCATCTTCTCGTCGTATCCTGTGCCCCTGAAGTGAAAGCGGAAGGAGCGAGGTAGTCCGCCCATGGATAGGATGAGCCTGCTCTCTTTCATCCCTTTACGCTCTGCAACTATAGGCCCCAGGATGGCTGTGAGTGTCTCATGGTCTGACTCATCCACAAACGTCAGGCAAAGGGGCTTACAGGACAGTTCTGAGTTTGGCTTTGGCTCGGTGAAGATGGTGACCTCTTCCTCCTCATTCTCTGCCAGGACAGAAACAGACATAACAGTGAAGGAGAAACGTACAGCCTTCTCAGGAACAATGGGTCCTCCGCCGTGCTTCTCGCTGACATCACCCATGCCATCACAAGATTCCTTGATCATGACAGTGAAGCCTGAGGTACAAGCACTGTCTTCCATTCCACTCTGTCTCAGCCCCTCCATGATGTCCTCCTCCAGATCCTTTAGTGCTGACACCAGTGCCACATCATAGCGAAATCGCCGAGTGATGGTGTCAGCTGGGGAGTCATCCACCGAGGAAGTCCATCCAGAGAGCCCATTAATAATGCCAACATTGCAAGATGTAGACACATTCCTGAGAGCTGGCTGCCATTCAAACTGGTGAAAGCCAGGGAGAAGCTCCTTTTCTGCAGCTCGCAGGGTGTGCAGGGGCTGAAAGATCTGGCGGCCACAGGTGGCTTTGACAGTCCGGTACATCTTGTGATACTGGCTGCAGCTCAGGAAAGTGTTGACCCGAATGGCCAAGCACACAGCAGGATGCAACCCAAAGCCTCTGCCTGCAGAGACAAAATGAAAAGAGAGAAAGTTTCAGAAAGAGACAGTAAGAGGCAAAATTAAAAACAAAGTAAAGTGAAAAGGAAGGATTGAGACATGAAGAGAATTATTTAACACCAAACTGTGGAAGCCCATTTCTAGTGCTTTGAAAACAACTGCAGTATCTAACATTTCCTCATTTGATATCCCGCATTTGGAGTCATTTATACCATGAGACAGAGAGAATTGCAAATTTAACACCCAAATGTGAATGTATCATTGTCAAAAGCCCACAAGCCCATGATTACAAAATCCAATATTTCCTAATTTTCAAATGTTATAAGGGGACAGAGGGTGAATCAGTAAAGCTGGCAAAAGTGATGTATTGGCTGCAGATGAAAACAGACACCAGCTGGCTTCTATTCCCCAGAGAGGGGGATGGTGCTGTCTGTGTAATTTGCAGATACAAGAGCTGCTGATGTTGTTTTGATTCTAACAGCCCCTCACAAGAGTTGTTATTGTGCATTAAAGGGAGTGTGAGACAGAGAGACTGACAGACAAGCAGACAGAGAGTTAGAGTGGGAGAGAATCAGAGAGGGGTTGAGTGTGTAACAGGGGTGGTTCAATAAACAGAGATGGACAATGTTGAAATGCTTTTCAATCAAAATCACAGAAAACTTTCTTCTCTCTCCCCAATAGTGAACTTTTCAACTCATTGTTATTTATGAGATGACTGTTTTCCTCAGAGGTATGCAGCAATATTAATGAGCAAACACTGTCATAATGTTTAATGAACAAATGCCTTATAATATCGTCTTACCTTGCATCATGGCCTCTAGCTCGTCCGCCTGCCGGTGTTCATTCCCAGATCTCAGTGCAAGCAGAAACAGGGTCTGGCACACAGACTTCAGGTCGCCACCTTCCTCTTTGTCTGCAAACACCTTCACCTGGTTCTTCAGATCCCTCAGCCGATGCTTCTGGGCACGACGGGTTAGAGATAGCAAGTGCTGACGGGGTCTTCCCCCTTTATTGGTTAGCAGGTAGCTGTCAAGGTCTAAAGACTGCGGTCTTGCATCCTGTTCATCCAGCTCATGGTCCAGACAATGAGCTTTAAATGAATCTAGGCTAACCTGCTTGCCGCAGCCACTTCTGGGGCAGCGCAGAGGTAGGGACTGAAGGGCTGATAAGAAGGTTTTGGCGGGCGTGGTGAGATCATCGGGGGCACAGGACAGGTTGCAGGCCGGGCAGTGAGGTCCGAGAACATAGCTATATTTTATAATACAGCTGCGGCAGTAGAGGTGCCCACAGGAGGACTGGACTGGATCAGAGAGCAGGTGGTCACACACCAGGCAGGTGAAAGAAAAGAGGAACTCTACAGGGAGCTTTTCAGAGATCAGCTTGGCACTCAGGTGGTCTTTCTGGCAGTGGGTGATGTTCCTCACCCATTGCTCTCTCTGGGTGCTGGGTTTCCTCCAGGCCCTGAGTGCAGGACCATGATGATGGTCTCCGAATGGTCTCAGAGCCCTCCTCTCACCAACGACGATGTGGTCGTGGTCCCACCTCGTCCTTTTTGCCAGGCTCTGGGCTCTGGGAATGGCTTTCCGCCTCTTCCTCCCAGTCCGCTGGAATGAGGGTTTCCTGGGGGAGCAAAGGTGGCAGAGAGTAGAGTGGGGTTTCCACTCAGGGACTCTTGTTCTGGAGAAGCTGCAGAAACCCCCTCCTCTTATGGCAGCCAGCCAGCAGCGATGGCAGAAGGAAAGAGGGTGAACAGATTCTGTGTCCTCTGCCACATCCACTTTGAAAACTTTGAGGATGACCTCTGGCCAGCTTGTAAACTTGCAGCCCATTTTACGCAGGGCGCCTTTGCTTATCTCATCCAGATCCCCATGAACATCGTGCACTGGTCCTTTGACTTTTTTCAGTGTCATTCCACAGAGCCGGCACAAGCATCTACATAGAGGAAAAACAACGTTGTCAAATTCTTAGAAAGAAATGCATATAATATAGGCTGGTGTAGTTTATACTGTATAGTATAGTGACATTTGATTACCTGAGGTGGTTCATGTGGGTGTCCATTTCCTGTAGCTTCCTATCTACCCTCCGGCCTGGGCCCTCGACATTTTCCTTGCTTTTTCCCCCTAGGCACAATTTCATAACACTCTCTGGGCCCCCACCATTATCCAACTCTATATTTGGAGCTGCAGGAGGTGGGATCCCTAACAAGGCTCCTTTCTCAGGCTGTGCCTCACTGGGCAGAGGTGCCTTCTCCATGGACCTCACCCTAAACAGTTTAAACTTCCACTGAGAGTACTTAGAGTGGGGATGGTGGAGCTCAGCCGGCATGGAGGATCTGGGGCCATCTGTCTCCAGACTCTCCTCCGCCATGATGCGACTTAGACCTTAACCCCTGGAGAGGAGAGGAGAGGAGAGGAGAGGAGAGGAGAGGAGAGAGGCTTAGTTTGATGTATCACAAAAGTATGAAAATAATTTCAGCTGTCCATGAGAGGCCTATTAATGGATACAGAAAAAAGATTTGAAGGTTCAAATGCTCAGATATCCCCAGTGCCTTCTCAGCATTGAGCCCATGACACAATCTAGCAGCTTTACTGGATTCCTGTTGAATTTATACACCAAGTACCCTGAAATCCCACTGAACAGAGACTAGTGAGCCCTGACCTAGAGTGCTGTATTATACCATGAGTGGCATTTAGATCTTGTGTAAAATGCATGAGACAAGCATTGGGGGATCGATACAGCACCAAAATCTTCATTTCTCTCATCTCCAATCCTATCGCTCAGGGAGCCATTGTGACTTTTTTCCTTTGACACAGCGAGTTTACTAAATGGGCAACCTTATCCCTGCAAGGCTGTCAATCATTTATATTAGTCATTTTCTTGGCTGGAGAGAGAATTGGAGCCCCGGGAGCCTCCGACTGGCATTTTAAATGCGGGTGGAAAAATTGGAGACACAGGAAACTTATTTCATAAAACATATATATTGACCAAACAGGAGGGAAAGGAAAACAAGAAAACATCATATTGAATAAAGATCATAAAGAATTATTCCAAACACAGCATTGTTCAATTTAGAAGTCGGATTTCAACAGCCAAGTGCTCTTATAACACACCAGTAAAATCAATGATACTGCTGCACTGACAGATCTTATTTCATCTTCTCCCATACTATCTAGGTGCCATTACCAGTTCAAACAATAAAACAGTCAAACAATCTTACCATTGCACACCCATAGTGCACACACTCTTGCAGCTCCCATCTATCCATCTTTCAGTTTTCTCAATATGTTTTTCGCTTGAATCTGGCCATCTCCTTCACCTCCTAACTCTCCGTGTCCTTCACATGCTGAACTCTCTTTTGAGACAAACAGCTGAGCCTGTGTGCATGTGTGTCAGCTGGGCTCTTACCTTGTTTTTCAGTCTCAGCTGGCATCAGCTCCCCTGGGGGTCCTCTCTGCATGGGAGGACAAGGGAAGCCCTGGAGCCAGGCCCCTACACACTGCAAATACTGTACATGTTTGAGTCAAAGCTTGGAGCATCTGTTACCAGGAATTGTTGCGCCATACAGTGGGATTGCTCATGTCTGTCTCCATGTGTCTTGTATTTATACCCTTGGATCCCAACAGTCAATTCCTGACACCTGATACAGGCAGCTGATTTGAAAAGAACAAAACAAGGTCAACCCCAAAGCACAGTTGCAAACATGTATACGTAGAGAATCCAACAGCATACCAAACCACAATGATCCTCAGCTGGAAACACTTCTATGTCACCTTTATCTCAATTTTCTCATATCCATCTGCAGGCTCACCTCATCCAGGTGGCCTCTCTCTGACAGAAAGACAGATACTGTTAAACTAATGAAAAGGCTACTAGTGCAGAGACACAACAGATCATAGAATAAATGCATTTTCCTGCCCCACAGACAAATAAAAAGTGTGCCAATCATTGTATTACAAATATTTTTGTCCTACTGTAGTGACATTAATGTTTTTGAATTTGCCTGAGACCAAACTTTTAAACATGATAAAAACATGGACAATTACAGGAGCTGATAACAAGTCAGTGCAAATCAACTTGTTAAAGCTGATGATCTTTGTTTATTGTGCGACTGTTGAAGCGTGCAACTCAAAGATCACTAATGAGGTGGGGGTGTGAGGCAAATACCCTGTTACCTTAAGTGTCTTAGCCATGTTTTTCTTTCATTAGTGTGATATGTCAAAACATGAAAGGTGACGTTATGGTAATGTCTTAAACAGACGTGATATCCGCAGATAATGAAGACATAAAGACAAAATAATTAGTGATACATGTGATATTAAAGAGAGAGAGGGTTATGAAGTGAAGTGATTGATTTGTTGACAGGAGAACTAAATATATGTTTTGTATGTGTTGTATGGAGGCAGCGAGGCTAAAGAGAAGTGTTAGTATCTGTAAGGGTGTGAACACTGATATATGATATATGAGAAAGACAGAAGGAAAGTGAATAATGATTTTAAAAAGGGCAGAAATAATGAACAAAAAAAGAAAATAATAGGAATTGCAATAATAATTGCAATAATAATGACTGTCATTGTCATTCTGATTTGTGTAGACTTGTCCCTTTGCCACTTCACATCATCTTTCAGTGTACATCACCAGAAATTCAGGTGGTGACTGCTGTGAATCAAAATGGCAAAGGCAGCCACAGAAATGAGTCATATTAGGTTGAATACCAATTAGCAGTCTGTGTTAGCTGTTAGAATCTGGGCGTTCATCTGGTCATTACCATTTCAATAAGTGAGTTCTCAAAGCAATATCAGGCAACATACAGAGGTGCATGGAGGCCATAGCCACCACCTGAACTGTTGATGTATTGGTCAAACAGACCAGAAAATATAAGTAAGGATTACGAAAGTGTTCTGTTTTATTTCAAGGCAACTGCATTGTGTTGTATGCTTTGTGTGACTGCCATCTTTTCCGCCCCTTGTGGTTTGTATCTGCAGTTCTTCTCTCTATACAACGTCAGCACATTTCATTTATTTCTCCAAATGCTGTCTCTCTATCACCATTCAGAATGAGTTTTAATTAGACAGCATCATTTGATGTAATTTCTCAGTAGGTATGGGGAGTATTTGCCCAAGATCATTCTTGTTTGTAATTATCCAGGGGATTAATCTGGTGTATTCGCCACAGGAGCCTGTTGCTGTTGCATTGGATTTGCCAGCCAAGTCATTAGATACACAGTCAGTGGGCACCAAACAACAGTTGGGTCTCTCCCACTCTTGTCGACTTAGCAGGGGAGCAGGATGAATACTGGCAGGCTTTGCAGCTTATATTTGGTGCATATGGTCAAGTGTGACCTTAGACAGCTATAGTAGTTTTTTGTTTCTTTGTGAGAAGCATTCTAATTTACAAGAAATGCTGAAGAGCAAATACACAGAAAAGTGAGTGTCTTTTCTAGGCCTATTTTAAATCCATCAGACACAGCTGGGAGATTTGAAGTACACAATGCTTGATACATTACATATCCAAGAACAAGCAAATGATGGATTGTAGCAAGATGTTCCAAGCCTATTTATAGTTGATATTTAGATTTATGATAGCCAGGTAGCCACATGTTTCCAAGGTAAACGACACACCTAGCTCTGTAGCAGACAGGGACGGAGCCGCAGATGTCTGCCTGACAAACAAGCGGTGACCCCCTGAGACCCTCATCTCTCAGCGCCTGCTAATTGACTTGTTATTGATCAACTCAAAGACAGTCTGATTTATGGGGAAGAGGACTTGTGGAGACAGCCACCTGGCATGGAGCGGAGTGTTATGAATGTGAGGAGCAGACCCTGGGGGACGAGGGGCTGCAGTTTAGGAGGACATGCAGGAGTTTGCAGTGCACCACTGAACTGATGCCTTGAGCAAGGAGGGGGTGTTTTTTTCTAATATGATAAATCCAAACAACAATTGTGAGCAGTGTGTGTATATACTGTATGAGTGTGTTGCAGGTGCATGCAGTGAGAAAGATGAGTGGGAATATGTCAGGGGCAGTACATGTGTTTGGGGAAAGAGGAGGTGTAGAGAAAAGGGGATTGGGAGGGGCTGTATGTCTGTGTCTGTGAGTCCATGTTGGTGTGTAGGTGACGCCGGGGTACAAGACAAAATAAACATAAAGTAGCTCTACTAATCCATCCTTGAGAAACTTCAGAATCGTTACTTTTGGGTCTGTGTGTGTAAAACAAAGAGATAGACAGACAGAGAAAGGCAACGAGAGGGAAGGTGTAAGAGGTGAAAGACAGAGAAGGGGGATATAGTAGTGATCTTGTGTAAAGGAGTTGCACAGGATAACAGGCTTAGCTCAGAGTAGAGAACACAAAAGGGCTTAAGGCTGATTGCGAGCTGTGACAAGGAAAGGGGGGAAGAGATCAAGTCTTCCAGGCAGAACTATGTAAGCCAAAGGTCCTAAAAAGACCCCCTGACAGCTCAAGTCACATAGCAGCTTAAGGAAAAGTGTCAATAGCAGAAATGGTCAATGAATGAATTCCATAGCAGAGTCGGTATCTTGCTCGCAGAGAATAAAATGTCAGCATCGTCCACATTTGAATAGACCGACCAAAATTGCAGCATGATATTTTCTAAATGTCACGAGGAGTGTAGGCATCGTTGTGATTGTATTCGGGATAAAGAGGGCATTTCACTCTCATACTTCCACTGGGTGTTATGCAATATATTGAGCATTTGGTATGCACATTTTTAATTGCATTTTCATAGCACGTTCAACAACTTCTTCAGCCTCACCCAGTCAATTCTCAGTGAGTCGCCTCCCACTGTCCACATCCTCCATCCCTCATCTGGAGACATGATTTGGTAGATTAATACTCAAAGGGGTAGACTTTAGTGCAGAGCTATTCGTCAGAGCTATCTGCCAGAACAAACCCCTAACGCCACTACTCAAATCCCCCCTCATTCATCTCCCCATGTCTCTCTCTCTCAAAGTCTTGTTTCCCTCGTCTCGCCCCTTTCCTCTCACCCTCACCTCAGGTTTTGTTAAAAATCAATTATGTGATTATTCCAATGAGGTGATTAATTACTGGCTCTTCCTCCCTCCGTACCACAGGTTAGTGTGCTTATAATCACACAGTGACAGCCAGGGGACAGCTGAGTTGAGTGATGCTGTCTTGAGGCCTCGTATGACCCTGTATGACTCGGCTGCATTTATTGTCGGCTCATCCTGACTGATGGAGCTTTAACAGAGAGCAGAGACACACCACAACATCACAGCTTCTACAAATAGCATCCCCCACAAGCTACTGACAGCCTGACACCACAATATCTTCCATGTCCAGCTATCCAAATATTCATTTTATTGGATAGTGTAGTCTTGGGACCGCATTAATTCGTTCCAAGTCTTGCATTATAACTCTCCCTGAGGCGCTGCAGAGTTATTTTGGTGTTGGACCATTTCCATTCATCTCTTCTGTTCTGGAGAGTTAGACAGTATGGAGAACAACTTAAACTACAGCAACTGTAAGTGCCCATTTTAAGAACCTTTTTGAAAAAGAAAAAAACAACAAATCCTATTACTGTAGCAAGATATGCGACATAGAGGTCAATAACATGCAGAGATTGCGGTGAATACGAAGTGTGACTGTGCTGGAGTTTAAAGTATAGCCCTCAGAAAAGCGAGACCTGCATCTGAGCAGACAATCCAGATGGATGTTGATCCACTTGCAGTAAACCAAATGAAATTAAACCCTAAGCCAGATTCAGGAGCACTAAAGTAGAGTGGGGAATCAAGACCACTGTCTTTAATCAAAATAACAATGCTCTTTAATTCTGTGTTAATTAAATGTAGATTTCCCTGATTGAGGAGCAGTCCCCTTGATGTCAGGGGACCTCCAGTCACATAAACATCCACTCACTGGATTTGTCTTGTGTTTAACCATGTATTAGTCCTCTTTTCCCGAACTGTCTGGCACTGGTTTACACAGAAGGTCTGTCAGCTGAGGGATAGTGGCTTGCAAACAACTCCTCAAGATTTCAAACATTCAGCATCCTTGAAGGTAGGATGTCTTGGCAAGTTGTTAAACACCTTAATAAGTGGGTTACATTCGTACAGTTCTCAAACGAAATGAGAGTAATAGTGTATTCTAAGCATTCAATTTCAAGCTATTTGTCTCTTGACTGGTCATTCTCTGTCTTTCCCTTCCTCACTTCCTCCCTCGGTCCTCCCTCCATCAATGTAATGAGCAAATCATGGCCACTAGGGAGAGTTGTAGAGAGAAAAATTGGTCCCATTATGTGTCAAGGAGTGTGAAAAGAGCAGCGCTGTTGTCTGTCAACTCTAACCCCCAACTGTCCCTGGTCTTAACTTCCCACCAAACACAAAGACCTCTTTTCCCACACGTAGATCTGCTTATTATTTCCCTGTCTTTTAACTACAAAGTCCATTATAGGAAATGCCAGGACAGCCATGCCCTTTTCTGCACTAGCTCTGCCAGAGCTCAGACAAGGGAACAATGGACACAGTAACACGCGGCGATTCAAGGCTGATTTAGAGTGACTGGTCTTAAACCCGACTTATAGAGTACAGTAATTATAGAAGGTGAAGGAAGGGGCTGTGAAGGATGCTGTGGATAGGTGGGGGCTTGGGGAGGGACGTTGTTGTCATTTGGCAGCCAGTCCAGTTGGAGAGAGAAATTGCTACTGGAGCCAGAGCCTGGGTGGTGGAGCATTTATCAACCAGTCATCGCAATGATTCACACGATCCAGCCGGGAGCCATTATTTTACCACCCTGGTCTCTCAAGGCAACCTGCTGGTGGCGAAGATGATGATAGCTCTGGGCTTTATGAGCACAGGAGCAGACATATACGATAATTGTTTGGGAACAATAGTTTAGAAATTTCCCATCTCTTTTCAGAATTCTGATCGTATGTGAATTGGACTACACGGAGAAGAGAATGGTGCATTTGAGCCTAACTCGGGGGCATATGGCGTTTGTTCACTGCAGCAGAACACAGAGATGCCTCAGGAAGGGACTGACAAACATGTGGTCCCTGTAGTTGGAAGGGAGGGTAACTAGCACTGAATACACAAAGATCACAAATAAATACACCATCCACCTGCTCGGCGGGTGCTTTGGGACCAGGTAGATCCAAAGGCATTGATACAGTTTTGCATTTGCTGGTCTGCCTGTGCAAGCTCGTATAACAGTCTCGGCATAAGCAAATGAATTCCTAACTGAATAGGGAATAAGGGAAAGAGGCAAGGGAGGACTGTGATGGCCTTCTCATAATAACAATGATAAAAATGCTACTCCTCTATTCATACTTCCTGTCACTCTTCCTTTACCAACTTTCCCTTTTGGCTCCCTTGGGATGCACATCATTCTCATATACATAGGTTTTCATCCCTTTCCTTTTTGTGAAAGACCTGCAGGAGAGACAGAAACAGATAGAAGGAGAGAGATGGGGACTGTTTATTCAGTCAGATGGTCTAACGTGTGTGGAATAGATTTGAGCTGAAGAGGAAGCTGTCTACACAATGGCAGTTGGCATCCGTGAGTGAGTGAATGGTGCTGTATCCAAAATCCCTTCCTCATTCACTCATTCATTTTACTCTATAGTGAGCAGTGAATTGAGATTTTGGACACATATGAGTCCTCATCATCCCTGACAAGTGCACTGTAGTGTTGCATAATGGCAATGACACATCTATTAAGGCAAAACATTGCATTTTGGTATATTTAACAACAAGCCCAAGAGTCTACAGACATGCTAATGGCTCTGCAAAGCCGTACTTAAGCTTTACTTGAGCTAAATGTTAACTTCAGCGTGCCAGCATGCTCAAAATGACAATGCTGACATGCTAAAGTTTGGCTGGTATAATGTTAACCGAGATTACAATCTTAGTTCAGTGAATATTTGAACCAAATTCACAAAAACATATCCAATAGTTGGCTGGAACCATGGATGTCTGATCAAATTTTGTTCAAAATTTCGTACCAAGTTTTTAATGGTGCTAGATGAAAAGTCAGGGGATCACAGAAGTCATTAGAATTCTGTGGACCGACCAACTGTCAGACGGACATTGCCGTCCTTGGAGCCACGTCGTTAGTGTTGCTTTTTAATGTCTCCATGTCTCGCTTTTCTTTTTTCCTCAGCCTCCTCTCGCTTCACTTCCTCGTGCCATTCACTGTCATTGTGAAAAGGTGTGTGTGACTCCGCTAGTAGAGCAGAGCCCATTATCGTAAATAGGCCAATAAGTAACTTCACACAACGTGTCTCCAAAGCAAGCACACTCTATATGCAAAGCAGAGGCACACTGTTGAAGAAACTGGCGCCAAGTGATTATATTTGTAATTTAATTTCCTTGGTCACACAGAGATAAGAGAGGGAGCGGCTACAGTTGGCCAGGGATGAAAAGAGTGACGAGAATGGGACTACAGCTTCATTGTCTGGACTGAGATGTCCGAGACGACACCACTTATGAGCAAGGGTACCGGCGGGCAGATATGGCACGGGGATTCACAAGCCTAAACTCAAAGAGGCAAAAACAATGTTAGTACCAGAGGCAGCAGAGAGAGTTCTACTATGCAAAAAAAGAAAAAAAAAAAGAAAAAACCTGTACCCTCAAATCGAATGAAGTGCAGGATAACCAAGAAACTCTTTTTCCCTGACACAAGCTCTGCCTCTACCCTTTCTTTCTGACTCCTTCGCACTCAGTTCTTCTAAGCAAATGTAATCAGCAGGGTGGTCTGGGTGGGATGTCAGTCACAAAGAGCAATGGCTCATTGCAGATTCTGCCGGCGAGATGAACTGGGTCCCTGCAAGAAAGACGACTGAAGGACACAAGGTGTACCCATGCGCTCGCTCTGTCTCCCTACCACTGTCTGCTTTTTCTGAGACTGCGCGACAGCAGACATAAAATTTCCTGACTTTTCCATTTTCAAAGAGTCCACTTATACTGATGACAACGCAGCGGAGGGCACAATACTCCAGTGGTCAAACTCTGATTTGACTACATTATTATTCAAGGCTTAAAGAGCTAGTGGTGGTCGACAAAGGTACAAGGTTCATCAAAATCTGACACCACACGTCGCTGTATAGAATTCAGGGACAGTGTGAAACTATTTTGTGACATCTCAAATCCTCTCTCACCCTTTGTTCTCTGTTCTTGCCTCCTCTCATCTTTATGTCTGTTTCTCCCCTGCTGTCTTGTCTTGCTGCGTATTTCCTCAGTGTCTTCACTTTGAACCCAACAGCATTAACCTGTCAGGAAAGTTACAAATGTTCTGAGTGAATTATGTAAACCACGGAGAAATAAAACTGCAAAAAGCATTGAGTTCTCGCTTTATTTCATAATTCATCACGCTCCCAGATCGAGCAAAATAAAACTTGACTTATTAAGTAGTCCGGCACATTCTGGCTCAAAATCCTCCGAAATATGCTTGAGAATATTAATCACACTTTGTCTACCTCACAAATAAAAATCAAACACACACACATATGCATACATGCACAGATTTTTTTTTTTTTTGATTTCATTACTCATCAAATGAGAGCAGTGTCTCCCACGTTTCACCAGAGGCAATGTGATAGATGTTACACCAGTGCCCCCAAAAGGTACAGCAGAAAACAACAGTTTTTCTTTCTCTCTTTTTCTTCCCCACCAAAATACAAACTTCAGAGAACCAGATTAAGGACGCTTCGTCTCGGCAGCCAGCAAGTTTATTTATTTATCTCTATGAACACTAACACAGACACAAGAGAGAAGTGAAACACACACTTGTACTGGAGGTTGGTGAAGTGGCAGTGCAGCGTAATTAGTAGGACATGGTTGTATAATTGGTCTCTAATTGATATGAAGAGCAGTGGTTTAGCCCAGGTTGTGTTCTACACATGCTGCCGGCCACGGGCAGGAAACGCTGGCGGCCCGCTCAATCTTGGTGCCATCTTCTGATTGATGTCTCTGTGGCAAATGCCCTTCAACAATCAGTACCCGCAATCTCTCTGTGTCTATCAGGGCAGCTGTCTATCTGTGTATAACATCTTCTACCATTCATCTGTCATTTCTTCCTTTGTGCCTAAACGTCTCACTATCTCTTTCTTTTCTATCGCCACATTGATTTGGCCTGTCTTTCTCTAAAGGCATTCTCAACCTTTGGTCCGTTTCTCTCAGGAAGGTGAAAGAGCAGCGTTTGTGGTGGTGGAAGGTGAAAAGTGGAGGGTTTGTTTGGGAGACACTGACTGCCATAGAAGACTGCGTGCTTTGCAATGGCCCAGACAGCAGCACCTATTGGGGTGAATAAAAGCCCCTTTAGATGAAAAGTAAATCAATTTTAAAAGTTTTACTTACTAAAGAAATTGGGTAACCTGCTATCTCAATTTAGCAAGTGAGGTTTAAAAAGGTTTGTTCTAAAAATTAGAGTTTAACTAAAATAACAGTCACTGCTGAGAGGCCCATCTTGACACAAGAGATCAACACACATGGAAGTGAAGGGATTTGAAGTTTGGATGGGGAAGCTCTTTAGAACAATTCTGTTCATGGATCGCATGCTGATGCAAGACGACCTTCAAGGACATTCCCCTCATTTACACAGCAATTAAGCACTACCCTGTTGGTAAATTGAAAAAGAGACAAAAATCCTCTGTGGATTTAATAACAAACTCATTACCAGGGCCCAACAGGGCGGAACTGCCTTTTAATTAGAGCAACACCTGATTAACGCCCAATTAACAGAGCCAGAGCCACTTAATTCTCCCCCACTTTGGCAGGTTGAGAGCATAAACATAAGCAGTCCAGCATCGGAGTGCTTCCTCTCCTCCCGGGAACGTGTGAGAGAAAAGTAAATAACGACTTTGGGAGCAGTCTGTTGTCTGGTGGTCCAAGTGCTCTGCAGAGCTGGGAACAGTCCGCTGGAATTGCATGAGGCAAGTGTTTCAAAAAGGAGACAGATGTAGGACTGGCTGGCAAAAAACTGTGCTTCACTACACATGCAACTCCTGGTGGGCCGATGTAGGACAACTGTCCAGACAGTGAACCATCATGCTCAGCCACAAGACATGAGCCCTCGTTCCTCCAAATCTCTGTTGCCTATAAGACAGACACACTGTCATGGATGTAAACTTTTGAACTTTTATTTAGCTGTGGCAGGGTCTGGACAGCCACAGTCAAACTTAAAGCTTAGTTGAACATACTGTACCTTCAGATGCAGTACATTCAGGCAACAATATGACTGCTAGTTGAAGGGATAGTTGGAAGAAAGGTATGACCACAGATAATTGTCATCTCAATTTATTACTCACTATCAGCAAACAGAGCACCTTTTATAAGTAAACAACAAAGGAACAGAATGTGTATTTGTCATGAGTGCTTGACAATAATTATGATGTCCCTACACAACATTTAGTAAAGCTCACCTTTCAACAAATAAAATAAAACATTTCAATTTAATTTTCATTTTCATTTCAACTGTCAAAAGTGTCACATGGTCATCACAAGATGGTGCTATTTTAACATGCATCACTTACATTGCTGCACCTACTCAAACATTCAGTTAAAGGTACTAGTTGAACGTTTTATGACATGTTTTCTTTACATCCATTCAACTGAAAACCCTCCACAACTGGACCCAGAAGTTCAAACAACAGTCTACACATCACTTTGTCAGAAAACAGTTCTCATCTTACATTAGATTCACAGCTAGTGCTGTTGGTTCTTAGTGTGTTTTATTCCTATTTCAGTCCATACTGAAAACAAACTGGAGAAAGACCACCACGATCAGCTCTTCGGGAAGCTGGAGCCTTCAGTTCCACTTCAGGATTTCGAATCTTAATTCCTCTAGCCAACACTTAACTTCAAACACAGTTATCAATGTTCAGTCTGGTTGCATAGATCTATAAAGCAGCAGGAAATTGCTGGTTTCTCATCCAGTCTGTGTGTAAATGTGTACCTTACACAATCACATTAGTTTTCTCTGCCATGTTCTTATTTCTGCACTCAACTCAAGGTGATGACATATATCTCTTTGGAGCCATGTTGCTTTTGCTGTAACCAGGGTGATAACTATCGCTGAAACAGCGCTTAGAGTCCTTAAGTTGAGAGGAAATCCGCAACGACTCCACAGCCTTCTCCAAGTCTGGCAGGATGTCTGGCACAACAACTTGTTCAGCCATAAAGACCATCATCTCCACGACCAACAGCAGGACCCAACCTAAAGCCCCTAGCCAATAGGAGGAGCCGAGGCTGGAGAAGTCCTGACGGATTTCTTCCTGGTGCTGATAAGTGAAAAAAGACCAGCTGAGTAGGAAGAAGAAACCTGTAGATTGAAAAGAAAAACGAGTCAAATCAAGTATCATTGCGAGGAAAAGAAAAAAAGTCATTAAGGTCAATTATAACCTGCCTGGAGCTTTAGAAAAGAGTTTGTATGATAATGAACTGCAGTTCCAAAGAAAGTCTCCTTAAAAAGTGCTGCCCTGCAGGGTATGTAAATGAGTAGTGCATAAAAGAATTTCTTGAGGTGTGGGTTTGACATGAACTACACAAACTAAAAGGGTTTTGGAGGTTAATTGGAAATGGGGCTTTTTTTTTTCCAACTGCTTTACTTGGAATGAATATATTATTTTAAAACTCCCAAATCAACAACAGTCTCAGTATTAACAAAGTGAAACACAAAAAACATGGCTCAGGCAAAGGAGTGTTTCGCATATTTTGAGGTGTTACCTGTAGAGCCCATGGTGAGCAGCATCAGTGTGGTGGGGTAGAGCGCCTGTCCTGCCATGAGGAGAGAGCGAGTGTTGGAGTAGGAGAGCACCGTCTCAGATGTCCAGCAGAGGGCAAACACCAGACACAGGGCACCGGTGCTCACAGCCATCAGGAAGGACAGGACTGCAAACACTCTCTCTGCTTCCAGGGCTGGAGGACACAAAACAACAGACAGATGTACACAGTCCAAAAGTGAGAAAGGCAAACTAGACATATCGACATGATATTCACTTCAGATTGCCACAGTTACATTCAGTGAGTGAGCGTGACGAATGATGAAAGCACGATGACACACTGCTACTGATGCCCTCGCGTGTCCCTGCCTACAACTGAAACCAGAAAAGTAAAATCAAGAGTTCATGTACTTTTTAGGTAGTTTCCATGTATACAGAGCTAAACACTATAAACACTACACTCATGTAGTGTGCACAATAAAAACTGACATTGTCACACCCACCATTCAGTCACTTCTCTGTGACCGAGCAAATGTTGACAGGGGTCTTTTATCTACTCCATAAATATGGTTGCTAGAGCACTATCTGTAGGTACATATACTATTACAGCGGTTTTATGATTTGTTCATTTAGTTTTTCTGCCTGAGGCGAATGCGTTGCTAAAACATTATAGAACTAGCAGTTGAATCATTTACTGTTGGGGTAATTTCATTGCATTCGTATTTTATTCTTTGTACTTTCACATTTGTTGACTTTATGTGTTTGTTCACTGCATTAATCACAGTGTTGTACTTCCTATGAGGACTTAATGTTGATTTTTCACTGGTTTCACTGTTTCTTACTGGCATGAGGGACACAGTAACTACTTGTACTCGCTAGCCTAGTCTATATTTTCTGATTCCAGCTCAATCAGGCTATTTTTACTGTAAAATATAATTACTTTTCTGATATCCTTGGGGTAGCTCTTGTTTTTCATTTATAACCAATATCATTGAATTTGTTGTCAAATACATTTTTTTCATAGTTTGCCAATAAGAATTTGAAAGGACAGCAGCTTAATTCAACCTTTTTTTTGGAAGTGGAGTAGCTTGCTTACACTACATCACACCACATTAGATTCATTCTGAACGTGTGTTTGACCTCATTGCTTTTGGTCAACATGACACAAAAAATAGCCCCCAAAGACCAGGTTCCAGCTGACTGGGATTTCAGCGCACATGCCTTCAGCCAGGTGTTAGAGCTTCAGCAGATACAAGGAATGCACTTCTCTGGAGCAGGAGCAAGCTCAAACTTGTTTACTAATGCTGAGAAGCTCCTCTGCAACCCTGCGTTTTTCAAATGTTCCTCATGATGTCGATCCCCTCTAGAGATTCAGCGGCGTAAAAAAGTCTCCCTAAGGCTGATCTCGGGCAGAACCCGTGGCATATCAACACAGCACAGCAAAGACATGTTACGCCTCATTAAATATGCTGCCCTGCCTCACATATTTTATTCAGCAATACCTTTAACCTAACTCTGTCCGTCAAACCTTTAACCTAACCCTGAGTGACAGCCTCAGACAAATTTGATTTGTTGACTGCATGAAAACGGCAAAGATGTTAACGTGGTTTGGGCTCACCATTGAAGACCGTGCCATCTTTATGAATCGTCTTATCACCGTTAGTGTTATTCCACTCAGTCCAAAGTCCGTCCTCCTTCAGCCAGTACGGCGTCCAGACTGCATAGCACACACACAGGCAGCCTGCCAACCCCACACAGGACTGAGCAAACCTGAAGCGACTGATGGGGTCCCCCCGCTCAAGCAAATTCATATTTCTACACTACTGAGAGGGAGAGAGAGGGAAAACAAGGAGACAGGAGAAAATAGATTTAACATAGATGTAATTTGAGTGTATTGAAGTTGAGTAACGGAATGAAAACCCATCTCAAAACTAACCTTATTTAGTTCATATAAATCAGCTTTAAGAATTTAGACTTAAAAATAATGAAAGTACTGTCTCACCTTAGTTGTTGTAGAGAAGAGAAAGGTCAGGAACAAAGCTGTAAAGTTAGTCCGTGTAGAAATAGAACAAAGTTTAGACTACAGGAACTACTCGTATGTACCGCTGTACAACTACTACTGTACATACACCCTGACCATTATTACTTGTACTGCTCATAACAACAAGCCCTCACTCGCAGATCAAACCGCTCAGTGTTACTCCACCTCTGCTGCAATGGAAACTCCCCCCAGCCAGCGGCTAAATTTCCCCGTGAATTCTCCACTGTGACCAACCTACTCATACTGTAGAGAAAGTGAAAGCACCAGCAATATCAGCATTCAATATTTGAAGAAGCAGAAGTGTGTGTGGCTAATATGAAGCAAACAAAGGGGGAAAAAAATGACTGGACATTAAGAGGAAGTTAAAAAGTGTAAAATCCCTTGATACTTGAAAGATACTCTGTAACAGCAATATACCACTCAGACATTTGTTTTTATCAAATGCAGAAACTGTGTGGGAGGTGTCAGCGGGTCTTTACGTCTGAGTTAACATTAGAGGAAATCCCACTCTCAATCTATCAAAGTGGGGCGCCATGTGTTGGTTGTGTGGTTGATGGTGTCTTCAATTTCAGATTTTGCCCCTCTTCGTCACGTAACTACCTCCCCCTTCACTTTCCTTTGCTGCAATGGAACAGCACCCACAGCCCACCCAAAGCAAGTTTTAAAAAAACGTCACACTGAAATGTTCTCAGAGCATGTTTCGTACTAAATAAGATAGTAGTTATCTTAAAATAAAAACATATGAACGTGTAAAATGTATGTAAATAGAAGAAAAGTCAAGGTATTATCACCGGCAGATTCAGATTTACTCTAAAAGAAAGATTACCGTCAAATCAAGACATAATAATTCATTCCTTTATTCACAGATCATTAACATTACAGAAAGTATACATTCTAATAAAATAAAGTGCATATGAACAAATAAAGATGTACTATTCAGAGTAAGAGACCTTAAAATGTTTAAGAATTGAACGTGACTGATTTTGGTTTAATTAGATTTGGCATTCACTTAAATAAACAGAAATCTTTTGAGTCTGGATTACAAAAAAGCAAGGCTGTCTTCTTTAGCAGCTTAAAAGTAAGGCCTCAAGATGCAGATAGAAAAGTACTCCTGTCCTGTCCTTCTATCCTGGCCTTGCCTGAATTACTTTTCCTCCTCTCTCCTCTTTAGCCTGTTCTCAGCTAATGTTTACTCTTCAATTGAAATAGGCACAGATTTGACCTTGTGTCAGGTGTTTGTGTCAAGTTTATCACCGTAAACGCAGGGTGTAAGAAAGATGCTGAAGTACCGCCTCCTGGAATTTGCCTGTTTATCTGTTTGTCCTAAGCTTACTTTCTGGCTCTTTGCAGCAGGGCCTTGAATACATCAAGAATCTCTGGGTCCTCTCCGGCAGACAGCTCCGGAGTGTTTTTCTCCAGCCAATCAGAGGAGTGGATCTGGTGCCTTAGAGTGCCAATCAGAGAGTCCAGACCCTCTGTGGGCTTCGAGGCTTGGCAGTCCAGCAACACAAACTCCTCGGTTGCCAGCGAGCCTGTGTCAGGGACAGGGCTGTCCTTCTCCTTCAGCTGGTCGGATGACTTGCTCTGGGGGGATGATGTTGAATTGACAATCGCAGCATTGTCTGAATCTGCACTGTCCTCTTTCACTGATTGTTTGCTCTCCTTACTTGCTTCTTTGATATAGTGTGAATCAGGGCTGGTGCTTTTTCCTTCAATTTCTTTCAAAGCCCCCCTAATTCGCTTCAAGCCTGGAATTAACAACATTAACAGAACAAGTCAGGTAACTATTATCCAATCAATATCTAGTTTAAGACATAAAACAGGAGATGAGCTGGAATAACACAACATGTTGACTGAATAAATGTAATAATAGATATGATCTAATCAAGTTCAAGGCAGAAAATGGGAATTAGAGGGAATAACATAACAAAAATATATATCAACTTCTCAACACATAATTTAATAGACAGGGAGAAGCTGAACGATTGAGTGGGCATAAAAAGTTTAAAAAATTAAGCAGGCAGAATGTGCTGTTCATATATTTTACTACAGACTGACCCAGCTGAAGGTGCCGCTGTTGGTCGGCGAAGACGATGCGGAACCAGCCGGGTGTGGAGCAGGAGAAGGCCTGACCACAGCTCAAAACCACCTTGTGTCTGAGGAAACACCTCCACAGAGACAACTCCTCCTCGAACGAGAACTCTTTGAGGTACTACCAAAATGGAGAGACAGAAGTGACACATCAAGCCTACGGGGACGCACACGCGACGTTTTCAAGAAATAACTATGTGGAGTTATTGGAATTGAAATTAGCTATGCACAATTAAGAACTGAAATATCAGCCCCCAACATCTTAGCGTGACTTTGATCTTGGTACCTTTCTGAGGTCAGCCCAGACATACAGTGCCGCAGGCCTGTCCAGGTAAGGGACGCCCATACTCTGCAGCTCTCCTGTCAGGTAACTGTAGGCAGCCTTCAGTCTGCATCTGTTCTCAGGCAGAAACTCCTCGCTGATCCACTCTAGAACATGACAGTGGCAATAGGTGAGTGTAAATGAAATGTTACAAGTCTTTGTGGAGCTAGATGTGCAGCGGAACCCCATGCTGTGCTACTGTCATATCAGAGAAAGAGGGGGATATCTCTCAGAAGCAGGGAAACCGCTAGGAAGCACATGTTTGATTTGTTGTAAAGCTTGCATCCAAAATATTTTTTGCATTTCTGAATTTAAACTCAACCCAACAAACTGCTTTCTTTGTACAACGAGAGCAGACTGGTCCAAAGAGGGGGTTGATGAAAGGATTATTTTCCCAATACATTGTTTTTGCAAAGGCACATGGATCCATACCTTTGTCCCGGAGCAGTTGTGCTACCTGGTGCTGGGTGGTTCCAGAGATCCCGTGGAATGAGCCCAGCTGGGCCAAAGCCTCCACAAGGTCACTGTTGTCAGTATACAGAGTGCCTATTCTGATTCCTGCCATTGCAAAGTCCTAGAAACAAGACGACATAAATGAAAAAGAACTGTGAAAGCAAACACCCACTGAAGAAAAGCTGAGATTTTACTGCGCTGTCAGAGGGGCTATAAAAAGTCTCACAGTCTCTCAGTCTGCCAAAGCTCAGCAGAGTACATACCTTGCTCATCCCCCACATCACATGTGTCCTCTGTGGATCGGGCAAACTAAAATAAGAGCACATCATTAGCAGTTAGGAGGCTGTCTTCGGCCATAATTGTTCTGATTAAGGGTCTAATAGAGTAACAGTGCAGAGGTTAGGTTCATGCAGGACATACCTGTCTATACTGAGGACACTGTGAAAGGTGACAGATTCATCAAAGACTGTCAGCATGTACACTTCATCTATGATGGCGTGGAGCTCATTTCTAAAGCACGAAATGAAGCAAGAGAAACATATGTGTTGAATTAATAAACCATGGTTTTAAATTGTTAATAATTTTTTATGACAAAGAAAATGCAACATAAATGTAAAATGGTTCCTTCAACGTCCTGCGTCAGAGTAAAAGCATTGTGGTTTACGGTTACAACAGCTCAGTGCCTGCAAGGGTCTGTGGAGGGAATTACTCTGGCAAGATCATTTAGAAAACAATAGATGATGCAGGACACTCCTTGGCACATGGCTGCACTTGACAATATGCTGATGGTTAGGAGAGGTGATAAAACTCCATCAAGAGTGCTTGATATTCCACACACGGGACAGAGCTCTCGGCCGTAAAAAAGTAGAGCTCACACTAGGATGTGTATGCAAGTGCCTTGGCAATGTGCTTAAAGGAGCCACAGGACTGGAGGATTACATTGTTAGGCCACAGCGTGAGATAATAGTGGGGGAAACATACCTTTTGGCAAACTCCAAGAAGGCAATCATCTCCTTTGGGGTGTAGATCTCAGCCAGGGGGTTGTGGGGGTTCATCAGTATAACAGCTCGGATGATCAACCCCTAAAAGAGAGGGCAGTTTCTAAGTAAATATACACTGACATACTGTATCTCTACAGTCTTAAAATATAAAGCTGAAAAGCAAATCACTGAGAAAAATAGAGCATCCAAGAGCATGTTTATCTAAACTAAGAACTTTGCCCGAGCATTTCTGGAGTGCTTTGGTCTTTCTTTAAATATTCATCAAGTGCTTCAGAAAAAGTGCATTCATTTACCTCTTGCTTTGCCTTTTTCAGACCTTCTTCTAGTTTCCCTACAGTGAGGTGGAAGGGTCGACTGTCTTTACCATCTGCCTACAAATAAAAAAAATAACTTTTAATAAGAGGAAAAATACATGAACATCCAAATTGGACAGCTGACAATACAGCTTACAAAGTATACAATCAGTATGGCAAGATTAGTACATATTGAATGAACATTTGAAACACAAGCACACAGTAAGCACAGCAATGTAACTAAATCAGCTCTGTATTCCTACCTCACAGTCAAGAGGAACATGGAAGAGTTTCACGTCACTGTACAGATGTAGATCCTCAGTGATAACGCCGTAGAAAGGAGTAGGAATGAGAATGGCATCTACAACATGAAAAACACAATGGTTACATGACATTAAAACACAAACACATACATCATCTCCTAGCAAACTATCACTATTAATGACTCTCCTGCCATACATATTAAATATATGTATTAATGACCAATCCTTGATGACACATATAAGCTACTGTTTATGTTATTAGTGGTCACCTTCATTGCTAAATTGGAAGCAAATTCACCAATGAGTAAAATTTGCCAATCTAAATTTACCAGGCATATTTGCTCAAAGTGATCCAAGTTGGTGATAGATAGATGAACGTGGGCTGTACACACATTTGTGTTCATACAGTTTGGATATGGATGTATTGTGTGTGTATGTCAGTGCATTCTGAACCTACCTTTGGGGTCACAAATTACTGCAGCAATACACGAGAAGAGGGAACCACAGCCATTCATCACTACAACCTGAACAAAAACACACATCCACTGCGTATGAAAGATCCAATTAAGGCACAGGAGGCCTGATAAATATGCTACAAATTCATCCACCTACTAAAACAACCCTTAATTACATCTGCAAATTAAGTTTGTTACCATAAAAAAAAGCTATGCTGGTTCAATTCCAGCATTTGGCATCTTTATAATCATTACCGAGTTAATCAAATAAATCAATTGAATCCACTTTCCATTTTTGCGAATGAATGGCTATAATACAGAAAGTCTCCTGCTGCAGCCGTGTAAAAAACGATTATTTGTTAGTAGTTGCATAATTTGCTGGCCATCTGTATCAGAGTCATGGGAAGCGAACCTTCTTTACACCAATTACAGGAATTCAGATTGACTCTTTACACAGCAAGAACACACAGAAAAATGTACATATTTTGGAAAATGTATTTAAATAGTTTCCGTAAAAAAGTAGCAAGATCACAATGTAACAAAACAGATGGGTGGTTCAGGCACTACAGCAGATTGTTCAGTACTTTAAATTTTTGGAGATGAATTATATCTTTGACCTTTTGTACAGTATGTTGTGTGTGTAAAATGTTAATATGCAAAGCGCCCACTATCTACAGTCATAATATAAATGTTACAAAAAGTTTCCCTTTGACATATCGTTGAGAAAAGCGTAAGAACCTCAAACTCTACCCACAGTGTCTGAGTTATTGTATGTTCCATTTTCCACCTCTGCTATTTATATGCTTTCCACAGACTCTCTTGATTTTTTTTATATATTGGCGGTAGAATTTATGGTAATTCATATTATATGATATGATATTATATTTAAATGATTGTGAATGATGAATGTCTTACACATTAAAAGCAATAATCTTCACTCACATTGTCAGCTTTCAGTGGGTTGGGAGAACAGCAGTAGTGACCCAGGAACTTTGCAACCTCCTCTCTTAGGCTGACAGAGAGCAAGACAGAAAGGTTGTAACAGGGTAAGTGTTTACTTTGAAAGGTCTTCTTAAAATGTAACTTTACTATGAGTCATATGACAAATGTGTCTTTCATATAAAATGAAGATAAAGGTCTACTTTAATCTCTTACAATGTATGTCCCCTCCAGTCTGAATACTGCAACAAGTATGGGTCAATATGGAGCATGTCAGGCTTGGTCAGCTGTAGCAGAAAGGAAAATGAAATTAATTTATGAATGCAGGCAGAATAATTTTAAATAATGTGTGGCAAACATATTTTAGTTCATTACACTCTACAGCATTAGATCATTATTACCAGGATGTGATTGCACTGTTAATCTTACCCGTTTATGAAGAAGATCATAGCATAATTTGTTCTCACTGGTACCCATGTTGATTATACCCTGGGAGTGAGAAAAAGAGGAGAACCTTATAAATAATCTTTATGGGGTGGCATTTTTTTTAACCCATCAGAGCTGTAACAGGTTTTTAACAACATGGCACAGACTCACATCAGGGTTATCTGTGTCATGGTATTTGTCCATTCCATATTGGGCATAGCCCTCCTGGAGAATGCCTTGATGCTGTCGGATGCTGTTGCCTCGGTTGGACAGGTACACGCTGGGGCCGGGAGTTGCCGCAACTCTCAGTGTTGCCAAAACATTCTGAGACATTTTGCAGGCCCTGACCGACGTAGGCGGCGCTGACTTTATGGTTTCCTGAGTGGAAACAGCCTGCGCTGAGGGAGCTTCTGAGGGTGGCTGAGACAGAGATGACGAGACAGAGGGAGCGGCCGTGGGCATCAGCGACGCAGACAGATGAGCTAGGGGTGAGAAGGAGGGGTCAGTCGGCGTGGTCCCAGCGGTCGGAGCACCCTGTCTGACGGCGACCAACGCCCCCGTGAGCATGCTGAACAGGTGGAGCTCGTGCTGGCGCTCCTGTTCGGCCCTCCTCTCCTCCCGCTGTTCCCTGCACTCCTCGGCCTGCAGCTCTCGCTCCAGCCGCGCCTCCTCCAGGGAGATCAGGCGCTCCTCGGCTGACTGCTGCCAGTTCAGGAAGCTGGCCAGGGCTTTGTCCAGGCGCCCCTGACCGCCGCATCGAGCTTCCCCATGGCCCCATGATGTTTTGCCACCCCTGCGTCGCTTCCTCTGTCTCAAGGAGGTAGGGGGACGATAACCCTCCTTAATGGGCTGCTCACTGTCCTGCGGCACAGGACCACCAGCGGCCTGGGTGGCAGAGCCGGCAATGTTCAGGTCACTAAAAGCTGGGGGTATGAAAAAGAGAAATAACGTTACATTGTGTTAATGATAGTAATAGCGATAATAACAATCGTGATAGGGTTTGGATGGACAACCTGAAGGGGAGATCCTTGCATTTGTAGAGCTCTCTCCTCGACCCAGAGTGTCCTCTGGCCCCAGGAGAGACTGCCCATCGGTCTCCTGGTCGTCTCCAGACCCGTAGTACATCTCGGGGGGCGCGGCGCCTGAGTGCAGCGCGCTCTCATCAGCATCTTCACATTTGATATCCAGTGGATCTCCGGCTTTGGGCGGCTGACCGAACAGAAACCCACCCGAGGAGGCAGGACCAAAGGAGCCTGCTGGGAGTCCGTGCACATAGGCCTCGGGCCCGCCGGGGCTCTGAAACACCTGTTGAGCTATGACAGCTCCTCCCAGGGAGGAGTAAGTGATAGCCGGTCTGTTCGCCAGCACCCTGTCCATCACATCGTAGAACTTCCAAGACCTCATCTTGTGGTTGTCTTTGATCCGGCGGTACTCCAGCTTCATCTTCTTGATCTTCTCCCTGCACTGGTCGCCGGTGCGGTAGATGCCCTTTTCGCGCAAGATGTGGGCTATGCGGTCGAAGACGCGCTGGTTGCGCAGAGAGCTCTCCAGCTCCATCTGGACCGACTCGTCGGACCACAGCTGGAGCAGCTCCACGATCTCCGGGTCGGTCCAGTTGCTGCCTCGCTCGTGCCTCCTGCCGCGAAAGTCCATCCTCTGAGTTACAGGACGTTTTCTGCAACACAGAGAGAGGGGGGGGTAACATGGAGACACATTAGCAGCCTGTCACCGCAACTTCAGGAACACCCAGAAACGACGGGACTAAACTTAACTTAAGAGGGGTCGCGCGTGTTGTTGACGGCCACAGTTTATGTAAACAAAGTATAAATATGTGAACGTGATCTCGCCCACTCGTGGTCTCTCACCGTAGATCAAAAGTGCAGCTCGTCGGAAGCCGATTGTCGCGGAGCTGTCACTCAGATGTGCCATCCACGTAGGCCGACACATGTCACGGCTGGCTAACCCGGTTTGGACTGGTTTGAATTGGGAAGCTTTGTCCAGCCGGCGCTAAAATATATCATTCATTCTTAGGGGCAAATGTGTCATAACTTGGTGAAACGGTGAACAGACGCGTACAAACCAAACATATCTACATCCGGGTTGACGGCACATGCGTGCTGTCCTTATTCCGGGATAACTTTGGTCCGTGCTAACGGGGGAGCTGCTGAAAGCGGGCTGGATTTCCCTTACGCCAGGCTGTAACGGGGTATACACAACCATGCGAGTCAGAGTCAGGCTAAGAGCTCTGTGTTATGGCCCCCTCTACCGTACGGTATGCGGTGTTATCCGTGAGTGTAAGTCAGACAGATATCCAGAAGATGGCGGTCACACACAGAGGAACAGATCAGCCAGTCTGGGAAACAAGGGTGCGTGTTTTGGAAGCAGGCGTGCCCCGGAATTCCTTTGTAACGATAAAATAACCACGACAGGGGTTGAAAACAACGCAAAAAACCGTTACAGCGGCAAAGAAAAAGGTTTTGTCTTACTATTAAAAGAGCATTAATCAAGGTTTTTTTCATTACAGATCATTTTCTTGTATAACTGTTTACATTTTACAGTGACACATCAGGAATTTACAATTTCATAATATACCACAAATTAATGTTTGTCACCTTCTAAAGAGAGGGGAAAATAAACGAACAAAAACTGTATAAACGTGACTTCACCCAAAAAACGTGACTTATTCCTGCTTCGGGCCGTACAGAGACGGTTACCCGCCCCCCTCAACGGCCCCGGTGTCACGAATCAATCACACACGACACTCCGGTCGACTCTGAGCGTGACGTATTTCCTGGAGAAAAAGCGTCTGTGGCAGTTTGTTGTCATCTCCATCCAGGAGTGAACCGCTATACTGTAATGGCATGTAGCCCTTTATTCTCCCCATTTTTTCCACCCCCTACCCGTGTATTTACTTTGCGTGTGTGAATTAGCGCCAGCAACACTCTAGCCAGCGAACGAGCCACGAGAAATAACTAAAACCCGCCCGGAGAAACCGTCAAAGAAATATCTGGGTGCGACGGTTTGAAGTTAACTGGCTAAAAAAACATAACCATGGTGATGGTGGCAAGTTGGTGGCGGCGGACAAGCAGGACGGGATAGTTGAAATTCAGCGCGTCTGGAAGGAGGATGGGTGTGTGCGGGTAGCATTATTATTCATCTCCCGGACCAAGTAGAGGACGTGCAGCGTCAGGTTAGATGTAAAGTTGAAAGTCACGCCGCAGGAGAAAGGGGAGTCTCCGCCCGGGGGGGGGGGAGGGAGAGAGAGAAAGAGGCATGACGGCGGCTCGGTTCTTGTCGGCGTCTTAGTTTCTCATAAAAAGCCGGGAGTTAGTTAGATGTGTCCAAAGCGGGGAGGGGAGCCGTGGCAAAGTGGGTGGGAACAATGGGAGCGTTTGCGAAAAAGCATGACGGCCGTTTTTAGCATAAAGTCTCCCTGCCAGCGCCGCTAACAGCCCCTCACCAGTCTTCCCAGTCAGGTGGATCCTTCCCCAGTCCGGACAACAGGCGTGCTCTCCCCAGTCCAGGTGGACCTGTGTTTCTGTCGACGGAGACATGACTTAGCCCGGTGACAGACCAGCTTCGGTCCGCAGCGCTTCCCCTCTGAGGTGTGTTGTTGGTAAGATAAACGGCGCGTTTGTTACAACTGTTGTGTTTACTCTGTTCTCCTGCCGCACGTTTCGTTTGACTCTTGTTAATTCAGAGATCAATGTTGTGCTTTTCCTCCTCTGTCTCCCCTTGCGCCCACACTCTTAGGTTTTCTTTTCCTCTTACTTAGCCACCCTGAAGCCTTAACAAGCTGAGCCCCTCGTCGGGTTACTTTTATCTGTGTAAGGTTGGGATTTGCTTTAATACATCTCAGTTAGTTGTGCTTCTCCGGCTGGGCAGACATCAGACGTGGCTACGCACCGCTCCTCTCCACATTAGCATCTGATTTGTGTGACTGTTTTTAAGAGAGGCAAAGTGTGCTCAGTTTGAACCAACAAGCTGAAAAACTAAACTTCCAGGGATCCAACGCATCTTGCCCTGTGTTGTGGTTAACAGATTTATTTTTTTATACCTCTGATGCAACTCCCACTGGGGTCTTAACAAAGGAGGAAGTCAAGGTCACCAGCAATTGAGGCAAACGGCTCCAAGCTTCCTCCTCAATCGGATTACACTACCTCACCACATCAAAGATTACCCTATAAATCTAATCTTTTGTGCCCGTCTTTGTTTGGCCTACATCCTGCCCAGGCCAGGTAGGAGATCAAAGCTATTAAAAGGGTTGTTGCCGGAGAAAGTCGGACAGAGTGGTTACATACACACTTTGGCCTAGACACCGGCTTTCCAGCGCTGTTGATTCGTCACCAGTACTAGGTTTAACAGCACGGATAATTCTTCAGATGACAGTTCACACATTTTATAAGAAGCATAAAACAAGAATGCAGTGGAGGAGAAAGAAGAAGGAAGACAAACTTGTCAACAATATAACTCATCTATAAACCAGGGCGAGAGAGATTGTTGTGGATGAGAGGAAGTTTGACACAGGGAACAATGCCAAAATTCAGATGGCTGTTAAAAATTGGTTTGGATCCCTCTGTGGGACATTACTTTTAGAATTGATTCTTTCTCCTGGACACATTGCTGCTGCCCTAGACAACATTTTATCAGGCTTTTCCATCTCCGTAGCTCGTAGACAGTGGGAGCAGAGATGGATCAGGCTTTAGTGGTACTCAGTCACGGCGTTCCCTCTCACTTCATACAGTGCGCCTCAGACAATCGCCGTACAGCTCACTTCCAGCTGTGTGCCGCGGTCCTGACAGAGCACAACATGCCTGTGTGCAATGGCTCTGGTTCTCCGATTGCACTCTTACTTGGAGCAAATTTCCCTCTCAGGAGATGATGCTTGCCCATCAGTGGTACTTCACAAATGCTGCAGTTCTCTCTTGTGCCTTGGTTTTCTATGAGAGGGCAGCCCAAAGCACATTGTGGGTGTTGATTTGGCTGTTGGGCAGCCTGAAATAGAGCTGGAGTGCTGCATATGGTCTGTCACAGCTTGGTGCGCTTGTCATTAGCAATGGAAATCGCCTGTTCATCCCCATCAAGAGTAGATGTGTTATTCTGTCACATTATGTTTATTGCGTCTCTCCGGAGTGATACTAATGTAGAGAAAGTTGACTGAATGCATATGCTGTTTGTCAGATACATCACATTTGCACATTTTTTGGACTTGTTAATGCAACCGGAGGAGTCTGCTGCTGCAGACTAAACAGTTTCTCTGGTGCAGTTGGGGGTCAAGTGTTTTCCAGGTCAAACACATTTTCCAGATGGGTGGGAAAATCAAACTGGCAACATTCTGGTCTCAAGTGCAGTTCTCTTAACTCAAACTCTTTGTTACCAGTTCTTTATACGAGGTAGATCTAAAGCTGGATACCAGATATAGGCTACATATAAAATCAGATATTATTATATGTTGTGACTCAGTGCTAAGACATTGATGATGTGGTGAGATTATTGGTGTAACTGTTGGCATTTTGATCAGTAGTGGAAATGATGGCCACAGATAGTCCTTCATTAATCATTTCACTCAGCTACAACTGACCAATACTGGATTTATGAGGCCTCTGTCAATATGGATATTGGAAATGGTTAAAATAATTAATGATATACTGGCCTATTCTTAATTTTTGAAACTCGGGGAAGGATCCCTCAAATTTGGTTATTCAAGAGTTATGACAAATGAGGCCGGATATTTTACATTTGAACAATAAGCTTTATTAGCTAAGATGGCAGTAACAGTAAATAAGATACCAAAATAATGAACAGTAAACTTAATTTGAAAATGAATTGTTACATTATTATAAATTATTATTAATATATGGACATCTGTGATAAGCCAGTATCAACCAATAAAATACCTCCTGCTGATGTGCCTGGCCTGCTGTAGCTGTGGCTCACAATACAGTTTAGACCATTGTATCGTATAGCTATAACATCGCCTGTAAGATCAAATGACAACATTGATAATAATATCGGAAACATACTGATACAGTATTAATATTACCATATAGATATTACTGTATATATAAATTCCCCAAAAACTTGCTAGACCTGCTTTGTGCAATCAATTTTCAGCAGTCTGGCTCCTAAAAGATAATAAAAGCTAGTGTTCTTTAAAGCTGCAAGTCTGTAGATCCAGCAGTGAGGCTGTTGCCCAAAGGGCTTAATGGTAATATCAAGACAATAATGAATGCACAGTGTTGACGCGTTCCTGATCCACTTCCCTCTCTCCTCAGCAGGATTGAATAGTGAGGGGGCGTCACAGGACAGAAATTACTCTGCGGTTAGTTTATGCAACATAGCCTTGTTCTGTTGGTCACGGAGCGGCACCACTGGAGCAGCTGGGTATGAAGTGCACTCCTCAAGGGCACCTCAGCTGTGGTGGCTGAGAGGACTGCTCACTATGAGTTTTCTCGACAGAACATCCAGGTAAAGTGTTTTCATAGGAACAACCTGTTGTTGCTGCTGCTGTTTGAGTAAGTGAGAAAGGGATTTTTGAGCAGGAGTCTTTGATCAAAATTTCTCGCCACCGTCATCACCATGAGGTACTGAACTACCTTTTGGAGGTTTGTCAATAACTTGAAACAGTAGGTGCTGAATTAATAATTCAAAGCTGCCATGTTATTTTAGCATACCACAGGTCACTTATCCACCCCTGCATTTCCACTGTCAAACTCACTCGAGTGTAGTACTCCTCTCAAAAGAGGTTATGCAACAGATTTTCTTTTTTCATTGTAGTTTAGAGTCTAAAGTCTTAAGTTCTCCCGTGGTTTGAAGGTTGAAGTTTCATCTCAGTTTTAGGCCTTTGATGTATATTGTAAGAGTAAGCAGCCTCTTGTTAACTCCTCTCCAGGCTGTGTTTTGAGAGAAGGGGTTTTGGGCGTTGTGTTATTATGTGCTCGTTATTTTCCGCAATGCTGTATGGGGGAGGGATAGCACCCCTATCTCTCTCCATCTATTGCTCTCTCTCTCAGCCTTCTCAGTGACAGCAGACCCCCTGCGCCTGTTTTTGTGACTCCAACATAGGATCTAATGAGCTCAGAAGAATTGCTCCACGGGAAGAGTGACAGCCCCTGGTCATGTTTCCACCACCTCTCCTGCTGCGCTCAAATCACACCCACTCCTAAATGTATCTGTGAAAGGCACAGATGTATTCAGTGAGCGTCTCCTCTTTGAATAGTTTGGATACGCGCAACTCCCCAGAAGCAGGGGATAATTTTTTGGGGGTGAATGACGGGCGAGGGCATCCTTTGTGTTGGTCAAAAGTTCAGACATTTTTCAACACTGTCACCTACTGCCAAAGAAACCACCACTTAATTGGAATGTACTGTAAAAATACATTATTTTGTTCTTTCACCTTTTTAATGCCTATGAAGAGTCTGAGGACACTCCGCCACAGTCATTGGAACAGTCTGCTCTACTGCAGGGTTGCATTTCCGTGCAGAAAACATAGCTTCTCATTGTTTTTTCAAAGTCCATTAAGCTCCATAGAAGCTTCAAAAGTCTGCAGTGTTTGTTAAACTCCACAATTTGAAAAAGTTTGAGAGTTAAAACATTAGAACATCCTGTCAACAACCACTTTGTGTGCTCAGCCGTTTTATCCCATCCTACTTTCCTTTCTATACCTGCTAAAAAGGTTTATGTTGGAAGTTATTTGAATTTGTAAACCTCCCAGAAAAAACATCAGAAAGTCATAAGTAACACAATACACTTAAATTCAAACAGAATATTAGACACTATTATAGACACTTAAAGTGTCTCCTATATCCTTTCACATCAGTTCATTGTGTAGCAGGGATTGACTCACTGAAATGCACATTGGTCCCATGTTGGTGGGATCAGCAGTGGGACTGACCAGGCATTTAGCCCTGCATCACCTTCCTCCTCTTCATCTTAGGATGAACTGATATACTTAGCGGATTCCCACACCTTATCATCTTTCTTCTCAGTCAGAGTCAGTTAACTTACCACAGCTTTCCTTTTTATGTGTGACTTACGGGCTTCTTTCTTTTGACTCAAAGAGCTACAAATCAAAAGCCAGCAGAATGTGACTGAAAATCTTTTTCATTTGATCATCTGCTCAAATACTGGTCTTTTTTTGTCACTCTTGTTATTTTGCTATTAAATTAGAATATTTTGTACAGTACCTTCTCGGGACCTAATAAGTGGTTGGTTGAATTGACATTTTGAAATATCCTAATATTAAGAGCAGTGTACGAGTGTGCATTTATATGCCTTTCCCTCAGACGCCTTGACTTTTCTAGTTGCCATAACTGGCTGTGTACTGGTTTGCTTGGAGCTCGTCCTGGATTGCAATAACATGTCTACTGTATATTATTATCATACATTACCATTTCTGGTCTGAAAAAGATGAAGGGGGATTGAAAAATAATTCTGTTTTTGGCAGAGCCCTTGTCTATTTTGACCTAATATTTTTGCTTTGCACATTTATGAAGACTTTTTTCTTTTTTCTCTGGGTTTGACAGTTGACAATGAACTAAGTATGATGCACGATAAGGTCTGTGGGTGTGCAGTTTATTTTTGCTGCAGTTTTGGATTTGTTTTCTGAATGGTATTTGCAGTAGGTAATTCAGGCCTAAGAGTGACCCAGTTAAGAAGGCCATGTTTGTGTTTATAGTTGGCTCTGTCCTCTCATCTCTAGGCCACTGTTCCACTTTGCTGCTGTAAGGTAGGGCAGCCCCACTCTGCCTGGGAAGCAGTGACAGACGGACGGATAGACTGCCCTGTGAAGTGTTCTCCTTTTCATGGATGCCAGGGTGGCCCTGCTGCACTTTTGGACAGTCCTTGTCCTCCTGACAGCAGAATGGAAGTGGACTGATGCTGCAGATGTCTACACCAACACTTGGGCTGTCCAGATCAATGGGGGGCCAGAGGAGGCTGACCGTGTTGCCAGGGAACATGGCTTCATCAACCACGGCAATGTAAGTTCTACTTATGGTATACTATATGTGTGAATGCATGATTATGTACACATTGAAGAGGTGCCTCTCATACTTAATGACTGTATTTATACACAACTGTGGCTTTTAGGTGAACATCAATGTTACAAAACTGTCGTACATCAAAGCCAAACATCAAAGAGAGCCTGACATGGCACCCCCATGCAATCCTGTTTGTGCAATGGATTGCAAAAGTGTGGCCTCCTCCACCTCTTGTAGTTTAAGTGGGGCATGCATGAATTCCTAAAGACTGGCAGAGAGTTGTGTTTACTGAGTAGTGAATAGACAGGAATAATAAGGCTGTTATTTCAGGGTCTCAAGGAAGGTTGTTATATTTAATTATGATGTAGGTAGTTCAATTTTATAGCTGCGACTTTAGCTTCTGTTTTTGGGATTGCCAAGTCATTTTAATTAAGTGGGCAGTTTGCTTATAGGGGAAAGAAAAACAATTGTCAGAAGAGGTGAAAAATATGGGGAGAGAGACGGAGAAGTAGTAGTGACTTATTGTTCTTTCAGTGGTGTGTTATGTTCCTTGAATATCAAAACGCTTCTAAGGCTAAGCTTTTCCATATTTGTGCTCAGCAGTTGACAGTGAGTCGCTATTTGGTCCCCTCTTCCCCTGTTGCTCCACTTGAGACTTAACTTCATTTGCATGCGTCTTTGTGGAGCTGCCTGAGTGCTACACACACCAGTGAACAGCTTTCTGGATTACTTCTTAGGAAGATGCGTAGGAGGTTCTGCATATTCCCACCCCATTTCTCCCCACCTCAAATAAAGAGGATTTTCTGAAAAAAAGAGGTTTGCAAAATTAATTCAGGCTTATCTTTGCATTCTTTATTTTGTCAAAGATATAGCTTTGTCTCGAGTGCAAAGCCAGATGTTTTTTGTCTCCCTGTTATCACAGTTGTCACATGAGTTTACGACAATCTGGACAAGAGTAGATGTGTGTCATTATTAAATGCTCTTTATTGTCCACCCCATTATATTAAATTGTATCCATGTGGCCTTACATTGAGCTTGTCTAAGGGACTTACATTCTGCTTTATTCTGGAGTTCATTTAGTATTGATCCGACTTTGCAGTGGTTACAACAGTCCAAAACTATTGTTCTGCAGAGTGAAAGAAAGCATACATTTGGTGTAATGGCCTGTAACACACATTTACTCTTTAATTGCTTCTGTGAATCTCTAGTCTTAGTGAATTGGATAAAATGAAATGATCAATATTCTGCTCACAGAACACACGTACATATTCTAGACAATCACCTGGAGACACAACGCTGTGGTGCAAAAAAAAAGTCTGTTGTCCTCCGAACAAGGCAATTCTTCTTTCTTTCATACCCCCCATATGCGATCACTTTCCCTAAAAAAATCTTTATGGCTTTCTTTCTCCTGTTCATCTCTCCTTCCCTCATTTCACCCAACCACAAGGACATCTCCAGCATCTATTCTCTGAAATGTGTGGCTTTATTTTTTCCTTCTGTTAATTAGTGATTGTGTCAAAGGAGCAAAATTAGAAGTAGTCACAGGAACGAGTCCTCTAAGACAGCTGTCTATCACTGAATCTCTGATGCCATATGGCAGCCTGTCATTTCAGTGCATGTGACATCAGGCTGCTCGGGTCCCGGAGTAAAAAAGAGGTGTTGCTCCATTTCACAAGGTGGATCCTAAAAACAACCTACTCACTTCATCCCAGCCAATCAACAGTACCTTTCTGTGGTTCTGGGTGCACGACACCACAGCCCACATGATGTCTGTCTCCTTTACAGATGTGTCTGGGTTTTTTTCTTTTTTCTGTAGTGTGAAATGCTGTAGTGTCAGTGTAGAGGCAGATATTCCATCGGTGGATATAGAGGTCTCCCAGTTTAGAGAGAGTGAAGATGGATAATAAAAGGGGAGTAGGAAAAAGGGTAGAAAGAATTGAGATAATTGACAATTTCCCATCGGAAAAATAAGAAAGAGTAGAAGTGATACATGCGGTGATAGCAGGATGGCTGTGAGGGCATGTGGGAGACAATAGCAAAAAAAAAAAAAAAAAAAAGGAAGATAACTAATGGAGTATAGTATTATGGACCAAAAAGCGTGAGTGGTGGATGACTGGAAGGGTGAAATTTTGTATTATCCACTGTCTGGAATTAGATTTTGTGGGAGTACATCTTCAGTTATTGTTTCACAGAGGCACCCAAATAAGTTTTATTTTAGTCTCTTAGAGAAGGATGGTCTTCAGGCTATATGCAGTGTGTGTGCTCTGACAGTACAGTGTGGGTTGTGTGAGGGTATGGGTGAGGCAAGGCTTTGTCGGGCTGGGGGCTCAGAGGGGAAAGACTTTGTCATTTTTCCATCATCCTTGGTGGTTGTTCTACAGGGCACTTAAGGAGAGCAAGGAGTCTGATGTATTATCAGGAGGTAATGGGATTACGGGATCATCACGTAACTGATTATTTGTTCACTCCAGTGCTCAGAAATGCCTTATTGTCCTGGTGCGTCTTTATGTATTTGCAGATTCACTCGTTATGCTTCAGCTTAATTTTCTTTGAGTGGGTGTGAGAGGAAGAAAGCGTGCTTATGTGTGTCTCTCACTCTTTCTGTGTGTGTGTGTGTGTGTGCGCGCGCACCAGCGTTTAAGTGTAAACGTTATGATGACTTCCTAGTGTGCATCAGCATTGTAAAAGTTGTCACAGTACGTTGGTTTGTCTGTTTATATGTAATCTGTTCAGTGGTGTTTGTTTTATTTATTTATTTTTTAATAATGCTTTTGTGTCTGCGCGGGGGTGCCAGACCAGGGTTTATAACTAAATGTGATGTTGTGTTCTTGGTGAGCCGAGTCAGAATCATTGTTTTCATGAGGATGGGCATGCTCTGTGGGCGTTGACAGACTGAATCACCCCGCTCTGAGGAGTAGAGGCCTAATGCCAGAGCGTCTCTCTGTGTCTCTATGTCTTTCTATCTCTTTCCCTACATATCTCCCATCTGGGTATCTCAGTCTCTTTTATATTTATAGGTAACTTACTCAAAACATGGTTATAGTGTAATCTAAAATAAACAAAAAGTTATGTCATCCAACTTCCCACCATCTGCTCCAGCGGCGGTGGCCCTCTTCAATAACTGCAGGAAAACACTCCACTGGCTCTTGTTTTGCAGAGGTAACAGGTCATTTCCAAGTAGTGAGCAAATGCTTGATTGCTGTCACCTTGTGTCAGCTGATTGTACTATAATATTCTTCAAAATCCAATATTACTGCTGCAATTTCTTGGTTTTTCAGACCACTATTTTCCAATTTCATACCATCACAGCCCCAAACACACACATACACATACCCACTCTGTGCCAGGTAGAATGTAATGCGCTCCAAGGCCATTGTCCATTACTCTGCACATGATACCCTGCCAAATGTGTGATGCACCAGTTTACTAGCCAATTCCCCTTCCCTCGCTCCCTCTCTTTGTCTATTTAATTCAATTCAAATCAACTGCTTTGGCATGAAATGTAACAAAATAAATACATGATATACATCTCGCTCTCACTCACTCCATTTCCCTGTCTGGTCTACTTATCTGGTGGCTGTGTGAGATGGTTACAGCACGACAGCACTGAGTTAATGTTTTATTGCTTAAGAAAAGACACCGATACCTTTAAGAATGTACATGGGCAGTTTGCTCTGTGGGTAAGGAGAGTTTGATTATTTTATATTTGAATGTAATTAGTAAAGCAAGCTCTGTCAGTTGGATTATATCAGATAGTGTAATTGTCTTCAATCTCTTGAGTGTTATTTGGAGGCATTTGTGTTCTTGTGTCTGTTTGGCACTTCATTTGTTTGGCTTGCTGATGTTTTTGTTCTCATTTTAAAGTAATAGTTTATTAAAAGGAACATCAAAAGTATCCCTCTCTGTGGTTCTCCATCTCAGCTGCTGCCTGTAATTTTTTTTCTCCAGTGCCTACCCAACTCTTCAGACTTTAACACTCTAGTTTCACTCATAAACCCATACTGCACTTTTCTGCCACATACAGACAGGCAATCCCTGCACATGCAGTATTTGCTGTCTTTCCCACAGGACTTTGGAAGGAAACTACGAAGTGCTTCTCTGAACAAAAGCTCAGTAGAAAAAGTCTGCGGAGGTGCTAATACATTATAATAGTACCAAGAGATTATTATGAAAGATTAAGATTTTCTCTCAGCAGAATCCCAAGTTTTGCTCCTTCCCACTATAGTCCCAAGTCATTTCAGAATGATTTGTACAATGATCTTTGGAGGATTTTTTATTTTTTTTTTGATTAGCACAGATGATTAGTATTGTCTGATCCCCAATGTAAACAGCAATTCATATTAAAATTTAGATGTACTGGATAAGCATGGAGTTAAAGCCAGTTAAAATGAATCATTGGCATCCTTGGCAGCCTATTTGTATTAGATAACTGCTTCATGTCATTGAAGTCACCAAAATGAATATGACCCTGACAAAACTAACAAAACTGTGAAAAAAGTGGAGGAGGTATTGGACGAGGAAGAACAAAGGTGAGTGCTAATTTGTGTAACAGGTGCTTGGTTTGATGTCATCTGTGACAATAAACAGACATATTGTATGTGGTCATAATAGCAAGACAGTGTTATAGTGCAACCTATGAAGTATAACACTTCACTTTATGTGTTTATACATGTCGTCTTACACCGAGAATATTATTCTTACTCGGAAATGACTATATTTGGGAAGTGTTCACTCTCTCACCAGGTGTGTTTACATTTTCAGCTGGTTGGGTAATATACTGTTTGTGTGTTCCTCATAATTCATTCAGAATATTAATATTGATACAGATTGATTGACTAACATTGCCATAATTCATGTCTGCCTTGCAGCTCCATTTCCTCCCAAACATCATTAAGCTGCATGACATGATCCAAAACCTCACAAATGTCAAGATTAAATTTCTCTTTATCCCTTTTCCCCGCCTGCTCTTTTTTTCTTCTTCAATTCCATATTTGTAATTCTTAGAATGTCAGACTGATTGAGATCATCTCCTGTACGTACACCAACATCCATAGACTGCTCTCGAAATTTCACCAATACATTTAATAGAAACCTACACTAGCATCACTAGCATGTACTTTGTGCCACCACACAACTGAATTTGAATCTGAATTTGTGAATACTTGGTGAAAGTGGAATGGCAGTGAATGTGAATGGTCATTTTAGTCAGAACCTGTATTTTGTCATTTCAGTCTTATTCAGTGTGTTGAAAAACAGCTTGGCTGCAGAGCCCTTGGTGGTAAGTCAATAGTGTAAAATTGTATGACATGTTGATGTCTGTATCCCTTTTAGAATTTTGAATAAAACTTCCCTTTTCTGTTATTGCCTGTTATTACTCTATAGACATTACACTGTGCAGTCAACTTTAAATTAAATTAAAAACGAAGTTGCTATTTTAACATGGAAATAATACTTTTCTGGAAAGGACTGGTTCACAATTATTTATTGACATTATTCATCTTTTAGTAACCAAACATCTTGATAAGTGTTAACATGCCTGCTGGCATCACAAATGTATTTCCTTGGTTGTTGCTTCTATATTGGATTGCTACATGCCCTTTTCTCTCACACTCTTTCTATGTGTGTATGTGTATGTCCATGTGATGGTTAGTTATCTTAGGATTTGGTGCAACCTTCTGCTCCTGCTCACTGCCTCATAGCGGTACTGTAAAGCCCTTGTGACCGACTGCCCCCTGGCACATCAATCTACAACCTGTTTTGGCATTAGGTTGCCATGGAGAAAATTGAAGCATATTTTTTCCAGTAGATTGAGTTCAGTGCCAGACAATTCCGGGCGTTTTCCTAGATCTCAAGGCCTCTTGGCATTTAAAAAAAGTAGTCCTCTTCCTACTGCTATTTGTACTTTATTATGAAATTGAAATTAGACTCTTAACAAAGCAAAGGCTCCTTTTTGTATGCTTGACCTCCTTTTTTCTATTGTTCCAGGTATATGAGGTATTTTTAGCTGTGACCAGCAGCTCTTTAAGTCTCTCTGTTGGTTGGTTGGCCAGTGGGTCCACAAAAAGTTCCCCACCCATTGGCAGCCACAGTTTTCACCTTAGGAGGCTGAAATTTGGCATGGAGGTCGTGCGTGTGTGCGTGTGTGTGCGTGTGTGCGTGTGTGCGTGTGTGTGCGTGTGTGCATGTGTGCGGCGTGTGTGTGTGTGTGTGTGTGTGTGTGTGTGTGTGTGTGTGTGTGTGAATATGCTTGTTTGCTTGCTTGCTTGTGTAGATGCATTATCGTGCGTGGTTTGCAGCTATTACGAATTGCTGCTTGTTTACGTGCATAATCCTCTCGCTACCAAAATATCCGATACAATCTACTGGGAAATGTTGCTTTGCTATTTTCTCATTTCCCTTTGTGGGCCATTTTTAACTCCTGTCTTCTTTAATCTCCTCCTCTCTTAAAACTTCCAATATTTGTAGGTTGTTTGCAGGTCTGGTCCCCAGTCAGTGTCCCTTCTTCCTCTTACTTTCTTCTGTGCTCTCTCTCTCCTCCCTTTCTTCCTCCTCTAACTTCCACTTTATTTCAGTGTTTACTGATCTGAGTGAAGTGTGCTTCCTGGTCCCAAAGCTGTCTCTCATTTAAATGCACCACTTCATTATATGGAGCCTGCAGCCACAGACCTTTTAGCTGTTTCCAAAAATGTCTCCTAGAAATGGGTTGGTGCTGTGCCAGAGATCCACAGAAATCATTACTCAAAAGGTACTCAAAACTATGTTTTATAACAAAAAAATCTCTAGTTACGCCTGCTACTAACAATGTGTTGACAGTAAGTCAGTGCTGTCAGGTTGTGGACTGTAAGAGAAGGGAAGAGGGTTGTCGTTGGTTTCGTGGAAAGGGTGGTTGGATGACTCAAAGACCAGACAGTATAGATCAAGTGTGTGGAAGAGGATAAAGTCTATCAGACTGCTCTCTGTTCCTCTGAGATATGGAGCCAGCCATGCATGTGCATTGTCTGCTTTAATTCAAGTCTCTTTTCTTTAGGGAGGTCTTTTTAAGACTACTCACATTCATAATCTGCCTATTATTGACTTAGGATGGCTTTGAGTAAATTGAAGATGGAACTTTCCTTTTGTAAGGCATTGACTTTTGTTCACAGGGAAGAATGGAGCAATATTATAATTCAGCCTCAGCTTCAGCTGCGATAGCCTCCACCTTGGTAGTCTCTGTTCTTCTTTGGCTACAATATTTCACAGCCTCTTTTCTGTGATATGTATGTTCAGTTTTATAGAATGGTACAGTGTGAACTAGATATTGCTGTGACTAGTTGAACTTACCATTGTGATGTGATGTTTGGTATTTTTGTTGTTTGCTTACATATTTGTTCATTCACTGGTGTTTTTACATCCACGTTTGTGCCAGTGTCTTCAATTAATTGTTAAGTAATTGTACTTAAGACATGCACTTATTTTTTATCAAATTTATCTAATTACATACTATCAATATAGGAATGTGGTAATACTAATTTTTTTTAATCCAAGAGTTCTATTGTGAATAACTTATATTTACTCATGATCTTGTGAGTCATTTACACAAGGATCATGCATATCAAGCTTTTGAAGACCTCTTTCTGTTTCTGATTTTTGAGTAAAGAATATTTCTTTCTGTCTATGTTTGCACCACTCCATATGTATTATTCACTTCAGTGTAAATATTGCTAACGTAATGCAATTTGCTAAAAGTGCCTGATAACAAATAGCATTCACAATGCTTATAACCCTGGTGTTTTGTTGAGACTTTGTCAGAGTGGTGTTGATTCACCTGTATGGTAATTATGGAGGTTTTATTTTGTGTTGTTGATTGGATGTGGGGGGGGGTTAGCTTTTGAAAAGAGGTCCTCAAAAACTCGTTATTTGTTGAATGGACACTTATCTAGAACAGTCTTAACTGAAATTGACCATGTTAAGTTTCAGAAAGGTAGTAATTGTTGCAGGGCTATTGTATTACATTAGTTAGTGCAGGTTATTAAGATATTATTTATATCCCTGTTTGTTTTCTTTACTGAATGTTTCTGAAGGGCTATATTTATGTAAGCAGACTATCAGAGGTGAAGCTCAGACGTAATATATGTGTGCAGGTCTTGAGTGTGACATTCATACTAATCCTTGGCTGTTGTTACTCGGACATTAATATAAATGCTAAGACTACTGCTTCCGCTGTCACAACTGCATGTAATGTTCCCGCTCTTAGTAAAATGTGGGTCAAACCTTGTTTAGGCAATCACTAGCAAAAGCATTTCTTTAACGTTATTTATTGTTAATCAGCGGTTACTGAATCAATTTGTTTTTCCCAAAATTGAACTGAATCACATCAAGAAAGAAAAATAATGATAATCCCTCTTGAAGTGGATTGCCAGCTTGAATAATTAAATTAAATTGCTGTCAAGCCAGTAATCCACACACCTACTCAGCATTTTCTTTTATGGCTGAATATAGCTGAATTTTTCTTCACAGTTCTACTCAAGAGTTTCAGAGCTCATCCCTTATCCTGCCCACAGCTTTAAAAAAAAAAAAAAAAACACAGACCTTGAGTCAGCCTTAGGCTCTCCACGTGGGGAATAACCTCCAAGCATTCTGCATGCCAAACAACAGGACCTTTCAAGTAATGCTTGTAACTGCTCAGTCTTGTTTTTTTTTTCCTGTGTTAACATAGTACAGTCAAATTTCTCTTCCCCTGCTTTCCTTTTTCATGTGAGCGTTCCAATCCTTGCTTTGAGAAAATATTATTAGAAACATAATATGCATGGTTATCAAGAAGGATATAAATGAAAATAAGGACTAGAATAAAACAATACAGTTATATGTGAGGGCGAAATTGTTACCCAGAGGTGCGAGTGAGAGATCAGATTAGTGCTCAGCCAGTATTACATTCTGCTGGGAGAATCCCTGAACACTTCTTTTTATCCCTGCTACACTAAAACATGGAACAGGAAAGACAGTGCAATCTGAAGCGTGTACAAGGGGTACAAACAATAAGTAATTTGACTGTGACTGAGGACATGAGACAAGTTATTAAAAAGTTATTATTTTTTTCTGCTCTGTCCCCTGATTCCATCATGCAATGTCTTATATCTCTGGATCGCTCACAATGTGAGCTTTTATTTGATATTTTAGCATTTCATTTTTCATTTCGTACATTTCATATCCTATTTGGATGTCAGTATAAGGCAGAAGATTTTTCTTGGTTTTTCTTTTTGTTTTTTTTTTACGTGCAGCCAGTCAATTTGGCATGAATATTTTAAGACCCCATGAAATGTAAATCATAGCTCAGTACACAGTTAATTTTGATAAAAGGGAGTTATGGACAGAAGTTCGGCAGGGGTTCATGGTTGAATGCCTGTGCTGCATTCATAACACTTAGAGTTTTCTTTTAATTTGAGGACATATTGATTAAAACCAAACCACCAGTGATGAAATACTGTAGTTGAATGTATTATACCCAGAGTTTTAGAAACTTACTTGGAGCACTGGCTGTGAATAATCCTGTATACCTCTAAAGAGTTGAGTACATATTGCCTTGCCTTATGGTACATGTACATCAAGCTCACTTGTTAACAAAAGATGTCAGCTCAGCTGTGAGGCATTAAAGTGCCAAATGAGACACCTAACTTCACAACTGCTTTCAAAGAAAAGTGGGTTTTTGCATGCCAAGCCATTTTAATTATGGATTTCCACTATGCATGTTATTTCTGATTTGTTACGTCCACAGTAGACTTTTGTATCAATCAAAGACCAGCGTGCCATCTTTTTGTATTTTACTTCAGCAGGGTTTTTAGTCGTAAGTGAAGCAAAAAATAATTGAGTCGTTAAGCATTACTTTTCTCTGGGAGAATACAAATTACTGTGTTTCCAGACTTCCCTGCTGTGTTCTGCTCTGTTTCAGGGATTGTGTGGGGAGAATCATGTATTCATTTTCCATTAATAAGTAATCTACAAGGATTTACTCTCATACACAGTCAAGCCCCACACCATGGTCCATGAGCTTCTTTCTCTCTTCTTCCCTTTATCCTAATGAAAAGTCTGACCAGCTGAAATGAAGGCAGAAAAAGTTGTGCAGAGCAACATGTACTTTGTGCTGCTGTAAAAGTAAAAATATGACCTTTTGAGAAAAAACTGAATGGAGAGCTAAAAGGTCTGTGAGGCTGGAGATATCAGGCCCCCCTCTGATGTGTGACACTTGGTCAATTGCAGGCTGATACGATAAAACAGAGACAAGTCAGAGAGTGATGGGGAAATAACAAGGCAGCTGGGCCTGCCTGATTCAGGCACTGTTGGTGATCAGGTGTTTAGATTTCTATAGAGTACATATGAATTAAAGTTATTCTCTATAATATATGGATTTTTATGAACATTTGTGTAATTAGTGGTTAATGATCCATGTGGAACCATTACAGAGTTCTTATGTATGGATGGATGCGTGGATGCTGTCGTTCAGCTCCTGTAATAGTTGCAGTATAATACAGCCAGATCTTTCTCAACCTGAATAATGTAGAAAGAGTGCCTGCCATGTGGAAAGAATACTGTTCACAGTAGAGGATAAATGCAGAATACTTTTGGCAGTGTTCGTTCCATTTTCATTCCCCTTTAGAATCCTTTGTGGAGACCGAGTGCGGTGCCACATGAGCAGTTTTCTCTAAAATTTAAACGATGCAGAGGTTCTTCAAATTGTGTTCACTAAAATAAAACTGACATGAAAGAATGGAGCAGTTGACCCAGAACATACCAGGGGTTTTTCATTCAAATGGTACTTACAACCTCCTGGCTCTTAGCTCTTGATAAAGAGTTTGTCTCAGATATACATTAATTTAAGATGGGACTGTGGAAAATTGACTTTATAGGGCTAGTTTATCAAATGCTGAACCTTCTGTCTGAATTCACATGAAGTCCTTAGCCAGTGATGCTCATCCCTTGTGGCTCTAAACCTATTTTCTCGCCTGCACACAAGCCTGTTTTATTTCATACTGTTTTCCTTAACTGATAGAAGACAATTTCCACAAATTTTGATTCATGCTTTTATTCCAGAGACTGGACAGACAAGTTTATTTATTTATGATACTTGATCATAATAAGGAGTAATGCACCACTACTTAAATGCCCCGTCATTAAGAGGTTGGAAAGAATAGGAAGCACTATACAGTTTTAGTCTGCATTATACTGTAATGGGAAAGATGACTGCATTATTTATGTCTACTTTCTGTGTACATTTGTAGCTATTGTAAAGTTCCCCCTCATCATACAGCTGTCCTCCATCTGTGCTGCATTACTACTGCAATGGAGGCTGCAGGCTACAGTAGGACTGATTGAGAATATTGTAATACTGAACTCTAAATTTTGGATTAGTTTCACTTTTCAGACCATTGTACATACTTTGTTTTTGCTATACCAATGTAGAGTAATGGCATGGCTGAACCCATATTTAAGCTTGGAGGTGCAGAAAAAAAAGTTTTGGTTTATTTATCAGGCAAACAGTCACTATCGTCGTAGCAGGCATGACACGATGGGGCCACCCTCCCAAAGCAGTGTAGGAGTAGAGTAAATTTATTCAAGAGAACATCATACACAATTGAGAAGATTCCTCTCACACTATTAACTGAATGCATTATAGCAGCTGTCAAGAATGACTGAAACTCTTCTGCTCAGCTTTTCATCCATTGTTGTTGTTTTGTGTTGTAGGAGTATTCAGAAAAAACAACCAGCACAGCACACCAGGCTGCCTTGATCCAGCCTTCCAAAAATTTATTGTGTCTATGTTATGGATGTATGAGAGGAAATTGGAAAACGAAATGAGGTTGAAAATATATAAAGGTTCCCAGGATGTTAATCCCTTGTTCTGTTTTGCAGAAAGCCTTACGAGTATGCTCCGTTCTCAGCGTAAGAGAAAAAAGTCCTAAAGGTGCTAGTCATATGATGTAGCTTAGTAGAATGCTTCAGCCATTTATCATTGTTATGAAGGCTATCATGGGACCTTGCACAAGAGTCCTTTATAATAAGTGCCCTGTTCTCTCATATTTTCAGTGCTGCCACACAAATGCATACACCCCACACAGCAAATATCAGTGGTAGTTTACTCCATCTGTTTCTGCTGCATTAGATCTACACCCTGCTGCAATATATTTTAACTCTCAAATCATAAAGAAAATAATACATGGCTGATCTCTGTTTCCTCTGCACACAAATAATAGTTTTCTAAATCATCCTCCAATTACTAATTTAATTTTCTCCCCTCCTTTACGGAGGGATTTTTGTTTTTCTTTTGTTGTAAAATGATTGTATAGTGGTTTAGTCTGGAAATCCTTGCATCTACTGATCACACAGTGTTGTGTTCAGCTGAAATGTTTGTAAATGTCATGCCCTTTGCAGCATAGGGATGTAATAACACTATAAAAAGCATACCTGCCATGGCTAAATGCCAAGCATGAAAGCTTGCTTTATAGCTGCTTAATAGCTTAATTTTTACTTGGTCGCCTATACACTTAATAGAACATTGTCTAAACAATACTGTCAGCCCCGTGTTTATGACTTGCTGACAGCAAACAGAAACACAGAGAAATTATTAAATGGAGCGATCAAACAATTAACACCTTCCACCCTGCCAGTTCTGGTGTGGGTGGAAGTTGAGGGGCAAGAGTTTCACTCATGGATACAGAGAGCTATTAATGTATCTGTATGTAAAGCTCATATATCAAAATATGTTCTTACTATTTTGCTGGCCTCTGAGGAAGTATCACCATGGCAGCGATCATTCAATAACACTGAACAGCCCCATATTCTGCACGCAACAGCGAAAATAATTCCTGGATGGTCACTTTTTTTCTCAGTTTAAAATGTGGACTTTTTTTTGTCATAGCAGAAGTGTTGAGAGTGTTAAGTGACTATTGATTGAGATTTAGATTTAATAAATCGTAGTTTGTATATTTGTGCTTACATGGAGGATATGATTCTGTATTGGTCTTGCCTTAGGTGCGGTCCTGCACTTTCAACTGCTCCACCATCCCATCAGATTTGGTCACAAAGCCAGCCCCTTGTATACAGAGGTTATTTCAGGTTCTCATGAAGCTAGGCAAAGCTCAAGTTCCTGTTCCCAATACACAGAGACCCCAATTCTCTCACTCTTTAGAAACCATGTTTTGATTCCTCAACTGTCTGTGCTTTTGAGGTTCAAGGAAGGGGCATAATGTTCCATGCATTTGAACGAGGCCTGGTTCAAAGTGGCACACACCCGTACACTCTTGTAGTCATCCTGCTTGTCAAGTTCCATGGCAACTGCACGTTGTTTCTTAGGCCTCTCAAAGGAAATGAACAGAGGGAGCTGCAGACAACAGTGTTGTTCATGATCTGTAAGGCCACTGTGAAGGATCTACCTTTGTCTGTTAGGCACAAGCAATGTAAGAATATGTTCTCTTAGACTGTATAATACAATAGAATTTTTAGAATTCAAACCACGTAATAATTTGAACAGTGCACCATTCTGTGATTTCTGAGCTCAGATGATACTAATATCTAGTTTTCATCACATGTGGTTGGTTCTGTTATATTTTAAAGCACTTCTTTCTTATTTTATACACGATAAAGAGAAATGGCATCCCAAGTATTCTGCATAAATGGTAAAAGTTTTGATAAATAAAGATAAACATCAGACTAAAGTTAAAATGGAAATACAACACATTTTCAGGCACATTTCGTCTTTCTTTGAGGAAAATGAATGTAACAAATTAAACACTGTTCAGTAAACAAGTTATTAAATATTATACCTCTAGTGTGCACAAATTTAGTAGCACATGCACAAGTTGAAAGAAGACAAAAACTGAGCTGTCATTTAATATATTTAAAATATAATTACAACTCATCAACATGGCTGCACATCAGATCTCTGTACAGCTGAACACCTCATCCTCTGTAGCGGCGTTAGAACAAGAACAACCGAGTTAACGTTATTTCGAGCAGAAGGCTCTTCTATAGTTGTTACTCTTCTATAATGTGTGTTGAATAAATGACTTATTTATAAATACACATTATGTAGCAGTGGTGTACTGGCCATCTGGCATACCGGGACAAATCCCGGTGGGCCGACACATGGTCGGGCTGGGGGGCCGTCCAAAAAAAGTTTTTTAACTTTTTGAAGAAAAAATTATCTTAAATCTGTCTTACTGGCATTATTTCCATATTCAAAATAGATAGTCTACTGGTTGAAGAATTTATAATGAAAGTGAAACAGGCGCAGAAATATAAAAATGGGCTGGTATGGTTTTTGGAGAGGTTTATATGGTGTGCACCTCCATCTATTAAAATGACAAAAAGCCAAAAGAATAGAGGTGTGCCATGCACATAAGTTTCTTGACCCTACCTGAGCAGACAGGAAGCAGAAAGCACAATCATGACACCAAAATTGTAGTGTGCCACTGGGTTGCCAGTGACACACCTAATCTACTCCACCTTTCAACCCACTGCAGTGCAAGGCGAGTCACCAAACTGTATGCAAGTAAAAAACATAACGGAACCTCAGGAAAATGCCTCAAACTGAATTCCACAATGTCCTGAAATACCTACAGCACAGTATACTGTAGATAAATATAAATGAAATACGGTCGCATGCAGTCTGAATTTGTCAGATTTTCTACCCAGTTTATATTGAGCTGATAGGAAGATGTGAATTATTTTAACAAGGGTTTCAACATAAAAATGGAAAATGTAAGCACTGAACATGTCAGTATTAATAGATGGAACCAGAGGAAGAGGCGCAGGGGGTGAGTGAAAGACACACACAGAGAAAAGGAATTAAACTGGCGAGTGTTGAATGGAAGTGGAACCTATTTACTTCAGTTCTCGAAAACTAGGGTGACGGAGCCTGACAGAGGCTCTTCTGGCACCAGGGAATTCAGCATAGGTGATGTGGAAAAGAGCAGTGGGCTGAGTTACACTCAAATGAATAATCCAGCAGCCTCACAGAATCTCGTCGCTCTTAAACAGGCCACCGTCTGAGGAACGAGCCGGAGGGGACAGCTGGAGGCTTGAATTGTCTTTTTTTATTGACCTCATCACACACGGAGAGTAGAAGACAGAGATATAGAGGTGTTGGTATGTGTTGCTGAGGGCATGTGCGCAGGTGTTTCTGCATCACTCTGTGATGTTCAAGTGAGAGTGTAACGTGATTTTTTTTTTTTTCTTTTTGTTTTGTTTTTCCATGCATTGCAATGCGTTGCATTTTCTTGCTGTATGTCTGAAGGTGCTGACAGCTACCATTTTCCTGAGCTGAGCCCTTGAAGTGAAGGGCACATACTAGGCAGAGGACGTTTGGCACATTTCCTTTTCAGTAGTCCATCATTGCTGCTGTACACCCACGGCGTCTCTTTCAGTGCTCCTGCCACCCCTGTTGCAACCATTGATAGAATGACTGATCTGAGTCTATGAAAAATCAATAGGACAACCCCTTGAGTGCTCTTCACATGGATTTTTTCATGGACTGTAGTTACTGTACTAACAAGTAGCTGGGTTTTTATTCCTTGGGAAAATGTTCTTTCATGACTCTGCAGACAACAGGTTAAAACAAAGTCATGTGGGAGCTCAAGGGCGCTATTAACATAAACGAGTGGAGGAAGAGAGAAAGGGCATTTTGTTTTCGTGTTGTCCGTCCGTGCGTCCAATTCTCGTGAACGCGATCTCAGGAGAATACCTTGAGGGAATTTCTTCAAATGTGGCACAAACGTCCACTTAGACTCATGGATGAACTTATCAGAATTTGGTGATTTGGCTGTAACTCAAGAATTCATACTCTAAATATGACAAATTTTCACACAAATATAGGATAAAATGATGAAGTGAGGACATTTAATATCCCAAGTCAACCTAACTGATACATCATAATTTTCTGCAAAAACCCTTATCTGGCCATTATTCAATGCCATAACTCAGGAACAGAAGGGGGGATATTGACCATATTTCACATTTGCTAGGTTACTGAATTGGTGACACTAATCCTGGGGTGCCCATCAAGAAACAGTTGTGATGGTATAGATTTTTTTGTGCTGCTTGGTTGAAGATGTCGGTGAAGCATCCACGTGTTAGAATTTGTAGCGTCTTTGCAGCAACATCCATATTTGAAGCATTGTCTACTGTCATGGCTACACATTTTTCATAATCAGCTTTATTGGCGAAGCATGTAAACACATACAAGGAATTTGACTCTGTTTTTTGTGTCTCTCAATGAACTTAAAATTCATCTGTAACAAAAGTCTCTAGGTGAAGACGGCCTGTTTCTCACTGGAAATTTTTCATACATGGCAATATAGTGATAACTTCAATGGAGGCATACGACCACAAAGCAGTACTTTAATGACAGGGTCAAGTGAAGCTTTTGTGTGCTATTCACTTTAGCTCACAATTTATTTTGAATTCTGATGAAATCACAATCAAGGCGACATGCTGCCTCTAGGCATAAACTGAAGGCCAACAGCACTCAGGTTCTACTTGTACAGCACTACTCCTTTGAATACTAAACACTGTAACATACACAATATTTCAGAGGATTTCCAGTTGCAATGAGTTTTTTTCTCTTTTTTTTTTTTTTTAATTCATTCTCCAGCACTTTATTTATTTTTTTGTCTTTTCCTTATTTGCATAATGCTTTGCTTCATTGCCTAAGCTCTTTGTCGGATGCACTCACCATAGTGGCACGTTTGTTTCCATAGCTTCTTTAGATCCAAAAAACACTGATCCTGTTCATCTGTTCAAAATGTTGTGAACATGTGTACGCTACCCCTCTCCCGGCTTGAAAATTAACCCAGTTTGATCTCAGTCCTTTGCTCTCTGCTGAAGTTCTTTTTCATACATCAAGTCTTCTCCTGCTTTTCCTCATGGCAATATGAAGAGACCCCTTGTGGCCCCAGTTTCAGCAAAGATTATGTTTACCAGTGCATCTGAATCTCTGTTTGTCTATCTCTCATCCTCTAGCTTCTTTGTTCCTCTTCTTGCTTGTTCTCTGTCTGTATTTTTCTTGCTCAGTGAATGGTAACAGCAGCATTACATGGAGAGATGCATATTGCCCTTCACCTCTAGGCTTGACAGACTGATGCTCTGTAATATCAGAGCAGGTTAACAGTATGATTGCTGATATTACCAATACAAGGAGAAACCGGCCTCACTGCTATGTTAGAGCACTTACAAAAAACAAAAGATCTAACTCTCCCTTGACTCCATGAATATTCAACGCTCTGGTGAAGCATAGTCAAAGTTGGATGTTTACTAATTTGTTTAGCACATTTCTCCGACCAAGACAGGGATTTGAGACTTAAGAATCAGCCCAGTGGGATAAATCTCAAATTATAAAGGCAAGATAGCGATTTGAAATATTTAATAGGTCTCTCTCTCACACTCACATACAGGGTCTTTTTTTTTTTTTGTTTTTTATCTGTCTCAGTCTCCCTTTCTCAAGGCCATAGCTCAGAATCTTTGGTGTGTGGGTGGGTGTGTGTGCTTGCGTGCACATGTATGAATTACTTTGAACACCAGCATGTCCGTGAGTTTGAGATGCTGGCTGGATGTAACAGTGCCACCCTGAGCAAGGTATGGCTGAGTGATGATGTACCTTTACTCTGTGTGTGTGTGTGTGTGTGTGTGTGTGTGTGTGTGTGTGTGTGTGTGGTTTTTGATAAGCTCCCTCTCCCTTCTCTGGCCCTTATCTGTTCTCTGAAAAATCACACCACAGAGATAAGTTAAATCAGCAATGCTACTTTTTCTACATTTTTTATGTCTGCAGCAAATGCATGAGATTCACACACTCAGGCCATTTAATTTTCTGGTCTAATCTAACTCTAAACCTATTGCATTAATGCTTAAGGGATACAGTGGAGATTCACCATGTTTTATTCAAGCATAGAATCACAGAGGGTGATACCATCATTGATAAGAATTACAAAGCAGTAGGCATTTACAGTGACATAACTTTATAAATTTAGTTTTATGGTAATATTATCCAAAGGTCAGGCATCAGCAGGGCTCTATATTTCTGCTCACTTTGTGTCTTCTGTGACACAGCCATTTCCTACTTAGTTTTCCACTGTCTCCACTCATCTATTCTCCTGTGATATATTTCTTTCTCTCCTTTCATTTCCCTCCTTTCTTACATATTCCACTGAGTCGTACTCTCTCAGAATAGGAATAGGTCTGGACGGACACACCTTGATTTAGAATCTCTTTACCTTCAAGGTCTTTGTGCTTTTCCCTCAACTGCATGAATAACCCTTCTTTATTTTTATTGAAGAAAATGTATTCAGTAGCCCAAATAGGTTTTCACACCTTTCATGCTGCCTCTGTCTTGTTGCTTCACCTTCACTGGAGGGACGGTCTTTATAGGCATTTTGTTCAATCTTTGCTATTCAGCCACATAATTAGCCAAAACAGTTTTCTGTGGCTCGGCTTTTCCCAAGAGAACGAGTCCCTTGAGCTGGTGGATGCGGCCAAAGCGGGCAACATGCAGAATCAGAGCTAAAATGCAAACAAATAATTACCCTTCATTTGAAAACACTCAATTAGCCTCTATTTCACAGTAAAATAATGAGCTTCTCCCACTAAGCGAGTTTCAGCTTTAATTAGTCCAAAAGACAGCAGCCCGGTGGCTCAGTGGCCGATAACAACATGACTGTTCTATTAGCCCAACAGCAAATATTGCACCATGCCAACGCACAACAACACATTTGCTGTGTATATAAACTGCAAGCAACAAAGAAAGCACTCCTTTCTGTAGGGTTTTTCATCGATGTGTGTTGTGTGACTAAGAAACATAAATAAAAGGAAAGGCAAAATATAAAAGGAAAAGCAAAAGAAGAGGAAGGTTTGGTGGGTTGTGTGGCAATCAATGAGCTCTGCTGTGCCGCTGACATTTCTAGCTCAGATGTGCAAGAGAAGCTGCCTCTGAGTGCGTCCCTTCCGTGCACCGGAGTGAAGAGCATTGTGCGCATTTCTGTGTGTGTCTCACACATTTATGTGCCTACTGTAGCACTCTCCATCAAAGTTAGTAGAATCATATATTACAGACTGTGAATTAAGGTGCTCAGTGTTTAGAGTGAATTACTATTATTGCTTTGCCTCTAACCAACCATTGATGCTAGTGTTTTTCCCTGAAAGATGGGTCTGATTGACGGCAACTCCAATATGGGGATTTGCCTCTGTGCACTTGCCTAAGCTTAAGGGAATACACTTAATGTGGAACTCTGTCACAGTCAATATCAGTATAGTGGAACTTTAAGCTCCCATGCTGAATACTGAATATTTGTATTCAGTTCCCGTGCTGAATGCATAAACACACACACACCCACCCACACACACACACACACACACACACACACACACACACACACACACACACTCTGTATCACTGCATTAATCGCCTGGAATCCACACACATGCTCTCATTCTCTACTGCGTCTTTACTACCACTTCTCTGGATATTGGAATTCTTTTGAGTCCTGCTGCAGAATTTCAGTTCTTTGATAAGAAATATTAGATTTTATTATGTACATTTTTCGTTGCCTATCCCTTGAGACAACAAATTTCAAGCACATTTATCAACAGTGCAGTGCATAATTTCATCCTCACTAGTTTGATGAAAGTGAAAGAAAAATGTCCCCTTGTTTCAAATCAGTTTGTGACATTGGAGAGTTGCCTTAAACATTTGTATGCACATACACTGCAATGTGAAATAACATTAGGTTACAGCCCGGTGAAAGCTTGTTACATTTCTCTTTTCGGCACCACTGATCTGAAGCCAATCCCCTATGGCCAATATTGACCTAACAACTGCGACGGAAGGTGGCTAGAGCCCAAGGCAGGCACCATAGAAGAGCCAGGACAGGACACAACAGAATGTGGGATGTAGGAAACATTACTTCCAGTCACTTTGAAGTCTAATAACCACTGTCCGCAGATTGCTTGAATTCCCCAGTGGAGTGTAGAAAATAACTATAAGTATGACCTCAGATATGGAACATGCTGTGGTAAACCGTGTTTTTCAACTTTCACTGGCCAACAGTTTGTCAGTAGAAGGTGAAGAAAACAGGCTAGGTAAAGGACTATTAGAGAAATAAAAATCAAAAGTGAAAAATTGATGTGGTGAGTGGGCTAAAGAAAAGAGAGAAAACCAGAGCGCAACTGGTTGATGCCTCTTTGATGCTTCACATAGCTCTCGGACTGACAGAAAGCTTTTGATAAGCGATCTTAATGTCAGTTGCACTCAAACTCAGCCAACATGTAGGCTTCCCACATCTGCCTGTCTTACACGTGCACACTCTTCTAAGTACAAGGTTGCTCAAATTACAAACTTGGAATACTTGACATTCACATCAGATGAACCAAAATTTAGACAAATCGCAGTTCATAAATAATGTAAATAAATACAATTTTAAAAACAGTCACAGAATTGAAGTTCTTCTGCCGACTGTACTGGAAATTCCAACCAAGAGCAGACATAGAGGAATATTTTTTGAATATATTGTAACACAGATTTCAAAGGGTTCTCTGTTCTCAGTGTCCACACTTGCAGACTCACAGATGTACTCCTGCAAAGTCAGCTGCAAAAGAGGGCTGTCCCATTGTGGAAGCTATAGTTGCATTAGGGCTTTTGTGCAGTCTTTTTATGCCTTGTATTCAAACTTATCACAAGTCTGCATTTCAGTGGACAGTTTCTGAGTGAATTAACCCAAAATTATAATCCTAGCGACATGTTTCACTGACGCTTTCAAGGTAAAAATCATCAATGGCCAAAAAAACATCTTTATGTAAGCAGCATACAAATGCACAGTTTGGTGCCTAAGCAGTTCACACATATTGCATTGTTGTGACTAAAGTAGCACGCTGTTCTTGAGTTAGGAAGTTATAATAAATATTTGATAATAAAATATATGATTCATTCATAATATTATAATCTAATTGTATAGGTATTTTGAAGTTTCTGACAGAAATCTATAGGCTTTCTATAATAACAAATTAGTCTGAACATTTTTCATAAGTTAAAATGTCATTCGGGCTTAATTGAGTCAGTGAGAAATATTTCACCGAACACTAACTATAGAAAATTTGTTCTCTTCAGTAAAATTCTGACTCTCAGCCAAGAAACACAGCAGGACAATTCAACAGAATCTGAGTGGAATTTATAATGTAAGATGTAAAACAATGAACATTGTTGAATATGAGGTTCACTTATAGACGGCTTTGGAGCTTAGGTATTTTAAAGACTGGATAAAAAAAGTACCTTATTGTGCTCCACAAACTATCTGAAAACAGATCACGATGGCTACTTTCACTGGAGTTTACAGGGACATTTCTTTTTATTTAATATTGTGCTCTATCTATCTATCTCTGTATATAAATCCATCCTATTGTCTAATATCCACCAAGATTCTTTTTAAATTCTATTAAGATCTGTTATCAGCTATTGTTGGCATACTGAACATGTTTAATAAAGTTTAACATTCTTGCTGATGTCAACAGTGTCATTTTCCCTATTATACTTTCTCTAATTACCCCCTGGAAATACCTTTCTAAAGGATGCGATGTTTCTTCAAGTCCACAACTCTTCTCTGTTCTCTCACAGAGCTGGTAAAGGTTAATTTTAATAAATGTAACATTTTTCTGTGTAGATACATATTATGTATCAAATCATGAGCTAATATAATATAGCAGTGTACAATATAAGTACATACTAAACCCCTAGAAGTGGAATAATCTCTTTTTTTACTGTAAGAAAGGATTATCTAGTGCTGACTTCTGTTAAACATTTACCTCAAAGCTACATGGAGCTACAGACAGGATGGAGATGGGAGCGAAACAACTAAAGTAAGAAGCACATGAGGTAGCAACTTCTGGCACTGCCCAGTGAGGAGCGTAAAGGGCAGTATGCCTCTAATGCAGACTCAGAGCATAGTGGCAGGGTGACTAATGACCCACAGTGCTCTCAATTATTATCGCTGGCACGTATGCACACACACACACACACACACACACACACACACCATATGATTCATTCTGTTTCAGACTGTAGAGAGGCATGACTCAGCCACACTCATCGGCAGCTATACCAACATTTCTATCTCCATCTCAATTTCCCAAGACCCATAGACTCTTGCTCTAAATGAGGACATCAGCACTCGAGGAAATAGGTTTGTCCCACAGAAAAGCCGACCCGGTGCAGCACGAATTAGCTTTCTGCCCTGCTGCAATCAATGTGAAAGTGGGTCTCATTAATTTTTTGGGTCACATCCTTCATCACAACCCAATCTTGCATCATTTAGAGGCCATTTCCTTTTGCATGGCTTTGACGCTATTTTCGAGACGGAGTGTCTGTAAGGTCGGTCGCTGATTGTCTAATTTACTTAAGATGTTACAATCACATGGCTCAACAGTGTCTCAGAGGAGAGTAGCCTGTTATACACACATATTTTATACCTGTTATATAAAGTAATACATATAACTATATAAATGTGCCCTTCTGTCCAGTTTTGACTATTTATTTAACTATACTATATCGCTTTTTTGGCATATTTGTATCTGCTTGACATCTAGGAGCTTAATACTAATTGTAAAAGTATTGCAATAAAAAGTATTTTTTGACTTAAACACAAAAGCTATTTTACCCATGTATATGTAAGTTTAAATCTTCTCTTTTTTTTTTGCACTCGCAACATTTACAGGATTGTTGTTTTCCAAATCTATCTCCTCACAAAAGCGGTCTCATTCATATTTTCCACACATAGTTGTCTGCAAAGTGAACTCCAAGGGAACAAAAGATGTATGCCAATGAGTCATTTAAGACTGATGGTCACTCAGTTTACGTGGAGGTTATCACAGCAAGTGATTTTAAAATCTAGTCTTAATTACAAATATTATACAAATGAAGTGAAATTGGCCGGCAGATTTATATCATTGCTGCCAGACTAGGCCTCTGAGCTCAAGCCTCCAGTCTGGTCGGCTTGCAGACAGCCAGCCGGCAGAATCAGCCTGCAGCCCCAGGAGAGCCTTCCATCCTGCTGCGTCTGCTCTTCTCCGTCCTCACACACATCCATCCTGCCTGGTCGGCCTGTCAAACCCTAAGCCCCCCCCCCCCCCACACACACACACACACACACACACACACACACACACCTTGCCTACCTCTGTCATTCTCCCCTCCTCCACTTCCCCATCTCTTCCTCCGCTCCAATGGGCTTGTGAAGGTGAGCCAGTCCCCAGAGGCACTACTGTACAGATTGCAATGCTTCCTCCTCAAATGGAGGCTGCTCTCTTGTGAATACCCATGTAAAGAGTGGCTGGGCTGCTCCCCTGCTTCCTCTTCCTCCGCCTTTTGTTTGGTTATTTTTGTCTTTTACCGCACACTTATCTCTGGATGTCTGTATTATTTAGCTAGTCTGTATTTTGCTCTCAGGTCAGCTGTCCTTGACCATAGCGGGTGGCACGGGCTGCTATGTGTGTCACTTAAGACCATGGCTGACAAAAAGAAAGCGCACCCTGAGGTTTTAGTGACAGCTGTCACCCAATTGCTTGTCCTGTAAAAGGTCTTTTATGAGGATGTGTGAAGGAACAATGACAGCGGCATGAGGAATCCTTCAGTCTAGCTCTGAAGTAACTCTACCTCTAATGGATGTGTCTAATCATTTTCCATAGATAGTGTCCATCTGCAGTCATATAATTGATGTCTTTTTGTTGGTGCACTTCTGTATGTGTGTGTGTGTTACCGCTAGTGTGTGTGTGTGTGTGTGTGTGTGTGTGTGTGTGTGTGAGAGAGAGAGACATTTTCTCAAGTCTGCAGAGAGCTGAAGTCGCTTCACCCCACTTCGAGGTTAACTTCCGTTGCTCTAGGTTTTGTAGCTCTGTGGAATAGACAGGTTCTTTATTATTTTTTTCTGAAATGCTGAAACATGAATCTGAGGTCTGTTCAAATCCTAAGTTAAATAGATATGTATAGATATAACACTGTACTGGGTAATGGAAATGTAACACCTTGTTAAAATAATGATGAAAGACTAATTTTCTTAGCATTCAGCCATTAACTATTAACTACAACTGTCATGTGGCTTTTACAGCTTACTTTGGCTGAGACTCACACGATATGTTATGGGTGCAAATAAAATAATGGTTGTTTTATCTGTGATGAAGTGAACAGATGCTACTAGCCAGTGCAGTAATAGATACTCAATTTGAATATGGTCAGAAAATGCCAGGCTCCGATGTCGAAATGGATTGTTTCAGCTCTTACTGAAATAAACACTCTCTGCACATTTGCTCATGTGCACATGAATGCCTCGGTGAGCACGGGGGGCTATCTGGCCGTCCTGTTGCTGCAGGTGAACTCATTGCCTTTCCCTTTGTGTTTGTGCAGGTTTTTGGAGATTATTATCACTTCAGGCATCATGCCGTGGAGAAGAGGGCTTTGTCTGGCCACAGGGGGATGCACATCAGACTGCAAAAAGAACCACAGGTAAGACTGGTGTCGGCTCTCATGCAGCTCATTGCAGCACTCCATGTTGGCAACAAAAGGCCAAAAGACAGATTGGATTACACACAAAGAGTGTGTACATCATAAAAGAAAAGGATGCCAGCATCAATGACAGCTTGTCAAACTCTGTATTCTTTTTAGTTCACACCGGTCCTTCCATCTGTCCCCCTGACCCAATCCGAGGTACCACATAGCTGTAAATATTCAAAACAAACACTCCTAAACAACACAACAGCTGGGTTGTGTCTCTGTTCAGCCTTGCTTTTTCTCCAGTCTTGTAAAATCATTATCTGCACATAAATGTTAATTAGAGAGAAAAAAATTGGCATTCATCAGTCTAACATCCAAAAACAAGAACATTTTCCATCATTTGGACATTTGGTTCTGAAATTGCAGTCCAACCACCGTTTTATACCTGGCATACCATAACTCTGCAAAATCTCATCTCTGTGTATAGCAGATGTAGTTGACTCAGCATAGAAATGCCAACATAAGGAGGTAGGAAGTTTTTTTTTTTTTCTTACTAGGGATTAAGAGATAAGCAGTCTCGCATTACCAGACCTCTATCCTTACTATGTTCCTACACAGCAGAAAGATCTGGCAGTATCCACTGTCTTTCTGCTGTAGGTAGAAAACAATAAATAAACAACCTGATTTAATTCTATTAGGTTTTTTTTGTCATAGACAGTGACTTTGAATATGACAGTGAAAGCCAGAAGAAAGAGTGGAGGAGGGAAGAAAGCACTTGTGTTGTCTTGCTGTAAATCAGCCTTCATGAATAACAAGAACCTTTTATGTATTTAAAAAGCTTAATGGGTTTTTTTACATAATGGAGGTCATGCACTGGCTGGGAACAAATCTGTTGGTTAATTTTGGTTAATATTCTTCACTTTGATTAATTTCACATTAATCACATTATTGTTGAGTATTTATTATAATCTTCATATCAAAGCCTGTCAACCTCATGCAGGAAAACACTATATATGAACATTCATTGTATATAAAAATAATGTGAAATGTATACATTATACACTGCTGTCTTGTGAAGGCCAAAGGAGATATGCTAATAACAGGCCTATGAAATGCAATTTTTCTCACTATCAGAAGTTCACATCATTTGGGTTTATCTAATTAACAAGAGATTTTGTAGGAAACAAAGCAAATACACTTTTCAAATTAACTTAATACTTGTGTGGGGGGGCAAGAACTGTGACAAATATAAAGGTTAATAAGGTACATTTCTAAGTGTAAGAATGTCATAACCTTTTGCAAGCTGTGTTCATGGGCTTTGCTGCTTTTATTCACACCGAGCTGTAGAGGGAGGTAGTTATTCTGACCTTAGTGGGCGAAATGAAACACAGGTCCGAGTAACAAAAATACAGATACTCCCCAAACCTCACTGTGAATGGTTTTCTAGAAAATAATGTAGATCTGTTCTGTTGCCAGTGAGAACTGCCTGAACTGAACATTGATTCTGAAAAGAGACATTCTTTTCAGAATCAATCTGTTGTTTTCATATACTGCTGTCTGCATGTTTACATTGCAAACACTGGTGCTAGCATTGGTAACTGTTTCTATTTAAGAGCATCTTAAGAGGTACCTGACTGCTACTAAAAAGGGGGCAGTTACAAAGTGAGAACAGACTTTGACCATCTGTAGCAACCTAGGCCTGCCAAGTAGAGCCCAAGGACTGCTCTCTAGCTTTTCCGGAGCCCAAGTCAAGCTGGCTGAGGAGAGCGCTGATGTGGTCTGACAGGCACTGAGGCCCCAAGACTTCATTAGTGAGATATGGTGACATTTACTGAGGCCAGTGGTGTCAGGGGTCAGGCTAAATGGACGTTAACAAGGCTCTGAGAGCATATGGGTTCAGAGGTGTTTGCATGGGAGCTGGGAGAGTACTGTAGCGCTTGAATTGTTATGGGATTTGCTTTGAGACCTCCAAAAACAACAAATTAGGTTTAGTATGGGCAGTGATCAAGGCAAGGATTGATTTTGTCGTTCTTACCGAAGAGGATTTAATTATGTACAATACTGGATTTTAGAGTTATATGCAGTGTTGAGGGATAAAATACAGAATGAACTGTTGGCAAAACCGCGGAATTAATAAAAAACAGTCAATCGAAAGTTGATGTCCTCCTAATAAGTGTCTGGCAAGGACCAGAATTAATCTGGAAGATGGAAAGTGAGATTTACTGTGTGGCTAGATTGCCAATTTCATTTACACTGTATATGCCATTTGGCAATACCAAATGAGCAAGGAAGCATTCTGAATTTAAAACTGGAGCCTTAACAGCAGAGCCAGAGGAGACATTTTTGACAGAACAGATTCCATCTCACAGGTTCATCTCAGTCAGTAGTTCAAGTTAACACCGTGCTTGCACCCGCAACTATTCAGGGCATCAGGTTTCCGGCTAAGGAGCATCAGTTTGTCCCTAGGTTACCTACCCACCCACACAACCAGAAACAGACCAAACCTCAGGCAGAGCATGACCACTGCCAAAAACACCACAGCGTAAGTGAGTGAGTGGGTTTGTGTTAACATGTGTTTATTAATGTGCATTTTTTATATTCATGTGTGTGTTTGAGACCATCTGATCCCTGGAAAAGGAGAAAGAAAAGGTTCTGTTTCACCTGGATAAAAATAATCAAAAAATAAACAGATTTAAAAGGCAATGGAAACATAATGGTTGGATTTGGATTTGTCAATGCCAAGGTTTGAGCTTGTTACAGTGTTTCGTCTCTGTAATCCGGCTGCTGTCTCTCACATTACCCCCATTGTGTCTTTTTCCTCTGCTCCGTGGTGCTAACATGCTGCTTATCACATCCTCTTTGAATAATCACATAGTGGCAAGATGACATTGGCAGCTGCATAAGCTTTTACCATTATGCTTGCAAGGATTGTTTGTCATCTCCTTTCCACTCCCCACACCTTCTATGTGAGGGAAAAAATCGATTTGTTTTGGGGTGACTGCTGTTGGTTTTGTACAAACCGCAGTGTAAGGCAGCTTACTGCGAAACTGTGTTTCGGAGGGACCTAACCCCCCCCCCCCCCCCTCTCTCTCTCTCTCTCTCTCTCCCAGTTTTGCTACAGAGTGACTCTCTGGCTGTAAGAGTGCATTGTATCTTTACTGTACTGAGTGAGGCCTTACTGTTAAAGGAAAAGGCTGGCAATATTCTATATATTTTTTATTGTCGACAAATTCCATGAAAAGACCAAATCCAACGATGCGATGAGTTCATCCCTCAGTACTTTCTGACTTCCCCAGCTTGTGTGTAAAACTCAGCCTAAAGCTAAAGCGTTCTTACTACTGAGGATGTAAATGTTTAAATATGAGTCAAATGACAGGAGGAAATGATGTATTTGTTGTGGACTATTCTCAGCAGCAGATTTGCTGCACCAGTGTTTAAGGCAGTGCTCTTCATCACAGGTCAAATGTCCATGGAACATAAGCAGTTCAACTGAAAATTGAAAGAGTAATTGAAGATTAAAAGATTGTCTAAAAATAGCATAGGTAGCAATGTGTGGCATAAATATGTTTTTTCTGCCTCAGATTTATCTTGCAATCCCTTTTGGGGGGTCCTGAGCCCAGGGAACGTCTATGGTGCAGAGGAATAAGCTGTATCAGGCTTTGGATACACAGACAGAACTTGTTAGTAGGATCAATTCATTGTGGGTTTTGGCCTTTTCATGGAAGTTGATGATAAGAAAAAAAAAAAAACTGAACATCACCAGACTTGTCCTTATGTTCTTGTCCTGACATATCTAAATTTCTCCATAAATTGTGGAAATACAGATTTACAGATCAAAGGACAGGCATGTCTCTGCCTGTCTCTCTGCGTTACAAACAATACAAGCATGGCTCTCCTTTGTTATGAGACAGGAAAGCCCTCAGGACACTGTGCGAGGGATGGAACAAATTGTTTATTGCTCAAGTGGATTACGGACATAGGCCCTGTCGAGACCTCCCTCTTGTCTTGTGATTGCTACGTTGTGTGGTTGTGAGTCTTCGGGAAGATATCGATTAGACTTTGTTTTTCTCATTAAGAGTGGGTGAACTGGCTGCAATGTGGCATTCCACATTTTTCGCACATATGTACAAAATATTCCACTATTTTCCATAATAAAAAAAAAAACTGATTGCATTAAAATCTATTACCCTCAATGTCAGTTTCTCTAAGGTGATGTTATGTAAGTAAGCCGTGAGTTGAATGTGCTAATGTTTAATCATTTGCATTAACTGGCTATATAAATTAAACATTATATATCCTACGGTAGATGGCTGTATCCAGATCATCATTTGATTCATGTTACAGTTGTAATTCTTCTGTGATAATAATGGGGTGTGCGGTGGGCAGCAGTGCAACGAAGACAGCCATGTGTAGTTATAAATGTTATGAAATGAGATAAATGTTAATTAGTCTAGGGTCTCTTGAAGAAGGTTAATGGCTTCATTTTCTGAAGTTTTCGACTAGGTTAGAAGCTACACCACCCTCGGTGGTGTTTTCAGTCAGACCACATGCTTTATAATAGCATGAAATCAAGCAAGTAAAGAAGCTTCACTATTAGGAACAGCTCTGACACCAACAAGCGAAATGGAAAATGTTGAAAAGGACTGAAATACTTCAATAACAAGTTGCACTTTCAGAATCTGCCGGGCATTGTAAAGCAAATTCACAAGTTTAGACACGCTTTGCTTGAGTGTTCTTGATATAAAAGGTGGACAAGTTTATGCTTTGTCACCTTCAGCAAAAAAATTCAGCAAAAAAATCAGCAAAGGATGCATTTATCACTGACAGTAATAATGCAAAACAGCATTTGCTTAATCTGCTGTAGCAAATAAGTGTCTATACTATAGTTGCACTGCATCTGTACAAATTCCCTCTGCTACAGTATTAGTTCAGTCCAAGTTAGCTTTCAAATATTATTCAAATATGTTGCTCCTTAATTTACAATTACAAGAAAACAGCTGAGGTGCCTTTTGTTTAATTAGAACAAAGTGTGGTGTTCATTAAAGCAATACCACAGGTCCTTCAGACTAGATCCACCTCTATTCCTAAAAGGTTCACTTCTTGTTCTTTGGATCTCACACGACTGTAACTAATCTATTTATCTAAAAATCATTGTATTATAGCGAGACATGAAAGCATTATTGCAATGCTCATCTAGGACATAAAGTCGAATACAGCTCCATCTGTGAAAATATGGACATTCATCGAGGTTGTGTCTTCCATGTTGTGGAAATTTGATGTGCTTTTAAACCTCACAACTAACAGATCTGATGTTGTCTTTGTTAATGAGCAGCAGACAGGTGTTTCTTTTGGAAGTGGACGTATTTTTGACCAGAGTTTTGAAGAGGCGTTCCTTATTAAGGTTACAACGTGCTAGCCCTTATCAGATTTTGTCTCACAGTTTGGATATGAATATGTTATCAATACACAATAGTGATAGCAGCTCAAACGGATTTTTAAAAAAAATAAGATCTAGTGTTTATGTGTTTATTTAAATATTAAACATAAGTGAAAATATCAAATTCTATGGATATCTTTAATCATTCTTACAACAGGCAGTCATCCTCACAGAGCAAAACACCTGTCAAAATATATAGATACACGCATGAAAGAAGAACAGAAAATTGCTTAGTGGACCAGTCATTTAACTGGCAAGTGGACAGACATTAAATTATCTGCTATCATGCAGCTTTTGGCAAAGATGTTTGGAAATGTTTTTTGCAACTTCAGAAACAAACTATAAAATGACATTTACTATGTGTGATATTAGCAATTACTGTCACCCACCCATAGCAATCCTGTGCATATCCCAGCAGCCTCCAGGACTTCAAAGGCCCCTATGCTGGCACAGTGTACAGTAGCCACTTTCACTCTGCATCTCAGGAATGAAATAAATTAGATTTTCTATACGTCTCTGCCTCTCTCTCTACTTATTACTTTTTGAACACAGCTGGGGCCCTGTTTTAGATGTCTACAGTCTGTGGGACATTACAACACTTTCTGAAATTAGAACAGTAGGAATGGCACAATATCATGTGAGGAAAACTGTGTTAACTATGAATTTCCTGTGTGTGTGTGTGTGTGTGTGTGTGTGTGTGTGTGTGTGTGTGTGTGTGTATGTATATACTGTGTGTCTGGGCACCCCAGGTCCTGTGGGCGGAGCAGCAAGTGGTGAAAAAAAGGAAGAAGAGGGATGCCTATGAAGACCCAGCAGACCCCGATTTCCCCAAGCAGTGGTACCTGGTGTGTGACAGTCTTTATTTGGTATATGTGTATTATTATGTGCATACATACTGCAGAGCATGCTCGTTGTTGTATAAGAGCTTGTATACGATCTGTGTAGCATTAACAATAAAGAAACACAGGCGGTAGAATATATAATGCTTTTTCATCTTTTCATATTCCACACTTATAGACTTTTAGATTTTGAAGCTACAGGGAACGTTCTTCTCAGCATTCAGATTTTTTTAATAGCAAAGTGTTGACATTTTTTTAGTTTTTGCTATGCAATTATTTCTGATTTTTCTGATTACCTCGAAGACCTGATTCAACCCTGTCTGAGTGGTACAGCATTCAATAGTTTCAGCTCTGCAGAAGCTTTTGAGGATACCTGATGTATTCATTATCGCAGTGGCAGACTTTATTAATTCCCTTATGGTCAGTCAGATAAGCATAAATTGAATTGCTGTCTATTGGACAAACCTTGTAAGGCTTAGTTACATCAGCTTCACCAGCAACACAAGGTTTCCTCAGCGAAATATGTAATACAATGCACTCCAGGATGCTGAGTTGAATGTAAAATTAAATGTCAGAACAGGTCGACTACTAAGCTGTATCACCTGTGAAACATTGATAGCAAATGGTCCTGGCTTTATGTCTGTTTTGTTATTCACGGGTTTTCTCAGAGATGCTTCAATTTGCCCTAATCTGCTTTTATACACACAAAACCCTCTGTCACTGCAACGGATTAATGACAAAATTGACTATCCCAGACATAAATCACCAGTGAATAGAAGTTGTGAAACCACCTCTGCCATTCAGCATTAGACCTCTAATCGTCTGAGGACTTAAACCCTTTTTCTCCTATTTAAAGTATTCTCGAAAGACTTGAAAACCAAACAAAGACAATTTAGTTTAAGGCATATGCCACCAGTGCTGAAGTTTTGTCCTGGTTGTACAACCAATTTATTGTATATTGGTTTGTTTGTGTAAATGGGCCCCATCAGTTTTAATTAAACATTTACTTAAAAATATGTATTGAATTGTGTCTGTGCCAATTCAAAGCCCACATCCAGGAATTTACGCTATTTAAATTAGTATCCAGGCATCTTCACAGAGGTGCGCATGCAAGAGTTGTGCCCTGTGAAGAAAAATCAGCAGGAAACCGAGGAGGGCCCAGAGAAGGGTTACTGTGATGACTTTCCTCAATCTACCTGTGTTTGTTAGCATCTCTTCCACCTCGAGCGTTCACTTCTCTTCATACTTTTCACAGTACAAATTTTCTGTTATTCATCCAAAACACACTGTGCCACTCTGTATCACCTATTTGTAGTCCTCCCATTTCTCAAAGCTGGCAGACTGCTATTTCTTCTGCAAGAGAGGCAAATGCTCTCACCAAGATTTCTGACCTGCAACAGGTTGTCTGTCTATCTTCTGACAGCATAACTACAGTAGGATGTTTATTCTGGGCAGCTCAGTCTGTGGAATCAGACATGTCAGGGTGATGAATTTTAAGTGTTCATGAACCACCTCTGATCTTCCCTTTTACATCTTGTGTTTATTTTTTTGTATTGAACATTTCTGTTTTGATTTTTACCATAACCTCCTGCAGTGAGTAAAATGTCTTGCAGATGATTCAAGCTGCTCTCACACTGATAGACCTTTTCTGTTTGTTTGTCTGGGAAGTGTCAGTCACAGCAGATTGACAGCTGAACAAAAGCCTTGTGTCTCTTTCAGTCCACCCCAACACATCAAGACCTGAATACCAAAGTAGCCTGGGCTCAGGGCTACACAGGAAGAGGTGTAGTGGTGACTATCCTGGATGATGGCATTGAGAAAGACCATCCTGACCTCATCAGCAACTATGTAAGTCACAAATACATGCTGTTTACCATTTGTAAACAGCATTTAAAGTTACAGCATTTAAAGTTACAGAAAACCAGAGAATCATGACAACAAATTTAAATGAGACCTTGAAGAGCGAGTTAAAATGGTATGATTGGTGTTCTAACCTTTTTCATGTCTCACGTAGGACCCTGAGGCCAGCTATGATGTTAATGATGGAGATGCTGACCCCCAGCCAAGATACACGCAACGAAATGAGAACAGGTAATTTGGCAAAAGCAGCAATCTGGCAACCCCATGACTAGGAATTGATCTCAATTGCTTCAAAATTAGCTTTCAGACTGTAGATTTGGCAAACAGGCGCAGACATGATTAATTTCATTATGAAAGTGGGCAAGTGCATTTATAAACTGAGAAATCTTTTGGGCTGGTATTTTCCTTTTTACCAACAGCCCTTGTTGTTTTTGACTCGGTACTAGTTTCTCTTAAATGTTAGTTGACAGGGAATGACACTGGTGAAAAAGCACCAAGTCTATATGGCTTTCAGTCCAGTGCTTTTGGCTGAAGCATTTACATTTAAAAACCAATTATATAACGTTTGAAAGCACTGGTGCAGTCATTGTGCAAAGTCTTGAAAGACTGGTCCCTTTTCCTTCTTGCTTCAGTGCACAAGCCAAGCTGCTGTAGCTGCATTTCAAGGTCCAGCCCGTACAGCCCCACAGCTACTTTGGCACTTATTTGTTGCTAATACAATACTTGTTTACTTGCCCTCAGTGATTTGTGCGCTTTCCTTTCAGTCTTTGGTGATAGCATTAAAACATGTTCGCCCCAATTTAAGGATGGAACACTAAAGCTCCAGCTAGGGTGAATCCTAAACCTTCATCCCCTCCCTTCTCCCCGTTTCTCCAAACACCATGGTCTTCTGCCTTGGTGCAATCCCCCTGGAGCAGATGAGAAGCTACATCCCGCCTCTGAAATGCACAGCAGGATTTGTCTCAAATCTCTCTCTTTTCTGGGACGACTGCCACAATGTCTTTTTGCACTTGTTTGTGGCTTGTTTTTGTTCTTTATTTTGGTTTCAAAGCCCAGCCTTCACTTGCAGCTGGTCAGATGGAGAAGCTAAATAAGCTTAACAAGTTTTCATGAGATTGTAGAAAACCATTGTACAAGAACAGAATTATTTCTGCGCTGTTATGATTGGATCTTTCACATTGTTTATCTCTCTAAGCCGCTTCTGTTGTACAGGTAGCATTTGTTTTTCTGTCCTCATCGGAAATGTGATCTTTTCATCTACAGTATTTACTTATCTTGAAAGAGGGTAGCATCAGCAGGTTTTTGAGCGGAGGCCTTGTTTCTTGTCCTTGCCGACAGCTCAAGCAGCCATGCAGAGCGACCCCAGCCCTTTCTGTCAGTGTAAAGTAGATCCCACTCTGTCCTGCTGATGGAACAAAGCACTACTGAAGGGGATTACTCCCTGCCTCTGGTTCACTGCAACTCCCCAGCTGCACCATGCTATCACTTCTGAAAGACACACATACACACACACACACATAATAAGAGTGCACAGATTTGCACTCACATACACTTTTCTACCCATGTCAGTGGAATTGCCGAAGCAATTATCTTGGACTGGATCAATTTATGGCATGGAATGAAAAGTAAGGGTGTGTCTCGGTGTCTACAGCGTGGAGCTGCGGTGTTTGGAGTGACCTGTGGACAAATTATATCCAATGAGTTATGTAAATCACCACAGAGTAATACAGGCCGACAATGAGTAATGCTCACAACCCCCTCACAATGAGATTATATGAATATATTCATAGGACAACAAAAAGCAAAGGAGAGTCAGAGGCGGGCATTTTCCATAGTCATGAAGGCCAGTTCATTTGTACTGATGACACGCAAGGCTGAGTATTGAATTCTCATCGCTGGGCTTTTCCATAGAGAAGCTCTTTACTCTTAAGTTGGCAGATATTGTTAAAAGGGGTGCAGTCTAAGTTGAAGGGAGGCTGGAGTCTGTCCAAACAGGTAATCCATTTGTGCTTCATCATGACAACTTTTGTATTTTTTTTTCTATTTTGTTCCACTTTCCCCCCATTATGTCAGTGTGATATGGATGTAGAGGGTGGAGCTAGAGCAGAGGATAGCAGGATTAATTTCTCCACAGCCTGTCAGTTTAAAAAGACACTATGTATTTCTAAAAACCTCAAAGAGTGTCAAGAGGGCTGTACAGTATGTTCAATATCATTTCAGGATATTAATCATGATAATAATAAAGATATATTTTCGTATATATCAGTACATGAGACCAAACTCTTTGAATATGTCAAACTAAAAGTTTGTCCACATTTTGTTCACTTGTAATTACTACATGCTCAGAATCATTAACTTGGACAAAACTGTTTGTTGAAAGTTAAAATGATAAGATCATATCATATGATCACAACATGATTTAATTCAAATTTGTAACCATGGAACAATAATATTTAATTATCCCTCAGCCTGTAGTGATGAACATGCTGTCATGATGTCTTTATAAATTAGAAAATGTTCATCCTGTATCTAATTTGTGAATTTAATGAATACAATACAATCTTGTCACTAATCTGAACAATATAATCCATAACACATTTTTAATTTGCAGATATTTATAAATTAATTAAAAACTTAAATGTTTTGAGTCAGTAAGTGAAGTGATAGCATATTCACATTAAATCATATTATTTAAAAAATTGGAACTACATCCTATTGTGCAGATTTTTAGTTGATATATATAATATAATAATATAATATAATATAATTTGGGTATTTGGTGCAGCAATTTAATTTTTTCTTTCAGGTTGTCTGTAATAGCCAAATTGATCCCCTAAATGAATACAGACGAACAGAGAAAATGGTTTGAATTTCTAAAAGCACAAACAATTCAAATAACCTGCTCACTGCCCCGTCTTCTTCAAAATTACTCAGCCACACACACACTGCCTCTGTCTCTCTAAGTTCACTGTGGAGAGCTATTATCTCATGTAAGAAACTTCTCACAGGGCTCCATTAATTGAGATCCACATGCCTTCACCTTAAGACTGTGTAGTGACAGGCTATATTAGAAAGTGATTGGCATGCGACACAGCCTTGTGTGTTCTTCAGTCCAAACCAATCCATCAGCATCTGAAAACTAGAGTGACTTAAACTCAAGGCTAGGAAAATGGGGGAAGAGGTGTGGTGGCTAATGGGTGGATGGCACAGAGAAAGACCAAGAAAAGTGTTTTGCTTCTCTCAACCTATATCAAATTGCTTTGTCCTTGGTAGCACATGGCTATTTGTTTCTCTGACCATGAAAGTGCTTCTTCAGCAGAATAACACTGGGTAGGAAGAATGGTAAGACACTACAGGTGAATGGGATAAACATTTGAACTAATAGATATCAACATGAAACTTACCCAGTAGATTAGTTACAATTCTTTTATGTATTACAAGTTTTCTGGAATCATTGTTGTTTAAATATACAAATTATGCATTATCCAAATTAAATATGCACTAATTTGCATACATTTCCCAAACAGAAATATGACTATTGGATAAAGCCAGGTTCAAAATTCTTGTTTCATTTTGTTGACATGTTAGAGCCAATGGTTTTTACAGAGAGAATTTTGGATGTCTCTTGTTATCACTCCATAAATAAGAAAATACTGTCAACGGCCAAAAAAATCCATTTTTGCCATGTTTCGAGGAATGAAATGTTCTATAAATCTATGAATGATATATGAACAAACCCCTCTGTAAAAACCTGCAGAATATAGATAAGAATAAAACTGGAAAGATTAGTGTATGTAAGTGCTACCGAAATGGAGATTTCTGCCTAAGAAAAACTCATTTTGAGAAAAAGGCCTTGAAAGAGAGGTGTTGTATTCCATACATTTTTATTGGAAACTACTATTTACAGACACAGTATCTAATCAAATACGTAGCATCCTATGCCTTATATCCTACATCTTTAAATATAAGTAGATTAAGATAGATAGATCTGTGTGTGTGTGTGTGTGTGTGTGTGTGTGTGTCTGTGTGTGTGTGTGTGTGTGTGTGTGTGTGTGTGTGTGTGTATATATATATACACACACACACACACATATAAACATGCATATATCTCCTATACCTTTAGGAGAAATCTACCGGCGCAAATAGACAAAGTGTACTGAAATAAAGACGTAAATTTTCTTTCCACTAGTCTGAAAGAAGACATGTATGGAAAAAAATAGCCCAATATCTCAAAATTGACTGGTGCATTAAAAAAAATATATTTTTGCCTGTAGTGTCTTGCTTTAATTTAATTCTTAATTTCTTATGACATTAGTCAAGGTTGGGCAGGCATCCCCTGCGATGGATAGTTGGATGAAGCCCTCTACTGTAATTATTAAGATGTAAAGTAGTTGAGGACTTTTAGTAGGGTACTTTTCATAATTAATCTAATTAAATTATTTTGAAAAGTTTTACTGTTTGAAAAGTTAATGGTGATCACTAATAATAGTAAATAGGTTAATGGATTAACATATATATATATAAGCAAGGTATTAATGTTTTGACTTATTTCTGAAATGTGAAACTTCTGCAGAGCATCTTTCGTATATAAAACTTACAAACGTCAGTAATATTAACAAATATAAAATAATTATAAAACTGTACTTCTATTTACAATTATTTTTAAAAGATCTTCATCCCTCAGCAGTGATTTCCTGATGATTAGACATTAATTTATTTACTTCTTATGCAACCATATTGCTTAAATCAAAATGTGAAAAAGGTTACTGTCTCTGGAGTTTTAATGTTTCTGTGCTTCATTGTCAACACAACATTTTAAATGTGTCACTGTGGAATATTCTGTGTACTACTTGCAGCACCCAAAAAGTGGGAAAAGGGCAACAAGTTTAATATCTGCAGCCAAACACTGCAAGACAATTTACTTCTAATGCCTGAAACATTCCTTATTTAAGTATGTGAATGCAAATGAAAACGTCTTCCCTGGGCTCTGCAAAGCCACAGCCCTGCTGTACATGCGCTGCATACATATCAATGTCTGTATTTAAACAATAAACCTCATCATCAAGGGGGTGATACAGGACAAGTCGGACTGAAGGAGAGCACAAATCAAAGAAGACAGCTTCCTCCTGAGTTGTCTGCTTTAGCGCCTCTGTTACAGTGTTTGACACAGCATGTCGCACCTGCACTGCGTCGACTTTGCTGATGACACGTTTTTGGAGAACAACATTGTCTGGAATTGACATTCCTCTGGCATCTACATTCGTGCTCTTATGTCAAGTGTGTTTTGACATAAGAAGTTTTTTCCCAGCGGTTTAAGGAGCAGAAGACCTTTTTAAATAGACAAACTTTAGCTGGTGCAGTACTTCTGTGGCTAAATAGTGGCAAACTAAGCAGTAAACTCAGCGAGTAAAAAGTGAATGTACTTTAGTAAAAAGAAAAACTTGTGTACACCCTGTTATGAGATTTCATTTTTCATTTTGAGGCAGGGGCTTGACAATTTGACAAATGTTTTCTCAGACTCTTAAGTTGACTGTTGACACTCTGAATGGAGAAAGAACATTAAGAAAACAAGAAAATAGAAGGAATAGGGAACTTGCACACAAAAAATATTTCCCGTATTTACTCTGGCCATCACATGCTGCAGATAAATGCCCTCCACTGTTTACACTGAGTTTATCAATTATTGTTTACAAAGCTGCCACCTTTTGTCAAGCCAGAATAATGTAATTCTACTTTCCTTCGTCTTGTTTATTCTGCCAGGGACGGCTTGTTTATTTTCGAGGCAGCCAGGCAGATTTTTCATTGGCAGGGACCTCTCTCTTAAACCTAGATTCCTCTGGCTTTCTGTCTGCTTTCCTGCTGTCATTTCTGCCAAAGAAATGTATTGAAAGTACAATTTTTCTAAACATTTTGACAAGGTATAGCCAAAGACGCTCTATAGTCTATCACAAAAGATGACGCATTACAAGCTGCGCCAATGGTATGAAATGGTGTATACTCCGTGTCTCCTAAGTGGGCATGGTCATTTTAGTGTCAGTATGTATGTATGTATGTAGGAGATATGTGGCTCGAGAAAAATGGGTGCAATATGTACTTCGGTGACTATGGGGCGAAACCAATCGGTCATAACTTGTGCTCCCGTTTACTTCTCCCATTGGAATAAACAGACTCAAGTCCTGCTGTTAGTCTCCTAAAGGGGCAGAACAGTGGCGAAACCCACGTGACATGCACAGGAAATGACTGTAAGTGTGCCGTCTCCTTCCTGAAGCGTCTCTGAAGCGTCTGGTATAGCCCGTTCTCTCTATAAATCCATGGTATAGCCCATGGTGAGTTCTAAGCTAAACCCCCTTCTACAAGACATAACTGATCGCCCGGAGTCAGTCAGAATTACCCTGTTGAGTATGAAGTTTAAGCAGTTGTGTCTGCAGAGTGTGAAGATTTAGATTTAGACATGCCAGGTGATGTTGAGCATTTTTATTAGGTTTCTTCGATTCCTTTTAAGCCAATGAAACAATTTAAACATGCTTTATTTTTTGACAGACTTTATCTTATTTGTTTTCAGTAACCCACAATCAGTTGCTGTGCATCTTCTTGTTTTCATTTTATGTCCTTTTCAGACACCTTATCACTTGGCAATGGACATTTTAACCACAATAGCTCCATTAAAAGAGTTTATTTCCTCTTTTACCATAGTGCTCCATATAGCAGAGTAATATTACATTTTATTCATGGAGGAGCACAGCTGTTACTGTGTTGCCTCACAGTAAAAAAAAAACATCTCAATTTCTGGCACCCTTCTTTGTAGAGTTTTGTCCCCGTGCTTTTCCTCCGACATTAGGACATGCAAAATCAGATGGATTGAGGACTGAATTGCCAATAGATGTGACTGGTCACGTGACAGGTACATTGTCTATCTATATTTGCCTGACGATGAACTGTCTTCTGCCCATTATATTGTAAAAAGAAAGAAAAAGAAGGGTGGTCCATGTGGTTTTCTCAAACCACATAGCCCACCAGAATCTGGGATTTGAAACAAACTCATCTGATGATTTTCTTAACAAGGCTGGAGACAGCACCCCTGTGTTCGGCTACACAATAAAGAGATCTCCACTTCACACTCCAGTGTAACCATTTGAACAGACCTGCCTGAGGCCACAGCTGAGCTGAGCTGAGCAGAAAATAGCCTAATCCTTTTGGCAGCTCCAATGAACGGACCCTATTCAGTCCCTCTAAAAACAGATATAAACCAACAAAGCAGTGCCAAGAGACAGATCCTACTGTTAAGCCAAGCATGGGTTAGACATCAGTCACACTTGGTGATGCATTTTTCAACACACATGATCCATACAACGCAAACACTACATGTGTGGTCACACTTTCCTACCATCTGTGAGCATAAATGCTTGAATACACATTTTTCTGTTTCAGTTACTGTATTAGGAAGTATGCAGTGTCAGCATGGGTAAATAATGTCCTTTTCTCGCTCACCTGCTAATAGTAATACTTACAGAACTTTGACACTTTTGATGAATCATTTGGGTCCACTCATTTCGCTTAAAGGGGCACTCCAACAATTTTCCTCAGCCTGAAATAAGAAGAGACCCTGCATTAAAAACTCATGGTGTGGAGTTTTAGGAAAAGAAGAGGGCCTTAGGGAGGCAGGGAAAGTTTAATGAAAGAGGCTGTCAAGTTGCATTATGGCAAGTGTTTTTGGAGCTTGACCCACACGTGGGACTAAAATAGATACTAGTCAAGATACTTCTGCCTCTGCTGTTTGATTTTGAAATTATTTTTTAAAATCTGTCCCTTGAGAGTCCCCCAAATTTATGGAGGAGTAATAATAAATCACTGGAACACCCCCTTAAGGTGTATTTTATAGTTTTATGATCAGGAGTTAAGCATGTAGCTACACTGAAGGCTACGCCATATTTTTGAGCCTCCTCAAAAATGGAACTACACGTCAGAGCTACTGCGCCTAGGGAGATACTACGTGGAGAGCAAGAACTGTGATTGGTCAACATGGGTAGTTTGTGTTGTTTCTCCAAGTTTGCGATACAAATGGAGATTGTTGAGAGTAAAGACAAGATGGGAAATGTGAAAAAACTCCGTTGTCTGCTCCTTTTTAGAAACCCAGCTCCCTGCTGTACTGTGACTGCTTGGAAATCTTGAGTCCTATATTCAGTAATGAGACAAGGTGAACCTTCCCACTGTCACTCATATCACCAAGTAAATGAAAGAATGTAAACAGTTATTATGTGTGTGGAATATAATTAAACCATGATACAGCCTGACCGAATAAAATACATCCACACACATGGCAGCACAATACATAGTGCTGCCATGGTGATAGATGCTGGTGAAATCCGACAGTAACCTAAAAATCAAAACGTCCGCAAGTATCCACAGCAGAATTCCTGTTAACCTCTCGCGTCCATCTTTAGACCTAAGGCACATCCTGTACCTAAGGCACATCCTGTACATTAGTATAATGTTCCAACTACTCACTATCCCATCCCAAAGTGGTGAATTAGTCATGTGCAGAAAAAACAAGGATTTTTGTTGTTTTCTTCTTTTGTTACCCATGCTTATTATGTAATAAGTTGAGGTAAGAGTCAACATTTTGGGGTAAATTTTAGTTTTCAGGTGAGGGCTTAGGTTAAGGTTGATTTAAGGATTAGATCAAAAGTCAAACTACATATAAGTGTCACCTTCAATAAGATGATACAGTTTTATGTCGAATTCTGTGAGTAAATAAATGCTGGATTTGTCTGCATACTGTACATTAATAGACTGCACTGTACAGTATATTGACTGTGTGGTGTGTGGTTACATTGCATCATGCCCAGAGAGATTATGTTGGGTGACATGTTGACATTTTCAAGTAAATGAGTGCAAGGACTTGACCAAATATATGGTGCCTTGTACTGAGGAGGAGAGATAAAAGCATTACCTCACTCTGTCCCTTCGCTCCTTCTGATAAGATAAGGGAGGTCACATTGGCTGTGTGAATAGAGGGTCTCTGGTTCAGCAGCCTTTTATCTAAGCTTTGTTTAAGCTTTGTTGGGTCTTTCCACGGCTTGTCTTTTGGACAAAGCATGGCCTTTTGCCATCCTCCAGCTCACACATTAATGAATTTATTTACTGTGATTGTCTATCTCCGAGATGAGGCTGCACTATTTTTAAAGCGTTTTGTTGTTTTAACTTTAACTTTTCAAACTACACTTACACCTGACCTCGCGAGTCGTTGTGTGTGACACCTTTTCCAACCTTTTCTAAATGGATATAGAGTGAAGGCATTCAGTAAAGTGTCTCGGAAATCATTTAATTTCACGGACATTTGACAGATAAAATTGTGGCTTCGTCACAAACCCTTTCATCGGCTCTGGCACATCCATCAGATGTGCCAGAGCCGGATATATTAAGCTGTCTGGCTGTTTTAGCTGAACTCAACCCAAGCCAATCGCTCATCCGTACGCATACACACACATGCATGTGCATGCAGATAGTATTCAAAACAGCTGTATCTTGGTGTGTGTGTGTGTGTGTGTGTGTGTGTGTGTGTGTGTGTGTGTGTGTGTGTGTGTGTGTGTGTGTGTGTGTGTGTGTGTGTGTGTGTACGGCCCCTCTATAAATGTCTTCGCAGGCCTCTGGCTCTGTGTTCACTCTGCCCGTCCTGGCTGAATCCCCTGCCTGGCATCACATCTGTGGCCACAGCTCCTTGATCTGAGGATATGTGCAGTCTGGAGCACAAAAACCTTTTTAACAATGCTATGGATGATGCAATAACTGTATGTGCAGATAGTTGCAGACCTCATGTCAAAGTATTAACTGTCATAGATATATGTGAAATTAAAAAAATAAGGCACCCATTGTTTCAGGTTGAGCTGTGATTGTTTGGTTGAATCACAACATTGCTAATATTTAGATATAAAAAAGACTGCTTATTTCCCAGACACAAAACCATGCATCTTTGTTTCAAAAGACAAAAAAGCTGTGAGCCAAGCTCTTCGTTTGTTTGTTTGCTTTTAACCAAAAGTCAGAGACAGTTAACACTGCTATTTGCAGTACAATTCAACTGCAAATTTCTGCACAGTGCAAGCATGTAGTATATTGGGCCAAGCCATCTGGCTGGCCATGGTGCTGACTATTTGTCTTTTTGGACTGTGTGGATGGTTGCAAGCCTGTGTATTAAAGGATAGTGAAATGATTTGTTCCCATTAGAAATTAGGGTTTCTTCTATGTTTACTCAGAAGTGTTCAAGAAAATTAACAGCTCTACAAAAGGATATGTGACATGTAAATTGCTTTAAAATGTATCCAAACCTCAGACTAAAACAAACAGGTGCAAACCTAAAGTTGTATTTATAATTTTTTAAGTATCATTTCCTCCCCCCCAAAAAATAGCTCATAAATTGGAACCTGCACTGGATCCCAACACATTAAAACTGAGACTGGTGTGCAGCAGTGACCCACTGCTACAATAAATTACAGAGGAAGCACTTAGTGTCTTGCATGTCTACAAATATATATGTAATCTACTTTTTATGTTTTATGTTAAGCAGCTACATTAAAATATATAAAATGCAGTCGGTTAAATTGTGCCAGATACGTCCTGTGTAGCACTGAAGCCCAGCTTTCTCAATATCATTAAACAGCTCTATGCCCTTGCATCTACCACCAACATAAAATCCTCTCATCCATATTTTTGTAGTGAGGGAAAGCATATTACTTACATGCTAGTCACTCGCAGAAAGGATAGTGGTCTAGGTTTTTTCCTGGCTTGAAATGGCTGACAGGCACCATTCAGCGCCCACTCTGCAGTGTTTTAGCACATAATAACATGATTGATTTGTGTGGACGAGCTTGTAGAGCCAGTCAGTCAGACATTGTCAGCCGCGCTGTGGTGAGCTAAAATGTAATGAGTGGGCAGGCCTGCTCCTCTTTAGTGCTCTGATTAAACAATGGATACTCACTAAAAGGTCTGCTCCACTTAACATGCAGACAGAGATGTCCTGCTGTACATAGATCAACATATCTGGACTTTGAACTACGCCTCGTGTTTTCATACAGATGTTTCTTTAATAATCAGATATATGGACTGATTTGTGTATGTAAATTTTAATGATTCTGTAATGCTTATTAGGTCATTACAGTGTTTGAAGTTGACTTTTCCCCCAAAACTGCTGCTGCCTCATAACGCTGCTAAGAAATGCCCCCCCACACACACACACACACATACTGTAATAAGTACCAATTTAACCCGAGTACTTATATTGTTCTTGAGGGAGCTGTCAACTCTCCATTGACTGCTGCCATTTATACAATATGAAATAAGCTAGTTAGTAGTAAAATAATGTAGTTTAACCTCTTGATAGCAATGATAGCATTTTAATTGCATTTGTGATGTATTACACCCTGCCATATGTTGTGCCAAGGTCCTTGTGTAAGGGCATATCTGTCAGTGAAAAATAAGCCCTGTCAGGCCAGTTGATTACTTGTTTAAAAATCACTTTAATGCTTGTAGTTGTTGACAGCCAGGGTCATGTCATAAATTATTTGTTAGGATACAAGATTCAACTGCAACATTGTTTTTTTCCCACATAGTCTTTTTTTGTGTGTGTGTGTGTGTATGTTTTGAAGACAGAAGAAGAATTAGAAAGAAAGCTGCGGTGATCCTCTGCTAAAATGTGAAGAGTGAACAAAACGGAGAATTAGCGGGTGTGTAATATATCACAGAGCTACAGAGAGTCTAATCAGGATCCCAGCTGGAGGCGTAGCTGTGCTCTGACCCTGTGAAATGACTTTGTCCTCTGCCTCATCTTCGGGGAGGTTTGGAGATCAAAAAGGAAGTCATTTTTTGGCTCTTCCAAAACAATACTGTGGATGTAATTAGCTTTGTTCCGATAATGTTCACACAGCACGTCCCAGGGATGGGTGTGAAGCTGTACACCTCCTAATCAGATATCTGCACTGTAATCAGGAGACAATCTTAACGACCTGTGTTAAATGCCAAATGTTCATTCTGCTCCATCCATTCGCAGTCTAATCTCACCGGTTCAACCCCAGAAGTCAATGAAACAAAATAAATCCATTTCACTAACAATTACTTTTTTGCCTGGAATGATGCAAAGCTGTAAGGTTTCAATTTAGACTTTTCATTTTCTTTTATAAGACCGGACTGGTAGTTGATAAAGCACGGTTTTGTGGTTGGAGTGTTTGTTGTTTGACATCTAGACAGCTCTCTATGGGGAACCTGCCTCTTCTCAGAAACTCATGACTAGCTGAAGGTATTAATGAGTGACTTTGTGAATAATTCATGTACATCGATAACATCTCACGTCTCATTTGGATGGCCTGTGGCCAGTGAGTATCAAGGTATAGTTAGTTTTAGACAGGTCTTTGTATTTGTCCACAGGTTTAACTCAGGTCATTTTTGATTGTATCCTGCAACCTTGTAGACTGTACGACAGGAGAAAAAATTTCCAATATTTTGTGAAAAGAGAATTTCTCTGAAGTGGCTGTGTTTAACAGGGGATGATAGAAGACCCAGTCAACTGTACTTGCTTTAGAATCTGAAGTATTTCTCTATAACATTGGATATTCATGACTAAATAAGCAGCAATCAAAGTTCTTTAGTGTGTCCGTGATAGTTCTAATTTCACGTTGTGCTAACCATGAAAGTCAACAGGAAGTTTGTCTTGAATTCTAAAGCTTTTTAAATGAATGACCCTTTAATTCAGAAGGCATATCGGGCTTGGCTCAGGCACTTACTGTTACAACTCTAGAGCGAGTCTGCTGCTGTTACTACAAACTGGGTTTACGCTTCTCTTTTTACTGTGGCGTATTTTTAGCAACAGTTCAGCTACGATATTGTTTAAAAGCGGAGCTCGGTTCAGTGAGTTGTAAACAATTGCTTCTTTTTCACTGTCAGTATTTAGTTAAGTTATTGTGATGCCCCTGCTTGATGTGTCAACTGTTTTCTTTACTTACTACCCTCCTTTGTGACTCAGTCTTTGTGCCTCTTTTCTTTTCCCAGACATGGAACTCGATGTGCAGGAGAAGTTGCAGCTGCAGCCAACAACGGTGTGTGTGGTGTAGGTGTGGCCTATAATGCTAAAATTGGAGGTGAGTAAAGCATATCATTGGGACTTTTAATTGGGAACAATTTTTAATTAGAAATAATATTAATTTAAATGAGTTTGATATTATTTAAATTAGAAATAATATTCACATTCAAACTAGTTGATGCTAAATTATCTCAGCTACACTCGCTTTAGTGTAGCTACTGATTTAGAATCACAGATTTAACTATGTCTTCACTTTTTACTAAAGACAGTAATAGATTGTAAAGCTGATATATGATAATGATTTTTTTGGACTATTGTGGACATTACCGACTGATTGAAATGAAAGTGTGCTGCAGAGATGGGCAAGAGCGCTCAGTGAACTGTCCTTGATCTACTGCACCCGAATGGAATAGTTTTTGATCATTTTTTCTGCAGGTTTTCCTCTGGAAAGACTGCTGAGTGCTTGTAAAACAAATAAAAGTGTCAGAGTCATGACTTTTGCGTGACAGAAAGATATAAACGACTGACCAAGTGTTAACTGTCTCATCTCAAATTATCGAGATCATGGCTCATATTAAAAGTCACCCCACCTTCATTTGGCACTTGGGCTGAAACTCCAGTCTCTCTTCCACCAATTAGATAAGAAGCAAGTTCCATTTTTAAAGTCTTTTGTTCAGTCCTTTGTTATGAGGGAAGTTTAGTATTATGTTGATGCCAAGAAAACTGACTTCACAGCCCAGTGGACCTCTTTTCATCCCAGTGTGTAAATCATCTGCCTAAAAAGCTGGTCAAAATAAGACTCTTGGGGCAAGCTCCAGTTTAAACAGTAATAAAGCTGTCAGCATGTGCAGATATGCATTAAAAAATAAGATATTCAGAGAGATTCATTTAAATTAAACTTGTGATCACAAATTAAGTCTGAAGGGATTTTCTTTTTTCTTTTTTCCTTTTTTTTTTTGTCTTGAAAATGTTTGCACTTGATAAAGTATTTCAAGGAGGCTTTTAGTAACTTTTGTCATCAAACAATCTGTCAATGACATGATGGCAGCCAACAAGACTCAGCGGAGCCTGTGGAGCCCCGAGCAGTCCCGTTCACAGATGTTACTCATAATTCTCCTTCTTTGTCTTCATTACCATTCATCTCCCAACGGAGTCGCGCATTGGCCCTGTTCTCATAAATTAGTCCTTTGTGAATCTGTTCGCGTCACGCGGTCAGTGAATTGTTTATAAACAGCTGCAATTTGCTCCCAAATACCAATGCTGTGTGTGTGTATGTGTGTGTGCGCGCACAGGTGAGCACCAGCAGTCACGTTTGTGGGGATGCCTAAATGTGTGTATCCTTCCTGAGCAATGATAAGTGATTAGTTTTTAAAACCTGTAATTGACCCCACTTGGCTCACTCTGTGTTTCCTTCCACCTACTGTACCTGTTTTCCCTTCGCCAGCACACACACACACACTCATAGCTGCCTTCCTACCTGCTACCTCTGACTCACTGGAGCTGCAGGGAACTTGCACAGCAGTGTCTTAATAAGGAATCGACAAGCCACAGGAAGTTGATGAGAATTGTTACGACAGCGATTATCATTACTGCCTCAATACAGCCCATGCATAATGATCACCAAGCAAACATTGTGCTTTATGTCGCATGTTTAGCCCAGTTAAGTTGTTTTTTTTTTTTTTTCAGGCTATTCAGTATTCAAACTTGTGTTACGCCGAATCTCCTCGCCAACAGAGTAATTACCGCTTTGGCGACTCCCCTCTTGGCAGGTGTTTGTGCCTGCAGGGCCAGGCAGGTTGTCTTGAATGGATTATTGAAGTCTTAATGTGGACATCGTCAGTCGTAGTGTTGCCTCTGAGGTCCGGGCGTCCTCTCCCAGTAATGGAGCTGATTTGAGGGTGGTTCATTTCACGCCTTTCTACAGCCATTAATGTTCAGAGGAGTGATCTGAGGCTGCTCACTTCAAAGGCACAGACAGGGTTGTGTTCAGGTATGATGAAAGGTGACATTTGGTGCTACCCTGTGGACACTGATGAAGGCTCCATAAACTCTCTGCTCATCTATATCTGAATGTTTATGCGTGGCTTTCTCTCTTCTGCAGTCTGTTAGATTTGTCTACTTGTCCTTTCTGTGTGTTTGGTGGGGTCAGGAAACAGCCTTTCTTGGTTTAACAACCAGCTGGGGTTTTGTTTATGTGACAGTAAAATAGTGTAGTATCTGTTGGAGCAGCATCTATGGGTGAAGCTGTGTACGCTTAGTCATTAAAACTGGAACTCTGTGAAGTCTTTGGTATTCCTGTGAAGTCTTTTGTTGTTTTTCAGTTTTTTTGGCAGAAGATAAAATTCGAATTGGTCCGACCGATTTCTTTCAGTCTTATTATGACATTTTTTTCTTTTCTCATCTCATAATGTGTTTTTTTCCCTCAGGTTTTGTCTCCTTTCTACCCGCCTGAAGCTATATACAGTATATTCATGCGCTCTTGATCTCTTTACCATCTGTCACTGTTACACCACCACTTTTCAAGTCTCTTGTTCGGTAACCTAATATGCACGGCATTGCCTGTACATTTTTCAGGAGTTCGTATGTTGGACGGGGAGGTGACAGATGTGGTGGAGGCCCACTCTCTTAGCCTCAACCCGCAGCACATCCACATTTACAGTGCCAGCTGGGGCCCAGAAGATGATGGCAAGTCACTGGACGGCCCTGCCAAGCTGGCTAAGGAGGCTTTCCTCCAGGGAATCACAAAGGTCGGTCAGAGCATAAACTTGGATTTTTAATCTACTAATATATTCCCTCTGTCTTACTTCTAGCATCACTATCAAACTCACATCAGCTCTTTAAACATTTAAATCTGTACTAAACCCAAGTGTAAAAACAACAATTCACCGTTTTACCAGGATAATGTGCCAGATTATTTCTTTGCCATTCTAATGTCAGTGTCAGTTTCTTCATCAAACGGTGTTTACCATACCGCTGCCCTCCACAGTTGCGGTTAGGGTATAGTATAAATTATGGTTACATGTAGCAGAGGCAAATGGTTGGGGTTACGGTAAGGTTGAATTGAGGTTAAGCTGTGCAGAACATGAGAGATGGGAGTTGTTCGTACAATTGGGCTCAGGTTAAGGTAGGGGGAAACAGACTTCAACAAACAGCAGTACCAGTAACTCCCTGTAGTCTCCGATGGTAGCCTGGCAACTGGTCCAAGCCAAGAAATGGTCGTGCACACGATCTCTAGTAAAATGGTGGATTTCAATTTTTACAACTGAGTTTTTGTGCAGAATGACAAACGAGATTTAACATGGTAAGTACAGATCTTAAGAGGTGCTGTTAAGCAGATCTTGTCACCTTCAGACAGGGTCAGGCTGGCTGTTTCCCCCAGTTTACAGTCTTTATTCTAAACTAAGCTAAGCAGCTGCTGGCTCCAGCTTCATATTTACCGTACAGACATGAGAGTGGCATTGGTCTTCTCACCTAAAACTCTGCAAGGAAATCAATACTGTAAGGGTATTACCCAAAACATTACTCTATTCCTACATATGGAGCACATTTTTTAATGTCAGCGAAAAAGGCTGTCAGAACATTTTTCCACCTATACAATCATACTGTATCAATACTTAATGGAGGATAGCTCTCTGAGATGTTCTGTAGAAAAGGACAAACTCAATGTGAGCTTGTTAATTGCCATCTGACCATTCCTTTAGGGTTGGCTAGAGTAAGACATTAAAGAGTATGATATAATATCTGCAGCTAATGTCATCATTTCTCATGTGTCAGCATGCTACAGTACATCAAAAGATGTTAGAGGAACAGCTAAATGATATATGCGAGATGGGAGAAAAATAGAAACGGAGCAGCAGGCAGTGACGCAGAACAATAGATTGATTTAAAGGCCGCCACAATTAGCGTATAAATGAATGAAACTGCACATTTTCAAAAGAAAAGCATGATTCATATGTCAAGTCCCAAAATGTGAGATGCTCCACATATCACGGTTTGTTAGTGAGGAAAAATTTCCTGACAGCTGCACAACAGGACCTTTCTGGTTCAGCGTGTGTTCTCCTGGCAGTGAGATAACCCCTGGCACTGAAGTGTTATCGTCTGGCCTCTGTAACCTGCAGCAAAGGCAGCATCAGGTCATAAATTGGGCTCAAAGGGAGTATTAGCTAGAGCTCTTGTGTTGGAATACAGCACGGTTCAGACCGCATCATACATGTAGTAGAAGGATATATTTTTTTGTCATTTGTGAGATGGAGATGTAGGAATCCATTAAGAAAATTAAATGGGTAATTATATTAAAAAGCAAGGTTATTTAGTCTGAGGTCAGGTCAGATTGATGTCCCTTTCTATAAATGTGACTTTGCCAGAGAAAACAGTGTTGCAACAACAGCGATAAAGAAAGCAAAGATATCAGTATCTTTATATTTGTCAGGACTGTGAAGCCAAAATACAGGAACTGATGATGTGACGGGACTTTTATTTTTTTAAAGACAATCACAATCTTTAACAACAGAAGTAACAAAACATTCTGGCAGCTTTTTCCATCAACCACTGACTGAAAAAGGCACGTTTTTATGTTGCTTTTGTTGTAATTTTGTGTATCTGCGGGTGACCCGGGGGAAGGAAGGATGGAATGACATACATCTGTTTTCTCTCACCTTATTCATTTCTTGCTTACAATCAACTGTTTGGTTGTTCCTGTTCCTGTTCTCTGTGTGTGGGACGTGAGAGAGGTCCTTCCATTTTTCTTTTATCTGTTTCTTTTATCATATGCATTTCTTAGTTCCTTGTTTGTTCTCCAAAATGAATATGTTATCCGCCCACTTGGTTCAAACTGTAGGTGGAAGAAAGGAAGATTTGATCTTTCAGTTTTATACTGAATTTGTCTGGGTTGCTGTTCTCACACTTTGATGAAAGATTTGACTTGAATTGTTGATCTAACATTTGAATGACACGGTGTAATTAATGCTAAATAGAAACGTGAGTTGTGAGTAAATTATGAAAATAATAATAATGATGATACTGTTATTTATTAGGCTCAAGTGCTTCACAGAAGAACAAGTCACAAATATATAATAAGACCAAAAAAGAAGAAAAAGTACTTTCTAAGTATATAATTTTAGAAGAATAAAAACTAATTAAAAGCTCATTTAAAAAAAAAAAAAAAGCTGTCTGTTAGACTTTAACAAAAGGACATTGAGGTCCTTCTTCACCCCAAGGCTATTTCAGAGCTGCAGTGCCCTGCCGCCCTCTGTCTCTGTCTCCAGCCCGGCCTCGGGGACAGTCAGCAACAACTGGTCAGCAGACCTCAGGCTACTACCAGCTAGGTATTGAGAGAAACAAGGTCAGCAGTGTAGGAAGAGGGCAGACCAACCCATGCCTTAGAATTAAACAGCAAAACTTAAAAATCGATTTCCAAAGGCCATATGTAACAAAATATTTGTAAAATATTTCTACAACTTGTGAGCACCCTGGCAGCTGTGTTTTGTAAAAGCTGAAGGCGGACCATCGATTTCTGGGGCATTCCAGCGAATAAAGAGTTGGTGTAATCTAATTGGCTGGAGACAAATGCATAAAATGAAAGACAATCTAATCTTTGCAATGTTCCCGAGTTGAGAAATGACACCCTTTTGTTACTTTGCTAAAATTTGTCACAAAACCACCCCAGGATTTCTAGCCTCCTGTTGGCTGTCCGGACTCAACTGGACTAAAATGTGTGTCTTACATAGTGTGTGTATTTTAGGAGCGCACAATTTCCCTGCCAGATATCATGTTGTCATTTGTCAGGCCCCTAAATTATATTCAGCTTGAGTAGATTTTGTAATTACATTTCTTCTGTTTGTTATCTGATATTCTGCCGCAATAAGTCGCCTGACATTATGATGTATTAATCAGAGTTGTGCCTACAGCGGTTCACTGTTTCTGAACGCACATAAGTGACAATACGTTTAAGCAGTGAGACAAACGTCCCTGTCAAAAGCAATTTTTCACACTTCAACTACCTCTTGTTAGTCTCTTTCTGTGGTATGTCTGGAGATTACTACTATATAAACCTATATGTGTTTCTCTACCCCAGGGACGCGGCAGACTAGGCTCCATCTTTGTGTGGGCCTCGGGTAATGGTGGCCGGGAGCAGGACAGCTGTAACTGTGACGGCTACACCAACAGCATTTACACCCTGTCCATCAGCAGCACCACGCAGTCCGGCAACGTGCCGTGGTACAGCGAGCCCTGCTCCTCCACCCTCGCTTCCACCTTCAGCTCTGGAAACCCGGGGGAGAAACAGATAGTGGGTGTATATACACACAACACACACACACACTCACACTCACACTTTGAACATCTCAGACTTTGTGTAGGATTGTTCATACTTCAAATCTTTAGCACACTGTAAATGTCAGCATTGCAAAAATAACCGTACATCTCATACTTTGTGTTGGCCTTATCAGTAAGCCAAAAGCTGATGCTGGTACATCCCAAATAAACCCTTTTCGAGTGTACATACACATTAATTGCCTCTCTGAAAAGCAATAATAGGCATCAAACTTTCAAAGTCAGAGTGACTGATGTGCAACATACAGTGAAAAAGCTGACAAACACTGAGAAATGCCACATGCTTCCTTCAAGATGCTTGTCAGCTGAAGAAAGACTTGCCTCAGGGACATAGAATAACATAAAACAACCGTAAATCTGCCATTCTCTCCAAAACACACCAGAAGCTTGCTGCAGGAAAGCAAACACAACTCATCAAATGGATGAAATTGAAGTCAGTATAAAATGTACCACAGTCGTTGCTTTGTGTTGTTGCTTTATCAGTCTGAAGCTGTCATTTGTTGTTATCAGTGATTTCATACTGCTTTTTTTAAATCAAAACCAATATGTATGTTCACTTTGTCAGATGTTTGTGCTTGGTACATTTGTGTCTAGACTGCCAAACTATAAAACTTAAAATCCAAAGTGGGCTCACGAGTAGCTTAGTTAGTGGACAGACCTGACATCTCTTGAAGGACTACTGGTTATTGGTTACTGGTTATTTAGAAAATGCTAGGTTTATGACTTGCTTTCAAAAGTAAAAACATTATCAGTGTAGGGCTGCAACTACCTGTTATTTTCATTATTTAAACACAGAAATGCTCACACTGGAGAAGCTGAAACCAGCAAATATTTTTTTTCTAGATAAATAACTTCACAGATAACTCGATTATAACTATAACTAATCAATTTATTGTTTCAGCACTGAATTAGTGAATATAATCCAAAAACTATTAATGAAACATGACAGTGTTTCAGTGTTGTTTTACCCTGTTCTAGCAGAAGGCCTGTGCACACAGCTGCCGTCCCTTAGTTCACTCCCCTTACACGTAGCCTTCTTTCCACAGATAATGGTCATTAGCGCCACAATCTGTCGGGCCAAAAGTTGCAAACCAAGAATCTGTCCCTAACCTTCACAGCTCTCCTTGCCCTCTGGCTTGTTGTCATTTTCGACGTGTCCCCATCGTGACCCAGACAGGCTTCATTAGCTTTCTGGTATTGGCAGAGGCCGAGAGCAGAGGTACACCCGGAGTGCTGACATACTTTGTCTCAACACCACCACACCCGGCTGGGCTGATTTGGCTGACATTCTCTGGCCTGGCGGTGACCCTTTGGCGGGTGTCCACAGACCTGAGACTGAAGCTACCTGCTCATTCTCTCCTCCTTCCCGTCGTCTCCTATCGCTGCAGGCAGACCTCCCATTGTCCCCAGCCCTCCCCTGTCTAACTCTCAACCTTTCCCACCGTGGATTTCACTCATATTGAAGTGGGAAACACAATGTGTCATATCAACTGTGTCTCTCCCTCTGTGTTTCTCTGCACTTCTCTCTGTTCTCCTGTCTCCTAGGTGACCACAGACCTGAGGCAAAAATGCACAGACTCTCACACAGGGACGTCCGCTTCGGCCCCACTGGCTGCTGGGATCATCGCTCTGGCTCTGGAGGCCAAGTGAGTGAGAACGACACAGCTTACTCCTATAATCACGCAGCTGTTTTTGTAGTCAAGCCTGTAGCCAATTTGCTTTTACACCAAAAAAATCAAGAAAGAGGCTTTTTTTTAAAGACAAAAAAACACTTTTTGTATGTAATTTTATTATGAACTTCATTTATTATGCTCTACTGTGCACTTGTGGTAGGTGTATGTGTGCGTGCGTGAGTGCACTCGCGTCTGGGAGTCTGCGTTGGCCTAAATCCCAGCCCACAATTTCTTTTTTCAGCAAATTAAGCTTTTGATAATCAGTTAATTAGCAAGACAAATCAGCAGCTGCAGCCCACACAGACATCTGAATACCTGTAGGGCTGGTAGTGAAGATTTTAAACTCGAGAATGTCTCTCATTATCGCTCATTTAAGACTCCAGGTGTCGGAATCCAAGTTTCTGTCAGCAGCTCTAATGCTCTCCATTAAGTTTGTATTTTTAGTCATATTTTGTGTGTGTCCTCTTATCCATCTGCAGTCTTCCACTCTGCATAATTCTCTTCATTTCCACACTAGCGACTTTAGGCGTCAAATCAGATCCAGTATTACCTCACAGCCCGGTTTCAGTTCAGCTACACATCCTCGGGTGTTCCAGCTTTAACCCCGAGCTGTTACCTCTGATGTCATAAGAGAAAGGTGCTGACTGACAGAGCTGAGATTTACACCACGCAGACTATCTCTCACTTTCAACACCAAACTAGGGTCTAGTATTTGTCAGTGAGCAGCCGCTCCATCAGCACCCCCACGTCCGCACCCCTCCTCGCAGGCAGCAGCAATAACAGGGGAGCTAGTTTATCAGACTGGGACCACACTGGAATTCACAGAGATGGAATCATTTAATAGGCATAGAGTGTTTTGGCTTTCTGGTGTTTTATTATTTTATTATTTTTCCCCTTCGCTTTCGGCTGAGGTGACATTGAGTGGATGGGGGATCTTGTCCATTAATATAACACATGAGAGGATGTGAGATGTGAATGCTGATGCGGAGAGTGGCGGAGGTGAGGCACCACAGTGCATATCTGTGTTTCTATTTCTGTCGACTGTGGTGTTGCACTCAGTAAGCAGTGTGATTCATGGTTTGATTATCTTAACCCACGGAGCAGTTTTTTCCTCATTGGAGACTCAAAGGTTTCTCCTCTGAATGCTTCTCTGCTGTCCCTCTTAATAAATCTATATTAAAAAAAAACATTTTTATTGGACCTCTACTGTGTGGAAGGTGACCCAATCCCCCAATCCCAGACCTCATTAGAAACTATCATTACAGAAAGGTCTAGACACAGCCCTCCAAGGTATTGTATCCACTGTTTTACTGTGTTCCCTGACCTTTCAACACAATAGGTTATGACGTACCTTTAATACTGGTGATCTACGCTGGTGTTAAAACCATAATGTGAGACCGTACCTTTGTTATGGTTGACTGACATACTCCTCAGGGTTTCCTCTATGTCTCAGTTTAATATTTCAGAAATGTATGGCTGCCCTCACTGTATATGCTCAGCTGGATCACATTTCAGCTGCGTCTACAGACTCCTGACCTTTTCCATATCCCCTAGCTCCTCACATTTCCTCTGCTGTATTGTCGTACAGTTGAGGTGAGCGAAACCCGGGTTCTCTCATAATGTGCATAATGTGGAATGTAATACCTTCAGCTATTACCTTCCTGTATCTCTGCAGCATGAACCTGACCTGGAGGGACATGCAGCACCTGGTGGTTAGAACGTCCCGGCCCGGACACCTCAGCGCAGGAGACTGGAAGACCAACGGAGTGGGACGCAGAGGTAGAAGCTGGCTAGTCCAAATCGAGCACAGATGGTTTTATATGGCGTTTTATTTGTGCCTCTATTCCTGAGCACACAGTGGGACATTGTGAGCACAGAAAAATACTTTCAGCAAGCAAATTAATCATATTTTGTAGAGAATTCCTTATCATGCAAAGAATAATTTAATTTAGGCAAACAAAAATGTATTCAGTGCACAGTAAATGTATTTGTGTGTTTGCTATTATGCATGTGAACCCAAGATAATAACCTCTCTACCTCAGTTTCAAGCTCCCTCTTCTGTGCACTTGACATCTCTGGTCTGTGCACACTCAGGTTTGCCTGCATGCTCACCCAGCCTGAAAAAGTTTTACAGTATGCCACAAATTCAGCCATCAAATGGCTGTTTTGTCTTCACCCAGATCACTAGGTATTAGGTTATTAGTGAAATTTGGAACCCTGAAACCACTAGGGAGAAATTTATATTTTACATTTTTTTGGTTTCATGGTGACGCCCCTATTCTTTTTTTTGCACTCATTTGTCTGAATACCATTAGTTCCCCATCAGCCTAGACGGAGAACTTGTTCCCTTACAAATTACTTCATTTAAATGATATTTGCATAAAGCAGTATTGTCAGTGTTCTATCATAGACAGAGACAGACCATAGTCTCTGAACAACATCCCACAACAGCTTTCCTGCCTCAGTCTCATTCTCATTTAATTAACAAACATTAACACATAATCTGTCCTTGGCCACCAAACAAACATTCAGGCATTTACCAGGCTAGATAGCTAATTAGCTGGTAAGCTGCAGCACATTAAACTGCATGTAAACTTACCTGCAAATATCACTTTGGTCCATTTATATGCTGGTGTGATCCTTACTCTCCAATACCACTGCTAACAACACACCGGCTGCCCGTGGTGACTCTCGCTCTCCTGCCAGGGTTCATTCTGCCAGCTGCTGTAAATCACTCACAGTCACGCCCGTCCAGCTGGCTGAGCCAAAAAATATATTTCCCCAAGTCCTTTTCTTCCTTTTAATAACAACAAATGATTGGCAGTTAAAGGCTGTGTTTTTGATTGAGGAACAAATAACAACAGTATAAATGTAAAGAGTGGATGGTTTGCTGATTATCACTCCTCTTTCTGTGATGTTGCCTTAACGCCACCAACCACAAATCTTTAATTCTCTTTAACCCTCCATCTTTTGTTTTCCACAGTGAGTCATTCGTACGGTTACGGGCTCCTGGATGCAGGTGCTATGGTGGCTTTGGCACAGAACTGGACCACAGTGGGGCCGCAGCACCAGTGTGTCCACACCATGCTCGCAGAGCCAAGGTTAGAAGTGCGACTTGAAGCTCTGTGTGTATTTGCGCGTAAACTACAGCGAGTTTACGTCTCATTATGAGCACTTGCTGTTCCATCACCCAGATGTCACCGCATTCTGCTCGGAGCCGGGACGGTCGCGTAGATTTGCAGCGCAGTGCTGTTGTCCGTGTCCATTTTTTCTGCAGCCACACAACACTAACCACCCTCCCCCTCTACTTGTCAAACCTGCAGAGACATCGGGAACAAGTTGGTGTTCAGCAAGAGCGTGGACGCCTGCTGGGGCCGGCCGGAGTATGTCAGCTCGGTGGAACACGTTCAGGCTCGCCTCACTCTCTCCCACAGCCAGAGAGGAAAATTGGCCATTCATCTCATCAGCCCACTGGGCACCCGCTCCACCCTGCTGTTCCCCAGGTACACAGTAAAACACAGCACCATACACACCATCCGCCGAGCCCTGATATAAATCTCTCTTTGTCTGTTTCTCCCTCTCACACGGAGACAATAACAATGTGCGTGTGTGTGTGTGTACCTTTATTTTTATTGTGCTCAGATACTCCCACTCTGTGGGAAAAACACGCTGCTTTGTAACAGCAGAAACTAATAACAAACGTGCCATCTCTCCCCTTCTCTTTCAGGCCCAATGACTTCTCCTCAGAGGGATTCAACGACTGGGCCTTTATGACCACCCACTCGTGGGACGAGGATCCTCAAGGGGAATGGACCCTGGAGATAGAGAACGCTGCAGCTAATGGACGTGACTATGGTAACCCCACTCATCGCCATTAATTGCTCAGTCTGGTCACGTCACATCAAACCGACATTCATGCCAGCACTCACTGCCCCCTCATCAACTGAAGTCCTCTTGCATATTTGTCGTGGTTCTCTAAATAGCCTCTCCTCGATTCTCCCCCCTTTTTTTCTGTCCCGTTCCCTCTCTAATGACTCAGTGGCGAGCAGCTTTCAGAAACACATCCGGATTAAAACCTGCTGCTAGGGAGAGGAATATTATTTTCTGCAAGAAAGTTGTTGGCAACCTTTTGATTATTAACTTGGGTGCCTTGACAGTGTTTTCAACCATCGGGTTGCGTTATCTTTCTAAAGGCAAACGGCTGCATATTGTCAAGAAGCGTTATCTTGTGAAGTCGTCGAGCTTCCCAGTGGCTTTGTTTGCTGCGAGCAGCCAGGGAAATGAGATGGGAACGCATCTCTTCCTCTGCTGGTGTCGATCCTCCTCCAGTGTCGTCTGTGGTCAGCTCTCATTACTCCTTTCCTTTCCTTCCACCCCCATATTCTCTTTTCAGCCAGTTCACACTGTTCCCTCTCTGAGAGAAGTGTTACATTAATATTCTCTCCCACTTCTTACTACCCTCCGCTCCTCTCTTTCTTTTTCTCGCTCTCTCTCTCTCAGGTGTGTTGAGTCAGTTCACCCTCATCCTGTGGGGCACCGGACCCAGCGTCGTCAACCCCTCATCGTCTGACTTCCCTCGACCGTCCAACAACAGCTGCAAGACCTTTGATGCCCAGCAGATCTGTATCGGTGAGATCACTCGAGCTTCCGCTGGCACACAAACTTTGAACAGGAGCCACTTAAAGTGAATGGGCTCGTTTGCACTGGTGCTGGCACGCACTCATTGTTACAAAACCGGCTTCTGGACAAACTGTGTTGAGTATTTCGACTCGTGAAGCGCGTGTGTTGTGAATACAGATTGCCCATTTACAAGCCTCTCGTGCATTTGTTTGCGTGCGCACTATGAATATGCACATTGCAATATGTCGTATTAGTTGGAATCAGAGTGTGGGACGTATGGAGGAGCAGCAGGGGACATTAAAACTGCGTCAGTGCAAGAGGTGCTACGTTGTCAACAACTGTTGAGGAGGATGTCTGCCTCATTGAAAGGCAGATGAGGTCGCTTCCAAGCACTCAGACACTTTCTTCTTAATCATTCCAGACTTCTCCATAATTAAGTTAAAATTTACATTTCAAAACTTACTGGTAACGCCTTATTTCACAGAGCCCCAGTTTCCTAATAACTTCCCTAGAAATGAACCGGATGGTTCCTGAAAGGACTGGTTGTGACCTTCTTTTTACAAATCAACCATGTTTTAGTCAGTGGACAGGACATCATTTGAAAATGCAAAAATATAAAAGTTACATACACAATATACAATTCAACAAATATAAAGAATATGGTTTCTAACAATTCAATTATTATTACTTGGGTTTAAATGGATCTCAGTTTTTTTCAGCCATTAAGATTTCCGCAGTTCTCTCAAGGAAATTCCCCTTGAAATCTCCAACTGCTTATGGACTTAGAGATTTATTCCTAAACACTCAAATGATATTGTTATTATGTGTACTGTCTCAGAACTCTGTAAACAGAAACAACTTATTAGAGCTGAAATGATTAAGCGATTAACAGAAAATTGATCCTTTAAATGATTTCCTTTTCTTACACTATTGTTACTATTTACTATTGTTAACAAAAAACAACAAACTGACTGATTAAAAAAAGCCACTTTGGGCTCTGGGAAATTTTCAAGGCCTTTTTTCACTATTTTCAGACCAAATGATTGATCAATGAATCAAGAAGTAATCAGCAGATTAACTGATCATGAACAAGTTATATACACTGTAGTTCTTTCCAGAAAACTTCCAAGGAAATTGTGAAGAAATGATGGGACTTGTAAAGGCGTTACCCAGTCACTTGATGAGTTTTCATCTATGTTGTGTTTTAATACATGAGACTTAACCATGCTTTCATCTCCCGCGCTCCTCCCAGAGTGCAGCCCCGGCTTCTCCCTCTTCCTCCAGGGCTGTATGAAGTTGTGCCCGCCCGGCTTCACCTCGGGGCAGCAGCTCCTCAACCTCTCCCTGGAGAACTGGGTGGACCTGTCCTCCGTCCAGGCCTGCCTGCCTTGCAACTCCGCCTGCCTCACCTGCTCCGGCACCGGGCCTGCAGACTGCCTGTCCTGCCCGCCTCACAGCCGCCTGGTCCTCACCTCCTGCCTGCACCAGAACCAGGTCCAGCGCAAGTCCCCCCTAGCCGGGGAGCTCCAGGGCGACGGGCCCCAGCCGGGAGGGGAGATCCCAGCGGCGGCGGACGACGGCGCAGAAGGCGAGGAGCCTCCGGGGGTCAGCGTAGCTCCGTCCACCCAGCTGCCCGCCGTCATGGCCGTGCTCAGCTGTGCCTTCATCCTGGCTGCCTTCATCGGGGTCTTCCTCCTGCTGCAGATGCGCACGGGCGGCTCTTCTTGGGGCTGGGGGACCAAACTGCCCCCCGTGTACTCAGAGACGAGGGGAGTGCGGATGGGCTTTGGGTTTGGCTTCGGCCAAGGACGGGAGCGGAAGGCACGGATATGCTACAAGGGGATCCCCACTGTGTGGGGGGATGAGGACATGATCGCCTACCAGTCTGAATCAGACAGCGAGGAAGTGGACGGTCACAGCGAGAGGACAGCTTTCATCAAGACGCAGAGCTCGATCTAGCTGAGCCTGCATCCGCTGCGGCGGTGTCTGACGGCACGCCACCCCGGGTCGCATCAGCATTTAGATCTGACTGTATGCAGCTGATATTAAAAGGAGAATTAAATAGGCTCAAAACACAGGCCTCGCCGTCTCATCTGCACCCCATCCAAATGCATTTGTGAGTCAATCTTTTGTTTATTTATTTTTATTTATTTATGTTTGTTAATTTATCTCATTTGATGATGGAATATTTTGATGTATTCATTCTGCATTTGACAAATTCGTCACCAAGTTAAGGTGTTATGCAAATGTTTTGCTTAATTTTACATTAATGACCTGCTTGACCATATTTTGTCCAGTTTGTATAAGGGGTATTTCAGAGATCTTGTATTACACGCCCATAACGTTGGGGGAGTAACAGGAGACAGATTTTTGACAGAGGTGGAGGCAGAGATATCATGACTCAAGTAGAGGTCAGGTCCCCAAAAACCCTGAATCCTACGTTTCCCTTAATGCAACCCAATAGCATCATTCATTAGACAGTCCCCTGCCAGGTAAATGCCCACGTCTTTCCACACCCCCAGTGTCTGGAATAAAATAGTAGTCTCCAAGCCCAAAAACCAGTCAGAGCTCAAAATAATCTGGGTTACTTTTTTCAGACTTGTCAAAGCTTCACCAGAACTAAAGAAGATGTGATACAGCTGTTTTGCGGCTGAGAAGTACTGTAAAACTCTTTAAACCAGTGAAATTCATTCCCTTCCCAAGTATGCATCAAACATCTGGCCATCAGCACAGGCAGAGCCCTGATGAATCGGGGTTGTTATATTTGATCAGATTCCTGTCAAATCTCGGGCCAGGGGTCGTGGAGTTGACATGCTGTTCATTAATTGTAGGAAAACTTTTAAATTGAAGATTTCTGCAGCGTTCTGGGACGGCATAAACTGTGGAAACTGTGGAGGATGCTCTGGTTTCAATCAAGGCACAGTGGGAATTGCTACCGCAGCGCAGACATATCAGTCCCAAAATCTCGGATAACCCTGTTTTGAAATTATAATTAAAAAAACACTTAGCCCAAAGCTGCTTGGTTGACCTTTACAACATTGTTTCACTTGGTTGCTGCTGGTAAGAAATAAGATCATTTTCTCTTCATTTCCCCTACAGAACATATATTGATTTTGGGGCTTTACTCCGAGAGCGTCTTCATCAGGGTGAAGCCCCTTCCCTTTCTATTGTGAGCGCCATACATTGAAAGACAAACACACACTTTCTCTCCCGTCTACAGCCGTGTAGACTTCCCGCTACACAAGCTGAATCAAAGCCTATGGATCTAAAGGCCAGAATATTTACAGTGATAAAGAAATGAGGAGATCTTGTATCACATTTTCTATGTTTGTTTTATATCCTTTTTTATTTAACTGACAATGGATGTTAATATTGTGGAGATCCGTTTCACGCTGGAATAAAATGACTTTGGCTGTTGCATAGATAGACTGTCTTTACTGCCAGATTTTAAAAACCTTTAGGGTTTTATGCATCTGAAATTCAGCCGCTGACACATAAACACCACCCAAGAGAACAGATGGCTCATCACTTCTTCATGGCTATATATCCCTGTTGCAAGCGTGTTTCCTTCTCTCCCGGGCGTTTAGCTTTAACAGGGTGCCAGCGCTCTGTATTCTCCCTGCTATCCAGTTGCAGGGAGCGTGCTGCCAAGAGGCCTTCAAGAAACGTTTTTTTTTTCCTCAAGCTTCGGCGTGGCGGCTCCTTAAAGTTTAAATTAAAATAAATGGGTAAAGGTTCGTACGCATGCGGGGAAACAATGCTCATTAGCGGCTCTCCTGTGTAACACCCTGTACAGAGGCAGGTAACTGGGTTCATGTGTGGAGGTACATTCATTCTGTGGCCCATAATTAGATCTGCCGGGAGGACTTGCTGCACAATTCAGTGCCCCTCGGATGCGTCATGCTTTGCATTATAAATGCTGTGTGAGAGAAAGTGAAGGTGTGTGTGTGGGTGTGTGTGTGTGAATGGACTTGGTCAAAGAAGCGGATGAGTTTGAAATCCTTTTATCTCCTCGTTCCCACCTTCATTACATGTTTTCTGTGAGTGGTTTTGATGGCGTCTTTTTTTTTTTTTTTCCCCTCCATGGCCTTTAGCCTGTATTAATTAGCTGTCACGTCTTGTACGATGCTGCCTACTAACTAGGCTTAGATTAATCAAAACAACAACAAATCAGCTCCCCATTAGCCGATTTCACGTTCAGATCAGTTGGACACTGAGGTTCCAGTCTCGTTATTCAAGCAGGTCAGACATCGTTTCGGTGTCTCTGCTGAAACTGATGCCCAGGGAGAAAGCCGAGTGCCAGTTCCCCCTTCCTTTCCGCTCAGGAAGGTTGAGGAACACAGTTGGCAGCGGCAGAGGCTGAGGGTCCCCAGGGTGCCTCCACAGGCAACACACACACACACACACACACAGCTATACTTGTGAGGACATTCATTGACATAATGCATACCCAAGCCCCTTACCGGTCCACACCAGAAAGTGAGGACTGGCAAAAGTGTCCTCACTCCCATGACTCAAATTGGTTCTCACAAAGACAGTTGTACAAGATCTCACACATGCACACGCACACACACACACACACACACACTTGCTCCTGCACACACACGCAGTGCAGTGATCACTCTCAGCCATCCTTGCCACCACACTTTCTTTATTCCTTTTTTTTTTTTTTGGTAGTGTTAACACAAACATTTTTCTCCGTGCTCAACTCGTGCTCAACACTGTCGCCTCACAGAGGGAAAGCATGGGTGAGAACATGCTGCTGTTAATTATATGTGACTTGAAGTGTGAGATTCTACGCCTGCACCCTGCTCGGTTTGATGTCAGGTTGAGGCCTCGACAGTCAACCACTGACAAGTAAAGCATTGGACAGTCTCAAAAGGGCTGAGATCTCTAAACATTAACTGAGACTGACAGCAATCTGTAGGCATGGACTCCACTGCTGTACTGACTCAATGTTGCCCCCTACTGATGGAGCTCTTTACTGATAATACAGAGATTCACTAGTGTGTTAAAGCCTAAGACATTTCAGATAAAGAGAAACTATTTAAAAAGAAAATCTTTGTATTTCAATCTTTATTCACTCCCCATCTCTTTTGTTCTACTGCAGCTTTAATCCATCATGAATAAACAAATACAGATGAGACCTTGCCTTCATATATTACCTCTGAACAAACAAAAACAGCGCCACAGATATAACATTAAAAAAAAAAAAAGGAAAGCACATTTATACAGAGACTCAGACACTCATTGAAACTGCAGGAGGGGAGGTTGCGACAAGGTTATATGACAGCAGGGGGAAGTGCAAACTCAAGATGCAGTAAAGTCTGGTCAAACAGAAATGTTAACTGCGGGGGGGGGGGGGTGTTTGTCTGGAAGAGTCTGCAGTGCTCACAGTGAGAGAAAGCAGGATGTATTGAGCTACAGCAGACCAGACATCAGGCCGGAGGAGGAGAGCAACAAAGCAACACACCTCCTGTGGAGAATGAAGATGATGACCGGTTGAAGTAATGGGACACAACTGGGGCGGGGGGGGGGGGGGGGGGATGGCGGCGCAGCACAAAGTGGGACACAGGTGGGCTGGGAGACGTCCGACCTCAGCTTTGGACACAGGTGACGACATCCTCCACGGCCACTGTGGAGGCGGATACGCACCAGAGAAAAGGCTGAGTGCCTTGAGACGGCCTCGGGATAAGAAGCACTGTGGAGCTAAAATAAAAAACTGCAGCTCATTTTGTAGAAACATATTCTCTTCTATGTTGAGGAGCCCTGCGTATGGTTTGATACGACTTATTCTCAGGGGTCAGTTCACCCAAATGGCAATTTGTCATAGAAGTCTTATTCACTTGTGGTGGTATCTTCACATGCAGAAAGTTTTATTTTAATGTTTTGAGAAATCAGAACTGTTTGAATGGATTGAGCACCAAAAATGATATTCCATTCAGCTTCATTGTATTGGGGTGTCGGCAGAAATCTCAGAGACAGATGTAGTGCTGAATTTTTAGTAATCATTTCCATCCATTGTCGGGCATCATTTCCCAAGCCAAATATTCTCAGATTTCAACTCCTCAAATGAGTAAGTGCTACTTTTCAGAGATAAAATATATGAAAAAATCTTTAATATCTGGAAACCAAATCTATCCACGTAGCCAGGTCCCACTGGAGCAAATGTGCCTGTTTTTGTAATTTGGATGAACTGCCCCTTTAATTTATGGTTGTCAGTGTGAAGCTCCCTTTGTCCTGCTGCTCGACACAGATTGATGATACCTAACAGTGCTATGAATGGTCCCTGATAGTGCACACTATAACCTCAATACCCCCCCCCAAAAAAAAAAACACAACCCTCAAGTTTTCACATCAACATACTCTGCAGACATACACACACGCATACCAATATATCTGCCGTATGGTATATATGAGGTATAGTCTTTGTCTAGTCTTCTACTGCATACAGCATGGTAAACAAAACCATCCTCTCAGTCGTGAAGTACAAGCACAGGAATGATGGACGGGACTTTGAAACGCCCAGACCTTCCACAGTTTTCTCATCAGCAGAGAGGAAGCTCGGGGAGGGAAAAAGAAGTGAAGGAAGAAAAGTCTTCAGACTATCTACAAGCGAAAAACAGAAGGTAAACAGTTTTCTGATATGATTAAGGATCACATTGTTATCGCGTAGTGACCGACGTTGGACTCAGACATACGATAGATTAAAGAGCCGCAGCTTGGGTCTCCTCGCGAGTGGAAATGAAGAGGCCGCACATTCTCTTTGCTGCATTCGAGTCTGTCGGGAAAAAAAAACTCTAAATTAATTGCAGTCAACGTCAGACAGGTACAAAAACAAACCTCTGTGATGCGCGTCGTCTTCACTGCATACATAAAAAAAAAAAAAAAAAAAATTAAAAAACCCCATACACCAAATAAAGCTTTGTAAATTGCACTCTGATGTGGCACGAGTCCCAGGCCCCCCGTCATTTGGGATATTTACATTCAGTAGTTCAGTCCAGGATGGAGCAAAGATAGAAAAAGACAAGAGTTCTTACAAAGCAGAACTAAATGATATTTCATTTTCGATTACAGAGACAAACAGATACCCGGTTGTATCTGATGAGCGGTTCTGGCAGTCTTTCTTGTTTTCAAACAGCTGCGAATTCACCCGGGTTTTGCTGCTCTCGGAGACGTGCACAGTAACAGCGATCGCCTGCCCCCTGCTGTGCAGTTAGTCCTGTTACAGTGAACCCTTCCTCTCCGAGCTGTGGTGTTTGTGGTTCTGCTTGACAAAACAGAGAGACTCAGACCCCTCTGTTGCCAGTCTGTGGCCGGAGTGGGCCTGGTGCTTGGTCCAAGGAGTCTGGTGTTTTTTTTTTTTATTGACTCTTTTAGTCCGGACGGCTCTTAGCGCAGTTTGAGCTTGAAGGCGGAGATCTCCATGGGATCCAGGCTGATGGTGGAGTCGTTGGCCAGCGGCGTGCTGGAGTGCATCAGAGTCAGGGACATGGGCTGCAGCAGCTGCAGGTCCAGGTTCTTGAACATTCCCGATACACTCAGCTGCAGGTGGAGAAGGGCAGGAGGGCAGAGGGCGTTACAAACACAACAAACTGGTGTAAGTGAGAGCGTCAGGTTTGGGGAAGAGGAAATGTCAAGTTTACCTCACAGCAGGTAGAAAAAGATCCAACAGTGGAAGAAGTATTCAGATCAGTTACTTAAATAAATGTAAAGATACGATTACATTGCAATAAAAAACTCAGTTTCACTCGAGTACAGAAGTATTAGCAACAAAACGTGCTTAAAGTATCAGCAGTAGAAGTACACATTGTGTAGAATGGTCCCTGACGGTGTTGTGTTATTGTATTGTTGGATTATTATTATTGGTGCATCAATATTTAAACTCTTTCATGTTGCAGACAGTCGAGGTGGAGATCATTTTAACTGCTTTCTAAACTGTTTGGTAGTTAGTGGACATATTTTATAAGACGATCATATGTTTTGTACGTAAAATATTAATCTGATAACTCAATGATAGCTATAGCTGTCAGAGAAATGTAGTGGAGTAAAGGTATTTACAATAGCATAGAACAGATATACTTCACTATATACAGATGTGCGTTTCTACCCTCACCTGTCCTTGTGTGGTGGTGCAATTGAAGCCCAGGTTCTGGGCCTCCAGGCCACAGTCCAGCGCCAGGCGGTGAAGAATCAAGGCTGTGTACGGCGACGGAGAGTGGGGGTCCTGCTGCACATACGCAGAATATCCACAGGAGGACACGTGTCAATATCAAAGTCAATACACAGAATATCTGAAACCAAAATGATGTAGGTATGTCTTCTTTTGTCTCGTCACCTGGCTCTGGATGCTGCGTAGGTTCAGCAGGTGGACGTCGCAGGGCAGGATGGACTTGAGAGGGGCAAAGGTTTGCAGAGGAGGGATGCCGCGTCTTTTGTGCAGGACGGGCAGCGCCAAGACCTCGTGGTTCAGGAAGGAGTTGGTCATGTGACTGAGTATGGACGGGAAGCTAGTTGTTGCACTGTCCATCATCTGGAGGAGGGCAGAGACAGATTGAAGCCACAGTGATAAGTGACTGTAAGTATTACAACATCAGCGAATCACCTCTAGAACTGTTGTTTCGTCATTACTGCACTACATGAGGAATAGGCTCTAATTACTTTGTCAGAGTACGAGGCATAGTTCTACTTCTAGTCCAGTCAGACACAGTGCTAATCAGTCTATATTGGGTTTGTTCCTGCCGCAGCACTGAGATGTCATTTTTAAAAGACCAGCATTACAGTGTTTCAAACATGATGTTTGATGTGTTGTGGCAGGCAACTTCATCCCAAGTACAATCAGCAGTTTTACCACAGAGCTGGTTGATAAAACTGCTACCAATGCCTTCCATTCTCTGCCAATGTGTATTCATTCATTTGATGAATGATATCATTTGTTACTTTCCACGGCGCTGACGTAAAGACGGACCGGTTTGGCTACAGCTATGAGGTGGAGGAAGGCAAAAGATAGGAACTGGAGCTACAGCACAGACTATGATGCGGGCTAACAAGCATCCTCCCTGTTGCCAAGGCAACATTACCTCTTGAACTCCGTCACTCAAGATTTTGGAGAGGAAATAATGTAACAAGGAGGAAAGTTTGGCAAAGAAGCCATCGTGCTGAAGGTAATGGAGTGGGGAAAAAAGAAAGAAAACAAAGTTAGAGAGTGGAAAACAAAAAGACAGATGAGTTGGTAATTGTAGTACTGAAAAAAGGTATGAAAAAGGTGTTAATGAACACATAATGAAGGATGTAGCACTTTTACATTCCACGGCCTTAGACAGAGTTTCTAGAGAGTCATTCAGCACAACGGAGTCAGATGTGGCATGCTAGAAATTCAAGAGTTCTCGCCCAGCGTCAATAACCGCCTCCGCATCCATCCTACTGACCTTGTTGCCTGTGGATCTCCTCTCCAGCAGCAGTCGGAAGCGGTTGCCAGTCTTCTTGTTGTCCTTCAGGCCCTGACCCAGCCCACGATTATCATCCTGCATCAGTCGTCGGTCCATAATCACTTCAAGCTGGCCTGAGGGAGGAGGAGGCGCAAGGACAACAGCTTCAATACAAAGCCTGTGTATTGAATTTTCAAACATCAGTGGATGAAGAAAAACACTATTAACTATTTGTAATTTACAAAACGCCTCCATTACTCACATAACCATGATAAAAGGATTAGCTCAGTACATTAACGTGAGAGTATGAACTGTTCTGTGCTCTGAAAGCCTTGAGTGAGAGCTGCTCCCCCTGTGCTTTAATACAATACCATTCCATAAAAGGCTAAAGAGGGTGCATTTGAATTGAAACATTAAATAAAATGTAATAAAACACAGACCACTCTCCAGGCTGCTGACACCCAGTGACTGAGCTGTGTGCAGCGTGAGGCGGTGATTGCCGTCCTCGATGTACGCCTGGCTGGGCATGGGGTAGAAGTTGGCCTGCAGGGGGAGCTTTAGGTAGTGGCGACGAGGCTGCATCTACAAGAGGAAATCAAACACATAATGACACAATATGTCATATTGTATTATCATCAATATCAGGCCTGGGATAAGATAGTTATTAACAGTGTACAAAGGAATATAAGTTATTCTTCTGCTGAAGGTGGGACTGACCTGGAAGCCATTGAGATCTGTGTAGAAGACATCGCCACTCTGGATGTCAGTGACCAGTCGCATTGCCAGCTCCTTATTGGTCTGATCTCTGATGTCCACCATGGTGGTGATGTCTATAGACAACCCATCCACCCCTGAAAATACAAAACCATAGAGAACCACACTCAGGCCACAGAGGGAAGTGAACGGAAAAATGTAATCTACAAATGCTACTTGCAAACAGTGTTTTGCATTTGCCTGCTTATAATTAAATGAGGTACTTTATTTCCTGTTTGCTGCCTATTTGATATTCTAATTGTAAATTTGTTCACAACAATCTTGCTGTTTGTACGATCTGGTGCCTTTAACTAAACATAAAAAGCTTTTTTGCAAAAAGCCATATGAATTGATGCCATTGTGTAGCTCTGCATGTTTATTACCTGGCACGTTGTGTATGCGAATGGTCTGCTGAAAATGCTGGTAGTGTGCCACCACCTCAGAGAACAGAGGCCCCTCAACGACGCGCACCACAGGTGGCTCCTTCTGGTTGTAGGGCTGAAAGCAGGATCAGAGTGGAGTCATGAACAGCTTAAGTGCTAAAAATGGGTGAGGAAGAATAAGTGACTAGGTACAGTATGGCAAGTAAGGCTCTACACCATGTTGTCTTTAAATCAAGACAAAGATGAAGCAGCACATAGTCTGCCTGCCTTCCTGCCCCGAGCTCCCCAGCATGATACGATGGAACAACACACAAGGGAGACTCTATAAAAGCCTTCTGAGAGGCAAGTAAACATCTGACAAACAACAACTGAGAGAATACCTTTGCTTTTCCATCAGGTAGGAAGAGGTACGCTCCACTCTTGTCTTTAGAGGGACGAGTGCCGTAGACCATGAACTGCATCTGAACCTTCACTTCCTGCGGATCATCCTTGCGCTTGATACTCTGCAGATGAAAAAGCCATAAAAAGAAAGAAAGCACACAGTAAAAAAACAGAATTAGAAAAAGAGATGAAAGGATGTTTGAGTAGCAACAAGACATTCCACGTTGGCTTTGATCAAACAGCCGGGGTTTATTGGGAAATCAAATCATGATTTTTTTTCTTCTAAAAAAGATCAAAGTTAAAAAAAAGACAAGCATATCCTTAATTCAGATATGAAGTCAACAGAAGTTAGAGTCAATAAAAGACAAACCTCCAGCAGGCCGGTGGTTCCAGAGAAGCCCAGAGTGAGAGACTGACTGCTGATGTAGAAGGTCTGTGGGTCGGACTGCTGAGAGCGGACGGGAAGTGGGTCCGCGGCTCGAGCAGTGACGCCCCGACCGGACAGCCTGAGCAGTGTGTCGGAGCGGAGCGTCATGGGCGAGTCAGGAGAGTCGTAGAGATGGAACATGGCCAGACCCAGCGGTGGCAGACGAACCATGAACGTTGCCTGGATGGAAGAATTGGATATAAATAAATTAAAGCGTTCATACACACAAAAGTTTGACCAACACAACGATATAGTGTATTACAGTGCTGGCTTCATTTTCCTTGTTAATTTGACCAGGGAGTGTTGACCATAAAGCCTTCATTAAAAGTTAAAAGCACTTAATCATTAGCCACAGAGTGCTGTAATTAAAATGTGATGAGAGTTGGTGTTAATGAGACACTATTTCTCTCTTACATTTCAAATAATTACTTTCTGTGGGTGGAGAGAATTTTATTTGGGCACAATAAATGAATCTACAGAGTGGTGTTGAAGCACATGGGATTCAATTTACAACTTGAGCCAAACCAGTGGGTGTGTTTATTTTATTTTGAGAACTGAAAGAAAAGACTATCATCAAAAGGAAAGAGGATAAAACTATATATTCATAACTACTTTTCATTTGAAAATCTATTTTGACTTTTAATTTTCATTTCTACATTACGTAACATACATTCTCCTGGAAAACACTTTTGTCTAAAGAAACTCACAATTTGATACAGATCAGAGACACACACACACACACACACACACACACACACACACACTTTGGGAGCATATTGGGCTTTGGTTTCTGGCTCTGTTATGGTTCTGTTTGTTTTTTTGTGTATGCATACAAATACTGTTGAGTGAAGCTAAGTATCAGTATAAGTATTATAGCCAGAAGCAGGGATCGTAACTCCACAGTCTCTTACCTCAAATACCTCCGCACTCATTTGACTAGCAGAGCTCCACTGAGCACTCAGCTGCACAGGTAGGGTCTGTCCATCCTCAGTAAGCACCCGCACCCTGACCGTGTTGACCAACACAGTCACCACACACAGCCGCTCCTGCTCGACAGGGTTGAACAGAATGAGGTACCTGGAGAGAGAAGGGGAAAAAAATGCAATCAGAAGCACAGGATGGTGGAGGAGTGGCTGAGGGAGGAGGCAGAGGAGATTAAAGATGTGAGGGGATGCAGTAATACCTCGGCCCTGCTGGGTCCAGCTCGATTAAAGTGCGCTGAGGCAGAGAGTCTTGAGTGGCACGCCTGTCATCCTACAAAATGAAAAACATAACACAGGAAACACAATGAATACCTTCACGAGGGACAAAATACAAAGGTTTTTCAAACTGTTTATCACACAGAGGTGGAAGTGTCTTTTCACGTTGCCTCTTACCGTCTCCAGGAAGGGCTCCGTCTGGTAAAAGCGATAAAACTCTTTGTTTTTCATCACCAGGAAATGGGCAGCATTGATGATTACTCTCTTCAGACCAATAAGTGAACGCAGTAATCTAAGGAGGAGGAGAAAGAATCAATGGCTCACTGCAGCAGTCACAGCACAGGGCTAGTTATTTTTGCTTCAAAGTATTGAACAGGCAAGTATAAAATAGACACAGAGACAGAGGCTTAAAAAAAAGAAGGCACAATAGAATTTAATCCAATCCATATTCTCATTTCTTTTTAAAACCCTCAGATCCTTACCTAGTGCCGTAGTCAATCACAACATTCTCCTTTGCAGTGCCAGTGATGGCATCATGATGTTGGAAGAGGCCAACAGACCGCCTCGCATCCACTAGCAGGGCATAATCTGAGACTGGGTAGCGACCTTCCATGCCCGCATGCCGAGCATTCGCCACCGCCAGGCTGTAGAGGATCTCTGCCCCCCTGAAGGACAATGACAAACAGTTAGTTAACAGTAAGATGTAGTAGCTTCATTTAGTGAACTAAAAGGAGTGTTCACATTATTACGCTATTTAAGACGACAGCCGATTCTTTAGAAAATGTTCTTTTGAGCATGTTTAGATTTAAAGAAAAGAGTTTACATATTAAAATGTTGTGTTAAAACATGTTATTTGCTATGTTTCAGCAACTTGCTCATATGAATGGGCACTTGTTGGTTATTGGAACCGACATGCACTTTTAAGTGATGTGAGCTGTTTTGCTTAATTTTGACTGTAGAGAGATGAGAATTAAAAAAGGACCAATCAATACAATACAATACAATACAATACTTACAACCATATGAACTAAAGGTGTGGTCATGTATCGAACTGAAAAGTTTGACATTGTATTTATATGAAAAAAAAACAAGTATTTTGTTTTGCATCTTGTAATAAAGGCCTGTTTTTTTGATGTGTTTGAAAAAAAAAAAAAATATGAACAAAATACAGATACAAAGAATTACCTCAAACTTGTTAGATTTAGGTGTGGTTTATTGTTAGTTTATGTATAATAAAAATACCAGGTTTGTATCCTGTATTTTCATTTGGATTGTGCCTTTAATGTATACAGGATCTTGCAGGCACATACATGCCCCTTAATCTAGTACGCAACACCTACATCTTGTTCGCAATGCAAGAAAGAAAAAAAAGCGCCTGTCTCACTCACATAAATAGCTACAGTATTATTAATACACCGGAGGTTGTCAGTTATCAGTGATGTGTTATTAAATCTGCCCCACCTGAGGTGTGACTCTATCACACGGTCCAGGCTCTTGTAAAAGGGCCGAGAGGTGAAATAGCCAGTCCAGTAATGGTCTTCACGGTCTGCGTAGGCAAAGAAATCTCCACTAAGCACTGGGAAGTCTGCGGGTCTTGATCCCTGGGCCACTCCGTGTGCTTTGTACACAGCATTGAAGTAGTCTGTGAGAGTCCCAAACTGAGCCTGGAGGAGCAGCCAGACACAGGACACATTTTTCAAAAAAATAGTTTACTCAAACGCAGCTGAACAGAAAAAAAGAACATTTCTCATTATTATGCATGCGCCTTTCAATTTACATGGCATCTTCTGAACCAAACATCGAGTCGTGACAGATTCTTTGTTCTGTCGGCAAGTTAAAATACCACTGCATGATTCATTATCACAAGAAAGGTTGTACACTGAGGTACTTGGCATACAGAGAAGCACAAAGCAAAAAAAAAAAAAAAAAAAAAACACATACATTTGTGACAATTGACAAATTATTTTCTCACTTGTACGTGCATCTCTGGGTGAGAATTCATGTAGTCAAACAGCTTCTGGTAGTTGATGTACTGCTGATCCCACTCCAGGGCCTTGTCGTAGCGGAAGTCATCTCCCAGGGGGACAAGAAGCACCTTGCTGCGGTAGAGTTTTGACTTTTTACGGTACTGATCCAGGAGCAGGTGTGCTCTGATTGAGAAAGAGAAAAAAGAAAAAGCTGAGAGGACACATTTCTTGGCATTCAAACTGCCCTGTTTGCATACGCCAGTTTTGTAGGAAATCTCTATGACCTTGGAAAGAGGAGGATCAAATTAGCCCTGGGGTATTTTCCATTAGCCACTGAAATATGTCCTCTGGAAAGTTCTTTAGGTCCTTTAAAAGTGGTTTAATTTGGCTGCAAGACTGTCTGCAGTCTATGTCCATCTCCCTCCGTTCATCCACCGTCTCTGGCTGTTGTCATTGGCTCAAATTCAAGTTTAGTTTATTTGTAAGGGACCAACACAGATAACACTGAGAGTTGCAACAGCAGTGACCAATCTGGTGCTTGTGTTTGTCTGTGTGTGTGTGTGTGTGCGCGCGCGCGTGCGTCTGTGGAGCAGGAGCCAAATTCCAATACTGCACAAAAGCTGTTTATTTATCTTTTTACATTCTTTTATATTTAAGACAAGACCAAAATACATACTGAGCAGGACATTTTAAAGTTGAAAAAGTCACTTTGAGTGCTCATTGGTGTTTTTTGGTATTTAATCGGCCGACACATATACACGGCAGCTGTAACTAATGGTTAATCATTTTCATTATCGAATAATTTGCCCATTATTTTCACAATTAATTGATTGTTTGGTCGATGCAATGTCAAACAATTGTGAAAAAAAAAAATTTCTCACAACTGCAATTTCCTAAAGCCCAACCTCACATCTTCAAATATCTTATCATGTCATTATACTATCACATACGATAAAGAAAACTAGAAATTCCTTACCTTTGAGAAGCTGAAACTAAAGAATATTTAGCATTTTTGCTTAATGAATGACTGAATGATTAATCGATTATCAAAATGGTTGCAGATTAATTTTCTGACAATCGATTTATCATCTCTAATAAACACCAATCAAAACATCTGCAATAAACACATTTTAGCCAATATATCAATTTAGCTCTAATAGATAAACTAAAATTTGCTCTCTAAGACAAAGTCAGGATAGATCTACAGTAGCCACTTCCACCCAGTAACTTACCAAAAGTAACAGATAAATAACTCCCACATGTCTCACCTCTCTGCTACATTGGCCTCCACCACAGGTTTTGGTGGCACTTTCCAGGGACAGTTTATCCGACCACCAGGTAACCTCTTGAAATCAAACTGGCAGCAGATCTTCGGGTCGGGCCCGCAGGTGTGAGGCACGTCGTAGCTGTAGAATGGCATCATGTGGCAGAAGATGTCCGTGCCTGATCCAGTGTCTGACAAAGCAGTCAAGTAAAAAAATCAAAACACTGGCTTGAGAGACATCTATTGTAGCCGCAAAAGACCAGAATGAAATACACTAATAAAGCATGAGAAATAAGAATGGTATTTGTGATTATAGACACTTCAGTGCTCATAAACTTGTTGGCAATTTAAGTTCCAACCTATTGTGTTCTCTGGGGACTGTCCAAGGTGATTCTTGATAAAGCAGCAAAAAGTAAAAGACTAAATAAAAATAAGCTTCATTACAAAATGAATCCCCAAAAGAACTGACAGACCACAAATTAATAATATCCAACAGTGTAATATCAGAGGATTTTTCCATTAAGAACAAACGGACAGTTAGTCTTCAGCAGATTTCCAATTCATTAAGAAATAATAATGAAAATAGCTCTTCTGAGGCCATTACGCCCTGGTTGTTCTGTACTGCTGAACAAACACAAGCATGTGAATCAGATGACGTCGCCAGCTCTGGTCCACTCACCCCAGGTCTGCCTCCACATAAACTCCAGGCTGCGGGTGGCGGCAAAGTGTTTTTTGATGGAGTAGTGGACCCTCTGGATGAGCATGCTGGTCAGGTTGGCCCTCTTCAACAGATAGGGCATAGTAGCACTGTGACCAAAAGGGTCTACTGCCCACCCACTGCGAGGAGTTATACCTATGACAGCGAGAGGGAAACGGGTATTTCAGGTTTAAGTTCAGATAAAAGGAAGGAATGCATCTTTCAAAAACAAAATCATTCTACTCAGCAAGGAGCACTGAAAGTAGCACAAAGTATTTTATCACCCACTGAGTGAGAGGCTACCCCTGCTGCATGCAATTTCACATTTTACCATCAAGCATTGGAGAGCACTAGCATCATCTTAACTTAAACTTAAATGTAGTGAGAAGAATTGGGGTGAAGGGAAAAGTCCTAAAACTTCACAGAGAGACGAGAGCTTCTAAAACATTTAAGCATCATTCGTCTAAATATAAATAAAAAGGCTCAATCATTTCTGACTGGTTGTGTACCTAGATTTCTCTCCAGCCACTGGTGGCCTTCGATGAGCTGGTCTATCATGGCAAAGTAGTGAACGTTGGCTTCATCTGTCATTACCCAGCCTCCTGTCACAATCTCTAACTGCCCTCCAAGGATCAATCTGTTGAACAGAGAGGATTAACAAAGCAAGGTGAGGATAATCCAGCCTTAAACAGGGGGAGACAAATTAACTAGAGACTAGAAGCTATTTTTAAAGCAACCACAATCTGCCAGTTATCCATTGTGTACAATAGTATACTTCAAAGACATCGCAACACATTCTCAAATTTAGGTGTGGAATAACTGGGCTGTGTGCTTCACTAAGCTGTGACTCACTTGCGCATAGCCTCCTGCTTGTGTATGTCTGCCGTCTCCCACCACTTGGAGAAGAATGAAATCTCAGACCAGATGAACTTCCTGCGAGGATCCTCAGCCAGCTTCACCACCATGTTGTTTAAAATATGCTGCGTCTGGTCTGTGAAGTACTTGTCAAAAGTCTTGATCCAACCTAACAAGACAAGAAGATAAATATGAGCAATTTACACAACAGTTGGCAAACAGACTGTCCACTACAAATTGGACTATCTTTGGAGCAATACACCTCTACCCCCACCCCATTTATCTAGCCAGCAGAGACAAAGACAAGAAGTCAGGGCAGGTAAGAGACTCAACTCTGTGGAAAATGTGCTGCAACAGATCAAAAATAAAACTCATATTTTATTCAAGTAGAGCTGTTCCCCTCAGAAAGCTATTTAGCAGAGTGGTTTCAAAAAAAGTGACTAAAAAGCACTTTCTATGCAGTTTTAGTGTGCAACAGTGTAGAATACCACAGCCTATAAATACCCAGTAATATATTTATCTTCCATATTGTAGGATAATACAATACAAAGTTCTGCATCATTCTGTAGTTTTGCAGAATCATAAGCAATGCCACTGAAATGGTGATAGTTTAGTGAACAAGAGCTCATAGTTAGTTGTTAAAGGGGCAGGACTATTTACATAACATCATTCTGTTACTCACTGTCTGACCTGCTTATCTGCATGTGCTAAAACCCTTAAAATCCCTTCTTTGCATTTAAAGGAATTATTATTTATAAGATTTCTGGTTGCACTGAATGCTGCATAAGAAATTACTAAAGAAAACTTTGCAACAGAGTTTAAAATTCAGCTCCCAATGAAGCCTATTCCCATTATTGATGGACAGAAACTGTAGGTCTCTGCAGCCTGTCAACATATCAATAGCTGTCGAGTTAGCAAGCATGTGGCAGGCTGGTAAACAAGCTTAATGGAAATGTCAGTCCAAAATAAAATCTCAGACAATTCAACCTATTTATAGCTAGGGTTTTCCAATGCCAATATCTTTCTAATCCCATTGTCTGTGGCTAAGCCGTCAATCATGTCAGCATTATGCTAATAATAATGACAACAAATGAATACAATTTTGAAAGATTTCTCCATCCCTATCACTGGCCCCCACTCAGGTAAGGCCCAGGGCAACTGGTTGTCAACAGACAAGCCACTATTTTTTACCTGCTGAAAACATGCTGCACACATGCACAGACATAGTTCGGACTGACTAACACTGAGATATGTAAAACTTTCAACAGAGTTTTTTGCGTTATATGCCCTCTACACTCACCTGGATCATTGTGGGAGTGGGGGATCACAAACACTTGCAGTGGTTCGTTGTCCCACTCTTCAGGCTCATAAGTAATGTCAAAGCCCTGTTTCCATACACCACCATCGGGGTTGTCAAACTTGAGGAGGGAGTACACATCCAGCATCTAAAATGAAACAAACTCATCATTTGCTCACTGGACACACGCCAAAAACAAGTATGCAATAATATCTACAATATAGCAATGGTGACAACATTCTGGCCAATTATCTACTTAGCAGTTCATCGAAGGGCAAACTAGCAGTATAGCAAGCTCACCTGAACGTCTGCTTGACCACGGTTGCCTGCAGCAAATTGGCAATCCTGGGGCTTGACAGCAAGGAAAGTGGGGCGGCCATCAAAGGGTAGGACCCAGGAACCATTGGCACTTCTGAACGGCAGGTGGCCGCTGGGAGACACAGCTCCTGTGTCTGTGAGCTCCATCACAGAGTCTTTTATGTGGCTGATGATTTGGTGGTTCTCCTCCAGGAGCTGCTCCAGCTGCTCTATCCGGTTCTGCAGAACTGAGATTTGGCTCTAAAACACACACAAAAGTAAGAAATCACACAGCTGTATAACATCATAAAACATCTGTTAATCTAACCCACATTCTTCTTCTCTATTACAGTGAACAAACTTTAGTTTTAAGAATAGACATTAGATGATCATTAATTATAAATCTTCTGATTTGCCAGGGTAACATATAGCAGTATGAGATCAATCAGCCCTAAAGCCATCTACACAACAATAGGTACATAACTGGACTTTTTATTTGAATATTCAAAAACAAGAATACATATTAAGGCTTGTGTTACAAGATTAACTCAAACATCAGCAATTTGGCCTTAGAGAAGTCTTTGTTTAGTTCTGCTTTAATCTAACTTCTGGTGTATCACAACAAAACATGCAAAAAGAGATGCAACAAAAGTAACTGCACAAAAGGAGTTTTCACACATCATATGCACCACGACTACACCCATTATTCTTACCCGTGGAAAGTTCCCGCCACTCTGTCGCCTTGCAGGGTCATGTTGGACTCGATCCAACATCAGATACAGTGAGAATACAGCCACACAGAATATGGCCCCTCCACACACTGTCACCTGTTTCCTCAGCTTCATCCTCCTCTGGAGCGGTCTTCTTTCCAGGGGTTTAAATTTGAAAAATTACCTTGACTGTGGTGTTTTTTCCAGCACAGAGGGAAAAAAAAAAAAAGTCCTTAAAAATGGAATGCAATCCTTCACAGAGCAGGGGAAAAAAAGATTGAAAGCAACCAGCTACAACAGTATTAATGGTTCAGTTCCACTCCTGCGATGCCTCCAGCCTCCACTCACCATACTGGAGACCACTGCGAAGGGGGCTACAGCAGTGGTAGCAGTGGACACGGGTACTAAATCACTAATAGCTGGCAAGCAGTCTGTCAGCTTTGGCCAAACCACAGCCACCGGTGGGCTCCTTCAAAGTAGCCCTTGTGCTCAACCATCCAAACCGACAAGATTGCAGGGAAAGAAAAAAAACAAGCGCCACACAGAAGGGGCTCAAACAGGGACCCTAGTGTCCCTGCAGCATGATGTGTGTCGCTGTGGGCCTGCTCTCCTGTTCCAGTCCCCACAGCACAGTCTAATCCTCCAGTACAATCCTTTTGCTCAGTTGGCCTCCAGAGCCATAACAGTTTGCACACTAGGCTGCGGCAGTGCAAAGAAGTAGGCTGAGAAAAAAGACCAACTTGGCTTAGAGCAGCAGCTTTCTGAGCGGGCCTCCACTCTGCCCGAAGCAGCTCCAGGAATTAAAATGAGACAAATGTCATTCTTCTCTCAGCAGCACAGTGACAGCATATCTTCTGTGGCAGCATGGGCACTGTCTGTCCTAGATCACAAGTGCCAAGTTGAAATCACATCAGAGGGTCTTCGTCAGCTGTTAGGAGAATTTTTCAGATTAATGGAGCACGCAAAATGATGCATTCAGCCTTCTAGAGAGGGTCTGTCACTGACAAGAAGCACAAGTGAAAGAAACTGTGTGGGGCAAGGAGAAGTACTTTTTTTTGATCTGACAAGTTAAGCCAACAGAGGGTGGGGAAAAAAAACAAGCTGAGCACACTGGCCTGTGTTTCCTCACGGCACTAATAGGTGTTCCTGCTTCCCTCTGTGTGCAAATCCAACACGATCATAATCCGCTCACTTCTCAGGCTGGGACTATTTTAGCATTACCACAGGGAGCTGGGATAATAACCTGGCACTTACGTTTGCTTAGACTGACTGGAAAACAGCCTCACTGTCTGCAGGAATGAAATCACTTCATAAACCATCGGGGCTGTACGGTGAACGTGTCCAACATGAAAGGTTTTGGTGTTGTTGCTGAGGTGCCTGACAAGGGATACCGACCGCAGCCCTGCACTTAAGTGGAAACATGCAAATGCACCCACAGATCACACGCTGCTCTCACATGATGGCATATTTTAGAATCAAAGTAAACTTATGCAAACCCCTGTAACGGTATTCTCCGGGTTATTGACTCGCTGGCTTCACTTCTTTTAAGGTTTAACTTGGGCGACTTTTTACTCAGCTACCGCCGGGCAGCTAGTCAGGCACCACTCCGCCGCTTCTCACCCAAGAGCAAGTGAAACACACGATCCTGTGTGAACTACATACATACATACTAGTTAACGCGTGCGGCTGGATGACCCCTGTAACCGGGCGGACGCGCTCTGTCAAAACTTTGACCCTCCCGGTCACTTCAACGCTGCCCAGACATCACGAGCATTGCAGCTAACCAGGCTAGCGCTAGCCGCGCGATGCTCCGCTGTGAAGTCGGCTCGGCCGGTTTTGCCACCGAGCCTCAGCAGCCGGGACGGCGTCAGTGCGAGCCCTGCCGTGTCCCGGTGCACCGGGGCGAGCAGCCGTCCGCCTGCGTCCGCGTCAAAGCCCGAGCGGCGCGGCGGGGCTCGTTTCTCTTTGGGACTGGCGCTGCGGGCGACAGCCGAGCGTTGGCTTGGCAACATTAAGACAAGACGTGACCGACGTCTCCCGGCTGACCGCGTCGCTGCTCACCTCCTAAAACCCCCACCCCCCGCCCGCTAACGTCCGCGCACGACCTTGGCAACCCTCACCATTTCTTTGCGAAAAATGAACACACAAAAAAAAAAAAAAAAAAAAAAAAAGTCTAACGTTACCCATCCGAGGAGAAGTAATCCGGAAGAGAGCGGAGCCCGGCGGTGCGGCGCGCGCGCTGACGGATCACCTGAAGCGGCTAGCTCCGCAGCCAGCTAGCGCCACCGAGCTGCCGCAAAGGCTCACGGGAAGGGCGCCGCCGATTGGCCGACGGCTGCAGCAGGTTGTAAAGTAAATGCGCCAGGCCTCTTATTTACACACCGAGACATGCAGGGGGGTTCAATGCAACGTAAGGTCATGCGTGACTGGGTTGTTGCTGTGTTATTGTGAGGACTTTGTCGGGCGATTTGAATCAGCTGTGAGCCCCGTCAGCCTACCTTTGTTGCTCATTAGTTATAGTAATATTTAAGACAATCTGACATTTCAGAGACAGAATAGTGTCCAGCTGTAATGATGTATCGTTGTTAGTGTAAGGGCTGTGAATCTGCAAAATGAAATAGTCCTCATGAACTGTTTGCAGTGAGGTCTGTAAATCACCCTGAATAAGTGGAAAGACAAACTGAAAACTTTCATCACTGATTAAACTGTTGCATGTGGGTGGCTGTTGTTGTTTCCAGTGGAGAATAGTCAGCCCATGAGCGTGAAGAATCACATGGCCCATGGCTGTGTGGGCCGCACCCGCGATAAGTAGGCCATAACTGCATCTGGTTTGATCATCTGCTCTAATACACCAGACAGAGTCCAAAAGTTAGATAGCTCGGGACATGGCATAACAAATGTCCTAGTAAGGCTAGTGTACTACTCTACTTTTTATTGTTACTAGGCTAAAAGCAATAAAAACTGATATATACAAGCTGACAAGTCTAAACTTTCTCAAAAACATGGTCATTTACTTTTTAAAACAAATAATTATTTATGTTTTCATGTTTTGAGTGTGTAGGAGACCGAAGAATCCAGAAAATAATAGACCATTTCTCACCTCACCTTGTGCCCTCAGTGGACTAATGCAGTGGCAGCTTCTGAGTGGAAAAAAATATGCTGTGATTTAGAGCCAAAAGTGGATACCAGTACTGAGGAAGAGTAGGATAATAACTTGTCTGAACCATGATGGAGGTTAGTCATCTCTGTCTCAGGCACCACTTACTTTTCCAGTGTTTGGTATAAGAGCTTGAAAATTGGGCCCCTGGAGTGGCTGCCTCCCTGTCTGCGACGCTTGCCTACAGACAGAGGGTCTCAAGCAGTGCCGCCTATTCTGTGACTTTACCACCAAAGCTAAAGACCAGCCTGACTGCTGCACAACAGTGTACACCACACTGCGCAGGTAAATGACACCTGAGAAGCCCAGTGTGGGAAATGTAATGATGCCTTGCAGGTGCACCGCATTGTTGTGTTTGTTTGATGGATCATTCAGGAACTCTTTATGTGTTTATGGAAACAGGAACTTAGCTGACGCTTCAATAATTAATTAGCAGATGGTGTGGGACATGACAGGAACAGATGGTATTGTTTCGTTTGGCTCGAGTCATAAGAGACTGATAACTTTTCATGGGATCTACAAAACCATTTAAAATACTGTGTATGATTGAGGTGTGTTATTTCCAGACTTTAAAAAAAATAGGTTTGGAACACTAGCAAGGACAGAATCCTGTTCTGAAAGCATAATCTCTCACAAAACAAAGTTGTGATCAGGAAGAAATGTTTACACAGCTGGTTTTGATTTTGATTCCAGACTGGCGCTCTTCTCTTTGGGCCCCTGGTGCTGTCGCTGAGCCTCGTGGATCTCCTGTGGATCTGGTATGTATGAGGTCTCACAGAAAATCGCGGCCCTTAGGAAATGTATACCAATTGTCCGTGTTGGATATTCTTCTAACATCACAAAGCTGGCATTGTAATATGAGAGTCTTAACAGGCCAGGTTTTACCTGAGCACAAGGCCCAGAGGGAACCCTCTTGTCTCCACGGCAACAGAGGAAACATAACAATGGTGCTTGGCTGTCCGTCTGAACGATAGTCCTCTGGTTACTGATGCAGGAAACACTATACAAAGACACTTCCTTTTGTGCTTTTGACCTGAAAGGGGACACTGTTGTTGGACCAGTGTTTATCCTTTCTGTTTGTTAACGGCAGATATAAATGTTGGTTATCCATCAATAGATGCTCATGAGTTTTACAATGAGTCATCAAGTCTGCAGCTATACATTCAGTCATTAGTGTTTTTAATCCATCAAGTAAGCAGTTGTAAATGTTAAATAGGTTGTTAATGAATGGATTTGGCCACGAGTAAGGGGTCATCAGTCCAACAATCTGGCAACCCAAAGCTGTTCTATATCTGTAAAGCCTTACTAAATGATTTATCATCTGCTAATAAAGTTACAACTTGTAAACCCTTCTCAAAGGATGGCTTACTATAAAGTGTCGGCAAAAACATACATAAAATATTCTCATGAAATATCATGCATTGCTGAGGTTTTACCATCTTACACTGAGCATTAAGACCACCTGCCATATTAAAATACATCTACAGCTGAATGCATCACAAAGGTTAATTGCTCCCCTTCTTTTATTACATAAGCAGCTTGTTAAAACCCTCCAGTTCTTTTATACAGTCCATGGTTAAAACCCTCTGTGTCAGTGTGGAGTGAAGAAAGCGCCAGAATGAAAATGTAACCAAATAAAGCAGAGATGGAGACCGAGATGCTCCGGCTCCTCTTTTCCTTTTATGGTAATGACGCGTGAGGGGAGGGGCGGGGCTGACACCTCAACGTCATCAACGTGCCCCGGACACCCGGAAGCGTAGCAAGATTGAACATGTTTGGGTGAAGTTAACGGCGTTTGTGAACCGTGGAGAGTAAAATACAACTACCTATCCCCCATACTAAGTACGGCTGTATTGTGTGAAACACGTTGAAGATGAGTGTGAGCGAAAAAGAGAAGGTAAGATAACAGCAGTTAGCTACATAGCGTTTCTAGCTCAGCAGATCTCCCTTAGATAGGTTTACTCGAAGCATTTCTGGCACCCTGAGCCGGTGTTTCCTACTTTTTCTCTTTAACCCAGGACGCTGCAGCCCTGAAGGAGGAGGGGAACACCCTTTTCAAGACAGGAGACATGCAGGGCGCTGTGTGCTGTTACACCAAAGCGTTAAAGCTGAGTGACGACCGAGCAGAGAAAGCTGTCCTGCACCGCAACCGCTCCGCCTGCTACCTGAAGCTGGAGGAGTACACCAAGGCAGAGGCTGATGCCTCCAAAGGTGGAATAAAACACAGTCATGGATATCCTAGTATAGTTCATAGATAGTTTTACGCTTGGTTTAAACACATATACCCAAATACACAATTACTTTTACCTGGATTGCAAACTAGATTTAGTTTGGGTTGCTTAAAGTAAAAAAAAAAACAACAAAAAAAACAGCATCTCCTTTCAAATATGACAGAGATGCTCATTCTTCTAGGGACTTGATTTTTGGCTGAACAGTTTAATTGAGAACCACTTTCAACAGCTTTCTTGTATTTGATTGAAACTATTTACAGCTTCTCTGTATAGTTAACATTTCAGGTAAAGGTAAAAATAATTTACTGTACTGTTGCATGAACCGTCACTTTAATTGGATGAGGGTGTACACAGTTATATTGAATGTCGTGTCTGTCACTCTTTTCAGCTCTCGATACTGACCCAGGCGATGTGAAAGCCAGGTTCCGGAGAGCTCAGGCTTTCCAGAAACTCAGCCGGCTGGACCAGGCCTTCCTGGATGCTCAGAGGTGTGCCCAGCTGGAGCCCAAAAACAAAGCCTTCCTGGATCTGCTCCGGCAGCTGGGAGCACAGATCCAGCAGAAGGTGATGTGTATGTGATGTGTATGTGTATGTATGAGTGAATGAAGGGTTGTGTAGGTTTGTCTTATATATGAAATAGTACCCTGAAGAAACTGTTGCTAATTAGAGTCTTTTCTCTTAACTGTGTAGTCGGTGCAACTGAACTCCACAGATGCTCGTGTGCAGCAAATGTTCTCCCTCCTCTTAGATGGATCTGCAAAAGACTCGGATCGACAAAAGGTAAGGGTGGCCCATAAGGCAGGAGCACAACAAACTGCTGTAATCCATTCTTTTTATTTATTGTATCTTGATCTTTCTGTAAAGTCGTAAAATAATGTGGTCCATCATTCAATTTCAGGCTGCTCAGAATCTAGTGGTATTATCTCGAGAAGACGCAGGAGCTGAGCAGATCTTCCGAAACGATGGAGTGAAGCTAATTCAGAAACTTCTTCAGTCAAAGCTTGAGGATGTTGTTCTTTCTGCCCTGAGGACCCTGGTTGGTCTGTGCACAGGGCATCAGTCCAGAGTAAGTGTGACAGTTCCCTCTAAAATTATTCATAGCATCATCTTAAAAGTCCTTTTGAACAGGCATGCAAACTTGTATTTTATTTCTTGGAAAACATAGATAAAACAGGAAGTGTATCCATTGTGATGGCCATCTTATTTGTATTTTGTTCCTTTCATTTCTATGGATTTCTCTATCCATTTATTGTTAAGTCTGCTGTAGCACAGTTTATCTTCAGATGTTGATGTATGTCAACATCCATGTCTGTTAGGAGACCGTATTTACCATGCTAATAACACTTATCAATTGCTTCCCAGACTATGGCTATAGTGAATGAGCTGGGAATGGAGCAGCTGTGTGCAGTAATGGGATCAGGAGCCTCTACTGTGTCTCTGGCCGCCTGCCACCTGCTGCAGGTGATGTTTGAGGCTCTGACGGAGGGCATGAAAAGAGAGATAAGAGGGAAAGATGAAGCCATACTTCCTGGTGAGTTTGGACTCGTGTTTATATTTGGAGTTGGCTAAACATGAAAGTCGACCTATAACAAATGCTTTTTTTTCGTGTGTGTATCAGCTTTTTGTCATTAGATTTCAATGGTAATTGACTGTATAAACTTCACACAGAACCCTCTAAGGAGCTACGCTCAATGTTACGCCACCTCCTGGAAATGCTGCCGGCATCTAATGTGTCAGGGCCGGGCAGAGACAGCGCCATCAACCTCCTGGTCAAACAAGTTCCCCGCAAGTCTTTGAAGAACCCAGATAACTCACTCACGTTATGGGTGATAGACCAGGGTATGAAACACATCTGTACATAATGTAGATTAGCGCATATTCACGTTTTTCAGTTCAGCTGCAGTACCATGGGAAGGAGAAACAAGTGTGTGTTCTATGTCTATGTATGCTTCAGCTATTCCAAGCCCATTTCAGACATTCTATCACCAGTTTTATCTGCCACCACCACAGCCAGAATAATGAACATCTTGCACTCCTGCAGGACTGAAGAAAATCTTGGAGGTAGCCGGGACAGTCCCTGAGCTCTCAGTAGGACCACCTCTTACAGACAACTCCCACATGAGCTGCTCTGTCTTGCTTAGTAAACTCTACGATGACCTAAAGAGCGACACAGAGAGGGAGAACTTCAACAAACTATGTGAAGAATATGTACGGTGAGTTGACCACCGAAACTTGTGTTACTAATTTCCGAAGTGTCTGTTACTTAAGATGCTTAATACTGAAATAACTTATGAATAAGAAAAAAAGTGGCATGGTTTTGCTAAATTTGTTATCTGATGCTTTTTTTGGTAGGCAACACTTTAGCCGAACTGGCCTAGACGACAAGCTGCGAGCCATCCAGACAGTATCGGTGCTCCTCCAAGGGCCGAGTGACGTGGGTAACAGAACTCTGGAGATGTCAGGCATGATTGATGCAGTGATCTCTCTGTGTGCCTCCGAAGACGTAACTCATCAGCAAGTAGCAGTGGAGGCTCTTATCCATGCTGCAGGCAAGGCCAAGAGAGCCTCCTTCATCACAGCCAACGGCGTGGCACTTCTGAAGGACCTCTACAAGAAGAGCGAGAATGACAGGATACGTGTGAGAGCCCTGGTGGTAAGTGCTGCAGCAAAGCAAGTATATTTATTTCAGACAGTTGGAGAAAAGAACAACAGAAGAATAAAAAAGATAAAGATGAATGAACTGTGGTCTTTGATGGTTATTACCCAGGGTTTGTGCAAGCTTGGATCAGCAGGAGGGACAGATTTCAGCATGAAGCAGTTTGCAGAGGGATCCACGCTAAAGCTCGCCAAGCAGTGCAGGAAGTATGTATGCCTGTGTTGAATCTTGAACCTGGGTACAGATTAAGAGAAATGTCATGCTAATCCACATTGTTGCATAACCTGATTTAAAAACAACAGAGTGAGGGGTTTCTTGGATTTCAAATAAGAAGCAAGCTGTGTCTTTTTCTCTTTTAGGTGGCTGTGCAATGAGTCTCTGCCCCCAACCTCCCGCCGGTGGTCTGTGGAAGGCCTTGCTTATCTCACTTTTGATGCTGATGTGAAGGAGGATTTAGTGGAAGACAAAAACGCTCTCCTGGCCATGTTTGAACTAGCAAAGGTTTGATTGATGTTTGTAACTGTAGGTTTTGATACTTGTGAAACACGGACAATACAGGGCAATTATGAAGTCAGATTCCTCTCAGTACAGTGACCTAGTGGTTGTCGTGATATTTATTTTTGTTTGTATTTGAAACCACCACCATGAAAATTAATACACTTTTATTGTGTTGACTGGGATAGCATTAACAGCCTTGTTTTGTTTGTTTTTGTGCTCCTGCAGTCCGAGGATAAGACAGTGCTGTTTGCTGTGGGTTCCACATTAGTGAATTGCACCAACAGCTATGATGTGGAGAAGCCAGATGCTCAGATGGTGGAGCTGGCCAAGTATGCAAAGCAGCATGTGCCTGAGGAGCACCCCAAGGTACCATTTAAATGTTCCTTTTTCATATAGAGCTTACATCACACATGTATTCCTTTTAATATTGCACAGTAGCTGTACTACTCTTAACTACACTCTGTTACATGCATATTTTTTTCTTTAAAGATTGGCTGTTTTATGTTAACCTGTCTGTCTTTTCGTACGGCAGGATGCACCTTCCTATGTGGAGAAAAGATTGGGGAAGCTGCTGGAGGCTGGTGTGGTGTCTGCGTTGGTGTGTATGGTCAAACAGGAGAGTCCTGCCCTCACTGAGGCTTGTAGGGAGTGTATCGCCAGGTAGGAATATGTCAGCAAGTCTTTTCTCAATGCTGTTCTCTCTATAGATTCTATGTTAATGCCATGTCTCACGGCAGGGTCTTCTTGGCTTTGGTGGAACGACAGGAAGACAGAGGCACAGTGGTGGCACAGGGTGGAGGAAAGGTAGAGCACCCTGATAAACATGCTTAGTTTACTCTGCACACTGATCTTAACACCTTGCTTTAGGAGGTTCACGTGATTTATGTTTACTGTTTCCCTCCACAGGCTTTGATCCCACTGGCATCTGACAACACAGGTGTGGGTAAAATCAAAGCAGCACAAGCCTTGGCAAAAATAACCATAACATCTAACCCAGAGATTGCCTTCCCAGGAGAACGGGTGAGAATTGCATGCTGTAAAAAATGCTCTTTAGCTGAAAAAAAAAAAATTAAAAAATCTAAAGACATTTTCCTATTTAACCTTGTTTCACTTTCTGTTGTCAGATCTACGAGATGGTGCGTCCCCTTGTCAGTCTCCTGAGTCTTGAATGCACCCTGCTACAGAACTTCGAGGCACTCATGGCTCTCACCAACCTGGCAGGCATCAGTGAAAGACTCAGGTAGGCCACTAGGGGGAAGACTCTCCTAAGAATCCATTTACACAACACAGTCAATTGTGGTGGGACATGATATGCAAGTATTTGGACTTGTTTGCAGAAACTAGACCCCCAGTTAAATTATTCTATTTACATTTTTTTACATCTTGCAAATCTACTTTACTTAAAGAAAGGAACATAATTTTCTAAATGTAGTTTATTTTTATACATGCAGGATCCTAGTTTTCTTTCTACAAATTATAAAAAGCTGTGAAAATATTCTTACCATGACTTTGGGGGCAAGTATCAAGTCATAAGCAAATTCCAGGTCAAGATGCAATTATTTTTAAAGCTGTGATAATAGTTTGACAGTGTTGATATTGTGTTTTTACATAGCTGGGACCACATCATTTACGCGTATAGGCATGTACACTGTTAAGATGTACAACTATGCCTGTCTGGTGCTGTTTTGTTCATTTTTTATTGTGTTTGGATTTGATCAAGTCAAAGTTTCACACTTGAGTTTTGATTTCCTTTCTAAATGTATCTCTTATTTTGACATCACAGTTTTGCATCAGTGTTAAGAGTATCTACTTGTATTGATGTTGTTTCACAGACAAAAGATCATAAAGGAGAAGGCAGTCCCAAAAATTGAAGGCTACATGTTTGAGGAGCACGACCTGGTCCGAGCTTCTGCCACAGAGTGCATGTGTAATTTGGTTTTAAGTACGGAGGTAAGACACATATTCATAGATGATTTATGGCACAAATAAGCTGAAAAATTGTAAAAAAGTAAAAAGGGTGTCCGGTGTGTCCTCAGGTGCAGAAGCTGTACCTGGCCACAGGGAACGATCGCCTGAAGCTGCTTGTGCTCTATTGCGGAGAGGAGGATGAGAGGCTGCGGAAAGCTGCTGCAGGAACTCTGGCCATGCTGACCGCTGAGCAGCCTGAGCTCTGCGCCCGCATCCCAGGAACAGTAAGCAGACCACTGCAGCAGCTAACTGTCCCCACACATCCACTCAGCACTGTCACATAATACAATTATTCATTTTTCTATATTAGCTCACATGACTCCCTTTTGTCCTCTCTTCTCAGACAACCCACTGGCTGGAGATTGTACAGGCGCTATTGCTCTGTGAAATATCCGACCTGCGTCATCGTGGAGTGGTCATAATTCTGAACATGATGGAGGCGGAGAAGAGTCTGGCTGAGATGCTCATGGAGAGTGAAGTTCTGGAAATTCTTTCTGTCTTGGCGAAGGGAGGAGAGGGCACGCCACAAGCTGTTTCTAACATCGCTCAGAACTGTCTGGACAAGGCCGTGGAGCACGGCATCATCAGGAGCAGGGAAGGGAAGGAAATTCGCAAAGGAACTGAACCCTAAAAACACAGTTGTGGAGTGTAAATGTGCCTCCTGGCTATGTTAAAGTGCTTCAAGTATTATGTGGGACCAGTGAAGTCATTTCACATATGCAGGAAATCAGTTGTGGTCTGGAAGGGCACAAGTGGATCCTGAAATGCTCATGTGTCTTAACCAAAAACTTTAAAAAGCAATACAATTAGATTACTGAAGAAGGGTATTTAGTGAAAACCAGCTGATACTCACATAAATGTTTTTGGGATGAATGAGCTTTAATTGCTTTTCCACTGATTGTATTTATCTTAATCATACGGTATGTTATACTTGGAGACCAATAAGGCTACTGTATACATTCTTTACTAAAGGTTGCCATTCCTTGATATTTGCATTCTTATTGTTTGATATTATTATTATTCCCCCAAAATACATCGATTTTATTTTCCATTTTATACAACACTACTATATTCATTGTATAAGATTGTGCCCTAAACAACAACACATACACAAATACAAACATTTCATTCACATAATTGTGTGCTTTTGAGTTTTTAATGTGTATAATTATCACTGTTATTATTGTCACTCCACTACATTACCATTGTCTTAATTGTGTGGTTGGTCTTTTTCTAATTTTTGACTGAACACATGGGCAGAAAAATAAAATAAAAAACTGTACCTGGCTGTTGTCCCCTCTCTGTTGAGCTCACCCATCTCCACCATGGATGTGTAGATCTCCACCGGCGCGTCTTTTTTTTGCAGCAACGCTGGGGCGCATGCGCGGTCGCATTCCCGGTGTCGAAACTTTGCGGACAACTGCGTCGTGGCCGTCGCGCCGCGCGGCTCAGCGGCGTCTCCAATGCGGTGGTTCGGCTTCGGCTTCAACGCATTCGGACAGATACACGTCCGTCAAACAGCGAGCGGAGGAGAGTGCAACGAGGCTGTCGAGGAGGTGAAAGTGATCAGCCCGACAGAGCTGCGGAGAAGTGACTGCTGCCCGCACTCCGACACGCGGATCACGGCAAGCTGGAGTCGAAGGGCATCTTTACATTTGGGTGGTAAGTCTGTCAGGGATGAAACAGCTCCGGTGGGACGCTCTTATTACTCGGTGTGTTAACCCGTGTATTCATTTGTCTGTCTGTCTGTCTGTCTGTCAGGTGACCGCTGTGTGTGCCTGGCCGGTTTCGAGGCAGCTCCCTCCAACGAGTCCCGCGGTGTGAGGAGAGAGAGCCGTGGCTGTAGAGACGCCTTCATCACCGAGTCGCACTTGACCCTCGCTTTCCCGGACAGAATTGAGTCCTGGGATCTGCAAAGGAAAGAGGAGACTCCATCATGGAGCATGGAGATGAAGGCGCACTCGGAGAGCTCTGGTAATACCAATCTGCTTTGACAGCTGCTCGGAGTATGTGGTGATAACTGACTGATCGGTGCGCTTCTTGCTGCTTTCACAGGACCCCCCTTCAGTCTCCCACTGGTCCCTGGGGGTTACATAGCCACCAAACTGCCCCTCTACCGCTCCCTGTCACCGCACCTGAGAGCCAAGAGTCTGGCACTGAGCGCGGAGCATGCCATCCTTCTCAGTGCCTCTGGAGCGGTGTACACCTGGGGGCTGGGCAGGTAGACCTCCAAAGTCACACATCTGTCTCCACTGGGAATGTGTGTGCACGTCTTGATCTCTTGGGTGTGCATGTGTTTGTTCGACAGCCATGGACAGCTGGGGCACGGAGGCCTCACCTCCGAGGAGGAGCCCCGGGCAGTGGAGGCGCTCTGGGGGATGACCATGAGCTGTGTAGCCACAGGAGGCTGGCACTCTGTCTGCATTAGTGGTAAGTGTCATTACAAGATGGTGGCAGTGAAAAGCAGTCGTGCCTTCAACAACAACAACAACGATGACCTTAAATCTTCTTCTCCTCAGACGGGGGTGACCTTTACGTGTGGGGCTGGAATGAAAGCGGTCAGCTTGGACTTCCATCACGGGGGCTGAGGAAAGCATTGCAGCAGCAGCAGAGTAGCCGACAAGCGGGTAAATCAGTTTGATTTCATTTAATTTCAGCGCAGTTAATTGAGGTGTATCTCACCCCAACACACTGCAGTCAGCTGCATTGTTTTTTGTGTGGCATGTCGAGTTACAGTACTCCAGGCTTCAGTATGCATTTCCAAAATATCTTTAATGGATGCTTTCCAAAGTGATGAACTCTGTTCACCATTAGACCTGTGGATTCACTGTTATTATATCTGAAAAGACATCACTGTCAAGTTTTTCAAATGTATTTTTGGTACTTTAAGCACCACAAACTATACGCCATCAAGCTCAAGGTGAGCTGCAGTTGATATCTCAACTAAGTCACAAACTGTTTAAATGTATAGACAGCACTTGAGGTATGGGAAATGCTTTGTATGGCTCATGCATTAAACACCCATAAAATGTCATATATGTCGAATTGTGAGCTGCTCATACATGCTACTTGACTGAAATTGTGCTGAGTAGTAAGAATTAGTAAGTGTTAACTGTACTGAACAGGAGCACCGTGCCAAGACGCCAGCACACCTCCTGCTGAAGAGCCACAAGAGGGAGAGAAACATGATGAGGTATTCATATCGATCCAGGCATTCCCGGCTCTGCTGGATATCACTCCATCATGTGAAATCAGGACAGTCAGCTGCGGCTGCCGCCACACAGCTGCAGTAACAAGTAAGAAACCTCGCCGGACAATTACTGAATATTTATGCAGATTTTCCTGGCAAGTCAGTGTCATTGTCATATTTATCTCATATTTTTCTCATTTCAGCCACAGGTGACCTCTACACTTGGGGCTGGGGTAAGTTTGAATTTGGAGTTTGAATTAGCATGTTCTCAGTACCAATTAAATTAATTGGTAATCTTGGAGCATGACTTGAGTATACGTTGAAGAACCCTATCCATCTTTCCTTCTGTTACCATTTCAGGTGACTATGGCCAACTTGGACACCAGACTTTAATCAGTTCAGATGAGCCCCAGCGTGTGGAGTTCTTCAGGGAGCTGCAGATGCATGTGGTTGATGTAGTGTGCGGAGCGTGGAACACTTTTGCTGCTGTTGTCAAGGAGGAAGTAGCTTGCTCTTAAAATACTGCAAAATCCCCTTGATAAACATGAACACTGGAGTTTGGACAGCATACCAAGAAGTGTAAATTATCACAACAAACACAATACTTTTGAATTAAATGTATTTTGTAATATATACACGTTCTCATTTGTCCGTATGAAAAAATACATTTTGTAATTTAGTATTTCTCATAATATTTGTAATTTTCTTTATAGAATTTTAAAAAATCACAGGTTTTATAGTTCACAAACAATACATAAAACAGTTTAAGCAATAAAATCCACACGTAAATATAATTTAAGGCAAGTATCTAAAATTGTTCTAAATGAAAATTAAACACCATATGAGAGTTAAAGGGTGACGCATTTCCACAGCCTGCTAGAGGTCTTCACAGCACAATCTTGAAAGAACTGTGGAGAAATCAAAATATGATAGAAGCAGTTAGAGTGAACCAAATTGTGTTGAGTAAAGTATATATCATGATAAAAGTAATTCGACTTCTAGTCACCTGACAAAATCTGGTGACCTTGAAATGACATGCTGAAACTCTGAGAGGTTCACAGTCCCATCCTTGTCGATGTCGGACTCTTCAAGAATCTAAGAAACATGCAAAGGAAACAACTGTTCAGCTCACTGACAGATCAGTGTACCTGTAACCACGGGCTGTTTTAACAATGTAGTGTGCCTCCCTATATATTCAAAGAGGAGAAGCCTCAGTGAACTCACATTGTTGATAAGCTGTCTCATTTCTTCAGATGTTAGTCTTGTGTCATCTGTCTCACCAGTCAGGCAGTTTACCAGCTTCTCCAGATCACCACAGTCAAGAGTTCCATCATCATCGAAATCTGAAAATATCAATATGCTTAATACACAGATTGAAAGCCTTACATGTACTATTAAAAAACAGCTAATGTTTTTTATCAAATATTTACCAAATATACGGAATGCATAGTGGGATTTGATTTCCAGAGTAGCAGAGTCACTGAAGGCACTCAAGAGGTCCAGAAAGTCCTCAAATGTGAGGCTCCCGTCTTTGTGTTCAGATGTTGAGAATACATTGCAGATTCTTTTCCTGAAAGGGTTGGACTGTGACAGGATCGAGGGTACAAGGGTCAGTGCAGTTATTCAGAACTTGAAGCACTTCCTCCAGAACACACAAAGCACAAGACAGCGCTAGTGGTACAGTGAGAACGAGCACTACGCAGTGCACAAAACACCACATTTGCTCTCTTTTACTGTCGAATATGTTTTCACCTTGAGCTCCGGCAGAGTAAGAATCCTCTCCATCGGTACTCTGGTATTTGGGAGGTCTTTCTCATCTTTCGTGAGCAGTTCAGTGAATCTCTTGTGGGCACTAAAACAAACAAAAGCAATAACCAACACGCAGTGCTGGATTGATTTAAAATGTTTTTTTTCACTGATAACACATTTGTAATGTGGCATTCAGCTGATCACTTACAGAATAATTTCTTGTTTTGTCAAGAAGGTCAGCTCCTAAAAGTAAAAGTGAGCATTATTAGATTTGATAACAGCCACAGATTAACCACAAACACTACTTTTTATGTCTGATTTCGTATAAAACATGATTAACTGGTGGTATTAGCAACATTAGCTTTCGCCCTCTGAATAAGCGTGATGACAAGCGGTGTCATTAACGTTATGGTTACTTTCACGTTTTAGGAAATACCACAACCACGGACAATAAGTAAACCACGATGTACTTTTGATGACAAGGCTCTTATAGTTTTATTTTTGCCTTAACACGCAAGGCTAAGGTTGACATTACGTTATCCTCGGTTATTACGGGGCGTAACAACTGCTCTCAACTTTAGCCACTCGGTTATCGTTAACATCCGTAACGATATAACTTGCTTCAGGAGACTTTGCTTCGAACACTTACTTGGTACTCAGAGAGGAGCTCCTTCCCAAGTTGACTCGCAGTCGTGCCCATCTTGAAACTTTGGACTCGAGGACGTACTTTTGTTGTTGTGAACAAGTTACACACCGACCGAACTACTGGACAACTAGTTGGCCTCGGTCTGGAACCGCTTACTTCCGGTTTCTGGCTAGTTTCCTGCAGTTAGTTACGTAACGGTTTCCATAGTGACGTACACGCGAACAGCGCCGCTCTCAACGACAGAGCGACAAGCAACAGGTGAGAAACAGCGCGAGGCTGTGCAGGTACGGCTTTTATTGTCCTACACTGTCTTTGTTTTAACACAGTTCACAAGTTAAAAAAAAGAAAGAAAAGGCCACCATCCCCATCCTCTAACTACTTCGGTATACCACGAAATATAACAAAAAAAAAATACAAAATGGAAATATTAAATAGTGATGCTCCAGTCCTCTACTTAAAGTTTTACAGTACAACAGTAAATCTTTATGTATCTGCTTTTCTGTTTTTTTTTATTGTTTTTATGTTGTTTGTTTTATTTAAATTGATTAATTAATCTTGTCTTGTTTGTTTGTTTGTTTGTTTCATGCCACCCAGTGCTGGTAGCCTACTATATATATATCTTCTCATAACAAATCCAAAGTAAAACATTGATAACTGTTCTAATTATCTTCATTTTATTGCAACCAACAGCGTATGTTTTTGTTATTATTTTTGACCAAAAACAAAATCAGGGAATCAATGCATCTTCTAAAAAATAAAATCCATCATTAATAAGGCTTACTAGTATACAAACATTTAAAAATAATTTTAATCATATATCTACAAAACTGCAGCTTCTGATAATGTATTAATTCACGGAGCATTCGTGCAACTCATTTTTCTGAACAACAGTGGATGAAGATGAGAAATAGACGAGGATCTTGACAGGCAGATTAGGAGATGATTGCTTCAACCCTGGGAAGGAGACAGCTAAGCTCCTGGATTTATGTCCCAGTCTGTTGTATCTGAAATAAAAAAATTAAAAAACAGAATTTTAATACATGAAATAAAATAATGTGTGAAAAGTGCTTAATATATGTAATTTTTCTCTAAAATCTTTTACATCCTACTAAGGCAATAATCCTGTTACGCTAATTAGGTTTTTTTATTCCTACTAATATATAACAATTCTTGTGTGTTTATTCTTCACAGATCGTACCTGTCATTTTTGTTCCCTCTTTGGTCTCAGCTGAAACACCGATCCCGTACTCGTTTTCCGCTGTGACTCTGAAGAAGTAGATCCCTCCCTCCTCCAGATCAGACACCTTGTAGGACAGTCGGCGGCATTTGTCCGTGAGTCTTGTCCACCCAGTTCTGCTGATATCCCGTATATCTACAAGGTAGTTCTTGACAGGCGCTCCCCCCTCATTCTCAGGGATGTCCCAGGACACAGTGGCAGAGGTCTTGGTCACATCTTTAACTGCTACATGAGTTGGCGGGCCAGGTGAATCAAGAACCCTCACATTCAGCATCAAAGAGGCAGATCCAGCAACGTTTCGTAGTTTGACTATGTATTTTCCGGAGTCATCACGGGTTGCCCCTTCCACTGTGATGGAGGTGACTGAGCTGCTGGTGTTGATCAGTCCTCTGACTCTCAGATCTACGTCGGCTTTGTCCCATATCACACTGGGAACAGGTTTGCCTGTAAAAGGCACAGTCAAAGTGAAGGAGCTGCCATCTTTAACAAGCAGGGTCTTCCTCATCTCGGGGCTAATATCAAACCTGGGCTCCTCCTCTCTCTCCACGGCCACTTGAGGATCTGTTTCAGGACTGGGCTCGCTGATGCCAATCTTGTTTATGGATCTGACAACAAACACATACTCTGCCCCCGATGTGAGTCCAGTAACTGTAAACTCTGTTTTATCTGTGTTACGGACACCAACAGTCCAGTCTTCTTCTGTTGATTTTCTGAAATCAACTTGGTACCCAGTGACTGCTGCTCCACCATCAAACAACGGCTTGTTCCATGACAGAGTGATGGAGGACCTGGATGAATCAATTATGGTGGGTTTTACAGGAGGGGAAGGTAAAAATTTGGGATCCTCTGCCAGAGTGAGTGGGCACGGGAGACTGGGTTCACTTAGCCCTCCAGCATTTTCAGCAAAAACTCTGAATTCATACTCGCATCCCTCGCGCAGGCTGGAGGCTTTGACTCGTAAGTCGTAGACTGGTTTCTTATTGACACGAACCCAGCGAACACCCTGCTTCTCCCTCTTCTCTATAATGTAACCACTGATCCGGCTGCCGCCATCAGTGGCAGGTCTCTTCCAGCAAATAGTCATAGCATCGCTGGTTGCACTTGTGACCTCAACATCCGTCGGAGCAGATGGGATAGTAAAGGGATCCATGGCCCTGATGGGCTCACTTTCCAAAGTCTCACCTTCCCCATACTTGTTCACTGCCCTTACCCTAAACAGGTATTCATTGCCTTTGAGCAGCTTGGTTACTTTGCAAGTAGTTGCCATCATGTCGCCGTACACATTGATCCAAGCTACACGGCTGGTTTCACACTTCTCAACAATGTAGTGCATGATCTCAGCACCGCCAGTCTCATGAGGGGGTCCCCATGACAGGGTGCATTTCTCTGCTGAGAGTCCAGACACTTCCAGAGGTCCAGCAGGTGGGCCTGGCCTGTCCAGGACCTTGCAGGTGATAGCCTTTGATGTGGTACCACCTGTACTCTGTAGGGTCAGAGTATACTGTCCAGAGTCTTTCCTAACACTTTCTCTGATAATTAGCGAGGTATGCGTCTTTGTTGTAGTTATCTCAACTCTTCCCTTGGTGCCAATATTTCTACCATTCTTCAACCAAAACACTGTAGGATTGGGCCGGCCAGAGATGTCAGCATCTATTCTTATCAGGTCTCCTGCTTTGACAACCACCACCTGTCTAAATTTGTCCTCCATGGTAATTTTGGGTGGCTCTACGTCATGCTGCACTGTAACAGGCCCTGTGGTTTCAGAAGGTGCACTGAAGAGCTCAGCTGAATTTTTTGCAATCACACGAAAATCATACTGTTCACCCTCTGTGAGGCCAGTCACTTCCAGGAAGGTGTCCAGTAAGTTGGTGAAGTTGCACTTAAGCCAGCAACTATCTGGCAGCTCTTTACGCTCAACAATGTACCCAGTAATTTTAGCCCCACCATCATATTCTGGTTTGTCCCACGACAGGGAAATTGAGCTGTTAGTTATATTGGTGACTGTGAGGTTGCATGGGGGATCGCACTGGTCTCTCGCTGCTACAGGCTCTGATGCCTTACTGCATGGTCCAATACCAGCCATATTCTCAGCACAGACCCGAAACTCATATATCAGACCTTCTTCAACACTTGTTACCTTGAACTGGTTCTCAGTCACTGGGTTTCTGTTTAACTTTGTCCACAAAATACTGCTTTGATCTTTGCATTCAATGTGATAACCAATAATATGGCTGCCACCATCACTGTCTGGCTTGCTCCACGCAACCACCATGACGGACTTTGAGGCATTCACAACACGGAGATTGGTTGGTGGACCAGGGGGCTTAAACGGATACTGGGCAATTACAGGTTCAGACTCAACAAAGTGGCTTTTGCCATAGCGATTCTCTGCAGCAATACGAAACTGATATTCAGTGCCCTGAGTCAGACGGGAAATTTTGATTGATGTTCTGGCAACTGTTGCTGACACACTCTGCCATATTGTGCTGCCTGTATCTCTCTTCTCAACAACATAATTACTGATTTGACATCCGCCAGTATAATGTGGAGGCTGCCATGACAAAGACATGAAGTCAGCGCTCACTTCATCCACACTGAGGTCACTTGGTGGTCCAGGTCTTTCAAAAACATTAACAGAGATTTCAGTGGATGTGGTTCCAACTGAGTTGGCCAGGGTCACCTCATACACGCCAACGTCAATTCTGGTTGCATCTTTGATAATGATCTGAGATGATGTGTCAGATGTGTGCACATTTACCCTGCTTGTCTCTTTCAGCAAGTTGCCATCTTTCTTCCAGGTTACTGTCGGCGGTGGTACACCCTTGAATGGAACATCTATCTTTAAATCATGTCCTGCCTTCACATTGAATGTGTTGGACAGCAAATTAATAATGGGCTCAGCACTAGTGTCATTTACAGTAACAGGTGCCAAAAGGGACTTTGGTTCACTTTTCCCCTTTTCATTCACAGCACTCACTCTAAAGAAATACTCCTTTCCTTTGGCCAGCCCATTAATAGTCACTTCCAGTGCTTTACTCTCTGAACATATTGTCCACGTGTCATCTCCCTTAGCCTGCATTTCTATGATATAACTTGTTATTTTGCTTCCTCCGTCATGGTCAGGCTTCTCCCAAGAGAGTCTTGCACTACTGCAAGTAACATCCCTGAGCGTGATTTTGCCAGGAGGCAGAGGAGCCTCAGACACTTTAATAGCCTCAGGGGTCTCTGTTGGCAGTCCAGTGCCAAACTCATTCACTGCCAGGACACGGAAATAATAGAAGCATCCTTCCTGGAGATTGTCAATCTTGTATGAGTTTCTCACACAGTTGCTACAGACGCTTGTGAACGCCTTCCTAGCATCCTCTCGCTTTTCTACGATGTAGTGCGAAATCTTTGCTCCTCCATCAATGAGAGGTTGCTCCCAGGAGATGGACACAGAGTCTCTTTTTACATCCTTTACCTCTAAGTTAATTGGTGCGCTCGGAGAGTCCAGTACTCTGACATTTATGAAAGCTGATTTAGAACCACTGTAGTTCTGAGCAGTCAACACATATTTTCCTGTGTCATTTCTATTGACATTTTCGATCAATAACACTGTGTAGGAGCTTGTTACCTCAATTTGAGCACGCTCACTGAGAGTACCTCCTTCCTTTGACCACTTAACCTCAGGCTCTGGCCTTCCTCTGATGGTGACAAAGAGACGTAATGTGGAACAGGCTCGAACACCGACAATCTTCCTCAAGGTAGTATCCAACTCAATCTCAGGTGCTTCCAGTTTTTCAGTGGCTACCACAGACCCAGGTAGATCCACATGCTCTCCAACTCCAGCAGCATTCATCGCACGTATACGAAAATTGTACTTTGCATTTTCTCTCAGTCTCTTCACTGTGTAGTTTGTGTCCTCTACACCTGTGCTCGGTGTGCATGTGATCCACTCGTCTTCTGTTGCTTCTTTCATCTCAACTGCAAATCCACTGACGGCTGCTCCACCATCATAGATGGGCTTTGACCAGGTCAGAGACACAGTACTGCTGGAATAGTCTGTCATTTTGGGGTTTGTAGGGGGACCAGGTGGGTAAGTAGCTTCACATACTTTTATATACTCACTTGGCTCACTGGGTGCACCTACACCAGCAGCATTCTCTGCAAATACTCTAAACTGATAGTAATGTCCCTCAGCGAGCGCTGTGCATCGGAAACGCAGGTCATTTAGTCTTCTCTTGTTGCATTTAGTCCACCTGACACCTTCTTTGTCACGTTTCTCCACGATGTAGCCATCAATCTCCGAGCCTCCATCAGTCTCAGGCCTTTCCCATGTTAGCACTATAGAGTCACCAGTCACAGTGTTGGCTGTAGGGGTAGAAGGTGCACTAGGTGTTGTAAAAGGGTTTTGTGCAATGAAAGGGTCTGATTCCAGAAATTCTCCAACACCAAATTTATTCACGGCAGCAACTCTGAATATATATTCTTTACCAGGCACCAGTTTTGTCACTTTGTAACTGACAGCTTCAACGTTAGGCTCTACGCCTGTCCATGTAACACGACTGGTCTCCCGTTTTTCTATGATGTAGTGGGAAACACTGGCACCGCCATCATTTAAAGGGGGGCTCCAGTGAAGATTACACTTCTCTGCACTGACAACTTTTACCTTCAGAAGTCCATCTGGAGGACCAGGTCTATCCAGGACTTTCACATTAACTGGGATAGATGTAGTTCCACCAATGTTACTGAGGCTCAAGACAAAGTGTCCCCCATCCACTCGTGTACAGTCCTTGACAGTCAGAGTTGTATGAGTCAGGGTGTTTTTGACCTCCATTCTCAGTGTAGCTTTGTCAATTTCTTTTCCATCTTTCATCCACGTTACTTCAGGGAGGGGTTTCCCAAAATAATCAGCATCAATAACGAATGTCTCACCAGCCTGAACAGTAATGCTCTTGAACTTAGGATCAATGAATGCTGTGGGTCCTTCAATAACATCCTGAGCGAGGATGGTTACACTTTCTGAAGGCGTGCTCCAAACACCAGCACCATTCTTAGCAGTCACTTTAAACTCATAACTTTGGCCTCCTGTCAGACCTGTGACTGTGAACTGATTCTCAATAACATTGGTAAAGTTTGCCTTCATCCATCGGCCATCTGGCAGCTCCTTCTTTTCAACAACATAGGCTGTAATGGTGCTTCCACCATCATACCTGGGTTTTGCCCACTGAAGTGTGATTTTCTCTCTAGTAATGACAACAGCTTCAGGTTTACCAGGTGGATCACAGGGGTCTCTTGCCACATAGCAGTCAGATATCTTGCTAGACGGGCTGAGTCCGGCAATATTCTCAGCAAAGACTCTGAATTCATACTCAATGCCTTCTTCCAGTCCACTTGTTTTGAAGCGAGCATCTGGTATAACAAGTTTGTTCAGCTTGGTCCATAAAATGCTGTTCTTCTCTTTGCGTTCAAGGTGATAGCCGATGACGGGACTACCTCCATCTTTGGCTGGAGGCTCCCATTCAATCACCATGCTGTACTTTGTCACTGTGGACGCAAAGGGGGTGCCAGGAGCAGTGGGCACACTAAAAGGATATTGTGCAGTTACAATCGGCGAAGTGATTGCAGTACTCTTTCCATACCTATTTTCTGCAAACACTCTGAATTGGTATTCACTACCTGTCTTCAGTTTGGTGACTTTGATTGTGGTTCTTACCGTCGTTGCTGACACAGTCTGCCATTCTGTACTTGCAGTTTCCCGTTTTTCCACTATGTAGTTGTCAAGCTGACAGCCTCCTGTGTATTCTGGTGGCTCCCAGGAGATGATAACATAGTCCGAACTGATCTCATCAATCCCCACAGGCCCTGTGGGTGGGTCTGGTTTTTCAAGAACAACCAAAGTGATGTCTCCAGTATATTTTCCAGCAACGTTGCTAGCTGTGATAGAGTATTGACCAGAGTGCTCCCTGGCAGCATGGCGGATATGAAGAACTGTTAATGATGATGTATTTGAAATCTCCAGCCTTGATGTCTCTTTGACTGCCTGACCATCTTTTTTCCATTCAATCTTTGGTGCTGGGTGCCCAACCACTGGGATCTCTACTTTCATATCTTCACCATTCTTGACAGTAAATGTGCTAAAAGTTATTTGAAGTTTTGGCTTAATAGCATTTTCCTCATCTGCGACAGGTCCAGGTTGGACCTCATGGTTGCGTTGTCCATTCACTGCAGAAGTGGCAGGCTGGGCTGGTGTGAAAAAAGAATAGCATCAAATAAGCAAAACATTAGATGGTATCACATTTGCAGATTCAGACTAACTATTACGTTATTCATATGGTACTTGATACGCTAAACAAATCTCTGACTTTTTAAATGCATTTCAGTAAACACATTCATCTGTTGGGTAATTCCATATTAAAATACAGTGAAATGATTTCATTTGGTTTGCATTTGTTTTAATTTATTGTGTATTCTGAAAACATGGATTCTCAGAAAAATATATTATGACATACTGTATGTTAAGTAGATTATAAAAAGATGTCAACTACTTTTAATATATAATATTATTAATTTTATTCTAGACCCTAAGCTCAAAGGTCTACATACTAGCTTTTCAACACTGTCTGGAACAGCTGAAAGCTCCAAAAAGTTAATAAGTGGATGTTTGAACTTTTGTTACACATTAAGAGTTTTTTACTATTTGTTTTGCACAGGTATGTTTATTGCATTTATTTTTTATTATAACTTTTTTAACATGATATAATGATATAATATTTTGATACAACACTGTTTATTACTTTTCTTTATCACTAGAAATGACAATGACAAACAATGTAACATGAACACATGAAACATAATTTAATTTTACAGAAAAGTATTAATATTAATATAAACTACACAGTGCTAGGATGAATGCATTACATACCTTGGACAATGACTTTGCAGGGTGACTGGGAATCCTCTGCTGAGCTCTCTGCATCAGTATCTGGTGTCATATTTATATTTAGAGTGTGAGCTTTACCTTCTGCTTTCTTTCCCGTCTACAAAAGACAATGGTACAAAGCTGTAGAAAAAAATCAACTTAGACAGACAAGACAAGACAAGCTAAGACAATCACAGAAATACGTGTCTCTTTTTCCCTTTTTTTCTACGACTGTTGTTTGGTTGTTTGGAAGTAGACTTTGTAGCTTTATGACACATTGAAAATTGATATACATATTCAATCATAATAGGATTCTGACAAAACTAACTTTAGTGTGGTAAACAGGCGGCATGTAGGCTATCTTGGAGAGTGTGTTGGTAATAGAAACTCTTTATGGTGTTTAAAATAACTAGAGACATAGTAGGCTGGACTGCCATCTGTTCTACCAAACAGATACAACTCTATTATTATCTGACTCTTAAAGCTCTGATAAGGTTTAAACCATTTCACTTCAGTAAGAAACACAAAATCACTCGTCAAAAAGGCATTCTTAGGTGCCCTCAACTCTTTCTGTACTATATTTAAATAACTTTTAAGATATTATTCCTTACAAGTATTACATTTTCAAACACAACAGTACTTACCTCGCCGTTGCTGGCTTCCATTCTTTCTCCTACCTGTCCTTATTTATGTATGAGAAATTAAATGTGAACTCAAAATTCAGCTAGTTCAGTTAATCGGTTAGTTACGATGCATCAACTGTGGCGAGCCCCAAAAACTCTGTGGCAGACATACACAGCTCTGCCAATCACTGCCTGCTTTATCTCCAAAGGCATGCAGTGACTAAAATAACCATGATGCCTGATAGGCCAGCTGCTCATTCTTCAAAGATAGTTGAGCCTACATGGGTCAGCAAGGAAAAACTGGAAAGTTGCTCAACAGTAAAATATTGCCCACAGACTATTCCAGTTACAGGGGTTTACCGTGTGTATTCACAATTTAGATATCTTCTAAATATCTTTGTGTGTGTGTTCATTGGAGGTTGTGGGTTATATGTGAGCACATATTAAGTGACCAAGAGCCTTCCTGAACAAATGGTCAGCCACTACTACTGAGGGTGTGAGAAGGTTACAAAGCATGTACTTTTATTAGTAGAAGTGCATGAAAGGATCTGTCTTCAGCAGTGTATACAGGATATAACATTGTCTTGTTTGTCAATGTGAAAGCAGCCCATCTCCTGTTTTAAACTGATTATGTGTAAGGAATAGTTTGCCTGCTATCGCTACTTCTACTATCACTATAAAAACTCAAAATCAATCATGCAGATAAATGCGTGAATAAGACGTGTTTAAAAATGTTCCACTTCTTTCAACATTAATGTATAGAATTTATTTTGTGGGAACTCCGAGATTATGCAAATACATACTTTTAGGGGAACATTTATTCTGAAGGAATGTACCGGAAATACACCAATAAACACCGCCGAAGAAGAACACGTGCCACCGCGGAAGTTCTCCGGTCAAACCAGCATCAATGAGACAACCGGTGAAAAAACAGGTTAAAAAACAAATAATGCGGATGTGAGTGAGATGTAGTTGTGCCCTTTTAAAGGCGTTTAATCGTCGTTTGTTTCATCGTTTGACACTGACTTTGACAAAATAAAAAGGTGAGTACTCAAACAAATCAGTTCTTGCTTGTGTCCTGGGCAACCGATGCAACAAGGATGAGGGCAAAAAAATAATCTTTTCAGAAAACACAATGTTTATGTATCAATTTACCCAGCTGTTAGTGTCTGTCACAAACCTTTGTCGGTATGAAGGTGGTTTATTTTGTGTTTCTGCCCTCCATTAATGTAGCAGAGCTGCCACTGTCTGTAAACTACAGCTGACATGAAATGAGTCAGCTAATCAATTAATGATAAATTTAACTGTTATGGTAATTTAAAAAAATTGAATTGGTTCCAGCTTCTCAAATGTAAATGTTTTCTGGTCTTCCTGCCTGTAAACAATATCAATGAGTTTTGGGTCTTTGGTTTGAATATGTCAACTGGGCATTTTTCACTATTTTCTGACATTTTATTGACTATACAATAACCGATTTATCAGTAAAATGGGTAATCACATCGATAATTGTTTGCCGCCCTAACATCCACGTACTTCACATGTGACTGGGCTCGCTGTCTGACGATTCAGCAGGATGACACCTCACTGACACGACCATACTGAATCCTATTGTCAGATCTCATTCGTCTCTGCCTCATTGTTCACCAGCAGATCCAGCCATGCCTCTCCAGTTTGTGTATACCAACCAGGACTTTGTCACCGATGTGCTTCGGAGCAGTGGAAACAGTCTTGGGACGGCATCGATGCCAGCAAAGTTTGACACCACCATCCAAGCCGGCTGGACAGACAGGATGGACAGGGGACTCTTCCGTTATCCTCTGGGTGATTTGCAAACGCGGATCATGCCGGGCAGGTATGGCTATGTGGCCCAGCTGAATATTCAAAGAGGACTAGAGAGAAGAAAGCCTCAGGAGATACTGAGCATTCAGCAGGAGTTCAATGCCAAGCAGTTTAATTTTAACAAAATCAATCCAGAAGAAATCATACTTGAAATGATAAAGGACACGGAGGGAGGACATGAAAAGAGACAGCTGGACCAGCCCTGCAGGATGGTTGTCCTGGTCAATGTCAGCCCTTTGGAGTTTGGACATTGTCTCTTTGTTCCAGATCCTTCAGACTGTTTCCCACAGGTCCTGACAAGGTTCGCCATCCAGGTTGGTATTGAATCTGTGCTCCTGAGCTCCGATCCTGGCTTCCGTGTGGGGTTCAACAGTCTTGGAGCATTTGCGTCCGTCAATCATTTACATCTACATGGGTATTACCTGGACCATGAGCTCCAAATAGAATCTATGCCAGTCAAGCCGCTGGTTGCGGAAAAGGGGTTTTATCGCTTGTTGGACTTTCCTGGAGGCTTTTTGTTTTACACAGAATCAGAGTGGGTGGAAGAAGTTTCCAGAGCCATCTGTCAAGTCACAGACTTTCTTGTGGAGGGTAATATTGCTCATAACCTGTTCCTGACAAGAGGATGTCGGCCCTGTGATCGCAGACAGAACGACAAGGATCACCGTTCAAGAAAAGGTGTTCGTATCGCTGTATGGCCCAGAATATCATGCTTCGGTGCCAAGGAGGAGTCTGCCTTCAGTGTGGCTCTCTGTGAGCTGGCTGGACATTTACCATTTAAAAACAAGAAGGACTATGAGCTCACTACTGAAAAAGATGTAATGGATATCATCCAGAGGTATCTTCTGCCTGATGCAGAGTTTCACACACTGGAACAGCAGCTCACTCGTCGTTTGACAGATTTATAAAGTACAGACATCAGAGCCTTGTTTAATCCTGTGATGGAGTTCAAAACCACAAGCTTAGAAACTACACATTCTTCACAGTTTAAGCGAAAATCAAGTTCTGACGTGTTTATGTATTTGGTGACATCCCTTAAGAAAATTAGAGTATTTTCACATTGAATTATACTTTGGGATATGCACAAACATACTTTCCTACATACATATATTTATCAATGAGAATATATATATAATGGATGAATGGATGTGTTGTGTCTTGTGTCCAAATTGGTTTCAAATAAAATGCCTCAAGCATTTCATCTAACATATTTTTGTATTTATTTTATGAGTTCCAGTTTAGCCATTAAAGATGATGTAACATTTTTTGATAAAGGAACATTTTTTTTAAAAGAGTGATGAGAAGTCAGTTGTCAATTTATGACAACACCCACAACAGCATGAGGTTGATGTGAGAGAATTTGACATAACAATGAAACAAAAATGTATGGGAGACTAAATGTGTTGCTTTCAGGCTGTTCTCTTGTAACATAGGGTGCAACAACAGCTGCACGAGTGGGATCATTCCACACACGAGTTGTGTCAGCTGAAAATCCCTGATGTGACAACAGTGTGTGTGAGATTGAGGAAGACTGCTTGGAGCTAAAGGGAAATTGAAAAAAAAAAAAAATCAAGGTATTTGTTATTTGTTCAAAATCACTCCCTATTTACTACCTAGTGAAATTTTTTTCATTTCTTTTTTTACTATTACCTTTTTATTTGAGTGCTAGAATTCAACAGCTGTTGAGCAGTCTGTACATGCCCACACAGTCCTGAGTGATTGAGTGAGTAAAGCTTTATTCATATAGCACCATCGTAGAGGTTTAATCGGCTACAATAATTAAAAACCTGCGTGTGGGTGTGCTATGGTCATCAGGGCTTAAGCAGGAAGTCACAGTAGGAAAAGCACAGGTGTAAATAATATAATGAATGAATGCTGGTTTCTATTTAGCTGAATTTTCAGGGTCATTGTGTTGTGCGTGCTGATTCACTGTTGTGACTTATTTAGATTAGTAACATCTCAGCTTTTCCTGTTACAACAAGTGACAAAAGGACTGCCATGAAAAAAGGCCTACACACCAGGGCTGTTTAGACTGAGTATATCACCTCACAGAACAGCCACATTATGGAAATTCACTGGTTGGTCCATATTGGGATGTGTAAGTGTAGTCACCACCTTTCTATACTATTCATAGGCACTTGCTGCTTCAAACATTGTGCAGCTGGCAGTTGAACAGAGCATCTAGCATCTGTGTCTAAGGAGCGGTGGCCTGAAAGGTTCGAGAGGGTGGGGCTGTGACTGGAAGGCCGGTCAGGTGGTGGTTGTACCGGCCAGCTTCCAGGTGTGAATCTGTTTAACTGTGTGGAAGCCTGAGTCAGGCATAGCTGACACACATGCCTGACAGCGGTGCTCAGATCAAGGGGGATCAACGCTACACATCGTCCCCGAAGAGGAGATCATCTGCCAGAATTACGTCACCTAGGTAGCAGTGCCAAGCCAAGCAGTAAGATCAATGAGCATCAATACCTGCCCGCTGATTTTAATGAGGTTCCTCATTGGTGAGCACTCAACCAATGCATTGATCTATATGTGTACCTCAGCCAATTTTGCTCATAATAATTTGACAAGATATTTGTCAAATTATTATTATTATATTATTTAGAAATATATTCTCCAGTTAATGACAAACATTCCCTGTAGCAATTTTAAAATCACTTTGCACAAAAACGTTATGCTCTTATATTTACTATATAAGAGTATACGTTTTTAGCAACAAAAAAAATACATAAGAATTTGTTGGATTTTCACACCTTTTTTTTGCAACATACTTAGTCACCTTGGTCATGTTTTTTTTTTTTTTTTTTTCACTCACAAAGACGTAATGGTTGGTGTCACCATATGGGTGCGTGCGGGTATCTGTTATAATAGCTGTTTTGTCCAAAGACAGTCACCTTCATGGCCATCATCCAGTCATAGTTCAGGGCTTGTTGTAGCCAGTCAGTGTCTGGTCATTGTTTAATGGATACAAGTATGATGCATGCTGGGTCTGTTGAGTAAATACTGTGACTTTACAGGAACAGATGAAATGTTCACTTTTACAGATACGTCTTATTCACATGTACTGTATGTGTAAAATGTGTTTGTTACAGATGTATTTGTAACTACTTAGAGGTGTTAAACTGCATTGTATCAAATTCAAAATGCTGAAAATACATGCATGTCTCATCACCTTCCTTGGCTTTGGTCAGTTAAAATGACACCTTGTAGTGAGCAGATAACTGTCTATCCCCTCATTTCCTCTTTTTCCACCCAGATAAGCTTAAGGCAAGGAGTTCTGGTGCCCAGTTTAACCTTGGTTGAAATGGGGATTGTCAGTGATATTAAATTTCTGCCCCTTTTGCAACTTTTCCCAAAGTGTGAGGCATCATAATTATGATTTCTGGGTATTGATATTGATGATTTCAAAATTGTTGTGTAGATTATTCGTAGAGACAATTTTGCCTAATTCCGATCTGTTTTGGCAAAATTTTAATACATTTTTTCATTTGATTTATTTTGGTGGAGCAGGAGTAAATGAGACAATTAGGCTACACTTGAATTACAAACCAGAATTGTGTTCTTAATTCTTGACAAATAACAGTTTTATTGTTCAGTTGTTCTTAACTGTGGAATATGTATTTAATTATTTTAACATAGCTTTTCTTTTATTGGTTTAAGACAGTTTTGTCCACTTGTCATCACAATTTCATCAGAGGATATAAGGGACACAAACACATGGTACTTGGTAGCTACTGTATGTTTTACCTATTACCTATTTGACCACAAACCCAACAAACAAGTACAATACAGGTAGGTCTGGATTTTCTATTTACATTTAGCAGACCGTGTGTGTATACACTCACCGTTTTTCCACTGTAACTGTCACGTAATGCAAACTGAACTGAGAATATTTGAAATTATTGATTGTAGTTCACCATACTCAAGACACATCAAGGCAGTTTCGTCCAGTCAGGCATGAACTAATGAGAAGAATCAAAGCAGCCAATATGTGTATTTAGGCCACCATGGAAGCATGTGTCAGTTCAGGTTGTTTTATATATATTAAAGGAATAGTTTGACATTTTCGGAAATACGGTAATTTGCTGTCTTGACGACAGTTGGATGAGAAAATGAATGCCACTCTCAAGTCTTCAGGTTCACGTTCAAGTTCTTCAGGGTTCACATCAGGGAGGACCTTACCTGGACTCACCACACCAGCATCATCACAAAGACACTGAAGCAATGGCTCTTCGTCCTCCGCAGGCTGAGGAGGTTACTGATAAGGCAGTTGGATCACCCTCAAGCGTAAGGCTCTACAGAGGGTGGTGAAAACCGCACAGCACATCACCAGGATGGAGCTAACACCCGTAGAGGAGCTCTACACCCAGCAGTGCAGGAAGAAGGCCGACAGGGTCATCAGAGACCCCAATCACTCCGGACACAAAAGTGTTGCCATTCGGTAGAAGGTACTGCAGCATCCGGTCCCGCACCACCGGGCTCATCAGTTTCATCCCACAGGCCATAAGACTGTTGAACACTTTACTTCTGCACAGATACACTAAACACTTTATATTTGTTTAAATCTGTGTTCTGCTTAGTCTGCATAGTTTACACAATATATTTAGCTAGTGTTCTATTACTGAAGTTTTGACCTTGACCATGTCCCAGCCCCAGGACATGTATCGGGGGAAACCCTCTTCTACCATCTACCTATTGCTGTTCTCAAGATGTGTGTATATATATATATATATATATATATATATATATACAGCACGTCATATATACCTATATATAGAATTACTATATATATATATATATTTATATAATTATTATTTTTACTTTTTACTCATTGTTTTGATGGAGTCTGAGATTCAAGATGTTTTGAATCTGTTGAGTTGCAGTTACAACACATTTATAGCAAGGCCCTCAACAATTTCCCACCACAATGTAAGCTTAAATTCCTAAAAAGGATTGTATTTTCATTTTTCACTAAATCACACTGTTTTATTTAAAGCCAGTTTACTTGTTCCAGTTTTAATTATATTACCATACTTATTTTATTTTACACAAATGTCATGTTTTCTGGATATTTGAGCACCTAAACTGAAGAATAGGCTTAAATGTCCAAGTAAAAAAAATAGACTTTTGAAAAAAGAAGACCATTTGTCTCTTGACTTTGAACCCTGCAGCTGTGACGGTTGACTGAGTCAAACCTGTCTAATGGGGCCCAGCATGAATACAAATTATTTACAGTTAGCGCTTCCTAGGATCATCCCTGTACAGAGTAGATGAGAACATCCCCACCCTCTATTGTACATGCCTGTCTGTGTATTTACTGTAAGGACAGGCTTCACGTGTTGTAAAGAATATTTATCTTTCTCCAACATGCAAAAGAGTGTTAATGTTAAGCAGGGGCTTTTACAAGCAAATGTCAAAACTATGAAATCCCTATAGGCGTCAGCTAAATTACATTATCTTTGTTCTGTTTGATAAGGATATGAAGCATGTTTACTCTATCCTTTACCACAAAACCTTAGGTGGCAGTATAATTCTGTTACAGTACATTGTGTGATGATTTATACCCATACAAATTGCTTGTAAAAAAATATTAAATGAAGTGATTATAAAGCAAGTAATAGCTTTTTTCTCTAACTCAGAGTGTATAAGTGAGTCTGATACGTTCCAAGTTCAATAGTGGAGGGAGTGACTGTGGGAGTGTCCTCATATAAAAAAAAGCAAGCACCTGTCTTTGCTCATCTTCACTTGTGCCCAAGATGCTCAAGGCCTTTATGTGTGTATCACTTTTGCAGAAGCTGCAGCTTGGCACTTGAATAATTCCGCTGTTTAGCAGCTCTTGTGCCTTTTTTTAATAAAAAAAAAAAAAAAGAAACAAAAGAAAAGAAACAAAAGATCATAACTAACCAAAAATGGGCTGTGTTCAAAGCTTCAGGGAATTGTGTGACCGTCCAAAAAATACTAATGTTCGTTTGAGTCTTCCAGCAGTTTGCATCGTGTGGCAAACGGCAATGATCATCTTGTTTGGGATTTTTATTCGTTACGATGAAGAATCGGATTCACACTGGATAGAGCACAGAAAATCTCATAATATATCAAGTGATATTGAGAACGACTTCTACTTCAGATATCCAAGTAAGTGACTTTGTTTTTATTTAATTTTTTCTACTATATTTTGTCTATTTTTATTTCTTAATTTGTTAATCTAGCAACCTTAAATCTCCACACCTGTTTTAACACACAATAAAAAAAAAACATCTCTTTAGTCATTCACATTTCTGCACATTTAGCTTTTTGTTTTATAATCCTATTAATATTTGCTGTAAATTGTCTACTTTTATAGTAGTAAAATACGTTTCTACTTGAGTTACCAAGTTGATAGTTTTCAGGCTGTGTGGATCTATCAGATCATTTCTAAATTGCTGACAAGGTTCTGATACCCACAGGTGCACATTTCCCCTGGGGCTTGACTCTCCTCATGCTTTTCTTTCCATTTTAACTGATGTCAACACTTACCTCTTTGTACTGATAAAAACATGTTTTACTTTGGTCATATATAATGGTTACCTGCAATTTGGGGTGTGCGTGTGAGTGTATTGTATGGGTGTGGTTGTACTGTAGACTTCCCCAACAACCCGCGGTGTCAGTGTCAGGGTATCATGAAGCCATCTCAGATATGGTGTTGGATGTCAGATGATAAATGTATGTCCTGACACAGTCTGTTGTCAGTAGACCAATAAGATCTCATCCTAAAGTCATGGAGACTTCTTTTCCAACACGACGCCCTCCATCTGTGTTGACTGACATATCTGAAGCCTTTCTTAGTTGTTAGGTTGTATATATATATAGTCTGATGTGATATTAGATTTTTATTTTCTATGCAAACTATACTGTTACACAGCTCAGTGGGAACCTATTGTGCCCTGAGGTGAGTCAGGCAGTCACAGTTTTATGTTGTAAATGATACCAGCTCATTTATGCTGGTATCCACACACTCCTGTTTCATGGTTATAGCAGATATTTGCTGTCTCTCAAAGAAGAGCTACCTGTTTGAGAAATGGTTCAAACATTTCCAACAACAATAGATCAAGCTCTTTGTTACCACTCTATTTTGTGTGTGTGTTTATTATGGTTATTGTTATTATATTGGAGTTTGACTTTTCATTCCTGACCTTGGTACAACAGCTTGACTAAGCAATTCTAAGCATAAGCTCATGTAGTTTTTGTTTCTCAAGCTCTCAACCACCTCTCATGGACTTCCTCAGCAGAGGGAAGTGGTATAATTGTATAGATTGTGTATATTAACACACAAAAAAGCTATAACAGACAATGGTACCTGTATAAGTATACCTCTGTATCGTAACATATCAACATCTAACCAGCATGTAACAGTAAATACATTATGTCCTTGAGTCATCTTCACATGATTTTTCCCTCTTATCTAATATGCCCTCATGTGACCCTGCACTGTGGTGACACTGAAAACAAGTTGTCTATATACACTATCTCCACTGGCATATTGATTCATTCATAAGTACATACTATTCATTTAGTACTATATTAAAGATGGTTATAATAACCCTGTTTGCTGAACGTAATGAGGACACCATCGGATACAGTTATGATTTATGTTTATTTTGCATAATATAACGTGTTTTTTCTTACATATATTCCATAGAGCATAGAGATCTAGCTGAGATAAGCCAAAATAATCTAATAGCGGAAACATCTCAAGATGTCAATTCGACACAGAAGGGGCTAAATATTGAATCTTGGTCTTTCAGTGCAGTGAGGAAATAGCATCATTCTGATCACTGCTGTCCATACCCTTTCCTCCCCGTCTCTATTCAGTGTGCCAATTCTTATCATCCTATTCGTCTCCCGCTTTTTCTGTCTTTGCCCGATAGGTTTCCAGGATGTCCATGTGATGATTTTTGTTGGATTTGGCTTCCTGATGACATTTCTTAAGCGTTACAGCTTCGGTGCAGTGGGTTTCAACTTCCTCATCGCAGCCTTCGGTCTCCAATGGGCGCTGCTAATGCAAGGCTGGTTCCACTCCCTGGACTACACTGATGGAAAGATCAAAATAGGAATTGAAAAGTAATTATTCAGTTTTGTTCACAATGAGTTCAAAGGATCCTTTCATCTCAGCTTATGTCATTTTGATGAACTAACAATAGAAACTTGTGGCTCAATGATAATATATCAAAGGCTATAACTGTGTAAAGAAACTAACTAACTAACAAACTGTTGTTATTCAGCTCTGGTTCTTTTGTTTATTTACTGCAAAATATGTCTGACGGGGATATGTTTCCACCTGCTGGTTTACATATAAAAAATGCACTGACACACACAATTATGTGGAGGAACCAGTCTGACTGACCAGATCTCATAAATATAATTCCAGGAACATATGATCCAGTGTTTGTAGTCAGTAAGTAAACAGAAACTGACTAAACAGAAATGATGATACTGCTGAAGTATAGTATATAAGTCATTGTGTGTCAACAGATATGATAGGTGTATTTTTGTGTGTGTCTGTAAGTTACTGTAAGGTTCAGTGCTCAATATCACATAATTGTTCTTATATAGGTGCATCCTTAGCCAAAGGAAATACTGTCTCAAATTTGGCCAGTACAGATTTCAAAAGATCTCGTATTGCCTTGTCCACAACACTGTGGCTTTTTCCCCTCCTCAGCCTGATCAATGCTGACTTCTGTGTGGCGGGCTGCTTAATTGCTTACGGGGCAGTGCTTGGTAAAGTCAGTCCAGTCCAGCTGATGGTTCTGACTCTGTTTGGGATCACATTGTTTGCTGTGGAGGAATATATTATCCTGAGTGTCATACATGTAAGTTGAAACAATACTTTTTTGTTTTGATATCGTTCTTCAATATATATACTTACACCAATAAAATGGGATAGAACATGTCATGTTATAGCTGATGATGAATCCTGTGACACACAGATGGGTACATGGTTTTGTTTTGGGTTTGTTTTGTCATTTATGCCACCTTGCAGCTGCTAAATAATAACTTATTAGCACCTTTGTAACCCAATAGTATGACAGTGACTAAGAGTTGGGTTGAGAACAACTAGGAATATACTTTGTATGCTAGAAAGCATAAAGAAATAATAATAATAATAATTAGAAAAAACACAAAATAGCTGCGGATTATGCTGAAGATCAACTGAAATTATTGAAGAAATAAATACAATCATCGGACAAATAGCACATAACAGCACCTAACATCCTTGTAACTGTACTAATGTACTGCTACTACTGCTAATACCAATATTTTCTTTCCTGAAGGCAAGAGATGCTGGAGGCTCCATGGTGATCCACACATTTGGTGCATATTATGGTCTTTCCATCTCGTGGATGCTCTACCGGCCAAATCTGGACCAGAGCAGTCGTCTGCAGGGCTCCGTCTACCACTCAGATGTCTTTGCTATGATCGGTGGGCATAATTTAGTTACATGATACTTTTTAATTTCACAATAATTATTCTGGAGGTACCCTGGGTCCACTGAATTTTTAAGGTGCATCCTGCCTCCTGCATAGGCACCCTCTTTCTGTGGATGTTCTGGCCGAGCTTCAACTCAGCCATCACAGACCATGGGGACGGGCAGCACAGAGCTGTCATCAACACCTACCTGGCTTTGGCCTCAACTGTGCTCACTGCTGTGGCCGTCTCGAGCCTCATACAGAAGCATGGAAAGCTAGACATGGTATCGACAAGCACTGTTTTTTTTTTTAAGTCAGTCGCAAACACTCTCATCATAAATCTCAGTTATTATGAATGATGGATATTATTATAGTAATAGGAGGTGTAGTTGTTTATCAAGTTGAGAGTGCTGAAATAGATCACCTTGTTGAATTGTCACACGTGACGTGAATTACTTATGCCCCACCTGAACAAACTCGAACTTCATTTTGCCTAGAAGGGATTTGGTGCATGCTCTGTTTCACTTGATACAGTGTTCACAACATTCAGTAAAGAGAGATCAAACTGATACACATTTCTTCTGTGACTAACAGATACATTTTTCTCTGCGCTTGTTTCTCAGGTTCACATTCAGAACTCCACTCTCGCTGGAGGCGTTGCGGTGGGAACTGCTGCAGAGTTCATGCTGATGCCCTACGGGTCTCTGATCGTAGGATTCTGCTGTGGTATCATCTCCACACTGGGATATGTCTACCTCACGGTACGATACTTCTCTGGTATATTGTGTCCTGGGTATTATGAGCTAAGCTTCAGTTTTGTTTTTGAAACCGTTCATTAGTGAATCCAGGCAATTAGCTATAGAAATGCACCAGTGTAAATGAAAATGCAAAACACTTTTGAGTCTCCACAGTCCAAATACAAATGTACTTAATAGGTTAATAGGTTAGGTTTGCCAATGATTCTAACTTTTTGTCTATATTTTTCTTTGTGGGTTTAGACTTTACTAGGTATACCTTCTTTCATTTCTGTTACTACTCTTTAGATAAGTGTCAAATTAAAAAATATATATATATTTTTTTCAGCCATTCATGGAGAAGCACCTGAAGATCCAGGACACATGTGGAATCCATAACCTGCATGCCATGCCAGGAGTCATAGGTGGCATTGTGGGAGCCATTACTGCTGCAGCTGCAACAGAGAAAGTTTATAGCCAAGAAGGGTGAGTGGTCCTTGCTTAGAAATAGAAAACCAGCAGCCAGAAGTCATCGTAGCTTTAACTTTTTAATTCAGTTGATACATTATTGTGAGGGACTAAGCAGGCAGGATGAGAAGTCATAGGTGGATTTTCGAAAAAGGTTTTTATTTGTCCAATGAATGAAGAAAACAATTTACAAAAATATATGATAAAGTTCTGAGCCCATAAACGAAGAACTTTGCTCGGGCTATTCTACCACAAAATAAACTGAATCAACTAAACAAACTAACTGACCTAACGAATACAAAACTGACCTAATGAACAGAACACAAAGGGGAACCTACATATTGGCTGATCAGACACTGAAACATAAAGACAAACACTACCAACTAAACTACAAATAGAAACAAACAGGACAATTTGACTGTAGTACAAATATTCTAACAATTAACCATAACCCCAGAAGCAAAAACAAACTAACATAGTCTAAAGAAGTAAACAATCTCAAAACTAGAAAAAACACTTCCCCCACGATGTGGCGGACAATTGGCACAGTCCAGTTGGCCACAGCTGGGTTTCTGGGGCCACATCCGTTTGCTCTGGCCTGACCAGACATCCCTCCAGCAGCAACAACCAGCACCACCTTCTGCACTGGTAACTCAAAAAACACAAATTAAAAGTATTCAAGACAAACTTAACTAAGACAACAAGCGACTGTACAGCAGTGAACTAAATGTGCAAGCTACAAATAAAAACTAATGTACTTCCAATACCAAAACTATGAGTATGATATATGAAACAAAAGCTATGTGTCATTTATCTGTTTGCAATGTGAATATGATATGCATAATGTCAACAAACTAAATGAGGAGAAAGTAAACTTTTAATACTATACAGTAGCTAAGTTTAGGGCTGGAGGGTTACTGACGTTGATCTCAACTGTGTGGCCAAAGGTTCGGCCATCACGATTATCAACCAGGAAAGGATCAGAAAAAGAAAGCAGTGATATTTGTATTCTAGTAGCAAAATTGATTTAGTTATTCTGAGAGAACAACATTGTGAGTTCCCCCCCTTTTTTTCTCTTAAAGGCTGATTAACACCTTTGACTTCGAGGGTGCTTTTAAAGACATGGTACCCACACGGCAGGGTGGTCACCAGGCTGCCGGTCTCTGCGTGGCTCTCTGTTTTGGTATAGGTGGAGGCATCTTTGTCGGTAAGGAATAACCACTGAAATCACTATTCGTTCCGACTGTGCCAGTACTGTTTTTGTGTTGGGATTATGACTTCATTTGTATTTTTCTCAGGTGGTATTTTAAGATTACCTATCTGGGGAGACCCTGCAGATGACAGTTGTTTTGATGATGAGACCTACTGGGAGGTGAGAGATGATTATTTACTCCCGTAAAGAGGTTTTTTTTTTGTTTGAAATGTCAATTCAGTCAGTAGATCATCCCACAGAAATTGTGAAGTTGCACAGAATGAATACCAGATATATCAAAGATTACATATGTTTTAATGATTTTCTTTGAGTGGTGTTTTTATAAAGCTTGACAAATGCAGTTCAGTTAAAATGCAATTTACTGAATTTGTTTGGAGACACATCCTTCTGGATAAAACGGTCACAATGCTGGACCTTGATTAACTGCGTTTTCTCACTCGTGTGTTAGTAAATGGGCTACCATTATTCTGCCTCCTCTATTCACAAAGTAACAGCTCAAAACTTTCCATTTTATGACATATATGAGATGAGATAATGCATATACAACAATGCACAAAGCATCATAAGTGTTATTGCTGGTTGACCATGTGGTTATTATTCTCACCCTGAATCTTTATGTTGAAACTCAAATTTGTCACAGGTTCCTGAGGATGAAGAGAGTATCCCACCAATCCTCCAGTACAACAACCACATGCGGAACAAAGACGTGTAAGTGTCCTTTTAGTTGATCTGACAACAGTGTTGTGGTTATGAAGATATGCTGTTCTCATACCAAGCCAATGATGCGGGTGGTGCCATTGTTGTTGTGCAATGTGTTGCATTCAGTGTCCTCTTGGTGGCAGCAGATCCAAATTTGCTTAGGACTATATGTGGCTCATTGTAATTCCTGCCCTTTGTTGGGAATATCTATTCATTGTGTTGAATACAGTATGAACACACAATCAGACAGCATGGCACCGCAGCCACAGAGGCCTGCGCTGTCCGCTGTCACTCAGTGTGAGCTCGATTATGAAATGCTGACACCACGGACCCTGTGCTTCCAAGTGAAGCTCATCCGTGCTGATTGTTGATAGGGGTTTTTCAAAGCACAGCTCCACCTGTGCAGATTTCTTTAGAGTGACCTTGAAGTCCAACAGAAAACAGAAGTCAAGTTCACTGTGGAAATACTATTGTAAAAAACTGAACTGATGATTCCATAAGATTTTATATTAATATATATTTAATGAGTGAGCCATTATCTTCAGTGTAGAGTGATACATAGTATACAGAAACATCTACAGGCCAAAATCTCAATGAATACAAGATTATGTACACCATAGAAGAAAATAAATGTATCCAAACCTTGACACCACTGCATACTGTTTATTTAAAAATAATTTTGTGAGCTGCAACTTTTCTATAAAATTTTTGTTTTTCACACATTATAAAAATGCTTTTTTCAGGGTGGAGTCAAATTTCACCATGGAGCAAAACTGACGCTAGGCCTTGATCCTGATTGATGTCTGTCTTTATCACACATGGCCCATATTCCCCAGCTACACAGAATTGTATTAATTTTATATGATTATTCCCCACCAATTGAACTCAGTTATTTTTCATACAGTGAATGTCTTTTTCTGGTTTGTTTGAAGTGAAAAAGAAGTCTGCCAGTGGACTACAATCTTTTCTGTTTTCCAAGATGTTTATTTTCAGTTTAAATCAATTAATTTTTAATCAAATATTCTATTAAATGAGTAGCATTATCTTGGTGCTAGAGCAGTGATTTACCCTAACCCTCATTTCAACGAGAGACAGGTACATTTACCTTAAACATGACCTTGAGGCTGTGAGTTATAAGAGAAACATTTAAAACCAGTTTTGTATCACATTGCACTTTAAGCATTTTCCACTGGTGTTTTCACATCTTAGTTTTTCCTGATTTAAATGTTAAATTAAACTGAATGTTAAATGCAGATTAAACTGAATTAGAGTAAAAGAGAAAAGACTTTAAGGCAAGTGCATGCTGTCAGCTTTCATAGTTGCATCTTGTCCTTATATTGCCATGAGATACAATAAAAACAGAACTTAAATTACTTTTGTGTGTCTTGGAGAACTTTTACACTGGCTGATATATACTGACAGTTATGTATCATGTTACTGATTATGAATTTTAAAAATGGGAGCTGTGATGTTTGTTCTGAACTAAGTTATGCTGCGACATAAAGGATATTTGGCACCACTTTATTTTAACCCACTATATAAACACTTAATAAATTGTTTATAAGACACTGTAATGTTATTGTAAGCACAAGGATATTTTAAGTGTTTATTAATGTCCAGTATTTCTCAACAATTATTCCTTCTCAATATTTTATTATAACTGACTTTTACTGTATTGTTATTTTGTATCTGTTTATATACTAGCATCTATTTATGGGAGCCCACAGGAAGAGTTACAATTGCTGAGAAAAACATTAATTCACACTGGCAACTACATAATAGTGTATTATAAACCATTTATTGAATGTTTATGTACTGCTTATAAATGATGAATGGGTGGTTAATGTAAAGTCCTAGTGGATATTTTTATCCACATTATTGATCTGAAAATTAATGATTTTGTAAAAAGTTAATATTTGTACATTTAGACATTGTACACAGTAAAATATTTATGGCATGTTTTGAAAAGTGAAAAGTTTGTTAATGGTAATCCAAATTCAATAAAGAATTATTAATGAAGTGTCGTAATTGCATGATATGTTGTGCCCACTTTATTTGAATTCAGCAAATTAAGTATATTTCTTAGTAACTAAATACCTTACAACCTCTCGTAGAAAACATAATGGATTTAAAATTTAAGATTCATCAATAAAAGCCTAAGAAGTAATGCGTGTTTCCGCTCACTGAAGAGCCCTTTAGCGTCTCATCTCTAGTGGGGTCAGACTGAGGGTAAAGGTCAATCCCTTATTGCTCTCTCGGGACACTGTGGTGACCAAAAACAAACCAGCCTCATCATCATGTCCTTGGGTCAAAGGGTAGCAGAAGGGCAAGGTCACTGACAGGGCTGCACACATATGCTGGAGTCAATCAATTTAAATTGACTGATAGGGAGAATTTCTGTAGATTCATACACTGAATACTGGTGCTATTTTATGCACACATTGACGGGTAGAAACGGGAAGGAGCAGATTGAGTCTAAGAGAAACAAGCTGTCGATAAAGGGAACATGGTGCCCAGTTTAACTGAATGTCATTTCACTATGCAGTTTATTTATGTATCTGATAAACAGCCCTTCTGTCCATCATTTTTTTTGGTGACGACTGTAATTTTGCTCTGTCTCGTGTCCACCTGCATGGCTGCCGTCTTTCATTGGTCGAAAGGCAGCAGCAGCTCATGGTGGGAGTGTGGATGATTCCCACACATGAGTAGCAGCGAGGAATCCATCTCCTCGTCCAGTCTCCTGGCTAACAAAGGCAGGCTTAGTGCTGTTTTCTTTTGTCATCAGTAACGTGTTTGAGTAAAGGAGGTAATGGTGCCACAAGTGCTCCAATTAAACGAGATGCAGCCCTGCTGGGAAGAAAGGCCCCCCTCCCCCCAATACACACACACACACACACACACACACACATATACACACACACACACAAACCGGGCCTCTTCTCATCCTACCCCCATGCAGTTCCCGCCCCAACTCTGCTCATGTTTATTCATCAGCCACTTAAAGGGCAAATGCAGAGGCCTGTTAAAACTAAATCATACTTATTTATTAATGATACCAAGCCTTTCCCTCTGAAGTTTTGGGAGCCAAGCCTTGTGGCATCATGACAGCCATGTTTGACGACGTTTACCCTCCTTTGGACCGACACTGACCACAGATGTGACTTCCACAGGGGGAAAACACAAACTGTACAGCGACAGCGGGGGAGGAGAGGGGGGACAGAGAGGCCGCAGAGAAGGTGAGATGGAAAAACTTCAGGAGGCAAGGGGGCATGAAAAGGGGGAGGGACAGAGAGAGAATGAGGCCTCACTTTCATTGCTGATGACTGACTGCCTGCCATCCGGGCTCAATCATGATCTTTGATTGACAGGTCGAGGGAAGGAGAGGGTGGGAAAGAGGGTGCAGGACGAGGGCTTAGAATGGGAGCTGCACAAAACATACTCCCATACAGGGGGCTGCGGAGACGCTCATTAATGATAAAGAACATACCAGGAAAAGCATGTTTTCTCTGCATGCCAGTGATGTTGTTTTGTAGGTTGAGATTAGTTTGTAATCTTCTATACACGATGATGTAAAATGTACAGAGCACTACAGGGCTAAGTGCGACGTGGGAGGTCGCGTTTAAGCACCTGGTTGTGGCTATTTGGCTTTTTGTTTTCTTATTATTCGCCATTATTCCAAGAAGGCTATGTAATATATCTAATGGTGATTATGTTGCCTGCCAGCATATTCATTGGGTTGTTTTAATCTTGCAGTTTAGAGATATGTCAGTCACTGCAGTAAAACTCCACTGAATTCACTTTACAGTTACAAGGATTTACAGCGGTTAGAGAGGTATTCAGGGATCCATGTTCACACCCTTATAAAGAGAGCAGTAAAACCCCCTATTGAAAGCAACCACAAGTCCATAGAACTCTTCATAAACTATTCAAGCCCTTACTCTTTTCTCTCTATACTTTCTCTCTGTACAGCTCCAGTGTCCCTAAAGGTTACTTCTCAGCAGGTGCATCTGACTTCCCATGGCCCATGTAGATCTGGACTGTCTTTAGTTATCATTTCTCACCATGCTGTCCTCAGGTTCAAGGTCCACAAGTTAATTTATTCAAGTAACGCTCATAAGTACAATTCTGAGGTTCTTCTCTGCAACATTTCAGAGGGAAATAGTGTACTTTTTACTCCACTAATGTGAACCTTTACAAAAAAACAGTGTCCAGGGGGGGCCCCTCATCACATTTCAGACGTCTGTGAGTTGTTAGTAGTTCCACCAGAGGGATTTACCTTCTAAACCCCTCAGATTGTTTCATTTTGATAGTTGTTCAAGGCCCAAAGAAGTCAAATCATCAATTTTTTGATTCATTTGTTTAGCAAAACATTGTTTTTTCTAACGACCCTTCAAATTGATTTTGTGACCCACTGGAAAGTAACTCAATGTTCACTGCACTACATTTATTTGACTATAGTTACTGGTAAGGCCTACTTTACAGGTTAACATTTTTCACACAAAGATCTAATCAGTTCGTGAAACATCATACATTGTCCGACATAAAACTACCAAACTTTGATACTTCAAGTACATTGAAGTAACATTTTTAATGCAGGACTTGATACTTTTACATAAGTAAAGGCTCTGAATTCTTCTTCCACCACTGGACCCTCTGGAGGGGGCCCAACCCTAAATTTGGGAAACACTGGACTAGAATACTTAACTATATGCCACTAAAGTAGTTAAAATCAGCCCCTTGAGCAACTTAGTAAAATGGTACTGAAGCACCAATGCATCAGCATTAACATGATTAACATGATGTCATATATTATAACATATCAGTTACAGAAGTAATTTTTCTACAGGACCAGTGCTTTAACTTTTTATACTTTAAGTACATTATGCTGATAATAGTGTTGTACTTTTACCTGGGTTTCGAATGAAGGACTTTTACTTGTAGTGGAGTATTTTTATATTGTTGTACTGGTACATTTGCTTGGATAAATGATCGGAGTACTCCTTCCATCATTGCCCATCACAACCTGCTGATGAACCTCCCAGCTCTGCCTGCCCCAGGTATCCACAGGCCTCCCCACGCCACTGTCTGTCCACAGAGGCTGCTTAAGTGTCCCTGTCGGACCACAGTGGCGAGGAACAGCAGATTAACCATGATCCTATCCGCTCACCGTTAGCGCCTTCATACGCTCCGTTACACCAGCATTTAAAAGGAGGAGGGGACGCCATTCAGGCCCCTGATATGAATCCCAGACGTGGGGACAAGAACAGAGCTTTCACCCCCGTTTCACAGAAAAGACCCCTTTCTGGCACCCTCTAATTCTGGTTGCTACGGACTTCTGGGTTCAATGGTGGACTCCTGTTGTGAGGGGACAAAGCCCCTCAGTCATCCGGCCATGGTTGCTAGGGGAGGCAGAATGTGTGGGGAGGGACGGGCTGCCGTTGTCCCAGACGAAATGTCTCTCTTAAGGCGGCCGAGATCTGGTGATTGACAGGTGGCTACACGCTCCACTGCGGATCACCCGGGAGGTCTGGGGGGCCTTATATCTGTGACCGTGAGTGTGTGTGGATAAATGTGTGTATGTGTCTATGGCAGGTTATGTTGGCTGGCAGGGTGAACAGGGGGGTTGGGGGCATATTAAACCTGGTAGCCTAGGTTCCTGGCACTGTGAAAGTGGCACTGTTTATTACCTGTAGAGGGAGCTGCTTCTGCTTCAATCATCCTGTAATAATCTACTGTGTTGGTGTATGTGAGCCTGGCTGACAGTGGTGGAAGAAGTACTCAGATGCACCAGTACAATAATGTCAAAATACTCGAGAAAACATGCTGCCTTCAAATTCCTACTCAAAGCCCCCCCTCCTGTCCAAAACATTCTTTTCTTATTGTTACTTAATGGTGATGTTTAAGCTTCATTGTGCAGAATTATGTATATGCCAAGTTTTACACTACAAGGCTGTTTTCACATTCAGCTGCTGAAGGGGGAAAGTTTTGTCTGTGCATACCTTGAATCTCAGTTTAAGACGTGTAAGTATGTGTGTAGGTGTAGCTACTCATGGTCCAACAGGCAACTTGAAGCTTCCAGTGCACAAACACTGAGAACGGACTTTACAAGCAGGTGTGTCCAGCAGCTAAACTTTTGAAATTATAAATATTTGAATTATCATAAATGTAGTTTTTTTTTTTTTTTTTACAGGTCATTTTTTTCTCCAAGCAGAGTAGGGTAGGGGATATTTAAGTGTTACCAGCTAAATGTACCAAAGTAAAAGAAAAATGGCCTTTATAATCGATATTATATATGATATTATTAGATTCTTAATACTGTTCCGATGCATATGCAGCTTTCATAACTGTTGTAGCTGCTCATGGTGGAGCTAGTTTTAATTACTTTATATACAGGTTGGTAGTTTAATCCAGTGGTTCCCAATGTAGGGATCCCTCCAAAGGGTCACAAATCACTTAATTCACGTTTTAATGTTTATCTAATCTTTGATTTTTTGTGAACTAATGAGAATTTTGGCCATTGGGCAGTTATTTTAATGAATAATCAAAGAAATTCACAGTGGAAATGATATTTTGGTGTAATTTCTAAAACTTAGTTTTGGCAGTAACATTGTCCCAACTGGACACAAAATTCACAATGTTGACTTTTTAAAGTTTAGTGGAATACAGACTATGTTGGACGTTTAAAAATTTTAAATGTGCATCAGTCACAGATAGATAGAAACTAAAAAACTAGGACCATGCTCCAATTATACATTTACACAATTATAGATCCTAGTAATATGCTGTGCATAGTTAGTTCAAGTCTAGTATATATTTTATGTTGTCTGGTTTTGGTGCCTCTTTGGAAATCCATGGATGGATATTGAGAATAAGAACTGAGAATAACTATACAGTGAATCAATAAATTCACACAATGATATACAGTAATGTATGTGTGTTACATACAGGTAAGTATACTACAAATTGATAGTAAAATATGGGCTAATAATAATTATAATAATCAACACAAGTTCAGAGTTGTAGTTGTGGTCTGAAAGTGTAAGCGGACAGTAAACATTATTGAATGAACAGAGACTAACAGAGATGTACAGTTTGTCCTAGTGTGAGTAAAAAGAAGAGCTTTTAAAAAGGGGAACGTAAAGCTGTGGGTTTGTGTTTATCTGCCTCTTAAGGGTTAGTGATATTCAGATTTGTGTCTCTCCTCCTCCAGTCTGGGAACCATTATGCCGCCGGTCTCTAGACATCGGCGGCCCCTGTTTCCCCCTCCAGGGCCACGGAGGTGAGTGGGAACAGACAGGGTACGACGTGGGGATCTAAAGGGGTTCACACACGACACTGTCTCCCCTCAGATAGACGTCTGGGACTGTCTGGGTTCTGCACTCCCAGACAGGGAGCCCTTCCACCCGTCAGATGCTTTCCACGCCCATCCCCATCCCCCCTTCCCCTTGACCTTGACTCTCTGTCACCGTGGCCCTCCAGACAGTCTGGGGTCAAAGGCTAACACAGCAGCCACACATCAGACACGGTTCAAGTCCCCTGTGTCCATATGAATGCTGAATGGTAAATCACCCTAAAATCAGCCTGTTGGAATGTGGTTTAGAATTCCTGCAGAGATGTACCCAAAGACCTCGGGGAGACCGTTACATGAAGATATGATGACCATGAAAGGTGGTGGTTAGATTTCATTGCGTTTATTGCCTCTCTCTGTCCCATCCTGCAGGAATATGGATTTAAAATAAAAGAAATAAAAATTGTAGTCCAAATAAATATGTTAAATGTTAAATTATTTAAACAGTGGTTCCAAATGCACATCTATAATTTCACTGTATTCACAAAGCGGGTCAGCTTTCAGCCGCAGTGAGTACCATTTCCAAGCAGCCATGCTACATTTTACCTTTCACCTTTGACTGCTGATTCACAGCGTGGTAGGCCAATCACAGCCGAGCTACCAGCATGTCATGACAGATTTGTTAGAGAACGGGAACGGCTGCATCCTCACGTGGCTTTTTGAAAAATGCCAACCCTCACAGTGTGAAGCTCTGAAGAGCCTCTCCGTGTGTCTCATGTGAGCATGCGCACAGTGCTGACTGTGTCTCAATATGGGCTCATCTCTCTTTCTCGCGCGCAGACATGGACATGCAGTTCTGTTTTCCTTTATCAAAGCAAATATTCTTAGATGATCTCATTTACATCTCCCACCCTTCTCCCTCTGCTCAGAAATGTGTAAATCAGCTTCTTAGGAAGGCATTTCACAGTCTAACAAGCCAATTGATGCCGTGTTTATGACGGTCTGGATGTAAATGTTGAGGGGTGAAGTTCAACATCACAGGACAGGACAAAGCCAGCAGTCACAGGGATTTACCTCACACTGAATCTTGTCCCCATATACAGTAGACATGGACAGTGACGTGCAGACGTGCAAACATGAGCACGGTGACAAAAAGCGGGTGAAGACACAACGCTCACTCAGGAGGGGCAGCTGTTTTTACTTTTGTACCGGAAACAGACCAAATGGCTTCAGATACCAAGTTTCTTTGCCCGCAGAGCACCAGTCCCTCAACCTGCAGATTATCAACTGATTCCACCTGCTTTTAAACACCTTGTTTTAAGAAGAAGAAAGCTTCTTAAGAGGCTACTGTGCTGGATTTGGGTGTGTGGATGACATTTCGAATGTAAATGTCTTTTTTCCTGAGTTCACTTTGAATTGGCAATAAGTGAAATAGATATCAAGGTAAAGCAATAAGCACAAGTATTAGGAGGCTAAACTTAATAAAATCATAAAATAAGATATTGATTACTTTAATTAAAATGTATTTGGCTGCAGCCTTTTTTCTTTCCAACTGCCTATTTGAGGGTTAATTGACTTGCCGGTATCTTTTATGTCATAACTGATTTTGTGTTTTTTAAAATGGCCACTGGCCTCGTCTAGAATCGTGACAGCGTTTGCACTTTTACAAGGTTACACTTGATAATAGGCAATTTTCGTTATAACGTTTCACCATACCCAATTCAGAAACGGGGTAAATAAAATAATAATTTGTATTTTTTTCTCAAAACGGTCATAACGAAAATAAAAGGGCCGTAGGGCTGCAAGATGCGCCCCTCTGCCCGGTTACATATATTATATTTTTCACAAACACACACACACACACACACAGGCCTCTCTAACATAACACAAGTTACTGTACTGTTCTGTGTCCTCCAATGTCTGGTTATAGGCTATATACGTACTATTATGTTGTATTATTAGTTATTAACAAGTAATGGCAGCACTACTTCACTGCATGGTGAGCCGTCAGAATGGAAACTTTACAAAGCCATATTTACCCGTGTCTCTTTATCCTGTATAAATGTTATTACCTGCCGTTTAAAATCCCACCAGACAATCATTTATGTGCCATGTGACCTGTAATAGAAGACTGGAGCGTGTACAGGTTGGCTCTCAGAGGAACTACAGTACATTACACCGGTTGTCCATTAACTGTATTACAGGCCGGGAATAAGCTGCAACAAGAGGCGGTGCACGCTGCACTGATCCTATTACGCACCAATCAAGGGAGGCACTTTGGCTGCAAACGCTGTTGTAAAGTCGTAAATAAAAGGGTGTGAATGAACATCCAGTCAACTAAAACAGCCACCTATAAGGACGAACAAATATTTTTTTATATATATATATATAAAAACATTATATATTATATATACAGTATGTATATTTCCCCTTCAAAGGGAACAGAAAATCCATTTGATCATTGAAATATCTAATATACTTTTAATTATTAATTATCTAAATGTAAATAATTTAAAGATTATTGATTTACGACCAGGTAGCACATTTATGGACTGGATACCAAAAGATTTTTCTAAGAATATCACAGATATACCTAGATAAAGTATATTTATTATTTTTTTCTTAAAATGAGACCAGAGGACCACTAAAGCCTTGACAGGATTATTCAAAGAATATAGCCCGTTTTTTTTTTTTTTTTTTTTTTTTTTTTTGAAAGACCCCATTTCACTTTGATACTATAGGGAGCCTTTTGTTGTGATTTTTTAGATGAGGTTTTACCCCCAGGAATGATGTCTAAACTGTCATTTTGAGATGATGGTGTGTATGAGTTTGTTCGTCTGATCCAGGACCAGTTTCTACTTGGCGCTGTCCTTTCAGCACTACAGCTTTTTTTCCACAGAGAATTTCTTATTGGTCCCCACCCTTGACAAAGCTACACATAAGCTCCAAAATGACTTATTACATTGAAAATAAATGTAAACAATTAGCTAAATGAAGAACTTCATTTGTCTTTGTATTCTTTTTTCCCATAGCATGTTTGGTTGATGCTTTTACAGTCAATTTCAGCTGTGAAAATCATAATTATCCAATTGGATCATTTCAAAAATGAGATGTTTTCTCTTTTACATATTTTCATTCTCCACACTTTCATTATCTGAGAATACCAAAGTAGTTTGGATTAAGCATCAGCTCCTTCGGGGAGGAACCAATTGATTATAAAGAGACCCAGACTCTGTGGAAGGAGAAAGGGCCCCCTGTTGTTTCAGACCAGCTCCTCTAACTTCCCAAAGTGCAGGGGCCCAGAGGCAGGGCTGTGTGGAGTGTGTGTCCCTCCAGTAAAAGGCTGCAGAGCGACTCTTCTGAGGCAGCAGTGGGGTGGGTGGTGAGGAAGGACTTGTAGGACACATTAAATCAGCCTGATTAGGAGTTTAGGCGAGGGCAAGGCTCGGGTCTGGCTGAAAGGCTGCCGGGCAGCCCTTGAGTGATACTATTCACATCCTGGGAGAAAGGTCAGTGTCAGAGGAGTTCACAGGCCCCATCCCCATTCTTATGCTAAAGGTTCATACACATAGGCTCATTCAGTGGCTGGAAAGGCATAAACAGCTTCTACCGACTTTCCCTCCAAAATGTTTGGATTCCTCGAGCTCAGAGGTCCTGTCTCTTTGTTTCTCTCTCTTGTTGCTTCTGAAGTGGAAATCGGTTTTGATGTGGAGTTATTGAACTGAAAGTCTTATATTGTATCAAAGTCTAAATGATGTTTAAAAATATCAAACTTTGTACAAGAAGAGACATATATGGCATTATTGTATGTCCTCTCTAAATCAGCTAAACAATATTTTGAAAGCGGATTTTATTTTTATTTTCTGCTGTAAAAAACTTTTAAGAGGTGAACCCAGCGGTTGTTTCCCCTTTATATTTTCTGTTTTTCCAGTCACTCCTTTTTTCTAGGAACCAGGTTTTATTAACTTCCTGTGGACAGACTTCCTCGTGCATTTCCGTGTCCGTCTCCCAGTCCAGTGGTCACTGGGGAATAGCAGGAAATAGCCACTTAATTAGTGGCCCTTGACCTTTGGCCCAGGCTCAGACATCTCCTGACCGCAGCATCCCTCCAGCCTGTTTATGGTCCTCTGAGGGACTGTCCACATCACGACCCCTGACCCCTGCTGACCTGTAGGGACTTCACCAACAGGTCCCTGACCAGCTGCCCCGCCTCACAAGACACTCATCAAAAAGCAATATGTAACCCAAGTAGCCGATTCAAGCAATTAGGCCTGCAGAAGGATGACAGGATACGGAAACTGTAACGACTGTTCCTGCAGCTCTCTAACATTTGTTTTGCAGGAGGAAACCTAAAACACACAACAGAATATGAAAAAAAAAAAAATGTAATGATGGAAATCACACAAGATGAACAGTTTTTTATAAAATCATATGAACATTTGGGCTTTCGTTCCATCCAGACTCTACAGAGGATGAATTCACTAATTGGTTTCCATTCATCCAGAGAGGGGAACTAATCACCGAAATCAGACGCTGTAGTGTTTGGATGGATTGAAAACATGCTGACTCCTGCATGGGCCTCCATGAGTGAGATCTCCACTGCTATATGAGTGTGATTTTAGATTTAAGCAGATGTGAAAACACATTGTGTTTTTATATGCTTTTAGTGACCTACTGAAAAGAATATTTTATTGTAACTTCCTACTTTCTTTAATTGTGACTATTAGTGTCTGTTTATAGTTATTATTTACCGGATGTTCGATGTATGTTGTATTCAGTAGCCTACTTTTATTTTTGTTTTCTTGATGCTCATAATGTGTATAGTATTGTAGCTTTTGAAAGTGGCTTTAAAACTTGTGCTGCTGTGACACTTCATTTCCACTGGGATCAATTAAGTTTCTCTTTTATTATCTTAATTTCTCTCTTTGAGGAGAGGGCCTACACAAAAAAAATTGGTTTCTGTAAATCATTAATTTCAAATTAAATTAAATGTTGGCATATATACAGTATAAAGAGTAAAACCTCATACCATGACGTTTTTTTTTTTTTTTTTTTGCTATTTTGTAATGTTGTAATTATTACAACATTGAATACAATGTCGTATAAATGATCCCATTAGAATAACATTGTTTTGTTGTTTTTAAAAAAAAAAACATATAAAAACCTCTAAAATGTAATAAATGAAAAATGTAACAACTTCAACTGAAAGCACAATATGTATCTATCTCCACGCGCTCCTTGATAAAACCTTACTCATTTTCAAAGAGAGGAGATTACTTAATTCTGGACTCAGTTACTGTGACTAATGGACGTGTCTGTTTTTTATTTTACTTATTTATTTATTTATTTTTGTTGTTTTGTTTTTTTTCCTGTCACTTTTAAGCGTTTTGCTCGTCTCCACGTGGCCTGAAGGGACGGAAATAATCCCCTGTTGACCCTGCGCGTGTCCATCTGTTGTTTGACTCCGGACACACATCAGTCGGACACTGATTGAGGTCCGACTGACTCCAGGACCGCCTGTGATCCCGAAAACCCTGATGAACTGTCAAAACTGGACCCCGGCGGGCAGCGATACGTTTGGATTTAAAGTAAACAACGCATGTACAGTCAAACAGATTTTCAAATATAACGGACTCTTTTTATGTCATTAGTTTGCAGCAAAAAAAAAAAAAAAAATTAAATTAATAAATAAACCTGCACAATGTGATAGAAAAATAACCGACCAATATTAGCCGTTTACATTATCCTGATAAATGAAATATGAGGAGAATGAACAAAACCGTATTGTATATTTTAATAGCGGGCAGGGTCATTTTGTCCAGTGAGTTTTGTGGCTGATGAACTTTTCTTCTCCACACTGATTCCACACACGTCCCTCTGTCTGCTCCTCCTAATTAAAACTTAATGCGGGGTCACTGAAACACTTTCTCCCACGATCCTCGCACACATTATCATGTGCATCGGAAAAAAAGAGGAGAGAAAGAGGGAGAGAGAAAAAGGTCGTGCGGGCTTGACTCCTAAACACGTTTATTTTAATGTATTTATTTTTATTTTTGAAGACAAAACGCTGTTGGAAATATTCGATACAGAAACACTTTCCGTGCCTCATTGATCACCAAAATAAAATACCTTATTGCTCAAAAAACAAGACTGTAACACAGACTGGATATCTTCATTGTTTTTATTTCAAAGATGTGTCACTAACAGCAGTAAACTTAGAACAATACATTTTATCAGCAATGGATTTATATCATATTAATTATTGTTTCAATTTAGACATGAGAACAATGAATTAATAACTGGATTATTTAAAACATGCATTAGATTTGATAATTATACATAATGTCATGAGTGATAAGTAAGTAGGAACATTTAAGGCTTTTTTATTTGCAATTTTTAAAATAAAAGATTAGTGTAAACATGTCTAATTGCACACATTTTATCATTAATACAGTATCTTAAAATAAAATAGCAGGCATATCTTGAGTTATACATTTCAGGCTTACAGAGTATTGTTTTTGTTTCTACAGTCATTTAACATAACACTCTTCTTGCGGTGTTTAGGTGGCTGATAATCTCTGATGAGTCTGGTCCGCCATCTCCTCGTGCCAACAGAGGTTTCCTACAGAGTGCAGACGGGCTCACATCTTCCATCCTGTGGATAAATGATGGAGGGAATCATTAGCATGACAATCAAACGTGGGTGCATAAACTCTTGCACGGACAGTAATAATATTTCACATTTTGGGTAGAAAGAAAGAAGATTGTGAAGGTTTTTTTCACTGCAATACATAACTTATCTGGGATTATTGACAATATATCATAAAAGTAAAATAGTTTGGTTAAGAACTAGTAAATAAAACATTCATAATATTAATTGAAAGCTTTATTTGTAAAGCATTGTTTGAAGCTTGCAAAGTGCTGAGGACTCAATAAAACATTTGCAATAAAAGAGATTAAAACAAAAACAACACATAAAAAGGGTAAATAAGCCCCCCACATAAAAGTACTGTCATATAAAAGCCAGTCTATAGAAATATGTTTAAAAATGTAAAAGGCAGTGATGGTTCTGCAAACCTAAGCTCTTTGGTTATTCAAAATGCTGATGAGTGTGTTTTGGCAATACTGAATTTGTTGTTTTGCATGATTTTTTCATTTTTCTACATCAGAAATTGCAGGCAGTGTTTCAGAAAAACAAACATCCTTTTCATGCCCTGTAAAAAATAGGCCCCTGTGCTCTGCATGTTGTTCCTCTCTCCCATTTTCAGGCTGTATGCATGCGAGGGATCTTAAGGCTTTTATCCCCGCAGGGAACCAGCCCGAACTCTTTCTCTGTCAATTTTCACCCACTCCCCAATTCAGACAAGCCCTTTCTCCCACCAAACCCACAATGAAGGATTTGTCCTCGTTCTCTTTGTCCACCTCTGACATCTTTTTTTGACTGCTCCCTCTCTGCAGACAGCATGCAGCGTATGCAAATACATGCTCTTTTATTCCTGAGACCCCTCCCCTGAATGAATGCAACCTTAAATGAGGACACACTTGCACACATTTACAGAGGGGGCATGGAAAACATGCACAGACTACAATCAGTGGATTTGCATGCTCTCTCTGAAACGCAGTCACTCAAACATGGAACACAGAAATATATGGTTAGCAGGTGTCACAGATTATTTTATCTATAGGTCTCTACGTGTAGGTTATCCAGACAGATGGGTAAAAGGAAAGATAAGGTGTGGGTCACAGAGGATGGTCAATTAATTTACTTTTTATTTTTCAAAACAGACTCCCAAAGAAAGGCGGCCTGCTGATGTTTGGTACAAACTATATCATTTAATTGAGATTAAAGTCTATTTTATGTTTTAATTGCTAATTAATATGATGGTATACATGGGCTACACTTTTCATCTCTGCCGACTTCTGCTTGAAAAGACTTGAGTTACGTTTTAGTTGGGAAGCTGATTTTATTGTAGAACTTGGGGAAGGGGACAACGCTCTTTCTTTGCAATATAAGAAGTTATTTTATTTTCTGGTTTGTCGCAGCAGTAATGGTATATTTGGTGTCTCATGCGCCCATAAGTCCACAGCACACATGCACAGACACACACATAATGGGTGTGTAGGATGGGGCTGAAAAATGTGTACACAATAGTGTGGGTGCACTGAGGAAGAGGTGTAGACTGGTAATGTGTAGCTCTAAAGGCTGGATGAATTATAACGGTGTCTGATGAACATAAAGCGTTCTCTCGCAGCTAACATTCCCAAGCTGGCCCGTGCCATCTGTGAGTATGTGTGAATGGGTTGGAGTTAGTGTGTGTGTGTGTGTGTGTGTGTGTGTGTGTGTGTGTGTGTGTGTGTGTGTGTGTGGTGGGGGGTTGACGTCCGCTGGACAGCTCTGACAGTTCGGCCTTTTCAGATGTACATTACTGAGCCGGCCGGCCTCTTTCCCATAGCAACCCTAACAGAGGTCAAAGGCTATGTACCCCCCATCCACCCACAGACCACCTCCTCCCCCCTCCTGTACTCCAGGGTGGCCACAGACTCTTTTTAACTCCCTGACTGGCCGCAGACAGAGCGGCTGCGCCCACGAACTTGAACTTGACTTGATTTCTGACAGAGTGATGGAGTGGCATATCCACCTGATACAAGAATAGTGATATAGTAAGAATGAGAACAGACTTTTCCTCTTTTACTCCCCTTTTTACCCTTAACCCTGGTACTGAATTCACGTACTGTATCAGTAGAAAAAATTAGGTCACACCAAGGATTCCCCCTAATTCTCCTCACCCTAGAACTTCATCTCCTCCTGATTTGATTACAAAGGGCCGCTGTATTAAAGGCTCAGTCACCTAATTCTCCTCTACTTTCATTGGAGCATACAGGACCCCTACTCAGGGACGCCACAGCCAACAGACGTAATCTGAAAAGCCTTGGATGTAGAAAACTTCTCTCCATCTTCCTCTAAGATACTTAATGTCAGGCTTTGTGCTAGATTAGTCTCGGCCAAAGTTGCATTAAAAAACCAGATGAGCCTCGCTTGACCCACATTGGACCTCATCCAAGACTATGGGCGGGACGTGAGCTGTGCTTTATATATCACAGCAGAGCCGTTAAAACATTAATAGTGTCCACACATAGTGAGGAGAATCCAAAGAGGTAACCCAGGAGCTATATGGTATTAACATTTTATCGCTACTATGGCTACGCTGCTTCACCCACCCAGAATTGGAAATGAGCGCCGGCTACTGTCACTTCATCATGTCACACATTATAATTTCTTTGCACTGAAAAATCCCACACAGCAAAAGCAATACATAGTTAATAATGAATAACAGAGGAAAGAGAGAGGAAAGAAAAGAAAGGTAATCATGCCACTTTCTGGAGGGGAAATACATTTGTCTGTCATTTTTTAGATAATGTACAAGAAGGACTTGAAGAATGAATATTTAAGTCACTGTATCTTCCGTGTGCAGAGGAAGATTCAGGGACATTCGGATACTTAATCCTCCTGACACAGCGTCAAAGCCTCTGACCTCGTCGTTTCAGCCGCTCTGGCTTGAGACAATCTTGATTGAAAACTCTCTTTGTTTCAGAGCAGATTAAAACCAGACTCTTATGCAGTTTCACCAAAGTGTTTATAAGACATCACATAATATTAAAAACAAGATGAGCTCACCTCCATAGTGTATTTGTATTCTGTGCTCACTCCCTACTGCTCATTTCATGTCATTTCAACCTGCATATTGCAATTCGTCAGAATTACGGACGATGACCATTAGACGAATAATAAATTCTGCGCGCGCGTGTCACTCATCTTTACATCCTCCAAATATTACAAAAAGTGATTGCTCTACTCGCAGGCACGGTGCCGATGAATATATTTTCCTGCCAAATTTGATTCAGTCACCACCTCCCTTTGACCACGATGTCTCTGCCGACTGCTGCAGCTATCACATACAGTTGCAGGCGACCTCCCCCCTCACTCTTTTCAAACACACACACACACACACACACACACACACACACACACACCCGTCCTCCATGCCCAGCCCCTCGCGGCATGGCACTGCACAAGCTAACACAAGCTACCTTCATCACAGAGTGCTGAGGTAACACTGGTGGCTCAAACATGGCTGCCCATGTGCTACACCTGCCTCTGTTGCCTCCTTCACATACGCCCATACACTCGTCTCCACTGTCTTTAACCCTTTTTTTGAAAAGCCAATCTTTAGTTTAATTTTTTTTCTCGAGAGCAATTATGCTGTTTTCCCTAACGTGCCGCGGAGATGTAGCATGCAGAAAGCCACAGTATCTCCAAGATTAATTCCTCGCCTTCACCTTGCTTTCTCTGCTCTGTCAAATCTGCCCGAAGCTATGCGCTGTATATCACAGATGAGCAGCACAAATGCAATTATAAAGACAGCTCTGAGTCTTTTATATGAATAAAGAGAGGGAATAATCTTTTGACGTGTGGGCCGCACATGCCTTACATATCTTGTGGAGGCACACGTACAGTATGAGGCACATTAATAATCATTATCCGCGGGTTACATCATTCAGCTTGTTAGGCACACCCCTCGCCTTAGCTGAGTCATTCTCAGTGATACGCCGTGCCACCAACTGTCTTGTCAGATTTTCGTGATGTCTGTATTTTTACCACCCGAGAGCGATACAAATATGGAGATTCTGTTTGCATGAAGGACAAATGATATCCAGTTAATTAACGGAGCAAAGATAAAGGAGTGCATAGGTGATGGCGGGCACGCTGCAGAAAGTAAAATTATATTTTTAATGTTAAAAACGTGGAAATGCATCTTTGTGGTCATTGCATAACACTTTCATGGCAGACCCTAATCTGCTGTGTGACAGGATGTAGGCCTGAGCGTATGCACCTATATGCATATCGTGTATGAATGAATCTCCGATGCCAGTAAAATCCTTCTCATTTAGCAGAAAACCAGCATTTCCATGCCTTTCAGACATGCAGAGGAGGCTGAATAGACTAATAAACAGTCAGGTGGCACTCCAGGGTCTGGACTACTACCCCCCATCACACACATATCAAACACACATACACTTGCATACACATTAAAACTCAGCGGCTCACCCGACCCCAGTGATCCACACGACAGTCTAATGTCTCAGGCATCTGCTCATGTCTAGTCTGGAGGGTCTTTCCCACCCTGCCCCCAAGCCCAGGCCCGCAGCAGCACCAGCTCCCACAATGGTGGGAAAGCAGGCCTTTACGGAGGGCGGAGGGGTAGGGGGGGGGGGGGGGGACTAAACAGCTATTGAGGGGGGAGAGAGAGAGAGAGCGGAGCTGAATGATAATGTGAAAACGCACAGCACTGTTCATTAACACACAAGAACTGCAGCTGCACATGTTGGCCCTGGACACACATGCTTACGTGTCTCCCCTTTTTCTGCTTCAGGTTGCTGCCAGAGCCACCAGGGGTACAGAGCAGCTCTACGCCTTGATAAGGAGCGTTTGCAGGATCTGTGTGTGTGTGTGTGTGTGTGTGTGTGTGTGTGTGTGAGGTTACAGGGGTGGGAGTAGTGGTAAAGATTTGGAGTTTTGATATCTGGTGGGCAGTGATCAGAATCAGTGATGTCTCACAATTGTAGTCTGTGTGCGTCAAATAAAGTTCTTAACCATGTGTGCAGCATTATAGTAGTAGTTATACTGCATGTACGCTGCGAGTTGTAATCAATATAATATAATGTTTGGGACAAAAGGCTTTAGAAGATATGAGAGCCAACATGTAACCAGTCTTTGGTTGGTTCGGTTTGGTTGTTCTGATGAACGTCACTATATAAATGTTCTTAAAAGCAAAAATTGCTTTATGTGCTTATATTGTTACACATAGAGAATATTTGCTTTGTAAGCCAAAATATCTTTGTTCATAAAGTAAATTAAATCTAAGATTGTGATGGTTCAGCTTTTAAAAACAATTATGTGATTCTCCAAATAGGAAATTACCAGAGTATCCCCTATCATCCCCTCCTCATCTTAATTCACCTGAGGGGGTTCAGCGTGTTAAGACAGTTCAGATACTAAATGTCATCATGTGAATTTCATAACAAAAGCAGTTTTGCATGAATTACTGTACGCGGTTTGTCGGTTGGAAACACGAGGTGCACCACTGCCTGGTGTGCATAAGGGAGTAGAGAAGCACCATGACAAGAGAGGATGGCAGGTTTCCTTCAACCAGTGCCAGCTCATTAATTTTGTTTGCTACCCGGCCCCCTCCTCCCACCACCTACCAACACCAACCACCACCACCCATCCTCACCCACCACCCCCCTCACATCACCCCATAACTGCTAATTAGCAGGAGCAGAAGATAGAGGAGAAAAGGGAGAAGCCATGTGTGACTGGGGAGGAAACAGGAAACTCTTCTTCTTTCCCTCGACCTTCCTCCTGCCCCCATCCCCCATCAGACACTCACACACACACACACACACACACAAACACACACACACACACACACACACACACACACACTCTCCCCCACCACCTCCACCACTGGCACCCAACAGAAAACCATGATGCAGCTCACCTCGTATGCCAGCCCAGCCATTTTAGGTGTCGCGGCAACATCTCCCAAGATGGCTCCTCTGAGCGCGCCCATACTCCAAGGATCCGGCAGGGTCTTTGTCCGCCTCCTGGCACGGGCAAAGTGTCCCCCGTTGGCAGTGCAGATGGCATTAAAGGCTCCTGGGTAAAAAAGGGTGAGGAGTTGGGGGGGAGGGGGTGGCAATTCCGGACCGACCGCTTTTCCCTCTTCTCTCCTCGTTTTCTTTTAACGATGGTTCTACCCTCTTTTCAGCAATCCCCGATCATTCAATGCTGTTAGTCGGAAGCCTGTAACAAGAGCAGATGGAAGAGAGAAAACAGAGGAATAAAACACTATCAGTATAGCTAAACACAGCCTTTTGATTATAGGCCCTTAATTAAACAATCAATTCAGTTTTTCTTTAAACCTGCAGCACTTTACATGTGCACTAGGCCAGCTTTGCTCATTCAAAGAGCCATTTAAAATCCTCTTGTTGTGTTTTTTGTGCGCGTGAATGTGTATTTCTGCGACTATTAAAAGCACAAAAAGAATCATTTGCATTATACATGTGCACGGGTTGAAACAAGGATGCCTCGGACCATCCCATAAATAAGCCCCTCAAGTGTTTTTCTTCCCATTCATTAAGGAGGCACGCCATGTTGACACGCTACCTATAACAGCCAAAGCTCAGGAGAAGACTTGGACTACGGCCTTTTCACATATCCAGTATCTCCCGGTGAAACGAAGCAATTAGCCCGCTTTGACAGCAAGCTCTACTGCAGTAGGTAGTTAACAGAGTGAATGAAAACTCATCTCACTTTGGTGCTCTTTAGGCTTTAGTGGCATTCTCCGGGCTGAGCGTATGCGCCGCACAGCGCTGAAGTACCAAGTTGAAAAGTTCAGCTCCTGTCTACAGGATGGCCCTGGCCTTCTCATTGAGGCGCGACACAATGTATCCCAAAGGTTCCAAGACTCGCTACAGCTTTAAGCGCAGATGTGAAGTGTTTTTTTTTAACCCTGTGTGTGTAGTGTGCTACACCACTCAACTGCATTATAAGCGGTCCTGGAGACATTAGTGCCTGGACAAAGCATTAGCCTCCCCTTTCTCTCTTCTAAAAACAAAGTCTCACGGGCGAAATATAAAATGTGTAGTACATTTTTTAAATAAATGGAAAATACCCCTCCAAAAGATAAATGTAAATACATTTTAACAGTAGGCTGTGAGATGTAGGTGAAAGTCGTCTTTGGTAAAATATGAGCGTTGACCAGGGATGGCAGGGTCCCAGAGCAGGAGCCTCCAGGGATCCTGGAGAGAAATCCTGGAGGACTTAAGCTTTACTGTTTTTTTCACTTACTGCAGTTGAGCAGGAGGGATCAGATTAAACACTGTGAGGTGTGATAGGCCTTTTTCACAGAAGATACTTTTGACACGCCACAGAAGGAAAAGCACAGGCGTAAATGATAAAATGAATGATGCTGAATTCCACTTAGCCGCTTCAGTTTCAGGGTCCTGGTACTGTGGCTCTCTGGGACACTTGAATGGAACTGAGCCATAGTTACTGTTATCACTAACACTTGAGCTTTATCCTACTATGACAAGTCAAAATGCCTTCTGTGAAAGAAGCCTATTGTGACCCAGCATTACCTCCCAGACTACATTATTTTATTTTTTTATCACAATAAAAACATCATACTTCTCAGATGATGTTACTAAATCTCAGGTCTCATGCATATCAATTTGGGAGCCCTTAAAAAGGAGAGAGTTTGGAAGTTCTGTTCCCCTCCACCCACCGGGCGACCTGTTTAACATTCAGCACCATGTTGCAGGGGACCTGACCACCCTGCAACAGGGCCAGTTAATGACTGTGGGCCAAGTCAATTCAGACTGAATCCTCAAAATAAACTGAAGTGGGACCAACCAAAGTTTAATCTGGGCCTATATCAACCTGTGTAAAAAGATGAATAAATAGATAAATAAGAAGCTGGGTAAGGTTTGCACTTTGTCTTTCTACTAAAAATCTACATATAGGGTACTGAGTGAAAGGCATTTTTCTTTTTCCTTATCTTTTGATATATACAATCAACAGATATAAAAAAAAAAACCTGCAAAATATTAAAATACATATAAATCTGACATATGCTAAACGTTTGTACTTATTATTATTAAAATAATTATTTTTTGGGATTGTTTATTCTCATTTTTTTTTCCATAACAAACTTTAGGAAAATCACAGACCACAAAGCAAAACTGTGATCTTACCTTTTGGAGGCGAAAGTCAAAATCCCAGAGTCCCTTCTCTTTGGGCGAACGGACACAACGCTACGGAAGTCATTTCTACTTTCGGTTATCTAGCTTTATGACAGGTATTTAACACTCATACAGCTAGATAACCAAAGACAAAAACAGACCCCCCCGTCACACTGTGGTGCTGCAGCCCGACACGATGCTGGTGTGATCTACAGGGAGGTGAAGATGCATTAGCAGGCCTGCAATATGCATTAAAAATAAAAAAAAACAACAAAAAAAAACACATTCCCTGCTCATTTACACTATTTCTCCATCAAACAATCGACGAGGCCACGGAGAACAACAGCAGATGTGTGAAATTTGAACATTTGCAGCCTAACACATATTTTTTTGCTGGATAAAGAAGCTGCAAACTGAAGCGTTCAGCCGCCAAATCTTCCTGTGGTGATATATCAGGTGTCTGCTCGAAGGCCTACTCACTGATGAGATTACAGTGACAGAATTACACTCTGTCTAAATGTAATTTTGCATTGCAGTTATATTCAACAAGCCTCCTTTAAAAAAAAAAAAAAAAAAAAAAAACACGATATGATTATTGTAGGTTTTTTTTTGCAAGAAGCATAAAACATTATTTTGTATTTATACATAAACACGTGTGTGTGGGCCTATTGCAGTAGCACCTCATGCATTGTATTTCTATGAGGAATCGGGCATGATATTACATAATTTACAAAGCAATCCGGAGAGACTTTAAAAAATCTAGTTTAAACCGGCAGCATAAGTCCCATTTCACGTGTTAAAGTTACATTCAAAATATGCAGCCGCACGCTGACAGATATTTCCCACCACACAGGACAGGCCTGTGTTCCTGTTACACGGACTATTTTACACCGCTGATGTCGCCTTAACACTCGTAACGAGCCACTGTGCGGTCTTTTAAAACGGAATCGACCCGACACGTTGTTGTAAAATCCCGTATCACGCCTCAGAGCTCAGAGCCGGGGATCTACACCTGCCGAGTTACACCGAGAAGCCCTTCAGAGCCACGATCAGGAAAACATCGGTGAGTGAGCAAACACTGAGCGATGGCCGTGAGCCGTCAGAAAGACGCGGCTCTCTGCTGCAGCGACGCTCCGGGATCAACAGCTGACTCTGCGAGGGGGGGAGTGAAAAAAAATAAAAAATCCACCAAACGTGAACTGAGCTGGTTCGAAGACGCTTTCATTTGCTCTCGGGTCTCTGGTGCTCCTGAGGGGGGGGGGGGGGCAACGAACATCCTACTTTTAATGAGAGTTGCCATTGGCCTACTTCTTCTACAACTAGACTACTGCACATCGCACGGATTATCCGCATGAGCTATTATAGAAAGCAATTTCTCACTGGTCATAATAATAATAAGCCGAGGGACAGGGGTGTAATATTCTGCCACTTTAAAGAACAAGGCTTTTTTTGTGTGTGTGTGTGTGTGTGTGTGTGCGTGTGTGTGTGCGCGCGTGTGTTTGGGGACCGCGGACCTACCGCCGCTTTCCCCCTCATTTTTTTTTTTTTTTTTTAAACGAAACGCAAGGGCGTTCCTGGTGGGTAAAATAACGCGCTGCCTCGCGCCAAATAATAAAAAAAAATAAAATAAACTTCAAGCTCCAAAACTGCACACGCGTCTCCTCCGCGGATTCACGGCCGGTCAGAGACGTGTGATATCCAGTCTGTGTCTCACCTGTTCCCGGAGCGAAGCGGAGCCCCCGGAGAGAAACGTCCTCCCGTGGTGGTGGTGGTGGTGGGGAGGTTTTTTTTTTTTTTTCCTTTCTTTCTTCCTCTTTTTTTCCTTTCTTTTCCCCCTCTCCGCGCTGCCGCCGGGCCCTCCCAGGTGAGCCGGGCTCCATCCTCGGTCCCGCAGCCTCTGCCTCTCTCCTCCGCTCTGCGCGCTTCCTCTACCCGCTCCCGCACTGACGTCATGCCGGGAGCGGGGCGGCGCGCGGACCAATCAGGAGGGGCCCGCGACCCCAAAGACCGTCCGGGGAGAAACGGGACGTCTCACTCCCAACGAGTTTCTTTTTTTTTTTTTTTTTTTTTTTTTTTTTCCCTCTCCTGCTCGCTTGCTTTCCTCAGTGAGCAAGACGAGGCCTCTTATCGGTGGTTTCCGGGACAATCTCACGCCAAGGTCCAGTCAGTGTCTTTTCTGGAGCTTTTGGTCATGAAAATTGGAGATGTTCAAATTTCCTTTTTTTTTTCTTCTGAGCACTTTCTCATCTAGGTTGACTTAAAAATAGAGATTTTCCTCTTTGACTTGTGAAACAGCCGTTTCAGACAGAACATCACCTCAAGGTCAATTGTAGTAGACTTTTTCTTTTTTAATCATTTCACATTATCTTCATCAGTAGACGGAGTGATATCACTTAATCTTATATGTAGGCTATATTATGCATACGCTCTTTTAAATAGACAAGAACACTAATAAACCAGATTGTGATCTACAACCTATTTCCATTTGAAGGGTTTAAAGAAGCTCCACTTTATATGCTTCTGTAGGAGGGGTGTAGCACAAAATAATGGGCCCTATACATAAGCAGCCTCCATGGGAGCCCTCCCTCTCTTCATGTTTCTCACATATCTTTCAGTGTTTTTTTTTTTTTTTTTTTTTTTTTACAAATTAAGCCAACAACTGTATACATGAATCTGTCGCGGTTATTAGGGTAGTACTGAACTGCTCATACCACATTTAAACAAGAAATAATAATCTGTGATATGTGCTCTTATGTCTGCACAATGTGAAATCTCATAGATTTCACATTCTGGCTGACTGCCTCCAACCTAAACAACATACTGATATTAGTTTAAACTATTTCTAAACAGTGTCATACAGGACTGATTTAACCTCTTAACCTGCCTCTACCATATTGACCTTGATTATAAGACACTTCCCTTTTTTCCAAGGGATACAAAGTTCAGGCTCTCAGCTGACTTATTCAGACAATTTTTTACTTTTACTTTACAAAAACCCACTTTTCGTTCCAGACTCTTCGAGGGCCCTCCCTGCATTGGAGCCCTGGGTAGTCAGTCCCACTTTTCCCCCTTTTCCCCCTATCCTGCTCTGTAGTTAGTTCACATGTTAGTTATTGTCATCTGTTAACATTTAGTTAGAACATCAACTCCACATATGTCCTGATTTACATTTGCAAAGGAGTAGTGTTGCTCTCCTTGACATGGCATCCCAGTAGGTTAGTTTAGAGAAGAGAGCAAGTGATTTCCCGCCCTTGCTGTTCGCAGGCTGAAAGCCAGTGTGAGCACTCTCGATAAATAAAACATCTTTGAGGTCCGAGGCGTTTGTATGTGGTGAGTGATGGCTTGAGAGCACCGAGAGCGCAGGGGCCACGGCCAACACTAACCTGGTATGAACAGTTCCCTCCAAATCTGCTCTGTCAGAAGAAAAAAAGGTTATTCCCGAGCGCTTTTAATTTGGCAAACCAAATGAAAATAGGCCACATTAGGGTCATTCCCATTATGTCTTTTAGCTTTTACATTTGCAGCAAATAATGGCAGAATGTGGCCTAAGACACAAGAGTGAGGAATAGGTTGGGCTGCTCATCCTCTCTGAATATCTCATTTCAGTCGGGCGAACAGAGCTCTCAGTGCTTGGTGATTTAATCATAGACTTATAAAGGGTATGCTCGGAAAGATTTGGGGGTTTGTGGGTTTTGCTGCCTTAATGAGCGTTTATTCTCAAAATGAATGGTTTGAGCACAAAGCAGAAATATTCCTGGAGGTATTCAAATTGGACGAGCTCAACCTGGCCAGAATGAAATAGCCAGATTACGTTTAGAATAACAGAGGAATGAAAAATACATCAGAGTGAAATTATAACCTGCAGTACACAAATTAATTTGTCGAAAACTCAATTTCTCATGGAAGAGCATATCACACAAAATGATTTATAACCCCAAAAAGTTTTCAATGAAATGCTCTATATAGTATTTTAGGTTATGCTTGAATAATGTTTAAATAATTCTGCCTTAGTAGTTGTTAATTTTTGGTTTTTGTTTAAGACAAGCATGATTCCTATTCTTTTGTGTGGTTCCTGTCCTCTTGCTCACTTATTCATTATGTGGTGCATTGAAGCTCCGACAATCTGCCTGCCACAACTGTTTACATTTTCATCAAACTTAAATTGTAATGCTTTACCCTGTATCTGAGGTGCCATCAGCATTCCCTGTTGAATCTTTTAGAGGTTTGGTGGAAGAATTTCAATCAAACACAGGAGACAGGGAGTGCCGTTTAATCACTCCATTACATAAACACTAACTTTCTTTTCTTCCTTCAATAAAGAGATTTCTTAACGGGTACTAGTGGTGGTTTACTGGTCCGTACGTCAGATTTAGCCATGGGTTTTCTATCGTGGGTCAGTATGTTCATGGAGCCCTTCCAACAAACAGGTTTGCCACAGAGAGCAGGACAAAGAACATGTGAATCACAGTCTTTCAAAACTGTATGCTTTTTATTTCTTTCATAATAAATGAATTTGCAGATATGTGGTACAAACAATGATTCGCTGAGTGGGAACATTTGTAAAATGCACTTATCTTTTATTGACACAATAGCCAGACCGATCCACGGGCAACATGTGAAGTGAACGGTCGGCAGCATAAGGCATGCACAAGGCACACAGCCATTCAAGTAGATGCAGTTTGTGGAAACTTTGGAGATGAGGCAGCTCTCATCTATCTCCTTCCTTCTCTCTCTCTCTCTCTCTCTCTCTCTTGCTCTCTCGCTCACACACACAAAGACGCAACCCTAAACACACAAGCGGAGTGGCTGCACAGGTGCAGGAGGTGATCTTCATAGTATTCCAAAGATGATGTCTGGCTGGAAGAGGAGATGTTATTAGTGAGCTTACAGCATGTTCACTCATTTATGTTAACAGGACAACGTACTTGCTGAATGCTGCCATCAGCCACTCACACGCTGCAGGAGGTGCTGTCCCGTGAAAGAGCGGGCGTCTGGAGGCTGGCCATCCTCTCCCACCGCCTTGCAGCGTAGGTAACCATAGAGATTAGCCACTTGGAGGGAAATACTTGCCACCACAAGTGACTGGGGAAGACGGACAGATGCATTTAAGAGGGGCGTTACGTGATGTACTTCTGTCGTATATGCAGAGCATGCCCACAAGCGGCATGTGTCTCACCAGCCATTTGATCTTCAGGGAGAAGAGGGAGGTGAAGAAGAAGAACGTCCATATGAGAGGACAGATGATGAGACCCAGCCAGAATATCCTTGCCTCTGCCTCTGTCCCACTGCTGCTGTCCCGGGAGGTCTGCACACACACACAGACACACATAGCAATACCCCAGGAAGTGCGGCTCAAAATGGCAACTCAGTAATGACAGTGTCTTACTTTTTTGGCCTCAAACACCCAGAGGCTCTTTCCGTCCTCGTCGATCTGATTCCACCAGCGCAGCCCCACCAACAGCCGGCCAGTCACATTCTGAAACACGGGACAAACGTTAGGAAATCAACACCAGTGAAGTGAGAGAAAGGGATTAAACAGCTCTGAAGAAAGGGGTGAGGCGTATAGGGAAGTAAGGGGAAACGCTGGCTGACCTAGTGACCCCTCACCTTGACAGACCAGAAGTCAAAAGAGAGCAGAGTGATGATCAGGACAAAACATGACGCAAAGTTCTCGCTGATCCAATCACAGAGCAAATAGGTGACAATGGCAACCACCCGGAAGAACAGGTGGAAAAAGGAGGCGAGGGGGTGTCTGAAATCAAGTGCACAGGATTAGAAATGATGAAGAGCCTGAAAATGCTGATAGGACATGTAGGTGAGGCATAGAGACTTCCTCTGACGATGTATGTAAACATGAAATCATATTTCACAAACAAATAAAATCAGCCACATATATGAGTGATCAGAACCCCCAGAGAAGTTGCTGAGATTTGTTTAAGACGTTTCACGTGATTTAAATATCACTAATTATTTATAAGAGGTTGGAAACCATCTCCCACCCAACTGACATCCCTTTTGATTTTTATATTCATTAATTGAAGCAAAGGACTGAGCAAGACAAAATGGTTTATATGGCAAATAAAAACATGTCCTGCAGTGCACCTTATGACTGCGATTCTCCGCGCCCTCTCCTGCTCGTCAGCAGCAAAGTCCAGCTCGACATCCTCCGTGTCATCCGCCATCGTCTGACAAGAGGCGACGACAAAACACACAACACGATAAATCACCCCACTGCACACCAGCTAGTACAACACAGCCACACGCACAATACGTTTGGATGCAGACAGAAAAATACACCCAGTGGCTTCGTGATCGTGGGTGTGCAAAGCAAAGCGAAGAACCATTTGGGGGGGAAAGCGTAGCTGTGTGGAATACGCAAGGTGTTGCAGTGAAATAAGACCGATACCGACACTGCCTCCTCAGTCACCGCATCCACATCATGAAAAACTGGGATTAAAATGATGTCAAGGGAAAGATGAGCCCCTCATATTACCTCTACAGTGACGCCGTGTCGCACAGAGCTGCGGTCAGTCAAATGTCGACATCGGAACTAGATTTTTCCTGATGGAAACAATGCGGCGGAATACAGTCAACAGCGTTACCTAAAAACAACGACCGCGGCAGGACTCGAACCTGCAATCTTCTGATCCGAAGTCAGACGCCTTATCCATTAGGCCACGCGGCCCGCGGTACACATGACAGAGGTACACCATATGGATTCAACGCGATCCGCGACTGCGATTATTCGGGAGGAGAGGGGTAGTTTTATGCCGGGGGTTAAGAGTAATCGGTAAAAGTGTATCTTGTCCACCGTGGTGTTCATCCGACCATTTGTTGGCATTGTTTAGAAACGATGCAGTCCTCCGGGCCGCCGGGGGTCGCTGGCGCTTCGTGCTGCTTTCGGCCCCACAACCCCGGGGGCCCGTGCTAAGGTAACAGCCTCGTCTGCCGTGGAGCGACTGCACACACGCTCTGGTTGATTACTTTGAGGTTAGACGTGATAACGCGGGTCGGATGGGATGCCGTTTTTTGCGTTTAGAAACAGTGTCGCCAACAAACTCAGGGAGCGCAGGATTAAATATCAATATTTAGTTTGGTTGCTCACAAACTAGCAGCACTGCTGGAGAGCATGGCTGGTTTGTTAGTAAACACGTTAGCAGGTCGGCGGTATATTCATTTAATTTAACTTACCTAACTATACTGTGCTACAGTAGTAAAGTACTTTTTGAGTAAGTAAACTATATCTGAGTGAAACACCAAAGTGTTGTTGATGTTACTCAGTTGTGTGTCAGTAGGTAATGTACAGTAGGTTGAAAGAAATAAGATCAGAAAATCACTTAGATATAATTTAAATGAACCCTTACAAACCAAGAAACTCTAAGCCTCTTAACAATATTACACTAGCAATATCGCACGAACATGAGATAAAAACAAACATTAATGATCTTCATCCAGAATCTCTCAAGTCCCAGTTTGTGCCTCTCACTGTATTACACGAGGGAGAAAACTGGGCCTGAGCTGTATTAAGTCATCGTGCTGTGTCAGTGTCTTGCAGCTCCTGTGTGAAGTCCCCATGAGGTGATGCTGCATGTGTTGCGCTGTCCTCTGCAGAGGACTCCCGTCTCTCTGCAATGGACGTGTCTACGCTCCCTCTACTCCACCAAGCCTCAGTCCCTTCAGGGCGGGCACTCCACAGACACCCGCATGAACCCCCTTAACATTCAGATGCTGTCAAAGAACCTCCACGAGCAGATCTTTCGAGGGCTGGAGCCACGGTACAGCGAGGAGGACGTGCAGCGCAGCATTAGACACCTGCAGAAACACCAGCTGTGGGGGAAGGACACTTCGCTGCTGCCTGACGTGGACCTGAAGCTTCCCCGAATGTATGGCCAAAACATCGATGAGCACTTTCGCATCTTGGCCCAGAAGCAGAGTCTTCCCTACCTCGTTGCTGCCACCGAGCTGCACCTGGCTGAGCTCCCTCCCATGCCGCAGGAATGGAGCTGGGAGGCTGGCTGGACGCGTTACGGGCCCAATGGGGAGAGCCAGAAGGTCGATTTCCCAGTGGAGTCGGCACTGGTGTTTGATGTGGAGGTGTGCATGGCGGAGGGAAAGTGTCCAACACTGGCTGTTGCTGTGTCTCCCACTAACTGGTGAGGAACAGGTACATGTTTTTAAACGCTGAAATTGGATTGTGAATGTAAGTGATAGATTTTAATTATCCAGATTTGTATATTTCTCACTTGCCAGGTACTCGTGGTGCAGTAAGCGTCTGATTGAAGAGCGGTACTCCTGGTCAGACCAGTTGACCATAGCTGACCTCATCCCGCTGGAGACACCTGTTAACTCTCTCCGCCCGCTAGGGGGTCAGTGGAAGGAGAGGGTCATAGTGGGCCATAATGTCAGTTTTGACCGATCTTACATTAAGGAGCAATACTTACTAAAGGTCAGTATTCAGAGGGTGGTGTGTTTTGTCCTTGTTTCTTATTTGGCTCTTTACCAACTCAGCTTTCTAGCACTTTTGCATTTTTATTGTATGGCTTAATGATCCTCATCACTTTAATTAATGTGCCAAGTAGCATGTACCTGCCTGTGTATGACATTAAACGTTTTATTTCCCTAAAGGGTTCTAAGGTACGCTTCATGGACACCATGAGCCTTCACATGGCCATTTCGGGGCTGACCGGGTTCCAGCGCACACTGTGGATGGCCAGCAAGCTGGGTAAAAGGAGGGGTCTTCAGGAGGTCAAGGAACACATTAAGAAAGTTGGACAGAAAGGAGAGGGCCCAGCGGTTTGTGTGTTTTATTCACTATATTTTGTACAACATGCATTATTAGTGGTAAGGTTTTAGCTTTTCTTTTGTTGAAAGTTCTTTTGGTTAGGTGAGGTGTTTTGCTTTTTTCATCATCGAAACTCAGTGTGACATGATGTTTTTGTGTACAGATTGGCTCCTGGGACTGGGTGAATATTAGCAGCATTAATAACCTGGCTGATGTCCATGCTCTGTATGTGGGAGGGCCGCCACTGCAGAAAGAGGCCAGAGAGACCTTTGTGAAGGGCAGCATGATGGATGTCAGGAACAACTTCCAGGTCAGATGTTCATGACAAGTCCTGTGTCAGTACTCATAGGCCATATTTATTCATATTACATGGTCCTCTAAATGACTTGCATTCATCATGAAGTACAGATACATAATTTTGGCTTTGCTGACCTCTACAGGAGTTAATGCAGTATTGCGCCATGGATGTTCAAGCCACGCATCAAGTCTTCACAGAACAGCTACCCCTCTTCTTGGAGAGGTCAGTAAATCCCAAACATTTTCCGTTAATTCTTATATGTATCTATTATCTAGCAGAGAATATGGTGTTGCTTTGTTCACAGTGTTCTAAAATAATGACATTTCTTTTTATCTTTTTATAAGGTGTCCTCATCCAGTGACATTTGCAGGAATGCTGGAGATGGGCGTGAGCTACCTTCCTGTCAATCAAAACTGGGGGCGTTACCTGGAAGATTCTCAGGACATTTACGAAGAGCTCCAGAGAGAGATGAAGAAGTCTCTGATGACTCTGGCGGACGATGCCTGCCAGCTGCTGCAGGATGACAGGTGAGAATAGCATCTATTTATCAATATGTTTTTGACTGCAGCAGTCAAATGCTTTGTATAGAAACATCCACATTGTATATGTGTTTTATTTATTTTTTATTTTATTTTTTTTCACTTAAGGTACAAGGAAGACCCCTGGCTTTGGGATCTTGAGTGGGATGTGCAGGAGTTCAAGCAGAAGAAAGTAGCAGTCAGCAAGAAGAAACAATCCAAAAAGGCAGCTGAAACACAAGTTGCTACTCCTCTTCCAGACTATGAGGAAGGTATAAGATTTCTAAAGCCAACATCATCTCTCTCTCTTTTTTTTAAATGCAACGATGCAAAAAGGGGTTAAAAATTACAGATGAGATGATTCAGTTGAGTTGTTGTGATTTTAGACCCGGGTCCACCCTCTGAAGAGGAAATGGCAGGCCTTTGCCCCAGCAGGCTGGCTGTGGAGAAGCTGAAGGAAACAGTGAATAAACTTCCTAAGAGAAGGCAACATCTGCCTGGACATCCAGAGTAAGAATCATCCAATATTGGTTATATTTCAGTTTCCACTACCATTTGTCACTGACTGTAGTGTAAGGCGGTCCTTCTCCCCGCTCACCGCATCCTTCAGGTGGTATCGTAAGCTGTGTGAGAAGATGTCTGCGGGGGACAGCTGGTCACCTGGAGCCGGCCTCATCAGTCTACAGATGAGAGTGACTCCTAAGCTGATGGGTCTGACGTGGGATGGTTTCCCCCTGCATTACACAGAGAAACATGGGTGGGGCTACCTGGTACCTGGACGCAGGGATAACCTGGTATCTCAGGAGGGAAATACAGGGCCTGTGTGCCCACACAGGTACTTGCTACACTGGGCTTGCATCACCAAGACATGAGCTATTATTTATTTAGTCTTAGATTTTCGCAGCATAGGATGTGTGTGCATTTGTTAAAGCATTGTTTTGTCCCACAGAGCTATTGAGAGTTTTTACAGAGAGTATTGTGAGCGGAACAGCAAAGAGCGGCCTGAATATCTGGACAGCAGCCCTTCAGATGACCTCATGCTGACAGACAGCACAGTCTGGGCAAAGGTGCATATGCTCATAATGTAATTCACCTCATTCTTGCAGTGTTTACAAGAAGCGGTCTTCTGAGTGAATATCCATGCTGTTTAGAAATCATAAAAAGGAGACGTTTCTTATGACTTTAGAACGGGCTTCATAATCATAAGACAATAAAGAAGTTCCAGGTGACTGTCTTTACATCTGTTGTTATAGACTAGTGGAGACGGGAACAGCAAGTCGCTAATTCAGCATGACTTTTCATGGCGCAGATTCACCAAAATGTAACATTTTTTAAGGCTATGGTAAAAAAAAAATAAGAAAATTGTTAAGTCTTCTGAAATTTACATTGCTGGGACTTGGTGTTGGTGTTAAAGAGGTGTGTTTAACCTCATCTCAAGGTGGAGGAGTTGAGTTCCCTGGAAAGTCTGACAGAGGAAAATGGAGACAGAATGACGAAGAATGGGGTGAGTGAAATCATTTGTTGTCATTTGCAGATACTTTGTGACTTTGCACCATGAACAATTATAACAATAAAATACTGAACAGTGTTACATTTTTTATATTTCAGTTCCTTTTAACAATATGGGACAGCACTATCTGATCTAACAGGCTGTGTGTGGGGTTTTTATTCTGCATGTAGTTTCAGTTTTACTTTGCTGAAACTGAACAGTAGCTGTTGTGATTTGTTGTTTGACATAGTTTGCATTCTGTACCAACAACAGTCCCAAGGTCCACATTACGCCCCGGAGGAGAGTAACTGCCATTATCACCATGGAAACGGCCCCTACAAAGATGTAGATATCCCAGGATGCTGGTTTTTCAAATTACCTCATAAGGTGAACTTTACCTAGAGTCCCCTGAATACCTAGCATTGGCACATTGTCACTTCATTGAGTTACTTTCATCGTCTCACTGAATATGTGTGTTCCAGGACGGTAATCACAACAACGTTGGCAGTCCTTTTTCAAAAGACTTCCTGCCCAGGATGGAGGATGGTACTCTCAGGGCAGGACGGGGTGGAACCAACGCTACACGAGGTCTGGAGATCAACAAAATGATGTCGTTCTGGAGGAATGCCCATAAACGTATAAGGTAACCGTTGGTTTCCACCATAAAGTCATTTATCTTTTTGGATGATCACAGTCAGCTTTGTCAGAGATATAGATAGTGAGTACATGATTTTCCTGCGTCTCCTCATAGCTCTCAGATGGTGCTGTGGCTGCGAAAGGGAGAGCTTCCTCGTACTGTCAGCAGGTTTGTCTGGTACATCAATAGCAATCCTGTTTTTATTGATCAGCCATGTAGAGGCAAAAAGTCATTGCTTTATATAACAGCCTCTCTGCCTCCCAAAGACACAAAGAGTTTGACGAAGAGGGCCAGTATGGTGCCATATTACCTCAGGTCATCACCGCTGGAACGGTAACGCGCAGGGCCGTGGAGCCGACGTGGCTGACTGCCAGTAACGCACGGGTAAGCCGACAAAGAAAAACTGTACATCACATTGCCACTCTGAGATTTCTGATTCAGCTCCAAGTTTGATAGAGAAATTTTGTTTGTATTAGCTGTGTTTTTTGTTTATTTTCTGTCCACAGCGGGACCGGGTAGGCAGTGAGATGAAGGCCATGGTGCAGGTACCACCTGGATACCACCTGGTGGGAGCAGATGTTGACTCTCAGGAGTTGTGGATTGCTGCTGTGCTTGGGGAGGCTCACTTTGCTGGCATGCACGGTGAGATTTGTCCCTTTGAAATCTCGTACAGTCCTCACTTAAACTTTAACACCATATCATAAAAGTTACTTAGGGCAATACTTTTTTTTTTTTTTTCATCCGTCATAGTTTGAAGAAACAGCATCTGATGTTAACTGTGTTCATCTTGCGTCTCTGCCGGGTTCAGGGTGTACGGCGTTTGGCTGGATGACCCTTCAGGGAAAGAAGAGTCAGGGCACTGACCTGCACAGCCGCACCGCTGACACTGTGGGCATCAGTCGCGAGCATGCCAAGGTGTTCAACTATGGGCGCATTTATGGTGCGGGACAGCCCTTCGCGGAGAGGCTGCTAATGCAGTTCAACCACCGCCTCGGTCAGACAAATGCTGCCAGTAAGGCCAAGCAGATGTACGCCATAACGAAGGGCACACGCAGGTACACTCACCAAGCTGAAAAGTGGTGTGTTTAAGTAAAGATGTTAGCTGTTTGTGCAAAAGTGATTGAGTTGAGCTGCTAAACGTTTGTGTTTACATGCTTTGTCAGATACCTTCTTACAGAGGAGGCTGAGTGGCTGGTCAGAGAACTGGGTATAGAGGTGGAGTGGGAGGAAAATGGAAGTGTCTCCCTGCAGGAGCTGCGGAGGATCAGGAGACTGTTCTCACAGTGGTGAGGGAGCACGTAAAACATCCCACCAACAACACATTCTCCTACGTCCTCTCAGTTGCCCTGTTCCCTCATCTGCCTCTGTCTCTCTCTGCGTTCCTTATACGCCTCAGCTCCATTCGGCGGAAGAGGTGGAATATAGTCGACAAACGTCTGTGGGCCGGAGGTACGGAGTCAGACATGTTCAATATGCTGGAGAGTATTGCTTATTCAGCCCAGCCAGCCACCCCTGTCCTAGGCTGCAGGATTAGCAGGGCGCTGGAGCCCAAAGCAGTTAAGGATGAGGTGAGGCAGTGCTGATTAGTTGGACAGACAAACTCATTTCAACTAGCTTTTTTTTTTTTTCATAATGACATACACATAACTCAAGGGCCCTAACTGGATAAGGGCCCATTGTTACTGGTAACAGAGGCTCTGAAAATGTTGCCATATATCTTTTGTCAGTTTATCACAAGCAGAGTGAACTGGGTGGTCCAGAGCTCCGCAGTGGACTATCTACATCTGATGCTGGTGGCCATGAAGTGGCTCTTTGAGGAGCACGATATTGATGGCCGTTTCTGCATCAGCATTCACGATGAGGTGCGGTACCTCGTCCGCAGCGAGGACCGTTACAGAGCAGCGCTGGCACTCCAGATCACAAACCTGCTTACGAGGTTTGCTCACAGCTTAGTATTTATTCTTCCCCGTCAAATGATCCACTGTAGAAGAGGCAACAAGCCTGACAGCTTCTCTGACTGTGTGCCTCTGTCTACTGCAGGAGTGTGTTCGCCCATGCGTTAGGCATGCAGGACCTTCCCCAGTCAGTAGCTTTCTTCAGCGCAGTTGACATTGACAAGTGTCTGAGGAAGGAGGTCAACATGGATTGTGTGACCCCCTCCAACCCCACGGGTCTGGAACAAAGATACGGCCTATCACCTGGTGAGTTCTGCACATCATCATCAGCCTTTATTTATTTTCTGTAGTAGGAGGCTTATTATATGCATTGTACAAATGTGTGGAATAAATAAAGTGCATGAGACGGGGAAGGGGGGGGGATAAAGGTGCCTCAAGGCACTGCAGGTACAAATTATTACTTTGAGGGTATCTGATAACTGCCAGGCTTGGTCAAATTCCACGCAAGACACAATAATAAAACTGCAAACAGAGTAAAAAAAAAAAAATATATATATATATATCTATATCTTAATCTTAAAACGGCACTTTTTAGGATGCATTATCTGTAATGGAAATGACCTCTTCCCTTCGTGTAGCCAAGGACTGATAAAGGAGGGCCTCATCTTAAGTATTACTGTATGTAGTTACAACCTACGCTATTAAAATAAGAACTGACCTTTTTTTTTAACAACTGAGCAGCTTATTCATGAAGTCATTATGATGGAGTGGGGGCAGACATTGAAATAAGTTCTTGACAAATCTTTAAATAATGTAAAATAAAAACTGCAGTTTTAATGTTAAAGAAAAACGCTACAATCGACATTTACAGTGTTTACAAATACGTCATATACAAAATACATATTTCTCTTGAAGAAAGTAAACTATAGGAACTCAACCAGATTGTTAAACAATGTGTGTTAACTTTCCACAGGTGAGGCCTTGGACATCTACCAAATCATCGACATCACTAAAGGCTCTCTGAACAAAGGACGATAGCACTTTGTGGGCCAAGCTACTGTTATGCAGAACAGAAGTTCAGACACACAACTGCCAGGAGGCTGTACAGCAGCTGGTCAAGTTCAGTTAGGGATTTGGAGAAGTGTGCATCAAACAGAGAAGCCTCGGCTCACTGTTTTCTCTTCTTCTGTTTGGGTTCTTGTGTCTCCTCTGCGTCATGTGACTCTGTGGGCTGAAAGGAAGAACAAACAGACACTGAGATCTCACCCAGCAGAAGCCAAACAGAACAGAGAGTGTAGTCAAAGTCTGAGATTGCACTTACCTCCTGACTGTCGTCCTGCTCCTGCAGGGCAGCGTCCAGAGTAGCAGCGTTGATGCGGAAATCTCTTGAGGTGCTCAGCTTCATGTACTGCATCAGATTTACCTGGACAAACATACACATATATGTTGGTGAAGTGTTCGGGGAGCTTTCTGTGTTTTGCTCAATGTTTTGTGTTTTACCTTTGATTTCTTTGAGAGTGTGATGAGGTATTTCTCATACTGCTCGATGCTGAAGATCAAGTTAGGGATGGCCTTTGTCTCACGAAGAAATTTTGCCTACCAAGAGAAAAAAGAACAGCTCTAGATAAACAAATTCTGAATGGATTCATTCAAACAGATTTATTTGAGGCTCAGGAGCTTTGAGTTGTAAAGTTGTATACATTTCTATTGATATTAGAAACAGAAAAATAAACGTATTGTTATAATCAATCACATTGATCATATGTTATGTCATTATAGTTAAACGTCCTTACAGAGACAGCAGTGGCCACTTCATTCCTTTTCTTTTTCTTCTTGTCATCTGCACCTCCACCACCGAGTTCTCCATTCTAATAAAGAAAACACATTGTCGTCAAAACATCAACACTCCCTCTTGAGGTAGAGGTTGCTTGTGTCAAATCCATAACTGAAAAACACTCAAACAGCACAGTCATAATTACAGCTTATCAATCGTGTGAAAAGGGACTGGTTGAGTTGTACCTGTGCGTATGTGATAAAAGAGTAGCACTGTGGTGTTAGGTGGGAGCCAGACAGCTTGACCTACACAGAAAACACAAAATTAGCACAACATCAGAAGTACTAGAAGACTCAAACAGAGAAAGAATCCACCAGACTCACCAGCTTCTCGAAGCGTGCTGACAGTGCTTCATGCTGGCTGGTACACACCTGGATGTACTGAAACAAGACATGGAGACAAGAAATGAGCGTCGCACTAGACAAACTTCACAAACTCTACATTCATACTGGGGTCACAGAGAGGATAAATACGCACATATTTGACCAGGGTGGTTAGGATGGTGTACGTGCGACTCAGTTCTCTCAGCAGTGTAATGGTACCGGTGCCAGGCAGCAGGGCCGTTTGGACCAGCTCATTTAATGCTGTCAAAAGAGTCCCAAGCTGCAGTGTCACCGCTTTCTCTATTGGATCCTGCTGGCCTGTAGTCTGGGTGGCTTCACCTACACATCAGGAATGTAACATCACAGAAGTTTTAGTACCATTCCCTGACAGAGATGCATCTCTTCCCTTGTCCCCGCTCAACTCTCACCATTAATCCAACTGAGCAACAGTGTGAAAGGCTTCTTACCAGAGCACAATTTGTCAGAGGCCGTCTGGCTTTTCTTTCTGGCGATCAGCCAGTCCACTTCATCAAGCACTCTGTCAACCTGAGACAGGACCAGCAGCTGGGGCAAGAGATTAAAATGAAGATGAAGATGGCGAGCACACCGAGCAAGCTGATTCTGAGATATCGGTGTCACGGCAAATCAGAAGCTTCAGGTTATAGAAAAATACTCACTGCTGCTGTGGTTGCGGTCTTCATGTTGACAATGGCAAAGTGAGACTGTTTTTCCACTTCCACATCCTGATCACACAGAGAGAAGAGAAGGCAGAACAAAAAAAATACTCCGTTCAAAAAGTGGCATGTTAATTTTAAGTTAGGCCAGGTTATTGTCATAAATGTATTACTAGTACTGCATAATTAAGGTGAAATGATAACTGCGGTTTACTGTTGACAAGTTTTATTCCCGTGTTGATGATTTTTGAGGAAGTTCTAAAATGTAGATCTAATACCAATATATATTAATCCTTCAATACTGTGAGAATTTGGGATGGGATGAGACGATGATCAAAGGTTGAACCATGGACAAAGCAGCTGTCAACCAAAGTACCAGGAGAAAAAGCACCTGCATTCAACATATAACTACAATGTAAAAATTTAGATATAACACAAACTGTAATTAACTTTGTGGCCCAATTTGCCATAATGAAATCGCTATAAATTAAACCTTAAATAAACTGCCACCTACAGCCTAGCAATTGTTTTTTTAAAATGTACAACACCAAATTGCCTGTGCTCTGAACAGTGTTAAGTGTAATTGTGAGTACCTGATCGATATCTCCCAGTTGGCTGTGGATGTCTTGGCAGAGTTCCAGCAACAGACCTACAGGACTCTTATAAAGAACATGCAGGTTGAAGAGGAGAGAGAGCAGGCCTTTGGAGAACGCCGAATCCTCTAAAAGAGAGAAATAAACAGACCTCAGAACTGACCTTACTGTACCTAACGTGGACACAACAATTAAGTGAACTGTCCCTCACCAAAACTGGTCTCCTTGCAGATTTTCACAGTCCACGTGATCATCTGAACAAACTGCAGATGTAGACGTGTGTTGGTTGAAGTACAAGTACTACGGAATTTGTACTATGAAGTGCACTTACGAGTACACCTACCTGTTGGGAGGAGGGCTTTAGTTGGCGTGAGAGCACACTTAAGATGCTGACCAGCAGCTGAGCCTCTTTGCTGTTAAATTCTTCCTCACCTCCACTTAACTGAGTAAACAGTGCCCTCTGTTGACAAGCAAAGAAAAATTGTTAGATGCTCAGAAGGGGCGAAACAATGCTCGCTACATTTAAAACGCCGCTGTCTGTAAGGTCATGTATGTTCATATGGGACATATTAAACGGCTCCTGGTATAACATTTAGCAAAATAATGTTTTAACCTGACACATCTTATCAGAAAAATCAGTACAGAAATATATGAAGCCAGGTTTCTGAAACGGATAGCCGTGACTTAGACTTTCTAATCAGAAAATACATGTTTGGATTTTAACTTTTAAAATAGAGAATAACCAAATCCAAATCCATTCTGTATAGATGCACCTGAAACTGTCGGATGTAAAAGAAGTTAATCTCTGTAACATTGCCATCGTCTGGCTCTGCGTCGTCCTCTGAGGTGTCTGCAAGAAACACAAAATGTTGATGAATTACTGCGTACCATTCAGGTGGAAAACCTCAAGTTCACAGCTTTACCAATTTGAAAATTGTATGTCTAACCCATGGTGGAGAGGAGCTGGGCCATCCTGTCTGGATAGCGTTGCTGGCAGGTTGTAAAGATCCTGAGCAGACCATCTAGACACAACTGGGACAGGCTGGATCGCTTTTCCTTCTTCCCTGCGTCCTCCACAACACTGGGGATGTTGGTGTAACGCCACATCAGCACACTGGGATAACAAATACACAAAGATGGATCTCTCACTCAAAAACTGTCATAAATAACAAAACCGGGAACACAGTCTAACTAAATGCTGCTATTCAAACCTTGTCATGTCACAGAGGAAGCGGAAAGTTCTGTCTGTGTTCTGTCCATCTGGGCCATCTGTGTGTCCAGTTTCCTCCAGCTGCTGGATCTTCTGTACAGCCACACTGACTGCATAACGCACAAATTCTCCATTTGAGCGAAGCACTGACAGAGCCTCCTCTCTGCTTTGAGTACTGTCTCTGAAATAAATAATAATAATAATAATAATAAAAGCATTTTTTGTTACATTTGTCCGACATCTCAATTTTCAGCAAACTATCCAGAAGCGTTTAATTTTAGAAAATCTTTTTAATGTATCTGTGTTGCCAGTGCCACTTTTGATTCAAGGCACAGTTAACACACACACACATTTTTGGAAACCTGTTTATGAGTTTACATTGTATTTCCAACTTTTAGCCCTTCACGTTTGCTTAGTACTTGTAACTGTCATTTATACAAATTATTGCAAACAACTTACAATCCAGTCAAGACATGTAAGAGAAAGAACTAAAGTGAGTGCATTCCAGGATCAATAGCCACCAAAAGCATTTACCTGAAGAGCACAGTGAGGAGAGTTGATACGAAGCCCAAGGAGAGTAAACTGCGGGGGGTCTTGTGTGAGGGCGCTCGACCCTTTCCAGATTTCTCCTTTAGGATCTCAGACAGCTTGTGGTAGCGGCTGAACAGCTCTGTGAGCTCCTCAAAGCAGGTTTTACTAACACACACAGAGACAAATACAGAATTCAATAATTCACCACTTTAATGGTATTTATGCTGCACAACACCCTGGCCATACAAAGAGAGGTGGTTGTTACCTGTAGTTGGCTTTGATGAAGTTGTACTCTATAAGGACCTCGTACAGTCCCATCACCAGCACAGCATAGATGTTATTCTTCACCCCAACACTGGATCCCATGGAGAACTCAGCTGACTTGTCCTGATCAACACACAGAGAGTATATGGCTTAAGATGATACTTCATCTTAGTGACATAACAACGTAAGGGAAGCTTGTCATTTTATTAAAATAACAAATGGTTAATGCTTCTCATCTTACAGCCTATTGGAAGTCACTAAGACACATAATTAGTAGGACCAATAATATGTTTTGGATGCCGATCGTGGGAAAGGTACTCCTACTATTGACCAGAAAGTGGGGGAAGTAAAAGAAAGAGCAGAATCTATTAAAGCCTTACAATGTACACTAGTTCAGTGTACATAACTGTTTCACATCATATGCTCCTGTCTTGAATGCATACCAGTTCAAAGTCCTCCAGTTCACTCTTGATCATGCGCCTTGTCACGCTCTCTAGGATTGTCTGTAGTTCCGACTGGTATCCCTCCTCCTCCTCCTCCTCGTCGTCATCATCGCTGTCGTCAGCTTTGGAGTTGGCTGATCGGCGCATGTTCTGCAGCCACAGCAGACAATGTACAGTACAGCTCACCAGATGGGCCTGAAATGGAACAAACATTATTTATAGCAAAAATTACCACAGCAGAAACATAGTCACAAAAATGCCACAGTGCAAAAAAAAGTGTACCAGAGGCTCCTGGAGGTAGATTTGGTCTCCGAGAGCCGTGATGCATGGTTCCAGTTTCACTGGGGGCAGGAGGTCTTGTTCAGGCTCGTAGTACCGCTTCAGCTAAGGATACAAAGACGTGACATACAGCTCTCCATGTTACAGATAACAAGACAAACAGGCCATTATACCCAACACAGTATGCACTTCCTGTAACACACACACACACACACACACACACACACACACACACACACACACACACACACACACACACACACACACACACACACACACACACACACACACACCTGTGAGAGGAGGGTCTGCATTATGGAGCTTGCAAGTTGAGAGTTGCGACGGAGGACATCATAGAAACCCTGAAAAAATAAGGGAGAATTTGCTTCCTCAGTATAAAACATGTCTGTCCAAACCCTAAATGTGATCTGCTGCACACATTAATCAGAATCATACTACAAATATCTAAGGGTTTCATTTAGAATTTTGAATCAATCGTGGTTAGTAATTGTAACAGCCCGGAGCAAAAATAAAATCAACTCATAAACATGGCATAGAAAAGAGACCTCTGACCTCATAGAGCATGAGGCGCACATCAGCCTGTTGGCCGAGGCAGCGACGCAGACTGCTGAGGATCTCCAGACAGAACGCTTCATTGGCAGCAGAGTTGTAACGAGAATGAACGTCCACTTGGATCTATTCCCGGGTTCAGGCAGACAGTTATTATACAACAGACCATGTTGAAAATTTGACATATTTTCAAAACTGCAGATCTAACTGGACCTGTACCTGGCTAGAGGAGATTGCCTGGCTACACTGGCTCGATGCCAAGCTCCCCAACACTTTGAAGTTCTTCAGCAGCAACAAGAAGCCAGTCACTGCAGACTTTCTGCCGTCCAGTTGGCTAACAGAGGGTCATGTGGGGGGAGAACAGTGTTTTTAATTACTGTTAAACTATCTCAGTATAAACCAAAGGGTGATTCATTAACCTAATCTGAATTAACAGCAAAGCAGTACACACCTGGAAAACATGGCCTTGCGGAGAACTAGAATCAAAGCATCCTTCAAGGACATGCTGACTTTAAGCAGGGGCTGGAGATTAAACAGAGACAAATGAATGAACAACAAAAACATCAACAGTGTGTGTGTATGTGTATGTGTGTACGTATGTGTGTGTGTGTGTTTGTTCAGGTACCTGGACAGCTTTTAGGAGACCCTGAACAGTGGCCAAGGGCAAGTATGACAGGTGGTCAAATGTCTCTGTCACCTTGGAAGATGACTCCAGGAGGATCATGGGAGCAGACACCACAATGTCAGAGAAAAGGTCTGATGATACACGAAAAAAACAAAAAGTCAAAATCTAGTCTCTAACTAGACTGATTAGACACTTGTCTTACATCTGAAAGCTGGGACTCATATCTAAAGGTTGTATTACCTAAGTAATGATTGACAGGTGAGGCTGTCTTTGTGACCAATCGATTCAACACCTGCTCCAGTATCTCGCCTCTGATAGGCTCGTGCATCTGTTGCAGAAGAAACACGCATCGTCCAATGAGAAAATACAATATAAACATGTAGTCAGTTGCATTGTGATGATTCCATAAGATAAAAACAAAATGGTACCTTAAAGCCCTGCAAGAGCACCTGTCCTCCCAGCTTACATGCCTGCTGAGTGGGGGTCCGGGCTATGGTAGCAGATCCTTCTATGATCTTGCCAAATGGTCCAGGTTTGGGTCCAAATGTATCCATAAGGAAGAAGCCCAGCTGCACCAGCCCCTGGGTCACATGATCCCAACCAAACACACTGCACGGGTGGAAGAATAGAATTCATGTGAAGGAGATTAACTAGAAAGAATTGTGTTTTCATGATAGATGTGAGATGGCAATGCTGTGCATCTTCACATAATACATCAACAAAACATTCTAATGGTCATCACACCACCAAAGGTTTATTTTACCCAAACAGACACCTTTTATTACTCCTTGCCAGTCACTCAGTAGACATGGCCACACAGGAAAGATAGAAAAGAAATTGAAGTGAAGTGAAAACTATCCTTTATTGTGGAGAAAGCTGGTTTACTCCTGGGTTAGACACAACTTTTTTTGTGCGTTGTGGCCACCACAGATAGATAAACAGGTAGATGCCTTGTTCTTATGTTACAGGTTTAATTGTTTTGATGCTCTGACCTGTTCTTGACTGTGTCCAGTATCATCTGAGCCACACTGCAGTGTCCAGGCAGGAGGTCCTGCAGGAACTTTGACCCCTGCTGCAGCTGCTCATCCTTGAAGCTCTTAACGATTGCCCCCTTCAAAACGTCAAACACCTACTCAAACCAGGTAAAGGAGAGAACAAATAAGTGAACAGAAAAGATCAAATCAAATATGAGAAAGAGAAATGAGTATAGGGAAAATAGTAGAGGTTTCTGACCTGCTCTTCATAACGCTGGATACGTGCCACTGAGAGCAACAGGGCGACACTAAAAGGGCACAGGTCCCCATAAGATGTCTGCAGAAATGTAATTCAAGATTTATGGCATACTCTACATCACACATGTAATGAAAAGTCACTTTAATAACAGACAGATGAGTTATACGTAACCTTAAAGCTTTTAAGGAATTCTCTCCCGAGTTCATGGTCGAGTCGTATGGCAAAGACTATGTGGAGGATAGCAGTGCCCTCCACATGCCTTAACTGGTCCTGTGGAATGGACTGAACCTCTAGATCCAGGCTCCTGAGGAAGACACAGTGAAAAAGAACAATCAGTAAACGGAAAGTAGGCAGTAAGATTTAGAGTGAGTACAGTTAATGCCACTGGCGGTGTCTGAGCCACTCACTCTCCGTGTTTGTGCTCTTCTTCCTGGCGAACATCTTGCTCCTTAAAATAACTGATGATTCCATCCAGGACCTGCTTCTTACAACCCTAACAGACATAGTGCAGGGCAGGCAAAAAAGAAAGAGGAAGACGTGATTACCTGTTGGTGAAAATTAACATGTTGTTCCACTACACACACACACACACACACACACACACACACACACACACACACACACCTTTGCAGATAAAAGCAGCAGCTGATAAACCAGTGGTGGGATCTCCTGCAGATCCAGTTTTGTGAACATCCTCAGTACTTTCTCCACCAAAAACCGCAGCTCCTCTGATGACAAGGGCACATCCCTAAAATGAGACAGACACCAACAAACTGATGACCAATCCCTGAGAGGCAGCACAAGAAGCAAATGATAGCAGATAAAACATTGTGAAATAAAAGATACAGTACTACAATAAATTCTTATCATTCTGTGGGAAACTGAATAGTGTCTGAAAATGTGATAGTCTGATAGTCAAAGGTGTTACCTGAACATGGTTGTCAGGTGAATAACACATTGTGGGTCCCATCTGCACAAAAAAAAAGGGGGAAAACAAAGGAATAAATACAATATGTCCATATTGAATGGATTGGGTCTTAAATGTAATCTCAGTGAGGAGCATTTATCATATATGCTTGTGTAAAATACTGTACTGTACATATGGTTTGAAATCTGAGATGTCCTAACCTGCTGGAGCAGAGGCTGTTGATCAGCTGCTTCTTGTATTCCTCACCACTGAGTTCACCTAAGGTTGTGACAAAATAACAAGCAACCACAAGTGACAGAGTCATCATATTTTAACATGTGCACCTTAGAGATAACTAATATTTCACCGATTACGTTACCAAGGCTTGAAATTTGCACTTACCTTTTCCATAAGACACAGCTTCACAGGCTGAAAGGGCAGTAAGCACAGTAGGAAACAGCTCCAGGGATTTCCCACTGCCCATTTTTCCCACCTTAATGGCTTCAACAAAAAGAGACGCCAGTTGTGCAAGAGAGGGTCCGGACAGTGTATGAGTCTGTGTAAAACATTTAAGAGGCAAAATGGTAATTAGACAAATGCGTCTGGACATATGAACAAAGGAAAGAGACACAATATATAAAGACATACACTTTTGTTTTGTTTTTTTTTTTTACCTCCAGCATCAGCAGTCCAATGATATCAGCTGCCACCTCAGTCTGAAGATCCCCAGACTCACACAGAGGGATGCAGTGTTGATAAACAAGAAGTCTGCGGTTTGACCCTTCAGTGGAATTGGGTTGAGAGCCTAAACAAAAGAGCACACACTTTACTTTTACTGCACAGGACATGACAATGTGTGGCATTTAAACCAATGCAGGTCACTTTTTTCCAATGATTCTGACTGGAGATGTGTGTGTGTACTGTGGACTTACCTTTAAATATGCCTTTAATCATGGTACCGACCTTCTTGCCCTTTAGTGCCGCATTGGTGATCACAGTGATTAGCTAGAAAGAAAATCACAGAGAGGGAGTTTTTTTTTTTAGAAACCATGAGATTTAGAAATGTGGTGGACTACGTTGGCAAAATAACGTTACCTGGTCACTTGTAAGAGAGGACAGGTACTTCTGAAGTTCGGCAGTACTTTCTCCATCTGACAGTGTGACAATTTTATCCATTTCAGCCCTCATGATCAACCTGCAAACAGACACAAGTGGCTGGTAAACGTAGAGAGAAAATCCGTTTGTAGGTAAATGTTAAAGTTATCAACGAATCTAACTAAAGTTTACCTCTACTTATCGTTTAGCTAAATTTGATATTGGGCGTCCAATTTGATTTAGCGAAATAATCCGTGAAAAAAAGCAAAGTCAAGCCTTCAGTCTCTTTGGTAACGGTTTCATAATATGTGACCAATTTCCCGCCAGCGCACACTTCCTGTTTTGCTTCGCGGTTGCCACGTTCGGCTCAAAGTATCCTACAATCTCAGTATTTTGTATTAGCAACATAATATTCCATTGTACAGTAAAATACGTGTTATGACATAAAATATGTTTTAGCATAACCTGAAATTATTTAGTAACATAACGCTACATTATTATAACTATCAGTTAAAAGATATCGTTTAGGAGGAAAAACTTGATTTCTGCAGACCTGTCAACCGCGTTTACAAGGAACGCCTACAGGCGTAGTTCTCTGCTGGGTTGCCATGTCACTCATCCGTACCCTTAAAATCACTCACCCGTACCCTTAAAATCAGTCAACCATTGTCTTAAAATCACTATTTCGGGCTTGTTTACTTCCATTTTTTGTCCGTGACTGTTTTTGACGGGCTAATAGGATATAAACACGTGCATTACTGTTAACTGCCGTAAGGGTTCATCAATAATCTCAATTGGTTAATCGTGGCTTTTAAAGGGGAAAGTCGCCGGCTTTTTATGATAGTCTAGGTGTTTGACATTTGTCCACTCTGGCAGTGTTTAATAATTACCGCGGGTTAGTAAGCTGACATTACGTCGAGCTATACGTTTCTACCACAGCGTCAGAAATAAATCGTGGAATTGTTCCTTTAATTCCCGCTGTGGTTCCCTACCTGACCTGTGCGGGCCAGTGGCGCAATGGATAACGCGTCTGACTACGGATCAGAAGATTCTAGGTTCGACTCCTGGCTGGCTCGGTTATTTTTTTTGTAAGGAAGAGTTTGCGTCTAATCCCTTTAATGTTTATTGATCTAAATTGAAGTCAATGTATTGTTAATTCATTAATTTGCTTAATGTGTGTTTTGTCGACCAACCGCGTGGCTGCGAGGAACAGCTGCGACTATCGTTAACTTACCAGTGAACCACATCTGCGACTCCAAACCGTGAGGGACATGACAAACACATTTATTGACGATTGCAGTATTTTGAACAGGCATCGACAAAGTAACCCACAGTCGTTCTATAGTACTCGCTTTAAACTGATTTGCAGGTTGGAGACCCCTGTGAATCTATGTCGAGAAACATTATGTAGACGGTAGATTTAACTTTTGGATAAGTTTCGGTGAGTTTTTACTTCCGCATCGAAAAGGACGAGTCGTGAGTAGACCACAGTATGATCAGTTAATTCTCGTTCACATGTAAATAATAATAAATAAAAAAAAAACAAACTTAAAATTATCATCATTAACGCAAACAACGAACATGGCTCTTGTTAGTAACTCACACCTGTCAAGAATGAAATGACAGCACGGGTTTATTAGAGCCCTGCAAAGCCACAGATACCTTTTTTTCCCTCTTATGTTTCGTGTCAGAGCATTTGATTTATTGATTGCAGTCGGGATGTAAAGAAAATGTCAACAAATGTAACAAAACATGCTTTGGAGATAAATTGCCTACCCCGCCTTAAAGTTGTATTTTGAGGTAGACTACTTGTAGGCCTACTTACAGTCATTTAATTCAATAGAATAGAATATAAATACTTTATTCATCCCAAACTGGGAAATTTCTTCAAACTGGGACATTTCTTAATATTCAGGTAACCTACAACTTTAATAATAATAATAATAATAATAATAATAATAATAATAATAACAAAACAAATCCTCATATTTTTGCTTGTCCTCCGCTTGTCTCGCTCGCAACATTTTGCAAGAAAACCTGCAAAAACAACCTCGACCTCTGGACCCTTGAGGGGCCACTGTTGCGTTCATGAACCTCCGCAACAGCAGCGCGCTCCGTCACATCGACGGCCGCTTTCTGCAGGAGGGAGCGTGGAGGGAGAGGAGGGGAGGGAGAGGAGAGGAGGGAGAGGAGAGGGGGGGGGAAGGTCGCCGCGCTCCTTGCGTGCACCGACGTGACGTCGAAGAAATGTTTCTGCCCATGCTCGCAAGGACGACGAGGTGGAAGGAGGAGGGGGGGGAGAGAGAGAGAGCGGCGATGAGCCAGACTGCAGCTGATAGATGTGTTGTAGTGATGTAATGTTGCCCGTTTGGTGACTACGGATGGCTGTCTGTGCCAGGCTCTGCGGAGTGGGTCAGTCGCGGAGGTGCCGGCGGCGACAGCGGCAGAACCAGCAGGATCAGGGCAGCGACTCGGACATGGACGAGGAAGAAGAGGAGCGGATCGTGGGCCAGAGGCAGGGCGACGTCGGCGGCGGCGGCGGAGCAGGAGGAGGAGGAGGAGGAGGAGGAGGCCCCGAGAGCCGCGTCGCCACTGCGGGGCCGAGTGACGCTTGCGAATATGGCAGCGATCACGTCAAACGAGGCGGCTCTCGGGATCGCGCGGGCACGGGACCCCCGCGCCCGCAGTCGCTGGTGGACCTGCCGCCGGAGCTCCTGGTGGAGATCTTCTCCCTGCTTCCCGGAACAGCGCTGCCCAGCGTGGCGCTCATCTGCAAGAAATTCAGACAGATCCTCAACACCGAAACCATCTGGAGAAGGCGGTGCATGGAAGGTAAATACGGCGATTGCTGGATTTAGAGGTGATTTAAAGTTGGAGTGCCTGAGTAAAGCTGTCGGGTCGCACGTTAATGTCAGATGTGCTGGCCAGGCGACGTGAGGTCCCTTACTGTCGACAGGTTGTCTTGTGTCAGGCTCGGTGCCAAGCTCTGGTTCCTTGGAAATGTCTTCCTGTAAAAGTGTTTCTATTGATCCGTGCGGGAACCATGGGGGAGATTACCATTAACCCGGTGACGGCGTCCTCAGTGACTGCTGTAAAAAAAACAAAAAAAAAAAAAAACAGACCGAGGCCTCTCAGTGTTATTAGGCCCGTGTCAGCCATTCTGTGTATCTGCTTGTACTGTTGATGCAGGGCCGGGCCCAGCCTTTCGGGGACCTTGAGCATTATTTTGGTCACCCACCCCATGTTGGTCAGGGGACTGCAGCATGGCAACAAATATGTCCCACAGCGTGCACATAACTAGGCGCAAATGCTATTTAAGAATATACACTTGCTGATATACATACAGTGCTGCTGAAACAATTAGGCGAAGTGTGGGAAAATAAATTAAGTTGTGAAAATAGGAGAATAAAATCCTGTATTATTGGATAAGGAATTTTCATCATGACATACCATGTGATATGATAACATTTCTGGTAAATCAAATGACAAAGTTGATAGTATATAAAATAACCAAACAAAAAGATGAAATACTGCCACATAGCAGTTCTGTTCACTGATGTGCAACATTGCCCATAATAGCCAACTACACCCGGAGATAATGAATGGATAGATACCACAATATAAACGCCAAACCACACTCTTTTCATACTTTTTTTTTTGTTGACAAAAATAAAGGATATTTGCTCACTCCAGCTTCTGCGGTATGAGGATTCACTGCTTTTATCAGTTTTCATAACATCATTTTGAAATGAGTTTTTTGAATGTTAAACGAAAATAGGCAACTTATAGATACTACTTGAGGCCTGTGTAATGGGCATTTGTCATTCGATTTCATGCCATTGACATTTTATAGATTAAATGATTCTATTAATTGGAGGAAAACCGTAGATTCATTGTTAATATAAATAAATGTTAGTCGCAGTAACATGACCTGCTTGCTGGAAGGAAATGTTGGGGATTTGGTGTCACTGTTTTGCACTGTAACACACTTGGGGGGGGTGAGGCAACTGCAAACTGCATGTGAGATAAAAGTAGTGGCCTGTTGTGTGCTGAAAAGTTGCACAATTACCAGCATACTAGGCTTTTACAGTAAGCTGGGAAGCCACTTTTATGTGTGGTGCAGAGAAACAATCAAGTGCCGTTAAAATCCCGTTAAAAAATTCAACTTGTTATTCTTCATTTAAACCTTGTCAGCACTTTGAAGTCAAGCCCTCATTTTCTAAGGTGTCGGGATAGAAGAAAGAAGTTACGTTATATATGAAAAAATGAGCTCTTCAACAGACTTAAGATAGCCCTTAAGCAGCTGCTTAGTTCACTCAGACACCAGGCCGGCCGTGTGTTTAAGATAGCTTGTGAATCTTTGTGAATTGGACATGATCGGGTCACGTCTGTGTCTGCTGACTGGAGTGTAGACTGTCCATCTGGCTGGCTGCTTTGCAAATTTCCTGTTCAACTCTGACTAATGTTGTCACTCTAAACTGAGAGCAGTCGATCTGAATTTCACTTGAGGGATGCCATGATGTGTAACACCACGATTCACATTACAAATGAAATAAATGTGGATATATTTCATTACAATTTAAAAAAATCTAGCTGACTGCATAATCATTTCCATTACCACCACTGATACAGATATTTTGCATGCATAGCCTTAATAAATTCAATTTAATGTTAATCCTTCTCCTATGTCCCGTGCGTGTTTTCTCTCTGCAGAGTTTGGTATGAACGAGGATCTGAGGAAGATGGAAGTGGGAGGAGTATCTAGCCGGGACCTCTATGTTAAACGTGAGTTGATTAATCAGCTTTCATGTCACCCACGAGTTCATCCAATCAAGTATTTAGTTCATTCTTATTCCATTGGGTCCTCTAATGTTTACACCCTCGTGTTTTCTTGTCTGTATGTGGGGTAGGTGTCCAGATAGATCTCCCTAATGCAGATTCATTTACAGCAGATGGGAAATAGAGCTTATGTAGCATTCTGAAATTCCAGCTGCCACAAAACATGCCGGGCAAAGTGGTGGCACCTGTTGGCTTTTTGAATAGATTATTATGGAACATTACTGCATTCACTGGACGGCTGCGTTGGGCTGAGCCCGCCTTGGCCACTCTACACATACCTGTGTTGTGCCTGTCCAGGTGTCAACCCACGGGTGAAGTCTGGGCGCTTTATGAAGCTCCTCCCGGACTACGAGCACATGGACTATAGAGACGTGTACACACACTGTATGTACATGGGCCTCAAAGTGGATGGCTGCAGCATGAGGGGTTGTGTGAGTGGGACTCTTATTGATTTAATTTGTAAGCAAACAGTTGCAGTAGTGTTACCCACCCTTTGGGAACAGTAAATGCGTTAATAATTCCCTTCAGCACTGTTTGCCTTCAAAAGTGTGAAATGGGAGGCCGGATAATTTGGTGTGCTGTGTGTGTTGTTTAGACTGGCTGACAGGAATGTGGTCAGTTTACACTTTCTTCTCTTTTGGTTTACATCTCATAGACTCCATCCTGACAGACATTAAACAAAAAGTTTGAATCTGTGGGTTTTAACATCTCATCTCTTGTGTTTTTAACCATGCACCGTGTAGCTCATAGTAAAGCATGGGTAGAGCATTGCAGAAACTGACCATGTTGTGCTCTTGTGTTGCAGTGCTTCACCCATACAGACATATCTTAGGCCTATGGCAGCCTGACATAGGGCCTTATGGGGGATTGCTCAACGTTGTGGTAAGTAGTGTTTCTCCGTTAAGGCATTTGCATTAAGATGAGGAACAATGACTACAATTTGCAAGTTTGTTGACCTCTTTTGTATGAAAAATTACAAAAAAACAATGTCAAATGCTCATAATTTATGATGTGGCAATATTCAGCTGCCAGTGCTTTGGCAGGAACTTAATTTAAGGATACTTTCAATGGCTGATAATTTATTAAAAGTGTTTTTCATTCAGGTGGACGGGGTCTTCATCATTGGCTGGATGTATTTGCCACCTCATGACCCCCGTGTGGAGGATCCCATGAGAAGACGGCCGCTCTTCCGTATCCACATGTGGGAGAGCCAAAAGGCGACTGTGGAATGTATGTACGGACACAAGGGTCCCCACAAGGGAGACATACAGGTGAGGGCTTACACAGCACAAATGATCTGTGCACCAAAGAAATGAGCTCTACATAACTGAGATATTTGTTGACACAGATTAAGAGCTAATAAAAGTGGGTCTTTCTTTTAATATGTGTCTCGTTGTGTTATTTTTAGACTGTGAAGAAGGATGAATTTTCAACAAAGTGTAACCAGACCGATCATCACCGCATGCCAGGGGGCAGACAGGAGGTGGGTCGAATCAGATAACTGTTACTACGTGTAACCTGTGGATGACCTGTTGTAAATATTCACTTGTTTCACTTGATTATGTTTTTCTAAAGCCCACGTACTTTGATAATGTGAAATTCAAAGACTGTTATCAGCATTCTGTCTGTGTGTGTGTGTGTGTGTGTGTGTGTGTGTGTGTAGGAGTTCAGGACATGGTTGGAGGAAGAATGGGGCCGGACATTGGAAGAAATCTTCCATGAGCACATGCAGGAGCTCATCCTGATGAAGTTCATTTATACTAGTCAATATGAGTATGAGTCTCCTCCTCCTTCTTTACATCACACTTTTATCTGTAGCTGAAATCGAGAGTGAATGTAACGCCCTCTGTACCTCCTCTAGGTTAAACAATAACAAGATTGACTTGTTATCTTGAGAGATTGTTTCTTGTTTTCTCTTGTGGATGAATGTTTAACACGTCCATGTAGTTCTGATGGCCTTGGCAGAGGCTCTGACTTTCATCTGCTTTCTTTTGACAGTAACTGCTTGACATACCGGAGGATATACCTGCCTCCTGTGATGCCCACTGACCTGCTGCAGCCAGGCCTTTTCAAAGGCACCTATGGCAGTCACGGCTTGGAGATTGTCATGCTCAGTTTCCATGAGACTTCTGCAAGAGCCACCAAGCTCACTGTAAGTTTGGGAATAATCATTATCAGAGGCTTGTCTTAAAAAGAAACTCCCCCTGTGGCAAAGATTTCTAACTAATAGAAATGACTCATATGCATGTCAGCCCTGTAATATAAAGTAATCGCGGGCTGATGACAAGTCTATGAATATATGATTTTCCACATAAAGACTGCTTTCCTGTGAATCATTTAATATCCCATAACTGTCCTATAGGTAATCCTCGGCCTCTCAAACAACAAACGATTGAGCTAAATTTCCTGATGTAGCCGTCACTCAAACTTTTAACACGAGTGCCTTTTGAATGTAACATTCTAAAATTTTTGACCCAGAGGATGTAACCTTAAACCACCAAATTCATCCTTAGCAGACCGTAATTTTACTCCTTCTTGCAGGGAGACCCCAATGTTCCTGCAGGACAACTTACTTTGGATGTTAACCTGAGGCGGCCTGTGGTCCTCCCAGACTTGGAACAACAGCGCAACATTGAGGAGCTGTCCCGGCTAGTAATGGGGGTACACGAGGAAGTACAGAGAGAAGCAGGACAACAGGCCTCCATGGCCTCCTCTGCCACAGTCAGAGGTGCAGCGGACGGGGCCTTAGGTGGTGCCAGCGCAGCAGTAAAGGTGGAGGCAGACCAGGAGGCCTGTTCAGACAGCTGCCAGCCTGGCCCCAGCAGCACCCCCAATCCCCCCGATGCCCAGCCCTTCGTCCTGCCCCTCGGGGTTATGGCTCGCAACGAGGTGTACCCTCGCACCTGCAGGGAATGGTAAGAACTCTGCTAAAAGGACGTGAATACAAAAATACATACAGTATAGTTTCCACAGAGTACAGGGAGGATTGATTGTAGCTGCCTTTGCCCTATTAACAGTGATGTGAGACACAGTGTGCCTGTTGTTCCTGAGCTGTTAGAATTTGCTGTGCTGGTGAAAGTTCATGGCCAACAGGCTGAAATCATTTCAGTCTCTAATGAATGCTTGTCACAATGCATGTTGACTGAATAACTGTTGTCTTGAACCTTAGAATTAATGTTTTATATATATAAGGATATTTAATTTACCAATAAAAAAAAGATTTTGGTGATTTTGGCCTTTACACGTTTAAATAAATTGCGTGTGGTGCAAAATTGATGGATGGTAGAGAGTGCCTGCTCTGGTGCATCAAATCAAGGTAAATTGTTTGACCAGTGTCCTTGACCACAGTGTAGTCCCTAAAAGAAAATGCACTGATTTTACCCAAAGAAACACTCCTGATTAATAACTACAAATTGAAAATGTTTTGAACAAAAAATATGTATGTCGATAATTTTGATGCAGCCCTATTTCTATCACAGATTCCCAATCAAAATAATCTGCATTAAACCATATAGGAGGTTGCTCTAAAGATGTACGGAAAAGAACATCCATTATTATAAATTATTGTTAAAGTAAAATACTGCAGACATTACCATTTCCTGTTATTATTTTCTGTACTCGCTGTTAGAACAGAGCCTACAACCTATTGAAATTTATATCCATCAAAATAATAAATTAATTCATTGATTGATTGATGTTCCTTCATTTCAGTTTCTATGGGACAGGCCTGATTGCAGGGCACGGCTTTACAAGTCCAGAGCGCACCCCGGGGCTCTTTGTGCTGTTTGATGAGGACCGTTTTGGTTTCATCTGGCTGGATTTGAAGTCTTTCAGTCTGTACAGTCGCCTGACGGACAACCTAGCCCACGCTCACGCCCCAAACATGGAGCGGTTTGAGGCCATGCTGCGCAACATGCAATCCTGGACATCCTGATGCACCACGCTTTAAGTCTCCTCCCAGAGTACAATGCATATATAACAACCATCATACACAATTCACCTCTGTCCTCAGCTGACACCTTTACTATCCCGATAGCTCACGACCTTCTCTCCAGGTTCTATCTGTATCTGTTTCACAAACATCGGGTTTTACTGTCTAATTAAGCTAGTTATGTCATCCTGACCTAGCGAACGTGTACTCCTGTTCCCATACAAGCACTTTTATCACCTCACCTTCGTATGACCTTAATCCTCCAGTGCAGCATGACAACAGGTCACATTAAAGTTTTTTTTTTTATTTATTTATTTATTCCCTGCAGGAGAAAAGGAATGGTATTTCGTACCACTTATTATAGATCAAACTGTACGTGCCTCTGATTCTAAAACCATGTCTGTACTTGGTAGTGCTTGAAGAATATAAAGGTGTCCAACGTATTCTACTATATAGTATTATACTGATTTTAGTGCCCAACATATTGAATTGCATGCTGCGTTTTATTTAGATCTCATCGCATTACACACATTACCATTATTTGAACGTTTTAATGCTTTTTTGCTTTAGAGACATCTGAGTAAAAAAAAAAAAAATATTAAAAATAGACAGCATCTCAGGTGTTTTTCTCTTTACCACAAGTCAGTAAAAACAGGACAAAAGTATTTATGTGTATAACAAAAATGTATGAAGTTGCATTCATTTTATTAATTTGTCCAGTAGGAATACGGAGTGAGTTTTACAACTAGGCAATTTTCTAACCATTGAAAAGAGAAGATTTGCTGTCTTATCAAACACTGTAGCTACATCAGCCAGCTTTGGGCAGACTGATGTGTTTTTCCCTTTGAACTTGAGATATCTTTTACAGTGAAATGCTTTGGCTCATGGTCCTACATCAAACATATGTTGTGTAAGTTGGAAAGATGTATTGTACTGCAATAGAATAACATAAGCTGGAATTTAATCAAAATTATACAGTTTATGTGCTTATATAATTATGGTCTGAAACAGGAACTTCTCTTACCTTTTGAAATGTATTGCATATGTTGTTTGTTTAAATGGCTGATGAAATGTTTTCCTGGCTTAATACCTGCAAAGCTATTCCCTCCAGTTTCCCAATTTATTCCAAACTTGAGATCAGGCTAGCTGAACATTATACAAAACTAACAGCTCAAAGCGCATCTCAAAGTATCAAGTAAGTGTCTGTACAGTATGTCTCATTACGGCCTGATGGTGATGCCCAGTAGCTTTCCTACTCCAAGTGCACTTTTCTGGGCAGTATAGTGTTTAATTCAAAACCACTGGCCAGCACTTTTATATCAAGACTGCAGCTTTACTAACATTTGCAAAAAGAAAGTGTCTGCTAAAGCATCATCAACTTCATTTCATCACATTTTATAAATTTTCTCTCAAATTTAGTGCATTTGTTTTATACATTATTCCATCTGTAAGCCCTCTGTACCCAGCTATTTGAATGATTTGCCTTTGAAAAGCGTTGCTTTGTACTATTTTCAACGCCATATGCCTGATTTTGTGGAAAACAAACTAAGTTTGACCTATTGAACTGCTCACATCGGACTTCAGGGAGCTTTTCAGCTTAAGCGCTCTTCTCAGTAATAAAAAAATACAAAACTGACAAGGACTTGTCAAATTTGTTTATCTTTTTTCTATGGTTTGTATGTGTATCCCAATGCTGTAATGTGAGTAAACTGTTCTGAACTATAAGCAGTGAAAGGAGATAATCCTTTAAAGTGTTTTACTGAAGTGCCCCAATTGAATTTTGATTATGTAATAAAATGTGTAGCATGTCAAACAGCCCTATATTACACATGCCCTGTGAGATATGAAACCCAATATAACAACAAACAACTGTTTTCAGCATTAACTATTATCTTAAGTAACCCATATTCAACTGTCATACCAAAGTGCGGAACCTATGAAAAACCTGAACATGAAAAAATAACTGAATGGTACAACATTTCACACAACAGCTTCAAAATACTTTAATTTTAGATTCAAATCCAGATCATTAAGGACATATTAAATATGTTCGCAAATACAGTAGGGGTATTGCATGACTTAAGGCACCCCTCTACTACATATTTCCTCTCAGGCTTTTAGATTTGATAAACGTATTCAAACTGATGTGCAATATACACAGTGGCTATAAAAGGTATTCACCCCACTGCCACAACATACTCACCTTCTTAAGTTCAATTGTGGAATCTGAAAATCTTCTGAAGATACATTTTTAAGGGTATCCTTTCTAAATAGCATCCAATGTATGGTTTTGTATAGGCTACAAAAAGTACTACAAAGTACCTGAATTTTTAAAATATTATTATTACATTATTAGTTTAACAAACGTCTCACTGTAGGTCTAATGTATTTTTAGCTGAATCATTTGGGGTTAAAGATGGAATCAATTAAAAAAAATTGATGGAAGGAGAAAGTAGAGGTGACAATTCTACAGCTCACTACGCTCCATCTTCTCATGTTGTTGTTGCATCTTTTCCGGGACAGTCTGAGTCAGGAAGACAAACCGGTCCTTCTTCAGGTGCTGGCCAGTTATCTGCTCCTTTATACCCATTGCCAAGTACTCTTCTTCTGCTCCATACTTTGGCCAGTGGACAAGGCCGTCCCCATTAGGTGATCTACACACACACACACACACACACACACACAGGAGTTACGAACAAGTTTCTCCTGTATCCATGTGTATTATAACTTATAATGAGGGTTATTTCCTACCCTGTGCGAGCAAAGTTGCCCCAGTAGCTCATCATGGTTCTGCTCAACTGTTCCTCATCTTCAGGGCATGCGTCTAAAATAATGATAATCTAGTAAAACACTTTACACACTAGGAAACCCGTGTTTCTGGTGGTCTACTAAAATAGTGATGTTTATATTGCACTTACCGGCTAATCTGACATGAGTAGTTGTGAAGCAGAGTCCTAATACTGTAAAGATTTCATCTCCATGGTCACTCCCAACAAAGCTTGGCCTTTTTGCCTGCAAAAATGCTGGAGGATGCTGGTACTCATACAGGTATACAGGGGCGCCTGCATCTATTAGTAGAAAAATGGGTGTAATATATCTTGTTTATGAAAGTATATGACAGTAAATATTGAACAATTCTTAAATAGATTTGCATAATCTTGTGTAAATAAAATACCTCTGTGGGCATTTGCAGTCTTAATGGCCGGAATGGTGAACATCACATCTCCAAGCATCTCAGTGAACCCATCTCTATTTTTCACACGATCTTCACCAGTTCCAATATATTCATCTACCAGCAAATCTCTAAAGATTGCATTTTTGGGCTTGAGAAAATGAGCAACACATTTGTTAGAGAAGTTTGAGCACGGTGAAAAAGAGAAATATTGTAATGTCAGGCAGTGTCTGTCTTACTTCAGGGAAGAATATGGAGATTATGTTTACGACCTGCTCCTGATCCATTCCCTCTGTCCAGTTTGGAGGAGCAGAGAACTAAGAGAAGACACACAAAAACCCATTTTTATTCATGGGCTCACCTGGAAAGCACTTCAATCAGAAAAAATTCATTAACAATTTAGCATTCACACTTACAGCACTAAGTAACCATCCACCTTCATCATTATTAACGCCAGTCATGAACGGCACAGTGAGAACTTCATGTTTTTGGAACAGCTCATCCACAGGTTTTGTCAGAAAGTGTCCATCAACATTTACAGTTAATCTCAATTGTGGATCCTTAAGAGAACAAAAAGTACAGAAGAAAAGGTTGAGACATTATAGGCTCATTTGTAACTAAACTCATCAAGTCAGTCTATGTCAGTTTTGCATTCAATATCTCACCTGCCCCAAAGTCTCAATAGTATTAATATCGAGGTTTCTCATACAATCAGCGATCTTCTCTGTGCTTTCAAGGCTACAGCCAGATACATTTGCTACCACCTGAGGACAGACATGTGGAATCCATCTCAACAATTTATAAAAGCAAAAAAGGTGCCGTGTTGTGATATTCTCAATATTGTGCACTGAAGAAAGTTGACATAAATATAATAATTAACCTGTGTCACTGGTAGAGGATCATTTGCAATGAGTGACATTAATGCAGCAGTGCCACTCTCAGCAATAGCATGGTGGAACAGGCCATCAGACAATGGCGAAAGAAGCTGTTGATTCAAGCAACAGAAGAGATGAAAGGTTCTGTGGACAGTAGTGACTTAGCAGTAACAAGCTGCAATACTTGCAAAAAAGGGAGTTCATTTAAAGTGCTTTATCTGCAGATTGATCTGTACCAGGAGGGATACGCTCATTCCACCAGCAGACTCCCCAAATATGGTAACTAAATCTGGGTCTCCTCCAAAGTTGTGAATGTGCTGCTGGATCCACCTCAGAGCTTGTATCTGGTCCAACAGGCCAAAATTCCCTGACATGTGCTCATCTGCAGTGCTGGATAGAACATACAATTATAGTCAGCCAGGCTACATTTACACCAGCTGGTGGTGGAGTGACCCGATTTTGAATTGTGTTTATATGTGGTACAGATCAGATCAAAAGAAATGGAACATAATCATAGTACGTTCATTCCGTGCTTAGTGACTTGAGTCTTTTTACCTGAGAAAGCCCAGAAGACCCAGGCGGTACTGAATCAGAACCACAACCACATCCTGGTATGCAGCCAGGGCAGAGCCGTCATATAATGAAGCTGACCCCAAAACAAACCCTCCACCATGGATCCAGACCATGACCTGGTAAGGTAAAGAAAGACAGTGACCTTTTCCTCAAAGCATAGAGAACATTTTTACTTACTTTACTTTATTTTAACAGAGCCCATTAGAATCTCAATCAAACTACATTAAACCAAACGACGACTTTAATCTGACTAAAACAAAGTTTCAGAATTTCATCAGTTTGGGTGTTAATCTCTTTGCAGTTTGGTTGTAAATATGGGCATGATTAATCATATTTCCATTATGGACTCTCCAAAAGCAATCAAGCCAACTTCTCCAAGAACACTATCTGAAGCTAAAACTGATCCGCATCACTCCAAACCTGCAGCAAAGGGTTCTTACCGGGAGCTTGGCATTGTGAGCTCTGTTTGCAGGAGTGTAAATGTTGAGGTACAGGCAGTCTTCTGAAATGTCTGGGATGTCTGCCAAGAACCCACTGATGTTATCAAGGAGATCTAAAACCAATGGTTTATGCTGGATGCACCTAAAAAATAGACACGTTTTATCGTGAAGTTTTGTAATTTCTTCATGTGTGGTATGAAAGAACTGAAGCACATGAATGTCTTACATGGGTGGCTGCTGGGTGGCGTCCCTCACTCCTTCCCATCCCTCTACAGGCAGGGGTGCAGCCAGCCTCAGAACAGGGCCCACGGGTGGCTTGGCAAATGGGACACCCAGGTAGGCGTGGACCCCAGTCTCCTTCCCTTTCACGCTCACATACTCACCTCTCAAGCTCCCGAGCTTTGTGTGGACTTCAGGTGCTGTCAGGACATAACAAGGACACAATCATAATGTAACACTTCACAAGTTATCAATTCAATTTTCATTGTAGCTAAGTGACTAATCTGATTCCTCCAAATGTGCAACATCTGGCTGTTGGTTGGTTGTAGCTTATGTTGCAATTGACGAGTGGACAAATGTGAGATTTCAGCCATGTGAAGGACGCGCTTTTCTCGTCCGTCCAATTTTTTCCATGCTGTTTGTATAAGTAACTCAAATACATGTGACTAACAAATTAAGTGATTAAGTAGTTAGTCCTTCGACAGAAAATTAAACAACAATTTTAATACCAGATGAATCGTGAAAGTAATTTATGAAAGAAAACATTTGCTGGTTCCATCTTCTCAAGTGTGAGTCTGTTGTTTTGGACGGTTGGTTGGACAAAACAAGCAATTTGAAGATGTCACCTTGGGCTATGGGGCAGTTTTCTTCCCAATTAAATGTTTCACTATTGGAAATTGAATTTTATACAATTATTGATTATTTTAACATTATTAACAAATTAATCATTAATGAAAATAACTGTTAGTTGCAGCTCGATAACTAACATTCTGGGGCATAAGTCTTTTAAATTAAATACACTACTGATGCAGACCGTTTGGTGGATCAAGTTAAACTGTAGAGGAAAACCCATTCACCCATTCAAACTGCCTGCTGCAGAGCCTCACCCTGGTTGAACCTTGACCGACTGAATACAGTTTTGCAATAAATGCTTGTATCATACTTGAGTGTGTTAACATTTTATCTCGAAATAAGTGATTCAAAACGGGCCGCTTGCCCCCACGGTTTCCTTGTAAAGTTGCACTGATCCAATCGCTGCAATTAACCTGGCGAGCAATAATGTGAGTTATCGGAGTATGGCATTTGTTTATGCGCCCACAGATTATTCCCAAATGCATGTCGTCCTGCATCAGCGTGAAGCCTGCAAAAGAAAAGCATCAGCCGGACTTGCACCCCCCGCCTGTTCACGTCCGGACACAGCGGGCTCGTCCCGTGTCGGCATCCCGATGAGGGAGCGACGAAGTGCCCCAGGCGAAGGACTCCGTCCCCCGAGAGGTCCAGGGCGCGTAAAGAAGATCAACAAGTGCCGTCACATCCACAACTAAAGCATGCAACGTGTTGTCGCCGATGTCACTGCGCAAACAAAAAAAAAAAAAAGATTTTGATAAAAGTTTTTTTTTTTTTTCCCTACTTACCGTGTGAGCCTGCGGCAACGCAGAGAAACAAGACGGAGGTTGAAAAGAAGAAAGTTTGCTTGGCACGGGACTCCATGACGCTCGTCGTTTCTGTGCGATGTCTGGTCTCCGACACTCTGTTGTGAAGCTTAAAGGGCGAGCGCCGACTCTTGTGAAGCTCTCCCCTTCTGACTTTGACCCATGAATGGATAATGACAACGAGGTAGTTGTGCACCTACTATTATGTGCACGATATGACGTGATGTTGCCCTGTTTTGCAACTGTTTTGCAACAGGTGATCGCTCCTTGACTGTCCCCCCCCCCTTGTACCACTGGCCACCATAGCTCAAAGCTTTTCCTCATTAAGGGCTTCCTTATTTCTGAATGGCTGAAGCAGGATATTGGACTTGTCCCTCCACATTTCTGGGCTAAATAAGCACCCACTGTATCACTGGCTTTTTGTGAAGCTGTTAGACTGTCGTTTAAACCAAGATAAAGGTCAAATTATTTATGTTTGCACTAGAGAACAACAGCTCCCATGAGCTGCACAGACACAGGGTGACTCAAGGGCTCTTGGGAGCTGTAGTTGTTCAGGGCAGGCTACCAAGGAGAGCAGCCGCTTCATCTTAGGGGAGAAGCACCACAGTACAAGTTTGGAGAAAAGTTGCACGATTGATTTAGCAGGCCTGTAACGCATTACCTATTGATCCATCTGACAGCTCACTGATCCATCATTGTCCACATCAATGTTGCCTCCACTAAGTTGGAAGGATTCAGTAACTCGCACATTGAATCAATGTGCCATTGCCAAGGCCACTGCCACTGACATTAGGGCTCTCATGGTCCCACTAAAGGCCTGACAAGAAGAACTGTGATATATACACAATGTACATGGTTAGGCTCTGTGGTTTTTCAGTATTTGTAAGCTTGGATTCTGGGTTAAGAGGGCCGAGGCTCAAAACCTCAACAGAAAAGTGAATTTAAAGATAGAGTTGAAAAATTTACTGCTAAAGTTGTACAATGACAGAGTTTCCCTTAAGGTACCTAGATACATCTTTTAAACTGATGTGGGTTTAGTGGCACTTTTGTTGTCAGAGGCCCTATGCTTTAACAAATAAAATGTTCAAAAAAAATATTCAGTGTTATTGCCACTTAATTCCCTTCATCAACAATATACATTTGAATCTTTTTTTAATGCTCTGAAAGCATGTCAGTGAAAAATACATTAAATACTTGGCTGTTACAGAATTGTTATAATAACAGTTACAGATAAACAGTAGGTAGGCAAGGTAATAACTCCTATCGTCATTGTTGTTCATTACAACACATTCAAATCCCAGGCTGAGTGCACTGGTAATAGGGAATTGTGTCTTCAAAGTACATCAAGGTTTGAAAAAGGTTCCGTATAATACATTATTAGAAGACACTGTATCACAGACCGACAAATGGCAATTGATGCATAACCTCATTTGCACGAGAAGTAATGGACACAGATTTCAGTTTTAGTTCCATTTATTTTAGTTTAGTTAGATGAGAGTTCATGATACAATACAAGGATACAAAGGCTTTATTGTCATATGCAGAAATAAACAATTATCAATGCCATGAAATTCTTGGTTTGCTGTATCTCTATTTCTTTGGAAAAAAACACTAAAAAACTAAGAATTTAAAAAGAATAAACATTTAGCACATTTTCTATAAATTCCATGAATAAATAGTTTATATAAAATGACCACATGGAAAGATCTATTTCTTGTTAGATTTTAACGATATACTAGACAAGTAAAAGGTAGGCAACTTAATCATATTTGATCATTTTTCTCCTTTTATTTAGAAACTTTGCGCACGTTTTGGATTACGCATGTAACAAAATATTTAAATAAAATTTGAGTGACGCTGTGTGTCTGGGAGGGAGGTAGAAGAGTGACTGATTAGATGAGTGATTAAACCTCTAGAAGATGAAACAAGTGGCCCTGTGGGGCGCAGGGGCGTCGTAGAGGGTTGGGTAGTATTGAAAGGAGCACAGTGAGCTGGCGCACGTGTCTCCGGGGAGTGGAGCTTGGAGCATTTTGCACTCATTACAGGAGGGTGGTTGCTGTTCGCACGCTGTTAAGGGCTGCCGACAGCGAAGATAGGTTGTAGGGCGAGGTTCCTGTGTGAGGTAGCGGTAGTGGGGTTATAGGAGTGCCTTCGGCGATCCTCTCCTGCTGCACGTGGAGACGCCTCACACAGCAGACTCCCACTGAAGCCGGACCAGCGCCAAAGCTCAGACCCCGGGGGGAAGGCCTCGAACCTTGGGAAAACTGGATGGTTTTAAAAGAGACTTTTTATCTATGCCCAGCAAACGCTTCGACGTCGATGAGGCATCTAATCAACGTTGGTCCAGGAGCTCGATACGTCTTTCGAACCACTCTTTCGAAGGCTCATAGACGACATCAATCCACGTCCTTTCGACAACATTATTTCAACCTATATGAAATGTACTCTTAAGCCGAACCACTAAATACACACATATGTATGAAAAAATGATTCAGAAAAAATTCAGTTAACTTGTAGTTTGCTCTAATTTGCGGTTTTCAGTAGTCCTATTGCTTCCACTGCTGCCTACATAAGGCTGGACATTGACACACCAACAAAACCTGTAATAAGCACAGCTGTTATGCTGCATGTAGATAATTATGTTTCCCTATCTGTTATCAACATATTTACAACCATAGACTTTACTTCTCAATCCCAGCAAACATTTTTTCCAACCGTGTCGAGGTCAGTCAACCAGTAGACGTCCAATAGATGTCGAGTCAGAACATGACTTTGACCCTTCGATGACATAACACAAGTGTCATGTAATTCAGAAATTCCTAATGAATGACCAACTTTACTGTTAGATAGGATGTGGCTCAAATACTACATTCAAATCCTATCAGCATCCTACTCCCCAGATGGGCACCTGTAGCCAAGCCTGTCAGAGCTAGATGCCCCACCAACACCACCTGTGGCATCGCAAACACAGAGTGGGAAGGAGAAAGACCATCTGGACACAACCAGCCCAAACAAAGAAAAGTAAAAACCACTGAAGCTTGAACCTTATCCCCACAGCCCCTCGGCAAGCAAGCAACTGGCCTACAGGTAACTCTTCATTGATGCCTATGGTCGAAGTTGCAAACCCAGGGGCAGGGGAAGGCGAAGGCAGAACAATGTATGTACCGCCCCTGGACAAAACACTGACTTAAAAGAAGTCATGGGAGGCATTCCCCATCCATCAGAAGTGTGTGTGTGTGTGTGTGTGTGTGTGTGTGTGGTTTCAGGTCTGAGGACCCTCGCTCAGTTGCACAATAGCTGACAGCTGTTGCTCAGCAAAATGTGGGGAGGGAATATGTTTTTTTTCCCTAAAAAGCTGGCTAGGGTTTATGCCTAAACCCGGTTAAAGAGTGAAAAAAGATCAAGAGTATAAAATAAGAAAACGCACCAATAGACGCGGGCCTTCTGTTGGTTGAGAGGGTTGTTGCACACAAAAAATCAGACTCTGCTCTTATGTTGTCTGAGTGCAGGGAGAACGGCAGAAGCTTGAGCGCAGGAAATCCGTGCAAGCAGCAACATATCTGCCAGCTCATGTTTGTTTGCTTTAGCAGATACGTCTGGCCCCTCTCCCATTCAAACTGATTTGCTCTGTGCTGGAAGCGCCGTTGTGTCGGGCGAACCAATCACAAGCGTTTATATAGTTCGAGGCGGGTTTAACACAATGACTGACAGACAGGAGAGCCGTTCAGGTATCTTTGTAAATAACCAAGATGGCGGCTGCCGATACGCAGCATTCAACGGCCGGCTACAGCGGCAGTACTAAACGGACCGGACGGTAAATTTCCCCTAAAAGAAGAACAAACAACTGCACTTAAACTTTATGTTCCTAAAAAATGTGTTTGCAGCACTTCTGACAGGACCTAACGTACATCAGGACGGCGTTTCGTTGCTCTGATTGGTTGTTGAGAGGTTCCAGACTAATACATGTTTGCGAATTAGTCTGGCGATGCCAAGCTATGCCAGCGTACCTGTGGCGGTTTTTCCTTACAGCAAAATAAAACGATCAATTAGGTTTAGGCATAAAGATTTTATGGCAAATGTAGCTAGTTCAGCTAACATAACTAGATGTAAGTTAGCCAAGTTGAATTTACTTCTTAATTTATTTCAGAAGTCCAGAGTGGATGAACCCAGTTGAAGAGTAACCGCCTGTACGAGATGCTCTAGAAAATAAAGCAAACGTGCCCGCAAAGAGGCAGGCATTCTGTTGGTTGACAGGGTTGTTGCACAAAGAAATCCAGGAGGAGACGATTTTTACGAGTGCACAGAAGCAGTCCGGGTGCGAGGAGAACGGCTGAAGCTCGAGCGCAGGAAATCTGTGCAAGCAACAACATATCTGAGTGCAAGCATACAGTTTGAGCAGAAGCAGGTGTTGTATCTTCTGTAGCGATGATGTGATGATGATGAAGGAATCTCCGCTGACACCAACTTAGTTGTATATAAAGGTTTATTACAAAAAGTACAGCATCAAAACAAGCACCAAAGATTGCCTGTGAGAGGATCCGAAGCCAATGTGAATCTCTCTCGTTTTCCACTCAAACTACACTTTTTAAAGCCTGTTTTAAAACATTCCTACATATTCATGGTATAGCGAATGTGTGGTGACAAGATAGGCTCAGAGCCAACCTCATAACCATACATGGCTATTTTACAGAAAGGGAAGGATCTCATCTCTTTGGAACTTTAGGAAAACGACCCCCAAGGGACATCCATCTATGAAAGTAGCCAGACCTTGGACATAGGCTTATCTAAACATTACACACACAAGTATCTAAACATTGGACACACAGCTCAGACACCTCACAGGTGTTATTTGAGTGTGAGCGCAGGGTTTTGAGGGAAATCATTGCAAAATATGCTCTTGAATTGAAAGACCACACTACATATGAATAGATGGTTCTACTTTACAATAATTTATAGGTTGCAAAAGATAAATTAGTGTAATTCACTTTAACTAATCTGTTCTATTCAAATGCTCTAATAACAGAATCTAATAGCTATGGTTCCCTATCTGGATATCGTTTCTGTTATAAAGATAATAATTTATTCTTGATTAGCTTTATTATTAATGCTGGAGCCAATTCTAATAGTCTCTGTTGTGCTTAAGCAATGGTAGTCATTAATCATTGTGTACTGTATGTAAACATCACAATATTGTGTTTATCACAAGCATGGACTATTACCAGGAATATTAAAAAAGGTATAAGCTTGTGTGATTAAGCAATATAACATTTTTGTTAGAAAATTACAATAACTTGTAACTTGCCCCAGAGATATGCTGTATTTAAATAAAATAAAAAAACACTTTTTTGTCCCACTCCCTCTCACACTGCTTGCAAGTGATGGTGTCAGTCGTCCTTGTGTGCCTCCTCTTAGTTTAGCCATGCTGGACCTCCTGTGGTACTGCTGGGTGGTGTAAGGTACATCTGTCATGGAAGCTCCTGCAGGTCTGGGGAAAACCACAGGATCCAGAGATTGGGAGATAGGCATAAGAGGTTGGGGAGCTGTTTGGTCGCATGGAGAGCCTCTAGAGTGACAATGAAAAAGCAGGCTAAGACCAGCAGATGGAGCCACTGGCAGGATCAGTCTCTGTTTCAGCCTGGCCATCCCTGCAGTGTTAGGGGGCAGAACATGGGGATTTGCCACTGCTGTTAGGCATACAGGGTCTGCCTTTCCTCTCAGGCAGGCTCTCTGGGCTCACCAATGGTGGTCTTTGGAGTAGAGTATTCATTTTAGTCTACCATATTGTAATATAAAAGTATGATATATCTACACAGAATACTAGGTTATTACCTCACTAGGTTATGTGTTTTTGAACTCACCAACTATGGTTGCACAATTCATCACCAGGAACTGGATAGTGGTCATCTCCATCACCATGGCATTGTTTAGAATTACTTGCCGGATGTAGAGGTATGCTCTGGTGATAAGGCCCCAGTGTTCGTACCTGACTCCATTAAAGCGCCTGGGTCCACTGTACTCCTCGCAGAGTTTCACAAAAAGTTCCTCACACACACACACACACACACACACACACACACACACACACACACACACACACACACCATTACAGTCAGGCCACTGCACTGAGCTTCTCCGTCCTGCAAAAGATATTGAGCAGCATTTGTGTTAGCACAAAAAAGAAATGATATAGCATGCGGCATTGTCATGCTTGCTCAACAAAACCTACGTACCATTTTGTACTCTCCACACCAGGCACAACAATTATTTCTGTGGCCCTGAATCTCCCTTTGGGTATTGTATCTTGGTGGCGTGGAGGGTATATTGTGCATCCTTTGTCATATTCAGACAGGTGAAGACTGTGGTCTATTTGAATAAATAGCCTGTCAAGCCCTGGACTGCTTGGGAACCCTCAATATTGTCAGGTCCAATCGAGTCCTACAGTAAAAAAAAGAGCGATGGAAATCAAAAATGTATTCTAAATGTTTAGATAATATGTCCATTTGAAGTTATTAAAGATGCAACTTGAAAGATGTTAAAACAATTATCAAAAATGTAAACCTACATCACTACTGGTGGATCCTGATGATGTTAAAAGCTGTTCATCTTTCAGGCTGGGTGTGTCTGTCAGAGAGAGAGAGAGAGAGAGAGAGACAGAGACAGAGAGAATGTACTATTGATGTTTTATGTCCCACATAATACCATATTTCTGCAGTTAATGTTAATATATTTTCATGATGGATAAAACAGAAGGATGTGCCAACACTTTATTTCAGACTAAGCGCTCTTCTTTCCACACACAAGACACATTTACACGAGTGTGTGGGAGTTTTTTGTTCATGTAGCAAATTAAACTACTGAATCTCTGGGAACACTACGCCCTGTAATGTCAGACAATGAATATGCACCCACATATGCAAAATTATCCTCTGAGATATGAGAAAGCTTTAAAAATAAAGGGAAAGCTTTCTATCCTTTAAATAAGTGAATTAATAAATATTACTATTCTTTCATTTAACCAAATCACATGAACATTAGATTACACAGGAAGTTAATTCGGCACTTGCAGCTGCTTGTTTTTCTCATTTTGCACACCTATAAAAATCATCGGATTACAGCTGATGTTAGCGGTACATTAGATATTTGCTATGCAGGAGCTTTGAGGAGCTGCTCTTACATAACTTGCTGCTGTGTGCATTCCTTACATAAAATATGTAACAGTCCTTTAAAGCCTGATTAGGTCATGTATTGACCTCTGACCTTGATGAGTGCAGAGCAGTGCCCCATCCCTGGAAGTTTGAAATCTCTGAGTGGAGGGCTGGAGCTGGGGATCAGGCCTGGGATCAGATCCAGCAGGTTGAGGAACTGGATGGCAAACAGCCACAGCGGCTATGGGAAAGACACCAGATAAACAGCAGGTCAGCAAATGAAAATGAATAGTACTGTTGCCTCTATAGAGAGACAGTCTGTGTGTTGGTCGTCTTATTCCTCTCTTGCCTGCTCCACCCAGCTACTCCTGATCAGTCCTCAATGATGTGCACCTGGCTCATTGGAGGAAGTGGTTGTAAACTCCTGTTCCAGTAAGAAGTATCAGGGACTGCTAGTCTTTCTGCCTGTCAGCCTGGGACTTTATTTAGTGTTTTTGTTGCCTTTTGACTGTTGTTTTTTTGTGTATCTAGTGGCCTTTGTTTTGAGTGTAGTGGTCATCTCTTGTTAGAGCCTTTGCAGTTCAGTTGATTTTAGAGTTTTGGTTTGGAGCACCCTGACTAGGTAGCCACCATGCAGGTTTCAAAAGCTTGCCACTTTGTTGTTTTGCCTTTTTTTATTTTTAGTGGTCATCCTGAGTGGGGGCACGCTTCAATGTATCGTAGTTGCCTACATTTGTGGTCTTCGTGATGCACTGAATTCAGCGTTTAAAGTCGCCTCAAGCTCTACAAGCCACTGAAGACTAGCCTTTTTTTATTTTAATATCTCAGTAGGCAGGTTGGGGTGCCTCTTTACAGCTTGTTTCCCTAGTTTAGGAACTTTGCAGAGCAACTCGGTTGTGATCCTTTTTGTGTGAGATGACTCTACATTTCGTTTGGTCACTTTGTATTGTGTAGGTGTGGAATTTTGGGATACAGTTTTTGATCTTGTGAGGTGGTAACAGATTTCCACATTTGTCTGGTCACTTGTGGGTTTGCTGTTTAAGTGTAAGTTGGCAACATTTGTGTGTGTATAGTGGTACTATAGTGTGACCACTTTATTTTGTGGTTGTTGCAGTTTTGGTTTTCCACTTTTTGCTTTGGTCGACTGTGTTACTGCCTTTTGTCTGTTTAATTGCAGCTGTTGTCTTTTTCCCTCTCTTGCTTGCTCCGCCCAGGTACTCTTGATCAGTTTTCAATTAGGTGCACCTGGTTTATGGGAGGAAGTGGTTATAAACTCTTGTTACAGTGAGGAATCAGTTTTGGGAACTACTGGTCTTGCTGCCTCTCAGCTTGGGACTTTTGTCTTTTACTTTTTGTTTTGGTATCTGTAATTTAGTGTCTTTTTTGTCTTTAAGTCCCACAGCATTGGTATTTTGGTAACATGGGTGGTTGTTTGCTCCGTAGGGTGGGGCATTGCAAATCCAAAAATGTATTCACAGAACTGAGGAAGGCAAGTCCTTTTCATCTTTTGCATACAGAGCCTAAACCTGTACTCAAAGCAAATACAACTATGGTAAAGCTATTTACAAAGTGTCAACTAAGATTCAGTACTACTGGGATTTCACTGTAATATAATATTTGCACTAATAGTGGTGTCTTTGGGAGTGGATCACATGCTAACCTGGAGTGGTGCTGTTGTGAGGAGAAGCAGCTGGAGGTTGCGGGGGCCATATTGTGTCCAGGGTCGAAACAGTTGGATCATCCATGTCAAATTGCTCCAAACAAGACTCCACCTCTGCAACAGTGATGTCCTCTGTCTCGAGAGTTGTGAGGGCCAACTTGTAATCCTCCATGACAGCATTGTTCTGGCTGTACAAGTATTCAATACCTATAAGGTCTCCTGAAACAACAACAAAATTGACTGACATGAATATGTACCTGCCTAAAATATATTTAAAAGTAATTGACTACATGCATACAATAAGGATTTACTACATGCATACCGGTGTTTCTGTGGGGCTGTATACTCCACCGGTTTTTTTTTTTTTTTTTTTTTTTTTTCCCCAAGCACCTCCTCTGAGAGCTGGTTGGCAGCATGCCTAAGGCCCCTGTAAGAGTGTGGCCCTTTCATCCCCTCTGCTGTCATAGTCCTGTCCTCATTTTCCCTGGGAAGGCCACCAACCAGATGTGCCTGGAAATGGTCACTTGCTAGGGTTCTGTGGAAAAAATGAAATATTTGCATTGCAATTACATTACAGGCAAGTAACATTACAAAAAAATTAATATTATTCTGTTAAAACTTATATGGAAACCTGACAGGATGCACTCTTTACCTGGGATGAATCTGTTCATGTGCAAGTGAAAGTTCTTCAGTGAAGTCGAACCACGAGCACAGCTGGAAACCTGGAAGGTCCATGAGGCATGGGATGTGTTTTTTCTGGGCCTTCCAGATTTCTGCCATCCTTGCAGAGTTGATCAGAGGCACACTGAGGGTATTGCAACCCCTCACTCCATCATATGCCTCTATCAACTCCTTGAGGAGGTCTTCCATCTACCTGCTTTCCCGGACGGTCCTCCTGCAGTGAAGCAGCATCTCCCCCTTTGTGATGTGGTGTGCCACATCTGCGTCAGTGGGCCGCACTTGGCTTGGTTCCAGCTCCGCCCGCTTGGCTGCTCAGAGTCGCTGCAGGTCGCTAACCCCAACCACCTGCCTGACCCTCTGATGTAATCCAACAGAGGTAAGCTCTGACTTGCCACAGTCTGGATGTGGACAGAGCAGTCGTACACGCCAAAGCTTCCTGGGCATCCACAGTAACAGGGGGTGCCCAAAGAACTGCTCCAATGCTGGCATGGCACTAGAGGTCAGTGATGGCCGAGGTGGATACCACCACATTCTGTCCACGTTTGCATGGTCCAGCTCTGGTTGATTGAAGCGTGACCACCGGAACAAGGCCTTGGCAATCCAGCGCTGGTCAACCTCTAGCAGGGTGGGGATCCAACCAATGGGCAGGCAAATTCTGCTCTCTATTAAACAGATATGAGAGAATGAATGAAATAAATATAAACAAATAAATATAAAAAAAAAAAAAAACACAGCCTCTTTGGGAGAAGTACACATGGAAAATTCATATTGCTACTTCAAAACACTGGTTTAGCAGATTAAATATTAAATGTGGAACCTCTAAGTATTGGCATGTTATGTGGAAACATATGCCCATCTCAGAAATATAATTTGGTCCTGTCCAGAACTAAAAACTTTTTTGGAAGACATAAATAAAGAAATAAGTGTAAACTTTTTGGGAAAATGCCAAGAGTAATTGTAGATAAAACAGGTGAACATCTTTTATGAATATTATGAGTGACTGCTTTAAACTCATGTACTGTAACATGACTCTAGGAAAAAAGTATAAAAAAAAACATATAAAAGGAGCGAGAGAGAAAGAAGTCAAAGTGTGAGAGAGCAAGTGAGAGAGGAGTGTGCGTGTGTGTGAGAGAGAGAGTAAGTATTTCATAATAATAGATACCTGCTATGTCTGACTCAATCTGCTGAGCAGCCAGCAAAAGCTTGCTGTCCGTGGGTTCCAGCTCCACTGTGTCCAACAAAGATGTTGTGGTGGATCCAACAGGGGACAGAGCAGGAACAGCTGAAAAAGAATGACATCGAAAATAGAATACATAAAAAATATGAAAACATCTACAACTCCATGTTACACAAAATCCCTTTTATAGTTGCATACTTCGGAGGCGACAACAGCTTCTTGACAGACTTGTCTAGGGTCTGCTGAGACGTAGGCAGGGAGGATGTAGGCACTGAGGATATTCGTGAAGAAGAGGAAAGTTGTGAATCGATGACAGCTTGTGAAGAGGCTGAAGGCTGTGATGAGGTAGTGGGGGTGGCAGTGGCAAGTTGGCTCTGGCTTTTGGAGGATCTCGCCTCTAACTTCACTTGAATGGCATAACGGCCCTCGGATAGTGGGAAATGTACTTCTGGAGGGCTCTTTTATTCACAAGATTGTTATGTGAATCAGAGCTTCCTGACTCCTCTGATATTGATGCTACCACATACCCAGCATAACCCAGCGCATTCTCAGCCACCCACTGAAATGTCTGGCCCATTCTCAGGGTCTCAGCCTTGATGGAGAACAGCTATCCTGGCAGACTCCCTTATCCTGTCCGGTGACAGAGCTCGGGTCCATGACCTTTTCTCCCCCTTTATCCTTTTGGCATCCTCTATGTCAAAAAGGCTTGCACGGCCATTCCCCCTCCTCCTGAATTTGGGATCCATTCTGTATGGTTGAAAAAACAAACAAACAAAAAATCAATCGTTAGGATATGCTTGGTATGACCTTTCATATTGCACACACAATTACTTTTATATTATATTGGCGTTATTCTCACTCTTATAGTCTACTCTAGTATGCGTGGATGCATATGGCAATCAAGTATTTTTAACCTTGTATTGTATCCTTGTAATAATGTAACGTAGTATATGGAAGCTGCTCACAGTTTAGTTTCTTATCACCAGTTACACTACTGGACCTATGCCTTTCATTTGGCTATTCTCATTTACTTTGCTCATGCCATAACATTCTGAAACAATGCATCAGCAGTATGTTATATGCAACAAATGTCGTTAGTCGTGGGTTTAAGGGGAGAAAGTCGCCAGCTCCTTTCAACAGTGGGTGTCTGAAATTTGTTTTTAAATAATTACCGTGGTGTTCTAATGTAATATTAAGTGCAGGGGTGCTTTACTCTAATACGGACAAAAGTAAATCGAGGGATTAAGCCTTTAATTTCTCTTGAGGTGCCCTGATTCTACAGTGCGGGCCAGTGGCGCAATGGATAACGCGTCTGACTACGGATCAGAAGATTCTAGGTTCGACTCCTGGCTGGCTCGTAACATTTTGCCACTTTAACACCAGGCCGACCAGCAAATAAATAGCGGATACTCCTCTTGAAAGAGTGACGGATTACATTTACTTACTACGAGACGGCTCAGTGCCTTTGACATCCGGGGACAGCTGCTTGAATCTCTGAGGACAGGTTTAAAACTAACCCACTTGGGGCGGTGCCAAATGGTGAATGTACAGGTTGCAACTGTACATTCACAATAACTATAAAGTTACCCTAAATAGTAAAATAACCCCCTACAGACAGATAACACTTCTGTGTCTCTCCAGTGACGACACATTATCTGGCACCCTGAAAGACTTCCCTCAAAGCCATTTTTAGGCTATTTAATATGAAACAATGAGCTTAAACCATCTGGATGTTACATTTTTCCTGTTGTTAAAATGAAAGTAAAGAGTGCAGCAGCAGCAGCAGAGGTAAAAACCTCCCGCGCGTCGCCTCCGCCGCGCTGACTCAGACTGAAGCCCGCCGCCGCCGCCGCCTCCCGCCGCGGCTCCCCCGCGGTGACCGAGCCGCTCTCCGTGTGAGGAGCGACGCGCGGAGGCGAGGCCGCCCATCTCTCGCGAGGAACGACGCCGTTATCGGAATCTCTACAAACAACACGAGAATTCATCATTCACACGGTAATATAACCCAATCTTACACGGTACATGTGTCGTGCGCCAGCAGCTGGGGGCGAAAAAAAAAAAAAAAGGAGCCGAGCCGAGCCCGCCACCCCCGAAACAACACATTTGACCGTTCTTCCTTCGAGCAGATTGGGACTCTTGCGTTACATGTCGGCGGCCTGCGGGGCCCGAGCAGCCCGCGATCTCACAAATCAGACTCTGTTCTGCCGGCTAACAGGCTAACGGGCTAGTCCGCTGGCGTCGCAGCGCAGCAGTAAAAACATCGGACTGGATGCGATCGCTGGGCTTTTGTAAACCTCCCGTGGGCTCAGTGAACACGTGTGGGTTTGATCGTGTCCACGGTTTTTGTTTTTATTTCGCCGGTAACTTCCCTCCGTCCCGAAACCGCCGCCCAGTTAGCCTGCTAACTTAGCCGCTATGTTGACGACGGAGCGACGGATTTTCGAAACCCAGATAAACGGAGCTGTGTGTGTGTGTGTGTGTGTGTGTGTGTGGTGGGTTAATGTCCGCGGCAGCTCAGGAGGGGGCTCATCATTTTAAAGGTTAAGATGAAGCAGGGGGTTTGTCCGGCTGTGCCGTGAACCCCGCGTCCCCCTCGCCGCCAGTGCTAATGGAGACGCTAGCGGGTTTTGCAGTCACAGCTCAGTTGTTGTCATCACCTTCCCCCCCCTCATGTGTTCATCTACACTGGAGTGTAATTCGAGTGAAATAACTAGAGGGATCGACCCGGGAGAAGGCTCTGTCCCCCCCCCACACACACACCGTGTTCATGATCGTGGTCCTCTCTCCTCAGAGGAGACATGCACCTGCACATTTGCATGCTGCCCAAATACACGATGAATGTATTCCCGTTTGACTCGGAGTATAAGTGATTGAGAGTTAAAAATGCGTCCTCGCATTTATTCCATAAACTGTGTAAAGTCATGTTTTTGTGATTATGAGTGCATTATTTCATAAGGTGACTGCCCTTGCATTCATCCCTGTCTCATTCATCCCAACTCAGTCATGGGTGAACATTTTCACAATGGTCAATGCTCCATTTTTAGAAGCTGCACAATTCAAGTTTCACTCTCATGCCTTATGTCAGTAAGCACACGAAACGGCAACTGCATAATCATAACTAAATAAAAAAATTCAATTACATTACAGCTCTCACTAACCAACTTAACATGGAGAGGAATCCATAAAAAGTGTAAATGAATGGGATATCAGCAGGGGCCAGAAAAGCAGTTTTAGTGTAGCAGTTGTACTGTGTGCAGTTCATGGATAGGGTAGACAAACAACAGCATTTAAGCAGAAAGCACAAGTATTATACAACATATATAGAACATTTGCCAATCACACCTCTACAACAACACACACGACTAAACATTACCAAGAACAACAAAGTTTAGTGTTAAAAGGCAAATAGAAAAGGTATACGTGCAGCACAATTAAATACACCAAAGCAGGTAAATAAAACCCACAATGCAACCAATAAAAAGCAGCATACAGACCCAACATATGAACAGCATATAGGCGTCATAATGTTTGGCATTACATTTAACATGCACATTAGTTTTACATGTCAGTCAAACAGTTGTAGTGTCTACACAGGCAGTGTAGTGAAAGTAGCATGTCAGCAATGCTGCCGCCCCCGTCGTCCAGCGTTGTCTACACATGATGCGTTCTGCCCGAGTACTGCTGGGTGGTCACCCATGTTTTGGCAGTGCACAGAGTCTAATACACAATCACTGTGGTTATGTAGTAAAGAAAATAATACATTTGCAGCTCCTTGCACATGCCATTAAAGATGTTTTTTGTTTAATAGAAAGTTATATCCTCTCGTGATGTTATTAGTGTAGTTGCTAAGTAGGTGATATTTAAATGAATGTGATGCTTATGAGTTTGAGCCTTTTTTAGTCATTTGTGTTCTTCTTGGTCAGAAGTTACTTTCTTAAACATCCCTAAATTGTGCAAGCAACAACAAGTTGCAAGTGAGTGTTTACTGTTTGTCAAAATTAAGATTAAATCAGTTGTTTGACAAAGTAGTCAAATGTTAAGTGCATTATCTCCGGCAATGCAGAGGCATCAACAGACACAGCAGGAAGATATTCTGCATTATTGACATGTCAGTAAAGAAATATTTCGCCATCTTGTTAGGTTAACAAAATGTTCCTATTATTTCAGTTGTGAACAATGTCTGAACAAGAGCTGGATGAAATTGTGCAAATAACAGTGGAGGACTTTAACCAGGATGACCGAACAGGTAAGATTCCTGTGAAACTATGAAAAAAAATATTTTTCTATCCATTTTTATCAGTGTGTAGTGAATTACTGGATGATGACATTCTCTGCTCTTTTAACAAGATATGGTTCATGTAACTGAAGTTTTAATGTTAGCCTCTTTCAGGCTAAGTGTGCACTGTGCAACTGTATTATTTAAAAACTGTATAATGAACACTGTATATAGGATTGGGACTCGGTATCAACTCACACTCAATACTATTGCCTTGGATTGGAGCAGGAGGACAGCTTCAATTTGGGCATCTCATACTGAAATCCAACAAGAAGACTGTCCTGTTGTTTTGAGGGTGTCTCTATATTTGATTCATGCCAGACATGCTGGACAATCATGACGATGATGAAGAAAGGCCTCAGAAGAAAAAGCGGAAATTAAGCAGCAGCCAGGAGAATAACAACAATAATCAAGACATATCTTTTATTAAGGTACCAGCTCTGTATAATAGACACTGTCCAAAGCTCATATATTTAAGTATATTATAATACGATTTATACATTTTTCTGTATTTGGGGATAAAGTACACATACTATATTTTATTATTTGTGTTTCCAGAACCTGTTGGTCTCATTCACTGCATCAATCAGCCAACGACTGGAGGGAATTGAATCGAAGTTACAAGCTCTTGATGCAACATGCAAAGCCCTTGGACGCAAACTGGACAGCATGGTGCCCTGTGCAAAGAGTCCTATCCAGGTTCCTATGGTTGCAGGGTCTCCTCAGGGGGCCACGCAAACTTGGAACAAAGTGCGATGGTAAGGCACAAGGGATCTCCTATCAGCATATTTTGCACCAATCAAACATTGTCTCGTGTCAAACATATGGACATTAATTAAGAAAAAAACTTTTTAGTGATTTGACAAAGCTGTATTGCGATTTGAAGAGCTAGCAGAAGCACATTACTTAAACTTATTTTAGACTGTGCATGCATGCATACATGTGCCACTTAACCAATGTGTTTTAAACTTCTTCAGCGTTGTTCCACAAACAAATGTGATCGTGAGCAGTGAACACCCGAAGGGCACTACCCCAGAAGACACCCCTCTGGAGAACCTGCTCAGCAAGTGAGTGGCTCACATTTACACTATATAGCTAGTGTGGACCTAAATCAGAAATGTGCTTATCCTTCCCAACACAGCACCTCATAAACAATATTGGGGTCATTATTTGTAAACAGTAATCAAATTTATCTTCCCCCAGTTTTCAGACAAGGCATAGAGTTCTGTGCAGAGTCTGACTCCTTATACAAGATGGCCACTGCAATGATCTGTTTGTATGTTAGACTTATTGATTACAAGTGTTTTTTTCTTTTCAGCACAGTGACCAGAAGGCGGCAGAACACGATCCTGGTAAAGGTGCCAGGCCCTGAGGAGAGTCAGGAAGAACAAGACAGCGGCTCAGAAGCCAGTGATTCAGTTTCTAATGGTGGCCATTCCAGCAGTGCACAAAATGGCCAAAATGTCACACTCATCACACTCAATTCAGAAGGTATTACTTTCACACAGTTTTCACACACCCATTCATGTATTTGCTCTTGTTCCCTTGTCGTCTGTCAGTGGTTAGAAATTAACATATTGGCTAAATTGACAATGTTCAAGACAAGGTTGCTTATACACCATTACACTTGTCAATAATTTAAGCTTTTTTTCTGGGAAGCCAATCAGTGTTGCAGGTCTTGAATAGTACCATCACAGGTTGAGCAGCAAGAAGAACTACAGTTTTACAGGTTTTATAGTTATTATTATTATTATTTTTTTTTAAATCTTTGAGGCAAAGATATGCAAGCCTTAAACCTGTTACCTCAACAACAACAAACCTTCCTTTGCTTGATTTAGGCTGTCGACACGACTTCTCATTCTGTGCGACCTCTCAGCACTAGCAGGGTCAAGTCACCCAACCCACTAATAACAAAACAACGGTGCGAATGAATATGCTGTGCAGCAAGGTCATCTGTGTTGTAATGGATTTTGGTAAATAGTACTTTACAATTTCCCTCGTATTAGATGGCAATGACTGTTTGTTTGGCAGGGAGTAATTGCTTTGAATTGTTTTGTGAAAATAGGACTTATTATTACTTATTATTTCGCATGACTAACATGACTTTCAGATGGTCTCTGTAATGGAAAGAAAACTGTGCTGATGTGTAATGTTTATGTCCCTGCGGTTCTGACTTAAGCTTTATTGATAAATGCCCTGATATGTCATTCATGTTTTCAGTAGCTTTGGTCATGGTTCTGGCTGAGCCAGAGAGAAAATAGTTCATTTCTAATTGTGAAAATCTAAATTAATTCCATATTGTTGTTATATTTGCTGTGACTGTTGGTCTGGTTATTTTCAGTGGAACAAAGTGGAAGTTCTTGGTTATCTTCAAAGGCAAACTATTTTTCACTTATTCACAGTTGTGGGTTACCATGATAAAACTGTGTTAGTCAGCATTAGCTAGATGGTACCATGTGGTGTTCAGAACAGTGTGTCTCATGCTTTGTTTGTGTGTTTGTTTATGTGGTTGACTTAACAGCTAACATACGCTGTGAACAAACAGCCAAACCACATATTCTGCTTTTTAATACCTTTTAATAATTACCCAGTTTTGTCCACAATTCACCTACTCCTCCACCACATGGGTGTGCTATTGTATTACATGAAGTATCTCAGTGGCTCTGTACCAGTGTAGGATTTGTCAACCTGTGAATCGATACAAGTACATCTTACAGTGTGGATATGTTTTGCTTTTCCTTAGTAAATGAAAGCTAGGTAAATTACATACGCCCCAGATCTCAGTATTCTTGACAGGCTACAGGTTTGCTGAAAGAGAGCTGTGTAGATGTGTTGGAATAACTGTTCTTTCTCCTGTTTCCTCTAGATGATTACCCGGGCGGCACCTGGTTGGGAGATGAGAACAACCCAGAAATGCGGGTTCGTTGTCCAGTGTCTCCAGCTGATATGCTCCATATCACCACAAACTGCCGCACAGCAGAGAAAATGGCACTGACGCTGTTGGACTACCTGTTCCATCGGGAGATCCAGGCCATGTCAAACCTCTCTGGCCAGGGCAAACACGGCAAGAAGCAGCTGGACCCCCTCATGATCTATGGCATTCGCTGTGAGTCCTCCTGGGTTGACATCATAACCATCTAGTATCAACAACTGTATCAATTTCATACCACCTGCTTCACTATGTGATAGGTGGAGGTAAACCTGGTAGTACACATTATTCCACGACAAACCAGTTTACCAAAAGGAGTGTTTTTTTAGGTACCATTTGCCAGCACTGACAGACCCCGTCAAACATTGGAAAATAATCCAACATATCTTCTTGTCAGGTGTTTCTGAGCTGTTTAAACTTGCCAGTTTGTGATAACTTAATTGGCAAAATTGCCCACTTTTAACTGCCAAGGCGGGATCTAGTAACCACTGTTTATCTCATGGTTATTACATGATTTCTGCATAGTTTAAATTATACTAATAAATTTCAGTCAGCCGGGGTTAAATCTTCCCCCCTTACAGCAATAAATGAACTCTCTGAGACCTTCCCACATTTCATCCCCGTTCCATTACAAAGCGGCACCGAATTGAACACAGAAATAGACTGCAGTCTGTATTCCCAAGGCGGGTTACAACAACATGCATTCATCATTGCACACACGCATAAATGTGCAACACATTTTATAGCATACCAAACTCTAAATGACAAGCACATGTCTGGTAGAAAGATCCTAACGGAGTCACCCTCAATTCAGTGAACTCTTTGATTCCTGATTAATCAGAGTCAGGGTTATGATGGTAGACAAACAGATATGTATGAAAGTCCTGTGGCTATATACTATATTTATATGGTTGTATATTGCATTGTAAAGAGGTGTTTTGCCAGCTGGAACCGTTCCTTCAGAGTGCAGTTTGTGCCCCCTGCAGGACGTTTTAGTAAATATTCTCTATGGCATACATAAGTACCTACATAAGTCTTTGGATACTTGGTTACCTGTATTTCCTCCCAGCAGTGTGGGTGTGTGTAGGTACATGGAGATTTGGCTTGACATAGAGGTATGCAGAGGCTGGAGCAGGGCCAGGTATCTCTTGGGCGACTCATTCTGCAAAAAAGCAAAAGGAATGAGGGAGCAACTGCCCTGCCTGCCTATACAGGACCCATCAGGTGTGAAAAGGCTGCTGTACGCTGCCATTCGACTATCCCCAGATACCCCTCAGCTCCCCCGTCTGTCTCATTTTCTAACCCCGAGGCTGTAGCAGCATTGTTAATTAACGTAGAAATGAGCTGTCAGGTGACTCATCCCTTTAAACGTTCATATCACTGAGGTAGACAGCCTCTAAATACAGCTGCCTCTAGTCTCACCTGCACATATCTCCACTGAGGGTGGGATGAGGCACAGTCAAAGTCCTGTGTTAACTCTGCTTGTGGAAGGCTGTGCAATAGAAGCTTAATTATGTTCAGCCCTAATCTATTCTAGTGCAGTAGTCTTTCGCTTTCCGTCGTTGTGACAGTTAGCATTAAATCTCCTCTAATTTTTGTATCCTTCAAGTATTATTGCTAAGACTGTTTGTGGCCTATAGGACTGTATGCTGACGTTGTTAAGAGTTTAGGATTAAGTGCACCAACAAGCCCACGCCATACATATTTTTATGCCAAGACACAACCTTTAAATTTAATTGTAAAACAATATTTCACCTAAAATGTGCGGCTGACATTGTCAGCCTGTGATATTCTTGCTAGTGGATTATCCTGGCTACTATTTCTTATATTGCTGCTGATGTTACCTTCAAGTTTGGGTGAGAGCAGGAGCATGTGAAAAGTATACCGTACTGGCTTGTTTCCTCCACTTAAGTTCAAAACAGACCATTGCATTTCATTCACAACTGAAATAGAAAGGAGACAGCAAATTAAAAGGAGGGAACATTTCCTGGGCAAACAGGCATATCGAAACACTGAAAAAAAGATGCCAAGGAACAGATCAGTTTGGAGATGATACACCCTTGATCAAGCTATTTGATTATTTATTCAGTATGTGATGACCTTTGACCTCTCTGTACCCCCGCAGGCCACTTGTTCCATAAATTTGGCATCACTGAGTCAGACTGGTACCGTATCAAACAAAGCATTGACTCAAAGTGTCGCACTGCCTGGAGACGCAAGCAGCGTGGCCAGAGTCTGGCGGTCAAGAGCTTCTCCAAACGGACGCCTCGCGGTGCAGGTGCAGGTAAAGTACAGATTAATATGTGGAATCTATAAAGCATGTATTTCTCTGTGTTGCAGAGAAAAAAAGATGTATTAATTAGACTTTCTTATATCTGTATAACTTTTTTGTATCATGATAATGGCACATGCTATCTAGGTGTGCCTGTAGTTGTCTATGTGTATATATATATTGCTGTGAACAGAAGAAAAATACATAATAGCAACTTTGTATTTACACCCTACTTTGTAGAACATTAACATTTGGTCCAGGACAATATTCTGTGTGTATCACTGTTTTCCAAAAATAACTTACTAACTAACTGCATAAGCCAGGAAGTTTGGCAAAAATCACAACATACAAAGTGATAAAGAAACTCACATGAAAAAGAATCATGCAGATGTGTACTCATGGAGTATATAGCTGGAGCGAATTCCATCAAGTTAAACACTAGATCACATTTAAAAATCACATTCATGTCAACCTTTTAAGCTTGTAAATCTTTGTGTCTGAGAAATCAAAGTAGTTTGGAACCTTCTGACACCTTTCTTGTGAAATGCATTGGGAGTGAGCACATTAACAATTATCTCTATGGTCTGAGATAACGAATACCTAACTGGCTCCACTCTCATAAGACTTTATCAGCTGATAACGTTGCTATGTTTCGGCGGTTGTTTTCTAATCAAACAAAGTGCACATTTGTGAGAATGAAAAGATATTTGCTGCTGTTTCTTTTGATCACAGGCCAGTGACACCACCACTGGCTTTCAGTTTGTATTGGTTTCAGTAGAGTAACATGTTGGTTCTTAGTTATGGATCTCTGAGCTGTCTGCAAAAAAAAAAATCAGATTTTTCTTTGAGTTGTGATTTGAACTGGTGCTCAACCAGTTGAAATAAATGGATAGAAGTGTTTTCTTTCTACAAACTTGGAAGAATTTCTCAGTTGTCTTCATCATCTTGATAGCCAAAGCTTTCTTATAGTTGTGACCAAAGTTTACTGTGGATATGAGTAAGTAAAAATATAAGTAATTTCTATAAAATGTTACTGGTTTGTCCACCTAGAGGCTTTCCATTAGTATTATGCTGGTACAAAATTTCTGGTTGGTAAATTCTATTCTATTCTATTCTACTACTTTTGTGCAGAAACTGGTGTCACAGTCATACACAGTAAAGTCAGACAGGTCTTATTTCATCAGCTATATGAAAGCTATTTTAAGACCTGAACCCAAATGCAGATGTAGTGTGTACTGCTGCAGATGGTTGTAATCTGCACACAATGCCTGCTGTCCTTCCCTCCCAGTGAGCCATCACCTCTCACCTCTGACCAGGGAAAAGTAAGACTGTTGAGGAAACCCAAATATCCTGTGAGCGCACACTAGGGATGGATTGTCAGGCCCTGCCTTTTCAGGCCACACACACCCAAGAGTGTACAACACAAATACTAGTTCAGATGGTCCATGCACAAACATGTAAAGACACACACCAAACCATCATTCCTTCCTTAGTCAGATTACATGTTAATAGACCGGAGAGAGGCAATTTTTCTGCTTTTAAAACCATTATTTATCAGTGAACCAGCAAGAGGACCAAAACTGTAGTTACCACAAGCCACCTGGCTCTTGCTTCCTAATCTGCCAAACAAACATACAGAGGATTATTTACATTATACAATACATAGCGGTAATAACGAAAGATGGGAGACAGCTTTACTTTTCAAAGCAAGATAACACAAAACAGAACTTTTGAGGTGTATGTGATATGTGCTGTATGTTTTATGTTGTGTAAAGCTACATTCCCTGATTTCTTTTTTTCATGCTCAAAAAAAAAAAGCAGTAAGACTGCCTTTCTCAGCACTGTTAACTGCTACTAGGTCTGTTACAAGAAATTAACTCAAATCCTTTCAGCCCTCACTTCTCCCAAATGGTCTTTTTATTGCTGCACATCTTACAAGAGAAGGTGCAATTTTGTTTATTTTGTGATCCATGGTGTAGACTTCACTGTCACTGAGTGCTTTGCTGTCTTTGATTGCTCACATGGGGTCTTGAAGTCTTAAGGTTTGTTCAGAGCTGCGGTGGATCCATGCAGGGGTTTCAGACTGCTGGTGTGATGGCTGAGGCCTGGAGTTTGTGTTTGGCTGCTAGACCATGAGTGTGTTTGGATGGCCAGTGGGAGAGTCCTTGTTGTGTATTTAGGCGTTTGATAAAGTATAAACACGCCATCATGCAGCAGATGGCCTGGGTATTAGCCAGGTTGCTAGGGCCCCTTGCATGATCATGTGTCAGTTTGTGTGTTTATGTCTCAGAGACCTCATTTCTATCTCTTACGTGTGCTGGAATCATTTGCACCGTATTCCTGACCTACTTCCACTGTACACATGAGCGCACCAATGACCATACTGCTTGTCCTCCTAACCAGAGGGAGGCATGGCAGAAGAAGCCGCCCACATGGAGAATGCCACCCAGCAGACCTTGCACTACACACTGGCCAATCAACAGGTCCAGTTCCACCGTATTGGCGAGGATGGACAAGTTCAAGTGGTGAGTGTCAGGCATTTCACCCCCTCAATATTTCTCTGAATCCATAAGTAAAAATGTCTATATGCAAACGCACAACAAAATATTCCTTAATAGTAAGATTCTTTATCATCCCTTTTCACAATATTTATCAGATGTTTAACTTGTAAGTAGCTCCCCTTTTCTGTTTTTTTTTTCTCTCGCTGCTGTCATATATGGGTCCCATAAAGCAGGATTACCACAGTTACATACAGCATTCTGCAGATATATAGTGCATCTTATGTCAGTGAAGGAGTTTTCATGCTCCGGGATTGGAAGACCTTGTACAGCTGCTAGGGCCAAAAGTCACAGTCAGGCCCACTACAGCGTTATGGGTGGGCTGACAAAGGGGAAGTGACTGGACCTCTCGTATCTTGTCTTCCCTGTGCTCTGAAAAATGTCTATCTAGATATTAGATATCTATAATATCTAATATCTAATTTTAAGGGACAAGCGAGGAACCCGTCACTTGTTTAACTCTAAGAGCTGTTGAAGGTCTTTAAAGAAAAAGAAGAGTTTTAAAGTTATACTGTGTCTGTGGAATTGATAAAATGAATGCAGTGTGAGGTATAAGTTCATGGTTTATCTTTTGATTTTGTCATTGATTGAGTGAGAGCAGCTTGGCCCAGTCTTGTTTACTTGTTCTGTATTCAAACAGCTAGTGACAGATACACACAAGCTGCAAGACAATGTTTGTCATGAGGAAGGTGGGGGGTCCATGAGAACGGTTGCATGTGTGTGAGTTGCAAAGTCACAAAGAAAATGTGATTGTAATTAAAACACATGAATTATATTAAGAACATTTGAGAAGTAATTTTCATTCCACTGTGAGGCTCCTACTCTACTCACTGATACACCAACTGTATGTAATGACAGTGCTGCAAAGCTACCTCATAATTTACAGTGTTGAGTATTTCTGCTGTTAATAAGTTGCAGCGTGATGCATGGGATGGAAGTACTGATGATAGGTGACTCGCCTGAGAAAGGAAGGAACAGGCATAAAAGATAGAGGGTGGACAGGCAGGAAGAGAAGTTAGGGAGACGGTGGAAGAGTGGGAGAGAATGATTGTCAGGAGCCCACTGTGCAGTTATTAGTCTCCCGACACTCTGAAGACTATCAGAGGGTGCAGCAGAGCCTGATATTTATGAGTGCTGTTAGTACAGCAGAGGAAATCAAGTATACCTACTGGCTGTAATTCAGCGCTTCAACCATTGTCTGATAATTACCAAACAAAATTTGTGTTGTGTTGTGTGCCAGATTACATGTAGCACAGAAGGGCCGCACACATTCTGTATATTGCAGCTAAAATTAAGCTTAAAAGATAGGTCCACAAATTTTCATGTCTGTTTTAAAACAAAAGCCTCATGCCCATATGAGCATTGAAACAAGTTTGCTGTAACAATTCCTCCAGTTCATACTTAATTGATGGGAGGAAATCGACAGTCCACAGTGACACTCGTTCCCAGCAAAAATGTATTCAAAGGTTTACCTGAAGCTAATATGAGGCTTGATTAGTGTGAGTTCACATGTCAAATCAAGAGGATGCATTCCAAGGTTGCAGCCTTTGAAGTACAAGCTCTTTATGTTACTATTCTTCTACTGCAGCTCAACTCAAACACAAAGAAAATGTCATCATTTTGTTCCCCAGCACTTACATTTAAAGTGCATTAGATAATTATTAGGTCTGTCAATCGATTAACTTTTTTAATCTAATTAATTACATGAAATGCTGAATACTTAATCAAATGAATCGCATATATCAATGTTTGCCTGGAAAAGCCCCCAAATAAAGATAGTTCAACTAAAAAACATGACATTATTGTGGTACATGACTAAGCCATAGAACAGAAATATTAAAAGGGGGCATTAGAAATCCATAAATTGTTTTATTTTGCTTGAATGTTACGGACGTTCATTTGTATGTAAAAGTCTTGCACTCCATCTTTAAGTGGTGAACATATTAACCACAGTCTTTTTCAACTATTTACATACGCATCTGACACACGGACCGGTTGGAATTGAGCGACGCACGCTGTCAGAGGGGTGTGTTCGTAAATTCACTGTGTTGACGTCAGTGTCACCCTGAGTGCTAATAGCACTCAGCGTTAACTTGCGTTAATTGTTTTGTCATTAATTAAGGCATTAATTTGACAGCCCTAATAATTATTAGATACTTATTACATAATTATATGTAGATTTCATTTTAGTTGAAAACCGTGTTTGTGATTAAAGGGAAACATACCTATGTAAATGTCTTGATCTGTAGAGCAAATCTGTCTAATTGTTCCAGGTTCAGCTGTCTGTCATCTTTCATCTGTGTCTCTTAGATCCCACAGGGTCAGCTGCACATTGCCCAGGTGCCCCAAGGAGAGGAGGTACAGATCACACAGGACAGCGAGGCAAGTGTGTGCGTGTGTTTCTTTGAGAAAAGAGAGAAAAGAGCCACTCCTTTTCTTGAGTCATTTTTCCCAGTATATTACATTTTTTCTCAAACACGAGAGTCAGGAGAATTTATTTCCAAACAGAATGTAACTGTTACAGTGAACTCATGCTTGACAAAAATGGTTTGCTGGGAAGAAAAATAATATTGTATACTTTAGTGTGGGAATGTCAGTATGCGGTTTTGGAAGTCTGGTTTATAATTTGATCAGCTTCTGGCTAGCTAATGACTTGGATTATTTGACTGGCTATTTGAAATAATCCATTATATTTGTGTGAGCATGTAGATTCAGCAAATGCACCTTTGATGTCCCTTGGGCATAAGGCATATTATATAAATCAATTTCTATTCTATCTATTCTATTCTATTCTTATACATTATTTAGTTCATTAATGAGAACTGCTGTCCAGTGCATTACTCTTCCAAGCTACAGTATCCTTTGATGAGGCTCTCTGTCACGTTGAAAGCTCACAAAGTGTTTCTTCAGAAAATTTGGGTTGATCCCCCTACAGCTGTATGGAAGAAGAATTATTCATAGTTTTAGCTGCACCCATTTCCTAATGATTGATCAAAATTGTGATTGCATAATCCCGTTTTGGAGACTATAAGGGAATCTACTTCTAAAAGAAAGAAAAGAAAGAGCCATTTAATAGAGCAAATTATAATTTTACTTACTTTTATTTGTCAAATAAGTTTGGTTAAAATCTTTAAACATTTATGTGTCTTGTGAGCCCTGTATGTTTCTGTTTCCCCATGCAAATAGCCATCCCAGTGAAGCATATTGCACCCGAGTATTACTTGACAACATTTAAGTCTTTAGTATATAATTTTAGCAAAAACAGATGTTATATATATATATGTGTGTGTGTGTGTGTGTGTGTGTGTGTGTCTATGTGTGTATAAAGCGTCTTAATGTTTAAATAGCTGCCTGCTTATGCATGGGGTTATGACTTTTGTTTCCACGTAATGCCCAGATGTCTCATCTCCCCCACCAGACATGTACACTGCACACACAGCGTTGGCTTGCGAGTTGAAATCAAAATCGAACTCCAAACCACACCGACTGCTGAAGAGGAATTTCCGCATCAGCATCATTGTTAGTGATTTTTAGAGGATGTGGGAGATAGATTTATTTCAAGGCGCCAGTCTGTGTACACACATACACACGTAATCACATACTGTGCATGATACGTGCCATGCATGCATCACATTTATGCAAAAGCAATTGACACCTTGACCAAGTGTTTTTCTCATTTCCTAGTCAGTGTCGCTAAAGGACACTCAGAGGAAGAAATGCACGATTGAGTGAGAGAAACAGAGGGAATTGGAGGCAGAAAAGCTTTAAAGCCTTTCCTGCTCTTTGTGGCTGAGCCCAGATTTTTTTCTCTTCTCTCCTTCCTATTCCATGATTTTGTTTGTTTTTTGGAGTTCAAAGCTTAGCAACAAAATCCCACTTCTCCCAACTGCCACTCATGGAATATGTTTTCATTAGGAATGGGCCCCTTTCATCAAAGACATTGGTTTTAGCATGCCTGAAAAGGAAATGAGCTGTTTGAGAGATTGCACTGCTCTCTGGCCATATGTCAGCTCTGACAGTGCTTGGTATATACATGAAATACAATTAGCAAGAGAAAACAGCCGAAACTTGGGGTTGGCTAAATATGGCTTCTATGATGTCCTCTCTCATGTGGTCTTGTTAACATCACTGTGGGTGTTCAGAGACTTTACGATGGTCATTGCATCTTAATGAATATGCAGTGGGCCTGTGCCTGTTGGAATGGGTTTCTGTTTTTGTTTACAGGAGCCTTGATGCCAGAAATGAGAGAATAGTTGACACATATACAATGACATTGCATCCACTTCTCACTCTTATGTCATCATGTTTAAACAGTCCTCTGCCAAACCTTCCATGCTCAGAATCCTGAAACATCAGTCCCAAATATTGACACAGTCATGCTGCACTTTGCATGTTGATCACGAGAGTTCAGTTTAGCAATAATAGATGGCTTGAATCGCCTTATGACGAGTGCAGTTCTTAGTAGTCAAAAATCCATGCAGGATAAGGACTAATTAAAGGCAAATAGGAGGGCAAAGAAATGGGCAAGATGTATCTTTTTTTATGGCTTTATCAAAATAGCTATATTCTTGGTGGTTTATAATATGGCATCAGGCTTTTGACATGACATGTCACTTCTCTTTTTCAGGGAAATCTCCAGATCCACCAAGTACATGTTGGTCAGGATGGACAGGTAAGACCACATTCACAGTAAATTAGGAATTATAATTTGTAATGAGGGATATTATTTTACTCGCAAATGCAACATATCAGACATAAAGTTGCAGTCATCTATTAATGTTTTAATACTAAGATTCAAATTATCTCACTAAACTGCACTGATACTGTATCGTTGCCTCTCTTTATGCTGGTGGTTGCACAACATCTCTTTACCATTTTAGCTGTGCTGTCGATGTTTGTTTTTCCATGTGACTGCACCCTGCAGATGCTGAATGTTTGCATTTTTGCCATTCAGAGTTGTGTACCTTGGTGACCTCTGTGTACAGTGATTTCACAGACTGTGGCAATACTTATGTGGGTGTGTTAGGACTATTTTGTTTGACCAATGCAGCATTCATAATGACCATATTCAAGTTGCAAACAAACATTAGACTTATGTCCATCTTCCCTTTTATTTTGAGGACCTCTAGATGGGACTCACAGAAAATACTCTTCTTCACTGCCTTTGCTGGTGCTTTGCTGCATATCTTTGTGTGTTACTACCACCTTTAGATCAGTGGAATAGTGTGAAATGAGAAAAAATAAAACAGGGACTCATTCATAGAAAAAAAGCTTCATTGTGCTACTATAGTCTACTAGTCTACAACTCCACAGTTAACATGTAGAAGTGCAAAAGTTAAAATACAGGAATAAAATATATATTTATTATATATATATATATATATATATATATATATATATATATATATATATATATATATATATATATATATATATATAATACTGACACAATCTACCATACAGTTAGATAAAATAATGATATACTAATTAGAAACATACACCCACACAGCCCTACAGTAGTCACACACTCACACACACACACACACACACACATAGATGTTTTTGTGTCCTCCCAGTGTCTTTGTCTTTGTTCATCCCTCTTCCCTCCTCCATCCCAGTCTTGGATGTTTTGGGCCAAGGGCCCTTCCTGTTTCTTTGTTCTTTCTTCTGAGATCAAGCAAGTCTCGATCAAAGCAGAGCCGGCCTGTGTATGACCATTGCAGGCCACATATGGACACTTGAAGACCAACACACAATTTCACATTCATGATTTCATCATGTTTGTCTAGAAGCAAGGCTTTAGGGAAGGAAGTTCTTTCTCACGCTGCCCGTCTGGTGGTTAAACTGTTTAGTGTTATTTTGTTACAACAGGTGTTTTTATGTAACAACCAACAGAGGGTTTTTTCCTCCTAAAATATGAATGGAGGTTATACATGTTCACTGCTGGGGTCATTAGTAGAAAATTACACATTATGGTTAACTTTTTTTAAAGGCAATGAATTCCACATGGTCCCTTAAGAAAAGTAGCTACACTATTCATTACATAACTTTTGCACTAAGCCCTAAAACAATTGTGGTACTTGCATTAATTTGGTCACTAAATGTTTGGGGCTGAGGCTGTATACAAACAGACAAAACCAGCATGAAGTGCACATTCATGGTAGATTACTTTGTAACATGATTTACTGTTGTAAAATGATTGTCGCCATGATACCTTTCCTGAGTTGTAAAATTTTCCTTCATAGTATTGTAACTATGCAGTGTTTTGGCATCTTATAAGCTTCAGAACTCATGGAACTATTACTCAAACCAACCTTATTGGATCACATTTCATTGTCTCACCAGCAACATGGCCCCACCAACTCAGCCCCAGGTTTGTAGTAAAAATAGTCAAACAGCCTTAAATTCCAACTTTCTGAGTTGTATTTGCCACTTTGTTGGTTCAGCCATATGTACTCTGCTCATTATTCAGAAATTTCTGGCATGAACTCAAGGCAGAATACAACGAAAGAGATTTTTCCATAAATATTATGCCAATGAAGAGACTTAAGAGACTCAAGAATGTAATGAAAGTAACAACCTATTTGTTCAGTAAAGTAATGCCTTACTTTGTTCCAATGCAGTAAGTAGTAATGTAGTAATACATTACTTTCTAAGGAATTACTGGACCTCCAATGCTGCTCTTGAAGACAGTTATCGCACTTAGTATATAACATGTCAAAATTCGGGGTGAAGAAGGAGTTACAAGCCACACACCATCTGGAACCATGTGCTTTCGGCTGCTCAGTTCTCCATTTTATTGTCCGATTAAGATCTCAATCAGCCATTTCACTCATCAGTTCAAGGCTCCGTTGGCTGGCTGTTTGAGCACACATTTGTGATGTGTGAAGGCATCAGCTTTACATGAGGTCATTTTTTGGTTGTTTGTATTGTTTTATTGGGACTTTGGCTCCGTGTGTGTTTTCAATTGATTGAGGCAGTCACCACACATCCTCTTGCTCCTTCTCTCTCACACACTCATAAACACACATCCATGTCCGTGTCCTCGATTGACCTGCTCTCAGAGCCTGACAGCAGCATTCCCTTATGTCTCTCTCTAGGATCTTGGAACAAGTTTTGGCCAGAGTTTGGTTTAGATTTTGCACCACAACACACATTTCCAGCAGTTATTCATATCAGCTCACAAAGTACATGAACTGTTTTTGCAGATTTCCATCAGCTTTATCACGTTTAGCTGTTATATAGGTATATGTTATGACACATACAAAATGCATCGTCAAAATCACTACGTGTGCTGCAGTATGGGATATTTATAGACGTTAGTTACTTGTAGATTGACACCAAATTGTCCAAGGATGCGAGGACAAAAAAACTAGGCCTGTTTTCCCATGGCAGTGTCTGGGAGCCTAGTCCAATAAAAGCTCTTTTATTTTCTTTCTTTTTAGCTCATGCTTTGATTGGGTCTGTAAAATGATACGAGTGCAGCGCCAAAACAAACACACAGTGACTTATTCTTTAAACCTCATGTTGCAGGTCGAGCTTTTCACACACATGCAGTGGTACACTACAGTGGCAGCGTCTCTTCACTTGTATATTCTCATATTCTCATGGAGCGGAGGAAAGGCAATTCTTAGGTCAGCTCTTAAATCTGATGAATCCCAGAAAGAACATGAAGACACTCAAGGGAAACAGGGCCCCAACAAGTATGATATTAGTGATAACACGGAGATAAATCACTTTGACCAGATATGGTTGCACACAAATGACATATTATGTCTTTATCATGATCGGTTTAGTGTATTTTGGACCAGAATTTGGTAAGAACCTCAGACAAATACAATACAGATCAGACTTAATCCTGATGTGTGATTTCTTAAATGTCTAATTTGTGTGTTTACAGAGAGGCCTACATCAAATAGGCTGTGTATGATGTCAGTGTTTTTGTAATCTGGCAGAATAGTGCTGAGGTTGTGTTAGTGTAACCTAGCATGCACAAATCATCACACAAGAGCTCTCCCTCCTTTTTTCCCTCTTTCTCTCCTCCCATCTCACTTTCTCTTCCTTTCATCTTCCCCGTGCTGTGTATGTGGTTACACCTGTCTTCTAAAGGCCACCTGCTGCATCCAATCACTCCAGGTCACATTAAATGTCAGATGTTAACACTCAGGGTCAAATTCTGGCCGTATAAAGATTCATTACATAAATTAAGAAAAGTTGTTGCACTCTCAGGCTGTGGCTTTTAACACAGAGTTGTTCCATTTAGATTCATATTCATATTCATACTCGCATTTTATTTACAGATCTCAGTTATGTGTGGAGATGTCATGTGAGTTTGTCTGGCCACAATCTGAATACGAGAAGCATCACCCATTTACTGGACAAAATGTAAAATTGAGGTGTCAAGTTACATTGAGTCTAAACTTGGCCTCAGAAGCTTCATTACAGAATCAGTGTAGCAATTCCCTCTGCTGATTTCTTTCCCTCTCCACTCGGGATGGGTTTGGGTAATGGATTGTTTAATTACTTGTGTATCTGCCAAATCAATCATTTTGTTGGTTTGTTTTTAATGAAAAACATTTTGTGAGTTCTCCCCTCAAAGCTGTTGTTGTATTGTCAACAGAATTGGTTGACTTTCCCTAGAACATATGAAAAAGTTAGTTTTCCTCAACAATAATGACTTTATATCAAGGAAATAGAAACACGTATGTCATTCTGTTTGGTGAGTTGTTTTAGTTCTGTTTATACAGCTGTGATGCACTTTTCTGTTGTCAGAAGTGTGATATTTTCTCATGAATCACATTTCTGACTTGAGAATAAAATTCATTGTTTATTGGCAATATACATAGCATTAAGACCATATTACAATGGAAAAAAAGTGGGAGTTGATGTGTTGTCATGCATTTTCAATACAAAATATTTCTTCCCTGTGCAATTATTTGAACTGGAGATCAATACATTTTGCAATCACTGAAGGAAAAAGAAAAAATATCATCCTTAGTCTTTATTCTTTCACTCATAACTCTCAAGTTGTGTGTATCAGTGTGTCAGTGTTTGATTAAATCATGCTGTACAGTCTGACCCCTTCTCCAGCTTTACTGACAAAATAGATTTAGGTGTCGAGGAGGATAAGCTGTGTTAAAATGTTGAGAGGGCTGCAGACTGACCCCTCTGTCTGACCTCTGTCCACCCCTCATGCTCTGTATTGGCACTGTATATTTACTGCATGCACTGAGCTGCACAGTGTGCTGCACACATCTCACACTATTCACTAAGCTTGTTTTGCTAACTGCTCAAGCACACATCGAATCTGTGTAGCATTTGGCTGCAGATGTTTGTGTATCCGCTTCCATGTCAGTCCATGCCAACTTAGAACTGAACCCAACTGTGCCAGCTGAAAGCCTGAACAAAACTGGAACCAACTTTCCCTGTTGGCCTATAAAAAACGTCTCATGCAGACGGAAGAGAAGGCAGACCCATGAAACTATAAAATAACTACTCTTTTACTGTGCTCTCCGTCTGCCATGGCCTCTTATCTAGTGCCCTTCTTTCTCTGTGCTGTGATCTTACCCTGCACTGATGCAGACCAAATGGAGGATTGGAAGATGAAAGGAGCGACTGGTAAGAAGGAGGAGGGGAGGAAGAAAAAATGATCAGGAGAGGAAAGCCAAAAGGGAGACCGTCTGGAAAAGATGTTTTGTCTCGTTCATGATTGAAAACTGAGACCAGTTGAGCTGTGAATTGGGCAAAAACACACTCTGTTAAACAAATGCATGGCACCAGGTGCCACATAAAAAAAGGGAAGGGGGTGGTGCCCTCTGCTAGCACAAATGGCTTAGGCAAATATTTGTGCCCGGAATGGCCTCGGATGCCCCACTTTTCCCTCACACATCTTTGCTGTCACTGTCCTATGTAAATAAATGAAAGCAGAAACAAAACAAAATTAGTGTAATAATAAAACCTACAGAAGAGCAGCAAATCCACTGTTGAGTGAGCTCACAGTTTTTAAAGGATTCTCCCTGCCAGATAGCTGTAAACCCGTGCCATGTCAGTCTGAAAAATCGGGCACATCTCAAGAGACAGCTATAAAGCTTTACCAAATTTACTGATCCTGTCATCCGCCTGCGTCATTTACCGACGATTGACCTGAATGCCGCCCATCGGGGGCCTTGGACGTGTTTGTCAAGAGTTTGAGCGAGTCCCCCCACCTCATTTCCTCCCCTGAGTTGAATCTCTGCCATCCCTCCCTGTCAGCACATGTTGCAGTGCATCTGTTGGACCCTCCCAAGCGGCATTGTTCATGGTCATTGTGGGAACTGGGTCACAGGACAGAGAGTCCAGCTCGGCACTGGTCCCTCCGTCTGTGCTGCCAGGACAAAACAAAACCAGTCTTGAACCAGGAAAGATACATGCGGCACATATTGGGTTAGAGTGATGGTGCAGAGAGAGAGAGAGAAGGATGTGTAGAGGTGTTGATGAAGGAGAGGATGAGAAAACAAAGGCCAAACAAGTAAAGTTAGAGAATGAGTAATGAGTTATCAAGAAGAGATAAAAAGGAAACACATTAATTGATGTGTTTTGACCTCGAATCCTCTGAACCCATGTTGTACTGCAAATGTTGATGTTACAGTTGTGTGCGAATGTGCGTTTGTGCCAGAGACATCAGCTCCTTCCATGCCTGTTGTCAGTTAGCTATGGTAAAGGTCTGGCGTTGTAGGACATTATCTCTTAATTTGTCATTTCTAACCAGAAAGCAGATGCTTGAGCAATCTGTAGGATGAACTTCACAGAATCGGGGTGTGATTTGTGCTGGAATCTAACTGCTGGCCCGTGGCCCGGGTTACTCAGTTGTCCTTTTTCTTTCTGCTCAAGAATGTTGTTTCTAGTGTGTACGGGTTGTTGAGATTCCTGTGATTCACAGCGCAAAGGGGAGGGTAAAATAGGATGAAAAGATACAAACAAGATGTTTTATGACCAATGTTTAGTATAAGTGGGATGTACGTAAGCAGTCAAGGATGTAGAGGTCTAGTGGTGGATCATGTTTCAAAGGAGTAGTGGTCTGCTTTGTGTCCTTGTGGCATCGTGGCCTGGAGATAAAGGGCCATAGATCAGGGAATCCTTAGTTCTGAATGTGTGTGGGTGTTTTGTGTTTGTAACTCAGTATTTCTGAGCAGTGCAGAGGAGGGTACCCCCATTGGTGTTTTCTTTTGTCTTTGTGGGCAGAGCCCAGGGTCGCTGTCTGTGTGAGTAAGAGGGACCAGATGTTTTAGATGCATTTCGGTGTGACTCACCATCAGCACAGCCCTGCTTCACCAGTCCCAGGACTACAGTTCTCCTCATTCATCAGTTTCAACTGGATCCTGACAGGGACAGCAAGTCTTACAGCAATAGTTAGTAAGTCTACATGGACTTTATGTTAATTATAACAAGGGTTAGGTAATACGTCTGTCATGTAAACAACTTAATCAGGGTATTTGACACACTTTCGAGTCATAATCAGAATAAGCATAATTTGATTAACAGAGCTAGATTACTCATCAGTCTTTCATATCACTCTTGGCATGTATAGAGCATTGACTGATTCTGTTTTGGATTTTTTTTTAGGCTGCTGTGTGTCAAAGGTACTGAGTGCATTTGAGTTTTGGACCCTTTTACTCACCAAGAGAGATTGTTTGGAGGTTTAGGTGTACTGCTTAAAAGGTCAATTTTAGGTAATCTGGACATGTTTAGTTTAAAAAAAAAAAAAAAAAAAAATCGAATCTTACAAAGCACTTCCATTTGTTTTGGATATTTAAAGGGAAGTGCCCGAACTGTAAGCAGAATAAGATGTATCACTTCAGTTTTGTCAGAAAAGTAACATTTGATTTAAGACACATCCTGGCCTTCTTGCATTTGTAGATTCTGACTCAATACATAATTAAATGACTTGTACAGATGGGTATTTTGTGCTTTGTGATATTTTGTTAGTTGAGTTTTACAACCTGTGTATATCATCTCCTCTGGTTCAATTGAGTTAAACAGGATAATTAGAAACACGATAAAATAATCATCCTAAATCATGAAATTTACAGACATTGTAAAAATGTTTTTGTCAATTAGGCAAGCCAAGTTTGTATTTTTTACGCTATAGAACTGAGAAAAACCTTCAGCGGAATTTTCTTCCCTTTTTGTTTTTTAACAGGCCTGAACCTTAATTATGGCTGTTATTTTTGTCATCAGTCCCCCTTTGATTTGCTAGTTCTGGATCAGAACGCAATTCAAGCTGGTTTTGTCATAAAACCTCTCTGAGCTCTGTCTGAATCTGACTCCCTGTCTGCTGATGGGAGTTGTGGAGCAAAGGATGCAAGGGAGGGTTTGATTGGATGCAGGTGTTGAGCTCTGGTGTAGAAACAGTGTAATGGTGTGGGTGGAGATGGGAAGCATCGGGCCAGGTTACAAGGTCAGGGGTTTTGCAAAGCATAATGATTTATAAAAAGCATTTATTTCAAAGAATAATGTGTGGACAGGAGATGGATATACCAGTAATGTATGATAATATCTCTTGTCTGTACATGTAACTGCAAATAAGTGAGAGAATTCACAAATCATAGATGAATAACACGTGATAATGTTTGGCTTCTATTTAAACTTACATCTGACATTTTTTGATTTGTATCACAAGCCCACTGTTGTCTATTTAATCATATTATGAGCTGAAGCCCAGCTGAAATCAGAATAGTCCTCTGACTCTGAGGTAAAATAAAAGGCATATGTAACCAAGAGTTAATGACTGCAGTGAGACATATTTAGGGCAGTGTGTTCATTTTCCCAGACTTTACCGAACAAGCACTCAGAACACCGCTGTGTCTATGGGCATCTTAACAGCCAAGTCACAGTCAGGCCCCTCCATCCCACCTACCCACCCGCAGATAGTGTTTCTGCTTGGACATCTGTCCAGGGTTGGCAGTTGCAGATGTTGTTGACGGCTGTGAAGCTGAGAGGAAGTTCCAGCCACTCCAAAGTCCAAATGTTTCTTTTTCCATTTCCCTGTTTTTTTTTTTTTTAGTAGATATTCCTTTGGGAATGATAGGAACCAGATTTGTGTGTCTCTTTTTTCTTAGAGCACACAAAAACCTGTCTTATGTGATGTGTATGGATTTAAGTTTCTTCTTTAAGGAGGATCTTGTGTTATGGGGAATTCCAGCGTACTTTGATTACAGCGTGGGTGAAGCAAATTTTTTAAAAACATACTCAGACACAAACTCACACATGCACACTAAGCGGGTGACTCAGAATCATCCGATGCACAGCTGAGTTTAACTGAGACCTCCTGTGAGCCTGGGAATTGATGCCAGCCTGCACCAAGTTTGTGCGTTGTGGAAGCAGATTTCCTGATTGATGTATTATTCTGAAACTGTTGCAAAGGATAGAGAGCAAAATTCATTCAATTGTTGTATTTCTGAACAACCCATATGTTTTTAAAGTCTTCTGTATTCAAGTTTAACTAGTTTCATATGAAGTGAAAGGAGAGAAAGTACATTTTAAAATCCTCAGACAGGCACAGATGAGGGCTGGGTAACAAAGCCTTGTTTATCCAGTTGGTTATTATATTGCAGTCTTGGAATCATGAATGTTTTTTGCATTAAGCTGCTGTTGTTGTTCATTTTTGTGTCTTTCCTCTCCCATTGCCGTATTCTCTTAGTGTCCTGGATTCATTACTGAAAACATTACAGCATCAGCAAAAGATTTATTGTTATTTTCCTTTTTTCTCAAGGCCATGGCAGCAAGCAAAGCCTGCAGAGAATTTAAGATGTTCTTGATTGTTCGGTGCTCTTCTCTCCAGTAATGTGCTGCAGTATCATAGCCCTTTAATCCTGCTTGTCTGTTCTGCACTTTGGACCTCCAGCATGGGGGTGGCTAGCCAGCCAGCCAGCAATGATTGTTTAAGGATCCCAATCCCTAGGACTTTGAGTTCAATAGTAACTAATACACTTAGAATCTGCTGATGGCCCCTGTTTCTGACAAATTCAGCTCACTATGTCAGATCTAATATATTTGGCTACATTTTAAGTGAGCCACCCCAGATCTTAGTTGAAAACTGATGCACTTAGACAATCGAGACATGACTGTAAAGTTTTCCCTGTATCAGAGCACTTGTCTGCTTCAAAAAAGCCCCCTCAAACATTTCTCACCTTGGTGTATAATATATTAGCCAACAACAAACAATCTTGGATTGTTGTTGATTCAACCTAATCTTCAAGAAGACTCTTTTTCGACCTCATAAAACCTTTTCCTTGATACAATTTTGTAATTATTTTGTTTTCGCATCATTGCCAACCAGCTTAATGATGATTATGTCCTATTAGCTGAATGAGAGGTAATTATCATCAGTGCTCACAGAATAACTCAATGGTGCTTAATAGCGTTCTATATGAACTTCCCAACTCGTGGTAATTATAGACAACAAATCAATAATTTATGCTAATAGGGGGGAAATGTTACACTACAAATTGAAATGTATCCTCTAAGTACACTTTCTTGGCATCCTCCATGAAGTGGATGTACATCTTTTGAACCACATTAAGCTTTTGATTTTTTTCGACTGAGTCATACTTGAAAGCCATGCATGATAGTATTACACCCAAATAATGGAGACGAGTTGTTCTAACAAAGTGAGTCATGGGACAGGATGTGGACCCGAGAAGTTCCTGTGTAATCGCTGCAGAGATCTCACACACCGTTCCAACTCTGTAAATGCTTTTGTGAGCCTCTGTGTGCTGCTCCTCACAGCTGAGAATGCAAACTGCTCTCAAATGGAGGTTGGGAGTCTAATTGAGTGAGACAGGGGTTTACAATCTCATGTATCAACCATAGCAACTCTTGAACTCTGGTAATTATACATTTAGATACACTAGTTGGACAGTACAGACGCATCATCATGCTTGAATTCTCACACACACACACACACACACACACACACACGCACGTACACATACATAGGATTGTAGACAGACGAGCACTTGGCAGACATTGGTTTGATTTGATTCCTAAGAGAACAGTGTTGAAGTGTGGGGATAGGGATGGATCTCTATAGGGGTCTGTCATGAAAAAACCCAGCTGGTTGTGTGTTTGGTTTCTCACTGTTGTCATTCAGCTGACTGACTGCGCATTGTTGGCATGGATTTAGTGTATGTGGGATGATGCCTACTACAAGTATGTATATGCACTGCTTAAAGGAATGGTTTGACAGTGTGTCAAATATGCTCATTTACTGATGCCAGGAGACGGTTAGCTTTGCTTAGGCAGAGCCAAGCTTGCGGTTTCCACCGACTCCCAGTCTTCATGCTAAGATAAGCTAACTGGCTACTGGCTCCAGCTTCATATTTAGCGCACAAGACATAAGAGCAGTATCGATCTTCTCTTCCAACGCTCTGCAAGAAAGTGAGTAAGCATATATCCCAACATGTCGGACTATTCCTTTAACTGTCCGATTACTGTTTACACCAAACCCCCCAGGCTAATGCTCTAATTAATTAGGAATCTGTAATGGGTCACCAAACTCAGTGATTCATTTGATCCAGCACTAACAGTCTACTACTACTTTAAGAGTCTAGTTCTCTCAGCCTTGATCCATGTCTGTGCTTGAAGCATCCTGGTTGTCTGATCGGATGAGTCAGGCAGACTTCTTACACTAATAGCTTCCATCGGGGCGGCTGGGCCTGGCGCATTATGGTGATGAGGCGGCAGATTTTGTGGTGAAATTGGCCAACTCTCTTCGATGACGAGGCAAGTTGGCGGATGGGGGGGGGGGTTAACTGAACCTTTGGGGCCCATCACTAACTCAGAACTTCAAAGCAAAGGTTGGACTGGGGATTGGGAGGCAGTGTGGGACTCTGGGATTAAAAGGGTTAGGGGGCAACAAACATCATCTGTAATTGAGGTTTGTGAGGTTTGGGTTTTCCTGCAGGCTTGCATATTCTCCCTTAAATGTTTAATGTCTGTTGAGCATGTCTCAGCCAGTCCCAGCACCAAGTGCAGCTGGAAGAGGGCTGAGCTGAAGATGGAGACCTCACATAACATTGCAGAGAAAGCGCTCAAAGACATACATATGAAACCTGCAAGACAGGAGACAAAAGTAATGAGACCATGCTGTCAGTTCATGTAGGAATGCCTTACATTTCAAGCCCGTATCCCCCCCCCTCTAAGAACGCTCTGGGTGACACTGGAGGGTAGTAGTGTGGTCTCTGACCTCTGTCTGATTAAAATGAACAGGCACAAGCACAGTTACAAAGCTGAGTGAATGTTTCCCTCCATTCGTCTTTCTGTGTCTGTGTTGACAGGATAATTGTATGTTAATTTGTATGCCTGTTGTCACATGGGAGTTACACTATCCAAATTAACAGCAGTGCTCTGCTAATCCCTGTTCGTGTGCGTGTGTGTGTGTGTGTGTGTGTGTGTGTGTGTGTGTGAGTGTGACCTCGTACAAGTGTATACACACACATGCTATCCTCCGTGTCTTTGTGGTCACAATCTATCTATAGGAATAGCCTCAACAAACTAAAGGAATACCCAACAACACTCCAGCTGTGCTTCGCTTCTCTGTAATTAGTGCGCAGAAACCGCAGAGCTCTAATGTCGCCTGGCTGACTTTCAACGCTATGGGAGATTAGGATCCCCCTGCGATGTCTCGCTCTCCATTCTCTGCCTATTCCTTTTCTTTCTTTGTCTAAATTTGACATACATGAAATGAACCCAAATAAAAATGCATAACTAGCATATCATGTTATGGAGCCCGGGCAAAGAAAACTTGTAAAAAGAAAATGTAATTGAATTGAATGGACCATAAAGTTCCCCTCTAACTCGATGTATAAACAGAGAGTGGGATGAGAAGGAGTGAGAACAGCAGAACTGAAATGTTTATTTACGTCACTCAGATACTGCCGCATTGATTCTTTCCTTACCGCAAAGTTACTTGGTGTGTTTGTATGACATACTGATGGCTGTAATCAATAAAATAACATAAACACGTAAGATAGGACATAAACGAGGCTTTCTGCTGTTTGTTTTTATTTGGTTCTTGTTTCCAGTGGTGTGTGCTGTAGATCATTGCAGAGACAGCCGGATTGTTGCTTTTTAAACTCTGGACGCTGGATGACGCTGGCGAGGGGGGGTTAATTCAGATCTATTACACTTCTATGTGGAAATGAGAACAGATCGATTGGCTGATGATAATATTGTGAATGGACTGAAGAGGTCAGTTATGGTTGACCATTCCTCTGTCCTCTCTCTCCTCGTCTGTCCTAGGTGCTGCGTGGAGCTCAGCTCATAGCGGTCGCGTCAGCTGATGGCGGGGCCACAGCAGTGGAGGGCTCCCCCCTCCCCCCTGACATCCAAGTGCAGTACGTCCAACTAGCCCCCGTCGTAGATCACACAGCTGCCGTACAGGTAAAATCACACACACACACACACACACACACACACACACACACACACACACACACACTCTTCCAGGCACTTGTCTACGAGTACACAGACACAGATTGTTTGTATCTGGGTAACATTCCAAGTGCTGGAGTATGCAGCTATTGTCGTGAGGTGAAACAGACCCCAGTACTAATCTAAATCAGTTCAACTGTTTGTTTTTTATCCAATCTGCAATAAATTACTGTGTTCAATCTGTAGTACATAGATCTGTAATCAGTCCTTCAGTGATGCCATTAATCTGTGCTGTATACTCAGTCAGGCCAGAAGATACAAGTCCCAGGATTTTGCATATTTTGTACTCTGACGTGTAGACGTAACAGTGATACATAGATACTCCTGTGTAAAATCAGCCAGAAAAGGTGGTAGGAAGCTGGAGGAGCCACTCATTTTGGAAGTGTCTTTTTCTGAAGTAAATTTAGATTAGAAACATTTAAAAGTAAACTTTCTAATCTAAATTTACTTCAGAAAAACACACTTCCAAGAATATAATAGAAAATATAAATATATGAGTCTTCTGGATAATTTTATGATACTATAGGGTTATGTTATAACCCATCAGTTATAAATATTTAAGCTTTATTCCTGGTTAGTCACTTTTGTTAGCCTGGTATGTCAAATGGAACTAAATACACAGTACCTATGAGCCTCATCAGCTGTTTCTGGTAAATATGCTTGTCAGAGCAACAAAATTACATTTACAGCTAATTCAACACATTAACACTTTGTCATTCCCAACAAACACCAAAACACCACACCACCTGAAGTCATAACCAACTGATACAAATCCCAAAGGGATTTGATGCATCTTGCTGAATGTATCCTACAAAGCTCCGCCTCTAGTATTAGCCTGCCAGTAGTGGTACAGGAAACTGAATCTCAGCTTTATAATTCAGTTTTTCTTACTTCAGCGCTCATTGGAACAGTTATTGCATAAGTTTGCGTAAACAGTCCTGTGCCTATGATTTTGTCTAACTGGATGGTAATCTTTTCAACAGAGTTACTAATTGTATTATACTGATGACTCAACCGGGAGAATATCGTGCCCATCCCAGTGTTGGAAACACTTCGATGGCCAGTCGCCTCTCATTTCCTGTTTCCCATTTTTCAACAATATACAGCCATCCAATTACAACAGTGGATCATTGTGCTTGTGTCAAGGCCCCAAAACACTGTTGTGCTTAAGAAAGTGCTGCAGTCTGTTATTTAAAATATGTGTTAACAATTTCATCCAAAAGTATGTCACAGCTTAATAAATCATGATTTAGAGTTGGTGATTAATTAAAAAATACATTATCTTTAAAGCTGAAAAAGGAATGTTCTTTATGGGAGTGGACAATAGTTAATAATCTTTGTACTGAATAATGTATCTCCATCCACCTAAAAATTAAAACAGAACTCATCTTTTTTTGTCTTTTATTATGTATTTGCCAATTTTAGGAATACAGACATGTTTTCTTCCCTTGTGTCATTTTTCTTTTCTTCTTTATTAGGTGCTGACTAGCAGCCAAAGTTTCTGGGTGTTCATGCTGACACCTGCCTTTTTTTGTGCTATAATGGTTTGATCAGCTTCATAATGATGCAGAATATCCGTAATATTTCATTCATAATTGCTGTATTGTTGAAATATAAATATGAGTGTAATTTCTGCAATTTAGCTACACTACTTACAGGTACAATGGGACTGCTTTTCCCCATGTTGTCATAATTTTGCTTAACTAAAATGCACTTAGACTTCAGTCATTATGACGGCTGTTTCGACAAACAGTAATTTAACATGATAAAGTGGAGTGGATGGAGTGTTACAGGGAGAAGAGTAGTAATTAGTAGATATGCCTAAAACCCCTTGATGATTGAGCTTGTTGAGCAACAGCCACATGTGGAATCGGGATGCTGAACAGGCACACGGCACAGTGGCCTTTGAAGTGGTCAGTTCAACTCTGCGAGGAATATAAAAGGACAGCACTTTTTCCATGGTCCTCTCTGCTTTTTGTTTAACCCAAATATGTTGAATATCACATGTTCTCCTTACTGCTTCTTTCCCTCAAGCCCCATGTTAAAATACCTATCTTCTAGTCCTGATGTGAGTCTTTGTTGTCTTGTTACAGTATAAACAGAGAAAACTTCAGATGATTTGCGGCTGTGTAAAATGCCATTCCTATCCTGATATACATCTCCCTGTAGACCTTGTAGTGTGATTGATCATGTTCGCCTCTTTGCAACACATGCGGGGAGCAAATGTGATGACCAGCCCCGCATCAGGCTTTGGTATTTCCTAGTTGAATCTTTACCCTCTCAGTAAGACCCTGTCTTGTTGTCCTTATGTTGTCTGCAGTTGTCTAGGTAATTGGTTCCTTGCCCCTGTGAGCATAGAGGGGATAAAAGCATCCTATATTGACACATTTTTTTAGGTGTGGATCAAACACAGATCTGAAATGCTATTTATTTGTGTATTCACAAGCATACAAATGATTGTCACATTGTCATGTACTGTATTCCAAGGTCTGTCCTCCATGTTGCTTGGCACAGTGAGCAATCACTGTTTGTTTACTCAACTGATTTGTTTGAATGGATTTTTAGGTCTAAAAGGTTTGATTGTACACATAAATCAACAAAGCTGGCAGAGGTCTGATCAGTCATCAGCTTTCAGTGGAGTTTGGGTTAAGTAAGGGCCCATGGACATGCTCAAGGACAGAATGAAACAGTTTTTTAACAATGTGGTGTCTATTGAGCAAACAATATTTATAATCATCAAAAGCACATTTTCAGATACATCCAGTATTTTCAAGTACACTTTTAATTTGCCAATTTTAAAGTGTGCCTTTTAAAGGATTTTACAGAGTAAGTACCTAGATCTGTCTAATAAATTATCAATCACAAGCCAAACTATTTCAGGTATACAATTAAAACACAAGGAAGGAAGGAAAGCAAAAGACACAGAAAAGCATTGCAACTGCAAATAAAAACTGAAACTGTGTTGTAAAGACACATGGCAAAGAATTATTGAGTCAAGTAGCCTATGTAGGTGCATAGATACTCAGCTTAGCCTGTCTGGTATAGGGTGGGTTATTATCACAGTTGGGTTTTGATGTCCTAGAGTGTAAACATTGCTGACTTCCGGTTCAGAGTTCAGAGGAAGGTTAGTGCCGTTCTCTTCCCCCTTTCTGAAAAGTGTTGAATCGAGATAATTGCTCTCATATGTTTCCAGGCATATGGTATCATTCAAGTTCTTGAAAAATTACTTAGGCTTTTGTATTTATTTATCTCTGCATTTTTCATCTCTTTTTATTTAATAGTTTCCATTACACAAACTAGATGAAGTAGGGGGCAACACACTGATATTTTTCATTTTAAGGGGCATTTCTCCAAGTTGGTGACAAACTCTGGCTGAATTTTGACGCACATGGTTTATCTCCAGCTCAGGTCTAAAGTCGGGACTGTAGAGCACCAACAGCCTGCTTTAACGCTTTCAACAAAAAAACAGAAAAACAGTTTCTGATACATACAATTCAAAGCAGTGGACCCATTATGTCCATCAATATTTCCAAATGGAAAGCGAGGTCTGCACTATGACAGTTCAACATATCCAATGGTTCAAATGCTCATTGGAAAACATGGATCCATATGAGTTTTACTCGGCCTGGTTACAGTGTGTCAGCCTCATGTGTTGTTGCATTGTGTGTGCTGCTTTGGTGCAGCTGTGCTCCATTCAATGCTGTTGTCTAGTGACAGCATGCTGGGCTGGAGGGAGGATTAAATGCTGCAGGTGTGTTTGAAGGAACCTTTGGCGTGCATTCGAGGAAGAAGTGAGTCACTCTTCATGGTCATCATCCAGGACTGAGTCATGAACCTCTCTTCTTTTAAGGGTTTTTTTTATCCACACAATACCTCTCTCTGTCTGACAGCGACCATAGAGACAGTCAGGGGGCATTCAAATACAAATAGCTCATCTCTTTACAAGTCTCTCTCCACCTGTCACTCTGCTTCTTTTCTCAGTCCTTCTGCCAACTGCTTGGTCTCCATCTGTTACTTCACAGGAAACACACTTTACCTGTGTTACAGCATTTTCAAAATTACACTGATTACCTCAAGCAGGATACTGCACAATTAGTGAATGTTTCACGTGTAAGATCTCACTGTCTTCCCATTCATCACGTTGTCCCTCTACTCTCTTTTGTGCGTTCCAGGCTGCTGAGTTGGCCCCAGCCCTGCAGGCGGACATGGAGGTGAAAGAGGCGATCCAGGGGGCCATCCAGGGAGAGAACGGCGAGGTGGTCCAGATTGTCACCTCTGTGGCCACCTGAGAGCCCCCGTCCGGTTCACCACAGCCCAGAACTCTGCTCTATAGCATGGCCTGAGTCTCAATGCAACATTCAGAGGTCAACAAATGAATACAGTCTGACAAGCAATCAAGTCAGAAAGCTTTTTTAACAAATATTGAAGGTCACTGATGAAAAACAGGGAAGGAGCATTTTTCATTTTTTTTTTTGTTTTCCCCTGCAAACAGCTCAATTCATTGCCAACCAGATGTCTCAGTGTGGAAACGTTCACAGAGCACTTGAAAAGACCCTGATACTCCAAAATCAACTGTGGTCCTTCTGGTGTCCAGAAGGACCTGGCCCACCGCAGAAAACGCAGTGGGATTATTGTATATCCAGGGAGGATGCTGCTTATGCAGACCTTCACCCTGCCACTTCATCAGCGCACACACTTTGTTTACATCAACTTTGGAAAATAGTGGAGTTATTTGGAGTTAAGCTGCTTGGCTAACCCCGAAAACCCCCATGAGGGTTTGTAAAATCCCTGAATCCCACCTCAAACAACCAGTACTGTGCTCCTTTTCTTGTCATTTCTTGTCACGGTGGACTGCAGTGGAAAATAGATTTAGCTGAGGACAGCTACTCTTGGTTGTGATTAATTTGGTTTCCTGTCACTCTCTATGATTCGGTCCATACTATTTCCCCCGGCTGTGAGTCCTGCCTTCTTTTACTTTGCTCAGCTTCTTTTCATATTGGTTTAGCCCAGCTTTGTTTGTTTGTTTGATTTATCTAATTGTAACATGCCGGAATTTTTGGAGAGCTTTCATTTTGGAGGTAGAAGACCATGAAATAGAAGATATGGTGCCAGTGGTAGACAGTGCAAGTTGCTTGTATAAAACCAAGGAAACCTTTAAGTTGTTTATTCCCCCCAGTTTTGTCTTTGTGAAAGATACATTCATGTGAATAAAACATGTTTGTGGTTGCCATAAAAGTGTGTTTTTATTTTGGTTTCTTTCTTTTTTTTCTTTTTTTTATTTCCATCAGCCGTGGTCATCAAAATGGCCTCAAAGATTTCCAAGACATGACTTTGCTTTCATCCACAACAATTGAAGAGAGCGTGAAATGATAGTTTGGTTTTTGAGGTCTTGTTTCATGTTGAGCTAATTTATTTACTATTTTTGAAGTAAATATGTATCATGTCAACTTCAATAACCATAGGATTAGGCTACTGTGTTGTCAGCAGTCCTGACAAAAAAAAGACAATAAGCTTTTTACTTGGCCTCAGCAAGGTTTTTGTCACAAGACTAATTAACATGTCGGCGTCATTATAACAGTTGAGCTGCAATTATATTTCTTCAAAATCCACTTTCTGCCCAGTGCATGGTTATGTTTTTCTGTCCGTAAAGACACCAGGGATGTGTTGTTGTGTTTTGTGGAGCAATGCTCCACTAATAATTAATATCTCTGCAGTCAGCAATAAAAGAGATAAGACAGACACTCTGAGGCTGTGTGTTGATCTAGGGAAGTTTCCCATGCTCAGTGTGATGTAATAGTGTATTTGGGAGTGGAGGAAAGAACCAGGCAACAAAATGAACTTGATAAAACAGCATTCATGGTCTTGGCTGCGTCCTTGTTTCCTTTTAGTCTGTAGTGGCTGTCTCTGACCTCCTTTACTCTGCCTCTTCTCCCACTCAACTTGTGTTTTCCTCTTTCTCCTTTGGAAGCCATGTTAAAGTCCATTTACTTAACTTCTACAATAAGCCGGGCTAAAATGTAATGGGATGGGCTGGTGGGTCCATCCCTGTTGAAATAATCTTGACGAAGCTGAATTCAAATGTTGGCTTGGGCAACTGTCTCCCCCCCCAGTGAACCCTCCATTAAATCTTGAACTTGGAAGGGAACAGACCCTGCTCGTAGCAGCCTTTCTCTCTTCACTTTTACAACCCTGGGCTCCATCCAGGACCTGGACTGGTTACCATAGCTACCGGCCCACTCTCAGACTGCCCCGAAGATAACCTGCTGAAAACAGAAATTAATGATAGATGGAAAGAAGAGATTGCTTGGAAGTAGAGTGCATGTTTGGGGAGAGGGAGCGGAGTGATGGACAGAGACCAGGCAGTGTATCTTTCCCTTCCTTCTCTCAGCAGCTCGGTGTTCTCCTGCAGTAACGGCGGCTCTGCTGGCATCTGCTACAACACGCAAGTACCAACCTCATTTACTCTCCTGGCTTTTACTTTGGCTGCATATCTTCCCCTGCTCCAACTTTTTTTACGAGGCTGGTGGAGTTATCTCAGGATGTGTAAAGATGAGTGAACATATTTGTTGGAGCAAAAATCTCCAAGCACAACATGTCTCCTGGATCGTAAGTCAGCAACTGTTTCTCTTGGGGAAACAAAGCTCCCCAAAGCCAAAATTTGTCTGTCCCACCCCACTGGACAGATTACACCAGAGCAGCGGTGTCACAGTTTACAGAGTACACACATCTTTTTTTCTTTAATTCTCACTTGCTGGATATTCCAGAAGGTCACGAGCAAGGCCTGCAAACGTTTCCTGTAGAAACATCTCTGTCCTTTGCTTGTGGTTCCTGTTGCATGAGAGCAAGCTTTATAGACCTTAAATTATGGGGATTCTGGATGTATGTGTGGTTCTATTCTTAAATTAGATGGCAACATAGTCAGTGATTTAACTTCCCTTTTGGTTGCTCAATAAAAGGTGACAAACTGCTAAAAAGATCTTTCTTGATCAGTATCTTTATTGTGTTGCTTTGAATAGTTGAATACTTGATATATTACTCTGCCAGAGAAAAATCATTTTTTCATATCAGTAAATATCTAAATATCAGCAGTTCAAAAAATGTAATAGATACTAAAGGACGGTGGTTCAAAAAGTCCTCTAAGAATGGAAGGAAGAAGAAATACACACATCTGAAAACTACCGATCTCAATATTTCAATTTAGATGGAAATTTAATTTGTTTTATTTGTGATTTGTAAGTATCTGTTATCAATTCGCATAAATGAAAAGCTTCAGAAAACTAAGCATGTTAGTTCTTTGGTTATTGTAACCAGCGGCAGAAGTACATATGTAGATACTGTATACTGTAGTGGAGTAGTACACAGATGTAAATATATTGTAGCAGAATATAAGTAACTTTTAATACTTAAACATGAAGAGACAGTAGGCTTCCCTGAGCAAATAATTTCCAATATACTACATACTTTTCACAACTGTTAATCACAACTTGTTTCTTAACACTGAACCTACTTAGTTTGCATTAATACATCAACTAGTACTCTTGGTTAAAGGTGATTACAGTTACATCCATATAATAATGCAAACAACACAGGCTTGCAAAGCTGGACATATTTAGAGGGAATGGGCACAGTTACAGGACTCCCACTGGAGACATTACATTTAAGTGCCGTTGATTTCACTGCACTGTGCAAGTGCCTCATTATTTCCCCTGGTAGGAACCCTTAGTTGGTCCTAATATATCTGAATCCTGCATCCGCTGCAATGGCAAATACATAGTTGTGTAAATACAACACAGTATTTCCTCTCGTCATTTTGCTTTTAATGAACCCTGACGCGCTGAAAGCTGGCGATTGTGTCATCGTGAAACAGCTGCCCCGACCAGAGGGGGTCTTCAAAGACACGAAGGACAGCTCGGTCGGACCCAGCGGGGGATTCCTCGATTGGCAAAAAAAAAAAAAAAAAAACAACAAAAAAAAAAACCAAAAAAAAGCGTGCGAAGTGTGCGCGCGGAGCACGTACCCGGGGCTGCGCGGGATGGGAGGCGCTCCCTCAGCGCGGGGACCAGATGTGAGAGAGAGGAGGGGCGCGGACCGCAGACTCGTCCCACACGACGGCTGCGAAATGCCGACTGCTGGCCAGCGAGAGCGGGTCGGCTGAAAACGAAAGTGCGGCAGGTCGACAGCACGGCTCTCTCCCGGGTCCGGCGTCCAAGGTAGGTCGCGCGTTCACCGCCCGTCCGCGCCGCCGGCTGACAGGCGCATGCACGTCCATGAACGGACGGTGAACTTGGGACGTGATGACGTGAGGGGGCTGGGTGGGGGGGGGGGGGGGTGATTGCTTTCGACGGGGTGCTTTCTGTTGCTCTTCCCCGCCGCTCTCCCCCCCCCACCCTTGTTGGTGTCTGCTCGTGTTTGACCGCCGGTGTTCACACCTGAAGCCACGTCAGGCCTCAGCTGACTGCATGATGTGAAGGATGAAGCAGGTGCATCATGCCAAGCAAAAAAAGGATTACACTCTATATCTTAAAAGCAATGAGTTATTTGCAGAAAAGTGAGACCTTTAATCATAATAATCTCCTGTTTGCAGCCTCATTGAAGGTTGAGCTCCATTGGAAATCACCACCCCTGCACAGTTTATGAGATATGGGAGGGGGGGGGGGGGGTTCTCTCTCTTCCGTAGTAGACGTGATATGATTTATTGGAATGAGATATTATCAGTGTTTGGTGTGTGTGTTGTGGTGTAAATATGGGTGGGATGCAAGAAATCATGTCTTGGATAAGTAGGAAGCCATGCTTCCATCAGATCTTACTCGCAGATATTAAGTGTCTCAATCAGAGGCATTTATAGAATGTACACTGTGGTCTGTTTGAGCAAGTGGCTGTAAAACATTTTAATTCGATCGTCAGCTAATTTCATTACAAGTTATTGAGAGCCTACTGTTTCGCTGTAAGCTGTGGGAAACTTTATAAGCTCACACTACCTCTGTCCCTGTAACAAGATTCGTCAGAAGACTTTCACACAGTGCAATGCCTTTGCGGGTTATTAATGAATATTAATTTACCTTTGCTGTGAGTACACTGACTTGGATGTCAATACCTGGAACACAGTACCTGACACTGTGCATCTTTTGCCTCAGCTATTTCAGCTTTCCTTATTGTGGAATGCTCTTTGGAAAATGGCAACTCACTGAAAAGTCCAGGTTGATAACGTCTGTGTAATTATGCATCAGGTTTTGGATAACTTCAGTCAGAGACATGCGTTGTTCTTACAATATAGATCAGAGATGGAAATGACTCTCACGCTTTGTTAGTTTTAACATGCCAGAATGGTCCTTTGTTTTCAGAGACATTAGGGACTGAGAGGTGGTCCAGTTTGGACTGAGGCCGACACTGATTCCATGGGAGAACGACTGCTTGTTTGTTAATGCCAGAAAGCTCTCACATGATGAAAGGAAACTCCAATTTGCTTTTCATTGAGCAGTCGTGTAAGTGCTCTGAAAGAGGCTGTGTTTGATGTACTTCCTCTTATCTTTGTTATGGTTATGAAAATGATTATGCCAGATGTGGCATGCAGTACAAGGCTTTGGCTGAAATACTTGATATCTCAGAGCATGTTTCTGTACCAGGAGGTCAGCCCAGGAAAACAGGGACTCTGAGGTTTGTGGATCTGTTGAACACCAGTGTCTGTTACTGCATCCCACCATCTCTGGTTATATTCACACATTAACCTGTCAAGACTCAGGTGAGAGTGTCACTGTGTGTGTGTGTGTGTGTGTGTGTGTGTGTGTGTGTGTGTGTGTGGCTGACTGGCTCGCATTAATTTACAGTGTTATTGTGAGTATGCAGGGGAAAGATGTGTTGCATTGTGTATTTATGAGGCCTAATTAAGTGAGCTCCTTGCATCTTATTGGGTCCATTAACATACAGCAGAAAGTCTCAGGCCAAGCCCTTCGCTGGCTCACCTAATCCTTGTGCAGACAACATGAGAAACAGCCTGCCACAAAAATCATTAGAGGACAAGAGACAGAAAAGCCCCGTTCTGCCTTTAAACTTGTCTCTTGCTAGACAGGCTGGATAAATGACAGCAGTTTCGAGAGATAATTAGTTTTCACGTTCAGAGAAAGCCAAGACATGGAGAGAGCAAAACGAATGGACTGATTCAGCATGTATGACTCAAGCAAGGAGGAGAAACACTTTCTGACATTGCAGCGGCCTGGGAGTGAAAAACATGATTTTAGGATGGAACGATGGATTAAGACAGATTTAATGGGGTGAAAGAATTACACATGGAGATAAAAAAGAGGAGGACAGCCTAAAATCTACAACATGATTTCTAGTTTCAACTGGGCTAAATAATAATCTAAGGCCCACTTACCATTACAAAACTTGCATGTTTACTAGTAATGGCAGATGTTGACTGAACAATTGACAGATGTTTAGCACAGACATACTTTTGTAACAGCATTACAGTTCTCTACTAAATTAATGTAAATAGTCAATGTTAGCTAATTAACATTTCAAATACAGTACATACAGTCTGGAAAGTAATTATACAACTATTGAGGGGAATTTAATTTTCCTTGGTTTATCATAGACATGATCAATTGATATTGTAATTATTATTTGCATCTTTACACATCTTTGGGATGTTATTGTTATCACATGTGATAGTAATATTGGAAAGTGAGAGGAGAGATAGGAGGGAGTGAGAGATAAAAATGATAAATTGGAATAGTCTCACAAGAAAGAAACCTGGTTATATTTTTCATGTATTGCATTGGCCTGATACAATGTGTCTTTCAGAAAACTGTGTAAAAAAAATGGGGTCATACTATATATTATAAGGAGTAGGCTTTTATCTTTCACAACACCAGATGTTCATTTTTAAAGGAGTGAGTACTGTCTCGTGTCTTACAGGGTGATCCTGTTTCTTTAAGAAAGTGTTGCATTATGGGTTGTTTGTAGCCTTAACGTTGCTAGGCTAGCACCTTTCTCTCTGTGCCTCCACAATGAAGTATCCAGTAAGCCCAGTTTAATCTACTGGAATTATTTGCACATGTTATGTGATTTGCTGCCACAGAAGAAACAAAAATGAAATAATGGTTGCATCTTTACTACAGAAATAGGTTGGACAGAGTCTTTAGTAAAGAAGACACAGGCCATTTTGTTAGAAAACCATGAGCCCAAAACCACCTGCCTCGAACAACGGAGCATGTGAGTATATTTATAATTATTTAAAAGTTTTTATTACAAGAGCCGAAGTGATATTAAAAACCAAGTTGAAATCACACTGAAGAGGCAGCACTAGAACAAAACCCTGCTCAGTAGATCGTTTCTGTGGCAGACATTTTGACCTGTCATAAGCACAGGTGAGACAAATTTCACTGACGATGGCTCAGTTTCATCAATGAGCCATGACAGTGAGCCTTCAACCAGCCCACAAAAAATGATTGTCTCGTGTCTTTTTCTAATGTTACCAGTTACCCCTGTGCTTTTTCCTGCTATGGCGTGCCAACATGTGCTGTGAAAAAGACCGATAGTATGTCATGCAGTTCGACCTTATTTGTGAAGACTTTTGAAAAAAACGAGCATGTTGCCGACAGTTTTCTGCTCGCAACCTGTAGTTTTCGGTGCAGCTCGTTGGATTGGACTTGCTGTAGCAGAGGAGTTCAAAATACATAACAGCTATGTGGTGGGGCTGCGGTAGTGAACAATCTCATGGGAGCTTTTTTATTGTTTAACTTTGCTTTTTTTGCTGTCTTTGTGCCTCTGGTTGGATACAGAAGATAGATTGATGTAAATACTGTAAGCACTTCCTAAAGCACTATTATAGGAATAATCTTTTTAAGATCATTTGAAACCCTGCAAAATTTTGCCAAATCTTTTATAAATACTGCTGTGGTGTCTTAGCTAGTAATTTACAGAGATCATTTCGAATCAGTCATCAGGATTCAAGAATAATAACTGTATCCTCTGATTTTCTGTTTGTGAACGTTTTCATCGACCTAGCTGTGGTGCCTCTTGTTGGTCATGCTAATTACCGTATTCTTCTTCTTCTTCTTCTTCTTCTTCTTCTATATATTTAAAAAATAAATCACTTTTCCACACCCAAGCGTACAGTACTTGACATAGGATGTTTAAACACCAAATGTAAAGGTTTTCATGAGCCAGGTAAAGTTGTAGGTTAATGTCAGTTAATGGTATGTGGCATAATGGAGATTTATTCATATGACATTGTTTAGGATAATTACTTTAAAGTTGTCATCAGTCACAACATGGGGTTTCTTTGATTTATACCTCATGTCCAACACGTACTGTCCATTCCTCAGCACCTTCATGCCTCTTCTGCAGCCGGCTTCACACGTCATATCATTCCCTTTGTTTTCCTTAATGGCCTCCAGAAACCGAAAGAAGAGAAAACTAGAAGCAGATCCTCATTAAATCTTTCACACTGAAACAAATCGCATGCACTGTTTTAGCTTGAAAACATAGGGAACGGGGAGGATGTGATGTGAGCTGAGAGCTCAGGATCTCTTTTGGCTGAGCTGCTGGTGTTCAGGTCCCATAAGGGTCCAGTGTTGTGAGATGGACAGTGGTTCAGGGTTGTGCTGTGGTTATGATGCAAGTGAAGAAAAGGGTGGAGGAGGAGAGTGGAGGGCAGGGGGCTTCGCTGCCTTCCAGCTCTGACAATTATCTTCGCAATCAGTGCTGAACAAGAACCTTTTCATTTCAGGATCCGCCCTGCCTGCGCCACTCAGCTCAACCGTACTCAGCCCAGGAAAATGAGGTGAATGTTGTTGTACCCAGCTGTGTCTTGGCTCAGCAATCGTTTAGTGCAATTAGAGAGTGAGAGACAAGATCAGGAAACACCCAAAGGCCGTGTTGTCACTGCTGAGTAACATGATGAAGTGAGTGTGGCTGGCAGTGGCCCTCAGAGGGCCTAAGGAGAAATCACATGTAAACTTGAAGGATTAGTAAAACTCCAGAGCCAACACTGAGTGAACTCACAAAACCTAGCAAACACACACACATCAAAGTCAGCCAGCTTGTTGTAAGGACTAAAGGCAGCGAAGCATCGGTGAGACAGCTGTATAAGATACTGGCCCGAGACTGTTGAATACCTGGGTCTGTGAACTATAACGATAACAAAGTGTTGGTTATCAAAGATAAGTGTTGTCATGTATAGTGTTAATGCTCTGCAGTAAATGGCCTAAGTGATACAATAGGTGTTTGTTGTTGTGTGTTAATGTGTTAATGTGTTTATTGTTGTGTCTGTGTGTTTGTTGTTGGTGTGTGTGTGTGTGTGTGTGTGTGTGGGGTGGGAGGGGGTGGCGGGGGGGACTCGGGAGCTTTCATTTTTGAGACTAATTCTCCGCCATCTGGTTCAGCTCTTCTTGATCATGTGATCAGTGGGTAGAGGAGTTTGGTTACAATACAAACACACACACACACACAAACTTAAAGGTCACATTTAAGATTTCCTGTTTTTGTGTTTGTTATTTTCTAACCAAGCTGGAGAGAAAGCCAAACATACTTTATTGTTTATATCTTTTTTGTAGAAATATCGGTTGAAGCACTTTCTCCTTTCTTGACGTGACAAACCTCTAAAATATCCCCTTAATACATGTTTTACTACCATTCTTGTTTTCACTTATTTGTGGGATGTCGTTAGCCTGCAAAACTGGTTTAAAATGCACAGAATTAAATCTATTTACAGCACAGGACCGATTTATTCTGAATCATGCTGATTTATCATGCCAGAGATATTCAACAATATTTATTCATACACACACTAGAAAAGCTTTAGTCATATTAAATGTATCAAATATCCTGTCAATTGAACGTCATATATCAGACCAACATCTTTATTAGTCCATATTTCCAACTGTGGTACCACATAGAACATGGTCTTGCTCTCATCACTCATCCTGTCCTCTTCTTCCCTACTCCCAACAATGCTCTACACACAAAAACGTCACTGATTAACAACCTGCCATTAAAGTTATGATTGATATATCCTGAGGTGGAATCAGAAGGTGGTAAATTATTCTTCCAGGTTGTAATTGCTCAACTCATTTATAAAAAATGGGTCACAAAGCTATTATTGATGTTCTGTAAAGTTTAGTTGCTGCCAAACAGATGATGGCAAATGTGTGCAGGAGATGAATGAGGAGAGAAGATTACTGAGCTGGCTCTCTCTTTGTATTTTGGCTCAGAAACATCTCTAGTTTATGATGCAGAGAGTGCTACCTGAAGATACACTGACAGGAACATGACATTGGATTCCTGAGAATGTGTGTATGTGCACTACTGTGTGTGTGTGTGTGTTGGAGGTATTGACCGTGTATATTACTTGTCTGTGTCATTTTACATTTACATTTGTTTCTATAATGACAGTATTGCATTTTTGGGAGAAAGAGAGAAAAAGACAGTTGCTCCTCATTGGAGCGTGACTGTTGAACTGACTGAAACTCTGTGAAGTTTACAAACTTGATTTAGGTTTATTTACCACTCAAAATTCTTTTATTTTGGACAGAAGTAAACAAAAGCAGGCCTCTCGTTTCTAGCCACAAATGATGATTGTCACAAGCAGATTTTATCAGCTGGCAGTTATCTAGTTAGCTAATTAGCCAACTTTGTGAGCTGGTTGACAAATTGTACTGAGTTTTTAATGTTTCCAAGAAATCAAGAACCTTGTAAAATGGTCTTGAATATGCTCTTGATGGCTACATACATGATACCATGCTACTGTAAAAGACTGAGGCTAAAGATGCATCCTCCCAGTCCATGAGCCATGTAGCCTACATGACATGTAAAGAAGGAGCAGCGCTGCTCTTGTATTGCTTTACAGACCTACTTATCCCTAGTATTACAGTACAATCCTGTAAATACAAATGCAATTGAGAGCAGAAGTTAGATTTATACTCTATTGGTCGTATATTCAAACAGGAATATCTCACTTTTACAAGAGAGAGGGTTTTGAGGATGAGGACTAACTGATGCTTTTGGCTAATGTAAACCGAACCAAAGAGCCACTAACGTTACTCTAAACTCTGATATAAGGATTTCTCTAATGTAATCTGTAATAATACAAGATAATGTAGTTTGCTGATGTATTCCCCTTGACTTTTAAAGCAATGCAAGGTTACTCCTATAGGATAGCCTGGCATCGCCAGACTAGTTCCCAAATGCGTATTAGTCCAGAACCTCTCAGTTCAGGGCAGGATTTAAACAACAGTCAGTTGTTTGATACATACTGTTTAATGCTTTGTCCACCTTGGAGTATCTTTTAAAACTGTAAAATTAACCACTGGTAATGCACCTGATCGCCCATTCTGTTGTCTGACCTGGTGTATTATTTCTGAAGCATTTGCTTAACAGGCTAAATGCAGATGATATGATGTAATGTAAAGGTATTTCCACTGAAGCTTCCAGTTTTCACAGTTCACAGTACATATTGCTGAGATACTTATGATGGAGTGGTGCAGATGGGAACAAAGCCTAGAATTAATTTACAAGGATACAAGGTTCATTTATTGTCATTCTACAACACAGGGGGTTGCACAACGGGATGCAAGTTTCAGTCCCGTTCTGCTTTTGAAGAAAAATAACTATTTTTATGGTGGAGTGCGGAGGATGGGTTGAGGAATCTCACAGCCTGAGGAAAGAAGTTGCTCTGTAGTGTGGTGGTACAACAGCGGATACTTCTGTATCTCTTGCCAGACGACAGCAGTGTGAACAGATTGTTGCTGGTAAGGGTATGGTCTTTTAATATCCTTTGGGCTCTATTCAGGCACCTCATCTCACAGGTATCACTTATGCTCGGTAGATGGGTGCCAATGTCATCTTACAGTGCTGTGGCACTGATTGGGAAGAAAAGTGTATGTATATTTTAGAAACTTTATTATGAGGAAATATCCAAAATATATACCTAAAAAAAAAAAACAACTAATCAGTTTTGACATCAGGCTGTTTCTCAAGGCAAACACTTCAACAGTACCCTCAATAGACCACAATGCATTGTGTTCATAAAATATGCTTAATCTCTCACTTGGAATGACTCACTCTCTCACTGTTACTATGTTGTTCCCATTGTTGTTACTCTTCACCTACTTATACTGAAGTTAACAAGTTCACACCGCCTCTGAGCTTTTTTATGTGGGAAACAAAGAAAATCACTAAATTAAAAGTACATGCGGCAGGCTGAAGGAAAGTGGATATTGACTGATTCATTACTTTTCAGTAATTTTACTCAGTAATTTTCCCAAATAACATTGATTCCATTGTATATCACTAACAAAGTATTGTAGGATCAAAAATGCTTTAAAACTGTGTGTATGCTTTGGTTCTTGGCCAGAAGGATTATTTTTCATAATGATAATCAAAGTGTATTACGGTATGACCAATTTTTTTTGTGTGTTCTGCTGCATATCCATATCTGTTTCTAATATTGTGGGCTTGTGGATTTCTGATTTTAATTTAGATTTCATGGTTTATTACTCTAAGTAGAGACTTGGAAGTACATGCAAAGTACAGAAATTAAATTGAGTTATTTCTTGAATGAATGGATTAGAGTAACTGACATTGATATCAGATTGGTCATAGTATGGGTAACACTGTAACAAATATCTGTGGACATTAAAGCCTGACAGACATTATGTACTATCTGTCTAGGACTGCTGTCCAGTTGCATTTTGTCTAATCTCAATCCACTATCAAATCTGTTTATCAAATGCAAATCCATCTTGATCCCCTGTCAATTTCATATCAGTCTATTTAGGTTTAAAGGAATAGTTCAATATTTTGTAAAATACGTTTATTTGCTTTCTTGCCAAGAGCTAGATGAGAAAACTGATAACACTCTCCATGTCTGTCCCTTAAATATAAGGCTGCAGCAAGCAGCTGGTTAGTTTAGCTTATCTTAGCATAAAAACTGGAAACAGGGGGAAACAGCTGGCCTGGCTCTGTCCAAAGGTAACAAAATCCACCTACCAGCACCTCTGAGGCTCACTAATTAACACTTTATCTTGTTTGTTTAATGCATACAAAAAGGGGAGTGTCAAGACGTAAAGTCGTGGTTTAACGTGGTTTGTGCCCTGGACTATATTTTGGCCTAGTCCCATGCTGACTGCAGTGCCCTATTTATCCTACTGCCATAAGAGTGGTATTGATCTTCTCATTTAACTCTTGGCAAGTAAGTGTTAAAGGTGTAAGTTTCCTTACACCTTTTAACAATTTTAAGCAGTAACATTTATGACTAGTATTTAGTTTAAAGGCCAATAGAGAAACTGTCTTAATGTTCGGTGCAATGCTCTTCTGCTTATAACAAAGAATGAAAAGATAAAGATTTGCTTGACACAGATCTTAATCGCAAACCCGACCCTGTGTGCCTCAGTGGAAAAGTCTTTAATTTGTGCATTTGACTCAGCTGAACACAACACCTACCAAAGTAGCAGTTTTGTCCGATATTTATAATGAAGCCACTCACATCTATGTATTTTGATAAGATACCTGATCCAGGTCATTACTGGTCATTACCCTCCACTCTGAGATATACACCCAGACCTACGAAGTCACAGCTTGTGCTGAGTGAATGTATTTTGATTAGACATTAGATCGCAGTCCTCACTGATCCATCTCTCTATTAGTTCTATATATCATTTCATCTCTCTCTGCTGTGATTGCTTCCACATGTCAGGCCCCAGGCTCCACAGGCCCACAAAAGGCTGTAGTATCTGTGGGTGTGTGTGGGGGGTTCAGGAGCCCCTATAATGGGCTTAGATGGAGTCCCCCTGGATGCATCAATGGAGGGGACACAGAAACCTGCTGATGAAGAGGTGGGTGGTAGGATAATATGAGGGATGTAAGAGGAGGATAGAGGGGCGAGCAGGGCATGTTGAGGAAAGAAGGGGATTTGGGCAGACACATCCTTGTGCTTGCTTGGTACTGATGAAAGAAATTTGGATCATGGGAATGCATAAAACAGATGCTTTCAGCTAGAACACCACATGTAAATGTAAACATCTACTACATACACACTAGAGGTATTGTAAGTATGTGTGTTTCCAGTTAACAGTGTATATGTGTAGCCTCTGGGAAAGCTGGGTTACCCTGCGATTAGGGTGTGTTTGATAGTATGATGTTGTTCGAGGAAATTCAGCAAAGCCCTTCACCTGATAGTTCTTAAAGACAGGATATGTTACATATATCCATAATAAGCTCAGGGGAGCTTTGGTTGTCAGTTCTACCCCAGGTGGAGTGTACATCTGCCCAAATGATCTGTGTCGGGAAAAGCACAGGAGAAATGGTGAAAACAGCTGCGGGCGTTCGTAAATACAAAAACAGTCTCACCACCATTTTCCACTGAAAACGTTTGCAGTATGATTAAATGACGGATGAACTGTTTGGAAATGTATTCAGCCTGTCTCTCTGGCTAGCTGTCCTGGTGGTGATGGGAAGCCAGAGGCGTCAGTGGTGAAGGAGACCCTAAACTTTAGAGGAGAAGGAAAGGCCTACATGGGAGATCAATTTGAATCGCCATATTTTGATTTGTGGCATCCATTTTTTGGATAGGGGAGTATTGTTTTTTCCAAACATTTTGCTGACTGTTTTGAGTCTGGTCCTTGAGCCAGTTGGACACTTTCTTTTTGTCCATCATTTATACCTAATTCTACAAGGGTTGATGGTCGGAATTGGGTTTATTGCCATGTAGGTTTTCGCATACAAGGATGTAAGTATCAGAGAGATGCAAAGAACCATTGCATACCCCAGCTATAATCCACAATCAGTGCTTTTCTTTGTTGTTAATTTCTTCTCTCATAATTCAGAACATTTGTTGGCAAAGCTTTTTTGTTTTGTCTGTTAATATTTTGCTAGGTTACATAGTTAACCCTGAGAATATCACATATATTTTTGATTGCAGTCTTAAAGAAATTGCTCCGAGAAGTTTCCGCTCAGTGAACAGCTCCATTCTCAGATAACAATACTCAGCAATTACCCAGCCAGCTGAGACAAGCGTGTGAACAGCATCACCCAAACTAAATGAAGTAGGCTAAGGATATTTGGTTACTTGGGTGTGAAAAAAACATTTGAGGATATCTTTCTGCTTCGACATTTCATGGTAACCTGAGATGGAGGTTCACAATGATTTGATAAGAACCAAGTGTTACACAGGCTTTGGCATCGGTTCTTTGGATTGAGTGTCACTATTCTGCACTGGCATGGTGCTGGAGAGCAGCATTGCATCCTCATGTGCAGCCAGTGTTTATGCTGATCCCAATCTATTCTGTCTGTTCCAGAGATACATCCCTATATTTGGTCGGGGAAAGTTACATTGTGCAGTACGTGGACCTTGAAAAAGGAGGCCCTTGGGCCTTTGAAAAGAACAGCTTTCCACTACTATACACTGAGCACAACCAGTCCACCTTGATTCAAACCATGTGCATGAAACAAGATAATGCTTTTTCAGAACACAGTCTATAAAGAATAGTGTTTGTACTGTGGCATGTGCAGTTGTCTTGTCATTATGAATTTAGATTAAATCAGTGTGGCTTGAGGGTCTGACTGGAAAGCTCTCATTTTGTGGATGGGGACCCATTTGCCTCTTGAATATTTAGACAGCAAGACCACAGTGGTTATAAACAAACAGTGCCTGTTTGTTTCAATGCACACACAGGTTGTAGAGATTAAGATAAAGATCATACATGACTGTGTGTTTACAAAACAAACTACACTTAAGAAGTAATTAACCATTCACCTGTAACACTTTCCAACCACCAGTGAAACTCGTATCAGCAGAAACTCATCCTCAGCAGCAAGTCAGTAAGATCTTTGTTGTGTCCTCATTTCCACCTTTTAGTTATGTGTCTCACATGTCTCTTTAATCAGTTCTGGCTATTGGCACGGAGAAGCATGTTTTGCATGCATGTTTGCCAGCATTCATTCACCCCCTGCCCTTTTTTAAGACTTAGATGCATGCTGTGCAGGATTTTTCTGTGTACATATTGCATAGCTTGTGTAAGTGTCTCAACTACTGTACTGTAATTGCCCACAATGTCTTCAATATGTGGTTGTTGTATTCTACCATTGTAGATTTCTCCTCAGGATTGTCAGAGGGCTTAAGAAACTGAGACGTCCTAAAGTCCCCCCTGTAAACATCAGCATCATGTTCACTGGGTAGTTTCCTCATTTCTTTGCACAGATTGGTTGGTCCACAGGGGAGATCCCTTGATTTTTTAAACCTTAAACTTAATTTGCTTTATGACTGAAACAAGATGCAGCTCAGAATCATGCGGCATGTTGAGCCAGTGTTGTATCCAGTCTAATAAAGTCCCCAATGAAAAAAGAGCACACTAATTACAGTTCCACAGGCCACATCACTTTGTCAGGCAATTGAGATCCAGATTTACCATTGAAGACTAATTTTATGAGTTTTGAACTTTCTTTCAAGGTTTGGGTTTAATTTCTTCTTGTTTATGGCTCTTTTGTGAAACTCTTTTGTGAGATCAATCAGATTGTCACTTTCCAGCTGGGCTGAGTTCAGTTGGAATTAAGATGGTGTACCTAGCTGTAATATGCAGCATTTCCACTAATGCATCACTCTTTGTTGGATGGCATACTTTTTATGTTCCTCAACCCAAGGTTGATTCAAAGGACCTTACATGCTCTCACAAGTAACCCCGGGCCTACACAGGAGGCGGCGTGAGCAGCACGTAAGCAGAGCAGCAGCAACAGCTTCAGTGCTCCGTGTGTGCCGTTACGCGGCCTGTGTAGACAGCTGGGTTGATATGATCCAAATCTCAGAATCTTGCTGCCTTTTATTTAGTAGAGCTGACTTTCACCAAATATGTTGCTCTTTTAGAGAGCTGTAAAACACTGGCATTCATTATCATATTGCTTTTTATTGCTTTACTAAATATGTTATTCTCTTGAAGTAAATGCGTGAATAAATGAAAACAGTATTGGAAGCCCTTCTTAACAACACACATCCCTCCCCCAATTCATAGAGTGGGCAAAGATTCAGAGTAAACAGTGAGAGTCATCAGTTTCAGCCACTGTGTTTTCATTGGCTCCCTCACACTTTGTTGAGCTCTTGAGTTTGATTGACACAGTGTCATTGCCATTGCTATATGCGTCATTCCAAAACACCCTGATCTTTTGCTTTTATATTGATGTTGGATATGGAACTATTTTATTTCATTAGCTTTTTCTGTACATCTAGCATGTTCTTATGAGCCTTTTTGTGACTTAACAATGGGCCCAGAGTTTGGCATACTGTTCCTTACTGCTGCAATGGATGGGCCGGGCTCTTCTGTTGTCATTTTCTTGATTGATTAGTACTATTGCATTGTTTATCTTGCCAGAGATATTCAGGGTTTTCATTCAACTTTTGAAGTGTGTCCAAGAGGCACTTGCACTGAAGCAATCCTACTGTTTCATGGTTAGCTGTTTCATGGAGAGGGAAGGGACATTGGGATTGGGAGAGTGGCCTTGTTGGCATCTTCTAAGGGATTATTTATTGGTAATTTCCTTGATGCCCTCCAGTTGTGTGTGTTTACTTCATCCAGTTGTATGTGTGTACCCTCCCTCTGTCCAGCTGCACTACAATCTTTTATATGTATTAAACTCATTGAGTGCTTAAGTGAGCCAGTTTGTAGGAAATGACGAATGTTTTTCTGTTCTTGTCCCTGATAGGAGAGTGTGACCAAGCAACAGAGAGCAGCTGCAGAAAGCGATACAACTCATACAGAAACTCAAACAGTAAGTGCAGAATTATTTAAGCATGTTTTTGCATTGCATGTATGCCTACTATGACATACATCACCACTGTATCGAGAGAAATAAGTGTCAATGCAAGTAACAAATGTGTGTCATGATGCACAAAAGATGAAGCTTTAGATCCATCAGGAGGTAAAAGTAGCTACCATTTTTCGGATAAACTATAGAGTGTTTGGAAATTGCTTAACATATGAGTCAAGGGTGGAAGAGTGGATTATGCTGCATGAGGTTTGATACCTAGTTTTGCTGAACACAACACAACAACTACATGCAACTGTTTGCTATTGATCAGTTGTATGCAAAAAATATCCATTCTTAATGCATGATATCTACTTTGATGTTTACCTACAGTATTGGGATTGTAACTGGGTGAAGGTCCTTAGTAGGTCAGTATCAAATTAAATGAAATTAATTTGACCACCATTTTAAATCCTTTTGAAAAAAAATAATGTAGCTAGCCAATGTTATACATTGAAATTCTGTTCACTGTCTGGTGACTGGCTACATGCAGTTCAAATTATCCTTAGATTTCTTCAAAGCCTTGAGTTTTCAAGCTAGGAAAATCCACTTAAAATTCTTTTAAAATTGGCAAAACAATGTTCACAAAGGATGACTAAGAAGAACAGCAACATTGACTTGAGGCCATCTAGATAGCTAATAAGTACCAGATTCTATCAACAAATCTTGTCATCAGACGTTTCGTTGACTTGATTTTCTACTGAAAGGTCTGCAGCTTTAAATAAGTAGCCAGAACGAGTCCTTCACTGCTCATGTACTGTAAGAACAATTATGCATTTAATGTCCACAACCTATTTACAGTTCATAATGTTGACCACTGCATGTAGAGAAACACACATTTCCCATTTTTCGAAATTCCACCTGACTTTTCTTAACATCCAAATGTTGAACTTTTGTACCAACTTCAACACGCATCATGCATTTGTGATGGGAGGGGCTGAGACTAGACTCTATAGTTTCTCTAAATCGTAAATAAATGCACAAACTTTATGTCCCAACACATGCATGGGGGGCATTTTAAATGGAAAATATATTAATTCAAGGTTAAAAGGTAGAAATACACATATTTAGTCAGGTGGGGTTGCACTATATTTGTTTGATATTTCTTTAAGCTGGGTGGTATTTGTGAACAGGAAAACACATGTCTGATCACCATGGTTTATCTGAAAAGAAGATAAAGTTTCTCACAGTACCGGGATACTACTTTCTCCCTACATTTTACCAATCATGACCATTCCACAGGAATACTGCGAAGGTACCGTGGCTGTGAATCTTGCTCTTCTCACTCTTAAATGCTCATAATTTTGGATAAGGAATGCAGGCAAACTCAGTTCAAGTCACTAGCAAATTCATGTTGCTCAGAATGTCAGCACAGTCACACAGCTCTCTTGAGTGCTCTATATAGTAGAAATTGGTAAACTAAAGAGCCACTGAGGACAGCAGTACAGTATAATCAACAGTGGTGGTTTGTGATTCCAGACCGATCCACTAGGAGGAAGTGGTATAGTAATGGTGATGTGGTGAAATTGTTTAGATAAATAGACTGATGATGCTCTACTTTCAGGTAATATTATATGTTTTTAGCTGATGTACATTTTTGAAAAACATTGATGACATATTGATCCTGTATTAGCCTAAAAACAAGTATTTAGAAACAATCAATGATTGCTGTCATTGGTAACTGATTCCTTGTTGAACTCACCCTTTGAATCTGATTTAATGATTAGCCCTCAAAGAGCTGTTTGTATGCTAATTAATCTGAATTTTAAATTGCTACTGGGTAGGATGTGCCCCGCTACCCCTGACAAAAACAGATAGCCTGCAGATTGCAGGTAAATACATAATTGATGAAATTAACGTGGAGGAAATCCGCAGCATATGAACACCAGGTTTCAGATCAGTTTTGGGATCTACTTCCTTCAGGCCTCAAGGTCTCTCTTACAGTTTGCAGAACACAGTACCCAGCTGAATATAAAGCATCTTAAGAAAATATTTTCCTCACTAGTTATCAAGATTTCCTTCCAAAAGGGGAGTTGCAGTCATGTCAAGTAATGTCCTCAGGAAATATTCTAAAATTCATTTTTTCCCTGAAAATAATTTTGATGCATTTTGGAATTCCTTGAATTAAGTTATTCATTGTGGAAATGTATTGAACAATAAAGTAAGGGAAAGCACTTAAAGTCCCTTTAATGGTGTGCTATATCAAGCTGAATAAATGGCAGAGTTTTTTTATTGAGTTTTGAGGCAAACAAATCCTACAGATAATTATTTTTTCTTTTTTTCAGGTCTTATATACTTTTCATTTGAAATGTTTCCTTAGGCATACCATGTAACAACAGTATGTTTATCCTCCTACTGAAAATTGGAGAATAAAGGAGACCAAATTTTTTCTCAGATATTTTGCAAATATTATAATAACCAATCTACAAAGACCAACAATGACGATGGTTTGGATTGGCAATCGAGATTTGATTAACCTAAACTGGAACTGCGATATTGTGGTTACTTTACATTATTCCAGTTTCTTTTAACACTCGTGAAAAAAGAAACAAACTTAGATAAGATAGTGAAAGGTTCAAATTTGAATAGTAGATAACAAATGTATGGCCATGAGCAACAAAGTTACGACTGAAGCACAGCAAGTAATACAACCTTTGTCCAATCTAGTAAATGTGTGCACTGCCTCTGTGTGCTGAGGTTTTGTCAAAGCTGTGCACAGTGATAATTGTGTTAATGATAGCACTGCCAGACAGGAGGCAGAGCTTTGAATGCTGCGGTGTGGTCTTTAAAGGGGGCACTGTATTTTAGAGGCAATTTTCACCTCTCTTTCTCAATGGATCATTACCCCAATGTGTGCAGTGATTTATGAGCTACGTTATGAATGCTGGGAGCAGTTCCTGTCTGGGGACTGACATCCACCCACTGATTGCCACTATTTGTCTACATGCATGTGTGTTTGTGTGTGTTACATGTGTGCGTGGGCATGACAAAATGGGAGAAAGGACTGCTTTAAAGGTTTGTTAAAGCCAATATGAACTGTCTATTTCGGTCAGTCTGAGGGTGGGTGTCTGCATGTGTGAGACCTGTGTCCTCTCAGGTCTAGAGTTTCCCTCCAGGTAACTGGATACAGTAATGTTTCACTCAACTGGGTGCTGATGGATTGTATTTTAAAAGGAGCAATTTGAACTCTAAAACCAAACAGCCTTGAGTGCATCACTAAAATGCCATCACCCATACTTTACCAAATTAGTAATGAGTCTGATTTAGAGCTAAATCTTGAAGATAAAAGTAACCACAGGCTGAGGAAAGAGCTACTAAGAGCAGCACCTTGGTGTTATCTCAGATTTGTTGTGCTAATGTGCCCAGCTTTATGTCTTTTGTCTGGAGATTAGCTCCGTCATGCTTATCTTGGGCGAGGTTGAGCATGTTGTTGTTTGGACAGGTCTGTTTTGTACTCTAGCCATGATGAGCATCAGTTCACGTCATCCACTGACAGATTACTGTGGAAGCCTGGAACTGATGCACATCTTTCTCCATATGCATGTGTGTGCATGTATTTACAAACATACTGTTAAGTGTATTTAGTATTTATGGCAATATGAGTTATACCTGGATAAGTTTTCCTGTGTAGATGCTTTTATTCAATAGTTTGCATTGGTTACATGGGAAAGGGATTCCAGAGATTAATTTTGTAACTGAAAGTGTGGGTAAATGCACTGCATGCCCTTCTAGGTCAGTGCAAGCAGCGATGCGTGTGCTCTCATAGGATATGGCAAGTGTTATGTATAGTTATATTTGCGAGTGCCTGCTGTCTCTTGTCCCTCTCTCTTCGTATGTGTGTGTTTGTGTGTCTGGATGTGGACCACCCAGAGCCTTTGAGCTCCTAACAATAACAGGTCCACTTCCTTCCAGTGATATGGCAGTGGTTCCAGTCTAGGAGCTGTAGTCGGGATTGACGCTATCAGTCCACATCACAGCAACAGCAGCCACACTGTTTAGTCGACTTGTCACAGCTGTGTAGAAGGGTATTCCCCCTCCCAGTGCCTTTATCTACATTTTCAGAATCCCACATATACGGTCCCAGCCCTAAATTTAGTATGATAAGCATAGTGTTCTTGCATCAACATAGCTCAGCATGTTGATCCATCGGCCAGCAGATGTTTAATCTTGGTGCTGCAATTAATCCTTTTTTCTTTTCCTTTTTCTAAAGCCTCTTTTGCAAAATGTGGTGTTTTGAAAAATGTTCTCTTACTGTTTAAAACTGTTTCTCTACTTTCTTTTCCTCTTAACTTCTGCGTAAACAAATTCCTCTGGTTAGACAGAATTTTCATTTTTGTGATTCTTTATTTGGTGATTCTTTCTCCTCTTGGTGAGCGAAAATACACTGTGGTAATTAATATGATAATATGTGTGGTGGCATAATTTTTTCCAGGCATCACTGCAAGCCATGTTAAATTGAGGTCTGAATGAGGTTTCAGCTGGAAACACGGAGAGGCCTAGTACAGTATGTCTCTGTCAGTGCTTGGCCAGTTAAAGGGGGGAAATAATATTTGTTTTTCGGAGTGAGGAGCGCTTTACCCACAGCAAGAACTATTCTTATTTGCCCAGTTAACTGTATGAAAATTTAGCTCTGTTCACCTTAGTGCAATGTTTGCTGGTGTGGAGCAGCACAGGATTAATACAGTCTTTTAGTTCACCTTCAGGTCCAAGATTATACTTCCTTTATCCATGAAACTGGAAAAACAACCCAACAGACTAACTCACACGGTATGTGAACTGCAGAAACTATACTGTAGCTTCAGCTTGATGATTTATTGCACTGCAAAGTTTAGCCTTAGGAATGAAGTGCGCTAATGCATTTGATCCAAAGAGAATTCCTTCACAGAGCTTCTTATGCTTTGAAACTTTATTTTCAGATTACTCTTCAGATTGGTTTCTAAACACCCCAACCCTTATAGGCTGTTTATGTTCAAGGGGCTGATTTATGGTGTTTAATGACAGTGGAGCTCTCATCTGTGGTTAAACATGGTGCAATATACTACTCAGATGCCCATGGCTTCCAGTCCCCTAGTCTGTCTAGACGGGGTAAACACCAGGCTTTATAGACCTGCCGACTGACAATCACTGATGATTGGGTTTATGGGATATGAGAGGCCGGGTCAGCTAAAATGATTGACAGCTAGTGGCATTTTTTGTGTGTGTTTGGTGGGGGCACGGGGCATAGTATCTTGAGCAGCGGCTTCATTCCTTTATGGCTGACTGAAAGCGCCTTCAGTAAGGAGAATGAGGAGGCTCCACCTGCTCAAGCTGAAATGATCAACACAAATACTGCTCGTAAATGTGAGGTGGATGGGGATACAGTGATATAAAAGGCATTTATCTCCGCTGTATTTCTGGTTTATGAGAAGAACCTTTCCCAGATCCAACAATAACATCCATAACACAGCTGATGAATCATACTGGTTTGAAGGCAGATAACAAAGGCCCTGGGACCTTCCCAGGAAAGAGAGTGTTGGTTTTGATTTGCTTCAAGATCCCCAGATCCCACGTCTCCCCGCTGTGCTTGGTGTGGTTGCTGTGCGAGTTTGCTGCAAACTGGGGATGGTGATGGTAATTATTCTTGTTGTTATTTATGTGTTTTGCTTTTGGAGCTGCTGTGAACTCTGGCGCGACCCGGTTTCCCTGGGGCACCATCAAAACCCCATCACAGCACTGGCAGTGGATAACAGGTATCCATACTGTCATTATTACACAGATACAGATACATAGGCGTTCACACACACTCAAGTTCACACAAATGTTGTTTTATCCACCCATACTGGTTTCTCTCAACAGTGCTCAACAATCTTATAATTTACTAATGATGTCTACTTTGCATTTCATTGTAGCTACACCCACATTTTTATTTGGCTGAAGTTGCTAATGATTATCATTGGAATGCTATTTGATCTTAATGCCTGGCTACAGAGGATATTTAGTTTTATTTTTTAAACTTTTTTGTTTATTCTTTTGTTTTTTTGTCTCTCATGAAACATTCAATGGCTGTTCTGCATTTGTCTACACTATTGCATACAGTGAAATTGCAAATTAACATTAGTCATCAGCTTTCTAAAAACTACGGTATGATTTGCCCTGTCTGCATGATGAATGGCACCACTTGGATATCTGAAGAGAGAGGGTTTTAATGGCCAATGATTGGAATCTGTCTGCCTCTGATTAGAGCAAGATGCTGAAACACAAAATGATTCTTTGCAATATGGTGTTACAATGAAGTCTATTTTGTATCTTCTGTGTGAGCCACTCTATATATTGCACACTTAAACTGTTCTCTACATTAATTGTTAGACTAGACTATTAGAATTGTTTACTAGAATGGGAGCTGCTTGCAACAACTTATTTTTACTTACTCATTTGGGTGTGGATGGGCAACATTTGGTATTTGATGATATGCGTTGCAACAGTACCTTTTAGCTTGGTGACCTAAGATAAAATTCCCATCTGTTTTAAAGAATGAATGAGCAAATCTAATACATCCTGTGGCAGAGGGAGAATGTGCCAAGAGAAGGCTTTTGGTTAATCGGCACCGCCATGCCAAGACTGTGCCATAGTGAGTCACTGTGTAAGCGATAGCTCTTAGATCAGTATCAGAGTTGAACCACATTGCCGAAGGCATCCAAAACTGTTTTGCGCCTACAAACAGCCTTAGTATGTACTCGACTTCCTATGTCTCTCTATAGTTATAGTCTGTGTGAAAAGACCTATCAGGATCAGTTTCAGAGAAATCTCCTTTCCTGTCTCCTTTTCCCTGGTGGAGCTTTATATGCCAACCTCATGTTCAGTTAGACTGATGGAAACAGGAAGTGATTGAAGAAAACAGTGTGTGTATGTGTGCGTGAAAGAGAGAATGGGGGCACTTCTGCTATACTTGGAATAGCAGTCATCAGTTAGCCCATTGTTATGTCACAGATATTAGTGTGATTTTTCTGCAGCTGAGGGTTTACAGGTTCATTGCACATTGCTGCTCTGTCTGTAGTAGGGCCTGTAGGACTTAGAGTTGGCAGCCTTTACAGGTTTTCAATGTTGCTTGGCATGAACAGTGAAACCACAGGTTTGTCTCAGGTAAATGGAGATTAACCTGACAGTTGTGTTCACAAGAACAGGTAGGGCAGAAGTAGGGATTGGAGGATTCATATAACTTGACAGTCACATCTATGCTAACCTGCGTTGTTGCCAGTTTATATTTATTCAACATCAAATGGGGGTTTAGTTTTAAACCAGTCTTTTTTTAGATTGTCCTGCATTAGATTGAAAATTCCTTCTGGTTATTACTGTACAAGACTGAGCAATATGTGTTTTGTCCACAAGAGGGTAGACATTCAGCACACATATGATGCTTTTTTCACTGTCAAAGCCTTGGATGAGTTTCAACAAGTGACCAGGGACACAATCAATCCTATCTGAATGTGTTTTAGCTGACTGTGTCTTCATGCTGTGTTTTGGTTTCACTCCACACAAAAAGAAAACTCCTTCAAACCCATATGCACACTCACACCCCACACAACACCAAACTGCACTTCTGCACAACACATTGTGACAGGGAGGGCTTGAAACTCAAGAGGACCCAGTCATTACCTGTAAGGACGTGGTTATTATCCCATCAGCGTCAAGTTATCTTGGTCATTTCCTCAATAATTCCACCTAAACCCTTAAGTAACAGATAGATAGGCAGTGCCTCTGATTATATATTCATAAAAAAAGACGAGAGTGATGAATGTCTTTAAGGATAGATTGGAAAATAAATGAGTGAGAAGGAGATCAATTAGTAACAGCTTGGCGCTTCCTTCAGCATAATACACTTATGCTGCATGACAGGAGGAAGGGAAGTTAGGATTAAAATGTAATTTCACATTGTTACACATCTTGAGAAAACCAGCATTGACTCTCAAATCCTTTATTCATTTCTTTACTTCATTAATTTTGTTCATGCAATCATAATGTCTTTATCTGTCATCAATTTCCACCTTTTTGTTCCACTAACAACCTTGAACAGTGTTCATTTTCTGTCGGAATGGCCATTATTTGTACTCAAGGCATAATAGGGAAATAATGGTAAATAATGTGAAGTAAACATGTTTAGTAGATTAATGAGTCGTAACAGCAGGGAATATTTTGTGTCATTTTGCAGTAATATTTATGGCTGACTTTTGCCAGCATCATGAGGCTTCTAATCAGTTTGTGTTTAATGTCATTTTTAATCAGAGCCATAGTAACACACACACACACGTACATGCACACAAATACAACAGAAAAGATTTAATGGACCCTCCATGTACACTGTTATTTCATATTACAGGGCTGATAATGGATGTTGAAAAAACTTTGGATGATCTTGACATTATCTCACTGTTTTCACATTCGTATGATGTTACATTTTCCAAGAATCAAAATTGTGGTTCACATGCCAGGATTTGTCATATATATGTCACATAAAGAGTTTTGTATGATCTGTTGTAGGTCAAATGACTGTAAATGTCAAATAGTCCCCGTTTTTTGCCTCGTATGGGTGCACGGGACACCTGGGCTTTGTCATGTTCTCTAAATGCGTCTGGAGATTTATAAGGCCCTGCACTCCATCCACACTCAGCATTATAGTCTCACTCCTCCGTCATATTCAGACGCACTGCACAGCTTCTCTTTCTTTCTTTCTCCTATTGGTCATCCCACCACACCACCGCAGTCATATCTCTACATTGTGTATGATCCCAAAACATTTTTTCCCTATTGTTTCTGCAACCACAATTCTTCTATTGTCCCCCTACTGTCAGTCCATTGTCACACTTTCCAACTTTGACTCTCAAGGGAAATTTCTTGGCTTGTGTTGGCAGGATTGTACTGGCAGTTCACTGGACTTTGAGTTCAAACTAGGGACGTTTCACCTCTTATTAAAAAAATCTGGAATAAAAATGCTCATATTCTCCAATAAGGTCCTGCACCAATACAGTTGAAAATTATTTATTTATTAATGATGTATTTACTGCCCTATCTGTCACCCAGTGTCACTCTTAAAAAGGGCCTCTGTTTTTTTTGAGGTGACCTGCTTCGTCCTTTCAATCATGACATCATTTCATTTCAGTTTCAAAAAATTCACTCGAGGCATGTGCTCACTTTAAAAACGTCATGGAATTTCTGCTACCAGGCCACTACATTGACTGATTTCATACCCATGAAGCAAATTCCATTATAGTTGATGAAAGATACATAGCAGTATATCATGTTTGAGTTTGCATTTTTCACTGTAAAGACACACTGGAATGTTTGTAATATACCTAATCCGTCTTCATTTGTGTTTGAACTTGCTGAACTCCATTTTCAGATTCAAGCTCCACTGATTCACACATCAGAAGGCCTGGACGGGTGCCATTCCTAATTCACTCAGCTTTTCCATTCATGGTCCCCATTTTAAGCTGTTTTTATAGTGTGATCTCGGTTAGGTACAAAAGCAATCCTTTTTCATGTTAACAACTATGACTGACCTCTTACTACCTGTCAGAAATGCGGAGTAATGGATTGTATATTTTTAAGAGATGGGGGTGTGGCACACTAATCTGTCCATGACTATCTGTTGTTTGCCTGTCAGTGCTGTATCAACGCAGATGACTTGGCATGTGGACAAGCATGTGTACATATATATTCTCTTCCTCACTGATAGCTGGGATTAGGCAGTCAGTGCATCTCTGACCTTGACTGCTTTTGTGAAAGCACTCACATTTGCAGCTGCTGTGAAGGTCACCAGTGAACATTGGGTGTTGCTTGACCTCGATCGCAGTGTGTTAAACTACTCAGAGTTGTTGTTGTTGTTGTTATTTGAGAGCAAAAGGGAAGGGAAGATATAAAGGAGTGGGGAAGAGTTCAAAGGAAAACAAAAATATGGGGACAGTGCATGGGAGATCAAATATTCATCAAGAATACTGAGAGTGACCTGCTGGCTGAGGTCAAAACTAACTAAAGAGATTGACCTTTTGTGATTATTGGCCATCTAAGGACAGAATATTGGACATATTTGAGAGTGGACTGCAGAGGGTAGATCGCCTACAATGTTTGTTTTGGCGTGTTAAAGGAACAATACTTTCTTTATTCTCCTACAGATGGAATTTGGAGTCAGGTTGGTGGCTCAGGAAGATCCAATCATTCCATTGTTATCTGGGAGAACAGTGCTGGTGTAGTTGTCCTTGAAGACAGAAGGGGGACAGAGTGCACCTGGACACCCGCTCATTCCACAGCCACAGTAGTCTAGCGGCTCGCAGCATTTTTAACAAATATTCCTGGAGCAATATGACAGAGGGTTATGTAAGAGGTAGAGCTAGAGGTAGCCACAAGGGATATATACCTGCCAGTGCAAAAATATTCATGCCATAATGCTGAGGGTGGGTGGGTCGGTGAGTGAGTGCAGTATTTTTGTCATCCATCTGATATTGGAATAATGATCACTGAAGTAAAAAATTTGGAGCAGATTCATGCCAGATTAAAGTTTTTACATGAAGCAGAGCAAGGGAAATGGAAAGAAAAGGGAAAGAGACCAATATGGATGAGGGAGGATTCAACAGGGACATTAATATGTGAGGACTACTGTAGACTGAAGGACTGTGTTTGCTCATGTAACCTTTGAGTATTAAGAGTGATTATCCATTTACCTGTCATTCATATAAAGTCCTGGGCAGCCACTCAGGTCTCTGCTGCAGTCTGTTCTAGTGAGTTTGGGGTAAATGTCTGCACACATGGGTGTTAAGTAATGAAGGAGACTCATGGAAAGTGTCATTTAACTCAGCAGCACTTGCCTCCCCTTTCCAGCTGGCTTAAATTCTGATGCATATAAATGTCCATGTATGCAATTAAATAGTGAAACACATTTTCAATTACAATTATTGGTTTTGTTCTTTCCTAGACTCTTGCTAGGGCTGTCTGTCACCTTGACTTTATGACTGGTGAGGGAGGTGGGGGAACAGAGGAGAGAAGTGATGTAGGAGATCAGCTACATTGAAGCTGGATGCCTTATTCTGTCACTGATGTGGGTTTGGCTGGACAGTGGACTGCAGTTAGGGGTGGGTGATATGACCTAAAATTAATATCACAGTATTTTTCACTTTTTGGACGGTGACGGTATTATATCACTGTATCACTTTTATTTTTTTCTATGTTTTGGGAGAAGTTTCCTATCTTGTCCTTTTTATAAAGTTATAAGACCTTTTTTTGATGACAGATTATGTAAGTAAATTGTTTGTATCCTTATCAAACAGAGACATGGTAGAGTATTAAGCATCCTCCGCAGAATTTATTTAGCAAAAACCCCAAAGTTTATTATGTACAGTGTTAAGGTTGGGTACCGTTCACATTTGAACTGGGACCAGTACCTGCACTTCGGTACTGGCACCCAACGGTAGCCTTTTCCTTTTTTTTACTTTCTTTATTGGTTTCATACTACGGTTTCAGATTATCAGGATTCAACACTAATGTTTTTTTCACTTGCTTGGTTGGGAAAGTGGTTCAGAAATTTACTTGCCCAAAGTCAAATTTTACTTGCCTTAATCGTCATGTTTAGCCTAATCTTTAATAAGTAAATGAATCAGATAATTTGCAATAGACTACATATAATTATACTCTAGTTTAACCTACTCTCTCACCCAGATGCTTTTTTTCCGATTGATTTATTTGTGAAACGGCACTCAGTAGTACCAACATAATTCGGGGTACTCTTAAAAGTACAGAGTTTGGTACCCAAACTTATTCAGTATGTAGGTAGAGGAGTCAAAAGCAGATTTTTCTACAAACCCGGGGGTTATTTCTCTGGCTTTTTTTTCTGTTGCCTTTTGTAAAGTGTCCATATGAAAAAACCCTTTATATAAAATACATTTTAATTGAACTGAGAAGATCAATGAATGAAGCAAAAGCAGAGACATTGGACATTGAACCCCCAACCTACCTCCGGAGGAGAGCGGAGAGTTGGGTACCCGGAAGCACACAGAAATGCTCCAGAACCACACTTTGGTTAAAGGTCTGAATGCCGGGCGAGGCCCGGTGGCACCAAACAGGACCCCACTGCACATCCGGCAAGCACACCCAAACATGGAGTCGGCCAGGCCACGGAGCAGGTGGGGACAGTGGTGTTTGGTCGGGAGGAGGCCCGGACTAGGGTTAAAACATGACGTCCACAGCTTAAGGGCAACTGCCTTTCCAGGCCCATTTGAAGACCCGCCTGGATGGAGCAAGGATGAGGTCCGAGCGGCTCGGACAATTATTGAGACCATAACTGGACTTTTAAAGAAAATGAAATGCCTTATTTTTGAAGAATTATTACTGATTTATCATGATGATGACGGTATTGCAAAATCCATGTCGTGGCACAACCTCACCAGTGATGTCTATGACATGGGTGTACTTCCCACCCCTAGCTGCACTTTCACATTCTGGCATCATCTGTTTAGGAAAATGAAGTGACAACAACAACGTGTCTTTTGCCATAATGGGACCCTACAGATTAATAAATCATCTGTAACGTTGCCTCCATCGAGCACACAGTCAGCTCATGCCAGTTCTTACTCTTTATCTTAAAACAATGACAGCCCTTTGGGTTTTTTTAACATGGATGCAAGTCTGGATGTGCAGAGTGTGCTGCCATATGTAAATACCCCAATGGGGTTAAAGAAGTCAAGCCAAGCTCTGGTTATCATTGAAATATTCAGTTAGTATTCTCTGTGAAGCCCATCTTGTTATAAATTAATAACATGCTCATTAAATACGAGAAAAAGACAGAACAGTTGTGTGGCACATGTACTTACTATGCACATGTATATATTCAGCACACACACAAATAAAGGCACTGTCTGTCACCACATGAATGCAAAAAAACACTATTTGTCTGTGCTCCAATCCTATTGTATGCTGTATATTGTACACAGATACAAACTGAGGCTGCATTAATTCTCAGATCTGTGCTCAAAGTGTTGACATTGCTGCCAGAAATCAAACAGTTGCGTGCATTAGTGGTGTCACCAAAATGTCCACCCGTAAGTAAAAAAACAGAGGCAGGAACCAAACTGCACAGCAGTCAAGGACCCTGGTGACAGCCTCAGCAGTTCTGCGCACTGACATCCGGGCTCAGGCCAGTGTAATCTGGATTACTGTCAGCATGGTCTTTGTTGTTGTAGTTGTTAGAAATCAGTGTGGAGAAATCATACTGAGCAGAGAGGTGTCCTTAGGGCCCATTCATTCAGGAAGCAGTGCAGTGCAATCAGTGCAATTTAATAGAGCACACATGCATGTGCATATTTGTAGGTGTTTACCTTGCACGTGTCTCCCTACTGAGAGTGTGGAACATTACCAACGATCTCCGGTTTCAAGGCTGAAATGGTTTGATTTCAAAATATAATGTGTGCGTCCATGGTAAACTTTCTGCTCTATACTATATGTGTATGTACTTGCACAGTGTCTTTTCTTCAAATGATGTAAGCACATGTTCATGAGTGTGTGTTCTATCTCTGGTATCAATAGTTGGTAACACTGACATCAGCTGCAGTAACAGCCTGCGGCAAAATAATAGGTTGGCTGGAAAATAAGGACTTGTATTATCAAAGTCAGGGCGTGTTTTCATTTGATTTGGATGTTTTTTTAATTCCATCATATCTGTCACAAATGAAAAATGTGTTATATTTGTTACAGAGCTGCTGTATCCATTCCAGTTTTCAGCTTGCAATCACAGGTAGTCTCTTGACGTAGAGTTGAGTTTATTTTTTGTTATATAAATACCTGTGTGTTGATAGTGATACTTCATTAAATGGTGAAGGCAGTAACCCCTAAAACTAAATGTATATTTTTTGTAAGGTTGATGTTTCATTATGCATTTAAGGTTGTGTTACTTACAAATATACTATCTATGTTGTGTATAGCTTGTGTCTGTGACGTGTGTGCTTATGTGTATGCATGTGTGTGTGAGGCTGAGTGATAACTGTGATGATGAGCTTTTGACATATCTAAACAGACTTGACGTTAGGGGCTCAGCAGTCATCAGCGGTGCATCTCTCAGACAAGCTGAAGTGTCAGTCTTTGAAGATCATGACATGCGATGCAATAACATGGATCTTTTTCCATGTTGTTAATACAGTTTTGTTTGGAATTTTGGGGCTCTGCACATGGAAGCTATTACCCGGAGGGCTTAGGAGTGCTTTTCCATGGAGAGAAAGGGGGCTGGAGACCATCGATGAATTATGCCCAGGGGCTTATTTTTCCCTAAAGCCCCCTGTCTTCTCTATGGAGCAGAGGATGGGCTGGTTTCCTTTTGAAGCTAACTATTAAGAGTGTGAAACTTGGCCCACCAAAAGTCCATGTGTAGTCTTAAAGAAAATGCCGCTTTCGGGTCTCTAGAAAGAGGTTGCACTGTAGGATTGTTTAATGCATTTCAGGTATGATCCAAAGCTCTGTCCTTTGCATTATTAATAGAACTGGGGTAGGCTTCCAGTCCTCCACCAAGGTAACTTCAACCCACAGAGGAGTGAAGTCAAATGCTTTCTGTCACTTCCTGTGGATCACATCTCTCCATCCCTTGCTGGACTTCACACTACAATTGATGTCCAGCTTTGCCATGATGGAACATCAACCATCTCTTGCCTCCCAATTAAGAACCATCTGTAGTCTTCCTTCCATCATCCTTCTGTCCATCCAGAGATGATCCGTGCAACTCTGCCCGTTTGCTGGAATCAGTGGTCCAGACTCAGCGAGCCTCTAAAGGAGAGGAGAGTCATAGGAAGCTCATCTGGACTCCATCAGAACTAGGTAAACAGAGCCAGATCCTACATGGAGCAGTGGAGCCAAGCCTTGGCTCCCTCCCACCATCACAAAAGACTCAGGCAATGGCTCGATACAAAATGATATACACATTGTCATTAATTCAAACCGTGTGCAAAAATGCAAATTTGCTCAAAGCTCTCTGCGCACACTCTCAGCCTTGTGCCATTTGGTTTAGTCCTCCAGTAGAGTAGTGGAGAACAGAGGAGCTATAAATCTTCTCCAAGGCCAGGTCAAGTGTTTTTCTTTTGTTTTTTTGTGATCCATTAAAACTGTTTTAATAATGTCTGCTGCTTTACTAGCCTATATTGTTGTTAACTTCCCCTTGTGCCTACCACACACTAGCAGGTGCTATCCCCACTCTGCCTAAAGTAAAAAGAAAAAGACTTGTCTCAAGTATTTATCAAAGAAAGAGAATCAGGCCTTAAGTGGGGGACAGAAGGAAAGGTGTTGTTGCACTTGAAGTTTAGTTTTGATAAATGTAGTCATTTTGTGCAGTCAAGTCCAGACTAGAGAATCTGATGAATTACCTACAAATATTTATGAAAGACCATATGAGATTACAGATTATTTTGTCCCCTGCAGAACTTTGTGTTGGGATGTTACAGGGTGGACCCAAGCGCAGGACACAGACAGGTTGAGGTTAAGAGGGTTTTTTGAAGGAGAAGGCTGGCAAAGACTGGGGGTTTGAGGGTTGATGATGAATGGCGTGGGTAGGCTGGAGTGGCAGGAGGAATAGCAGGCAAGTGAGCAGATGAGGAATGATCCTGAGCACAAGGGGAAAAAAGTTACAACAGACTGGAATCAAACACGAAAAACAAATAACTAAACTTGTGAAGCCTGGAGCCTGTTTCTACCACAGTTGTTGAAACAATGATCTGACACCAAGGTGATGAGCTGATAGGTAGCTTGGTCGGTTGAGCGGGGGGAGCCAGGACAGAAACAACACATACACAAACGAATGGCGATCAACAGAGGACACACAAGTGAAGACACACAGAAACACCAGGGAACAATACTGGGGATCTATGTGATATAAGAAGAACTTTGTATGCTCTTACTTGACCTCTTAACACCCTGTGTGTATATATGAAAGCTGTCTCCACAGTTGATTTAATACTGCTACCTTGGAATTTTTGTATTGGGTGTCTCCACCTGGATCTATTTATAGCTTACATTAGGTGAAGTTATGTGAAAAGGACGCTGTAGGAGGATAAAGTAAAGCAGCAAGTTTGCACATGTGTTGGGATTATACCCCTCTTTCTGTTCAAGACTGCCGTCACAAAAATAACAGCCTTGTTCCTTCAGCACTTCATCTCCCAGCAGCCAGTCAGTGCTGTGTATTTCTTCCTGCTAGTATGTATCAGAGTCGTCCAGCTTCACTTCATGTTCCAGCATCAACTTTAACTGTTGTGGACCTAACCCGGCCTTTTTATCATACACTGCAAGGCTGGATTGTTCCACTGGCACACTGTGAAATCTACACTTCATTACTTTAGTTTTTTATTGACTTGATGTTTTTCTGTCTTTCAAATAGAAAGATTAACTGTTCCAGCCTTGCACTCACTGCACATTTGATCTTTTGTTCTATGTTGTGATCAGCTTTGAAAAGAGGACCAGTGGCCATAAAGAAGCTAACTGCTTTGCGTCCTGTTTCTGGAGAGATTTATTGTAATAATCAGGTTGTAAGCGGTCATGGCCAGGGCAGCTACATATGGAAATACGCAATGGTAATAATAATAATAGGCCTCCTTTATAAACACTGACATTCGGCTTAGTCTCTCATTAAAACAAATAGGAACCCCAGTGGTCCATGTTGCAGAGGTCCTCAGCGCTACACAGCTGGAGATGGAGGATGGTTTGGATTGTAGAGTAGAAGTTCTCATCTGTAGAACGCTGTTTTTTGGTGAGCCCTTCCATTGGGAGTCTGCTTCCAAACATTGGAAACAGTTTGGGGTTAGCGGCAGACTGAAGCATGGCCTCTGCTTGCTCCCTTGCTACATACAGTTTCTGAACCTCAAGTCAGACTGCTTTAATCTTCATGTAACTGAAAAGCATAACCACTGCATAACTCAATTTATTTTATGTGTTTGAATACAACTATACTGGATTGAAAAGCTTTGTCCATTACTCACTACCTCGCTTGACAACAAAATATTCCCCGTTTCTTCTGGGGTTCTTGAAACTACATCGGACTGGGTTAAAACCATCTAAGGGTGTGGTGGTCCTCACCCTAACACTAGTAATGTATATATTGGGAAAACCCTGGATAACGTCAAATGTTTTTAAGTAAATAAAAACGTAAATTAACATAAAGTAAATAAACTGTGTTTAAGGTGCAGATAGGGTAACGCAACTAAAACACTTTGTTACTGTTCTCCTGTATGAAAGTCAAAAATGGTACATGCCTATCCACCACCCAGACCTCCACACCTTTACTTTCTGCCTCGCTACATAAAGACACATTGCATTCTACATTAGTATACAGTATGTATTTCATTCGTAGGGATACCGTCACGATAGTCCTAGCCTCCCCCGTCTTTACCAATAGCAGGCAAGATGGATGCTGATTTAAATAAAATATATATTTTTATATATATTCCAGACCTGCCTCATCTCCCAATTGAATGAAAGTTTTTCCATTAAAACAGGAATTCAGAAAGAATGCTGACAATCTAGATTATGAGTATATGACAGATGAAAAGTGTGGAAGAGACAAGGAGAGTGAGTGTAAGAGAGACGTTGTCTGGCTGTGAACATGTGCACATATCCATGTGTGCATTTCATTTCTCTGTGCTGTGGGGATTCCATTGCCTTTTAGCAGAAAGAGCATTATGTCGCTTATGAACACCATGTGTCTGTCTTCCCTATGTACATTGGAAATGTTTATTAGATCTTCCCTGTTGAAAATGAAGACTGCACCACATGTAGGTATGTCATTGTTTGAAATTGACCAAAGCTGAGCCCACCAGCTGAACTGTTTGTGAGCATATGAAAATTCTCTCCTGCTGTGGGGCAGTTTATACTGTACCTGATGCAAACTGTACACTCACTGTTAGATGTTTCTCGTTTGGTGAGGTTGATTATTGTTTTTTATCGATACCAGATGCATTGGCTGGGAATGCATTTGGCCCAGCTTTAAGGCAGCTTCAAATGGGATCTGCTTGACTTGGGACTCAAAGTAGTATGTTTCACATGAGCATAGCACCTTCAGTTAACCCTAACTTCAAATGGGTAATTTTATGCCCCTTTGGTCCGACTAAATGGTACTGTATTAGATGGCAGGGAAAAATGAGGCAGTAAAAAATTCAGCCTTCAACCTGAGCCCTTTTAACCAACACAGACTAAGTGCAACAAATTATAAAGACAAATAAATCAATAGGTCAATAATTATCTCGTGAGAGTGATGAATAGTTAAGCCTTTATTACAGAGCAAGAACTAAGACATACATTTCAACAGAGCAGAAGTATGGCTCTGTTGATGATTTATATTTAACCCATTTTAAAGAATTACTTTCTTCATTCTAGCAACAGGTAAACCTCTTCTGTATATATAAAAAGTGATAAGTGTTGAAAACCCACCCCATAATTTGAGCACCTAAGTCATCTTAAGTGCACCATAAGCTTCTGCCCCTCACCACATTCCTGTGCCACCCAGACTCCAAATTACTGTAAACTAAACCAAAGCCACACCATGGCAACGGAAGGGTGTCAATTTGGACAGGAAAGAATTTATTTGAACGTGACTAGAGTTTCTCTGGCTCAGGTCCCTGGTGGGGATGTGGAGAGGGTCTGTCTCTGGTTACTCTGTCCCTTGACATATGCCACATGCACCCCAAACAATAGCCAATTCATCCATCTCTCTGTCTGTCTGCAGTAACAGTCAGGGGAGGCAGCTAGGAATAAAAAGCGCCTCAACCTAGTTTAAAAAAATAAAATAGAAGTGTTATATACACTACATATATATATATAACCCTAAGCCTAACAGAAAGATGCAAACTTAGTATTGATTGAACAAAAAAAAGTAATTCAGCATCTATCCTAAGTTTGGGTGTTGGAATCAAGAGAGACAAACTCCCCATTTACACCTGGTATCAAATTGCAATCTGTGTCCGGACATGTTATCCAGATAAGGAAAAACGCATGTTAATGCAAGGGGTAAATGCGTTGTGATCTGAATGTGATCAGATCTGCCTGACCACATCTAGAGGTAGTCTGGCTTGCACTGTGTTTGGATCTTAGGTTGGTGTAAAAGCAATCCATACGATGTGCTGACATCCGTATCTACTTCTTCATTCTGCTGTGACCTATAACCGTGAATCTGACAGGCACTCCGTACATCAGAAATCGGCTAATCTGATAAAGAAAGTAAGAAAGTAGGCAACACAGTGACTGATAGAAATTGAATATTCATGTCCCTGGAACCACCATCAGAAAACAAGATGCTTAGTAGCTTTATGGGACAATAGCCCTGTTCATACAATACACCTGCAATGTTGACACTTACTGATTCAGGTTTTGCTCTGGAGTAGAGGCCTTCACAGGTCCTAAAATTTGTGCCCCATCCCAAAAAGACCTGGAAATTGATTACCCGGAACCAAACCAGACCTGTTTATTATTAGGAACCGGACCCATGCCGAACGGAGAAATGTCAGACCCGAACCTGGCCGGGAGACACAGGCATGATTGGCACCAATTTCACAGCTGATTGCTATTAACAAGTTAATGTTAATTTACAAGTTGTCAAAACAAAACTTTGTGTTATACCTAACGTAATGTTATTAGCCTTCTCCTCTGTGTTTGACTGTGACGCATATAATCCATTTTTCTTGCCAAGAAAGTTGGTAAAATACATCCAGGTTTTCTGTTATTCCTCTCTTTCTGATTAAAACAGCATGGGTAATCCACTTTTTATTTCATCTTAAAAGTCCAACACTCATTTAGAATCAGCTTTTTTCATTTTTGTTGCCTCTAGCATAATAAAGATAACTCGTTGTGGCTCCTGTGTTTTTTTTTAACCTCATTTCCCGGCCTGCACTTTCTCCAGAGACAGTTCAGAAAGTGTTTTATTTATATATGTATGTATGTATGTATATGTGTATATATATATATTATTGTTATTATTATTATTATTATTATTATTATTATTATTATTATTATTATTATTATTATTATATAAATATTGTTATAGAGCATCTTTGCTTTCTCATTCTAATGTTGCAATTTACAACACACACATACAGCACTTCCATCCTGATCAGTGCTGTTTGATCACTGCCGGCTCTCCGATTCACTCGGGTATCACACATAATGTTAGACAGACCCAGGACCCGCGGCAATAGAACGGTACCCAACCCGGATCCGATACACCATTCAGATAGACTCATGATTAACCCCTAATATGGAGGACAGAGATCTGATCTCAATGAGGATAACAAAAACACATTAAAAATACCAAGTGTAAATGCAAAGGCAAGATTGGATCGTTTATTATCCAGATAATGTGTCCGGATACAGATCGCGTTGTAATACCTAGTGTAAATGGGGTCAAAGTTGGATTGATGCATTCTTACTTATATTTATATATGGATAACACCTACAGTCTCCCTTTAAGAACCTGGTATGACCTTAGTTGACCGATTCTTATCAGTCTCAAATTCCTGTTTCTGCTCTCAGAAATATCTGGAAGGCCCTGCGATGGAGCTGTGACCCAAAATGTCATGCCCTTCAAACGAGGAAACCAGCCAGGTTTGTTGTTTGTTCTCCACAACCTACTAGCATGACACACATGTGTGCACCATGAAGTTGGTTTTACTTAGGTAGCATAGAGAAGTAATTGATTCACAGCATCTTGCCTGGACACATTCTGTAGAAAAGCCACCAGAATAATAAACCCCTAGTGGGATGATGTGTGCTAACCCCATTGGACAGTCCCCCCGCTCTTCTCTATTCTTCCCTTCCCAGTTTCTTCTCCCCAGTCCAGGCCAGAAAGCGGGAGTGATGATGGGCCCCAGAGTTCCCCAGTAGGCCTCTCTTACTGGTCCCACTCTGAATGGGTGTCTGTTCCCTGACATCTCTGTCTCTCATCACCACCCCATCAATCCCATGCCCCTGTAACCATCCCTGCAGAGACAGGGCTTTACTTTGTCCCAAAACCCACCCCACTTCCCCAGCCGTCCCCCTGCCTCATAGCCCCCCCACTGTGCATGGGGCGTTACCTACAGCGCTACCTTACAGCAGAGGCCTCTATATGACAGAAATTTTAGCCAAAGCCTCCCTCTATGCCCCAATACATCAAGACGCCATTGCTAGAAGCATCAGCATCCCCCAACGTATCCAAATACCACGGGTCTGTCCAAGAGTGAGAGGCCATCCCCTGTTCTGTATGTCCATAATGGAGCCCCTCTACCCTGCTTTCATCCACATCAAGGTTCCCTGACCCAGTAAACGCCTGCAGGATCAAGGCCTCCTCAGGGAATAGAGGTGGATGTTATCATAGCATTCCAGCCCATGTGAAAGTATGCCAATTAGCATAGCTGAAGAATGTTGTTTTCCAAGCCTCTTTCACTAAGCCCCGATCCCAATGGCAGACGGAGCCCATGTGGCAGGCTCCTAGCTGTCACTGGAATTGCCATTGATGCTGAAAAAAATTGATATGTTCTGTATCAGCTACTCATAAATTTATTATACTATATGGACAAAATATAAATTTTACAGTAAGTAGCAATCTAACCAATCCTGTTAGTGTCAAATATGGCCGGTATGCCTCAACAACAATTCCAGTCTCATACTTCTGTAATAGCTTTTCCCAGTGTTCCTTGGATCTGTGGTGTTGGTGCTTACAATGCAGTGATGTCAGTTGATTGGATATATGCTTTGATACTTAATGGGTCTGGCTAGCCACGCTGAATGCACTTACCGTTCTCAGATAAGCAGTTTAGTTTGTGTGTGTGTGTATGGTGTCCGCAGTGTGTATGTATTCACTTTTTACATACTCAAGTGCTCACTTGTACATTCCAGACAGGTTTATTGGGTGTTTGCACTACAGGGTAAACATGAACTCTGAAGCGTGTTTGTATATTTTTCCTGCTGCGTCCTTTGGGAAAATCAGGCGGATGAGACAAAAAGGGATTTTTCAGACAATCCATGACAATGTAGGTCAGATAGTAAAATTAGGATGTCCATAGGAATTTTTTTTTTCACTGAGTGGTTAACAGGACTGATGATAATCCAGGGTAATATTGAATAATTGAATATGTTTTTTCTCAAAAAGCATACATTTAATTAAACTGGCCAGTGTGACTGGATAATGCAGTCCTTAAACCTTGCACTCAGGTAGTAAATCTTGGACTTACTTCACATAACACTACACTACAACGCTGCGCTATAAGATGTGGATGTGAAGTCCTGATGATTTCGCCCATTAGTTTGTATTGAAGCACAGGTGTAGGTTTCCCCTACATGTAGACAGCATTAAGAAAGTTAATGACAGATTCTCAGTAGTCTTCTCTAATAAAGCTATAATAGGTTATTTCGTTGTGTCCTGTTACTAAGTTAACTCTCACCAAATTGTCTTCAGATTTGTCACTGCTCTTTTCGGAAAACCCTGTATATACATTCACATATTGTAGTAACACAGATAGACCCATGACAAAGAGCCTTAATTAATCCTCAATAGATATACCTTATTTATTAATCGCATCGCATCTGTGCTACATAGAACATTTATGAACAAAGATGACATTGCTGAAACAAAATGGAAGAGAACACATCCTAAAAACATTGCACACACAAGAATGATGGTACAGTGTCAATCCCATTAAACTTTTGACCCCACAGCCACCATTTTTTCTTTTTGTTGAGAAGTGAAAGGTCTAAATGAAGAGGCACAGACAGTGGAGTTTACATTGTGCACTAGAACTCTATTCAACCACAGGCCCTAACCTCAAACAATGCACTGTAACTCAAAAGCATTGTTTGAGACACAAGGCACACTCTTAACACTGGCTCTGGATCCATCCTGACCACAACACCAAATGCCTTCAGTTCCCTCAGAGATATAGTACATTTATCTGTCCAACTCCAGCACACACTCTTCCTACAACAAATAACCACTTGAGTACATTTGCAGTGTACTTTGACTCTAACCAGAACTACTCCTCTCCTCCACTTTCCATTGAATACTCCTCCTGTAGGCGGAATAAAAACAGGCATTCCCGTCTCACAGGACTTTAATGTGTTATTGTAGACAAACCTTCTCATAAATTTAATTTCTTGGCAGAACGGGTTGTAACTAAAAAGGAACCTCCACTTTTAGTGCTGTTTTTATGTTTCAGTGCCTGACAAGCAGCTCTGACTTGGTGGGGTAAGTAACTATGTCCAGTAGCCAGGAGGGGGCCGGAAGGGGTTAAAGAGTAATGTCGGATGAGCGGGTGTTTGCCGCTTTGGGGTGGAATAGTGGTTTCACTTGCCAAAGAGTGCCGTGGTCCAACAAGAATGTGATACCACTGCTCTGCTCTCTATAAATCAATGGACTAGCCGTTTTAGACCGCAAGTGAGCATTTTGAGTGTCCTGTGTGAGTCCACAGCCTAATGATTTATTTCTAAGTAGCGTTACTACCTAGTATTTTAGAATGTGATCATAGACTTCTATGTCTACAACTCTGTTATTCAATTTTACATTTTACATGTGTAAAAACTACAACCTCAGGTAGGTAAACAGTAGTGTTGTATATGTTCGTATTTTCATTCATTCTGCCCCTGATTCCTAAGGGATTTTGTGGTTTAGTGTAATGTAGTTTCCTGGCCTCTCTAGTTCTGCTGGTGGAGGGATATATGATAGGATAGGTTGTGGTGTGGCTGTTTTCTGTGTTTGTGTCTTTGTGCTGACTGCTGCAATGTTTTTGTTCCTTAAGAAGTGTGATTTGGCCTCAGGCTGTCATGGCTACTGGTTTCAAGTAAGACGTTGGTTTGGATTACAGTATGATCTTGATTTAGGATCTTGATGCTTCCTGCAGATTTACCGTACACATAAACAGTTCATCATATGACTGGATATCTCTGTTAAAGACCCTAGGCACTCTATGATTGAATCTGCTATATATCAAAAAAGGATTACTTTAGATATTTGTTTTGACTTGCACATCTTGCCAATTTGTGAGCTGATCAAACATGATAACCATGTTGCTATACAGAATGTTGACGTTATCATCTGGATTGTAGTTTAATGAAGGAAGCTCAAATAAATGAGCCTAGAAACATTGTATGGAAAAAAATTACTTAAAAACACATAACAAATACATGTGTTATTTGTGTTCTCATGTGAACTAGCTTTTCCTTCTTGGCTTTGATCCATGATCGTCATATATAATTTCCCTTCGGGGATGAATAAAGTAATCTATCTATCTATCATAAGCAGATAGTATTTTCAGATAGTCAGGACTTTTAGTCAGGACCGTAGCCTGTAGGTTGATTGTTTAATGGGTTTCAGTATGTATTTGAACAGCCTTTAATAATGCCAAATAATGTCAAAACATCACATAAATCAGCATGGTCTGATCTGTACCTTGCAGCAAAGCACAGAGTGAAAAAACGTTGTTAAAACTTATTTTACCCCGAGGGCGAATTTGCGTAGGGTTATTTGTCAAATCAATTATAATAGGGACAAAAGTATAGCCTTTTTTGCAGTTATAATGGGTTTCTTTCTTTCTTATCGATTGGCAACCCAGAGTCTACATATTTAGAGCCTCATTCTCAATGTGTTTACAATTATTTTCATACGCTTTAAAGAAATACTTGCATGTTAGTTGTGCAATGAAGCAGTGTTAAAGACTTGTGGGTCACTACTAGGTTGTGGAAAGGGTGTTCATGATTCAGGTGGGACTGCAGTACACCAGGGTCTTATACTCAGATGGATAATAATTCAGAAAAAAGCTGGACTCTGACCTAATTAGAAACAGGAATAACAATATGTCATGCTGGTTTAGTCATGGTTTCAGCAAGTTAAAGGACTAGGATCATTCACTTGCATCATAGTCCAACCGTTGGATCACTTGAAGGGGATTTTGTTTTTTATCATGGCTCCTGTTCAGGTCGACACTTATCGCATGCACTTTTTGACAATGATTTATAGGGGACAAAACTGAAACCCAATGCCCTCTGTGGCTTTAAAGTGTAGACAATGTTTCAGGTTGTGCACACACTGTAATCCCTTATGTAAAACCTTGGCTCATAGAGTTACACTGATGACAATACTTTTGTAACATTAGTTCCTAAACCTGTTGCCGGGACAGCATTTTGTTTTCTCTGTGTGAGTGTAAAGACTGCATGGTTTTGTGTATTTGTGTGCATATAAAAGAGATAGAGGGATAGCAACAGAAAAAAAAGAGTGTGTGTGCAAGAAAAAATGTGGAATTAATCAAGGAACTTGCTCCGAGATATACTGTCTGCTTTTCATTGCCCCTCTAAATCCTCTCTCTCTAATCACCTTTCTGTCTGATATAAACCTGTGACTAAAAGCAACCATCACAGGGGTGTCTAGGTTTACAGGAAACATGACAGCCAAACTTAAACTCTGTGATTCAATGCCAAAACCAATTGTTTCTTTTCTGTAAAGCAATTAAAGCCCTCCATTGCCTAATTTTCACTGAATATTTGTTTTCTTCAAGTGTGGTCTGAATTTGTGAAAGACACTGATAATCTTGCATGTTTAAAACATATATGAGTGGTGAAAATCTTTTTAAAGCCAGGGCACACTTCTCATTTTAAGTCTGGCCATTGTTTGACACTTGGGACAACCTGCAGTACCATGAAAATTGGGGTGACATCCATAAAATCATACATACATTTTTTGTTCCTGTAATAGATAACTCAGTGAATAGTGGTTTATTGGATGCATTTTCGGTAACAATTAAATGGGATAGTTTAATGTTTACCTTAAGCTAACTGTCAGGTGATGAAAAGTGGATGTCCAACAAAGTGTCACTTGCCTATTTGTGCATCTCAACAGACTATGTTACTTGATCCTGTTAAGTGTGCAGACACAGTTTGTATGAAAGTGGAAAAAACTAAAGTTAATTGTCATGTTTAGCCTAAACTTTATTAAATAAATGAATCAGATGAGGATCATTTGATCCCAGGAAGCACTTGGCGCCACTGCTGAAGCTGCGCCAAAATCAAAATCCCAAATGCCTCGATGTTTGTGGTCTCTATTGTTCACAGTGGATAAACAACATCACAGAAAATGTAACCTTATGTAACCTCAGTCCTCTTTCACCTGCCCTGACACTTTTTCTAATATAAACCCCCAGTTCAAGATTAACATTAACCAAGAAAGTATATCCCTGTATAGTAAGTAATGCAAATGCAACTTTTAGTGACACATTATATTCAACAGAATTAATGCCAAAATTTAAAAGAGATACCCTATTCCCTGTAAAAACTAGGAGTCAGGTAGGTTTATGTCCATTTTGCTGATGTCATCACAACATGTACCAGAAAGATAGCTGTAGAAAAAATTATACTGGATGTACTGTATATCACATTAATTCAGATATAAAATAAGATAAGTATATATTACGATAATTAAAGTGGTACTTGTCACTTGTGCTTCTTGTCCATTTTCTGTGATTTAAAATGTTCCATTATTTTTATTTGTCACTGAAAAATGTTTGCTAACCCAAAAATTACATCATGACAGCTGTACAACAGATCCTGTCATTGTCATCGGTATTGTCATTGCGTTTGTGGTTTCCCTGACTCAACGACAGGATGTCATTCACTGAGGCATGTTCATTTTCAAACTTCCCACGTTATTGTGCCTACATTACATAAGCAGCCAAGAGAATTCCAAGATCAAACTTCCTCACTGTTATACAAATTACATGGAATAAAACCTGTGAAAAATGCAAACAGAGGTCACAGGGTACTTTTCTATCCCATGTTATACTATTCCCACACAAATAAGGGAATGGGCAACTATTTTGGTTTTGGAGATAATTAAAACTTTCCCAGGGAGTCAGAAGTATGAGATATGTTCTGTTGATTGTGACAGCCAGCTTGCAAAAAGTAGAACTAAGAGCTTGTTGACACATATGGTTTATTTCTCTGTGGCCATGGGTTGTAAATCACTTAGACTACGTAAGCCCTTGTCTGGCATACACATTACCATTTATTTTTGTTTGTGTGCATGTAACTGCTGCACCTCTTGTTGTGATACTTATCGACATGCCACCGACTTATTCCTCACGGCTGCCTTTGGTTTATGTAAGCGTGAATGGCAGCGATAGCGCCAGGGTGTGGGCTGAGAAGCCAAGCAGAGAGAGGACTGGCTCTGTGTGTGTGTGTTGATGTGTGGTTGTGATAAAATTCTGAAACCAGGAGCACCCGTCCATCTTGGCAGGAGACCTGCGACACTGAAGAGGGAGAGTATCAGCAGCAGCAGCATGGCCAACCAACCAGTCTGCCAATCTCTCTGTCTCTCTCACTCCTGGAAACAGGTCTTTTCCACTCTTTATTAGATCTGATTTATACTTTTTGTAAAGTATTGAACAACACAGGTTCATGACATTATGCATGCTTTGGCACAGGGAGGATGTAGAGCGAGTACTTTGGCTAACCAAATAAAAGTGCTGCAAATAAGCAGCGAAAAACTAAAGCGCGTACCGACCTTATGCTTTCATTACCATGCCAGAAAACTGTCCTGATCCAGCGAGAGACCGTTTCTCATTCAATTACGTGTTCCATGTGTGCGTTCCAAGTCTTCATGCACAGCGGCTTCTGAGCAGGCCCAATCTTTCACACACATCCTCATCTCCAACACTCAAGTCATTGCCTATCAAAACACGACTGCACAGGGTCTGTCTGGCACTTGTGTGTATGTATGTTTTATATGTGTCTGTACAATGTTTGTCTGGTTTCATTGTATTTGAGGGATATTTCCCAGAGTATAAGTTGAGGCACGTGCCATGTTGTTGGTCTACAGTTCAGTACGGTGCCTACCATAGATCTTGGTGAAATGGAATATGTACAGGTGTTTAGGGTACATGTCTCACTCATCAAAGCCCTTCTCAATGAGAAAAAGGGCCATTTGAAAGTACTGGTTGTGGGGAACCCGGATTATAAGAGATTTCAAGAGGATTTCAATTTGTTATTTAGTTTGCTATAAAAGAGTACATTGAGAAAAACACAAATAATACCTCTTTCTGAGCAGTGCTTTGCTTGTCTAGATTGTTGTCAATCCATTGTATAGTGCCTCCTGTAGTTTCAAAAATCACTGTTTCGGGTTTGTTGCTTCGTAAGAGAGTAGTTGTAGTTAGATGATTTGGAAAAAATTATGTCCCACTTTATGTCTGTTGCAGCTCATGATTGGTATTATTCAACAATTCCTGTATTGTGAAATAGAGATCTGCAGGGAGCAGGCCAGTCTGTATTACAGGTCCTGCAAGTTGTAGATGTTGGCGGCACAGGAGTTTTTTTCTTGTGTGTCTGTAGGTGGGCACAGGTGGGCACAGGTGGGCACATTTTAATGTGCTATCCTGATGAGATCTGGTTAGTGAAGGATGGATCCTATCACAAATCCAGACAAATAGATAATTCTATCTCTGGAGAATCCAGGCTGGCCTGGATTATAGCCTTATTATTGTTTTTTTGGCCTTAGAATGGGCTAGTGATATATGTAGTACATGTCAATATAGGTATTGATTGTAGCAGATATGCAAAAACAGATTACAGGAAATAAATGTTTAATAGTCTCTTTATCCACTCAATAAAATAATTTAGACTATTTACCATTCAGAATTTACTTCTATTTGTCATCTTTGAAATTACAGTTTATTGTTCTACAGTAACATATTCTGCCTCAGTGCATATCTTTTCCCAAACTCAGGACTTTTCAGGTACTCCCAGCTCCGCAATAGGTAAACTTTTAAACCATATGGTTTTTGAATACAATATTGCACCATACCACTGTTAATGCTTTGATACAGTAATTCCTGAGATGTTTTTGTGTATATTGCAGATCTCTACCTGCAGCACATGGTTCAGTTTTTCACTGACTATGTTTGCATCATAAATCAAAACTTGTTCTTAACTGCTCAGATGAGTTAATGCTACTTGATGCTACTCACGTTTACCTTGCTCTTACATTATGGCGGTTCTTCCCCAGTCCTGTTCCAATTCATCACAATTTACACATTAATAAGCCACTTTTTTAACATGTTCATGTCTGCTGCAAAGTCCTGTCAAATGTTTATGATTGCTAAAAATTCCACCCTCTACATGTTAAGAATTTGCTTAAGATAGGAGACATAAAATACGAGTGTTGCATTTCGGCAGAAAATAAGCTTAAAAGGGTTGAGGAAATGTTATCTCACTGGTTTCTACAGTCTGCCATGAAGACCAGTGTACACAACCTGCTAAGTGCAATGAAATGATACTGCCACTACGCTTTGATCTCATCTCATTTTGCTTTTATGTCACTAATGGATAAGATAAATCCTTTTTAAGGGTTGCTGAAATCAGTACTGTAGATTTCTGTAAATGGCTCAAGATGACCGAGGTTATTGGCAGTGTCTGGCTACAGCTGCATAACATATTTTCCTTTTGTGTCTCCCAGCCTCAGTTTTGACCCTAGCCTCGATTGATTTGCCAAAGACAAGAGGCTACACAGGTATGAATCGTTTCTTCCCTTCCAAAAATGTTGCCAACTTTTGCTATGAAATATTTAATCACACTTAAAAGCAAGCAGATATGGACCCACACACACACACACACACACACACACACAGAGTCTCTCTCTCTCTCGCCCTCTGTCTGGGTGTGGTTAAAGCGTGGTTATCATTTTAATCCGTGATTCCCCTCTCTCCACCTACTACTGAATCTGAATCTGATGTTGTGATTTTAATTGCTTGGCCTTTAATTACATGGAAGAGAGCTTCACTCTGTGAGCCGTGCCACTGTTTTTCCCTGCAGGATCAGGCAGCTTGTTTATGTATGGATATGAATTTTATTGGTCTGGACAGTGCACAAACGATAAGTGAGCAGCCAGTGATCTTCTTTCAGTGCAGCTCAATCAGGCCTGTAAACAGAGCAGGGCTGAGGCAGCAGGCTAATGTAACAGAGACTTAGTCCATTTTCTGCTGCTTTAATCCACATTACAAGCCCTGCTGGACCACAGCATGTTCCTTCACTGTCCTGTTTCCCCCACTTCACCCTCACAGCTAATTGGTTCTGGTCTCCCCGCTTTACTTCTGTTGACTGCAGGACAGTGACCAGAAGATTAGTGAGCAGCATGCTTGGCCTCTTTTTCTGCAGACTGCTGTGTGTTTTGATATCTGGATGTTTGTGAGCTTGTGTGCTTGTGTGTACACTGCAACAGGGGGCGTGCATGCTTGTCTGAGCGTGTGTGTAATGTGAAAAGGCCTTGTTTAGAGAAGTTAGGAAACCCTGGAGGTTTGTCAATCCCCAGCACTCTGTATCACAGCGGGGCCATTAAGGCCTCTAGGTTTCCTGGAAACAGGCAGGTATGCAGGCACTCTGAGTGTGGTGCTGCTGAGGATTGATAGTGTAATACTGGACTACGCTATGCTGTCCTCTGTCCCGTAACTCTATGACTCAGAAGAGCTATTAGTGAGATGGATAAATCAAGGAGTGGGGTTGTTGAGTTTGGTTTGATGTCCACCACAACCATGCTTGGCGTGATATCTCCTCACTGGTGACTCACATCTAGCAGGAAGCTCCAGAGGCTGACGTTGGGAATAAGAAAGGGAGGACAAGAGGGAAGAGGGAATGAGATAAGACAGTCAGACGGATAGATAAATACTTGAACACCTACTGATATGGAGGTTACACAAAATCTGGCGTGAGTGTTTTTGGCTTTTGGACTGGGCCTGAGGAGGAGGATGTGAAGAGGGCGGGTTGGAGTGAGAGCAAGAGAGACGAGAGGGAGGTGTGGAGGCAAGTCTGGGTCTGAGTGGAAACTTGAATGGAGTGGAAACTGGGCTGGAAGCCACTCAGCAGATCCACCTGAACCCTGCCAGAGCAATCAGCTATCAGGAGTTTAGAGGGAACCATTTGCCCCCTAAGTGAATTCAGCAGGGGTTTGTAGGGATTTGGCCTGCTTTTTGAGCTCTAATGCAGGGATATTTTGGTAAGTGAAGTCCTCTTGTTTTCTGGAGAGGGTGCCAGAGCCTGTCTGCCTTTTAATGGGATCACAGTAGACACCCCAGCAACCGCCGCCAGGTGAAGTGATTCCACTCTCTACTTCCAGCTGTGTAAACACTCACATGCACACGCACACATGTACACACACACTCCCCCCTTCTCCCCTCCCCCCCTTTCCCCACCCTCCCACACACACACACACACACACACACACATGCATAGACACATGTACTATCACTTCTAATAAAATGCTTGCTTGCTCACATTGAGGGAAATGCTCACTTTCCCGTTTGCTCTCAAATAAAAACAAAGCTTATTTTTCTGCTTTTGAGAAAGTTTTTGGCCTTGTTAAAAACAGTGAGTTGCTTGAAAGATGTAAACAAATTTAACAAGAGCTGGTGTTGTCTTTTCTCAGGCTGGGAACGTTCAAAGGAGAATGACATTGTCCTTCCTCTCTCAGCCTCTCTATTGCTTTTGTATTTCTTTCTTTCATAAATCTTTTATTTAGCTTTTTCTGTCAAAATTAATTCAGTAACCTTTATTCCCCCTCTGTAATTTAGTACGTCCTGCAACCTTGTTAGACCTTGATGTAGTGATATTTATGTCTCACATCATCCACTTTTTCTGAATTAATGGTGAAAATGTTTATCCTTACAAAGCGCATAGTAACGAACACTTTTGGAATTTTGGCTCTTTGTCATTTTAGGACGCAGCTTTACTCAGCCAGCGTGGCCTATAGGGTAACTATAGCAAAGAGGGTGGGGAGGAAAACAGTCTTAGTGGCCAGGCAGTAGCTGTACTGTTAAAGGCATTTGGACTTTAAAGCTCCATTGTTTATGTAACCAAGAGAAAGTCGAGACTCCCTTATGGCCCTTTTGAAAAGCAGATGCCGGAGATTTTTGCCTCTGCATTTAATGGCTTATTTGCTACCAAGGAGATTCTGAGATTTCTTATGGGACTGAATCTTTCCTCACTTTGCATGTGTCAGGCAGAAGTTATCTATGAGGAGGGGTTTAGCTGTTAGTGTAATCATACTCTTTCGACATGAACTGATTATTATAATATTATGTCCACTTTAACACCTTTTAACCTTTTATGACGTTTTCTTTTTTGACAGTATGATAATACAGCTCCACTCCCCAGTAGGAATCAAACTCTCAACAATGTCTGCTCTGCCAATGTCTGTAAAAAATAAACAATATTTAAGGTGTTTAACTGACGCTCACATGTAAAACAGTTAGTAAAAATAGTTGAGTGCACTATTTAATTTTTTTATTTTTAAATTTTTGGAAGGTGTAGTATAGAAACTGTGATGTTACAGTCACTGTCATAGTATGCAATCAAAGACAAAAGGTAATATGTGTATGAAGTGTAGTTTGTATATTGAAGACAGACTTGCTGTACAGATATAATACAATACTTCACAGAACAGTTAAAAACTAAGTTTACAGTTCCAGACTAATTTTCCAGCCCTGGTGATGATTGCACTGTATCACTTCTCAGCTGTTTTCACTTTACCATCATGGCTGCCCACACTGCAAAAAACTCCCCTTTTTAACAAGTCATTTAGTTTCCTATTCAGGCTTGAGGGTTTATTTTTCATTAAACAAGGAAAATATTCTGCCATCCGGGTGAGATAATTCCACACGCTAAGTCAGATCACTGCAATAGTATCAAGTATAAGACAGCTGAAACACACGGACTCAGACATTGGCCACTGACAACACTATTGGTCTCTGAGCCACCATGCTGATGTTCTGTAGCAGCGGCATTCATCCTAAGCTAAGAGGAGCTACAGTGATGACAGAACTTTCATAACCAGATAGTCTTATATAAAGCCTGTGTCATAGATCTTGCTCAGTGTGTGAGCGTATTTTTGTGTGTCTTGTGTGCAGCCCTGGGCCCAGCCAGCTGGAAGGTGAGATGTTTTTAATAACTAACCAGCCATGCCTTGCAGCTACAGGAGGAAGGTCCAACCTAAAGCCTCAATCTGAAAGTATCACATGCCAGAACAGTCAACTGGTCCTAATAAGACCATGTTGGACCAAAAGTGAGTTTTGTCATTCTGCATGATGTGTGGAGATGTAGTACTAAGTCCTTAGTATTAACGTTGGTTTTCTTCAGCTTGAGTGTACTTGTTTTATTGTTTAGATGGACATTTTTGCATTTGTAGAAAGTTTATTCTAAAGAAAAACTGTTTTGCACAATAGCACAGTTCTCGGAAAACCAATAGTAATTTTCTTGAATTCTGTCACGTCTATTCATGTGACCCCTCCAATATAGAGGTTGCGCAACAATAGTGCATTTAAATATGTCTGCGAAACACAGGCGAGTGTGAATATTTAGTTTTTCCACAACATGTTGTTTAAAGGGAAAAGGGCCTTTTATGTGCCAGAAAATTAATATATTAAATGTTTTAAAACATTTAAAGTGTGATTTTTTCTACATTTATTTATGTTTTCCTTTTGGGTGTTGTAGCACCTGCAATCCTTCATCAGAATTGTGCATTTTGAGGTAATTTGCCAATTCCTGTCCTGCTGGACTGCATTAGTCCAAGTGTTAGCTCAGAGCTCAGCCTTATTGAAAGAGTCTGGAGTGTAGCCTCATGTATTTGCTCAGCTGGATGACTCAGGCCTCCCCTCAGGATCAGTCAGCTGCTGTCCCTCTGGATGTGCCACCAAGCGTCCAAACATTCCCTACTGTTGTGGTCCCTGCCGGGTCCACATGAGTTACTGTTAAGGTTTATGTGCCTTTAAACTGGACTCGTCATGCATAGGGGTGTTACATCTGTTTTAGGTATGGCAATGACCTAATGTGACCTAAGTGACCTAATGTGCCACACAGCTCATAGTATAGTGTAGTGTATGTCATTGTGTTTATATTTATATACTAGTCGTCTGCTTGCATGGTTTTATGTTCGGCTTGGTATCAAACCACAATATTGAGAATCAATTAATTGTTCATATATCAAGGAGAAACGCCAAACATTTTTTGGTTGCAGATTCTCATTTCTCTTTACATCTTCGTAGACTGAATATTTCCGGGTTTTGAACTGTTTATTTGATAAAACACAGTTTAAACTTAATTTTGCGCTCTGTGAAACTGCGATGGACATTTAAAAGCCTCGGTTGATAGTGAAAATAAATGTCAAATGATACTCAGTTATAGTTTTATATGGTATTTTGTACAAGATGTGGTAGCTCTTGTGTTAAAACAGCATAGTGTATGCATTTGTAGCCTACAACAGTCAATAAGGCTTGTGTGATTTAGCCGCACTGTATATTTTCCCTGCCTGGTGACCCCTCCTCCAGTGACATTCATGGCTTCCACAGTGACCCATTGGCTCACTGGCCCACTGGATTAGCAGTGCAGTGAGCTGAGAGGCAGCTGAGTGATATACTGTGTGTGTAAAAGTAAAGGGCGTTACATGGAACACAAGCCAACAGTAGTAAAAGCCACAATATATCTGGGAAGATGTGTCTTTTCTACAGCATATCCATCCTCTGCCTTAGTGTGTGTGTGTGTGTGTGTGTGTGTGTGTGTGTGTGTGTGTGTGTGTGTGTGTGTGTGTGTGTGTGTGTGTGTGTAAGTGTGCACAGTCCCTTTTACCTAAACTAGAATTTTGCCTTACAGAGTGACCCCATGAGCTGATTTATGTTTAGATTTCATTCCATTCATTCCGTAATGCTGGGTGGGTTTCAGCAGGGACTGTTAACCAGTAAATCGCCCCAATGAAATGTGTGTCATATGTGGCTGATATTATAAGCAATACATTATAAGATATACATTACTGGCTGCTTAAAGTCATACATGCATTAAATGGCTCAGGAAAGAGTTCTGGAGGGTAGAGCCATGCATGAACTGAAAACATGCATGTGAATTTGCGTGCAAGTATGTTGTAAATATGACAGAGTGTGTGTGTGTGTGTGTGTGTGTGTGAGAGAGAGAGAGAGTGAGAGAGCAGTAACCTTTTTTGGAGATAGTGGAATCATTAAGCCATGTCTCAGTAATGGAGACTAATGCGGGATTAGGCAGACGTAATGACATGCACTCGTCTGGAATGTTTCAGCAGAAGCAATCAGCATGGAAAATTGAGTGATATGGAATTTCTTTGACAAGATTTCATTCATATTCATAAATGGATACTAATGTGGAAAAATATGGAAGAGTAGCTTACTTAGGGAAAATGAGGATGTGGTTTAGGAAAATTATTTAACTTATCAAATACGATTGTGCCCATAAGAACATAACAGTGACCTCAATGGCCCTTGAAAAAGAGATTGCGTCCGAGATAAAATAAAATAAATAAAATATAAAAAAAGTGACATATTTGTCCTGTGCTTTCCTGTACCGTGCACTTAATGTTACCTCCGTCGGACACCACTGAGAGGCTCTGAAATATTGATATGATACAGGACTAAAACTTTGGATGGATATGTATTTTCCACAGTGACGCCATAGTTGAATGTGTACAAGATTAGGCCTGCCTCTGCCTTCACTTAAACAGCAGTCACTGATCATTTCCTTGGCTGAGTGAGTGAGGGCTGGAGCATCAGGGGAGGAGGAGGAAAATGAATGAGCAATTTGTTTTTTTCTAGGAATCCGAGTTTTGAATACTCATGCACCCCCATGTACCCCCCTGGACTGCCCCCTTCTGCCTATGGACTGTACCCCCCCCACCCCCCCCCCCCTTAGCTGGGAGTCTCTTAGTGGTCAGGCTGCTGCGTGCCCTCATGCTGGGATTGACTGGATGCATTTATAAATGGAGCTCTCTTCTCCAGCCTTCCATGACTTCTTACTGTTATATTTCCATGTCTGCTTCCTCTTCCCACCTTCTTTTTGCTTCCCCTGCTCTCCTTCCTTCCAGATTTTCTTCCTACCCATTGCTTTATTGTCCTCTTCTCCACCCTCTGCCTGTCAACCTTTTGTAGGAAAGTACTCAACGAGGAGTGGGCCATATATCAAACAGACCATTAAAAAGAACTGCACTTCTAACAGTAAAGCAATGAATCAATTAGTTTCTTCAGTTACCGTGTGTTATTGTCAATAGGTGTGTGAATATTGTATGAACAACAATCCAAATGCTGACAAGGAATCATTTACACATATGCTCATAAACGGCTTGTTTTATTACTCTTTTCCTAGGGTGTTTTCCATTTAGTCTGATCAAACTGTAACTTGTCTGATTGATATTTGGATGTAGATCATACTAGCAGCTTGCACCACACTTCCATGTGCAATATGCAGTAAAACACTTAGCAATACACCTTGAGCTATGAAACGCCCAATGTACCGTAGCAAAACTACCATTATTAAATGTAGTTAAACACACCTTACAGTATATAAAATGCCCCACCACCCAAAAGCATTTAATGGCAGTGTGCTGAGCTGCAGGCGAATTTAAGCCATTCATAAATCCACATTTATGAATCCTTGGATTTATACATCGTTGCCAGTTTTACCACCCTATCCATTTCCTGCACTAGATCTCGCTTATAACATTGATATGATTAGAACTGTTATTGTTATAACTAATAATACAACTAAAGATATTTATTTTTGAAGCAATTTCTGCATAGCTATGGTTGTTTCTTCTCTGCTGCCATGTCTACTGACATCCTATAGGAATGGAAAACTGCTGCTGGTGTGTAGGTGTGGGTGGGAGTCTGTCTTTAGGGCTTTAAATCTGCTGCTCTTTGCTCCAAATATTACTACCGTGATTTAAAGGTCTGTCTGCTCCAGTGCTTACAACACTGCATGTGGTCCCACACTATCTTTACTTTTTTCTTATGTGAAATGACAGTTTATTTACTAAATTTACAGATAGTTCACTTTAACTCTTTAGTAGCCAAAATATTTAAGACCAAATCATGACCATGTAGGTTCATTCCTGACCTTGGGAACACTTTTCTGTGATAAAATACTCTAAAATAAGGGTTCACTTACTAGTTTCTCCAAGAGTTTTTGACCGTAAGGTGACACCAGAGAAAGTTCAATTCACTGAAGAATGCCATGGGATACAGCAGGAAACTCTAGAAAATCAAGTAAGTGCAACTTAAGTTTAGAATCATTTATCACAGAAGACCGAGTCACTTTATTGGGGTATCAGCAGTTTGACAACTATGACTACATGGGCATGTTTTATGCAGTCTTCATTTGTAAATAACTTAATTGGATTTTTGAATAGGTGGCCTGGTTCTGAGGATGTAATAAATATTTAGAATTGTGCATTTCATTAAGATAAAGATGATTTCAGTGCATTCATATCACTGTTTAAATACAGTGTATTTTTTTGGAGTTTAGGTCCATATCATCATTTCTATTGTATTGTGACATTTGGTTTATTGCCCCCCTTACCCATTCTGAATTCTTTTTGGTCTATAGTAACAAACATTTATATTTTTTCATAAATGGTATATTGTTACTTGCTGGTACTAGTAGAGGCCTTGACAATCCATTTTTTTTTCAACCAGCTTGTTACTCAGAGTGATTGGGTCCTAAATGAACAAGATTTTCTGCCAAAGTTGATACAGTTTTAATTTGGTCAAATCTACCAACACCAATCCTGATGCTGTTGCCAGAGAAACAATGTGAAAGTGCACCACTCCTAAATCCACAAGAAAAATTATTCAAACAATCATTGTGATTCTACAAATTTTTCGTTCAGTCTAAATGGAGCTTTGGTGACCATTTATTCAGAGCTGAGAAACATTCTCCACACAAGTCGAACAACAAATCTTGACCTCTTCACCACCTCCACCCCAGCACCTTCCCAAGAAAAACGTTTTTCCAGTCTAGGGAGTGCACATGTTACTGATGTCATGTTACATGATTTTTGCTTTATACATACATATCCTTTTAGCTTCCAACATGGGAACTTGTAGATTTTAGTGTCTCCTCCTAAATTACCAACACACTGACACAGACAGTCTCTGCTGCATAATGATGGAAAAACACTTCACAGGCTCAATTTATGAGGTGCAGGTTTTTCAGATGCTATTTTATTACATCGGGAGAGAATCTACTGGGAATGAATGCATTATTAAAATTGTTAACACTGTGTTTGTCAAAAGATATAAATAATATTATGGGCCTTGTTTTAATGATGTCATTGCTCAATGGTCACAAGGGATCTGTCTTTCAGTGCTTACAAGAGAGATCCATCGGATGGAACACATTTATAGACACAAATCATCATCCGCCTACTTCACTACAGTGCGCAAGCAGAATATTTGTCTTGTACACATGCTTGCACATGTATTGTAATGCAAACACACATCTGCAGGTATCTCAAAGGCCACGTGTCTCTGTGTTTAGGGCAGAAAAGGTTACTGATCTGAGTTTAGCATGGATGGATAGTTTTCTGTCAGCCTGGGCTGCTGACTGTTTATATATTTATCAATTTCCGTGGTAATGCACAGTTTTCATGTTTATGTCTCTGTTTCTCATTTGCATGCTGATTGGGTCAAAACCAGAGAAGTGGATTTCTGTTTTGTTTGGATCTTATTGGCACATTTAAGCTTCAGTATCTTTCTCCAACTCTTCCCCTCCTGTGGGCACAGAAGGACTGGTGTTAATAATTTGACTGCTGGATCCTGTCCTGTAGACTCATATGGTTTCACTGGGATGGATCAGGGTTATTAATCGTGCTCTGTTGCCTGTGAAAAATGAATTTGATACTTACTATTGTATTACAACCGGGTCTGGTGAGTAAAACACTTGGCCTGGATGAAAGCACCATGTTGTTTCCTGACTTTCCAGAGCCATCAGGTGAATTCTCTGCAACCTTGAGCCGAATTAACATGATCTATATTGAGTGATATGAACAGCTCACTATTTATTTATTTTATGTCTTATATCTTTTCTCTTGCACCAAATGCAAGGTACCATGTGTGTCATGTATTTTTCAAGAACACAAATAGGACCCAAGCACAGGAAACACACTCGGGGAGTTGAAATGAGTAAAAAGGTTTATTGTCAGGATTTCCATGGGATGGAGATGAACGGGGAGTGTCCAGCAGGCAAAGGCTGAGAGGCAACGGGTTACTGGGGAGTGTGGTGAGGTGGGATTGGGTAGGTAGGCTGGCAGGCGGGTAAGTATGATCCTGTAGCGCAGGGACACAAAGTTAGTAAGCAAAACACACACGATACATACTTACAACATACAATTCAAGGAGCCGGGGACATGATGTAACCGCTAAGGCCGAACCAACAATCTCGCAAAGAGGATATCAGGGGTGCGGCTGGAAGCAGGTGTGCTGGCTGAAGAGCAATCCGGGAGCCAGGAGAAAGAGGAGCGCCACACCCACCACACGCAACACACAAGCAGAGAGAGACAGACATAAGAGTGCAGGAAACACAGGGGAAGGGGAGACACAAGAGACACTAGGAAATATGCTGGGCCATGTCCACGGCTGTGACAGTACTTACGTTACTGCATTGTCAGTATTTCCAGACGATAATCACAAAGACAAATTGACCTACAGTATATTTGTTTTACTTATGAATAACGCAATTGACAAATGAATTGATTGGCTTATTTAAGTACAGGCATCCATTTACTTTGATCCTGGCTGACGTCAGTCTCTAACAGATTCCATTTTGGCTCTCATACCAGCATTCAGCCTCACTGTGAGCCAACAGCTTGTATCAAATACAGTTGTAAAAATAGATAAAGCTAGGATATCCCCCAGTTCTGACACTAAGACATTTATGTTGCTGTGATGGACTATTTACATAATTGTGATTGGCCCACAGTTTCAGAAGCGTGATGTGAGGTTTGCCAACAACCATTACCAGTTTCCCCTTTCCCCCATTTGGCTGTCAGTGCCCTGCGTGTGTACTATGTGCCAGTGTATATGCTTCTGAAAGATCCCTTATTACTTTTACCTACAATTTACATGGCAAGATGGCATATATGATGGAACAGAAAAACACAGTCTAGATTGTTTAGAGATGGCTTTGTTTCTGTGACGTGATTGGTTGTAAATATGTTGTCAAGCAACTTATCAACAGTTTATTCTTATTTTCTTAGCAAGGACATGTTTGTATGGCAATTAGTTGTGTATATTGTTTTTTTTGCCTGCCCTGCCGTACTTTAAAAAGCTGTTTTTCTGTTGCATGCTAATAAGACTTGTTTTTCCCCTTTTGGAACGTATAGGCTACTTCTCATCAGTCTGCCTCCTGGAGGCACACACATTGTGACCCATGCTGACTACTGTATAGAGGTTGCACAGGTCTTAAACTCTCTTTCCCCCTGACGTCATTCTTTTGAGTTGTGACAAGTAGCAGTCCCTCTTCCCAGCAGAGCTGTAGTGCACGCTAACTGAAGTGAGGTCACCACAGTAAAACAACACAGAAAGTTTCCTAAGGTCGTAAAGGCTGGCCGCTGAGTGTTTGGAGCACTAGAGGAATACGTCCTGGATAATTGGCGGGATAATTTCCGTAGCGGCAGCTGAGGTCAGGCATGGGCCTCTTTCCCCCACTGTCCACAGTCCACACATACAGTCTCAACCCCTCATCTGCCCTTCCTCCCATCACCATAACATCTCGTCTAATTGCAGTTTTTCCCTTGCCTCCGCAATTCGCCCCAACTTTTGGCCACACTCACCTCATGTGTACCCATTTTGGTCTATAATAGTGATCTCCTGTGGCGATATGGCCACTTTTTGGAAATTTGTCTTGTCACCAGCTGTTTTGAAGGTGGATTCTGGACTGACCTCTTGTCCCATAAAGAGATTCTTGACCTGAACAGTTTTAATGAGCAATATGAACACAGGCATAACAAGTAATACACACATACTGGAAACATAAACATGTAAATACAGGAGCATAGATGCAAAGAGCCACAGAGTTTTAGAGTTGTCTTGATAATTCCCAATGAGTCATTTTTGAGTTATGCTAAGTGTCTTTTAATGGTGATCATTTTGCACAATAGCCTCGACCTTTGACAAAGGTCAAAATAAGCAACTGCAGTTCGCTACATTTGATGGTACTTACAGAGGACAGTAAATCGAGATCAATGCTGAATTCTAACGCCATTGTATCTTTTAATTATAAAAAGTGTCACTTCTGATGAGCTAAAAGTTAAGCTATATGGTTCAGTACATCACTTTAGAGTAGACAAAAGCTTTAAAGAACTGTTTTATTTATATAAAACAGTCAACACGTAAAAATATATTAAAGCTGCATGATTTTGATTGATTTTTTGGTCACTTGGAGGCAGCAGAAAAAGCTGAAAACACAATCTTGACATATCACCAGGGGTTAGCCATCCTTAGATGTAGTGGAAAACCTGAGTTCTTTTCTCGTTCTTTCTTAAATTTTTCCTTATTTCCTTTCCACTAATATATTCCTGTCTCGTTCACCTTCTCTTGCTCCTAAATCAACGGTCCTGATCTCTCTCGATGTCTGTGTGATGCGCTGCAGCATGGATCCATGTTATCATGATCTCTTTTTATTTATCTCCACTCTAGTTAGTCTTCTAGTCTTACAGTGTTAGCTTCAGCTCTCTCCGTCTAGGCGCAGCCAGCACAGCGTGTTTGGAGACTTGCTCTGTGGGTGGGAGGCAGTTGCATGCGAGGCACACTCTATGCCGCGTGCTGTTGGCTTTTCTCCCCTTTAAACCTCTGTAACCTCTTTTTTTCTTCGCTCACTCCATTTTTCTTTTTTTCCTCCCTTTTTTCTCTCAGTTCCTGCAGTGGGGGAAAAACTTACGGTGCGGTTTATTTGTTCTGGTTTGGTGTCGGTTCTCACATGTCCTTGGAAGGCTCTCATACCTCCATGACAGTAGCCTGGATTGCGGGGGATTATCATGATATCATGTGCACGTGTGTGTCCGTTTAGCTGTTCACACTGAGGCCATTGCAGCACTCCTTGCTTTGAGCAAAGAAAATGTATATTCATTATGTGAGTGCAGTACAGACTGTCACTGTTAATGTTGGAGCGGCGAAGTGCTTGACTGCCAGTGCATTTCTTTGCCACAGCGTCCAGCATCCAGAGACTCATCTTTCCCTCTCATCCCTTCTTCCTCACCTCATGTTTGTGTCTGGCTTGTTTATGTTCCTCCTTGGAGAAAAAAACACGCCGACCTTGTTGGAAGGAGCGTGAGGCCTACAATTCAACTGGTGATTTGAGGGAAATGAATGAGGGGGTTTAAAATGAGGGGAGGGCTTGGGAGGTGGAGGGGGTTAAGTGAAAAGCAGAGTGAGAGCTGAGCTGTTTCCATCTGACTGTTTCTCAATTGCAGCCACTGGAAGACAGTGATTCCTCCTAACATGTGTTCACCATTAATCCACCCGTGGTGAGAGAAAGCCTGCTTTCACCAGGAGAGAAAGATGAGAAAGGGCCCCTCAACCCTCATATTATTCACACCATATTTATGTACATCATGTGTGTCTCTGTGTGTGTGAATATGATGCTACAGATTTGTTATGAAAGGGAACACATCATTTGTATTTTACATACACACTTTGTCTTGTGAGCAACAAATCATTTTAATTTCTTTTATGAAAGGAATAATGTTAAATTAAATTGAAATATTACTGGTGAAGTTCAAGCTTTCTTCAGCAGAGAGCATTGTTATTACAGATGTAAAAAAGTTCTCTGAGGACAAATCAAATAGAGTAAAAAGAGTTTTCAGCTGTTTAGAGAAACAAACTTCAGTGTATTATTGGTAAATAGAGGTGGTTAAGTCATTCCCCTTTCTTTCCAACCACGATTGGAGATTAGATATTCCATTTCACATCCACAAATATGCTCTGTTGTTAATTAAAGGGGCCAGCAATTTGTTGCTTGGGTCAGCAGAATCTTTCACACATTGGATCTATTTGGTGGATGATGACCTTTCCTGTCCCCTTTTCTCAATTTTTCTTTCTTAAACATCTTTCATTCTCACTAAAAAAGACGTATATGTGAGGATTTATGCGTATGCTCTTCACTATACTCACTCCCCTCACTTTCCATTCTTCTCTCTCTTTTTTCTCTCCATAATGCTTCAAATTGCCATATTGAGCCACATGACTTTTGCTGTGAGCAGGAGAAAGTGCAGGGGATCCAGGGCGCGTTGACATCCAGCTCCTCCATGTGATGTATGAGATGGATAGAGGGGGAGAGGGACGCAAGCCCCGTTCCAACGTTTGGGAGGCACATAAAACATATTACAGAAGGGCCGTAAAAAGAGCCAACATTAATGTCCAAATTTAAAACATGTCCCAGGTCTCAGCTGTCGTTCGCAAGGGCAACAGAATAGAACAACAGAGGAGAGGGGAAACTGGCAGCCTGTACATTCCCAACATGCAGACTTGGTTAGTCTGAGACATCGTGTGCAGTGTTTTTTTTAGAGTGTTAAAGATTGGGCATCCAAGTGAATCAAATCAGGGCAATATGGTGGATAAAAGATTCAACGGGTACCACACAAAGGCAAGAGGCTAATGTGATTACATTATTGCATCGCTCTTTTAAAGGGCTAAATTACAAAAATACACATTTTTCTAATTAGCTCTGCTGATATCTAGCCATGCATGTATTTTCAGTTAAATCTGATGGGTTTGCGAGATATCCCTCTCTGAGATTTCTGCTGCAGCTCCCTAATACATGTGAGGTGAACAGCATTTAATTTGTGGTGCTCAAAGCATTGACAAATGATATTTGAAAAACTCAACAGCAGCTCTTATTTCACTGTCAACAGTTTTCAGAGGAACAATGTTCTACCAAAGAAATGTTTTTTATCAAAACTGTTGACAGTGAGGTCCGTGGATTATCCAGAGTAGCTTAGACATTGTTCCTGCAAAGACACACTACTGTTGAGTTTTCAAATGTTTTATTTTTGTAATGCTTCGAGCTTTACAGACAAAATTCAATTCATATACTGTACATTAAATTGTGGTGGTGGAGGCAGTTTTAGAGTTTGATATCTCAAATCCTTAACCTCAATAAAAACCAAACATATCGGCATTGCCAGAATTTGGTTGAATTGGCCCTTTAAAAACTGAATGAAAGCCTGTTAGACTTGATGATCGATAATATGGATATGATGCTGTTCCACATGCATTTGGTATGTAATTTTGAGTTTACTTTATGTAGAGATACGGTATATTTAGTTTGTGTGTTCATTTCAATTAGAAAGGATGGAAGACTCTTACAGCAGCACCACCATTAACATTAATGATGCATAATGATATTGAAAACATTTTAAATCTATATTTTCACAAGCTAAACATTGAACACCTAAAGTGTGATACATTTTAATTGCCTTCCTGATCATCAAACCCCACATTCAGCCTTACTCTAGTACCATGAAAGACCCATATAGACATTGACTATCCAGCAGAGCAGGGAGCTTCAAGTAGCAATCCAAATATACAGCGGTATTCTCAAACATCGCTGGCCTGCCAAATTCAACACTCCTATTTATTTATGTATTTATCTGGATTTCCTGTATACTTGTTGAGATGTTGGGCGCTGTGGGCTGTGCTATCTGAGGCCCGTTTGACATGGCTTGGCTAGCCCTGGCCAGGCTACACCGTGTTGCATTAAGGCTGGGTTATTTATCCTGGGGGCTCATAATGATGTTGCTGTCCTGGTCCCTGAGGCAGCTCTGTTCTCTCAGTCGCCTCCAGCCCTTCGTAGGATGCTGGGCCTGGCAGGTCCCCACTTGTGCTCCCACCAGGAATGTCGCACTGGAGCTGCAGATGCATAGGTCATGGATGGCGCTGGGGTTTACTTTATGTGTTTTTTGTGTATTTGCATATGAGTCTGCATAATCAAGGTAGTGTAAGGTATTTGTGTTGAGTGATTCTTTTGCATTTATGGTTTTGCTCTTTACACAAGAAAGCTGGTTGGCTAATTACGTTTTATACTGTAGTAAATGAAACCAAGTACTTAAAAGGTGCAGTAGGTAACTTTTATAAAAAAAACTTTTTGTCATATTTGCTAAAACTGTCACTATATCCTGACAGTAAAACATAAAGCAGATGTGAGATATATCATGGGGATGAGTGAGAGGAGAATTTTAACATTGTGTACAATTCTTCATATCAAATGCATCCACTGTCAGTCATTAACTCTCTCTAAATCATTTTTATCTGGCAACCCTGTTTTGCCTGAATTAAGCAACAAAATATTTGTAATTATCTTTTTCTCCCTTATAATCACCAGCAATGTAGAAATCATAATTTCCATCACAATTGCATTAACATGTGAGTGAGTGAGCAAAGAAAAAAATTCTTTACTTTCATTTACATTAAGTATAGATCCTCTGTAGGCTCCTCTTGGCTTGGATTTCATATAAATACATTTTGTATACACTCAGTGGGATGGGTGTGTTGCTCTCTGAAAATGAATGTTGGTTTTTATGTGACATTGGCTTGTGCTGGGATCCTTTAAGGACAAAGTCAGTGTAAGGGCTCATTATCATGTGCATGTTTGTAATTATAAACTTATATGGCAGAAATGGAAAGATTTCTCATATTACTTGCAGAAGGTCACAACAAATACTATACAATGTTTTAATGCAGTTTCAAAGCAGTGTGAATCCTTTTTCAGTTTTTAAAATGAGAATATTAGTAATGAGTGGGAAAATGTTGATTTATGATTTAGTTTGTTAATTGACATATGTGTGCATGAAGGATGATCTCACTAAAATTACCTTTATAACATCCCCCTCCAGATCTGATCAGCATACCTCACTGTATGCAGCAGCTGTTGTCAGCTGTCACATGGTGACATGGCAAGGGTTTGAGGTATGTTACTTGTTATACTGTTATTCTGAATGTATTTCCCTGTTGACCTTATGTATCATGTCAGCCAGCCCCACTAGTGGGGACCCGTGTTGCGTCTTGTTGGACCTCCGCCTTGCATATCTCAACCAAATTCATGCTGATTGATGTTGGCAGAAGCAGGCCTCATTTTGGCAGGTATTCTTAGTGGGGTGTTTGACAGATGGTCAGATGGTAACAGTATATTGTTTCATTTTCATACAAATCAATAACTGATTTTTCAAAAATTGTCGCAATGTAATAAAAAGCTTTTTCACTCACTTAAACCTGCATTTCTTAAAACTGGAAAGTACACAATGTTTATTAATTAAAAAAACACCTTGGAAAAGCAGTTGCCACTGATTTCTACAGCTGTGCCAGGTGTGTTTTATTAGAGCAAAAATACATCATAAGCTGAGTAACCTTCTACAAGGCCAAAATAGACAGCAGGATGGAATGCACAAGGGAGCAGTGTGCTACCAAAGGCTCCTTCCTCTTTAATTTTCACTGGGAATCTTTCCTAACCAGAGGTTGCTTTCAGGTGTATAGGCAAGCTGAATATAAAAATCTAAATAAACATTTTGACAGAAACGTCACACTGCTGTGGCCTACATGACTCGGGGAATGGGAAGTATGAGGAATGTAAACAGAGTTATTTTCTTCGTGAAATATTGTTGCCCAGATTTGCCCACATGCTCCCTCAATATGTGCATATGGTTCAGCATAAAGTGCTCATGCCAAAATTCATCTCATACCATCCTGCCTTCCATTTCCCCCTCTCTCTGCCTACTGTCCATCTCTGCCTCTCACTTCACCTCCCTTTAGGATCAGTCACACCTTTTACTCTGGACTGAAAAATACATAGGCAGACTTTTTAAAGTGGTAGGGCCCATCCATTTCAGTTCACCCTGTAAAATTACCCTATCAAGATTGGAGTAAGAAGATTAGTTCAATATCTTAGAAAATATACTTATTCGCTTTCTTTCTGAAAGTGAGATGTCTGTACGGCGGATATGAAGTTTCATGCCAGCGGCCAGCTAATTTTAGCTTAGCATAAAGACTGTAAACAGGGTGAAACGGCAAGCCTGGCTCAGTCCAAATGCTGTTTCCAGCCAACTTAACCGGCTGCTGGCATGAAGCTTCATATTTACCAGAAATATTTGACAGAAATGACAAATGAACTATTCCTTTAAGATCTGGGTCAAATTCTGTTCCGCTAAGAGTGAAACGTCATCATTCAGCACACAAATGTGACAAAACTGCTCTATGCAAGAATGCTGTTGCAAAGAGTTATAGCCTGGAAGAAAGAATTAACTAAAATGCTGCCAGCAACACATAGAGCTACAGTAGCTGGATGGACCTTCTATTTTTATTTTGCAAATCTGGAGGATCAGATTCAGCTAACTGTCTTGGTCAGTACTGTAGCTCATAGATGCTACTCTGTCTGAACAAAATTAAACACATATCAGGATGTAGACTAACAAATATTGAAAACATACAGTATATTGCACATTCAGTAGCTTTCTTGGAAAGTTATTTTTTCTCCAACTAATGATATCTCATTTTACAATTGGACTAATCAAAAGAATGACTCCACTATGTGAGCGATTCCCAAACATTAATGAATCTGGACAAACTGTACTTACACAGTGTTCCTGAGACACTGTGGCTGGACGGCTGGATCTGATGTAGCTATTGTCGCTTGACAAACACATGCACAACTAGCAGATAAGTAAAACATAGATTTGAATATTTTTGTAATTTGTTTTTGTTGGTGAATCTGTTGGAATCACTTTAAGGGAGAAATGGACTTTAACACAGCTCAACTAGAGGTGAGACTCACTCTCATTTTAATTATTTACTTTATTATTGCCTCTCAATAGCTTTCAAAGGTCTTGTCTCGCTGCTTTTGTGGTTCTGGCTGAGATACACCATGGGTCAGTAGTTATAATTGTTTTTATGGTCATTAGCACAAAGCAAAATAGGGTTAGCAAAACAACTTGCAACTTCCACCCGGAATGTCAAAATTGAATTCTTATATAAATTGCCATATATTTGTCATGGTAGTCGATTAGAAGATTATTTTAATTGCACATTTTATGCAGTTAGTGATTGATGCCGTATGTGTGCTGTTGGTATGGTTAGATAAATAGACATTTTTTTTCACCCAACATACAGTATTCCCCAGCAGCAAACATAAGTGTTACTCTTTCTCAGCTCACAATTAATGATTGGTCACAGTTTGGTTTATTTATTTTCTCTGGGTGGTACGTTCTTGTAGTGATCCGTGTTATTACACAGCCTTTGCAGGAGCACTTGTAAGCTGTAAAAACACTACCACCACATCACAGCAGTGCATCTTATGAATAGCATAGATTTTGAATTGATGTTTTTGAGAGTCTAATGGTTGGCTTTTAACTTGATTCTTCCATGAAGAATAACCTTAATATGTGTGCAAGTTTTTTCAGAAACTTTTTAAACTGACTTAAAAATCGTGTAAAACCTGGGTTTTGTGTCTTGTTCACTTTTGTCTGTTGTTTGGTTTTATTTGTTTAACAATTGTTTAGATACAGAAAGAAACTTCCCAAAAGGCCAGTAAACTGAAACAATAAATTAACTACTCTGTATGTGGTGCTAAATGCTGCATGTAAGACCTGTGTATGTCTACAGTTTGTATAGTACCATTTTGTCAAATTAGAACAGTTTATGTAAACAGGAATGAGTCCCGTATTGCCTTGTAAATGGCAGGACACATGCAGCTTTTGTTATCGCTTGTGTCAGCAGAGAGAACGAAATAGAGAGAAGGGGTGAATCAATGCCAACCCAGTGATCCAGTGTTTATATGGTCATAACTAATACACATTTACTGTATTAACTTTCCTCTTGTTTTCAGTATATTTTCCCTCTACATTTCGAGCAGACCCAATCTGGCCCTGGCTTTTAGTGCGCAATATACTTCACGTGTGCACACATGGCTGAACAGTAGCTTGTTTGTGTTGCTGAATAATCCTTAATCAACAATCCAAACCAAAGCATAGTCTTTCATTATCCCAGGGAGCATGCCAGCTTGGCACAGAGTGAACCCTGCCTGTCTGTTTTAAACAGGAACCTACTGAAACAGCACAGAGGCCCTGACGGCAGCACAAGCAATCTGAGTGTGTGTGCCCTCAAACACACTCACACACACACACACACACACACACACAAACACAGGGACAACATCTGCATGAACGGGATGCACATGGGTGCAGAAGTACACAACAGTGCAGGCCCGAACATGCATATGCTCATGCTGTCAAGGCAAGTAAAAGTCATAAAAAGAAAACAAACACAGAAGTACACATGGACTGACTTGCAGTCATGCACACACACGCACATGCACTGCATGCATCATTTGAATATAATAGTGGGGTATTATGGCAAAGATGAATAATGTACAGACAGCTTATTAGCTGAAGACTGTGCTGGATACTGCGGAGAGCCATCTTTCTTTCATTAGGCAGTATAGGAACTGCAACACGGGTCCTCAGGACATTCACTACACTGAGTCTGTGTGGGCCCAACAGTAGGCACTGCACATGGCATTGAGTAACACGCGGCTGCAGCTCCTCATTATTGGGGCTTTCCTCTTCAGACCTTTCATCACTCCCCATCATGCAATCCAGAGAGGGAATCCTGAGCTTGGGTATCCCGCTAACCAACAAAAACATATGCAGTTCTTTGTTTTTCTAACATATTCTTTTTCTAATGTATTCTCAGTTTACAGCTCTATTTCCATCTGAGTTTTCTCATGTCTCCCTTGGTCTCTCTTGCTTTATTTATCTTGCTTTATTTTTCTGTGTATTTGTTTCTATACACACACACAGACACACACACACACACACAGAGTTGAATTACTTGAGTGACATGCTTCACAGCTCTGACTTCCTGCCACCCAGTGGGAGGAGCTGTCCATTACAGTGACAGACTTGACTTTGGAAATATTATTTCATATCAGGCCAGAGAGGTCAGAGAGAGACAGATGCTGTCTGGGAATGATGGATGAGCCTTTTTTAAGAGGCCATGAGGGAAATAATAGATAGTCCAGCGACCCTTGAATGCAGCAAGCTAAGCCAGGACGATCTTTCCTCTCCCTCTCATCTCCAGAACTGTCAGGCTGAAAAATGTCAGCAATTAGATAGCATGGTAATGTAAAGGTAGTTTCACGTTTGATCTGCCATGTCCTGAAGTAGCTGTGGCAGTCAAAGTGGTCAGAAAGGGCAACAAGTAGCAGGAGGGAAGGTAAGACTCAGGACAGATACAGCAAAGGCCAAATCCGAAAAGGAGATGGATAGACTACTTAAGCTATTTAAACTGCATGACCCCTGTTACAGGAAGACTAGATAAGCTGTTAGCTTTTGTTTACATTCTTACTATTCATTTCTGATATACTTGCATATACTTCTTTTCCAGTATTGTGAAATGAGTATTTTGACAGTATTGTTGTCTTTACAGCTGGTATGTGTCTCCTGCAAATGTGATTTTGATAATTTGTGTATATCTGTCCAACATCATGCAATGCAAAGGAAGAAGCAAAGGTTTTGGATGGGTTGTACCATGTCATCGTTCGCAACCCATGATGTCATCATGGAGACGTTGGCTGTTTTCTTTCTGTGTGTGTGGTTGTGCACTCTAAATTTTAATATAAAGTCCCTAATTCGGTTGTCCACAAACAACACATTTACATGGTTATATGGACACAGACAGATATGAACATTTGCTTTGCTCTTTTCTTATTTATACAAAACCAAATATGAGATCATGCTTTTTTGGGAAGATTAAAACCATATATGCACAAACATGTAACAATACTGCACAACCCACGCTATTAAAAAATCGTATTCCAGTGGTTGACTTTCCAGTAGAGGCACACTGGTGAAGGTCCAATATAATAGGAGGCCATGGAGACTAAGAGGCAGCATTTACTTGCTTTAAATGGCTTATTTGATTAAGGCATTTTGACTTAGTGCTTCGTCTGCCGCCAGACCTGGGACTTGTAATGGAGAATGAGTCAGAGCTGGAGAGAGAGAACGTGAAGAAGAAAGCGATGGATATAGACAGAGAGAGAGATTGGGAGCTTCTTAGTCAACACAAACACTGTCAGACAGGCAAACCATAGACTAACCATATAGTTCTGCTTTTTATTTACTCATAGCTCATAGTTTAGGTCTAGGCTGCAATTTGCTCAAGTTAATTTTCATGAATAAAAACGGGCAAGTATGCCTGTGTGCGTATGGGTCTGGTTTGGATTGGTATTTCTCAACACAAACACAATGACAGAAAAACCATAGACCGACTGTACAGCTCTGTTTTTTATTTATTCATTACCCATGGTCGTAGTTCTGGCCCACAATTTGAATTAAGTTAATTTCGAAAAATGGCCCGCTGATTGTGTAGAAAGCAGAAGGGCAGTGAGGAGTAATGAAGACGATCTATCGGGCTGATGAGATGATTCAAGTACTATAGGAAAGTTCAGAATTCAGCAAAACGCATGCTATTAAACAGTGACATCAGTGTGGTAAAGCCATAACTTACTGGACTGAAAACTAGCTGGATCTGCGGGTGCTTTTCTAGTGGTTATTAAAGAGAGATAAATAACAGAGTCGTGCTGTCCACACACTCATGGAGAAAACTACCAATAGAGAGGGTCTCTTGCACTCACTGTTTATTTTCATTTTTGTTTTTTAAATCACTCCACAGTGAAAACTGTGCTGCAGAAACACTCTATTCAAGATACAGTGTGTATACGGAACCAGTGAAGCTTTAGAGTTGCCACAGCTGCAGAACCTTGTCTGTAAATATAATCATTACTGGATCTACATATCTGTGTGCGTCTGTGTGTGTGTGTGTGGGTATGATTTACCATGTGTTTCCGTGGCAGGGATGTGTCTTGGACTGTGTTAATGGTTGGGACTGTGTCTGTGGGTGCGAGTGTGTTTTTAACAGCAGTGTGATTCCTTGATCTAAACGCTGGCAGATTTGATTTAGTGCACCCATAAGTCAGACCTTTCTCACTTGGCTGAAGGTTTTCAACAACCTAACATGAAAACCTCCTCACCTCAGGCTTTGGGCAGTATACCAGGCAGGAATAACAACCTTGAAAAGCCATTAAAACATAAATTACCATAAGAATAGTCTTGTTTATCACCATAAGCATTTATAGCAGAAATGGCATAAGAAACAGCAGTGTTTATATCTACTCTGATACCAGTAGAACATATACAGATCCTTGATCCGGGGTAAGGAGGGGAAGCAGAAGGAAAAGAAGGTTCGGGATGGATACTGTGGTGTCTCGTGCCTTGCCAATTGCCTCGACCACTGGCATGTCTGTCTCCGTCCCTTTGCCTCGAACAGCCATGTTAGTTTTTTCATCTCTCCAAATGAACAGTTGACTCGGGGAGAGGTGGGAAGGAGAGGGGGAAAAACATAAGGGCGCCTTGTGTGGGGGGTGGGGTGAAGCGGGTGTGGGGAATTTTTTTTTCCTTCAACTCGATTTTCCTCCAGCACCACAGCTGATTGCTACCACATTGATGATGGTTACTTAGTGGGAGAGGACTGTATACTCTAGAGCCCGCTGGCCAGACTGGCTTTCTTCCCTGTGGCATCAAGCCCCTGGCACCATGCACTGTCCTTCCGCCACCACAACATCACTGTCTCATCCATATCCCATCCCTCCTTGGGTCTTAATCCACGTCTCCACCAGGGGCTTGGAAGAGTCTTCAGTAGTTTTTATTGATCTGCAATTGTGTTTTCAAATGTCCACAAAGCCAGTGGTTGACACTCAAGGAATGCAACTAATATTCTTTGGGATGAATTCACAGAGACTCTTTTGTTACATGTATGAGTGATGCAAATGAATTGTTTTCTTTTTTCCAGCCCCACATCCCTCCACTTTCTCACAGCCCCCATGTCCCTCATCTCATCTCCTTGTATAATATGAGCTTCTTGCTATCAAAACTTCACCAATATGTTTGACTCATTTTCCAGCCTCTCAGCTCTCTTGTGTCTGTGTTTTGTAAAAGCAACAACATTATACTCCTGTCTCCTGCAATTTTATCCAAAAATTGGAAACAGTGAAATTTAGTGTGTGAGTCCAGCTTTATGATGGAACTAATTTTTTGAAGTGTGCAATAAACCAAACCAGATTCAACATCACCCTTTTTGCCCTCATTTGTGTCTCTTTTGTTTCTCTGTGGCATACCCATGTACCCTTGTTTGGCCCTTTGTCTCTCACGGAAACCCTATTCTTATATGTAAACACTGTAACAATATTATACCATTCCCTTGACAGTTTGACACACTCAAACAGCCATGTGGACCTCTAAACATGGCAGCTAGTGACTAGTTTTAGAACAAGACATCTGCATTTGCTTTCATATCCTTACAGCAACTTATTCACCTCTACAAACACAAGGGCAGCTTTAATCAACTCTTTCTCTCCCCAACCTCCTTTCCTAATGAGGGTCTCTTAGGAGCTGAAAAAAAAAACACTTGGAGGTGTGTTGCTTGTGTACAGATATATACCATTCTGCTATGTGACATTTATGAGAAGTTTTACTGCAAAAACAATCAAGGAACATTGTTAGCACCCAGTTAACACTGTTCAAGCACTTGGACCTTCTCTTTCTTTCTCAGTACTTCCAAACGTGCCTTTTGAACAAAGGAAGGGCTTTCATTGCCATTATTTCAGATAAACTTTAATTATCTGCCAGGATGATTTCTCACATGTATTTCAGTGGTGCAGTATAAGTTAATTGTTCATCAAATGTATGTTTGTAAGAATTCTTTTTTGATGGAGAAAATGTTTTTGTAATAGAGTCCATATCTGCCAAAGATGAGGAAAGATAAAAACAGCTTTTCCTCTTGGAAATGAAAACACAGGCAAATGTTTATAGGCCACGGTTGAAGAACAAGATCATGGATTTTGGCTTGAGAACCCCACACTGCCAGCAACCGCTCACTCTCAGTCTACACTTCCACCTCACTTTAGACATAGTTCACTTATATTAAAAACAACGGTGGCGATGAGTAGTGCGAAGAGAATAGTGGTGAGATCAGTGACTGTAATATATACAAAAATGTTTGCCAGAACTTGATGTAATACAGACTTCTTGTTTGAAGAGCAAAATTTGAACTTTAATCGGAAGATCTGCCATAAATCTAGCCAGTGCTGGAGTGATATTTCTTTGACACAACAGCAAAAGCATGGAGCTTGTTCTTAAATATCTTTTTCTGCGGTCATGAATGCAAAGCTTCTCTTAATGTTTCTGGGACCTCATCCAACTCATGCTGAGAAGCTGTAGCACTAAAGAGGGTACTATGGTGGAGGTTCCACATTAATTGTAGGATACTTCAGCTACTGCATTTGTTCTCTATAACCAGAGAACTGGAGTAATACACGGGATTTATCTTTGTTCTTTGGCTCATATGCTGAGCTATTATTAAAAATGAGGAACTATGGTGACTAGTTCTTCTGGGACTTTGAGGTAAGGAAATTATGATGAAAGTGGGTCTGGGGCAGGCTGCAGATTGGACACTTTATTAAATGGACAAGTCCAGTGGATGTCCCAAAATGGATTGCTTTAAGGAGGTATTTCCTGCCGGCAGACAGACTGCTTAGGGTGAGTGATGTGGAGGGTTTTAGAGGGCCTGACAGGCTTCTCCACTCTGCTGTATCTTAAGACCGCTAAAGCCTGCAGTTATCTTGCTGTTTTCCATGTACCCAACAGGCTGGATTGGCTGCCAGTTTAAACCACACTATACTTTAATTTACATCCCTTCAGTTTTTTTTTCACATTGATATTTCTAAATCCCTTCTGGTACTGCAGCTTTTCTTGTTTTCTCACTCAGCTCCTTCTAGAATAGGCTGCAACTGCCTATTATTTTCCTTATCAATAAAAGTGTTGACTATTCTTCTGATGAATTGATTGATCATTCAGTTTATAAAATGTCTGAAAACAGTAAAAAAAAATACCCATTGCAATTTCCCAGTGCACAAAGTGATGCCTTCAGATTTATCAACACAAAAAACGCAGAATCTTCACATTAAAGAAGCGTGTACCAGTGAATGTTTGCCATTGATAAACCCTTAATAAATGATTTACAATATTTAATCAATTATCAAAATTGTAGTTTAATTTTCTTTTGATAGACTAATTGATGAATTGTTCCAGCACTGTTCAAAGTTGTTAGTGTCATTATCACACTGCTCTGCCTTTGACTTTTTTTCTTTTTATGCTATTCTTCTTTTTGCCATGTGTATATTTCTGTCTGTCTGCCCTCCAACAACTTATTCTTCTTCATGCTCTGGTAAAAACTGATTAGACAACGTCAGGCATCAGTGATTATTTTGGGCTCTGAGGCTTCTTTTGTCAACAGAGTGACTGCAATTGGCTATGTCAAGCTTACGGCAGAATGAAGATGTTTTATCACAGCTTTTGTTTAAAGCCATTTGGCTTCACAGATTGACAAATGTTGCTTTACAGATGTGTGTCTGCATTACTGAATGTATAATAGAAAAATTGTGGGCAAGAGTGGAGTAAAGAATGGCTGACTGTAGAGTACTCCTGTTTTGTTTAAGTGTGTTTGTGCTTTTGAATGTGTACATATGGTTCAGTAGATATGAGCGTATGTGGCTGTATCCGCATCATGGCCCCAAAGCAGCCTGAGCGAGGACATGATTGATGACTTGTGTACTGTAGTGAAAGGCCTTTATATTCTCAAAATGGAGTTCAGAACGTATGACTTCATCAGACCTGCTCAGCTCAAAGTGAGGTTAATGAAATGTGGCAAACTTTTCTCTTTCGGCTCAGACCATGCGTTTTATTCCACAATAAGGCCTTTGCTCGACCGTGTCAGTGCACTCAGCTGCCATCATTGTGAGTGAGCAGACACTGGATAATCCACTGTAACTGAGCTCATCAGTCCTGTGTCAGAATTGTCTACACTGAAGGAATACTCTACTTCAGGATAGTCATGCAATGTGTACAGTAGATACCGATACCGTACCGTAAAAAAAGCAGAAACACAACCCTCTTCTGTTCTTTTTTTGTTCAAATTTCAGAGACTGGAGGAAATGACAGAAACACTACCACCTAAACAAATTGAAATTGAGGGTAAAATATTATTTTTTTGGTTTGGTTTCAAAATGAAAGGAATGCCACATTTTCGTTCATTTGACAGTGTTGTTTTTTTCCCCAAAGTATTAAAAAGTGTTGAGTATTGACATTTTTGGTTTGGAAACCAGGATCATGACATCAAGGTCATTTGGTTATTGGATTATAATATCCTGATATTCAGAACAGACGGCTGTTTTTGTATCCCATCAGCTAATTAGGAGCACTAAGTTCCAATAACCTGGCCTCAAAACTATAAATCAATCCTTTATATGTTACATAAAAAAGAAGAACAGAAGGTTTATAGGACTATAATTGAGAGCCAAAACTTTGCTGGTCACCAACACCTGCAGTTTCCTGTCATAGCTTTCGCACACATGACCGCTATAAATTACATACCAATGATTTGGCCTTGAGAGACACTGTATGGTTATCTCAAATCTTTTGCTTCTGGGGAATGCAGAGGCCTCTCTGCAGCATTGTTCTGATCAGATGTGGAAATTCTTTCCCCGCTTTATCCCATGCATCTTCCCTCCAACCATGCACACTGCTGACAACACTTTATTAGATTACTCCTAGGACTTGCTTGGCAATATGAACTTTTTTGTCCGTTTCCTCATGTTGATAAGGGCTGCTGTACTATTTCTGAATGTGCTCTAAAGTGAAGGATTCTTTAGATATTAATGATTAGCCACCTAGTTTCCTTATAGAATATGATGTGTGTCAGCCTGTCTGGTAATGTGTTAATTATGTGCATTCATGTGAACCCAGGACTGTTAGCGTGCGTGCATGTGTGTATATGCTCTCTCAGGTGTCTTATAATGCGGTAATGGTTCTCGTATCTCCATCAGGAAAGGAGCAATGAACCTAATCAGGTGTATGTAACACCACCCTCCCACCTGCTCTAAACCTGCTGGGACAGGGGCTCGTGGAACGCACAGGAAGCCGGTTGAACCCCAGGGGTCCTCATTGCGTATTCAGGTCTTCCTGAACTGCCTCAGGTGAGCACAGCGCTCTGTTTGATCGGCAACTCGATGTCACTGCTGGCCCCAATTTAAACAGTTTTGGGAGGGGATGAATGACTGTGGGATCATTTAGTGTGTGTTTATGAGCACGCATTTGCATTTTTGTAGACGTGAGTGTAATTGATATGCAAAAGGAAAAGTGTAGAAAAGCCAGCATGATGTTCCTAGACACAGTCTGAGGAAAGAAGTTGGAAGGCAGCAATTTCTCACCCTACTGTTGAATGTTCATAGATGTATCATGCATCTGTAGTTTTGAATGGTCTCAGTGTATTATGGAGCGTGTGTGTGTGTGTGTTTGTGTGTGTGTGTTTGTGTGTGTGTGTGTGTGTGTGTGTAATATCTCCATTGGCTTGAGAGGGGAAACCAATGGAGGCCGCTCTGTGTTATCCCAAGGATTATCAATGGCTGCTGCTTATAGGCCTTCTCTCAACTCCAAGGGCTATGCAGTATGTGTGTGTTGTATTACATCTGCATATTGCTTTTGTGTTGCAGTATGAGGGTGTTTGTGCTTGCCCAGAGTTCTTTTAGGGACAGTGTTGGCTCACAGAGTGAAATCAAGAGTCGTGAATGACTCAAATGATCGAGTTGGGGATTACAAACTGATCTAAAACAGAGCAAAGAAGAATCTAAGATAAGTCCCTCTGAGAGACTAATAGAAAGTTCCAGCCAGACCGACAGAGGTATCCACTGTCACCGTCTCCAGCGGGCGAGCCTGCTTCATTTAGACTAAACTGTATGCGCCTGCTCTGTATGAAACCGGCCACAATGAGGAGACTGTATGTGTCCAGAGGGTGTGAAAACATTCCTGTTATCACTATGGAAAACTCTCCCAGCTGTCATCAGATGGGGGGAAATATTATGAGTCTGTCTGCCGGCAAGTTACTCTGGGACAATCCTGCTATGTTTATTTTCTGAAACAGTAGACGTTTAGCTTCCACATCACACAGACCAGGATCCCTTAGCCACAGCATCGACCTCACTACTGTTTCCGCATGTGGATGAGTTTGGGGAAAGTAAGGGAGCGTGTGTGTATGTGTGTGACGAAGAGAGAGAAAAAAGGTTTTGCTTTCACTGGGGTGTGTATGAAGTAGAGGGGAATGACGGGATTAGTTTGGTATCAGAATAGCATGAGTAGAATTACAGCTACATGGAAAACCTATGTTAAAACCACAAAATTGACAAGATTGCAGTCGTTTGTTTAGTCTAAACCAGCTAAGGAATCAGTCACTATATACCTTTTATGTTCTGTCCTCGGAGGAAACAGATTGCATTCATAAAAAAGTCATAAGTATGTGGACTGTCAATATTTTGGCAGCTCATGTACTTCTCCTCATGTACATTTGGTTTCTTTCCATTGTTTACTTCAAAGGTTTCACCCAGAGTCACTTTTAAGAGATTTAATTTTGTTTGAAATAATGCAATCAACAAACAATACCATGGCTGTTTACTTATTTGATCAATATTTAAAATCTAGGCGAAGTGATCTGGAGACACAGTGAATTTATTTCCAAGCTTGGGTCTTTGATTGTACAGTAATTTTTTATTTGCACTGCTGTCATGGAATTTTCCTTTGTTTGACTCAATTTTATAGATCAAAGGGAGACGAGTTGGAGTCTGTCCAGCCTCAGTATTTAGAGGATTAATGGTAGACAGAAGGAAAGTGGTTAGGGATATGCTCTGTAATTGTTAAATGATGATTTTTTTAAAAGAAAAATCGAAAGATAGTGGAAAATCAAATGTCATAAACACAGCCTCTCTTGGTTACTGTCCCTGCTTTGTTGATATTGGGTCCGTGGTGAAGGATGGCGTCAGCATCAAGCAGTAGTGCTCTTCACTGGCCCCGGCGTATGGGTGATCTATCTGGTCCCATCAAAACAAAACGACACTGTCGACTTACCCGAGCACACATGGAAAGCATTGGGTCACACTCAGAAGCAACACGCACACACACGCACATGCACACACACACACACACACACACACACACACACACACACACAGGGACTTGCACATAAAAAACACAGAGAGAAAAAGATAAACTGAGCTTCCAGATGGCTATCCACCCCAGGCTCTCAGGTTACAGGAACACATTTTCCAAAGCAACATTTTCATCTTAGTTTTTCCTCTCTATGGCTTCTTTGCTATTTGGAGATATGTCATGTTTCCATTAGGCTACAGAATTACTGTAGGTCAGTCAACATTTTCAACGAGTGATGCTTTAAAAGCATTTTTCACCTTTTAGAACAGCGTTTGGGCCTCAGGTATTGGTTCTGACTTAGTGTAGGCCTACCCATTTGTGTAGTATGTGGTAAGGAGCAATGATGGAAAAATTCATCAGAAAGTTTTTAAGATGTCTTTTGAATTTAAATCAAATTCTGGTGTCAATTGCTGTGAAAAAAACCCTAAAAATGTCACAAACTGACACACAAAATTGATGTAGCACATTTTCCACATGGGGAAGGGTCTCAATAAAAAGAAAAAAAAATCCGACATGAACAGGTTAACTACTGTATTTAGAGTCATCTAAACAAAGACTCTGTAACAGTGGTGTCGATGCAGTAGATCCCGAACCTTTATGAGTGTGCTGAAAGGCCTGCTGGTGGGAGGGTATACAGATGGATGGTGTTCAGCAGAGGCTACTGGGCAGATGACAGCAGGCCCTCCTGTGGGAAGCGAGGAGTAATAATGAGCGCTACAGATGAGAAGGCCTTTGAAGGGAAAGGGTGTGACCTGGCTATGTAAGCTGGGGCAATGAGTGACAGACGCCATTAAAAAAGCACTACGGTCGCTGGTAAAATGTCTTTAGATGAATAAAACATACAGCATGTACCATTTGTATCTATTCTCAAGTAATGTCGCTTCTGTGTATCTTATTTTTGTCTCAATTTGTGTTATCTCTGTGTCATTCTTTTTCTCAGTATGTTAAGCTTTTGATTCCTATTCCAAGCATTCAACTCATCTGAGCTTTCCTTCTCCGTCACATGCACCAGCTTGTTTTCTATGCTATGTATGTAGCATATGTAATTTCTCAAGTGTGCACTCACCATAACCCTCCTAAAATAAACACACATATCAAGTCCATTTTTCCTCTTTCTCCCCTCCATTAAACTTCTCCTTTTCTCTTTTTCGTGATCCTTTTAATATGATTCCTGCAAAAACACCTGATTGCACAGAAATGTTAAATTCAAGCAGCCAGGAGCTGAGGAACGCATCCCGATATTCATCCCCAGCTCCTTGTAATTGTGCCACTAGCCAAAGTCTTTTTGCCTCCTCCAAATCAAGCACCCATCCCTGTGATCACAGCCAGCGTCTTAACAGTAGCCATGTGTCCTGAAGTGTACTCTGCGGCTGCATGTTCACATACACTCAAACTGTATATGCGCACTCTACACACACTTGGAGTCATTAGGATGGAATCACCGCAGGTCTTTAAAAAGTTGGCTACCCAGCCAGTAACAGGAAAAGTGCCCAGAGTGCAGAAAGAGGACCAAGTTTTGTTAACTGCATGTCTAATACCTTTTCATTTATCTTCATGAAAAACGATGCTTCTGACACACATACTGAGACTAAATACTATACACTGAATGTCAGGTTTTGTTTTTATTCATTAAAAAAACATGCTGGAATCCATCAGTGTTTAAACTGATGATTAAAATGGGTGAACATTTGAGTTAAAACCCAATGCAACCACTTTATATTGTTTCTTTTTAAAGAAGGATTCTGGTGCTTAATTCAAAGCTCTTTTGATGTTGTCATCTTGTTTTTCACTTGATTTTGTATAAACAGAGCTGAGCTCTGGAGGGACTTTCTTTATTTTGAAACTTGGTGATCAATGTTTTCTTTTTTCTGCATCAGAAACTACAACGTTTGAGTGTGTGTGTGTGTGCGTGCGTGTGTGTGTGTGTGTGTGTGTGTGTAGGGGGGGGCATGAAAAACCCAGATTTAAAGTGGTAATAAACCTTTCCGACCCTTTTAAAAATTCTGTTTTTTTTTTCAGTGAAACTTGCTCTGTCTCTTTCCTAGAAAGACATAGCATCACAATTAAGAGTCGTGGCCAATTATTTAGTAGACTTGCATATTATTGCAGATAGTTTGTGTGTCTTTCCCCCTGTCCTTGGCGGTTATTATGTCCATATGTTGTGGATTAGATTCCTGGGGGAGGAGATGGGAAGACTTTAAGAGGTTGACACCAGAGGAACATTTACCTGACTTTAACAGCCTCTTTTACATGCCTGCCTTAAGAAATTGTTTGTTTAATCTATTGTAATTGCCTTTAACTTTTCCTGCCAAGTGTGAGAGAAAGCTCTGCGGGCTGTAAACCTATAGCCTGGCCTGTCTCTGACTGTGACTGCTGCTTTAGAGCTTTCTGAATGTTTTGCCCATGGCTGAATTATTTAAAGGCCCCAGTTTATTTTAGAGGGGAAACGATGTAGCTACCCATAAAGTTCTGCACAAGATACTGACAAAAACAATATCTTCTAGCAAAGAACAAGCTAGAGGTGCAAATGAATGTGAATTGTATCACTCATTAGTATATGCCATAGATTTTGAATACAGTTTGTTCAGTGCTTCCATAAACTTAAAGAAGTTTGTGACCAAAATGTCTCTGAATTATGTTTGTTTGACTGCAGTTACATCACTTCACAAGTCCTTCCATTATCTAGGACCCCTTTTGTTTATCTTATGTTAAGTGCCACTCATGTCTCTATAGCTGCGGTCACATGGACGATATTTCTTCAATCCGATCTCTATCTGATTAGAGATTCTAACTGAACTGTTTACCTCGACGCAAAATAAACGTATTTAAACGTATTTGCTGGTCCCTGGCAGTAATACCGTTAAATATGCACTTACGTTAGCTAATGTTACATATCACAATAACATTCCTCGACTTTCAGATAAACGATTGGAATAAGTGTTTACATGGTTATGAGGCGCTAAGATTTTCCTATCAAACGGATTGTCAAAGGTTTACACCACCCCTCTCAACCCGATTTAAAACGACTGCCGATCGAGCCGGATCGAGCCAGTCTCTTCCAACTGAGGTGGTTACACGAGGCATTTTTATTCTGATTGGGTAATTATTCTGATTATTAGTAGAATATGGGTCCATGTAAACGCAACTTTGTTGTTGCTTCATTGTTTAAAGAAGGTTTTAATATAAATATGAATAATTGAATGAATTATTTTAAAGCTTATTTTTAAATGAATGAAATTTGAACATTTCACTACAATATTTTTTCTTTTTATATGAAAGAAACTGTTTTAAAAATTACATGGACACATAATGTGGTCAGTTTTTTAACAGTTTTTGATGAAGAACACTATACAATGTATATTTTCCCAGTACCCACACAAATGCACATACATACACACAATTCCTGCTGGGTATATATTCATGTTCATTCCGGTAAATTCTAATGTAATTTATCCTTTCTCTTTTCATTAATTTCACAAAAATTTCTGGCAATTAACACCTTTTAATGTCAATGTAATTTTATCACCTAGGAGAAAAAAATCCAGGAACCAGAGCTCAGGACTGTGTGGGAGCTTGGAAAATGACACAGAGTGCCACAAAAAACACTGAATATCAATGGAAATACAGACTTTCTTGTTTTCCTTTTCATGTGTCCCTCTTTTCTTTTATTTCTCTTTTACTCCATTCCTTTTATGCTATTTCGTATTTCAACATGTTTCTGGCAGCGGCTTGCTTTCTGACTGGAACAGATGTTGTGCTTGGATTGTAGTGGGATTGTTCTGGTGTGACTGCAGCAGTATGTGTGAGTACATTCGGCGGTCGTGTGGTGAAAGTGAGTCTTCTTCCCTTATGGGTTCTCCTCCTTGTGATTAGGACTAAAAGACCAGAGGTCCAGCCCACCCTGTCTGCCTGTCTCTGTCTATTGAAGGACCCAGCTCCAAACTGGATTTTGCCTTGTGTGGGTGTGGATATGCCGGCCTGAGTAAACACCTTGTGGCCAAATCACAGTGTACTGTATGGTCAGGAGGTGATGGTCAGTTGACTCTTTGATCATCAACTTATCTGGGATACAGATGTTCTCTTTATAAGAAATGAAACTCATCTGTTCCCTCTCAGACGACAGAAAAAACACATCAGATGCTAAAAATAAAAGAAATTGAGAAGATTCAGTGAGAGCGGAGATGATTCTCTACTGTGAAATGCCATTTGTTACACGGTTTCACTGATTGCAGTGTCTCTGTTCCAGGCTCCACAGTGCATTTTGTTTTTATCTTAAGATAGATATTTCTCATCACATTGTGAAGCAGCATTACACTTTGTTTAATATTGTGTTATATGACTATCACTCTTGCTTCATATTTACTGTACAGACATGAGAATGGTACCAATATCTCATCTAACTCTCTGCAAGATTGCAAATAAACGTATTATCCCAAAATGTCCTATAAAATATGGCAGAATGGGACAAATATTAGAGAGACACATTATATAAAGGCAAAGGAAAAAAACATGTTTGCTATGGCAGCATGTTTAACCCTCCACAGCACTACATAGACAGCAACCGTAATGGTAAAATAATTGTATATAATCCATCATTCTTTATTATTGTATGGAGACTGTCAGTCTATCCTTGATTAGAGCAAACCATGCAGCATCCACTGTACTCTGACTGCAGTCAGATAGACGGCAGACTATACAGTGTACTATAAGTGGTTTATAGAGATCCGATTGTTGCCCCTTTCACTGTAAACTCTGATATACTTAAAATAAAAAAAGGTTTGAGGCCCCTTCTGACCAGCACAGCGAGCGATCCAGGCATTGTTGGGTGATAGAGAGAGGTTAAAGGGCACAGAGTTTAGTCTGAGCATAAGATCCTTTTGTTAGATTTATTAGCAGCAGATAAGGCTGATAGCCATCTGCAGCCACGCTCACTTCGCTGAGCCAGCGTACGCTGATCTGCTGCCAAAGCACACAGAATGATACATTCCTTAATGTGTCTGGCAGAGAGAGAGAGAGAGAGAGAGAGAGAGAGAGAGAGAGATTTGCTGGGGTCACATTATGGATCTTTTTTTATAAATCTGTTTCTGCTTTGAGTTCTAAAAACAACTTTTACTTCTTTTTCTTCCACCTCCACTTCTATTTTATGGTTAAAAGGTGGAACATCTACTACTGGTGTGTGTGTGTGTGTTTGTGTGTGTGTGTGTGTGTGTCCACTAACAGACAAATAAACTACCTCATTATCCTACACGCCTGAACCTTTATGGGGAGGGGGAGAGGAAGCTGTGAAAGAGAAGAAGAGAGGCATGATATAATTTTAATCACAGCTAATGGTGGAGCTACTAATGAGACTGCGAGTCTGTGAAAACAGCCCCCTGGGATCACTGGAGGGTGACATACCAAAGTAACAACATCCACAGTAACAACACACACACACTACATTCTGCATTAAAAAACAACAGTAATGCTACAACTTTATGGGGAAAATCCTATTTGTGTGTCACTTGAAAGCACCTGACCGTATGCACAAACACACTCACATACACAATTACAAACACACACACACTTACATCTTGAAGTAATTGGCCTGTTAGAATGAAACCACTGGGTGATGGTCTGTGGCTTGCTGTGAGTCTGCTCTCTGCTGGACGGATTTGCCATGATATGAAGTGTACAGAGCAGGTAGTGAGCCTCTCTGTTGTCTCCCTCTTCTCTGAGCTCCTCTTTATTTTCTAAATATAGCCAAAGACATTCATAAATGTCAGCGTGGCCCTTTATCTCAGCACAGAGGCTGGAACAAGTCAAATGGAGACACAGTCAAGGCCTTGCTCTTTTGTCTCTTTCCAGGTTAGTTAGGAATTCCTGTAATGATGGGAACATTGGATTTGGTCATAAAATGTTCTCTAGGATTTACGTCAAACAGATATGAACATCATGCAGAATGAACTTTCCGCCTCAGTAAACTTTATCCCAAACAAACAGTATATGTTAACACTTTTTTCAACTTCTGCATCGCAAGTTGTGTTTTCAATTCGAAAAGATGCCGTGCAGTTAATTTCATGTGATATGTGTTCTTAATCCCCCCTGGGCTCAGTGTCTCTTCTGCATACTGTTGAAGTGGAGTAAGTAACATAATACAGGAATAAAAGAATGCTGTGGATGTTTCTGATAGACTGTTTAAAAAAGACTTTTGTTGCTGCTGCCTTGGAGCAATTGATTTAAACCGTAGAGAATTTATTTGTTGACTACTCAGTAGTTTGAGGACAAAATGCAGACAAAATGTTCAAACTGTGGGAAAGTAGCACAATTTATTTACTCCCATTAATAACACATTAATAAGTAGCTAGTTTATAAACTCTGGGAGTGACTTACCACTGGTTATTTTATTGCTCCTGGACTAAAAAGCTCCAAACTTAACCCCCCACTGGCACTTGATCACACAGTATTCCTGTCTATTTGTGCGTGTTGATGCGGTAGAGAGTGAAACAATGAGGAAAATGGTGGGAAAGTGGGTTATCATTGATAGGGATCAACCACTACTTTCATCTGTCCTTTTTTCAGTCCGGGCCATAACAAAGTTTCCAGCCACACAAAGTTTTTGATGCTATGTTTGCAGTGAGGTTGGAATCTGGGGCCATATAATCTGAACATTGGGTATTAGATTCACATAAAACAATACAAGTTGGAACCCTTGAGGATTTTTCTAATGGATATAGTTGGCGGTGGGACAGAGCACAGCTGGGAGGGCTTTAAAAAGTGGGCATTTAACAATACAGCCTTAGACACTTTCTCCACTCTCTCCAAAAAGGTTTTCATTAGTCTGCTTTGGAAAAATGTGGCCAATCGTTTTTGACAAATTTGCTAGGTCAGAATGTCAGCTCTTTTGTTAAGTACATTGGAAACTATCATGGCCCCTTTACCATACACGTAACAGCGTATTATAATTTTTTAAAGTATGTCTGAGCCTGTTGGAAGCTTGAAAGGGAAAAACAAGGTGTATGGATCATTCTTGGATCTCATTATCACTATTCTTCTGTAGGTTTTCTCTTTTAAATGTGTTGCAACATTTAGAGAAATTACCTCTATTATCCAAACGTTTTAAATCCTGCGTCTGTAAGCTTTTAAAATGTGTTAAACTGAATGGTTCCTACTTGATGATTGACCATTAAACATACAACGCATTTACATTACAGCTTTTTCTCATGAAGTGAGAAGACTGTAATGACAAACTCAAAACACACACAACAGGGAAGTGGATTTATAAGGGTTAATTTGCCTTGCTAATGGCCCCACTACATGTGATGCTCATAATATTGAGGATGTGGGCCTCTCAGGCAGAAAGCAAGACCACCATTGATACACCACCTCCCAGGATGACACCACTTTAACATCAGATTTTTTTAAAACACAGTTCCTCAACTTTTGTGTTAGAGATATGGCTGCAACTGATTGTGAAGGAATTTTCCTTCTTGTATGTTAAACTTCCCTCTTGTAGGTTAAAGGTAACTTGAGACAGTGCTTCACAGGTCAGGTCAACTGCCTGCCCATCTTCAGACTTGGGTAGCAGTACTCTGTGATTCACACGTGGTGTTTCTCTTTTCTCCTCGATCGAGCTTGAATAAATATTCCTGTGTAAGACATCCAGGTCTCCTGAAACTTCTTGTTAGAGTGAACCAGCTTTAAGATTTCCATCACACTGATGACTGATTTTCTTTATCAGTTCCTCTGTAAATTATTGTCCCAATCAATGGATTATTTGTTTGATCTATAAAGTATCAGAAAATAGTCAGAAATGCCCATTATATTTCCCAGAATGCAAGTTGACATCTTGAAAGCCTTGTTTTGCCCAACCAACAGGCTAGAGGCAAAATATTTTTTAAGTTTACTATCATAGAAAACAGAGATAAAGCATAAAATCTTCACATTTTAAAAGATGGAATAATCGATTAATTGACTTATCATTTCAGCTTTACTTGGAAGAGTTCCAACTGTCACCCGACATTGTCTATGCAAAAAATGAGTGAGTCTTACTTCTGGAGCCCCGGATAACCAAAATACAGTAACTGTAATTTCTTCCACTTTGTGATTCTATTTACGTGATAGTTATGCAACCAACAACTCAGATACTCTAAAAGACAACAAGAAAAGGGAAACATTAAGAGAGAGATGGAGCATGAATGAGAGAGAACAATTAAAGCACAAGAAAGAGAGACAGAAAGATAGAGTGAGAGAGAGAGTTTAAACTTATGTTTGAACTCCCTGATGAGTAAAGCAGTAAAGGCAGCAGGAAAAAACATTTGTAGGACACACACACACACACACACACACACACACCCACACACACACACACACACACACACACACACACAGTCCATTCTGCCAACAGTTACTAGACTTACGGTGCATGTTCATGTTTTGGTCGAGTTTAATCCGCCGGTGGCAGTAACATTACCAGCCGCCTACTGATGGCTATTTTTGGTGCATTTAATGGCATATTAATTATTATATTATAATTATTTCTTGAGTCATTTATTTATTTATTTAGATTTTTGCAGTTTTTGTCCTCCATAAAGAACTGATTAGCAACAGACAGAGTATAAGGAATTTGCAAGGCAGTGGCAAATAAGGACTCTGTTAGTTTTGGCTGACAGATTATTATGATAATTAGTTAATTAGTTAAGTTAATTAATTAATTTTAGTACTGGGGCTGGGGTAGCTGAGGAAATGTATACATTCTTATCCTATTTTCACAAATAAACACCCACTCTATTAATTCCATTTTTTTCTTTACTTAGTTTTTCATACGCTGCTCAAAACCGCTTGAGTTGAGCCACACAGATGTCACACAAATAAAAAAGGATCTGGACATAGCAGGGGTGCATGCTTCTATTAAGGCTTTAAAATACAGACCAAACGTAATAGGGAGAGTAGGTGGAGTAGGGAGGAGAGGAGCCATTAAAGACGAGATATTTAATCAATATCCAATAATGAGAAACCTAATGGAGCTATTCAGCATAGGCTTTTTTTTAACATGACTAATATCCATGTCAGCAATGAAAGTTTAGCAGCACAAGATCTTAAACAGATGCTTTAGAGAGCAGTCCAGGTAGCTTATGAGTTTGTACAGCAAAGGTAATATGCACTGTGTGAATGATTAAATATTGTACCTGCAGGATGTTGCTGTTTGTATGTAAATCAATTTTCTTCAGTAAATTCTTTGTGTGTATGTGAGGGACAGAGGATTTATTAACATCCAGCAGATCCTTAGGCGGACAGGAGCTAGGGAGGGGCAGAAAGGAATTCAGGACTGCAGAGATAGAGCGGAGGGGCTCCACTTTGTAGACAGGTGGACAGGTACCAACAGAGGCCCCATTGTCCATGGCTTAATCAGGCAGGCAGGTGTGCAGCTCAGCACTCGCCTCACCCCAGGAGCACAGCACACTCCTTGACTCCCTGCCTCCTCCTGCCCCAAACCCCTTCCCTCATGCAGTCTTATTACAGCAGCTCAATGTGCCTGCAGTCATGGCTAGTAATACTGAGTTTTCTTTCTTTAATATTGATGGATTAGAAAATAATAGTTGATGTTATTGGAAAGTTTTGCTACAGTATGAGGTATCACTTGAGCATGAGATGTGCCATGGACTCGTGCAGTCATGGAAATTAATGGACCGGTGTTGAGTGCATAACTATCTTCAATTATGAGCACATGACTGTGAAGTGGGTTTTTCTGTTGCTGAAATAATGTGGTCACGAAATTTGCTTTAATCAGGAAGAAATAATGATTAAAAGCAAAGCAATTAATGAAGAGCGCAAAGGAGAAAGAGAAATGGGGTGCAGTGAATGGCCAAGATATAGTTGTAGATATATTGCAGTTTAAACTTGCGATTCTGCCAAGCCAGGTCCAGGTTGATAAATCTGTCAGCGGTTCGTCCAGGCTACACAGATCCAGGTTACTGTAGGACTTGACTCTGCTGCTCCCCAGCTGGCTTGGAGCTCATCCAGAACCTCATACTATATCTTGGACGGGCTCCAAGCCTCTGGTCTGTCCTTACCCAACCTCAGCCCACACCCCTGCCACTACCAGCCGGACGTCCTCTTGGCACTGCGCCTCGCAGCTATAGTCTCATTCTGTGGACAGTTCAGCTTCTGCCCCCTAGCCTTCCTGCCTTCAGCATTTGTTTATGTTAATGGAATATTTGGAAGGATTTCCTAGTAAAATTGATTATTCCCTACTAATACTTTTTCAGGAAATTGCAGGATTTACTTTTCTTGTCCAAGTTTCTACAAATCTTCACTAACACTAATCCAGCTCCTGCCCAAATGTAATCCTTTAAGAAAAACGACCAAGGGAAGACCTGTTGGTGTTACAGAACAAAATAGAGAATTAAATGTTGTAACAATCTAATATAATTCATCTGGCCCTCTGTTGTAGTTTTCTGAGGTATACTAGAAACTCAAAACAGTTAACCACTGTCGGCCTTGACACCACTTTTAGAGCCAAAACAGGATCATGTCTTGGGGACTCTGACTCTGACTTTTGGGATCCGTTGTTTAGAGTCTGGTCACACTCTTATTTAACCTGTGGTGAGGTTCTGGACCTATTACTGTCCAAGAGGCCACGAGGCCACTCTGTGGTCCAGCTCATTGTGTTCTGTTGGTTTGCAGACCTTGGTCCTCACATAGGGCATTTGACATTTGTTGTTTGTCTGGCCGCGGCTACATGCATGCTTTCAATCTGCAGGCTGTGTTTCAGAACAGTTAATGCTCTGTGGTAATTTGCATTTTTTTTTGTTTTTTTTCTGTCCTCAAACTTATCCAACAGTGATGCAATGGAGATGCAATGCTCCTATCACAGCCCATCAGCTCAGCGCTGCATGTAAGTGGATGTTACAGGCATACGGCTCATTTGCAGTGGAGAAGGCCTCTTGTTGAAATATTATCAGAGAGAAAAGACAGTTCTGCAAGAGGGTGTGAAACTGACGGGAGGCAGGCAACTCTCAACATGTTCCCCTCACTTTAACACTGCGCTCTCTTTACCTCCACGTTCTCTTTTGCATCTTCTTTTGGTTGTGCAGACGACAGAGTTACTTCACATCACTTTTTCTTATAAGACAGTAGAAGTTAAATGTTGGTATCAGGTTGCAAGTTGTATCTCTGCTCTGGGTATTTTTGGCTCTGTTTAGATACACTGCTATGAGAAGGGTTCTCAGGTTTGCTATGTGTACACAGGCTGTACAGTGATGTCTGGAAGCCATTGTTAAAGGGAGCCCCATTTTTGAAAACTAGATTCTCAGCATGTGTTGTGCTGCTCTGCTCTCGAATAGAGCAGAGTATTTGACTGTAAAAAATATTAAATCAGAAAAGGCTAGAGAGGACATCTCGTTTCTTTTCTTTATACAAGCCTGATGGTACTCACAGTATTGACTGGCCTGACAGGATGAGAGTATTCTGAAATCCAACGGTGATCTTCAGGCGGTTCATAACAAGTCATGTTGTTGGAAACGCCTAATCCTCCTGGTGACACCAGCTCTGTGAAATGTGAGAAACTATCCCAGGCTCTGTCTTCACTCTTTCAATATCAATCACTGCATTCGATGACTAGTGGCTTCTGCCATTCTGATTCAGTCATTAACTGGTCAGTAATTGCAATGGTTTCCTTCCTGTTGACTAATGAATAAGAAATATGTTGGCGTTTGAAGAAATATTACCCGACCAGGCATTCCCCTGGCTTGTGAGAATCAGCGGCTGTGACGAACACAAATTGTTTGTTTTTTTAAGGATTTTCACATCAGTCTATGTCAAACACAACATTGTGAGAGTTGGATAATGCAAACTCTACCACAGTAACCAATAGCAGATGAAATGCTAATACTCTGAGATTATTTCTGAAATCTCTCACACGTTACACCTACAGGGTATTTCTGTGCTTTACAGTGGCCTATTGAATCACACTTAGATTTATGTTGTCAATACAGGGCCTGTATAGTAAAATCAATAAGAAATCAATTGTATAAGTGTTATTTGTCATTGTGTTTTGCTAAATCCCATTGTTTATTTATTATTTATTAGTAGTAAACCCTACATCCAGATGTCAGCATGAGATGTAGTGTTTGTTTAAACATACTACATGTATTCCACCTACGTCCATACTGTTGTTTTTAGAAAAGATTAATCATAAACAGCTTTATGAATGAGGGATTACTACAGCCTGTAAAATATCATTTTATTATGATGTCTGGAAGCTTGAGAAGATTGGCCGAAAGGTGATCATGCTGCTACATCATTAATCTATCCTTTCTATACACTATAAGAATGTTAAGCTTAAAATGAGTCAGCCTAATGTTGAACTCTACCTACCAGACACTACCAAATAAAGCTTTTTCACCTCGGCTTTTATCACTATTGTAGCTGAAAGATGTTGCAGTTGCATGCTCAGTATGTGCTCAAGGATTAAGGTTCTCAGAAAATAACTGCCACGGTTTTATATTTTACAATACAATCCTAGAAAAGAAATAATGGAAATTCCTATTCTCTATGGATGCTCCAGTACATGACTTGCAGGAGGTATTGGAAAAAAATATAGCTAAACTGAATGTTGGAAAAAGGGAGTGACCTATTGTGGGATGCAGTAGTGAAAGATTTGGCTCTGCAGGTTGAGTGTATAGTATTATGCATAGAGAGATCATTTTGAAAAGTGCTTGGAGAAAATAAAGTTGCAGCATTCATTGGGCAAACTAATCAAGTGTCAACAGGGATTTTAAAGTTCTTATTGCTAATATGTTTATATATTAGTCTACAAATACTTATCCAGAAGAAACAGAACGGTAACATCCCACTGAAGTTTCCTAATCTACGTCTAGTATTCACTGGTGCTTTACCTTGATTTGGTCCAGCAACTACTAAAAACAGAACTGAGGCTCTTTAACTTGCTAGATGCTTGACTTTACACAGTTACAGAGTTTACACAGTTGGCTTGTGCATGCAACTGGTACTAAACCCAACGGACCAGTGTTAAAAACAATGAGTTGATGAGCTCAGACATTACGGGGCACATTGGATTCAATGTTAATATCAAAAATATGGACTGGTAGAGCTTTAAACAGCAACTCGAGCAATGTAGAATTACACTTCCATACATTTTCGGGACTCCAAAGAGAATTGTCATAAAAAGGAGCAGCAGAGGCTGAGATATCCTGACTTATATACTAGTCTTTAGTAGGTATTACCGGTCAACTGGTTGTGCAGGAAATTTAACAAGGCCTTGTCCTTCTTATTCTGTCTTTAACCTGTATTTTACATGAACTACTATTTTGCGTACAATTATCTTTCCCCACAGCAAAGTATGTGAATGAGTGGCTGACTTATGGGGTTGATGAGAGGCAGTAATTGAATGGGTGAGTAAAAATGGGTAAGGAACAGATAGAGTCGGTGAGTGAGGGAAACAAAGAAGCGAGTCAGGGAAAGTCAACGAACGTCAGCACATCCAAATCAGATGCCGGGACCTCACCCATGACCTTGGCTCAGTTGGATTTGCAGTTCTGAAAACAGTAAGTATGTTGATGAAGAGAAGAGAAATGGTCTGTCCTAAAACCACCATTATGAGTCACTATGATTTACCTTGTTGCTCTGAATATTTATTTTTTCATTGCAAAGAATCCAGAAGAAGTTTAAACTCTGCCCTCCATTTTAGATGATGTATTTGTAGAGCTGACTTTGAGTAAATGTAAATGAGCTATGGTGCATTCAGTTTCTAAGCTTCTTTTTCTACAATGTTACTGTACTTATTTTGGCACTGAGTTGTTCTTCATTTGTCTTCTCTGTGGTTTAAGTTTGAAGTATTTATTGATGTTGGGTGTTGTTTGCTGTATGTTTTTAAAATGTAAACCTGTCAGAGAGTCGTTTGTTTTTCTGTTGATATTTCTAGACATTCATTGTTATTGTTAGTTGTAACTATTGAGCATTGTAAGTTATATTTCAGCTCTGAGGACTGACTGTTAAGGTTTTTGTGAGAGTTTCGATTACTACTTCTGTGTAAATGTGTGGTCTCTGTGTGGCTTTCAACTTGTTATCGTGCTACATTGGACCTCATCTTTATAGAGCTTTAAAGTCACAATGAAATAAAAAAATACTTTTTCACTATGTCACCCAATTTTCAATGTTATATATACTAATTTAAGCTTTTAAACCCCTCAGTCCCAACAAAGCATGTTGTGCTGCCAATCATTGTTCAAACCCACATAATGTTATTTTGAGACCTTTAACTTTTTAATGAATTCTATAGAAAAGTGCATCACAGAATATACAACACATTTATATTCCATCTGATGTTTTAGATATTTTAGCTTCAGAGAAGTGTTGTCACAGATACAGAATTTACTGTATGTTGTACTGATGTACAGTATCTACAAAATATTTTGCTATGTAAAGGCCCACAAAGTTGTGTTTTGAACAATTTAAATCACAGGTATATTCCTTTATAATTGAACAGTTTGAATCGTTCAAAATTACAAGTTGTCATTTTAACACTTACATTTCTGCGCCGGTTAAACAAATGCTATACTAAGTTAAGTGGCTGTTGACTTCAGCTTCATATTCAAAAGATCGGTTTGAGAGTGGTATCGATCTTCTCACATAACTCACAATTAGACATTATTGAACAACTCTATTCCCAAAATGCCAAACTATTCTTTTAAGGCCACATTGAGATGTAACTGCTGTTTCTGATGCAAATTCAACACAATTACATCACTTCATCTGCACATAAGGTCAAAAAAGATGTTGAACTGCAGCCACTGTCATCTGTTGCATGTCTGCCTAACACAATATTGTACAATGTAAATTAAAACATAATTCAATTTAAGCTTGTGTTCTTTGTGGTCACATTACATCCATGGCCAACTCTGGAAATAGTTTAAGCAATGCTTGGTTGCATTTCCACCTGTTTTTTAATGCGGTTAAGCACTGATTGTAATCAAATGGTTTCAGCCAAGTGATATTGCCAGTTGTAAATGATGTAAACATCTACTTTGAGACTTACCAAAGCAAATATTTTCAAATACTAACAATTGCAAATAGATTTTTAGTACCGAAGCCAATTTCGCAACTTTCCTAACATTTTAATGTGCTCCAAGGAGAACGTAGAGAATCTCTTATCAAAATATGATACTATTTATACTGATGCAGAAGCAAACAAGGGACCCTGTAAGAGAAACTTTGAAAAGGCCCTTTATTTTATTTTTTCATTCGGAACTTGACATTAAATAAACCGTTAAATTAAAGCAATCAGGAAAATGTAGGAACATAAGCATTTTGTTAATTTTGGCTTTGTTGCAAAGTTTTGATTCTTAAATCTCAAAGTGCCTTCAGATGTGGCCAATCACATGTTAATTCAACATTTTGTGTCATGCTTGCCACATTTTATTCCTCAATGCTTTGGAAGCTAATAATCTACTACCACTGCTGAGCTGTGCAGAGCCCATATGGCCAAAATTCCCAATGTATGGCTTAAATTTTACATTCTTATTGAAGCCCTTGGAGAGGCACATTCATGGCTCCGTGCAGAGGTCAGGTTTCGGCCTTTATTGCCTAGGTAAAGAAAACACACTGAAGAATGTTTCAGGCCTGAATGATTGTCAGCTCTTACAGCGGCGTGAAGACAAAACAGGAAGGCCCCTGATGGTTTTTTATTATTAGGAATCACTAACAGTGCCAGTAAAACATATGTACTGTATAACCCTGCTGGATCCTCTGCTCCTATTGGTTGTCATCACCAATCGAATGCTCTGTGGTTTAACTGCTTATATGAATGGGGCCCGACAGTATGCTACTGTTCATATCACATAGTGAGAGAGATTGTGATTTTATCAGTTTTGCAGGAGATCCTCCACCGTGTATTGGTAACTATGTGCCAGTCTTTGCATTTCACTGGTGGTATTACTTCACAGTGTGTGCTGCTATTTGTTTTGGCAAAGGTTTTCTAATTGATTCCTCTGTTTGGGATTGTTTGGCATTAGGATCTATTTAGTTGCATGACAGGCAGGTGAAACTAAACAAGCTAAACAAGGCCAACATGGGCAGCTGCAGTACTCTGCATGGACATAGTCCACAGCACAGCCTGGCACCGATGACGAGGTACTAGGAACGTTACCAAGATGTTCAAGCACTATGATGGGATATTAAGCAGCAGGATGAGCTCAAGTTGCCAGTATGTCTCTGCTATCCCTTCATTTCCTAGTGGCCAAGACAATTCAGAGTTAATAGGGGGAATTGATTATTGGATTACTTCTTATTACTGCTGCTTGAGACGGCAGCATGAAATGGCGCTTCAGTGCAATCATCAAAAATGATTCCTTTTAGATGTTAAAAATCTTGTATACATTTCCTGAGCTAATTTAATGTGACAAATTTTCCAGTATTGTGCAGCAGGAAAATTGCTAAGGAAGACACAAAGCACATAGGCACCCTATGATTATTACACCATGATACTTAAAGTCAGTAGCCAGAGAAGTGCAAAACCGCATATTTTCTCTGAGTATTGACCAAGTATTGTTACATCAGTTGAGCACTTCTCTGGAACATTACAGGACTTTTTCAAGAAATATGGAATTCATTGTGCAACATCAATCACATTATATCTTTATGTTTTAATTACTGTCAGTAATTTAAAGTGGGCCGTATTAGTCATGATCAGTGAACTAGAGAGCTTTGACCGTTCAGCGACTGGTGAGTTACATAAAGATCATCATCTCTGAAGATAGACTGATTTAAATGACATTAGCTGTGTTTAATCTAATTTGCAGTCATTTGTTGAAGTTAAACTCTGGGTATGTGGAAAGAAAATATTTGAAGGGATAACAGGTAGCCTGCTGTTTCTGCTCATATTTCATCTCAATTTCACTGAGGGTAGAGCCAAGACACACACATCAGCCGCTCTGTCTGACTGAATAAGAAATACATGGAGACCTGAATACACTACCGGGGTTCACACACTACTGTAAAATCAGAAAGGGTTATGTAATTTTAAATTTATATTTTCCAGGCCTGAAAGGTTATGCAAAATTATCAAATGTATACAATTTTGGGAAAACCATACAATTTGATTGCTATATATTTTTGAATGCTGTTCAATTTCTCAGAAACATTTGGCTTATTTTGAAATAGTCCAGACCTGAAATACTGTTTGTTGCACAATTTTTTGACGGAGGTAAAATAAAATACTGTATAACACATACACACAACAGATCAAGGCCTTCTTACTAATGCAATCCTACCAGAGTGCCATGAGTAGGTGGTGAAATCCCATGTTAGGAAGCAGGAGGTCACGCTTGTTATTTTTGAGAGGATCAGTCCCAGTGTTACTGAGGCCTTACTGATGTCTTTTATATAGTGCAGACAGGTCCCCCTGGTTTTACAAGAGCCCTAAACACCATGACAGCAGTTGTCAGCTCAACCTCTCCAGAGCTGTGGGCCTCTGAGACCCGGTTGTGAAGGCCTCACAGGTCGCTGAAATGTAGAGTGAAGTGATAGATTTGTCTTTGAAATTATTGGAATTTTTTATGTCTCTGGCTTAGGTTTGATGGTGTGAGCTTATGTCATACACCCTCTCCGCTTCCTTTTTGCATGTGTCCAAAGCCATGTTGGTTGAAGTTTAAAATCATCATAGGCTAGAAAAAGTACAAAGCATTAAACCCTCTGTATTGGTGAAGCTGGGTTACCTAACTTTGCACACAGCTGTCACTCATCCCATAAACATCTTTGATTAAAATAAACTGCATGCAAAGACAGAACAAAGGCATCCATAAGATTTTCTGACTCTGGGAAGTACTGTGTGCCAGTAAATAGCAAAAGTGGCATTATTGTCCAAAAGCTGAATTATCTCCCAAAATGTAAAGACTTCTATGGAGAAATAGATTAGAGTTGTTGGCCATGACACCATATAAATGCAATCCAGCAATTTGTGCATAGTGCACAGATTTGTGCTGTGCATTTCAGAAAATCCTATGAATGACTGCTCAACCAGCCCTCACATCAGGCATTTTGGAAAAACATTAGATTCAGAAATATAATTTAAATCTTTTGCCAAGACAAAATCAAATGTCTTTCGGGTTGTTTAGTGATTTAGTAACAGCCCTTAAATCACCTTGATTACAGCCTGGCATGTCACACAGTGGCAAGGCACTACAGACAGCTCTAACTCTACTCTCATTTTCTTTAGACACACTACAGCGGGGTGATGAGCTGATTAAGTGGTATTTGAGTGTTTCCAGCCGCAGTTTCCAGCTCAGTTTCCGTTCTTCTTTTAATTTCTTACAGCACATATCTGTTGCCGCTACATCACATTTGGCAGACCCTCTCAAGGAAGATAAAATCATGTAGCTTCTGCTGCAACACCTGAGTGTGCTTGATAGTCTAACCAGAGGCAGCGATGCTATCAGGTGCTGCGGCGAAGAAGACTATACTTTGGCGAAGGTTGAGAGGATTTGTGGTGTGCCGACACGCTGCGTGTCCTGTCTCTCTCGCGCGCGCACACCTGCTCGTCAGCTATTTTAATCCCCTCAGTTTCTTAAATGATGTGCACTGCATATGCAATACCATGCACGTTCTTATGTGAATGCACATAGAAACACACATACAGCAATTGCCTGAGTCCTGGCTGATTACAGTGTGCTGAATGTGGCAGAGGTGGTAGTTGTCGGTCTTTGTCTTTGAGGTAGCAGCATTGCTGCAGTTGTGGGTGGGCTTGCAAGATTGTCATGCTTGGCAGATGGTAATTTTGGGTTGAGTCTGTGGTTAGTATTGGGGTAAGGATATAAGTTATGGCTGGTGTTGGTTTGACAAGGTGGAAGTCAGCAGTAGGGAACGATCGCTCAGCCCTCTCTCAGACTGTCGACTGCAGAAAAAGCTCTGCGGTTTCCTCCTCTTGTCACTCTTTCCTTTCTTTATTCTTCCTGCTTTAGTTTGTGTTCCTGGGCTCTTTGGAGGAAAAGGGAAATGAGGAGGACATAGAAAAAATAATAGGGGATACTAAGAGACAGACAGACAGTGAGACAGAGGGAACAGGACAGGACAGGAACCAGGGAGAGGCGGTGTTTGAAGTTAAACAAAACTGGTCCGTATCCTGAGGAAGTGACTGTTGCCAAAGACAGGGATAAAGACGGGACTGTTCCTCATGGTTTGTGAGTGCACATGATTACATGTATACTGTGTGTGTGTGTGTGTGTCTGCTCACATGCATTAGAGTGTTTTCTGTTTGATAATACCACAGTCCTACAACACCAAACCCTTATTTCAGCGTGTAGCCATGGCTCATTTTTACTTCTCATGCTTCCCTTCAGTGTTGCACCACATCGTGCCCTCTGCTTAGCCCTCCACTTAGCCCTATGCCTAATAAATTAAGCTCTCTAAAGGTCTGCATTCAGTGCTTGTCTGCTCAAAGCCCAGAGGGCTGTTTTTCTTTTCCCTGGGTCTATAAATGAGGAGTTGATTAGGTGCTAACAAGGAATACTTTATGGATTTCAGATAACATTGCTGTGCCTGAGTAATATTGGTTCAGGGTCTCCAGGGTCATATTAGTTTGAATAATTTGAGGTGGCGTGTGTGTGAGTTATGTTGTACTTCTGTACCTGTGAGGACCATTTTTAGTTCTTGGAAAGTGCGAATTTCGGCCGGTCTTCACTTCTTCAAAGGGCTGTTTGAGGGCTAAAACTAAGAAGAGTCCACTATGACAAAAATACTTGATCTACATGCAGTAGATTTATTTGCAGTTAGATGTATTTGGCGGCATGCTCTGTTCTGGGAGAGCAGCGACAAGAACCCCGAGCAGGGTACAGAACAGAGCAGGCTTCAAGGACAACAGAAATGACATTGATAAGTCAGACCCAGCATGAAGGGAGGAGCTGGGGTGGAGGTGGGTTGAGAAGCGGCTTGCGGAGGGTGCAGCCAGGATAGGCAGGCTGAAGCAGCTTAAATAGATGGGGATATTGAGCCGAGCTTGACTCCGTGGCCTGCCTGAACTAACGTGATGCTCAGTTTTTAGATTTAAGATTAAAATTAGGTTTAGGTTAAGAGGTTAATGTCAGGGCAAAGGTTTGTGTCAGGTATCCACTTGTGAGATTAAGGTTAGAGCTGAGGGTAGGGAATGGGAAAGGAAAGGAAAGGAATAGGCCGTGTCAACAAGGGTCCTCACAAGTATAGCAATATGTGTGTGTTGGTGCGTCTGCATGGTAGCATGAGGTCAGGGAGTTCAAAGCTTTCCTCTGCTGTGCAGACGGATGAGCTCAAATCTTAATGCACGCTTGTGGTTTGAGGTGTATTTGCATGCACATGTGTATGTATACAAATACTTATGGTGGGACACTGAGGGTGTGCCTAGTGGTATTAGCTTTGCTGTAATGACACACAGTGGTGGAATACCACAGCCACCCAGACAAAACTTGCCCAGTGTATCTGCCCGAGGCACAACACACTCGGAGATTACACTTGAGTACGAGTGTGGTTGTGGGGTGTGCATGCGCTCCCACCTCAGTCGACAATAGTCTAGACTCTCTAACAGCCCCGTTATGGAATGGCTAATCAACACAGCTGATGAAGCTGTATAAATAAAAGAGTGCAAGGAGGATAAAGGTCACACAGGATATTTAAGAATGAAGGACAAAAGCAAAGCTCCTAGGAAGAATGAGTGCTGAGGAGAGGCCAATGAGGCGCGCAACGACTGGCTACATTACATATGTGCTAAAGATTATCTGTCTTGGAATGATTGTCAACTTCCCTGTAGATAATCAAATAGGGTTCAGTGCGGTTTGGGTTTGATGTGAGTGGTGAAACCGGCGCGATGGTTGTCCAACAGGATGCAAACTTTCAAACAACCAGCAAATTACATTTTACAACTGAATTAAAGGTCTTGGGCCTGCTCGGCGGATAGCATGATGAATATGCCCTAGGCCGACTGCCAGTCAGTATTGACTCTCCTCCCTCCTGTTCTGAAAAGTCCTTTGTTTTCTGGGAGCTGTCAGACTGACCTCATGCAGGTTTTGGAGAACTTTCAAACCTAGGACCACATGTCTGACAGGCTGGATAAGAGGAAAATGATTTCTCACAACCACATCTGATAGTTGAATGCACATCTGTTTAATAGCAAGAATATTGCACGGGTAATGTGTTTGTGTGTATGGATACTATACGTATGAGTGTATCTCTCTCTCTCTCTCTCTCTGCCTCTCTGTTTGTGCAATTATATAAGAGCTATCTTGGGTTTAACCCTTCACTGAACATGTTTTGCCTCACTTTAGAGGTTGTGATGCAGAGACTTGGAGAGGATGGTAAATAATGTCCTGTGTGTTTAGTAATCACGCAGTGCAGCCAAACTGTTGCTCATTCATAAAAAAGTTGCTTTCCGACCCACTTCTTGGTTAGCATGTTTAAACTTCTTGGGCACATATTTATGGGCACTTTTCAGACATTTACTTTGGCACTGGATAACTGTAATGTTTTTAATGTGTGTGTCTTTTTTGTTCAGGAACTAACTTTTCATTCTTATGCGCCCTCAGAGATTCATCTGTTTTGCTAATTGTCTGACAGACACAAGATCCCCACTGATTCTCTGGCTCATATGCAGAGCTCAGCTGTTCAGGAGCAGTTACACACACCTGTTTGGATACATGGATGTCTACTTACGTCTTGGGAAATAGTTAGTAAAGAGAATAACTGGACGATGACATCGAGGGACTGACCTGTGACGAATAGACAGCATCAGTATTTTTGTTCTGGCTGGAGCAGTAATGCAGTCTGGTTTTTACTCTGTGTTTATGATTTTGGCTGTGTGGGTTGTGTGTTTATGTCTGGACAACAGCAGGGACCAGAGGCTTTGAGCGTGATAGAGAGGTTAACCAAAGCATAGCCAGAGGGCTATAGTCTGGGTTTGTGGACTACAGTGTTTGGATGGTTTGTGTTATCTGGATTGAGAGCCCGAAAGCTCACAAAATACAGCCAGGGTCCTTGGGGGGCTGAGAGTTGTGTGTGATGTGAGGCCTGTTTGCCTGTGTATGACAAGAGGAAGTGTCATTGACAGTTAAAAGGTGTTGGTGAGCCACAGAAGAACATTAATACTGCCTAAAATTAGCGAATGCCGTCCTGGAACTGTTTAGACTTCCATCTGTTTCCATTCTGCTCAATAAGCAGAAACACACAGGAACAGACATGCAGTGGTGTGAATATGCATAGGAAGGCAAGGGCATCAGACTGAATTAATGTTATAATGAGATGTGTTTGTGAATGTTTCCAGAAAGAATATTGGAATGGGGCATCAATGGTCCATGTATCTGATTCTGTTGGTCCACATATGGTGCTAATGACATAGAAAGGTCAGGGCCAGTCTATACTGATGGAACACCTTTAGGCCATTAAAAGCCTGCAATTCTCCAGACAGTGGTGAGTCATTGGTGGTTGATTTGAAGGTTAACAGTAACCATTCCTTGTGAGTCAAACACAACTGGCTTTTTATTAATAGTGTGATAGAGTTGTTGGCAAAGTCTGTAATACTTGTTAGAGTTTAGCTATTTTGTGTGATTCACCATTGCTCACAGTCACGACAAGTGGACATTTGTTGTTGATACTGTATTTGACAGGTAAAGGCACAAATTATACGGGTTCTGGTTTCTGCTTTGGATGAGAAAACCGAGGGAGGGTGGGACTGAAAAACTGGCTTGGTGAATGAGAAGTGGGGACATCTGGTGTGGTTGTTTATTTACCCAGCAAGGAAGTGACACAACAGTTCTTTTTCATCTGTTGGTTTTACTGGTTTATTTGTTCAATCAATGCTTTAATCCCATTTCTCTCCCTTTGTACCACTATTTTCCATTCCAGTAAGGTTTTTGTAATTGGAACCTGAATAAAGATGCTGCACACATGAGGAAACAGTGTCAGGCAGTCTTTTGGGACAATGTAAAACAGGGCTGATACCTTTTTAATGAATCATTTCTCAAAACCTTGAACTATGCCTTAATTCTAGTGTTATAATCCAAAATGGACATAGATGAGGACAGTGGCATGGTTTTATTTACAATATAATCCGTTATTGTGTCTGCGTAGGTGGACATGTCCACGCATGTGCACTAATGCAATGATACATATTGAGCTTCATGAGGACATCTGTGCAGAAAATGACAGAATTTTGCAAGTTTTAGCTTTACACTTACCTAAAATGATTATTTGAGTTGCTTTTCCTCCTGGATTCTTAGCCTAGTTCCAGACCTCTGAATGGTCGCCCACAGCTAAGATTTCTTTTTCAGCGATTCGAATCGGTCTGGTACACACAGTTTTTACAGTAGACATGTTGGCAGGTCATAGCAGGAAAATCACAGGTGTAATTGATGGCTGAATAAAATGGGCTAGTTCAAGGGGTCATGGTATCGTGCATGCTGGGGCTGTTTTCCCTGGTTTGAGAAACAACTGACCAAGCAGAGTGTAGTAGGTGGGATAACAATTGGGATGTCTTCCTCTTACAGAGTTGACTAGCTTCCTAGCTGCATTCTTTAAAAAATATCAACAGAAAAATGGCATCAAGCCTGGATGAGATCAACAAATCTGTCCACATGTGTGACAAATGGGGAAAAAGTGAACTGCCCAACAAGAAACAGCTAACATGAACACAGTGTCGAGCTGAATGTATGAAATAAAACCAAATGGCACTTCAGTAAGCTATGATTATCAAGCTGAGGTATCAGGTGAAAATTGCATGTTCAGACATTTTGACATTGATGTGTTGCACTGAGCCATGTCAGTGAGCCAGCATGCACAGATCCAGGTCCCTGACACTGACACAACTGAGTGGAGTACAGGCATTATTAACCTTATTTGTTACACTTGTCTTTTTCGGGGTATGGCGAGTCAGAATGTCTGCTGTGACAAAGGCGTTCAGTCACATAATCCTGGTGTGGTTAAAAAAACATAACGTTGGCATAATATCTCTCCACAACATTGAAATATGAGTTTTGAAGTTCATGCTCTTTTCATGACAGTGTTTCCTCGCAAAATCATAAATCGAGTACAACAAATTACACAAAGAAGAGTAATTACACTCTCCTGAATAGAGTGGTTATCCAAATCTTCATCGCATGATATCAGCTGAGTGAAAAACGTGTGCAGCTGTTGATCTACTTTTCTTTTTTTCTCATTTTTTTGCCTGGGTTCCACATCTCTCTGTGCTGAACCGTGAACTCTGAGAGTCCCTAAGCTCTCACATTGACTGTTTAGATTGAGTATAACACTATTTGGCCTTCACAATGCAGGCGCACTCCAGCAAGGCTTTCCCCTGCCGAATTCATTGAGAAATGTTTACCTTCACACTCCAACATGCTGGGGTGGTCCCAGAGCAAATACTACATAAGTTGCAAGTGCTCAGCTGTGTGTATACTCAGATGTAAACTAGAAAACACAGAAGTGCAGAGGTGTGATATCAAGTTCATACACCAAAAACTGTAAATGTGCAAAAACAAAAGAATTAAACCAAGGTTAGACTTAAATTACTGTCTGTCTATAGTGTGCACTGTTTTACCTTCTGCTGTGAAGATGGTTATAATTCATATGGAACCTTTGGTATGCTACACAATATGCGTCACAGATGTTGAAGAACTCCTTCCTAACATGAACAAAACCATTTGTTATGTCTTACAGTGTGAGTGTTTGGCTTGTATTCCTGGAAATGTATTTTAGTCTACTTCACAGAATAAATCCATTTTTTATTATTTACTCTTTTGTTTTACTTTTGTGATTTACTCTTCATACAGGATAATTGTTTTTATAAATGATCAATCTATAAACATATGATATGATTTCAAACAACATCACTATCTCAGTGCTCATTCTTTGTGCTGTGATAACAGTTTTATAAACTCAAATTTTTATGGGATATAACTCTGCACTTGTACAGTAACAGGGTACTTGTTAAACATGTTTGAGTTTTGTTCTCTTGTTAGTTTTGACGCTCTTATCTAAAGCAAAAACAGTATATATGACCTGGCGGAGGTTCAGAAACTTCATAAATTAAATGGGACACAAAGTAGCTTTTGTCAACCTTGAACCTGGGAACTTTCCATATTGTGGTCTCACTTGGCGTGTGTGCGCTTTTGAAACATTTGCGATAACAGTTTCTGAATTTCTTTTACAGCGGGTGTTTGTGTTTGTGTGTGTGTGTGTGTGTGTGTATGTGTGTGTGTGTGTATGTGTGTGTATGTAGCGGTTAACGATCCACCTCTTCTGCTAATAGCTGGAGCCCCAGAGTTAGTGATAACAACTTCATGATAAGAGTTATTTACTAAGTTACATTTAGTGAAGCAGGTAACCCAAAGAGAGACGGAGACATCAGGACAACAGCTAGTGATATGGAAGTTGTCTGCTAGTCAAGTTCTACAAAAAAAAAAATCTTGAACTCTGAAATGATGAATTTTAATACATCACGCGACATGCTGCCAACTATATTGTTATGCGAGTGTTGTTTGAGTGACACATGTCTTGGTGCTCACCTCGAACTTGCATCTTATCAGTCTGCTTTCTGTCTGCTTCTTTTGTCTCCGTTGTCTCTTTTTACTGGATGTTGTGCGTGCACATATACACATGTGTTTTATTTTGTTGTACATCAATACGCTTAGTAGAATGCTGCCTCCACCTGACAGAGTGTACTTAAGACACAGAAAAGTAAAATTCCCCTTTTTCTTACTTGGGGGGCGGGGGATGTGTCTCCCATGGCAATGACACGTATATTGTGAATACATCCTCATCAGTCATTTGGTCTTAGTAAGCGGCCTGCGTTGGTGTGTCTCATGGGGGGGTGATGTTGCTGTGTGAGTCATGTTGCCAAATGTTAGTCTGCAGTTGTTAAGAAAAATTATGTATTTTATTCTTAGCAGGGCTGCTGAGCTCACCTACACCCACCAATGAAATGTGAATCATATTACCATAGCAAATACACATATGCATACACACAAGGCTGGTAAAAATAAGTAGTCTTGCAAGTTCCCAGAGACACAACACACATCAATACATTGCTCACTTCTTTTGTTCTTTGGGCCTTTTTTCTTTTATCCTCTTTAACTCTGTTCAGGTTGAGGCCACATGTGCATTGGCGGAGCTTTGAACCTGTGTAGGATTAAGCGTGTCTGACTGGATTCATCTAAAAACAGGGCATGTAGCTGCTGGGGCATTTGACTCTTTCTGCCCTTTAGTCAAAAACTGTTCTCCCATCCAAAATATTGAAGCAAATCCAAATATATTTATTAAAAATAAAACATGAATGGAGTTAAAACGTTTTGATAACATTTTTACACAATAAAGAATTTAAGCAACTCTTAAGTTTCTCTGGTGATGGTTTAGAACGGGAACACTGTGTCGACTTATTTTATTATTCCAACAACACTGTATTTCTGTATTTCTAAATGTATGGCTTTATTTGTGTCTTCAGACAGCATGAAATGTGACTAATACCATCTGCCATAAAAGCAGAATCACAATTTGTCCATGACTAATCACTTCTGAGGGTTTCTGTTTTAATTATGGTGCTTTCTGTTTGTTTGAGGTGTTGCCAATCTACTAATTTCAACAGATGTGATGGAAACACACCTACTTTGTAGTATATATTGTGCACGTTGGTTTAAAACAGTGTAGACGTGTCTCTTCTGCATACTTCATAGATGCAAATAGATGAAAAACACACACCATTTCCATTCACTTTATATAGCAAGTTCCCTGTCCTTTACCCAAGTTGCCAGGTTTAGGCAAACATAGTTCAGTCCAAGGTCCTTTGTTTAATTCTTTCCAGGAGGTGAAAGAAGGCCTGTGGTGGTAAACCTCTCATAGTTTAAGAAAGAATAAACAGTAAACATTGTGAAGAAATAAATAAAACTGTAATAAAAGCACTATAGAGGAAGTTTTAATTATGCTCTGGTTGTTATTTTTTATTTCCAACTAAAAGTGGAAAACTGCTCCTATATCAAAGGCCGTCACAAAGAAAACAAAAATACAGAGTCACAAAATAACCTCAGAAATACCCCAATTCCTTTTCCAAGACCACAGATTTACATTTTATGAACTATATTTACCATAATCTACTCTCTCTTTTGGTTATAGGTGGCATTTCCTCTCACACAAAAGCTGACTGACAAATAATGCCATCAACAGTGAGTACAACACACACGTGGTCTAATCCTTTTAAGTTTATAACTGCTGGTGACTTACAGAGATACAGTCCACACACAGGCCCTTGCATAGAATGGTTTGGCATATGCTTTTTTATTTTGCGTGTATTTTCAAGTTATCCCCCAGTGTTTGATATAATAATTTGTCCCATGGGGGAAAATTCGCATGCATCTTTTTTTCTACCTCTCCCACACGTTAACGCCCATCTCTGACCACAGCCAATAGGGGATCATGCATGGTTGACACCTTGCCCCTCCTTTTGAGATGTAAATCTTGTTTTTCTCTGCTGACCAATACGCTCCCAGGAAAAGACAACAGTCTTCCAAATGACACGGTTGTAGACTTCCGATTACAGCCCTGTCACTTACTCTACCGACATGTAAACACATGATGGAGAGACAGACAGAGTGAGAGAGACAGTTAGGGAGAGAGGTGCTGGGGTGCGTGGGCTCCTTTTTGTTTGCCTCCAGACGTCAGACCTTTGGTTAGAAGGGTTAACATAAAACAGTTAAACCGACATGATGCCTTTAGTTAAGCAGTCCCACTGCACAAGCCCTTTGGCTTTCAGGGGGTTGAGTAAACATAAAACAATGAACATAAGTCATTTCATTATTGAGATATCATTACATTGTCTCTACATTTCACGTCTTTTTTTCTTTCTGTTTTTTTAAAAGCAGCAGCAGGAACAGCAGCATTTATAGCTGTAATCTCTAAACATGTCACATTTGATCATACTTTCTTAGTCACATATACTATTGTACTCCCTTTAAAAGGTGTTTGAAAGGAGTTTTAAATGATACATGACTGAATCATGGCAATCCAAATGATTATTACAATAGTTTTCGCCATCCACAGCATCTTTGTGATCCTGTGGCCTGTGAGAAGACAGTCCTAGTGCTGGCTTCGTCTTGGCCTCCTGACCAAAAGTGTGATAATTTTAGACTCAAGTCTCTCACATGGTCTGGAGCAAGGACGGCATTTGGAAATAAACTTGGAATTTAGCTTAATTGCAGTTTACAGATTTAGGAGGGGCCGCGTTCTCTTCTTTATTTTCTTGCATAAATAGAGAGTGACTGGAGGCCAAAGACATGAGGTTTCAAAGCCACAAAAGAGGTTAAAGAACGTCAGAGGCAGTGAGGACACTTTTGAGCCTGGCTCCTTAGCTCTCCCTAAGGCTTAGCCATGCTCTGCCCCTAATGTGAGATCCTTCTCCCCACTCACCAAATACATCAGATTTACTATCCCACCCAGGCCAGGTCTCAGCAGTAAAACTCGACTGTTAGTTTTTAACTACTTTATGCACAGCCAAGTTACAAGGTTTGCTTTTTTCAGATGCTAATTTTTGTTGTAGGAGGTGCAGGAGAAGTCAGCTGGAAATGTTCCCCATTTTTGTTCAGCTGGATCTCTTAACAGCAAATTATTCGTCCTCTGAGGTCCTCAATCTCTGACAGATTCTCTTCGGGTCCAGATATTTCCCATTACCTCATTACCATTATGTATGATTGCTCCCTTTTTTATCTTTTTATCTTATTCATTCCAAATTATGAAAACTGACTCCCTTCCCTGATAAAATAAGTTTTCCCGTTTGATCATATCTGTGTGATGAAATAACGATAAGCATAAATAACATTTGAAGCTATGCTGAATAGTGTGACAACACTGTGTGAATTATAGCTTATGAAAATGACATGAATTGTTGCCTGGATTGAGCAAACAGGCAGAGGGAAGAGACATAATAGATGCATTTCAGGTGGGGTACCAGGGGACAGGACATAAACTGTGAACCACTTCAACAGATTAGGAGACTCCCCTCTTTGTCTCTTGCTCCATGGTCTCTGGGTAGGAATGATTGAGTATCTGGGCCTCCCTCATGGTTGGTGTTGCTGAGATGACAGAGATTAGATCAAGATAAATCTAATATTAAAACACAGTGGACTCAAAAAACATTTGTTCCCCCTGTAATAATGCAAACCTTAAAAATGCACACACACACACACACACACACACACACACAAAGACATATGCACCCTTGCATGTATGTACACGTGCAGGAATGCTTTCAGCAGCTAAGATAAAAGCCATATTCATGACACAAATGATGAGAAAAATGTGCATTAATTGCATGCTCTGCTGGAAAGAATGCCATCCAAACTGCAGTATATACACATTAGCTAGAAGCCATCACTGCCCCAGACCTGAAAACACATTCACTTCAAAGAGGAGGTAGATCAAACTCAAAAAAACAAGACCTCGACATGGGGCATACATCACTGGAGAAAAGGGGCTGTTAGACGGCTATGTGCGTGAGGCTCGCTGGGAAGAATAAGTAAGATTTAGGGAATGAGACCATGGGTCTTGAGATAGGATGAGCGTATAAACTTTTGAATGGTCTCAAAGGATAAGCATAAGACATTGTGTGATTTGGGGCTGAGTGATTCAGGGAGGAAATGGTGAGTGACTGGGGCCTATGAAAAAATGTGTTTATTAGAAAAACAGGAAGAAAGGGAGGAAGGATGGAAAGAATGAATAGCTAGTAGAAATTATTCATTTTACTGGTGGCAAATTCAGGTCAGCTGATTATGTGTCGGTGTAAAAGTTCATAGCTGGATTAGTACATTTGTATGAATGATTTGAGTATAAATCATTGAGTGGTGTGAATAAATCAATATTGTACAATTGCAGGTGTGAATGCGTCATTATAGCTGTTCTCTCCAGTACAAATTGTGTCTGTGTCAACATTGCACACATTTTTTTGTTGTGTGCCTGGTACAGATATATAATTCTTTCTGTTTATCTACTGCTCTCCCCTGATTAAACTCAAACTTAAAGGGAAGCAGAGGAATGAACAGCTTACCTTGCAGTTTGTGAAACACAATTTCTTTGCTTCAGTGAATTCATTATTTTAATAAGAAAAAAAGGACAAATACATAACCACCAATTTTTTTAAAGAATAGGAAGATAACACAATCATGTCTCATTGGAATTATATTCATATTCAACTAGTTATCAATAAAGATTTCCATTCACTTGTAAAGTCATAAGGAAAAGGTTGAGGTCAATGGCTGGGCGCGGATACGTTTCAACAATCCCTGTCTCATGCCTCAAGTCAGTGTCTACCTTTCCAATATTAAACTAAACCCTGAGCTTTCCCTAACCTTAATAACTTGTCCCAAGCCTTAACCATAATTAACTCCCCTAACCTTAACCAAGTGCTTTGCGTTGCCTAAATATAACCGTAACACAACTAACACATCAAATCACACATAATAACACATCACAACGACACATTGTAACGACACAGTCAGAAGACACATCAGGACGACAGGGAGCGCATCAAGACGACATGAGTACAGTTAAAATTCGAATTGACACAGCCAAATGTTTTGTCAGGTGAGCATCGACATAGACGATCTTATTGTCAAAATCGTTTTGCCACGACTGAAGTACACTTCAAAGTTGAAATGACATAGACAAATGTTTTGTTACATGTTCAGTTGACATAGAAAGTTTGCAAACGACATAATTTTGGCACTGATGGAACCCCATACCTTTCAGATACCTTCAATTCGGACATTTTTCAGTTGCGTTCAATTTAAACATTTTGTCGCTATTGAGTTAAAAATATAATCCAGGCAGCATTACATTTAATCTAAAACATAATAGCCAGTGTATTCAGTTGTATACAAAGTTAATTTGTTTGAGATACATTTGGATCATTAAGATCAGCCAGAGGGAAAATTATACTCTACTCCTTTTTTTACCTCCACTTATTATTAGGCCTTTGTATCACTTTCTTCTGGCAGTTTACATTTTAATCTTTACCTGTCCTGTTTTTGACATCTGTACAGTAACTGCAGTCTAAGCGTCTGTCAATCCAACATTTAATCTGTACTATTTAATGTTTACCATGCAGAGGAGGCTCTTTTCAGTGGAGTCTGTTTAACCTGTGAGGACGAATGGTTGGAGAACACCTCGCAAATGGATTGGTGTGAGCCAGTATTGACACTGTGTTTGTTCTTCCTGTGCACTAACCCTCCCGTCCTTGAGACCATGCTTGGTGTTGAGTGACAGGCAGGAGTGATTCTGGGGGTCATGAAGCGTGCAGACCTGAGGGGTAGGAGCCAGTTTCATGACTGGACATGTAGACTGACTGAATGTTTGCTAATGACTGACAAGTGGTTTATTAGTGTAGGAAGGGTGTGGATCTCTTGACCCAGAACACATAAGATTTCATGACTAATCAATCAGTTACACATTCCCTTTTCTGAACTGTGGCACAAATATGAATACATCATATCTATTTCATCATCAAACATATTAGGGATTGTATTTAATACCCCTAATCTTCAAAATATTCATGGACAAAATTTAGTTTTTGGGGAAACTGTGTGCAGATTTTGAAAAATAAAGAGTATTGGCATCCTGTTAGCAGTTTTTGTTGAAGTGTGACTTTGTTGTTTTAAGTTTCTATTCCTTTGAAATTTAACACAATACAACCATGAATATGTATTATTCTATTGCCATCACTCTTTAAACTCTGCATTTAGTTCTTTCACATCTATCTATGGAATTTATTAGATAAAAAATGTAATCCTCTTTAAAAGCATCTGTTATCTAAGTAATAGCCTATATTTGGCACACATGTTCCTTTTGCTGAAGTTTTTTTACCATGCATGTCTCGGGCAATCTGCTGACACTAACGGGTTTCAACAGAGCACTGGCATCTTATATATCCCACCAGGTTGTTCCTCCAATCCCATTCAGGTAGAAAACCGTCAAGAGCTTTCTTGCTTTGCTGAGATCCTGCAGAAATGCAGAAACACATGAGCATGATCAAGAATGTCCATGTGACCTTTTTTAAGTGACTTTTTCCACATGCTTACTGAATGCAAGAATTTATATTATTTAAACTTTAGAAAAACCGAGCCAGTGTTTTTTACATTCTTGAAATAGCGCTTTATGAGATTATTAAATCATACAGTATGTGAACATATATCCAGCCATTTGGTTGTGTTTGCAATAGGTTCACAAGCTATGTATGTTTGAAATGAGGCGCAGCCCATGCTTTGAACACTGTTGTAGGTTAATTGAGGAATCTCCCAGAGATGACCCCTTAGGCTCTGCCCTCGTCCTTACCCTAAATAAAATCCCAACAGTGTTCAAAATACTCCCACTGCATTTCTCAGGGCAGAAGCTAACTCATAGTTTTACACTAAGGGTTAACCTTTAGCTATAAACTTAAACAGGTAAATTATATGTCTCCAAAATTACAGCCTTTATGCAGCTTTGATTTTACGAACTGCAAGATGACCACAGTGAGTAATACAACAATGAGGGCTGCGTTCTAGTGAGATGAATGTAGCGCTAGATTCAAAGTCTAGTACATTTAAAGAGGAATATAATAACTACCTAAACATATGTTGTTGACTTGGTGCCATTTTGTTTAGATATTTGAATGAATGTCATGTAGCCTATGCTATATAAAGCTCTCAAACTCAGTCACTTGAAGTTAGTCACTCAAAATCAGTCTAAGCCCCTGCAAGACAGTACCTTCAAAACCTACTGTAGCGCCTTGTCCCTAACCCTTCATTACAAACTTTCAACCACTGAAAATGTCATAGGCCTTTTTCACAGGAGACATTTTAACAGATCGCAGTAGGAAAAGCACAGGTGTAAATAATCAAATGAACAATGGCTGAATTCCATTTAGCTGCTTTAGTTTCAGGGTGCTGGCATTGAGCATGCAGGTTCACAGTCACGGCTTACTGGGACAGAGCAACCGTTAATGTTATTAGTAACATCGGGGCTTTTCCTACGATGACAAGCGAAAATGTCTGCTGTGAAAAAGGCCTATTGTAGTATATGGAGTATACAGTACAGCACCTTTTGTCTGAGTTTGTCCACATGGGTAATCAATTATTTCTGTCTTCAGTGGGCAGAAAGTAGGACAAAGTATAATGGGGTCTATCGAATAAATCTCTATTGTTAAATGTTTGCAGAATTCCATAGCGAATGAGCTAGAAAACATATAAGTGGAAGCAGTGATAAAGATATATATTGATTTCCTCTGCCTTTGGTCAGATTTTCTTAGTAAGATAGATCCAATACACAACATTGTATGAGGGTCAGTTTCATATTTCTGGCCAACAGAGACCTTTCAGGGCTTTATTAGAACTGAAGTAGATTATCTTGGTTCTCTGGCTTCACACTTCCCTTGTTTACAGTGCATACAGAGACACCACAGGCAATATTGTGAAACTGATTTATATTTATGTTTAGTTTTACAGCACAGTAAAGGCATAATAGCAGACCTTTACAATATCAAGCAAAAAATACCATTGTTATTATTACCACCCAAAGGTATCCTCCAGCTAAGTGACATTTTGTCACCTTAAACAATATCTGTGACACCTTTTTTCCTCTTTATTATTTATTTAGTTTATTACTCTAATTGATCATTTGATTTAATTTAAGTTTTTGATTTAGGAAACAATTCTGTGGCCAAAAGTGAATCTGTTGGTCTAAGTACAGCATTGCTTTAAAATCTTAATAAAATATTAAAAAACAGTCAAGTTTGTAAAATATAAGACTGGATAATTTTTGGTGACTAACTTTGTACTGTAGTTAGATTACTGGGTTTTGTAAAACATACTTTCAAGCCGATGGCTTCTGTTTTCCTCCCACACCTTACACATTACCAACCACAAATGTGTTTATTTTGAGTCTGGTCACTGATTGAGATTACATGATGCGCCCTCTAAATGTTTATTTTTTATTCATAAGCAATTCATGCGTGTGTTGTAAGTTCTCAGATTTATGGATGGAGATCTGTTGCCTTTTTAATTTTTATATGTGATATTTAATTTGAAACTGTAGTTTTCACACCCTAACACCACTTAGTTACCATGACCTTCAAACCCTCTTTGTCTGGCTCTCCTTTCCTTGTTTTTTTTTTTTTGCTGTCACTCATCTCCTCTGATAACACTATATCAAAGATACCATCAGTCCCAAGCTAGAGCTTGTTGAGGTAACCCTTTTAAACACAGTTTTGCCCCATCGACTTCATATTGCTTCAAGGCAGAAATGAGATCATCACCACTTTCTGCACATATTCAGGGACATACATGTAGACACACAACCACAAATACAGTACACGCACACACTTACAATCACAGTTATTCACACTGGTTTATTGTACTGTCCACGCGTCCAACACTGTGTAAATGAATAATTGTGTTACAGCAAAGGCCCATTATCTGTCAAAGATGTGACATTCACATGTCATGTCCCTCTCTCTTATGCTCTTCAAAATTTCCCCTCAAGCGCTATGATGACAGTACATTAATCAACCCACAAGGAAGCTAAATAGAAACAAAATAAGGAAAAAGAAAAGATTGGTTTCTTTTTTCTTTTTTATGTGATAAACCTGAACAAAAAGATGATACAGTCAATGTTTTGAACATAACTAAGGGGAATAGTTCCACAGAAACAATCATAATCAGTTAATTCTGGCTGATGAGCTATCAGCCTTATGTGCAGTGCTTGTATAGTCTAGTTTTGTAATGAACTGAATGTAACAGTTTGGATTAGCAACAGACTGAAGTAGAGATAGTCTTAACTGACGCTATGTGGTGGTATGAATGGTCATGAGTTCACTTACTGTTGTATGTACTGAAGTGCCATTGAATGGAGTTGTGTTCAATTACTGACGTTCATACTGAAGTGCATTTGAATGGCAATGAGACTGTGAATGAATTACGTAGTTATTGTCTACGAATCTTTAAACTGAACTGAATGACATGATTTGAATCAGCAAAGTGATTCTTGATTTCCACTTCTAAGTGTCGCTAGACAAAAGGTCAGGGGTCATTAAGTCATAAGGATTCGTCTTCTAGGGAGCATTTCTTGGAAATCCATTCAATAGTTGAGCTATTTCAGATTGGACCAAAATGGTTGACTGAAATTGTCATCCCTGGAACCACACTGCTAGCGTGAAGCTAAAGCTTTCTTTTTGTTTGTTTCATGATTCTGTTTCTGGTGCAATAAGATCAAATGGTCTTTATCACTTTCTTGCATTAATTTATTCAGATGCACCATCAGATGTTGAAATCATTCTCAAGCCTAATGTACCCCATATGGAGAAAATGTCTTGATAGTGGGATGACACACCATCTTTTCTCTGCAAATTTATACAGATTATTACTCAAACTTTGCCCTTACTGTTACTTTAAAGTAATTGTTCCCAACAATTAAACAAGTCCCATAAAAGGCCAAAAGGGAGGTGCTTCACACAAATAAGCTTCAGTCATTTATGTATTCTCTGTTTTGTTTTCTATGTTTACAGTATTGTGCCTTTAACTCAGTACCATCATATAACCCCAGATGGTTCTCTGGCGCCTCTGCTCATCTGTAACATGTTCATGGGTCCAGCCGGCATACACACCAGTGCATGCCTTTGATCTCTCTCCCCTCCTGGGCCTCCTCAAAAGGGTGAGCCTCCTTAAGCTTGTCCAGCCTGGGAGCATCCAGCTGGATCTCATCCAGGTCTGATGAGGAATTAAACACTACTGATCTAATGCACTTCATCTAAGCAAACAATATGTCAACCCAAGGATAAGCTATGTCACTCGTGTGGTCTTCTCAGGTAGAACTGTAAGCATCCACTGTAGATTCAGGTATTCTCTCCCTCTGTAGGCCCCCAGTCCTAAGGAATGCTAGTGGCCACCAGCTCCAGACAGCCTTTCACATTTTGACTTTCAGTAATTCACTCCAAAGGCAGATGAGCCCTTATATCTGTGCAATATACTATACTGTGGAAAGTACATGCTCAGATGTTGAAGCATGGTGTTATTGGCATTTGGCTATTTGCCTAAGGTGGGCCTTATTGAGTGAGATGTGAGATGCATTTAGCTGTGTTGATAGACATTTTTATACAATACCTTCCAAATGGTATTAAGAGAGGTACATGTTTTATATGTATCCAGTTCACTGCAATGTATTACCATACAATCTCAAATTATTATGAAAATTATCATGTGTCTGCATATACAGCTGTGTCTATTTATATGTGTGTGCTTATGTCTGTATATGAACACCTATACAGATATGTACATTTGCGCTGATCTGTGTATGTGATCCAGGGGCTAAAGGCGAGTAAAATATTGTGTTGGCTTTATTCTGCTATGCTCTTGTTGTGAGTCTCAGTGAGAAGAGGTTGGCTTGACTCTCTTGTTTTGGATAATTGTACGCTCCCGAGGTCTGTGGTCCCCTTCTCTGTCTCCCTGTGGCCTAGGCTGCAAGAGCCATATTTAGGTTGCACGTCCTCCTCATCCTATCCTGTCTCATCCCCATCCTGTCCGACACACCCCCACAACACAGCAGGGGGCAGATAAAGATTTGAAAACTGTGCTAAGTTTCAACAAAACTTGTTTTAACTTCTCAGTAGTGTTCAGAATCTTTGTTTTTGGACCTGTTTTGTGGACATAAAGTTGCGTGGTTTGGTTACATAAATGTTTTTTAGGGAATTTATGCAACCAAAAATATTTCAAACCATGCTGTAGCTTTACAAGTGTTATTTTATTTTTGCAGGTTGTGCTTTACTTTTCCATGGTATTATAGGGCATTGCAGTGTGTTTATAAAATGAGAGTAAGTTGTACTTTAGATGGTACAACTTGAGTACAACTTGCGTTCTATTCCATGTACTAAATTTCCATTTAGTGAAAATCCTGAACTGGTACTTCAGGTACCAATGAGACAATGAAATACAATGCAAGAATGCTGGTTTGAGTTGTAGGTCCATGGGTTTGAATGCTCACCAGACCCTAAAACATTACATAGCAAACAATAACACTATGAGGAAGGAAATCACAATTCCTGAAAGTTATCACAGCATCAATCATTTTATCCTTCATAGCAACAATCGCCAGGCAATAGTTTTGTCTGGCGATTGTCATCAGCGTAACAAACTATGTGAACTGTGGCCAACTATTTTGCTGGATGACCCTGTTTGTCGGAACCCTCTGAATGAAGGAAAATGCAGGGTTAGTGTCTGTCTGAACATGGTATTACCCAACAAGGCCAAGGTACAGTTGTAGTTCACAAAGTAGTTCATACAACATGTTGTCCAATCACAAAGAAAAACCATGAAAGCATTTATTGTGCTGCATTCATTTATACATATAAAAAGTGACAGAGCTGGTAACTTTCTCACATTCTCTTACACAAGAGATCTGGATTTTGTTCCCCTATTGTGTAACAGTTCTTCAGTCCTTTTCATGTGGTGCTCTAATCTAGGGTGGTCCAAAGGAAGCTCCCTTGAATGACTCTTGCTCACCGCATTTCTCCGCCTCTTCACTCCACCCTTCTACTCCTTAAGTTTACCTACAGTAACACTTTCTACTGCTCACCACTTCAACTATTTTTCACTCCTACATCTATAGAAGTTTTATTTGTAAGCTTTCTGACTGACTGCACCCACAGACTGTACAGTATGTGGAATGATACAGGTTATACATTATACTGTAGATACCCCACAGATAAGAACAGCCGCCTGTACCCCATAAATCCTCAGTGGATGTATGCCACTCCATCTCGAGGAGGAAAGATCTCTTTGATTCATTCTTTTAACAATACCCTAAGGTTGTTGCAGCATGTGCGTGAATCACAACCAGAATCAGAAAAATTATGTCAGATACCACTGGCAACCATGACTAATATACCTCTCCATAGGTAGCTTTTTTTTATGTCTATCATAAATATAGTGAGCATGTGTGTATTAGTGAAGATCTATAGTAGATGGGTCTCTTTGATGATAACTTATAAGATTTATATCTATCCAAAAGAACAAAGCTCTAGCTTCAGGGAATGCGACTGAAAAAGGAAGACCAGTTCATACTTCTAATATTTTACTTACTGTTTCCTTGACACTGCTGTGCTTTTTTTCCGTTCATTCGTGTGTCATAAAGGTGGATATTGAAGACACTGTTTATGAACTCAGTCAATTGAAGCCATGGCTCAATCATAGGACGTAGCATGTTCAAAATGAAATTCAAAAGTGGCATACATACAGTAGATTCTTGTGGTGCTAAAATGTGGTATGTGCTATAATGTGATCATGCGTGATTCTCAAGCCACTGCCTGCATCAACTCGCCTATCTCCTGTGGGGAATGGTAGTAGCAGGTGTTACTGCAAACAAAGGCCCATGGGAGAACTCTTGATTACTCTGGCTCTTTCTCTCTTTTTCTTTTATCTCACTAGCTCTGTCCTTCTCTCTTATATATGCACTTTGCCACTCAAACGCTCCTTCACCATATCTGGCCTTTCAGTTTTGTCACCCAGTGAAAATGTATCATCGCCGGGCTTGAACTCGTCATTATCTACTGAAATCACTCATGTAACTGGCATACATGTTTTATAGCTTGAGGGCTACATTTGCGTACTTTATCACCGAAGACTTTCAGTAATTCATCATTCTATGATCTGTTTTTCTTTGCCTCTCTTTAAGTGAGCCCTGTGACCTTGTTATGGAGGGGCATTTTGAATATATGCTAATCTGACCATAAGGTTACATCAGTACCAGAATGAACTGATGGGTTCATATGTTCATGATTCTGAGCTTATCATGTGCCCTGTAGTGAATGTTGAGCACATGAAAAGGTCAGACTCATGGCCTTTCAACTTTTATCCATAGAAGCAGCTGCCTGTGGTTTGGGTTATTTAGACTGTGAAGAAAAACAGAGCAGGTGTTCGTCAGTATTAGACTGGGAGTGATGCTGTCAGACAAGTAGGTGCTCTAGACACCATTAGACATAGAATATCTGGATATTATGTGGGTATTCTGATGACTTTCAGGTGAAAAGAGACTGAGGGATCAAATCTGACTCAATTGGGTGGTCAGTCTTTCTGTAAGGAACCCAAAATGTGCTTGTTTGTCACTAAACATGTTGAAATCACTAAAACATTTCAAGGAACAAACCAGGCTGATTCATTTTCCATAGATTTCACTTCATCGTTTTTAAAGAATGAAGCAAAACCTTATAAAGCAAACTTTACTGGTGATGACTAAATGATTCTAGTTGGTGTGAATGTTTCCAAACCTCAACTCCATGAAATAAAAAGCCAGGTTTTTCCTCATTTTCCCATCACTGCCGTCATATCTTATATTTCTTGTCATGCCCCCTGTAGATGCTCGGAAGCCCTACTCCTAACTGGAATTGGGTTGCAGAGTTTCCATTGAATGTGTGTGTGTGTGTGTGTGTACACCACTCATCATGGTATTTATTCCAACAACATTTCTCCCACTTAAAGTCCTCTGGGATCACATCCAGTAGAGTAAAAATAATGGCACGCTTAGAGGTTATCTGACCTGGAATGTCAGATAATGTCATAATAGAGACCCCACTACTGATTTAAGGATATGTTGTTTGTTTATTATTGCTTCATCTATTAATTATCACATCACATGTAGGTCTGGCCCAATGGTCACTATGTTAGATTAAGTGATTATGGTCCTTAAAATTCCAGATGTGACTAAGCCAAGAAACATGTCAAACTACAATTTAACACCAACCAACCCCGTAGGTTTGCTTGCAGTTTTTAGCCACACTAGCAGTGTGGCTCAGTGGATGGCTATGTCAGTCTGTCGGTCGGTTTCTTCCGGACTGTAATACCTCTCAAACTATTAGAATTTTGTGGGCCTCAGAGGATGAACACTTTGGTGATTCCTTTCCTTTAGAGCAAACAGCATGCTAAAGTTAGGACGTATTTCATAATTTACTCGATGGATAGGTACAAAATCTTTGTACAGACATTCATGGATCTCAGATAATGTATCCTAATGACAGCCTAGTGATTCCCTGATTTTCCTCTTGTGCCACCCAGAGGCACAAGGATAAATGAGAGATCTGAACCCCTGTTATGAAATTCTGCTGAATTAGGGAGAGAAATGGAAATTTTTAAAACTAGAAAAGTGGGAATTGGGAAGGCTGTGGGGGATTGAGGGATGACCCTCCAGCTGAGAGAGGAAGCTGTGCCAGATTCTCAAAGACTACACTATGACTCATAGGTCAAGGCACACATGCCTGTAAACAGGATTTTTCTCAAAATTTGAGCATTGAATCACACACTGCACTCATACACTATGCCCTGGTTTTCTGTTGTAATCTCCATCACTTTGATTCAAGTAGTACTAATCTCCCAGGGAGGAGGGGATAGATGGGCAGTGAGTCCGAAGTTCGGCAAGGGATAGTCAACCACTTATCAGTGGCGTCACAAGAGGGAGAGTACGTGTGAACAAAGTTAGGCATGCTGACCATAATTTGGAATATCCCATGTGGGGTGATACAACTGGGGCCAAACTGATGACTGGAATCATCATGATGACTCTTCACTGTAATCTGGTCTTCCAGTGCAAGTCCTCTAAATCCAGCTGGGCTGGGATGTGTTGTGAAAGCTGTTGTATGTCAAGGTCATGGTTAGGGTGTCAGCACTGCTCTGGTTTATCTCTTGATCAGGTTACAAGATGACCAAAGAGTTGGACTGGATAAACTCTCCTCCTTGACAGGGTCAAGAGGAGGAGAGATCTCTACAAGTGTAAATTAAGAGTACATGCAGTAATCAAGACAATGAGGATATTCTTGTGAATTTAAGATAGGCATTTGCTAAATCTGATGGCTTGCCTTGAACAATTAAGTAAAAATGTAGCCACATTTCTCTTCTCTTCTTTGCACTCTCTTCCCTTCCTTCAATGAGGTCATGACCTGACTGTAGGTTTGCCTTTTGACACACTCGCTGCCCAATAAGTGTAGTGCATTCCTCACATTCTGGAAAGACGGTGTCAACGCTATTAAAACCTTAAAGTGAAAGGTGTGTGAGTGAGTGTGTGTCTGGTGTGTGAGTGAGTGTGTGTGTGTGTGTGTGTGTGTGTTGCAGCTGGGAAGACCATATTACACAATGGCACATGCAGCAGTGAGGCATCCATGACCCGACCTGTGCATTTCTCAGAATCATATGTTAAATATCTTCAGTAGACCATAGATTTATAGTCTCAGTTTAACAATTCCTGAAACCAGACTACAGTTGCAACAGTATGGACTGCAAACTCCAAAAGGATCTTTATTTTGCCTTACAGTGAGCTCCCTACCACACACACACACACACACACACACACACACACACTTTAATAATAGCCGGTGTGTCTCTCTCATCATACAGCTGCACACCAGAGCATGAGAGTGAGGTAGAGCTATACGGATAGAAAGGCACATACTGTAAGCATAGCCAGTGTGTGAGTGTGTATGTGTGTGAGACAGACAGAGAGAGAGAGAGAGAGAGAGAGAGAGAGAGAGAGAGAGAAAATTCAGACAAATTTAGATAAACAGCGACAGACTGCAGCAAGGAGAAGGGGGACTAGAGAAGAATATTTTCGCGAGTGGAAGGAGCAGAAAGAGAAAGCAAGAATTAAAACAGAGCGAGTGGTTGGTTTACTGATTGGCAGAACCTCAAGAAAGCAGAAGTGGTTTAAGGAAAACTTTTAAAGCTGCTAGGAAAAAGGAATGGAAGAGAAAAGAGCCTGATAAAAAGAAATCAATGGAAACAGTGCAGTGGTGAGAAAGCTAAAATTTTAGTGTGTTTTAATCTTTTCTATCCTGAGGGCGTTTTTGGAAGCCTCTCTCATCATTCTGGGCAGGACTCAGTTGTCCCTCTATCCTTCCCTCCCTCCTTCCCTCCTCCGTTTTCCCTATGCCTTAGTTCACTGCAGTAGAGCGTAACTAGAGCCACACAATGACTTCAGGTTGAGAAGTGCGTGAGAGAAAGGGAGACAGAGATCAAGGAGAAGAGAGACTGACACACACCTCACACATTGGAGTTTGGAGTCACTGTGCAACCCACAAAGGTGAGGTGAGGAGTGAATATCTTACCAGTTTGTGAGCTTTCCCTGTGCATGAGTGTGTGTATGTGTGCATTTGTGTGCATGTATATTTGTGTGTCTATATATAAACATGTCTGTAGGTGATAGTGTGACCACGATTATGGTTGAGTTATAGCATTGAGCAAGCGGCTGCATGTAGTGGATCTGTTTGAGCAGAATCAAATCGACCTCAATGAAGGCTGCTATTCATAATTCTGTGTGCAAACCATCCTCATGTCAGTGATCAAACTTTGAAGCATGTGTGACAGGTTTGCCTTTCCAAGATCACAGTTTGGTGTGTGTGTATGAATCACCCTGTGTAGCAGAGCAAAAGACACACTGTGGAAGTCACTGCACGCGGGTGCACATGTATGTTTCTGCACGTGTGTTTGTTTGTCTTTGATTCAGCTTTGATTTTGGTTCCTTAGTGATCTATGAACAACAGTGAATTGTTCAGCTGTGTCAGCAGTGGATGCCTAGTGAAGGACGGACAGACAGACTGTACAGAGTCAAGAACTCATCTGGTCACAATATGGGCTGTCTCAACATTTTGCTGTCACATTTAAAATAGCTGGATTCCAATGGTAAAATATTTGTATTTGCAACAGACGTCAGATGTTATGACAGTGATGAGTAGCAGAAAACAGATGTAGCAACTTGATTTAAGAGCTCTGTAGATCCTTGATGCATGCATTATAAATACCTGTATGCTATAATACTGCACATGCTCTTACAACAGAAGATTTTTTTACCCTGCTTTTTTACATTTTTTTTATCATTCATCCTCAGCTTCATTTATTGATGCATTGTGGTTATCTTGCTTTACTTCCAGCCCACTGGTGACAGCTCGGAGTTAAGAGCTTCTAGGGTGTGGCCGAGTGACCTAAGGGTGGGGCTCAGGTAGAGCACATAGAAGGGTTACTGTGGAATGTTTGGGATTCCTCTGCAGCGCTGCTTCTGCAGTGAATACACCTAGCCACCCAATCTGAGAGCCCCCACCCAATCTCTGTTCCATCGCCTCCCATCAGGCACTCCACTTCGTCTCCTCTCACTCCCCACACCCACTTTATACTCTCTGCCCTCAGAGTGGAACCTGCTCAGTCATGCCAGTCTGCCTCCTTGTGCCAGCCTAACTACCACACACACATTTAAAAAGTTGAAAATCATCCTCACAGTTGCCAGGTGTGGCATTCCCCCTGTGAGTGTAATGTTGTATTTTGCCAGGTGTGGCATCAGCATGTCTGAGTTAAGGAGACACCAATATTACAGAATGTAAATGGGACTTGACCTGTAAAGTTTTTTGTTTTCTGGTTTTGAATCTCTGCATTAGTCATAAACAGACACAAATCACACAGCTGCCAATACTGATCTTTTTCCTGTGATGTGTGTTTGTATAACATACTTTCTGTCAGCGTTTGGGATAATTAGCTTTGATTGCTATGTTCCACTCTCAAGAGAAATGGGAAGTGTAGGGGTGTGTGTGTGTGTGTGTGTGTGTGTGTGTGTGTGTGTGACAGATTGAGCAGCACCAGCAAGGCTATTAACCTTGTTGTTTTATCTCTTGCAATCACGAGAACATAAATGAAAGTTGTGTGTAATGCATGCCACTGTGTGTTTTTCAGACTGCAGAGGAAGGCACAATACAACTCAACTCAACTCAACTTTATTTATATAGCACCTTTCATACATGAAATGCAGCCCAAGGTGCTTCACAGGGGTGGAAAAAGTTACAATCAATTAAGAAATAAGAAAAATAAAAATGTCTTAGAAATTAAAAACAAGAAAAAATAGATAGCAATAAAACATTAGTAAATACATATTGCAAGACTAGAAAGTACCACCTAAAAACCATGAAAACAATAAAACAGTCACTTATTAAGATCAATAAATAAAAGTAAATAATAAATAAATTAATACCAGAACAATGTCAAAAACAATGAGCTATCACACTATTCCAAATTAAAAGCAACATTAAAAAGATATGTCTTTAATTCCCTTTTAAAAATACGAGAGTACAGAGTATGATGTATCTACAAGAAGGCCATCATAAGCTACTATACCCTGTTCAAGTCAAGCACCATTCAGACTGACTCATTAGAACTGACCGCAACAGAGCGATTACAACATCATGGAACAAAATTATAACAAACGATTTGTCCATCAGTCAGCAATCAGAATCATGTGCCCATTGTCAGGATACTCCCTTGCAACCTTTATAGGTGAATTGATTGATTTATGAGAACATTGTACACCTGGATTACTGACCTCACCACCGCCTCGGTGCACCATCCAGGTGTACAGCGCTGCGAGCTGAAGGTGCCAGACGCCGATTCCACTGAGAACAATAGAATGGATGAAGGATGTTTGAAATAAACTTAGCATGCCTGGAAATGTTGGCTGAGAGAAACAGAAAGCTGAAGGTGTCATTGATAGCCAAGGGAATAAAACTTCAGGCCATGAGCAACAGGAGGGGCGAAGATGGAAAGAGACGGGTGTGACAGAAGAGGGAGACAGCAAAGAAGTGAAAGCGAGTACCTGTCCAGCTGTAAGACAGCAGTGTTGACCTGGTATATAGAACACTTCAATGGTCCATTAAATGGTGCTGGAGTAAAAACGATATCAGTGCTGCAAACTTTTTACCTCACGTTATCTCTCCCCTTCCTGCTCCTGTCCCTCTATGCCATACTCCCTCCTCCCTGCCTTAGGGCCTCTGTGGGTCTGGTCTTGCAATGGTATGGTTTTCATTAGTCAATTATAACATCTGAAGGTGGCTGCTTTTCTAAAACACTCTTTCCTATTTTTGTTCCTCTTTTTCTTTCTAAAGTCTCTTTTCACAATGCTTGGTACCACTTTATGTTATGCATTCAGTGTTCCTTTCTATATTCTAGCAGTCAGTATGACAACCTCCTGTCATACTGCCAATTGCAATTTGATGTGTTTTTAATTTAAAAGGCAACCCGGAAATATTTTTTTTAAGTTTAGCACATACTGGCCTCTGTCATTTGTGTGTGTATGTACTGTAGCGATGAATGCACAGAGCAAGATACACTGTACATTCTCACATGTAGGAAAAGCCAACACATGTGAGCCCTCACTTGCTCCCATGCATTTATCAATGCATGCAACAATAGGATACCTCAATATGCCTTCAGGGATTAAAAGTGTTCAACATTTAATAAAACCTCATTTAGAAATGCAGTGGCCATTAAAACATTTCAAGACACACTGATTACTCAAAGATTCCTGTGGGATTGTTTTAGTGCTATCAAAGTGAAGTAATCAGGAGAGAGAGTGGAGATACAGTATATGCTCTATGACATTGGAATGAACCAAAAAAAAATCATCAAGTTCTTGCTGATTAGTTTCTCACTGCCAATTATTGTTATATCTGAAGCATGCCAGGTGCCATTTTTCAGGTAGGCACTGGCCTGTTACAATGTAAATAATTTAGTACATAGTTATAAATTGCTGTGAAATATTAGCAGCCAAAAGCAGTGAAATATTACATTAATTATTACTTTCACTGCTTAAAGCTCAGTCTTAACACCCTGTGTGTGTCGCTGTATAAAAACATTGGCCTACATAACAGCCAATGGTGGAGCTGGGGTTCTGTAGGATAAACAGCTGTTGACAGTTTAGCTCATTGGGTGTAAGGCACAGGGCACTGGGCACTCAAGACACTCAGCCATTGGATGTTTGTTCTTGTTTTCCTCACTGACAGACATCACAGCATCAGGCTCTGGTTGACCAAATAAAGTGCAGTAAAAATGTAGTAAATTACAGGGAATAAGAAACAAATGGCATCAGAGCCCACAGACACAGCTGGGGTGCTGCAGATTTATCAATAAACACTACAAAGTCTCACATAGACCCCGGCTAAGCGTTTCCTCCCAGATAAGTGTTTCCTCCGCTCAGCAAGAGCAAAAGATCTGAACCCCTTTACTTTGCTCTAGTCCTGGCTGCGATTTAACAAGCAATTTATAAAAGAGGGTATTAACAGCTGTTAATACCCTCTTTTTATTTGCTGTTAATGCCAACCTCAATTTTTATCAGTTGACATTTTGTTGTGGATGGGTTATATAGTTTACTGATGTGTATGAGTAATGGTGATTTTTCTGCCTGGCCTGAATTTCTATGCGTTTCCTCTTATGAGCTGTTACACAGGTTGTCATAAATCTCCCACCGTAATCTTTGTTTTGAGTTGTTTAATGTCTCATTGCTTTGGTTTAGCGTATACATAAGTGGTCGTGCTGTAGAAGGGATAGCCAGTTTTATTCTGTCCTTTTATGTTCTGGCTACTTTGCACAGCAAGGAATTATTTCAAACAGTTGAGTTCCTCTGAAAAGGAAAAGCCATTGATTATTTTTTATCAATATATACACACAATATACAATATACTTTGTATCATTTGTGAGTAACACTGTATATATGGTGTGTATAAATATGATTTTAGAGAATGCAGTCACCTCAGCTTTTAAGCCTGAGGCACCAAACTATAATTTGCAGCCTGTGACCCTGTAACACATCTCCGCACTTTCACTGAGTCCTTAGCAGGTAACCAGGGGCAGGGGCGTGGACATAATAATCTCCTAACGACTGCCAGGACTTTTTGCCCTGTTTGAAAGCAAATATCTTACTGACCCTAACCCGATCTGCTAACCCTATGAACCACCATTCCTCCCCAAAGCTTTAGCCAATGCACTCTATCAGTTTTGTGTTCATTATTTTTGATGGTTAAAATACACACTTCACCTAGTTCAGTGTGAAGAACGGTTAGGTACAAGCTGGACTCCAGATTGCATCTACCACCTCACCTGATTTACATGCAATCCCATTGAGATCATAAAGCCTCCCAGCAGGGAGGGTAAGAAAGGATGCCAAAAGGGTGATAATGCCAGAGTTAACACACATCAGGAGTGGAGACAGTGCAGGCACATAATCACATACTGTACACATGCACAGGCACAAGTATACAATCTAAGCCCTACATTTGGTATCCAATATGAAACAGCTACTCACTATTACCAATCACTCAACCTCTACTGGATTCATTCTTGTCTTTATCAAACATGTTTTATGTTAGTGAAAGCACACCTTTTCACTTTGGCCACTGAAATTTCGGCAGTGTTTGTCAGTCTTATAGAGCAAGTTGTCTGTCTGAGCCCATGTTCCTCCTGTTCAAATTCCATCAAATGTATCAATGTGTGGTTAAAAAGAGTCCCTTTTGACAAAAGAATATGCCGAAATGAATGCAAATGTAAAGTAACTGAGTGTAACTGTGATGGAAATCTTAGAGCTGGTTCACTCTAACAAGAAGTTTCAGGAGACCGGGATGTCTTACACAGGAATATTTATTGAAGCTCGATCGAGGAGAAAAGGGAAACACCACGTGTGAATCACAGCGTACTGCTACCCAAGTCTGAAGATGGTGTCCTGAAGCTCAGTATTTAACCCTCCACAGAACTGATAAGTTCCGCTATATCCAAATAGGGTTATTCCTAACTCAGTCTGTCATGTGTGATGACTCTATTGGATATCAGATCCAAACAAGGAAAGACGTCAACCATTGCTGTCCTAGCAACAGCATAGCCTCTCTACAGTCTCTCTTATCCAGCGTCAACAACCAGGTGCCAGCCTGTTGTGTCTAACCCTGAAAACAGAAGATATCTAGCAGACCTTGGTCTACCAGAGGCCAGAGACAACCCTGTCTTGTCTGGCACACAGAATGAGACAGGCGAACAGAGACAGACAGTTGACCTGACCTGTGAAGCACTGTCTTAACTTACCTTTAACCTACAAGAGGGAAGTTTAACATACAAGAAGGAAAATTTCTTCACAGTAACAGTCAGCAAGAGTTTGGTGAGAGTTGTATCTGCTTCTGTTTTGTTCATCAATAAGCAACTGCACTGAAATGAGAACCAAAAAAAAGTTCTGCTTTGGCCTCTCTCTCTCTCCCTTTGTTGTGCACTCTCCCATGCTTCTTTAAAAACAAATTAAATTCCCGTCCCTACTTTCAATTAGACAAAACATGGGCAAATGCTTCTTTGTGTGTCAGGTTGGGGGAAGAAGTCTTTCCAACAGACAAGTCACACTGGGAGTGAGCTAATGAACCAGAGATACAGCATGAAGCGTGAAAGGGAAAAGAACAACTTTGACCTTCTGGCCATTATCTCAGTATTTTTTTAATCTTTCTCTGAGTTAACTCAACGGTAGAAGGACAATTCAGTTTCACCATTTCCTTTTAACCTTTTTACTTAAATAGAGGCACAGCTCAAGGATGCTCTTTACTAAACTCCCTGTTTGCGTCAGTATTAGAGCATTTTCGCTCAAATAATTTGATGTGGCATTACAGTTGGTCAAAAGCAATACAAACTTAATTTATTTGCTGATGATTTTATTGCTCTATTTAAGTCATGCAAACACTTCCATCCCATATATAATTGAAATTATGACATCAGGTTAATAAATGAATGTCCACAAAAACCTCCTTTATGCCTCCCCAATGTAAATTTTTATCAGAACGCTGCTCAAATGTTCTACATTGACCATTTAATTAACAATACAAATGAGGAACCATGGATTGATATTGAAATTCATCAGTTACAGCCTTGTAGTTTATTTCTAATTCTTTTCTCCAAGTGAAAAAATGAAAAAAATACCAAATAGAAATCTCCAAACATTTATAAATTTGGAATAAACCATCAATAACTATTCAAAATGGCCAACTACACTGGGAGATTTAGATAAACTGTGAAATTCAGAAATGATCTGATTTTATAAACCATAATTTAGTACTTTTATTTGAGGAAATAAAGAATAAATATAAACTAAGAGATATAGAACATTTAAGTATTTGCAATTGAAAAACTGGATAACAGAAACTCTGACCTCAGGAATAGAGTTTCAATTGAAATACCTAGTAGGTGCTGTATACAATATTGTTCTTTAATGAAGAATTACTACAAAAGACATATAACAAATGGAATGAAGATCTTGGTATGGTTAATGCAGAAAGAAAAATGTATAAAAATCGCATATAAAATAACCACTAATGAAAATCTATGTCTAATTCAGTATAAATTAATGACAGGAATATACAATAGTAGAGACAAAATTCATAAGTTTGACACCAGCTCGGAGATCAATGTTTAAAGTGTGGCACTCAGAGTCACTCCATCATGACGGCTTTTTTTTATTGTGAGAAAATTAGAAAAGACTTTTCACAAGATATGGAACTCGATCTACGAAGCTCTGTAGATTTTATGGAGCTGCAAAACCACCCAGCATTCATACATTTTAAGTAACCCTTTAAACAGGAACCATTTTTGTCTTATCTTATTTGTCGTCGTCGTGTGTGTGTGTGTGTGTGCGCGTGTGTGTGTGCGCGTGTGTGTGTGCGTGTGTGTGTGCGCATGTGTGTGTGCGTGTACTTTACATCTATCTTTGTGAGAACCAATTTGAGTTTTGGACCATGGGATTGAGGACGGGCTGTTTGAGGATTCGAACTTGGTTTTAAGGTTCAGGTTAGGATTAAGTTTAGGTTAAGGTTACACTAAGGGTTGGGGTTAAACCTTTAGTTTTGATGGTTAGGGTTAGGGTAAGGGGCTAGGGAATGCATTATGTCAATGAATGTCCTCATAAGTATAGATGTGCAAATGTGTGTGTGTGTGTGTGATAGGCATGTATATGTTTGTGTGGGTGGGGATGCAATATTACCTGTGATGACAACCATATGAGACTGTAAAGTACTTGTGGATGAGCAACTCAAACAGGGTCAAATCATGAAATTAAATTTTTTGAAGAAATGACGATGCAATATATTATATTCATTATATATGTATTATATTCAGATGCTTACTCACTCAAACTCTTAAAAAATTGGGGAAAAAAGAAAAATGCAGTTTCACTTTGTTGTCCTTGTGTCCATTCATAAAGAATGAATAAGGTAGAGAGACAGACCTAAAAAGAGCATGCAGTTGTATGCACATTACCATCTTCAGTGACCAATGTGACTTAAGTTTCCTTCCGTGTGTGTAAAAGTGCATGTGTAAACGTGTGGGCGTGTGCATGTGTGGAATTGTGGTTGCACGGCTGCGTCTGTGTGTCTGTGCATGTATGCATGTGTTTGTCACAATAGTAAAAGTCATTTTCTCCCTGTGGTTGCAGCACTGTGGTCTCATGGACTATATTAACTCAAAGGTCACACACACACACACACACACACACACACACACACACGACTCAGAACACCTCAAGGTGACTCCCCATGGCAGGGGGCCCAGTGTGTCCCAAAACCACACAGCTGTACATTCCCAGACTCTGAGAGTGGGATTAGATTAGCAAAGTGGAACACTTGCATCTGTAGGCGATGGCTGTGTTTTTGGTCGATTGCCTCTGTGTGTTTATCTGTGTCTGCACATTAACAGGGTCTGTGAGACTCATGCCAGCTTAAGGTGTGGGAAGGAAGACTCAGCACTGGATGCATTTTTATTAGATTATGTGAATGTTCTCCAGTGCACTCCCAGAGGTAAGCATTTTATGGTTGCGTAAATGGCTCTGTGTGCCACATGCCCGTTTTAGCTCGTATATAATTTGATGTTTTGACACTGAATGGCCTCTTTGATTGGCAGCAAATTATGTATGGCTCAGTGCTATCTTAGTGACCATAGAATATACATTTTTAGACTTTTTCATTTTTCTCATTCTTAAGGACACTTTTAAATGTTGAAACTATGGAAAGTTTGCTTGCTGTTTTGTAAAAACTGCAGGTTTCAACTCTAAATTCACACCTGTACAGTGTTGGAGCAGTTTCAATTTTCCTCTACTGTATGATATGTGTGTGTGCCAGATTTTTGGGCTTTGGCATCTGATGTGACAACTAAATCACAGTCAGCAGGCTCATTTTTATTCTTCAGGACCATCCTGTCTGATGTGAGGGTCTTGATAACAGAGCGAAAAAGATGGGGGATGTCATCACAGGCTGAGTGTTTTTCTGTCTGTTTGCATCAATTTGTGTCATGAACTGCATCTCAAACATGGTCAGCAGTTGCTGCCCAAAGACTGTACATTTAGAAATGATACCACGATTGCTTTCAGTGGTATTGTGATTATTGGCATCCTGAATGTGGTTGAAAGGCATTCTAATGAAAGCCTTTATCTCCCACAGCTTCAGGTACAGATGTGTATGAAAGTAGAGCGTCCACTTAAGGCAGTGTTGAGCTTAGGTAGTGTTCAGTGTCCATTTAAGTGGTGCTGAATGGATGTGGAGGGTGGTGAGAGTGGGCGTGTTGGTGATGAGTCTGGTGTCGATAACCCCGTGATTTGCTGGTTTATAACTGCTGATAACTACAGCTGACCATGACAGTGTTGAATTCAAGTTTGAAGTACTGATGTGACAGAGAGCGAATCGTGGCTAATGCAACAGAGGAAAAGAACAGCAGATAGGCACAGGGTGGGGGGTTGAGTAAGCAGTGATGTGCCGAGCGAGGAAAGAGGAGCTCGATGCCACCATCTGTTTCCCACATGCACACCCCACAGCAGTCACATAAATCTCAGCCGAGCTCAGCAATGCAGGGCTGCATTCCGCCAGGGTAAACGTGCACTGGCTAGCTACCTCAACAGAAATGTGCAGCTTTTGCGACAAACAGATCCAAGTCATACATTCAGCACGTATACTGTATATACAAAAATGGGTTGGGATGAAACACAATGGATAGTCCGGGGCACTGCAGTTATGTGGTAGGAGTGTGAGAAAGTGTATTGCAAACCATTTCACCAGTGGGGAATTGTGATATTGATGGGTTGCTGTAAATTTAATGTTCAACTTGCCAGCATGTAGAGAATTAAGTAAGACTTGGTAGAACAGTTTCACAATCTTTTTAAATTTGCTACTGTCACAGTACTGTTGGTCCATGAATTATAGTTGCTAACTATTGGCTAGAAATCTGTAGGAATAACACAGCAGTAAGGCAATTGTTGATTTAAAAGTTGTTTATAAAGGCAAAGTTTTTCTGTTCTTCTGGTGTGGTCCCTTGGCCCTCCACTACACTAGGACCAGCGGATGTGCAAACACACAGGGCACACACAGTTACAGGTCACCAGGTTTAAAGTCAAGCTCAATCGGGGGAATGTGTGGATGAGTCGGGTGTTCCTGTGCTGTACAGATGGGCTGGAGACAATGTCAGTTCTTCCCACCAGCCTGTTTTTTTTTTGACAGATGCTATGCTTTAATGCTGATGCGTGTGGCAGCTTCCATGTCACATCTCATGCCTTTGCCCCTGTACTGTCCAATGAATGTTCCATACTCTATATGACATATGAATCATTTTAACATCTGCACAGCCCATAGAAGTGTGCTTTTTGTGTGTTGTGTCAGTGCATGAGATTGAAATGCATAAAATAATTCAATAGGCTCTGACTGCTGATATTTAAGCCAGAGGTATATATACATACATTTCAAATAGGTATGTTGAAGATGTTGTCCTGGGAAATTATGCGCTTGAGTTTGAAATGAGTAGTGCAAAAATCACTGGTATTAATGCAAGACATGCACAGACTTAATATAGTCCTTTTCTCTTTTCTTTTCTTCTCTTGTGTTCTTTTCTCTTTTCTTCTCATCTTCTCTTCTCGTCCTCTTAGCAGTTCAATAATGTATTTTACTGCAGGATAATAGTGGCATTGCTATAGTGATCCTCAGACCTGACTTGACTTGTAGTTGTGAGTGTGACCTCTGAACTTCAGCTTCTCTTTTAAGGTTCAGCAGTCAAAGAAATTCCCTCCATTAAACTTGGTGTTGTAAAACTAGTAGTTTTCCACATGTCTTTGCACTTAGTCAATAACTATAAAATTGCCTTGTCTCGTCTCTGATGACCCATCATAAGACAAATTACACTATTGTTGAAATAAGGCCTTTTGGGGGCAGAAAGTTGTCAACGTCTGGCTGTAATGTAAAGACTACATTTTAATCTGTGAAGTATCTTCCATGTGTAAAGCTTGTTTCCAAGTTAGACCTCATGCACTGGCTAAGATGTATAGAATGTGAAAGAAATGTGATCATAAACACACACAAAAAAAACATATTTTCCCTCTTTCGGATACAGACGCATATTTTTGGCTTTTTTGGTCCGATTTCATGGAACTTTTGATTGATTGAAATCATTGCTGGTGAAGAAATTATATAATAACATAGCGGCCAGAGATGAGTCACCACTAATTTTACGTTCTCTTTCAAAACCCACTGTTCAATTGTACCGTTCAAGCACTGCGGGCGAACAGAGCCCAGCCAATGAGAAAGCGCAGTCATGACATCACAGTCATGCAGTGTGGCAGATGGATGGGGAAAAACATTCCAGAAAAAACATCAGAAACACTGCAGCAGGAGTTTGATTTGAACTCTTGTTTCAATAGTCGACCAGCAATGATCAGCAGAATTGGTTAGAGGTTGACATCAAGCCACAGGTCTTGCTTACGAGGCAGGAACACAGTGACACTGTACGGTTACTTAGGATAAGGAAACCATAAAATAATCACAGCCCTGGAGAGTGCTATTGCTCTCTGTCCATCATCAGTCCTTCATCAGCATGCTTCTGTATGAGGCTATGAGAACCACAGCTAAAGTGGCTGCTTGCCTTATCCTCTGTATATGAAGTAAATTAAGGAATGTCCTTTGGAATATGATTTAAGACTATGGGAAACACTGCAAAGGGACTATGGATCTGAGTTATTGTTCCAGAAAATATTGGGAGACAGCTGATTAATCTCCAATTTTCCAAATATATTAACAAAATGGACAGCTGATGAAAGCCTTGTTGTGCAAGGTTACTATTGGTCCAACTGGCTTTGCTCCAAAAACAAAGCCAGGCAGCTACCCTGTTGCCAATTAATCCATGGTTTTAGCTTCTTCCTGCTAATTTAAATCTGGTTTACCGTTATCAGAGCACGTATAGGGAATACTGTAGCTGGTCTTTCTCTCTGAATGCTGTAGAGATTTATAGCGTTGGGTATCATCAGGATGGGCTTATTATGCAGTCAGTTTTCAGTCAGCAGCTGCAGGACAGGGACAGCTGTGACTTCCTGAATCCCAACTACTGAAACTGTTGCCAAGCCAGACTAATCACAGCTGGAGCAATCTTATTCTGATATGATATGATGCAGTTTACATTGGGTTCTTGAGAAACTAAGACATATTTGAAGATCAAAGGTGTTATCTTGATAATGGTTGTATGTGTGCTCAAGGTTGCATGCAGTATAATTAAACATGCACTGCACAGCTGGTTGAATCTGTTCCAGGTATTTTAGGATTCAGAGCATCTGCCTAGTAGCAACAGAGCGCTTCTGAGGTTTTTTTGAAAACTTATTTTTTATTATTCGTGATATTACATCACTAGGCATTTTAGGAAATGATCAAAAGAAATCTAATGGAAGAAACACCAGTGTCATACTGCTACTGGCTATCCCATGTATCAGCTCACTAACCATAAAACGTGTTCATCTTCTCTCTCTCTCTCTCTCTATGTCTCTCTTTTTCTCTCTTCTACTTCTTCCTTTCATCCTCAGCCAGACGTTTTTGGACATGTAAGATGTAAAAAAAAATGCAGGAAGAAGAAGAAGAAGAAAGAAAGGACAGTTCTAAAGGAATATGGCTCATATTAATCTGGAAATATTGCTTTACCTCATCTGAACTAAATTACTGGTCTGAACTCGCTGTCCTCAGAGAGCAGGCAGAGCGCCACTGGCAGCCCAGATGGGCAAGGAGTGGTCGGCAGATCTGTCACTGTGACCACGGTGAGCACATGAACCCCTGGTCTGTCGAGCTCTGTAGCTTTCCTTTTGTACAGCGGATCAAAGGTGTTTCTTTGTTATTGTTGGGCTTGGATTTTATTCTCAGGAGCAGCGTCTCTGGTAGAGAATCCAGAAGTTCTGAGACTCTTTCTCACTCTCTTTCTTTGTCCTGTTTCCTGCTATCTTTGTGGCTGTGTGCATGTGTATAGTTAAGATACCAAAAAACTGTCAAAGCAAAGATGTGAAGATAATGAGAGCTGAAATGTTATTGTAAAATGTTAAGGATATCCTTTTAGTTCATGACAGCATTTGAACAATTCTATGGATGATTTAAGGACACAGTCATACTAGTGCCTGGTGCCTGATTGTTGTGAGATCCAAGTGCGCGTTGCTGGAGGCCATGAAATCTAAAGTTAGATGAGTGGAGCTGGTGTGGCTAAACCTTGCCAAGGCTTGTGGTTTCCACTGGTAAGGAGCAGAGGCAGGCACAAGTGACTGCAACCTCTCCAACTGCTACTCTAAAGGTGTGATTGCACATGCTACGAGTAAACACTGGACCATCTGCTCTCTGTCTCCCATAACTGAGCAGAACTGACACACAGAAATTTCACTACGCTACATAGTAAGATAGACATGAGCCTCTGAGAGACAAGAGATGGATATATGACATAATATCAATGGCCAGTGGCACTGAGTCAAGCAGTACTTGTTGCTTGATTGGTATGATTCCTTATAATTCCACCTGTCAGAGATAAGGGACCTTCTGTTTTATAACTCAAAAAGTTTTCAAATGACACGCTTGCATCAGAACAAAGGCTTTGTTGCATCACTGTACTGTCTACAGGTGTGTCACAGTGTTTGACCCAAGAGATGCAGAGAGGCTTTCTGTCAGTGTGTCGGTTGGTCAGAAGGAAGCGGCAGCAGAGGGCAGGAGGAGGTGTGTTTTTGTTCTTATATCAACTCCATTTTTCCCTCTAAAAAATTTACAAGACAGTAGAAAGCTGTGATTTATCTCCAACAATGATCTTTCATGAAAGAAATCATAAATTACTTTGCAGATGCCCCTGACAGTCTTTAACCAAATCCAGCAGGAATGTTATGATAGGTATGAGTGACAACAAGTGGACAGGCTCAGGCTTCAGTTACAATACCGACAGTACTTACATATTACAATTATGGGCAAACAGATGACTAACAAATCATAATAAATCAATCTGAAGTGAACAATTGATATTAAACTGAACTGATAATGAAGCCAAGGAATTGATTGTTTGATAAAAGTGAGTAATATACAGTATATGACAAAAGTATTAGTATTATTTATATTCATTTGCATAAGTGTAGCAAATAAAATGCATCTTAAAATAAAAAAAGGGGAGGACAAAGGCGGGATACCCAGCCTGGGAACAAGACGAATCTGGGAGCTCATGTTTTATTGCTCTGGCAGACAGATTTCCACCCATCCTGGAATTTGTCGGGCCAATCAGAGCCATCCATCCATCCATTATCTATACCTCTACTTGTACATCTTTCCTTAGGGGTTTGCAGAGGGGCTGGAGCCAATCCCAATCGGCAGTCAATCACAGGGCGGACACATAGAGACAGACAACCTTTATGCTTACATTCACACCTAGGGGCAATTCAGAGGCACCAGTGAACTTAACCTGCATGTCTTTAGACTGTGGGTGGAAGCTGGAGGATCCGGAGAGAACCCAAGGGGATAACGTGCAAACTCCACACAGAAAGGCCCCAGCCGGCCAGCAGGTTCGAACCCCAAACCTTCTTGCCATGCAGCCACACCAATTACAATCATTGATCCAATATGGGGCATGTTTAATAAGATGGCTGACAGAGGAACGCGGTCAGGTCAGCTGGTTCAGGACTAGCAACTGTGTGTGTGATGGTGTATGAGCATTGATTTGTCTATAAATCAAATGGGTTCATTGGACACCCCTCTGACAGATAGATAAATGTATCTGATATTTTTTCTCTCTCTCCTTTTTGGAGCCCCTCCACTCATTTTGCATGGTAGAAGTCATGTTGAGAGAATTGGCAGCACACACCGGCGGAGTCTTGACACGCAAGTCATTGCAGTTTGACTATTGTCAACTCGTCGGGATACATCACTGTCATATTTCCGAGTGTTGATGCACATCAACTCTTTAAAATGCCAGCAATTTATTAACATTTGATCTCCAGATCGGCAAATCACAGTTACTGTACTTTTTCTATCAGTATTACCTGGTGCCCGATGTGTACTACAGCATCAATTAATGCAATGTGACACCACTGATGTCTGTATCTGTAACAACAAGCCTGTGTTATAGGGCCAAAAAAAAAAAAAAAACGTTGGCATGCCCCTCCTTCATACGAAAGGGACATTCACCTGCTTGCATATAGCCAACCTCTGACCTCAGGAAACACATCCCCGTGGGAGAGGGAAATGTGCCTGTGAGAGGCCCACGCGTGGGAGGCGGAGTGGTTTTATACACAGACTGGCATTATCTGCATCTCCTGCTCCACTCAAAGGACAGGGCCACTAAATATACCCTGTGAGGCCTTCCCAGGCTCCTCTAGGCTGGGGAGATGCGGCCGCTGCTTGGGCCGAAGGCCAATGACATGGCTGCCGACCTCCACGGAAAGTATTTTTAAGGTCAATTACAGGGTACATTGCCTTTAGATGGCCGACTGGTGCTGTGGAGGCCTCATATTAAAGGTTTATGTGGAGAAGTACCAGAGAAGCCTGCCTTAGCTCACCCCAGCTCCCATTGTTACCACACACCCACTGAGACAGTGAACCCTGAAGGATTCATGGGGTGATGCGTGCAGCGTGTGTGTGTTTGCGTGTGTGAGGGCCATTTTTGTATTAGTTATGGTAAAAGTCATTGAATGCAATTTATGTAGAAATTCTCGTGAATACTGCTGTTATGTGTGGCCATTCTCCCTGAAAGATAAGGGACTCATTTAGCAGCTTCAGATCAAACACAGAAACGTGTCCAAAACTGGTCTCAAGTTAGATGAGTCACAAGCATTTGCTTTAAGTCTGTGACCCTTTTTTTTGATTTATAGGCTAGTTGTGGATTTCTGCAAAAGGATAGATTAGGAATCTTTTCACTGCCAATATGAAAAGGATGAGCAACATTTTCTACGTACATATGAGCATGTGAGTATTGTTTTAAGGTTAGCTTAACATTTGAGCATATCTTTTTGATTATGGTGGTTTATATGGTGGTACTTAAAAAATAATTTGTCAGCAAGCAGGCAGGCTTCATAATGTTGGACACTAACAAAGTCAGACGTTTGAGTTTATACAGACAGAGACAGATAATAAATACAGAATAACAAACATTCTTTGTTGCTCATTAGAGGGCTTATCTTAATTCTCTCACACATTCACCCATACGCTCACACAAGCCCCATTCTCTCTACATAGGCCACACACACAGAGCCACACAGCTGACCAGCACTCAATATAAATGAACATCCAACAGGATGATTTTGGTCCTTTTCATGATTCATTCCAACACGACTCCGGCCAGCCATAAATACAAGCCTGTCAAAATGTGTTCTACCCCACAGGGAGGGGAGTGGTGGAAGGTACAGTAGACACCATTCACCTTTCTGTGTGTTTGGAGGGGGCAGAGGGAAGGTTGGAGTTGGTGGCTTTGGTCTCCATGAAGAGTGAAGTATTGATGGGACAAAAGTGAGGGGAAGGATTGAAAGGCCTATTTGTGCAGATGAGGGCTCTGTGTTTGGTTTGCTGTGGCTCTGCTACCGCTCAACGGCAGCTCTACCCACCCTTCTCTATTTCCACTCAGACGCTTTAATCTGACAAAATAAATGCACCGGAAGATGAAACCCAAAGAGGAAACATCCATATGTGTAACTTATCACTTTATCACTGTGCTCCAGACATAAATTAAATTTTGAATCAGTTACCCTTCAATTAGCTACAGTTTAGCCCGAGACACCAGTCTAGCGAGGCAAAGCATAGTGATTATCTTGTTTTCACTGTTTGAATGTGATTAGCATTTTTAAGTGTCCTAGGATAAAAACTTCTTATTTCTCTTATGCTGAGTAAATTAAGAAATATTTAACAAAAAGAATTAGAAATAAATTGAGCATAAAAGGAAGCTCTTATAGATATTCCTCAATAGTTCATGTTTCTCAAGTATCAACTGCAACTATGCAAGTCATTTTGCCACAGGATTCATCAAGTTCAACCAAGATATGTATTGTTCTTTGCGAAAGATAATTGTAAGGAGACCCTAAGATTCTTGTGTCTGATGATTCACTTTGGATTTTTTTGTCATGCAAGTCTTGCCTTCGTCAGGTATTCTTGCGAATACTGTGTTCAAAGCAGCATCCCGAGGAATTACATCAATATTGGATGCTTCACATTCTTAGGAATGTAGTGTGCCCTATATGTAGTGATATATGTAAGGGTGTGGCGGCTGGGATGGGCTTGAGGTACATCTGAATTCCACACAGGAGAACAGAGTTTGCCTCCTATCACAGAGCTGGATTGAAAATTTGCAGTTTTATTAACCATACTTATGACCTTTCCATGACCTTAACCAGGTGATTTAGTTGCCTTATCCCAACCATACCTATGGATGCACCAATCGGCACCATAGTGACCTTCAGCAGATCATGTATCGGCCAGGACACCACTTTAAATTAACAATAGAATTAAGTGTTAGTTACATTTATTTAGTCATAGCGGGCTTCCAACTCAGTTTGCCACAGCATCTCTGGCCTCATGTTACTTTAAATTAAAATTATTCCAAGTAGTTCTCAGCAGTAGTTGATTACTTTACTTTGGCTCTTTATGTAACCTTCACCTTAGCATAGTTGCCATGTGCAGATATTGTAGGAACCAAGATATAATATAAATAATTTGAAGTTTTGTAAAATCATCCTATAAAAAGATGTTCTAGTCTGGCAATAAGTTTACCGTGAAGCTATATGCTTTTTTGAAGGGACTAGGAAAATAGTTTTCTAACTAAAGACTGTTAACACAAGTGGCTTAGGGTGGGCATTTACCCCTTTCCTCAACTCTTCCTCTTTCACCTCTAACCCCCCGGTCCCACTCCACCTCCTCCCAGCACAAACCTCAACACCTTGTCTCCCTGGGAACATCATCACTCCTGGTCCACATGGTGGGGCGAGTACACATCGCCAAGCTGCTAAGTCTACACTGGCTGGGGTGCCCCGTGTTTGCCCTGGGGGAGAGCATGTGTTCGTGGCCGCTGGGCTCTCTGGGTCAGAAATGGCACACCAGGGTGTGATGGGCTTTGCTCTGCTGGTCATGGCCATCATAAGTGTGAAATTCCCAGATCTGAGGCTGGCCACTCAACCCAGCATTACCAAAGCCCAAAAGTTGCCCAGACAGAGGGAGGGAAGGGATGTGTTAGACCTTTTGGCTAGCCACCATCACCTGTGTCTGAGTTGAAACCCACAGTCTCATTTTTCTGGGGCCCTTTCTTGTCTCAGTGCACAAACACACAATACACTCATAGAACTAGTCCTTGTTTTTGTAAAATTGTGTATTTTCCTGCTGTATAGTCTTAATATTGTTGTTTTTATTGGACATTTCAGGTGTGTAGGTATGTAGTCACCCTCAGTGCCCTTAATTAAGAGTTACACTGTTGGTGTTGGTGGCAATGGGTAGGCCTTTTACTGAGGCTGTGGGCGTTTCAGCAACATGACCTGGAATGACCTGGCACTGTACATCCTCACTGCAACTGTGTGCAAAATCAGGTTGCAGACATCATTTTACATCTTGGAAGAAAAACTCTGTTGCTGTAATTTACAGCCGCTACTACCATTAAGCTACATGCATGTCTACTAATCATTGTATAAAAAAAAGACCTGAGGCTTGATCTTTTCTTTGGCAACTAAAACACATCATTGTCAAGTCTTGTTCAAGATGAAGTCCTGCTTACCACAAAGTATTGACTCTGGGTGCCACAGCTACGCTTGACTCCAGGTCATCTTGCCATGGCTACATTGATTCATCTTTTTTTCTTTGGAGGCCAGAATTGGTTCCATATTGTTAACGCTGTATATTAAGGAAAATACAAGCTTCTGAATAGATTTAGGCACGGTGAATGCCAGAAGATGCTGAGCTTGGCGTTGGTGGCCTTTATAAAATGAACAGTGGTGAAAGTTACTATATTCTTTTATGATCAAAGACTTTATTAACAGATGGAATATTTGAAGCGATCAGGTTGTTTTTTTTTTTGCTACAGCTGGGCAAACAATAATACCACTGGGAAAATGCTGGAGGGTTTAACAGGGGCAAAAGTTGAAAGGTTGTTTGCTGCCACTTTAAGGAATTATATTTAGCAACGACTGTACAGTAGGTCAATGAATGTCTACCTGCACATTGCCTCCAAAAGGTCCCAGTTTAATTAGTTTTTTGACCTAGGTGTTACTTCCCGAGGGGAGGTTAATATACTCTAATGTCATTAAAACCATTTATATGTTTAGCATTGGTGTTTTATATGTGTTTTTCTGCCACAGAGAGAGAGAGAGACCATTTTGACACCTTAGACGGTAGGCAGAGTGAGGATATGTGTTTAAGGGCAACTTATAAAACTGTATTTCTGTAATGCCCTGTATGAACTAAAAATACTTGTTTAGACTAGTATAATACAAGCCATTGGTGTCCTGATATGCACAGGCCCCAGGGCTGGGTTTAAACAGTCTCCATATTCATCCTGGAAATGTTGAAGACTTGATCTTAGACTCCCTCAGTTTGATACATCTCACAAAGGTTTTCTGTGTTAACAACACAGAAAGTCCCCTCTCTTTCCATCTGCCTTGACTCTGTTTTCAATTCAGGTCATTAAGAGTGAAATTTCAATTTCACAACAACCTATGATTAAATCCTTGAGTCTGATATGATTCCAGCTGCCATCCAAAGGCAAGTTGTCTCTGTACTACATAAACTTTATATCCTATTGTATGTTCTTGTTCCATGTATCCAGTTTTGGTCACTTGCATGCATATATGATCTTACCACAAACTATTCTTGGAGTTTTTGGTGTTAAGTTTCATTCTTAGCACAATAATATACTGTAGTACTCCCTTTTGGCCCATCCCAGGCTGGTTGTTCTGCCAAATGTATGTGACAGTCAGACCTTTTCCTGTGGCTTTTGGAAAACAATCACAGAGGCAGCCTGTTTTGGCTTTTCTGTAACCTGAAGTTCCTGTGAGATGATGGTGTTGTTCTTCATGCCGTCTACTCTGTATAAAAGGTGTTTTAAACCCATCTGTTTTTAGATATTCACCCATATATCCCCCTTCTTTGGTATTTAATGTTGTCCTTTTAATAAGTGTGTTATAATGTTTGCTTTCATATGCAATCAGGAACAGGGTGAGAGAGATGTTGTTTAAAAAAGCGTAGTGCCAAACTTTGCCTCATCCCTGTTTGTAAATGGACTGTATGTACATTACAGCTCAACTCAGCCCCTAGTGGCTGGATAGAATATTGTATCCTTTCAATAAATCCCACCTCAGTCCTAAATCCCAGTTTTAGATCCTGAAGAACAATCACATCTTTTTTGCAGTAAAGTGTGACTGGCAGCCTGTCATTACTTTTTAAATTTTCCTTATTATATGGCTATTTTTTTTCTATTTACTATCGTTATGGTAATGACAATACTGAATTACATAGTAGACAGTAAACAAACAACAGCTTTCAGATGTTGGATTAGTCTTTTCTTTGTCAATAAAGCCCCAGATTAAAGACATAAAACAAAACCGAAGGGCTGTCCATGTCTCTGGTTTTGGAGGATTAGTGTTTCTTAGCAATAAAGTGCACTGAAAGGAGTTTGTCTCCCCTTTCTCTGGAAACCGTCAACCAACCCACTCTAACCATCTCAAACCCCAACCCGGGCCTGGGCTTTCACAACCTACAATGAAGGCATCCCATAACCTTAAGTACTGTTTTGTGGACCCGTTTAAATTTGACACCATTATGCCACAGAGAGGGTCTGTGTAAGTGTTAATGCTAGTGTGGGAGGTAGCCAGAGATCTGTATAATCCCTGCTTACCTCATCATGTGCTGCCAAAAACTTTGTTTCCTTTTTATTATTACACCATGCAGACTTTTTGGTCTTTGTGTTCCTCTCTGTGAGCTCGTGAATCCCTTTCAATTTTTTGTCCTGTAATCCTCTTGTTTTCTTTTGGAACCCAGTATTTGTGTTTCTCCTCGCTGTTCTTTTGCTTATTCCTGTTGAGCAATCAAGTACTACTGGATCTTAGACTTGTGTAACTTTATTTAAAGTCAGTACTATCTTTTTCTCTGAAAGTACTTTAAACGGGACACCATATGCCGGAGTGGCGGTCCTGGTGGATGTAGTAATGTGCTGTGGTGGTGTCTCTTTCTAATTTTCAGCAGGATCAAGGCTCAACTGTCATTCTATGGATTGGAGCCTGGCCTATAGCAATTACCAGCAAATGAGCTCTCTCAGATTCTTGGACAATGACTAATTTGAACTTTAATTTGGACTATTTCATGTCAAGGACCTACAGTACAGTGACTTTGAGTGAACATGTTACTGTAAATTGTTTAGAATATACTGTACACTGTGTGTTTTTTTCTTAGAATTCCCCTTTGGTGACACATTTGTCCGTGAAGTTGATCAGAAACTTTAAACTTCACTGTTTTAGCTCTTCTTTTCTTTTACTTTTCACCTCTCTGTCTGTGCCATGGCCCAGTCTAAACTATCAGACTTGGTAGAGCTAGGTTTGTGTGTAGTGGCACTGGGGGCAGGGTGCAGAGTTTGCCTGGGTTGAGTGTACCCAGCTCCTCATAATTACAGACAGTAAACAGCTAGTGCTTTTAGGCTTATTTTCCCCATCCGATGGATAGAGATTTCACTTTGGCATAAGAAGAAAAGGCAGAAAGGATGAGAAGGAGGGGAAAGACAGTCTGAAGATGGACAGAAACTGTCATCCTTATTTTGGTTGTTGACAATGGAAGCAGTTTGCAAAAATTTGGTGGCACTTGGAGACAGGTTTATAGACACACAAACACACAGAGACAGACATTGTCCCCACCCCCAACACACACAGTCATACTTCTTCTTGATCGACAGTGTTTTGAAGTGATCTTTCTTCCGGTAAGTCTTAATTAGAAGTTTCAAGAACCCCTGGTTAAATGTGTCTCTTTTTCTCATCTTCTTCTTCCTAAAAACTGTCAAATTGATCACCCGTCTTGCTCTATATCTGTCTCTGAGTGTGTCTGTGTTTTTCTTTCCGTCTGCCTGTCCGTCTGCGTCCATCCCTCTGTCTCTCTCCCCTCCCTCTCAAGTGAATCTCTGCTGCTTCACAGTCTTAACTTGGTCCAAATTTAATTCTCCTCCTTCTGCTTTCCTTCTTCGTTTTTACTTCATACTTATTTCACACCACCCGCCCCCCAACACATGTACACACACACACACACACACACACTGTCTCCTTCCTTATTGCATTTTCAAGTGTTTCACTGGCAAAATTGGTAAGCTGAAACATTTCTGCAGTAATGTAAAATTTAAAAACAAACAAATTTTAAAAACAGTTTGTGTATTCAAACTCAATGCTCTATGCCATCTCTCTGTCTCTTCATCTCTCTCTGTTGCTCTCTCTGTTCCTCTCTCTCTGTGCACTGCACAGTGCTGGCAGGCAGTGGGATGGGAGGTTTTCTTTGGCAGTCTGCTCCCCCTCTCTTGGCTGGGACAGGCCCTGGAGCGTGCTACTGGCTGGGAGTGTGGAAGGGAAGGTAGTGAAGGAGGAGGGGAGGGAGGGAGAAAGGGGCTTGGGAGGAGGGAGACTGGAGGGGTGGAGGCGTGGTTTGCAGCTGGTAATGAAGTCTTCTCTTTTCATCCTCAGAAGCCAGAGTGTGAGCGGACGGGCCCGGGGTCTGCGCAGCTCCACTGCTTTCTCTGCCTGTAAAGTGTGCCGAGTGCTGCTCTGCGCTGCGCTGCCTGTGCGTCTCAGCGCCCGTCTGCCACAGCTGAGAGATACAAAGAGACAGGGACTTAGAGAGACAGTCATGAGGCTTTCCCTTGTATCGGCTCCACAGCATTATTCTTGAGGTAAGACTACAGACTGCCTCCTCCTCGTGTGCTGCTCCTGCCTGTCTCTCTCTCACTGCTCTCCTTTACTGTCTGTCTGTCTCCGTTGATTGTTGTGGTGGGGAGGTGGGGGGGTGTAATAGGGGCTGTCCTGTTTAAGTCCCTCCCACTTTAAATGTGCGTGTGTGTTTGTGTGTGCACATTCAGTATGTGCAAGGGTAGGTAGGTGTCTGTTTGTGCATGTGTGAGTATGCACACATGAATATACCATATATGTGTGTGTGTGTGTGTGTCTATGCACATTTCCTGCACTGTTTATGTATGAACGCAGACTGAGTCAGCATTCAGTGAAAGGTTTATGTTAATGGTGATAAATGGCTCCTACTGGTCAGGCAAGGAAGAGGGTCAGACTGGGGCTAAGACATTCTTGAAAAAGGAAAATGGGATGGGAACTTTCAAAACAGTTGTTGAAGTGGATATTCAATGGTATTTCTGTTTTTCAGAATTGATTTAGTTGCCAGGTAAATTTAATATCACTCAGTTTACTTTTATTGTTGGTCTGGGCTATTGCTGGTGTAATATACAGCCATACACTAATACTACCCTCTAATTTTAAAAGAGCTGTTAAATGTTGTGTGTGTGTCTGGGGGTGGGGTGGGGGGGGGTGGGGTGGGTGGGGGGGGGGGGGGGGGGGGGGGGGGGGGGGGGGGGGGGCACGTGTGGAGATGTTTATTTGCACTGCTGATTGCTGTTTAAGACGGATGGATGCTACAGGGTTAGGGTTAGGGTTAGGGGCTCATCTCTGTAAATAAAAAAAAGGACAGGAGACAGTCTGTACTCATCTGCAGCCCAGTGACACCAGGCTTTGAAGCGATTTCAGTGGATCTGTCCTCCTCCCCGCTGGGCAATTCAGATCCGGCCTGCGACTCACTCACTTTCATCCACATTCCCTTGGAAATCCATCCATCTGTATTCTTTCACTCACCTCCTTCCTGCTCCCATTCACCCCTTAAGTTCTTGTACCCTGATACCCCTTGGTGAGGCCTTCACCTTCTATCAACATTCCTATATTCTTATAGACAGTATTCCTATGGTTTTATTCTCCATCCCCACTAGTCAGACACGCTTTTAGGGAATGGGTCTTTCCGATACCTCTCCCGGAAAAAAAACTAAGCGAGTTTCCATTAGTTTCTGCTGGGCCATGAGAATTATGGTTTCCCAAATGAATAGTGTACAGGAGCCCGGCTTAATTGAAAAAACACAAGCATGGTCTGCCATGAAGGAGACGGTCCTTGGTCACTGTTGAACTGTGCGAATGTACTTTCCAGAGCTGGCGAGGGGGAGAGAAAGAGAGAGGAAAATATAAAAAGAGCAGGAGATAGAGGATGGACAGAAGTCTGAGGCAAATAAAGTTATCAAATGAAAGTGTGGAAAATCAAAAGGGCTGATTTTTAAACGTTGTGGTTACTATGCAATGTAGATTTGTAAAGGTAGAGGTAAATTGTATAAAAAATATTCTGAAGGAACCCAGAGGAAACAGAAAGCAGTGGTGTGTGTGTGTGTGTGTGTGTGTTAAGGTTAGGGTAAGGGTTGGGGTCAGGCATTTAGTTTTGATGGTTAAGGTTAGGGTAAGGGGCTGGGGAATGCATTATGTCAATGAATGTCCTCACTATTATACAAGTACAAACATGTGTGTGTTGTGTGTGGTGCGTGAACCTCAAGTTTGGCTTCATCCGGTCTGTCAGTCAAGACGGTGTGTATAAAAGGGGATTTTAGTAGGATAGAATGGCAGAAGAAGGCCATCATGAGTCTGTTTACTGGTCATTAAGTCCCAAAGGCAACAACTGAACCAACAGTGAAACCTGGTTGATTGCAGTCCAGCTAACAGAAGCAACTCTCCCATGATTTTCCCAACAGGGAGTCATCATAACATTTAACCCTACTGAAGCATTCTGCTCAGCTGTCTCTGTATTGTAAACAGACCACCAGTGAGCCTTTAGAGAAGTTTGCTCCATGTTGCTCAGTTCCCATATGAACAATACTTAACACATCCCATCACCCCCTCCCTCCCTATCTGCTGTGTTTTTGTGACATGTCTGTGTGGCAACCCCATATGGTGACGATTGAGACCCTGTCTTTGGTTCAGATGGCACATTTGTCACACACATGTTTGCCAGCAGCTGCTGTTGCTAGGGTTTGCAGGGCTGCAGGGGGAAAGCATCTCTTGTTGACTTCCTCACTGGGTGGCTCATTTGTTTGTCAGGGCACCGTGACCCCTGACCCTGCTACCACCTTCTGACTCTCACACTGCCCGTTAATGTAACTCTAGACTCCCTGACAGGCCCAACCCCACTCTTCCGCCATCACCACCACACTGATGCACAATTACTAGTCGAAAGAAGAAAAGTCAACACTTGGAAAAGTAGGACTTAGTGAGTCTTCTAAGGAAACATCCGCAGGGATCCTAAGATGAAAATGTATGCTGGCAGGATGACTACACTGTAACCAGAGAGTGTGTGATTAAAGTGTGAACAGAAACAATATATGATGTAATACTCCAGGAGAGACTCTTTCTTTTCTTTTTCTGATTAACATACATTTGCATTTTCATTCTACCTTACTAAAGACTATTAATCATAATCCCCCAATCAGATACTGTGACTATACTACTCACTCTAAGTATTAAATCTAGTCCAGTGTCTAAGGGGCATGATAATGGTTATACGGTTGGTTTATTATCAGCTCAGCAGGTACTATCCAGACCAGTCACTAAGGTTACATAAGACCGGGAGGTTATCCATCCCTTAAATCCCATGTTGAGTGACACATCATGACTTCTGACCTCTGTGCCTCACACCTGACAGCGCTGAGCTGACTTTCATTAGGCTTCAATAGTGAAAGCAGAACAGTGACTTCAACCTCAGAAGAAAATGCTCATGTCAGCGGTTTGATCTGCTCTTCTTCTCCAGTGTTATGGTGTTAAGTAATAGATGTACAGAATATATTTTAATGAGTAAATGAAAATGCATCTTATTGGTTACATAAGGTTAAATTGGATTCTCCGGCAACCATTGGACCAGCTTGTCTTTGACACACAATATTGAACCTCTGTAACTCATTGATTTGCTCATCTAGATTTAGATAATTGTACAAATGTAATATTTCAAGCACAAATCTAATTTTGTGACTACATTTGTAACTCTAGTAGATTGTGAAGACACTGCCATACCATACTGCATTCCTTAAAATTTTACTGAAAACTGGCATCAACATACATTCCCTTGGGAAACACATACTCCTCTGTCATTCTGAATTGCAAAAAGATACGTGATTTGCCCCCTGGGAATGGCACTCCTCTCTCTCCAGCTTTTGGATTTAAAAAAAAGAACACCTCATCAAAAGGGGAAACAGAAAGGATAGAAACAATGTCCTTACTTGGTCATACCTGAATGGCATGAGTTTTGAATGTATAATAAATAATTGGATTTAGATTTCATTTGACAGGCTTCCCAGATTTGCTCCCATTCACTTAAACTTTAAAAACATCAGAGTTGCTGGTAAAAAGCTTTTTTTCCCAATAAACACATTAGAAAGCCAAACCTTAATTTCTTTGCACGTGTAATTTTCAGCTAAATTTAAATACATATTTGAAGAGCTGCCCTCATAATTAAACATCAACATTTTATGTGTCAACTGATCATAACAGAATATATAGGCATGTATTAATTTTTGATTTGCAAACTTTACCACTATAAACAAACTTTTAGCAGTATCAAAAACTCTCTGTGTATGACGAGTCCTGTCAGTGTAAGAGTGATAACATGTTACAGTCATATGCTTTGAATTTTCAACACTGGCCCTACTCTTCTGTTTAAATTTAGATCATGGATCATGCCTGACACATCAATGAGCTATAGTTTGGTACAGCAAAATCAATTGTGGTGTGATTTAAATAAATATTTGTTTTTGAAGAGCTGAGGATGGAAACATCCATAGTGTTAGTTAGAGCGTTCTTTCTCATTATGCTTTTTGTAAACAGATTTCCATGACCTACAGTACACTGTTCTGGTTGGCAAATGTCTCTATACGGTTTGAATAGATAGATATCAGGTTTTCAGTATTTGGCCTGCAGACACTGACTGATAGCAGCATGATTAAAAAATAGCTTTTAAAGTGATAAAATGTGCATTAATTATTCTTATTATTTTGTTCGATTTTACTTTTATCCTCTTTTTCATCATTTTCTGTAATGCGCCCTTCTCATTTTTGCTCATTTGATGATATGAATTCAGTACTACAAATAAAAGTTTTGTTGCAGCAGCCTTGTGTAACATCAGGATGAGCTGGCTATGCAAGCCTGTCTCCATCTGTTTCCCAGCTCTACTGTTAACCTCAAATTGCTCAGCTAGGCAGCTTCCTGAGGACCTCTTTGCTCACAGCAGATATTATCCAACTGACACGACTTTTAAGGGCCTTTTGAAAGAGGAAGGTGCATCACAGTTATCAGTTACTCTGTCCTCTGTCCTCTCTGATGTCCTCTCCAGCTGGTTGCGCTCCACCTTATTAGCCCCCACCTAGAACTAGGTCTGTAAATAAGAATTGAAGGCTGAGGCTTATTAAGCTGAGCAGAATCAGTGTAGTGCAGATGCAAAACACATGACTTGCGGGAGAGGAGAGTCCCTCAGGTTCCATCGTTTCAGCTCTTTCACCACCTCCTTGCTCTCTTCCTATTCCTCCCTATCTGTGACCTCCTCTTTAAACAGGACACATTCAGCATAGTTTCCATCCTACCGTACATCTCTGTATGTCAGGTCACACCTTCAATCTAAAGGGCCCTCTGAGCTCCCACACAAATCCACTCTCAAAGACTAATGTGTATGTGTGTTACTGTGTGCATGTACGTATAAGTGTTTGTGAATTGTTGCATTCATTTAATGCATTCTTGACTATAAGTCCAAGTATCTCTGTCAGACTGTAGGCCATATACTACGTGTCTACAGACAAATAACTGTTGGATCAGCCGTCATGTGTTTATTAGACACTTTATCCAACAGGCAGAAAATTGGCCTGAATATTTGCCTGCTCCTCTGCTGCGTGAACGCAGACCCAGCAGCTCTGATTGCTTTTGACAGTGACAACAAGAACAGGCTGCCTGAGAAGACTTTCTGAAGGCCTCCTCCTGCATCTGCACAAAAAGAAAATCAGAAGAATAAGCCAAATCAAACAAAGAAATTGCTTTTCTCTCTGTACTTCTTTGCTAACTTTCTGGAGTTTAGAGGTTATAGTACTATAGTTGGGTTACAACCATACAAGTTAGACAGTGGTTGGGAGTTGTCTGTGGGAGATGTTTGATATTAGTGAGTATTGGTGGACTATAGTGGCCTTTTCAATGTACTGAGATTAAAATAGGAAAGAACAGACATCATTACACATAGAAAGGCAGTAGTGCTTCACATTTTGATTCAGCCTAACGCTTTGGTCTGCAGTAGTGACATCAGGTCTTTTCGGGGGAGGAAGCAAGGGGAATCACCAGTAAATTATAGCTCAGGCACATCCCCAGACGCATTGGCCAGGGTCCTAGAGCTAAACAGCTTTAGGACTGCTTTCCCTTTTTCAACCCCTTTTCCGCTACATTCCTGCTCTTCTCCTCCCACTCCTGCGTCTCGCTCCAGATGTGGCATTGTTTGGACACATTTGTTTTGGGCTTGGGCCGGTAGACCTGCGCAGAGTCTGATGTCATGCTCTATTTAAAGGGAAAGCCATGAGAACTGGGTGGAAAAGGAGTGCAGTGTGGTCTCACTTCAAAGCTACTGTCTAGGACTACTGATGACTGTCATCCATGGCATAGCAATCTGTGTCATGGACAGATGACCACATTCATTTTAAGTGTTGACAGACATGTCATTTTGAAAAGGTTCAGAGAGGAGGCACCACTTTTTACAAAAAAGCCAGAAAGATTTTTTTTTTTTTAATCTCACATCAACTACTGGGTTTACTCTACCTCAGTTTCACTGTTATTTGGAATAATCCACAACTTATAGGAAGAAACAATACTGGATTTTATTTGAAGCTTGCACTATGGCTGTTTATGGTATAACTGTGAGTGAAACCTCATACCGTAGTTAGATAAAATAAAAAGATGATGCCCTCAAATGAACCAACAAACATGGCACATTTTTTTACGGGTCAGACGAGTCACATGCTGCCTAAACTTTCATGCCTCTCTAATTAGCCCTGTCAGTCAACAAACCTGGCACCTCATGCCATTGAAGAATGGGATAATGAATCTCTTTCTCTGTCTGTCTCTCAGTGTGTGTGTTATGTGTATCTACAGTACAGTATGTGTATAGTGTATTCTGCAGCACTCTAAATATGAAAATAATCCATTGTTTTGCAGCTATAGGTGAGGGGATCTTTTCCTCAATGACTGAGCTTATTGTGACTTTTTATTTAAACTGTCAGCATAGTGGGTCAGCAGCAGCTGAGTATCAGGCTCTGCTGTCAGATTCCCCATGAGAGCTCTGCCTTCAGGACTGTTTGGCCATCAAACACACATATATTTGCCAGGTCCTTTCTAGTGTCCCTGGTTCAAACAACTACAGTATAAGCTCTAACCCTGCAGAATATTTCCGGTTCAAACGGGCATGTTTGCTAGATCTTTTTCCCTCACTGTTCCCTCTCCTTTCTCCGGAGTGTTTGCTCAAGGAGTTCACAACTCTGGCCTCTTCAGGAGTTGAAAGCTGGAATGACAAGTGCTAGCAGTGATGGGCATATTTCCATTCAGTCATGTACACATACTCACACTCATACAGACACAGGGAAAGGGAAAGCAGCATTTGGATAAAATAGTCATCACACAGTCTCTCTCCCGCTATATTGTTGTATTGTATTTTATTGTATTTAAATATACCGGCTGCTATGATGACCTAATTTCCCTTCGGGGATGAATAAAGTAATCTATCTATCTATCTATCTATCTATCTATATGGCCTCCCAGTGATCCAAGTCACACTGCATCAGTGCAAAAGCTCCACATCTTGACAATGGGTAGCATTTCAAATGCTTGTGTTGAAAAGTGTTGTTGCTCTTTCACAGAGTGTTTTAAAGATATAAATCCCTCTGTCATTCTATGAAAACAGGGTCTTCAATGTTTTTAAAAGCCTTGCTTGCCTCACCTGTGTGGTATGACAGCCTTGAAAATCCAGGTGAACTGTTAATTTGTTCTCTCAGGCATTCAGACATAGCTATTGTTGTTTTATTCCAAGGATATTTTGGAGCCCCTATCCAAACAAGTTGGCAATGCAGATTGAGTTTTCCCACTTTTCCAGCACACATATAATTCTGTTCTTGTATTTTTAGAGTAATTATATATAAATGCAGATGTTTTTGACACAAAAATGTGGGTCTCTCTCTCTTTCTCTCTCAGCTTGAAGTTCACTACAGTGCAGTGCCACTGTGGTCAACATCAAAGACTTGGACACAGACATGTTTACACACTTGCATGCTCAGACATGCAAACAGACTTTTGGATAATTTATATTTACTTCAATAAAAGACCATAAACGAAAAGATGAAATCAGGAAAAGTGTCTAGCACGTGTGTCCTGTGTCACATACACACAACAAACTCACACACACAAACAGTTTCTCTGGCTGTGGTCCAGTGCAGCGCCCAGTGTTTCCTCCAGCTGTATGAGCCAAGTATTACACATAGTGAAAGCATAACAGTTCAGCCCCAGGGTTGTAAGGTCAAGCACATCTAGGTGATCAGTGCTTCCGCTCCAGATTCTGTTTATGACTATGTGTATACACACCATGCAGTCCGTCAGACAATTGTATACACCCCACACCCATCCTCACGCTCACACAGCTGGCACAGCCAAACATTCACAGTCTGTTTTAGGGAAGGGGGAGGGTGTGTGTGCGTGTGTGTGTGTGCGTGTGCGTGTGCGCGTGTGTGTGAACTCCCTCAACTGCCACCCACTCACTAAAACTAATACATACAAGCACACACATTAACAAACTTACGCAGAGATTGACATGTAGGCTAACACTGTGTGGGAATGTAAGATCATACAATTAATTCTCAATTCTGGAAACAAATTTAGCCAGACTGTATTGGATTTATTTATTTTTGGCAAAATATTACACTGATTGCTTCATATTTCTTCAGTCAGTGCCAGAAGGTCCATAGACATTTTGTGGTCTCTCAATCTTGATCTACGACTGCCTGTATCTCTTTAAAAAGCTCCCGATGTCTACATTCCCCTCACATTTGTCAATTTCCCTTCACATGAGAGCGGAATCGAGATGTGATTGTGTTGCAAAGTTGCAGGAAATAGAAGAAGAGCTGTAGGTCAGAATATATACAGTCACACAGTGGGGAAAGGATGCTGTTTATTCACACAAACTTTTTGAGTGCGAAACACTCACTTTTCAAGGGTAATACACTCACTTTTTATAGGGCTAAAACAGGTGGCTGGGCTGTAGAAATGGGAAGTGCAGATGGATGAAGTGACGGGGTGGAGTAATGACAAACTTCAGTATAAATTAAAGTTAAACATCGTCATTTGAGGGGAGTGTCAGACTGGTTTAAATGTACCTTTAATTTTCTTGATTTATTTATTTATTTTATTTAGTTTTCCTGTCTCTATCCCAGGTTCTCCATTTGCTTTTACATTTAGTAAACTTGTAAATCTGCAGGGATCAAAAAGGGAAATACTAAATTATGTTATTCATGTAAATTTACTTCATCAGTGGACAGCCACATTTTCCAAGCCGTAAATACATTTTACTGATCGCAGAATCAGGAAATCTATCTATCCAAGAAGAAAGTCTCATTTAAATATAAAAACAGCCCTGAAGCAAGGTTTGGCTTCTGGTCACAGTGGTAGCAATCCTATTTCATGTTTTCTACTAGTTTTACTCAGCCTGAACCCATTTGACTTTATGGACTTTACAGAATGGTCATCTCTGTCAACACAGCTGACTGACTGAGTCTGTGTGTATGTACATATGTGTGAGAGAATTTACATTTGTATTTGTTGTGTGTGTGTGTGTGTGTGTGTGTGTGTGCGTGTGTGCACCCATGTATTCATACACTTACATGTGCTTTTGTTTAAATGGCCCCTTGTTGTTTCTCATGGCTATCTGTTGGTTATATCTCTGCAGTAGAAAGTTGGTGCCCACCCCTCAAGATTCAACCTCAGCACAGTAGTGTATATCTCATTTCCGTGTTTGCATGTAGCCTTAAACTGCCAAGGAGAAGAAAGGAATTTGTTATGTGAACCATGTGTGACTGCTGATGCAGATGGGAGAGGTTAAATCAGTGGGAAACTCAAAGAGTGTGGCTTCATCTGCCAATCTGTTTCACTCTCCATCTGATGTCAGACATGAGATTGACAGTCTCCGAGATGTTATCGGCTCCTAGACAACCACTGAGGCTGAGACTACTGATGCTAGAAATAAGTGTGTTTCTAATCTATACTAGCCCTCTAGGTTCTCTTGAGGCCAGGATAGCAAATTAACTTTTTGACAAAACAGTTATAAACCAAGTGGTTTCATACTACATACTGTAGTACCACTTTGCTCAGTAGGTTGTAAGACTTTTAAAAGCTTCTTTAGCCAGATCGAATGAGTGGGCTTGTGCAGCTGGGCTAAATTAACAGAGCTTCTCCCTGTGAGCCACAGTGGTATTACAAGTAAATACAACAGATCCAAACAGTGTACCGTGGAGGTGGATGTATTCACAGATTATGGGAGTGATCCACTCACAGTGGGCTAACAATGGCCTCATCAGTGTGAGGTGCAGTGGGTTGGTGCTGCTTTGGTTTGTGTGGTGTTTATATAGCCCTGGGAATGCTGTCTGCTACATGTTAACACAGTATTAAATCATGTCATGCCGTCAGCATTATCATAAGGATGTTGACTCTGGAAAGCTATGTATGGTTCAGATTCTTCCAAAAGTATCATCATGCCATAGTTGTGTATGGCAACTATATAAAGTGCATATGTTTTTTTTTAGACATTTTCTTTTCTAGCAAGCATAAAACAGACAGGAACGTGCAAATTTACATTATATTACAGCATTACTTATGATGCATAAATGTGGATTAGTTAGATGGAACAGTTAAGGTAAAAGTCTTTCAGCTCAGTGTTTCTCAACCTTGGTTCTAGGGAGGCTTCTGCAAAGCTTTATCACAACCCATTTATTTGAATCAGATGTGTTGGAAGAGGGAAACATCTAAAACAGATCGTAAGTAAAATTCTGTTTTAAAGATTTGTATTTTGTTTTTTTGTATGCTGAGTAGCACTTACTAAGAGAACTTTGCATTTGAGCAAGTCAATCAAGTCATTAACTTTACCAGTCATTGTATGTGACAGCGTGGACCACTGAGGGAATACTTCTGTCTGTAATTCCCTGAGACCCTGGCCTAAATGAAAATGTGTTCTATAGGAGGCACCGCTCCAGGTATGCTAACAACGTAAATGCTCTGTAGCCCTGGAGCAGAAAGGCTTTTCCTGCTGCAGGTCTGAAAAAGGAAACCTTGCGCTTTCAGATTTTTTCAAACAATATAAAGCCTACTATAATAGTCAGATCATCGCCTGGACCACAAATGCCTCTTTCTCTCAGCTACTTTTATTTGAGAGGCTTAAACACATCTAAGGAGCTTAGTTGTCTTGTAGACACAGGCGTACACCTGGGAGAGGAGTTTGGGAATCCCCTCTCACTATCAGAGAGCACTGATGTTATCTTTTTCACTCTCCCTGCTTCTGAACAACCCCTTTTCTGTCTACTGTCCACCTCTGCCACTCTTTCTCTCTTGTGTCCAGACACAAACACAGGTTATGTGTTATGTGATGCTGCAGGGAAAGCCACTTCAGTCCGGCCCTTTTGAAAAATCCTCATGGCTCTGTGAGATGCTAGACTACCACTGTGGTCCAGGAACCTCCTTTGGCGAGAATGACAGACTCAGAGGAGAGCAGCGAGGGAGAAAGAGGGTGGGCAGATCAGAGGTATTACTATCAGGTTTCTGTCTAACTACAGCAAAGACTGGGCCTGTGCCAGAGCTGCCATAGGGCTCTTCATATTTCCAGAGGCACTTATGTGCATTCTACTTATGAAATAACATGCTTGGCCTCAGCTATTCGATTTCATGGAATAAGTTCACCATTATTGCTGACATTTTGTTTTCCATGATTTTCGTAGTGAGTGAGATGAAGCGAAGGATAAGAAAGAGTGGGGTGGCAGTGTTTTGGTAGAGCAGTTGAATACATCTATATCTGTTGGAGAGCAGTGTCTCTCAGTTGCGCCATATGTTCTGGATATAGTAACATATCCCACATAGATATTTTTATGTGTGATTGACAATTAGCCCAAATGTGTTCCTAGTTTTCTGACTGCAGCTCCCAAAGCATCAATAAAATATGCTTGAGACGGAGCAATTTAAAGTGGTTTGATGTGCTGTAACTCACCAGAGTGCTCTGTGATTAGACTCAATTTTCTCCTTTGGTTTGTCTTTATCACTTTCTCTTCATTTTTCACTCTTCTTTTACAACAGCTAGCTCACAGTCTTCGCTCTTTGTTCGGGCTCCATTACAAGAATGTCATGTGAATTCATGGGCAAAAGTACTTGATCAAGCACACATAGGCCTGTAGACAACTGCAAACATAGCTCTCAATCAGAAGCTTAACATTTTAGTTCTCAGTCTATGATTTATCTAGTCCGCTTGTCTTCAACTGAGTTCCCAGGGCTCATTGGACAGGTTTTGATGGAGGCCTTTTAAACCCTTCAACAGAGCTGCTCTATGCCACTTATTATTCAATATCTAACACAGAGCTTCAAGTCATGATGGACCTTGAGTGAGTTTTAATGAAAGATTTCCTGCTTGGTCCCTGCCAGTCCGTCTACCACGCAATATCACCCGCTCCTTAAGGGCTCACTCCTTCAAATTAAGGGTGAGGGAAAAACTGCAATGCTAAAAACAGAAAATTTTCAAAGGAGTGGGACCATATTCAAGGAAAGTAACAGGAGCTGTATTCGACTTTAGACCCCGGCAGGGGTCAGTGAGAATAGGACTAGTAAAACCCACAGGGCCATGTCTCCCCCTCTCAATTCAACAGTTCAGGCCAGAGTTGAGGTGATCCACATGGTGGGGGAAGTGTGTGTATTTGTGTGAGTGTTTGTGTGTATGTCTCTGTGCAGAGACAGGAGGAAAAAGTCAGACTTTGGTTTTGGTCCAAGACAGGAAAACGCTGAAGTAAGCTCACCCGTCACCTCCCAGACTCATGGATAAAGCACTGGCCTAATTGTACCTAATGCAGTTGCATGATTTATTCTTTTAACACCCTTTTAATAGTGTGTGTCTGTTTATGTGTGTGTGTGTGTGTGTGTGTGTGTGTGTGTGTGTGGGTGTGGGGGTGTGTGTGTGTGCGTGTGTGTGTGTGTGTGTGTGTGTGTGTGTGTGTGTGTGTGGGTGTGTGTGCATGTATGTGTGTGTAAAAGCCACCACCAGTCTAATGTGGTAGTGTCGTTGAGGAAAAGGTCATGTGAGGAGAACTGCACTGAGGATGTAATGATATGTCAGGCTTGTTTTCCTGCAGCAGATGTGTGTTTTCTGACAGCTTGTTTTTTCCTCCTGTTCCTTGATTTGTGTCAGGAGCTAGCTAAGACTCACCCATTTCATGCTGCACAGACAGAACAGAACAGCCCCCATAGGCAGAGGAAGGAGTTAGGTCTGTCGAATGACGTCAGTGTTTGGAGAGGATGAGTGTGTTGGCGGTGGGGGGTTAGATGAGTCTGGAGGAGAGGAAGAGAAGAGTATGTGTGGGGGAGGTAACATGAGATCCCCCACAGAGATGCTAAACTCCATTACAGACTAAAAGAGAGGGAAGAGGACTCTTTACAAGGATAAAGAAAAACGTTCCACTTTTATTCTGTGTGCAATCTAAAAATAACCTCCCCTCTCTGTCTACTGCCCACTGGGGCAGGCTTGTTAAAGAGTCTGTCTCCGAAGAGAGAGAGTAAAAAGTGCTGCAGACGACCAAACCAAAAGAAGAGAGAAAAGGGACAAGAGGGAGGGATTAGGATGGAAAATGGAGCATAAGTGGGAGGGCAGACAGAGTAAGAACAAAAAAAGACAAAAAAGGAAGAGTGCTGGGAAAGATGTGGGAAAGATGAATCTTCGAGAGAGAGTGAGAATGAGTTTGTGAAGCTTTAGAGACTGCTGAGCGGATCAGACTCCTATGTTGTCAACTGTTCCCTCTCGCCACGCCAGTCAGCCAGCCAGGCAATACCATTACACACCTATTTGGCCCCAAGGCTTTTGTGAGTCTTGGTGCAGCAATAAAAGCACCTAGTGCTTGGAAATGTGGAATAACAGACAAGCTTTTACAGGGCCCGGTGGCATGGCCCTTCTCTCAGAGGTTCACCACACAAGCAGTGAATCACACACACCACATAGTCACCCATTCTTCAAATGCTTTCCTGCTTTCCAGTCTCAGCATTTGACTCACAACTTGCTACTGTACCAGTTCAGCTAGCCACCCAGCCTGATGTGTCATCCTCATTTATGTTACGTTTGCGTTGTTCTTTTTCCTCCAACTTCCAGGAAAATGAATGGAACAGGTGAGTGTTGGTTACTTTTCAGTGGGGATCTGGGGATTTGCGCCTGAGACTTATGAGAAGGATCTAACAAAGAGGCCAACGGGTACTAAAAATACACTGTCTCTGGGATGTGGAGATCCTCCCTCGGAAACTAAAACAATATTTGGCCTCATTCACTAACATCCATCTGACCATGGGTGGGAAACTTCTCTAGACTACACACACCCATGGTTTTGCCTTTCTGAACAATTTGGAGCAAATCTGGCACAGTTTCGACCAGGTGGAGTACACTGTGCTCATCACATGGTGAATCTACCGTACCTTGCAGCACCCTTCCTTTACCTTCGTTTAAGACCCGCTCATAGCGTGTTTGATTTCAACATTCCATCTTAAGCAGGGGCTTGCAAAGACAACCCGTCATCCTTACTGCAATCTTTTTATACACACACTCACACTGCGATTGCCAGCAATTACATATTTTTCAGATATTTACTCAGAAGACATAAAAAGCAGTGTTGGCTGCCAAGTGCACAATCAGAGCTGTGCAATTACCCAGCATAACTGATAAACAACATATGGACCCTTTAAGTTCAGAGCAAGATCACACAAATATACTGAAGTCACATATCTTATCAGGGGTGCTTTTTTACGACTATGATGTAATTTTCCCCACTTAAAGCAGGGGCACTAACCCCTTACCACATTACTTTTTTTTTTTTTTTTTTAACAATGGAACATCAGGTGGAGAGATTGCATCACTGAGGTTATTCAAGCCCGTTGGAGCAGTAGCAGCAGAAGCCTGAGAGAAACAAAACACCACAGAACTAGCTAAGCCCCTGACCAGCCAAACATCATTCATAAATTCCTCCTAGAATGTAGCCAAGTGCACAAGACCTGGTGATGTGTGGACTGTTTGACTCTGTAGTCAGGATTACAGACACATACACACACACTGCTCTCTTCCCATGTTCTCTGCTGGCTCTCGCTGCTGCTTTGAAGGAATAATGGTATTTCCAAAGTAAGATAAGAGCATGTCCTTGGGTAGTTTTTCCATTTCTACAGTGAGTTTTCACTGACCCTTCAAAACACCACAACAGATTTTCGCTCTCTGAGGTTGGTCGATGCTTTTAAATTTCAAATCCTCTCAAAACATTACGAGTGTATATTTCATTTTTATTGCCCTCCACTCCTTTGTCTGTTTGCCTGATAGTGAGGTGGATAAGGGGTGCAGAGAATATACTCTCTATAGATAAACGCTGATCTGACAGGAATATGTTCATTTGTTATTCTTTTCCTGGAACTGTTGCATATATGTACTCCTCCACATAGTTTTCAGTGCATGAACTTTACATGCATTAATGCGGGAAGGGGGGAAGCTTTATGTTGTTTGTAAATTCCCAGGCACATTTATTCAGAATAAGGTTCTTATACTGACTCAACACTTTTTCTCTGTAAATCCAGTGTATCTAGTTGACACGGAATGTCTGTGTCCTCTTGTCTGAACTGATCAGCGACTATAACACACTATCAACTTTTGGAGGTAAGGATGTGAAATTTATGTCATTCATAGTCTTTAAATTAATTTAGTAGCAGATGAAGAGGACATGATATGACCACAATTTAGTTATGTCTGGGGTGTGCAATGTTTAAAACACATTAGACATATCAGTCCTCAGTGAGTGTGAACAGAACAGGAAAATAGGACAGACATTACACATAAACAACTTTTATTTATTAAACATTTCTACAATTTAAAATATGTATATACAGTATATTTCTTAAATTATGCCTCCTATTTCCTACTGCGTCTTTTGACCAAGATTGGGTAGAATTTTAGTGACCAACGGTCCCCACATGGCCCCTAAAGACCACTAGATTAATAGCTTTCCTGCTGCCCTAGAGATGCAAGCTGTGCCAACACAAATGGTTGGGCACGCGATGCTGGCATGACAAATTAGAATGAGGGCAAAAGGGTAAAAGGCAGACCACAGCCCAGACTGGCAGTTTTTGTAGTGGAGCTGCACGAAGGCAGCATTAGGCCCACAACGCTGAGCTGAGAGGTCAAAGGTGCAGGGTTACAGACATTAGCTTGTCCCTCTGTCTCAACCTTTAAATGGACTATGACACAGCTTCCGATCCCAACAGCCTGACCAAATGGTTTATTCATCAGAGCTGCTCATGGGTGCAACACTAGCTTACAGAGGTTGACACATAAATTACAGTGTGCTATCCTTACCTCAGCTTGTGCAAATGGAAACATTTTCATCTGATTGATATGCGAGCTCTGAAAGCAAAGAAAGCTGGCAAACTGTACGGTGACACTATCGTCATTTCTTTTCATTTGTGTTATTGATTGTGAGTTTATAAGCTGTCAGAAATGTGAAAGCTCATTAAAACAGTATACAGTGAAACATACAGTATAAACAGTGAAAAAGATAAACAGCTGTGTCCAAGTACAAAAACAGAGGCTGTAAATCATTACTCATTCTCAGATTAGATTCTTTCTGATTTTCATGTGCATGAAAAATTATGCTCACACATTTTTAGGGCATGAATGCTTTCATGCATTTGAAGGTCAAGAGGGGATCGTTGGTGGTTGTTTATGCAGACAGTGTGAGGAAACAGAGTGACTGTGAGAACCTGAGCCTTGAACACTTTGGATTTCTTGTCTTTCTCAGTCACCGAGAAGTAAAGCGTTTGAGCAGATCTAGATGTGCAGCAGCTGTAAAAATAGGAACGAGAGGGAAAGTATGATTCATGTGATGGAGGACAGGATTACTCCAGCCTGCATATACTGTTTTCCTGTACCATGAAATGTATCCAAATGATGTGCCCAAGTCAGGCTTTATCAGCCAGTTCCCTCAGTGACTCCCACAGAGATGGAGTGTAGGAAAGACCAGTTTGATAAGGGGAGAGCTGTGACTTGATAAAGCCACAATTACAGTCTGTTTGTTTTTCATGATGATGATGAAAAATGTGTAAACTCTCACTGGTATCCATAGGATATCTTTCTTAATTCTGCCTTGAGGCTGCTGCACTAAATCACTCTTGTGTCAGAAGCACTTTTGCGCTTTTAGCATGTTTTGGGCTTCTGGTGTAGCATCGTCTGATGGACTTGGAATAAATCACACTCATTCATCCTATATACTCTCAAAAAAGTTAACATATCACAGCAGGAGAAAAGTTGTTATCTTTGTCGGTTTTCCATAAATACTCTATTAAGTGCTCCTGTACTGGTATATTTTCCATAACACATGGGTTGAGAAATATATTCCAAAGTACACAGCATTCTCTTTGGGTCGCTCTTTGGCTTGGGCCAACCGCCTGCCTCACACGCAGGCATGTGAAGCTGGAGAGGTTGGGCATGGTTGAAGCACAGAAGCCACTTTCTCTATCCTGGCCTCCAGCACTGGTCTCCAGTGAGCCTGAGCAGGTCTGAGGGGAACAGCGTGAGCTCTGCCAGGGGCTTTGGTTTGTTCCTCAGCCTCCCTGACCTATAATAAGGCCTCCTGTTCAACAGGGCAAAGGCAATGAAGAGTGTGGAAAATAATTTTCAGCAGTCCAGGTTGACTGAGTTTGTTGATCAACAGGAGATTAGTCCTGTAAACACAGGTTTGATTCCATTCGATACACTGCAATGCCTTAATAGAGCTCAGTAATCAGTAATCAGTAATAGCAATGTTGTTTCTGACAGACTGTATTGATTCAGTCTTGGAGGGAAATTGTAGTATTGTGATTTACCTTCTCATCCATGCAAGTGTTGACTGAGCCAATTGAGCAGGATCCTGCAGAAGTCTATCCGTTTGAATGAGTTAGTGGTGGTGCTGTCTACGCTGGCCGGACCCAGTGGTGATCCTGCTGAATCAGTGACATGTAGTCTCAGTGCTGTCCTCTCCGGCGTGGATTAGATCAATACTGGTGTTGTTTAGTGTCGGGACAGCAGGGACTGGATCAGTACTGGTTCTGTTCCAGCCACCATGGGTCAGTGCTACAAACTCTCTGTGGCTGAGTTGTGGCTGTATGAATGGCTTCTTGCAGTGGCCGTACAGAGCGTCATTCTTCTCACCCTCATCTGAGGCTGACATCCGAGGGGGAAGCCCAGGGAGCCAGCAGGCTAAATGTTTTTCTATCCCCCTGGTAGGAATGGACGTATCGGGTGCTGTTTTAATGCGTTTAAAGTAGAAAAACAAGGCAGTGTCCAATGACCGAAGGTAGAAAACGACAAGGACAGTAGTGAAAACAGACTGTGGCTCAGGCCATTTGCCCTCCCCTCGCAAAATACAGGGGGAAAAGCGAAAACATCCAGTTCAGTGACAGACTCATCATTAATGCTCTGGGTTTGTTTGTCTTCAGAGTTATGTGCCTACTTTGCCATTTCCCCAAGAATCTTAAATACCCCTGCCCCCTTGGCCCTGATTGGGTCCCTGCTTAAACAGTCCAGCTCACTGGGAGTCCACTATCCTCCCCACTGTAGCCAGGTCTAGATGGGACAAAGTGAGCATTCCAGGAATAGCAACACGACTCCAACACTCAAACCCATCTGCTCCCCTTCCCCCCAGACAGGGATTTTTTTTTACCCTGCACTCATTCTCCTCTGCACCTCTAACTGTAGTGCAGTGACATTTTTTTCCACTGGAAACTACAAGACTCATTTACCCATAAAGCATCTCTATAACTCTTTTGCTCAGCCCGAATTTGTCCTTTTATCTATGACCCTTGCTCCTCCCTTTCCCTTCTTATGTAACAAGACAGATGCCAGAGGTGTGGCTTTGCCAGCCAGACAGACATCATACAAATACTTAACACCAGCAGGTTTCACCTCTCCAGTCTGAGGGCAGCACTGACACGGCTCGTCTGTCAAGCACCAATGAAAGGAGGGAATGAGTGTCCAGTTGATCTCCATGCCTCAGAGAAGGGAATATTTGTGAATTTTAAAATAAAGCCATCCTGAGGCTGGTAGGGAAGAAGCAGGGAGGAGCATTGGGGAGAGGATGAATAGGGTCCTGTGCTCAGCCCCTGGTTGGACTGAACCCCTCTGTTTGCGCTTTTTTCGGCCTTGGCACACAGGGCTGCCTGTGAGGAGTGGGTCGGAAGCAGGAAGTGGTTGTGTAAGGCGATCTGCAGATGCAGCACAGAGCCCCTTTTCAACAGCAGACCCCTTGGTCCCGTTCTGCACAGCGACACATCAGGTAGTCCTCCTGCTGCAGCCACAGCAGGACACTGGCCACACTCACATGGGACCAATAGGCATAGAGAGGGGAGAGATAAGAGGAAAATATAGAAAAGGGGACAGAAAGAGGGAGAACAAAAATTGGGAATGATGCAGAAAGTGGACGGAGTACAAGGAAAAATGACAGTGTGGGCTTCTGCTACTCTAGTCACAGATCAGATAAGAATAAGAATGATGCTTACCAGGGCGCTGCTGAGGTCGCTGCCAAAATTTGACATGGCTGGATGACAGTCCAAGCTGTTAACCATGAAATCTTCTATTACTGCTAAGCTAGGAATGATGAAAATGATAATGTGGTCACTTTACTGAAATTGGAGATGGAAGATCGAGCTACAGGTGTATAGCAGGTTCATTTTTCCATGGCACATTATCGAGGAACCTGTTGAACTGTATCCGTCTGTTGCAGAAAAGCAGTAGTTCCCATCCCGGATCGGAAGTAGATTGGCAGTCAGAACTGAAAGCCCCAGGAGCTGGAATCTGTCTCCTCTCTGCTTGACTTCCTTTCCTCTTCCTCATATCTCTCCTCCCTCCCTCTACCCATCGTGACTTTTGGATTTCCCAGGCGACCTAATTGCTGTAGGTGAATTATTGAACTCTGTTATATCTGATTTCAGTTCCTGTAACTGGCCAAGGTCATCATTCCCCCTGCTCAGTATTTATAGTTTAGTTTTCGCAGCTGCAAATAAAAAGGGCCTCGCTCACAAAGGTGGCTCACTGACAAAACACTAGTTTCAACAGTGAGCAGGAATTTGAGGCACTCCAACTAGTCCATCACTTTCCCCTTCATTTTGCTTTAATTGTCTTGGTGATTTCTTAACCATTGCCATTAAGTGGCTTTGTGCAGGATGCATACCATCTCGTCTCCTGCAGTGCTAAACAAACACAGTAAAAGGATAAAGTTAGAGTACTGAAATGTCACTAAATGACAGCTCAACCGAGCTTCACTTAGTATGAATGAGGCTTTTGTTTGAAAAGGATTCATTGTTATTGTTTCCAAGCAGTACTTTGGGTGCAACTAAGCTGCTGAAGTGGACAAAAGTGTCGGGGCCCCAAAATAGAAACAATTATTTAATGGTGTTTGTTCGGGCAGGGCAGCTTTTGTGTGTGAGTTCCCATCAAGGCCACAGTTGGAACTTCAGTAGTAGTTTGACTGTACTTCAGTAATATAGAATGTATTACTGAAACAGAGTTTGTGGTTTGTATTATACTAACATAGATTTAAATGTGATGAAGTGATCTGGTCAAATCAATGTCTCTGGCAAATCGTTTTGCTCCAGTGAGCCTTTGAAGGTCTGCCCAGGCCAGGCAAAGCTTTGAGAACCGAGACACAACAGAGAGGAACATAGACACGGACAGAATCCAGCTCACTGTCCCACCATAACGCTAATAGAACCAAACAGATGAAAGGTATGCTTCACTGCCACCAAAGCCTTGTTGTTTTGTATATTTTTGAATACCATGTCATGCGTTAACACGGGCTACTTAGGAAAGCCTGAGTCGTAATTAGGTCATTTGGACATTTCCTTGGACTATTTCAAGGGAGGCAGGCAGGGTGAATTTGGAAAATGCTGGTACTGACACACGCAAACTGTGCCTGGAATTCCCTCTTTACCATTGGCCAGGGGACTACTGATTTTGGCATCGGTGCAAATTGGACACAAGAATATAAAAGGGAGAGAAAAATATTACTCAATGTTTTTTTTTTCTTTGCTACCCTTTCCACCCTTCTCTTACCATATGTACTGGAATAGTGCTGGAGAAAGAAACTACTCTGGATTGCCCCAAAACACTTAACTCCAAATAACCCAGCTCATGATCTTATTCTTTGAGTTAGCTCTGTTGCTTCTAGCATTAGGCCATGACTGTCAATCATGCGCTTCCTCCACTAACATTCATCCTAAATCTTCTACAAATGTTTTTGTTTCCTCCCAGGACCAACCCCCACCTGCCCCTCAGCTCAAGTGACCTAATGCCAAACTGAAGAGATTTGCTTTCATGTGCGTGTGGGTTGGTGAAAGGAAGATAAAATTAAGCAAAAATAAAGAAAGAAAAAAGTAAAGAGGCACGATGATGCATCTGGCACTGTGGTTTGAAACAGAGGAACTCAAGAAGGTGGAAGTTTACTGATGATAGATTTCGGGCCCTACTGTTTTCTCCGTCCCACCTTTTTGGTTTTATTTTTGACCTTCACATATTACCTGGTGCCAAGTCTATAGGAAATGAATTACTTCCTGTCACGTGTCTGCTCTGCCTTTCATTTAAATGTCTGTGTGTGCTAGCCCGTGACCCCAACAGGTCAAATTCGACTGAAACACTTTGATTCACCTACTGGGGCTTAGAAAAGTAACATTATACCTACTACTCTATTAAAACCCACTACCAAACTGCATGTCAGTCACACAGTGAATACTAAAATTATACATGAAAGCACTTGCACGCTTAAATACTGCACACCCACACTCACAGAGATGCACATATATACAATTATACCCAATTGAGTGTGCAAATGTACTCACACGCACTCAGTGCATTCGTGTAAAACCTGAAACACTCTGCTTCTTTCATAATTGCAAACATGAACCTAGACCAAAAGTTCATTTACAAATAGTGCTTTTGTATATCCGCTGGCTCTGTAGTCTCAGAGGGAAACTGTATTTTATGAGAATTAGCTTGTTTCATTTGGCATTGATATGTGGTGCATTTATGTAGCCTAAATTCCCAAGGTTTAAGGAAAACCCCTTTCACCGTCACATGTTGGAACTTGAGTGTCTGTTGTCTTGAGGTATACGCAAAGAAAGCTCCCTTTAAGTCTTACAAGCAAAGGTCTTACCTGAAGGTGAAAGGTTATGAGTGTGGCCTGCAGGTACATTGGAGTTTAGACCAAACAAACTTTATTCTGACATTCTCTGATTGATTTCTGCCACTCCTATCCTGCCCAAATCACACTTCAAAATAATTATTTTCAAATGTCACTTCAAGTCAAAGAGTCTATTACTCTTTTTCTTATATATTTGTCATAAAAAAAGATTCAGCACAAAGTGATAGTGTGGAGGCTCATATGCCCTAAAGCAGTCAGAGTCACAGCTGTGTACGTGAGAAACAAATCAAGTGAAGATGTCACATTTATTTTAACAAGATTTTTATTTTAATATGGTCTGTACTGTACTTGTAACTCATTTATTTCACAAGAATTCCAGATGCTGGTAGGTGTGTATTTAGTTCTTTTGCAGGATAATATAGAGTTTCCTGCCCTTACTGTGAAGCACCAGCCTCATTCCACCTGTAAAAGTCATTATTGAGATTTTGTGACACCCTTGGTTATGCTGTACAAATAGGAGCATGTGTATTGTTGAGAGTGTTTCTGCTATTTATGCAGTATGTATGAGGATAAAGGAGCTTCTGTCAAAACACGTGGGGCTAGTGACATGAGATCACAGTTAACTACAGCCCTGCCTGCCCATGCATGCTTGTCCTAGATGAGTTTGTTCATTGATTCATGGGAGGAGGGTGACGGGTCAGTAAGAAAAGGCTCCCCCGCAGTCCCCTGAGGCCTCTGCCTCTGTAACCCTGCCTCTGCAGGCCCTTTCCCCTTTTTAGACTTTCACCTATATGGTAGTGATCCTGAACTCCTCTCACTGCCTCTGCCTTCTTTGTGGTAGAGGATATGTTAATGTTAATGGAGCTAAACATGCAGTTCCTACAAAAATAAAAGGCTTCCTCTGTAATATGTTCCTGAATTAGCATTGATCAATGGGAGCCTGTAAAGTAATGCTCGTAGAAACTACTGAATGACTGGACAGCTGTGAACCTGAAAAAAATTTATTTATATTAGATCAATACAAAAGTCATACAACTGTATATTAAGTTACACGCTAATGAAGGTCTTATGTGTTGGTGTGCATAAGCTGCTTGCGTCTGCCTGTGGATTTGCACACATGTATGTTCATGTCCACATAGAACTGAAAGAATGAAGATGAGAGGGAGAGAGAAAATGTTACAATAACAATTGTCACATCTGCATATAAAAATGAACTTTTTTCCAGGCAGTGTTTTCATTCCATATGTGGAGAAGCTAAATGGTATTATTTGAATGGGGAGAATTGATTGAATTGATTTTTTCACTTTTATGTTGTTGTTGTTTTTTTTGTTTTGTTTTTCTGGTTCAGTATTGTTTAGCATTTTGAAGCATAATTAAAACGAAAGATTTATAATTTCCTTGTAGTGTGTGGCAGAAACCATTTAAGTCAAGACTGCCATATTTCATCCTTAACCTCTTGTTTATGTGTGTGGGGGGTCCATCCACCACTTCCAGATTCAATATTTTTCACCCAGTGACCACCTTAAAATGGCATTTTCGTGTAGTTACTTTTAATCAGTGTTTAATTACTTCGAGTTCAGGACTTTTCTTAAGGTGTGTGGTTTGGCAGAGAAAATATAGATTAAGTGTCATTTACCTTCTAAATATCTAAATACGAACTGTGTCATGGTTAGACATTCACTCATTAAAATGTTAGAGTGTAGCCTCAGACTTAACTACAATAATTAAGTTTGAGGTTACAGTGGGCTGTCATTAATGAATCCTTGTCCAATTCCATCTCAAAGTGTCTTTTACATTTAATAAAACTTTGCTGATTTTGAGTGGCAACCAAATACTTTGGCACAGGACAAAGAAGGGACAAGCAAATATTGATATGCTGAAAAAAAGGAATGTGAGAGGAATAAAACCCGAAAGAAGGGTTTTGTCCATTAAGGATAAGGTTATCATGTTTATAAGTGGGAGTCAGGAAATTTTGTCTCGTTTTTCCCTTTCTCTAATATCCTGTTCTACTCTACTGTGTCTGTCGCATACTTTACCTGCTTTTTGCACAGCTACACAAGTAATATTCCATTGACATGCAGCAAGGAGGGAAGTTGTGTCAAAAAGAGGAAAAAATAACCTTTAAACAAAGATTCCATCATGTTTGTGGAATGTTGTGGTTAGCAATATGGAAACAGATTGAGTCCAGAATCCAGTGGTTAGAAAAAAATAAGAAAAAAGAAAAAACTCGTCTGAGAAAGAGGAAAAACTAGGGAGGGGGTAAGGGGAGCCTCTGGAATTACACCCCCCCCCCCCCCCCCCCCCCCCCCCCCCGCACACACGCATGCAAAAACACAGATACTTACTGAGACAGTCACACACCCCACACATACACTCCTTCCATCTTCCCCACTGCGCAGCTAACCACATTGGGTTAAGGGTGGGGTTAGGGTTGATGGAGGTAGGGAGGCACTAGTATAACAAGCCTCCTTCAGTACTGTGCTCACTGTTGCTTTTGGAGTGCTCAAACGTTGGTTTCTCTGGCATCTTCCAAATATTCTGAGGACATCGGACAAAATGTCACTAGTATGGAGGAAGACAGATGACTCATTAATTATTCATTGTAAATCATAAACTGGGAAATTAAGTTTGTAAACTAGTGACAGACCACTGATGTTCACACTTCCAGAACTTCTGTATTAATAACTGTGTGGTTGTATAGTTGTGAAAGCATGTTGGGCTCCTCTCACATCTCTGACATATCTCTCCTCCTGCATTTGAATGGACATACGCGCAGAGATCTTAAAGGCAAATTGCTTGCATAATGGATGTTTCCAAAAATACAGAAGAGTAGGCAGGCACGCTGACCGAGGTTTTGGCAGTGCGCCCCAGCATGGACCTGGGCCAGACGTTCTCACTGAGCATTCCCTTTGCTGGACCAGTCATGCTGGGAGAGGTGTGAGGAGAGCAGTCAGACAGCTTTTATTCTGCCAACTGATCCTCCCCCTGCATCCCTCTGATTACACAGACTGCTGGACTGCATAGCATACTTAAAGGGATACTTTGCCGATTTTCAACAAGCTTTGGATGATACAATGCCAGTATATGCAAATGAACAATTTTTACCTTTTTCCCCTTGATGCCTGCACTGGAGGAAGTCTGCAAAACGTTTTGTGTCATCTGGTGGACTTTTGCTGGCAGATCCAGGGAACTTCCTTTGGTGCAGGCAACATGGAAAATAAAAGAATCCCTTTAATATCGCCCCTTCATTTCCTGACACTCATCCCTTTGTATGATTTTCCCACTCTTTAATGGCCTTCCCTACTACTTTTGTCAAGATTATTCTTCCTCCTCTCCTCTCCTCTCCTCTCTACCACCTCTGATCTCATCACCCCTCATCTTCATCTGTCTTCCCTCTCCCAATGGTCTTTGAGACTACTGTGTGGTGATATTTCAGTGAGTGAGCATCTGGAAAAGCTGAACAAGTTGGGAAATTCCTGCTAATACCAGTTATTGATTTACATTATTATAAAGGGAGCCATTGTTTGTAGAAGTGAATTGCTCGGCCTGCTGCTGCCCTTTTCCCGGCTCCAATAGTGCTTTGTGTCTCTGGAGAGTCATTGTCTTGTCTCCAACTGTTTTGTGTGGTATCTACGCAAATGTTAAATTACTGCACTGTAAAGATCGCCTATCTTGGTAGCAATGGTCTGCTTTTGCCATTTCTTTTAGCCACCTTTGGGTGCTCTCCTGTTACAGAACACACATCAACAGAAATGTTGAATAGCTCAGATGAAAGAGACGCTGAGCCTGTAGTCTATTAAGTTAACTGACTTTGAGAGGTATGGAGCTCATTGGGGGCTTCGGCCTCTTGGAAAATAAAAATTGCAAAAGCAATTAAGGCTTAAAGCACTGATGTGATGAGTTGAGATTTTCACAGTGTTACCAGCATATTTTCACTCAAGCCAACACTTCATACATCCTGCACCAAAATGACAGGAAAAAGACTTTCAGGAAATTGAGTTTTGATTCAAGCACCTTTTACCCACTTGCTCAATTCTGAGAGAAACCAATACATGCCCTTGTAAGTAATGAAAAAAAAGTAGTTTATCCACTTCTAGTTATGTGCTTGCACACACACACAAACACACATGCACCTATACCACAAACACACCAGTTCTTCAACACTCAGCAGTCTCAAGATTCAGGGTGGTGTTGTGGTGAAGCTATATGGGGCGCCGCTGCTTGAGAAACTTGGTGATTTGACAGGAGTCCTAAAGAACACACATACACACACTCAGCCTTAATTGACTTGTAAAACTCCACTAAAACACACTTTTATAGAACAAATTTTAGACCAGTCACACAGGATTTGATATCAACTTGTGCCCAGCTTGCAATTCTGTCACCACCACACTCTCTTTATACGCAGTCCAAGAGCAATTTATACTTCTCAAGATAAAACTGAATCAGCTGTTCCAAAGACGCCACTAAATTGGCAGATTGATATACATAAAGTCTGTCTATGAAGTAATTCTGGCTTGTTTAGAGCAGATTGGAGCAAGGGAGTAATCGAGCTGCTCAGGGCTATAGGGGAAGTGGACAAGGCATTTGTCAGGATATAAATGACCGCTTACTCTTTGTAAACTGACAGCTCAGGCTGTGGTGCTACTTCTGTAAGGCCCCTGTGATCCTCATACTGCTCTTCTTGTTTTCTGGAGGCATTCATCTTCAGCCCCAAACCTCAACGGTCGGTACGGGCAAATACAATTGGGGCTGTGATTGTGACTGTTGACTCTGCGGAACTGGATCAAGCACTTCCTGGTGGAGATGCTGGCAGGGCCATTCACACCAGTTTCCCCAACCGGTGGCAGAGATAGCTGCAGACACTCCGGCTTTCAGATTCTATGGAGCTGTAGAGGGGATGTGATTTTTCACAACCAGGCCTAAACTCAGCCAGGTCTCAGCCTCAAGCCTCCCTCTCAACCTGCTAAATACCTCTGGGAGGTTTACCAGAGGATGAGACAAGGAAACACATGGCAGAGAGTGATCCCTCTGGGTAAAAGTGGAGGGTCATATCTCACTATTCCATTCGTCAGGTGGTATCTGGACACATTGACTACTGGTCTATGGACATAAACATAGCCCTCAAGTCGCATTGCTATAGGCCAAGCCATCTTATCTGATTTCTGCATCCCCAGCTCCTGTCCTACGCTCTCTGCCTGTGAAAGGCGCTCGACTTTATACTCTGAATAAATGTACCCTCTGGGACCCCATGTCTGCAGCAGGGTCCCCTAAAGCCTCTTCAATCCACTCCTCTGGGTCTGTGAATTCTCAACTACACTGGAAAGCAGTCAAAACACCATGCAGACTTTAGACTTATGTCAGTAATAAGGCAACAAGAAATGTCTCTAAGGAATGCTGTGCCTTTAATTGTGAACAGGGCTGTTTCATCATGATGTAGGTGGTTTGGTTATTTTACCAGGGTTCACAAAGAATTCATTTGTGTGCAGTCTGTCATCAACTTCCTGATAATCAGCACTAATGTTGTGTCAAATAATCTTATCATAACCTCAGTGTTAAGATGATCAAATAAGATCTCTACTAAAGGAATCTATGTGTGTTGCAGAAACAATAAAAAGGGCAACTTTTTTCTACATGGAGTGTACACTGTAGAGCTAACTGCACTATATATTGCTGTATATTTTGAAGAGAATTGTGTCAGTTACCAGAAGTGTTACAATTCATATTCACTACACCTACCTAAGAGTGGATGTTTTGTGAAAACATTGCATGCGTTGTTTGGCTTTGGGGCCTCACCTCACACTCCAGCTGTGGTGATAATCTTAGCAAACAAAGAGAATATTTCTGCATCTTTTTGCTGCTAAACCAAGGCGCTTAAGCAACAGAAAAAAATTATCTGGTTGTAGAACACAGTTAATTATTAATTCAATACATTACCATGAACTAGCTGATAAAGAGTAAGGCCCTCGAGTGGTAGAGAAACATTCAGGAAATAAATAGGAACATCTGATTCTGATCTTAAAATGATCCAGGGAGGGCCAAACAACAAAATCTCCTGAAAGATTGATGAGGATGGAGTTCTGGTATATACTCAAACACAATTCCTTTTTCAACTCAATAATAGGACATTGAAATGATGTATAATATATTTTAGATGTCAGAATTGCACTCTGATGGTAAATCTGGACATGTAGTTTTAATAGTTTGGCTTCTTGCCCGTAACTGGTGTAAAAATGTAGTGGTGCAGAGAAGCAATGCATCCTTCTGTAGGTGTGTTTGACAATCTGCTGGGTAGTCAGTCATCACCTGAAGGAGAGGCCCAATGCAAAGCTCACATGTCCACATTCATACAGCTATACTGGAATGTAATTGTGCAGTTTTTACTCAATCCTCCCAGGTTAAGACCCTCCTAAACCATAAGAGCACCTCTAAAACTGCAAGGAAAAAAAGAGCCAAAACAGAGCCTTGAACCCAAGTTCTCTTGCTAAATGGTAGGCCACCCCCAACATTGGCTTTGGTAAAAGACATGGGAAGCAGACAAGATGGTGGGATGGAAGTTTGGTTACCAGGCCGAGAAGTTACATTTTGGTGCTAACTCCAAGTTTCATCTGGTCTGACCTCAAACGAAGCAGCAGCAGTGAAGGGCCAAAGTAAACTGGGACCTGAGAAGCTGTGTCTGGGATGCCTGAGGAAAGGCAACAAACGTCAGTGTGCCCACAGTTCTCACTGTCTAATGGCTGACTGACTAATGCCTGATATTCCTCCATGATCTAAACCTGCAGCCCTCCGTAGCAATAGAACACTGTGGCATTGTGTCCCTGCTCTTAAGGAGTCTGTGATTCATTTACTGGCAGTGCTTTTTGGATCCATGTACTGTATTTTTCTCATCCTCAGTACTAGAGTGAACTTCATCATTGCAAGACCAAACTGGTTTCTTTGTGTGATTGTTTATGTAGAGCATTTTGAGTGTGATATTTGAACAGCCATCAATTCACTATTATAAAGCAGGAATCCAACACTCGGATGAAACTGTATTTACTTGTTTTAAATCTCCCTTTATTGTTCTCAGGAATAAAGCATTTAAATGTTAGTAGTATCTCCAAGACTTGGAGTAAAAGTTTGGCAGTATTTTGGAATTCCCTATTGATTATACTGGTTCTTTGTGCAGTGGCATCAACACTGTGAAATGCTGCAATAGTGCTCTCTGCTGGCAGAAACCAGGAATATTGTAAATGTACCTTATCTCACACACATGATTTAAAAATATGTCTTCTGAATATACCTTTTAATAACTGAGAAATTCCTCACATGTACATTTTTCTATAGTAATACCTGGACCAAAGAGTGTTTATGTTTTTATTTTATTTTAAAGATAAACTATTCTTTTATGAATGGTGTTTAATGCTTTGCTTACATGTTTGAATAGTATATACAGATTTTATCTGAAAAAGCACGTAATATAATCACTCACATTTTTTTTTTTTAATTAAACAGTAAAAGTGTGTTTATCTGATGATCCTCTCTATTCTGTTTTCCTGCCAGGTCTGCTTTGCTCTGGTGCCAGTTCACAATGAAAGTGAAGAGATGAGCCTTCAGCAAGCAGCCCTGTCCCTGCAGTTCCTGCCACTGGATGTTTACTGATTCATACTACCCAAAAGACGATGCCCCTGTCTCCCAGATAGCATTTCTGAGGACCAGGCCTTCATAGCACGCATTGTGCACCATGGCAGGAGAGACTCAGCGAATGCATGCTGTCAAAGAGCTGGATGCTGAGTCCAAACTGCAGGATGAAGGGACGACGCTGGAACAGCAGAGTGACAAAACCACAAAGGAGTCTTCAGAGCACTTTTCAAGCACAGGCACTGAGGCCAGAGCCAGCAGCAGAGGGGCAAAAGGTGAAAAAATAGAGAATCAAAGGGACTGTCCTCAGCAGCAGCGTGAGGCTGTCATACGGCCTCAGCAGACAGGGAAGATTGACTTCAGGTCACTACAGAACCGAACAAAATTTGCCACTGACAGGAGCTGGTCGAGTGGTAAAGGCAGCCCCCAATCCCCGAGTGGAAAGGGCCGCAGCCGAGAGAAGGGAAAGCGGTCAGGAAAGACAGAGCGTGGCAACCCGCAGCAGTTGTACAGACTTAGCATTACAAATCCACGCTCCAACCCGACCATTGGTATTGCCTACCCACAGCAGAAGGTTTCGCCACCCAAGAAGTTGGAGGCCAGTCGTGGCCCAGTCTCGGGCAGCTACAGATTCCACGTTCCCAGTATACCGGACAGAGAAGCCGAGCTACAGCAAGAAGAGCTCAACTATAGCCGCTGCTTCCAGGAGGCCTCCTCTAACCTCACTTCCCCAAGCTATACCTCACAGGCACTGGCTTCCTCAAGTGGAACGTCGTCCCACCCACATCCACCCCTTTCACAGCAGCAGCAGCAGCCTGCCTCAATGGAGAACAACAGCGCACAGCCAGGCAGCCAGCTGATCCTGGCTGACTTTCAGATGAGTGGTTCTAATACATGGCAGTCCCCTGAAAAAACTTTTAATGGTGCTAACTATGGGGTTTCGTCACAAAAATCCACTGCCCTCACAGACGTTAATAAGGCAAGTGCCTTTGTGCCCGGTGCATTTCAGTATGGATATCATTTTCTGGAAGAATCAACCTCTGACTCTTTTCCCCATGAACAGAACCCCCAATCCCAAGACTTTACAGACTCCTCCCTAGGTTCTGTTCATGTGACCCACAACTCTTTTTCCTTTACACCTGGAGAAGGGCAAAACATTGCTCAGAGCAGCCCTCAGTTCAGTAATGAACAGCAGCCAGAGGATAGAAGCTCCTATTCTCAACCCCCACAGTCACAGTTTATTCAAGGGGTAGCATCCTCCATCCAGTGTTCAAGGAATCTGAGTGAAGACTCGGCCAGCAGTGACAGCTCTGGCTCCAGCTCACAACAGTCAGAGCAGGGGAAGACTGCCCTGCCTGAGAGCACAGACACTATTGGACAGACAGACAGTAGGGATGCAGCTATCACCTCGGGGATTAAGAGGAGCTGTCACCCCAAAGACACAGCTGCCAACCAAAGAACACTAAATCAAGGAAGTGTGCACCATGCAAGAAATATTTCACAAGGTCCAGGCTCCCAAATGCACTTTCCCAGCAAAACATTTAATAACCCTCCAGTCAGTAACATTCACACAGGCTCGATGCCCTTTGATAAAAACATAAATAATAAGGTTCTAAATAGGTTACCACACTCATGGGAGGGGCCTAATAAGACATATTCACCAGCTGATCAAAACACAATTCAGTATTCTGATATGAATGACAAGTTTCAGTTTCAGAACCAGCAAGCACTTGACCAGAGACCAAATTCATCTAAAAATAGCAGAATGTCCTGGCAGCAGATACGGCCAACCTCTGCCATGCCGAACCAAAACAGAATTGAGTTATCTAGGCAAATAAGCAATCAAAAAGTGGCCTACATGGTTTCCCCCTCTGACTGGCAGGATGATAGTAAATCTCATAAACACAGCTCCCTGAAAAACCCTAGCTCATTTCTGAACAGTAGAACTGGTGATGGGTTTTCAAACCAAAGACAGGAGACTGTAAAACATAGCAGTAATACAGTCTCAACTTTTAAAGTAGAGATGAGCCATGCACAAGTATGTGAATCCAAAAACAAGGCAGTATATTTTGGACTCAACCAGTCTCTTCCAGCAGTATCATCAAGAAACTATAGCTATTCTCCATTACAGGTCCCACCCATGGGACTTATGATGGTGTCTCCTTATGAATCTCCTTTACCTTCACCAGTTCAAAATGCTGCATCTAGTAGCACCTGCTCATCCCTCTCCCCAGCATCCACCAGTCCTGTTAACATCAGTTCAGAGGAAAGTCAGATGTCAAAGTCAGCAACCCATCACCAATTTTATCACCAGCCCCAAGTCAAAACACAATTACCTTCAGATCACTTGAGCTCCCACCCTCACCAGTTTCATTCTGATGCTCCACGAAATCTTCCCTATGCACCAGACAGAGCCAAAGATGACATGATGAGCTACCTGCAAAACAGCACACATCCAAAGACCACTATGGATGGTAACAAAGGTTACATGGACAGTTTTGGGGTGGAACATCACCAACCTCCGCCACCGTACTCTGCACACCAGCTGTTAGCGACCTCATTAGCCACAGCAAATCTTGACCAGTTAGATGTGCTTCTGACTTGCAAGCAGTGTGATCAAAATTTCAACAACCTGGCTTCATTTCTAGGCCATAAGCAATACTGTGCTCAGCATACGTTTGCACAAAACGACCTCAAAGACTTATCAAAGATGGAGGACAGCAGAAAGTTTCATACAGAACCAGCTAAGGCCGTGACATCGGTCTCAAATGTGTCGATGTCAAGGTGTCCATCTGAACTTCACTTATCTCTATTGGGCCTCAATAAAAATGGAGAACTGATATCTGATAGTGAAACCAAAGGATACAACAAGGATGATCCAATGAAACTCAACTTGTTCTCTGGTCCTGGTAACCTCCCTGTCCCTCTCCCTGAGCTGGAAATGGAGGATGCCAAATTAGACAGCCTAATCACAGAAGCCTTGAATGGACTGGGATATCAATCAGACAATGCAGAGATAGACAGTAGCTTTATCGATGCATTTGCTGATGATGAACTTACCACTGTTAAAGCAACATCAAACAAACAATGTCTGAAAACCAAAGAATCCCTGGTCTTTGAGAGCAAAAATAAACAAGCAGCAGATGATGAGAGGTCTTTTACACAGGGAAAGTATTTTTATGACTCTGATGTTGAGGGCCCTGAAACAGATAAACAGTACACAGAAAGCAAACTTGAAAAAATATCTGTGAATTTGGAGCAAGATGAGAAAATTAACATAAAAAAAGAAGTCTCTCATAAAAATTCAAGAATTGCCTCAAGGGAGAAGACTAGGGAACAAGGCAGTAAAGTGAAAGAGGCAAGAAAGCTGTGCAAGACTGGGGACGAAAACACAAGTACACAAAGGCTTCTCTTATCCAGCAAGTTTTCTGAGCGTTGTGGTGTTAAAAGTTTTCAGGACAGCTCTGCACTTCGAAGGTTAACGCCCTCACAGGCCTCCACATCTCCAACCTCAAGAACTGCGGTAAAAGAGAGCAAGAGGAAAAACACTGGAGGTGGCACCTGGAGCAAAGAACTTATTCACAAAATAGTTCAACAGAAAAATAAGCTCCATAAGCTCCATGTTAAAGGCACCAAAAACCTCCAGTTTTCCTTAGTGATGGAGAGACTGACTCCCACTGTACAGAACCCTGCATTTGGAGAATACGACTATGTCTCGGACTCAGATGATGAATGTGAGCCTGTAAAGATAGCAAGCCAAGGCCGGCTGAATCAAAGCAGTCGATGTAAATACACATACACTAAAGAGTGCAAATGGAGAGCAAGGAGTGAGAGGGACCAGGCAGCATGGAGACATGAGTCGAAGGAGTGTTTTGAGGTGAAAAAAAGTGAGGAGGTCTCTCTCTCGTCTGAGCAACATGGTTCCCACCAGAGACTCAGGAGGAGGGGTAGCAGATCATCCACAAGCAGTGAACTCAGCACATCTGTGAGTGTTTCAAGCGATAGTATCAACAGCCCCAAAAGCACTGACTCAGACTGTGAGAGGAAGACAGAAATCAAAAAGAAAGAGTCCCCCGAGCAGAAAATCTATGAAAGGTCCTCCCCGCAGAAGTTATGCAAAGAGTCCAGCACACTAGCACTGACATTCATTAAATCTGTCAAGAAGTATAACACTGACAAAGCAGTTCTTTCTGAAAGCAAAGACAGTACAGAGGATCCAAAGAAGTATCATTCAAATCCAGACCTTGCTGATCCAGTGTCATCCTCACAAAAAGCTAAAGACACAATCAAAAATATTGAAAAAAATCGAAGCTCTCATACAAAATCTCGAGAAAAGCTGGTGTCTCCCAGAAAAGATAGTGGCACAGGAGTCAGTTTGGACAGAAACACCCTACAGAAAACAGACAATCTGTGTCCCAAAGAAGAACCAACCTATTGTAGCAGTCTTGATAACAAGTCGCTACAGTTTGATTCACACTCTCCCACCATCAACAAAGAAACTGATTTCAATATTGACGGAAACACAAAGGGCATAAAAAGAGAGGAGCCCCAAGCCACACAGCCAGAGCTATCACACAGTACCACATTTGAAAAACAGACTGACAATGCCTGCATGGTGAAAGAGGCTATTACTTTAGTCAATGACCTAGACACACACAAGCCTGCATCTCTTTGCACCTCTTTGATAGATGAGGTTTGCCTATCTCCAACTGAAAGCCAAGGCCCGTTGATACAAAAAGATACACTCCACCTCATGCCCTACCCCCTGGATCAGGAACAGGGGCTCATGAAATCCCCGCTTTCATTTGACACCTCGTCAATGTTCGGGGACCTCACAGGATTCGACAGTGGTCTTTACTCAGATACCATTCAGAAAGAGAGTTTCCATTCAATAGAGAACACAGCTGATAAAAAAGAAGAGTTTGTGTCGTCCTTCTCTCCCTTTCTGGAACAAAGAGACTGGAACCTTATAGTAAGCCCTGTACTACCAGATGAGATATCTCAGTACAAGGACAACTCTGAGAAATCAAATGAAAAGAAACCCGATTACAATCACGTTCCTTTGTCTCTGCCAGAAAAAATAATGGACTACAGTGCAAATCTCAACAGCTGTGCATCAGAGGATGAGTTGGAGATAAAAAGAATAGTGAATGAGCTTGAAAATCAGCTGCAGACAACTAAGTTGGAAAGTCCACCCTTACTAGATCAGGATGTCCCCAAGCAGCTGCAGATGAGCAAATTTTCACTTTTACGTCTCAGTGATGAGTCAGGGAGTCAAGGTACTGGTCTGGTTATGAGCTGCCCTGTGCAAACCATTGATGTACCAGTGACCAGTTTGCCCTCAGAGCCTTTCAGTGAACCATGGGCCAGTCCATTCCAGTTTGAGCTAATGGGTGGACACCAGAGTCCCCACACTCCAACTCACAGCGAACACGGGGCACTTGAACGTTTTACTGAAAAGGAAGATGGTGCACCAGATTTGATCACCACAGCCTCACATAATGTACACCCACAAATCAACCATGGCCAGAAATCAGAGGAGAGAAAGGCTGAAAAAGAGACTCCTGTCGAAACAAAGGAAGAGATTTTAGAACAGAAGAGATATACAGAAAATCTCATGAAAAGCCTGGAGGTGATTTCAGACTCTATATTCAAAAAAGAACCCATTATATCAGAACACAGGGAGCCGAATGTCACCTCTCTCACGAGTCAACAGCATCAAGAAATTGAATGTCAGGCAACTGATGCAGTTGAGAGAGAAGATCACAGTGAAAAGGAAGCAATTACTGGGAAGGAGAATATATTATCACCTCCAAATATCAATGAGCGGAACGATGATATTGAATTCATTCTGAATGAGTCACAGTCATCTCTCTCTAACAGTGTTGACCCCACAGTCGATGGAAACCAGCCAATTTCATCGCAGCCAAGTGAGCCCACAGAAAACAATGATAGCAAGGCTGAGACTAAAGTCACATCAGAGGAGAATATTGCTGAGAATAGTAATTTGATTGAGTCTGCTCACTGCTCAAGTGTGGTGACACATGACCCACATGTGGTTGAGGAATCCGGCAGGAATAGCAATGCAGCAGACAATGTGAATCATTTATTAAAAAACAGTAATGACGGTCCAGAGCATTCAATCACAGACGGCTACGAGGAAGCAGAAGCAGTGAGGGGAATCACTGGTCAATCCGATAGCCATCCTGTATCACCAGCTCTACCTGGTGCCAATCAAGACATTGGCGAGAAAATTCAGGACGTGATTAAAACGGCACTCAAAGAACAATCCACAGATAACCATGATAAACCTGAAGACGTTAGTTCATCACATGCTGGTGAACTGAAAGTGGAGTGCTTAGATAGTGTAATCAAGGAAATAACAGCAGAACAGGATCATTTGATTGGACTATCTCCCTCTAAAAACTGCAGTACAAGTCCAACAACTGATATGTCAGTGGAGATGGTCACCACAGACAAGCCCTGCAGTCGAATACCGGTGGAAACCAATATAGAGAGTAATCACTGCTCACCCTTCCAACACATCCCATCCATAGAGGGACAGAGTAATCTGTTGATTCTTTCACAGTCTGACGGCATCATTGACATTGATTCCTGCCAAGTTACTCCATTAAATGACTCGTTGAAACCTGAAACAGGTCTTGCGTTTGAGACCATTCCGAAACAAGAAGAGATTTTAAACGTTCAGGACATCAAAGAACATCTTCCTATTGATTTCATGGCAAGTCACCAAAACTCGCCATGCAGAGAAGAGGTGGAAGAAAGTCACTGTCTTTTTCTACACACTGCACCACCAACCAGCCCTCTTTTATCAATCCCTCATCAAACACCCATGCAGAAATGGGACATAGAGGAGGATTCATGTCAGTCACAAAGCAAATGTAATAGTATGTCTGTTAACCAAGACTCAATTCAAAATATGAAATCCCCCATAAACAAAGGTGACAGCAATGACAAAGAGGCTTTAAACTGTGATGAACAACTGAACACAACAGTCGAGATGGAGTATTCTTTGATAAGCCCACCTCCCCCGGACTTGGGCATCATAATGTGCAAAATCCCCAACTCTGAAACCACCATCCCATCTCCCCTTCCAGCAACTAGCTCAGCAGAACCACCAGAAGTTTCAGATGGCTTTAAAAAGAGAGATCTAATGTATGATTTCAAGCTCAGCCCTCTCAACTACAACAGCGTCTCATATGAACCTCCACAACTGAATCAACATGACTACATACCAATTTCACCAGCCAGTAAACCTGAAGAGAATCCTGACATAAAGCAGAGTCCCAGAGATGACTGTGGACCATGTGACCTGAGCGTTAACCCTGCAGTGACTTTTAACAAAACTGATACAGAAACATACCCTGCAGCTAAACTGAACTTATTAAATGAACCACTTGGCCCCGAGCAGAGTATAAACTTCAAATGTTTTTCATTGGATCTCTCAACTGAAATCAAAAGCAAAGATTCCTCAGCTGGTGATGTAAAGACAGACTTGGAGGTTTGCCATGATCCAGTTGGACCTGTTGAGCATCTGCCTATTCCTGCTGACGTGCTGAGAAAGGTTGAATCAGATAATTTAGATTCTCAGGAGGCTTCTGTTGATCACAGTAAACTTATCAGAAAAGACATTTCAGATGGTCCGCCCACTCAAAAGCCACTCATCATCTGTGAAAATGAACAAATGCCTCTTCCACCAGACCCATCAGAGAAACAACCAACAATAGAGACTGGCCAGTGTTCAACAACGCACCAAGTACACAAAGAAATAACACCAAAAAAGACACAGAACAACTCTCACCAGGGGAAAGTGCTCTGTGAAATCTGCTTTATGTGTTTCAGGACTGTGCCAGGGTTAAAGAGACATAAAGCCATGAAGCATTTGGTCAGAACTGAAAAACATATTGGCCAGCAGAGCACAACATCAAGCCATCAGGGGACTATGCTTATTTATGAAGCATCACGAACTACAGAGAAAGAAAATAAAGATGATTCACAGACCTGTTACCCAACAAAAATAGATGGGCTGCCTGAGACAAGTAGCACTTTCATATCTAAAGCGGCAGAGACTGAGTCAGTCCTGAAGGAAATGGTAAGTGAGACAAGTACAGTGTCAATGGATGAAATGGGCCATCAAAACCCACTGCTGCCAACAAAAGCAAAGAAGAACAACAAATCTATAAAGAACAAAAACAGTGAGGTAAACATAAAGCCTGACCATTTCTCTGATGAACTTCTGAATATCTTAAAAACAGACATACTTCAAGCTATAACTCCTGAATTCAAAAGCAATGGACTACAAGAGCAACGCAAATCTCTCGAGGACCAGGTGAAAATCACTGACAGAACTGTTAGTGGAACAGAGAAATTCCCTGACAGTGTTACTTCAAACTCTGGCTTTGTCAATACACCCCAGTCTCCAACAAAAGAGCTAAATGTAATTGATGAAACTGTGGAGCTAAATCAAATCACTGAGATGAAATGCACAAGCATGACAGAAATGGCAAATGGAGAAGTATGTACAGATAATGTGGAAAGTGCTATATCTGTAGACCATGATAAAATCAAAGAATGTGATGAGTCCAGGAAGACTATGTGCGCTTTCGAAGACATGTGTGAACAGAAAGGATCAGACGAGAGCCTTGCCCAAGAGATTCTTAGAAAAGTGGCAGTAGAGATAAAATGTGAGAAAAACAGTGGCCCTTCAGACGAGGTACATCCTCTCTCCTGTTTGAATTCTTCCCCTCTCAGTCCTTCCGGCTTAAGTTCCGATCTGAAGGCTTTACTTGACGATGACACCACATTCTCACAGCTGTTCCCCAGAGATGAGGAGGCAAAAAGGAAAAAGTGCCCAAGGGTGTACAGCAAAAGAAACAAAAGACAGAAGCTATTGCCAAATTCAGATGTGACTCAGGACTACCCTCCTTCAGAAACCTTCATACAAAAGAAAGATCAGTACATGGAAAACCAAGCAGAGCAGACATTCACTGACAATCAGACTGACCACTGTGAATACGAGACAATATCTATCGATGATGCCATCATGTTAAATATGTGCCACAACAGCACAATAAAGGCTGACGCCAAGCCATTGTCAGATGTTAAACAAAGTGATCAGCAGGAAGTTCATGAGAATATTAAAGAGCTTGGCAACAGCCTCTTGAATCCGCTCGCGAGCACCATTGATAAATCTTCAATTGAATGGAGTGGATCCAGTGACTTCAGTGGCTTTGATACAGGCTCAACTGTGACCTCTGATCCCGGCACCTGTAAAGCAGAAGGGCCAACTGCACCCTGCCCTCCGGCCGTGCCCTCTGCCACCTACACTGTAGAGCCATGTGTCACAAAGAGTATCCAAACCTTCCACAGCATTGACATCCAAAACATCAACACCACATTTCAACTTCCAGAGATTCAGTTCTTTGACTCTAATAAAGACATCTCAGTGGCTCCTCCTATTCCAACTGTTAAGGTGGAGAACAGAGATGATGAGAAGTCCAAGAAAGTAACAGAGCGGCGAGGCAGGAAACGGCAAGACGGTGGAATAAAGGTCAAAGATAAGCAGTACAAGTGCAAAGTGTGCTTCACTTGGTTCCTCACCCTGGGTGAGCTGAACTTTCACAAACTCTCCCACAACCCTTCTCCACCTCCAACCTGCTACATGTGTGTCCAGCGTAAGTTCAGCTCGAGGGAGCAACTGAGAGACCATCTGAGGGAGAAACATGCAAAGAACAAGACAGGTATCTGGACCTGTGGAATGTGCTTGAAGGAGATATCAGACGTGTGGATGTACAATGAACATTTGCGAGAGCATGCCACTCAGTTTGCCCGGAGGGGTCAGACGCAAGGCTCAATGTTAGGCATTCCAGGCTGCTTCATGCAGGAGACAGCTGTGAAGAACTTTATCACCTCAATCATGCAGCACCGCCCAAGCAAAGCCAACAGAGAGTCCAGCAAAGCCACTAAAGAACAGGAGAAAACTGCTGCTGCAGACAGCGCTGCGGGAGAGGGGAAGACCTCTGAGGGGGCTGAGCAAAAAGTTCACAAAACTAAAAGCAGCAGTGGAGCAGCGGGGAAGCAGAGCACATTAACCCCACTTGAGGTCCTCCACAAAACAGAGACACCTAAAAGTGTGGAGATGCATCCCAACTGCAAAGACCCCTCAAGAGACTGCCACCACTGTGGGAAACAATTCCCCAAACCATTCAAACTCCAAAGACATTTAGTTGTTCACAATTTAGAAAAGATTTTCCTGTGTCACAAATGCCCTGTCTCTTATCAGGAGGCTCAGGAGCTTAAAGGCCATCTGAAGAGAGCACACGAGGAGGTGGATGAACTAGATTCAAAACACACCACCCTGTACACCTGTGAGCTCTGTGCTGACGTCATGCATGTGATTAAAAAATCTTTCATCTGCAGCACCTGTAATTATACCTTCTCTAAGAAGGAACAGTTTGATCGTCACATGGAAAAGCACCTGTCTGGGGGGAACAAGATTTTCAAATTCCGAGGTGTTCTCAGACCTGTCAGAGCATCTGCGTCTAAAGAAGATGAATGTGATTCGCCTGTTAGTAAGAAGAGGAGAATTCTCTCTGACAGTCTGCAAGAAAATAGCTCAGACAGTGGCATTGCCAGTGTGAGCTCACTGCACTTAAATCAAAACTCTGAAACACAGTCTTCTAAGCCCTCGGTGTCCACAGCGGACGACTCCACACAGACCATCACAAATGAATACCACAGTGACACAAACAGTACAAATGTGAAGACTGAAGACATTGCTGAGGACTACTCTGAACTACTTGTAGAGCTGGAGAAATGTATTCATATAGGCTCTTCAGAGTCCACTGCTCCCAAGAAAGAGGAAATTGACCCAACCACCTCACCTATTCTTGAAAAAGAGGGTAATGTAAAATCAATTACTGAACCATGTGATGTGAAAGAGGAGAATGAGTTGGTCTGCATTAGAGCAGATACAACCTCCTGGTCTGTGTCTAAAGTGAGTAGTTCTGCGGGGGAGGAGACTGCTAAGGAAAGTTTTGCTGAAGGTGACACAGCTGAGACTGAAGAAAAAACAGATTCACCTCCGTCTAGTGAGGACTCTTTTGTCAGCTTAAGAGAAAATCAAATAATTTCCAAGACACCTGAGTCAGCGAAGCATGAATTAGCTGCTCATGTGACGGACCAACAGAGGGATGATGAGCAGTCGCATCACACATTGAAAGCTTCCAATAATGATAGCAAACAGCTGACTTTATCTCACGATTCTGAGCAGGAAAGTAGCAGTCAGACGAAAGACAGAGTTGCCCCAGCCAAAACTACCGACAACACTAAAAACAGCACAACAACTTGCAGCATGAAGGCTACAGAATCTACACCAGTCCTCCACTCCAAGGTTTCCCTCAACGCTTCAGCCTCAAATGAGGACAAAGACTCTGTGAGACCACAGAAGAAGAGGAAAGACACAAAATCCCCCCACAGCCTGCAAAGGGTTTCCTCTCCAGCCACACAGGAGAACTTTGGTGTTGACTCCAGGGCCAAAAAGAAATTTCGCCCTAGCAAGTGTGCAAATCCCTCTCTGCAAAGAAAGTCAGACGGACCCAACGACTACCCTGTGCTGTCCTCAGTACGGGACGACGTTGTTAGCAACAAAATCATTTCTAAGTGCAAGACTTCAAACTTGGGTTTGCAGTCAAAAAGAAGCTTGCTTGATAGCTGTACACAAAAGAAAGCTGAGATTGTGACTCCTCTTAATGGGGATTACAAAGCCAAAAAGGGACCTCTGGGGCGGCCTTTGCATCCCCCCATTTCTAAAGTGTCTTCAGTTCCTATGAACAATTCTTTGAATAAATCTAGGCCAAAGATGGGGGTTAGGTCAATAGAGAGCCATTCCTACCGGACAGCAGAGTCCCAGAACCACCTCCTAAGCCAGCTGTTTGGCCAAAAACTCACAAGTTTTAAGATTCCTTTAAGGAAGGACACATCAGAATCTATTAACTGAGAGGGGCGTGAGGGATCTGTGAATAAGGGACTGTAAAGTTCACAGTTATATAAATGTTTAAGACAATTCATTATGGTGAATGAAATTGCACAGCTCTTTTCTGTGAAATGCTATCTTTAAATACTTACCTTGTCACTTTATGTCTTCTTTGTACATGTGTTTTTATTACACAAATGTGAGGACGAACGGTAGTTATAAACTTTGGGTCAAAAATGAATATGCTAGTTGGGAAAATGTAACTTTTTTCTGCTTTTCCTTTGTTGGATATTATCCGTTTCAGAGATTATATTTCATTAACCTAAAGGAAAGAAAAAAAGAATACTTGAAAATACCGTAAACTATATTTTTTCTAAGAAATGCATGTTCATTTTGCATTTATATCATGATCTTATCAGTTTAAGTCTTTCTGCAAAAGGACCAAATTACGTCATAACTGACCTGGACTATTGTCTGTGCACCTTTCATACATGCTTCCAACATATTCATTTTGTATTATTTTTTAACTTTACTGTACTGCATTGACATTCATCATATTAGCCTTTTGTATAAACATTACCTGGTGCTACATTGTGTTTTATTGTAATGTGAATGCCAATGTCCTCGGAAGGGAACATGAGATCTGTAGCAGTTACAGTACATTCATCCAACTGTTCTTTCATTCTCTGTAGTTCATAAAAGATACTGTGTAAACCCTGCAAGTACTTTATATGTAGGCTAATAGAAGATTAGGAAAGCTTCCATTGTATAAACTCAGGTGCATACAAGGATATCACAGTCCCAACACCTGTATTCGGAGTTCTCCCATGCACTGATAATACCACACACAAATCACAAACTCAATCATATGTGTCTGTAACTCCAACTGTTTAATTATGAGTAGTATTTACTAGGTCAACAAAGGTGCTTTATCTTGTTTATACTGTATGTATCTTATATTGTATAATATTGTAGGTAGATTATTGTTTGGTGTAATGCTTCATGTCAAAGTTTTATTTTAATAATGTGCAAAAGAATCAGAGTGAAAGAAAAGGAAATGCAGTGCCTCTTGCAAGTTGTAAAGTGGTTCACTAAGTGCCTCTTTCATAGTTGGTTATTAAAGATCTGTATTGGTCTCTCCTTGCTCTTTTCTTCCTTTGTTCATGACATGTTTTGCAAATGTTCCAACTTTTATCCCTGCGGACCACAGCTGTCACCACATGAATGAAACACTGGAAGCAATGGAAGCAGCTTGTGCCTGGAGGCAAAAACAGGTGCACGCACAACAAAGTCTGACTTTTTTTGTCTTCAGATCGGTACTTCAATGAGCTCACTCATCCTGTGAAAGATGAGCATAAATGTATCTTTACTACAGGGAAACATTCAACAGAAGTCAGTTACATTTATCCAGCCATATGTCTCCACGAGCACTGTCGGGGAGGCAGTGAGGAACGCTCGCGTCTGTCATGCTTCTGTCATGTTGCTCTCTCACCACTTGTAAAATGGCTTCTACTCCTACACGAACATTTTTCATCATCACATAGGAATAAAAAGCCATAGTACACAGTGGCATACATGTAGAAACACGCGTGGAGGAGGAATGTTCTCAGGTCATCCACTAAATTACGATGAGACCTGAGAAAAAGGGCTGTAAGAGAAGAGGGGAGGATGATAGATTGGGGAAGAGAGTAAAGGTAGACAAAGGAAGAAAAAAAGAGGTTTCTTTATTTTATTGATGACTAAAACTCGAGAATTCAGTTATTGTGAATAAAATAGAAGGTAACACTATCTCTAATTAGCTGTAGACTGACTGAAATTGGGAATTGCACTAAAATACCATACACCAGCAGACTCTAATCAACAGACTTAATTGTATTCTTACAAATGGAAACGTGGCGACTTTTCTTCAAATCATATATCTATAATACATTATATACATGTACTTAACACATTATAACATGCATAATCCATCATAGGTTTCTATAAGGGGTCACAATGCAATAGGATGGTTTATAACTACAGTATGTCCATTATGTGTCACAAGGTCTAATCACTACCAATTTTTCAGACATTTATAAGGATTTATGAACATATCTGTGCTTTCTGTAAACATAATAAACAACCGTCAATCCATGTGTTGCTTCTGACACCACCTTCAGTGACCATGGCAGACATTCAAAGGAAGTGTGGAGAAACAGAACCACAGTGTTGTTGTTAAAATAACTCCTCTAATTAATTTAGTGGGAATACTGGTTTGGCAGCACCAACAGAGACCATATTTTTGGACCCACTGATGACAACAGAAAATACAGCAAGCATAATAGTCAGTGAATTATGGACCTGAATCCATGTCTACTTGTCAATTCCACTCATTCACTCAAAGTTTCTCCAGCAGGATAGAATTAAAATTCATGAAGGTGAACGCTGGCTGATGTGATACATCTTGACCTTTGGTACAGTACAGTAAAAGTCATGATCGGCATGTTAAAGATATAAAGTCACCCTCAGTTTTCTTAAAGTAGACGTGAAGCTGTAATGACAACATTTTGCCAAGCTAATAACTTTCACCATCCGTTATAATTTGTTTACAAAAATCACTTTCAGTTCAGAAAATGTCCTAATTTTAATACAAATTATATAAAACCCTTAGAAGCATTTGTGATACTTATTTTTGATATCTGTATGGTTTTATTCAGATATCTGTTAAACATTTTAAATATATTATATATATATATATTATAGACAGAAAAAATGTTTCATGATCTACTGTACCATATTACTGACTTAAACATCTTTTACATGTCTAAACTTAGTATTAACCTTACAAGTACATTGATAAAAAACATTTGAGCAGATGTAATCAATAATCAAGGCAATAGTAGTTGGCATATACTGTTCAAAAGGTTTTTTACACCCTTTATTTTTAGCATTTGTGATTGCAATGTAATTGTAAATGGATCATAAATTCCAAATATATTGTATATAAAAGTTTATTGTGTATTTATATTTGCACTTAACATTACAATTGCTATTAACATTAGCAGAGTTTACATGGTTAATGCATACCGGTTTGCCTATAGGTCTGTCTGTTTTTTTCTTAATGATCTAGAGGTCTTTTCAAACAAAAAAAATGAAATGCTGACAAACTAACAAACAATTGCTGACAAAGTGCTGTTTGTGTTTATGGATCTGTTACTATAAATAGAAAAAAGCTCTCAATTTATATCAAGACAGAGCTGTATTACAGGAAGCTGCACTGAGAGGTCAATCATTTTAAGCTTTTATATATATATGTATGTATCCGCCTTCTTTTCATTCAAACCACAGGAGAGTATTGAATCCAGGTTAGTAGATTCACACAGCATAAACCAAATGAAAATGAGTGGGAAGATGGATGACCATCTATGTGTGTGTGTGTGTGTGTGTGTGTGTGTGTGTGTGTGTGTGTGTGTGTGTGTGTGTGTGTGTGTGTGTTTGTATGACTTCTTGCTGTAAATGGATGCCATTGATCCAGTGGCAGTAGTATCAACATGAATTAGAAAAGAAAATAACACTAACTGGGAAATACAATGTGCTTTAGTTTAAACACACAATTGAATCATAAAGAAATACATAAAATTGAAAAAAAATGATCTTACAGTGGAATATGTACTGTATGTAGTTAATAAAGAGTCCAAGAATTAAGAGTGTCTATGTGAGTATAGCAAAATGAAATTTAGTTAAACATTCAGTTAGATGGAGGATGCATGGTTCATTCTATAAACTGAGAATAAATTCATTACGCTGCAGGAATCTTGGCCAGTCACGGATTCAGTGATCAGTGTGGTGCCTTAAAACTGTACGATTAATGACTTCAGGGACGTCCGAGCCATCAAGACATGTAAATGTATTGCCTGTGATTAACATGTCAAGCTGAGCAATTATAATAGAAGCCAAAAAACAGTGAGACATGCTTTTGATGTATTTAAAATGTTGCCAGTTAACTGTTTCCTCTTTGATTGTGCTGATATGTGTCATATGGCTGATGCTTTATCCTTAAATGGATCTGGATTTTACCTGATCCTCATGCTGTGGTCTCGCGGCACCCGTGACTTTCCTCCAGGTCCACTGGTCAGGAGCTGTGTGTTGATTAAGACAAAATGAAGGCAGAGATCTCAGTATGTTTTGTCACAGTTTAGGATGTGTCACATAGTGTGAGTAGGAGCCCCACGCACACTACTGTCAGGCATCCTTTTATCATCTGATCTATGAGGAAATTCTCCAGAGGCACAGTCATGCAGGAGCATGACAGGAACGCTTTGCACTTTGAAGTAGAGTGACATTATCGGTAAGAATGGTCTTGAAATAGCACCTCTTCTCTCTCCCTCACTCCATTTTTTAGTCTCCCATCCTGTCTCATCTGATCTCTGACTTTCTTCCCCTCCATCTGTTTTCCTCTCCTGCCACCCTCATTCTCCTACTCTTTTTTTTTCCTGCTTTTCTTCACTCTTCTCCATCAATTTGCTACTCAGTTACTCACCCACTTTTCCCATTTTGCCCCTGCCTCTCCTCATTTACTTCTTTTATTCTTTATCTCAGTATTCCACCTGCTTTCTGCTACCTTCCCTAGTTGTTCACTTCACCCCATTTCTACCCGATCTCCATTTTCCTTTTTCCATTCCTGCCAGTTGCCCCCTCGCCTTTCCATCCACCCTCTCCCTTGTTTTCCCTCCCTTTCTATCTCCTCTCGCCCTTTGCCCCCTCTCCCCTCGCTGTGGAGCAGCACGCTCTCCGTTGGCTGCCTCTCAGGGAGGTCGGGAGATCAGGGGCAGATAGAGATGGGCTGCTGGTCAGCGGTAATGACACACAGGCTGAGGGGCCACTCAGGTCGCCTCTGTTGGGAATGTGAGGTTTCAGCCACCACAGAGAGAGCTAAACAGATAGATGGATGGGGAGGGATTTGTCGCATGAAGGGGAAGGAATGATTGAGCATCCCTTTCTGCACACACAGGGGGGAGATCGTGATGAATTTCCACTGGGATGATATCTGAAATCATTTGTGTTCGACAGAGGGAATGTGTATGAATAATTCAATATAAACACGTTTCCCTAGTGTGAACAAAGAGGACAAAAAATCTTTGAAATCAAGACATCAAACCAATTTTGCCTGACAACCATCAAAACACTGCCAACCCCCTTAAATCCTAAAATGGGAGTGCGGGCTGTAAAAAAAACTACACAGGGAATCCACACTCACAAGACTGGCACCTGAAATGAGATTCAATGGAACTGGGGCAGAAGTAACATCAAAATGAATTACTATGTAAATGAGCATATAAAAATAAGTCATTGTGAGGAGAATTTTATATTATGGGAGATGTAACATTAAAGTAAAGTCAAGTACACTTTGGATTTCCTAATTAATGGCCTCTCAGCAGGAAGTTGTGGTTCCTCACTGCCAGCGGAGCCTGTATCTACTCAACCATTTGTCATTGCAGTCAGCACCAGAGAGGGAACAGGCAGTACACAATAGCTAAAGGTACCTGTTTGATGTTCCAGGTTTACAGGAATAAATGGGGTTGCTCTGCAGGGGCTATGCAAACAAATGAAAGCCTGCTGGTGTGTGGCTGCAGTGACTGGAACACTGCACCCAACAGCAGGTGTCCTCAGAACGGCCGGCGTCACAGATGACACACAGCGGATTTTAAAGAAAGTTTGTGACACATACTTTGTAATTAGTTTGCTCCCTGGATTGGTAGTATAATTTTCTAACACATATATATGAGGTACCCAAAATAAATTATGTTTATTTTATTGTCTTTCATACAAATCCATTCCACTCTTCTATACTGTTGGAGTGAAATTCTTTATTTCAATGATAAAAAATCTGCAGGTAACAGTTGGTAGGTAAAGGGTAGACAACAAGTCCAATCTCTTGATGGCAAATTGCCCTTCCTGCCACAACATTTTGAAATCAACCAAATTCCAATCATATATATGAGAGACAGAATATCCCATATTGTGCATAGACAGTACAAATGACCTTTCATATATAAAGCTGGACCTGCTGGCCAGTAGGGATGCCTCTCATACCTCTGAGGCTCTCTCTGTCCCAACCCCCCCTCTTCACCACCCCTTATTACTTCTCCACTAACCTTCATCCCCTCCTCCACATCCACTGTGCACTCCCTCAGCTTCTCCTCCCGTTGTCTCTGTGGTTATCACAGAGAATCTGAGGGATCTACCCTGACATTTGATGTGGCACAAAATTGGATTTCCAGTGTGATTTTCTCCCCAAGCCCCTCGTGGAGTGTAATCCACGCTGTGACTAATTGAGTGGCATGCCAACAGCCTGAGTGTGTAAATGGATGGCTGCTGGTGAAATGTGTCTGTGACCTACGCTCTTTTTTTTTTTTTTTTTTTTGTCTGATGGCCTGTGAGTTCATTAGACAGAGAAGGGCAGGGACACACACACAGCCCTGGCTGTGCAGGATTCTCCAATGAAAAAACACATCGCATCCTTTGTCAATGTCATCTCTTGTTTTTGCCTATTGAATGTGACCCTGCATGTGCTGTTGTCTGGCCGCCTGTGACATTCATAACTAATCTCAGCCACAGAAAATCAATTTTTCTTGTATGATACAGAAAACATCCTATAGACTGGCTGAACTTGTGTGATGGAGAACATAAATTACTAGGTTGAACAATGACATTAGCCCTTGTGCATACGCAAACCTGTAATCTAAGTGAGAAACAGAGTTGTCAGGTACAGATGTTACAGGATGACTCACCACAGCTGTGTCACCTGTCTGACCACCAGTATCCCAGAAGGCATTGCTTTAACCTGGCAAATCTCTTATGCAGACAGAGGAAGAGCTCTATAACAATGACGCAACCGACAAAGAAGCATTTTTTCCACGTCGATAGGTTATCTTCGCACAAAATCCCTACACTCTAATCTCAAATCTCTGTCATGCCTTCTGCTCTGGGGATCCCTCATCTGATTTGGATTTAAATAATCAAAGCTGTTTTAGTCTCCAGAGGACTCGATACAGCGGTTTTCTCTTCATTAAAAACTTTCAACTAATATGTGTGTGTGTGTGTGTGTGTGTATGCCCTCTCATTTACAGTGAGCACTCTCCTTCCACACCCCCGCTAAAATGTACACACCCACACAAATTCACACAGACAGGCTGGGATATAGAAGTGTAAACTCAACAGACACGCACATGCACTCACACACTGCTGTGACACATTTCAAAAACATGGTAAATACTTTGAACAAATGAGATGCTTGCAGCAATTTAAAGCGTAACGGCAGGCATCACGCAACACAAGGCACTAATGTATGAACTCAGAGACTGATGATAATGTGGCATACGTACCTGCAGGATTTCATTCACCAGACTCTCCCTGCTTCTCCCCTCTATTTGTCTCTCACTCCTGTCTCTCTCTCTCGTGGATGTGGTTGTGCCGCCCAGCCTGTTTCTGGAGGAGAGAGTCTTCACCCTGTCGAGTCGGGGACCGGGGCTCAGCTGCAGAGACTGACATCATCCCTTTCAGAGAGGAGGTTTTCCCCTCCCGCTATCTGCACCCTCTCTCTCTCCCTCTCTCTCTCTCTCTCTCTGTCTCTGTCTTGCTCTCCCTATCTCCCTCTCTCTCTCTCACCCTAACTTAGCCACACACTCACTCTGTACAGTAGTATACTCCTCCTATCTCTCTCTCCCCTGCTCCTCCTATTCTCTCGTTCATTTGCTTCCACATATTGCTACTATTTTTCAAAGCCACCACATGGCTCTAAAACTGTGGCTCTATACACAGTAACAAGTGCTAAACTAGGACTTTACTATTCACAGCAGTCTGGGCTCGCACTGTATTTTACCCCTCATAATCAAGCATGTGAATCTGCCATCCCAGAGGAAACCTAACAACCAGGAGTTTTCCATTAGAAGTTTTATTAATAGATGTTGTTGCCTGCAGGTCTTTCACAATTAGCACTCCCTCTTTCTCCCAGCGTCTCCTTTCCATCCCTGTTAAAGATCAAGGAGGAGTACATCAAGACTGAAGCCTAATGGGCAGTCTGCTTTCACCTATCCAATTCTTTTAGATCAGCAGGAATGAAAAAGGAAAGGAGCTAGGCAGAGGGAGCCTCTTTGAGTCTATTGAGATGGATGCCTGCTGTGGTGCCTGCGGTCGTGGAGATCGGTGTTGCTGTCCATGGTGCTGATTACAGCTGAAGGAGACATCACTAAGGACAGCAGTGACCCTGCAGCCCCACAGAAAATAGCCTTGAACAGAACAGGGAGAAAAACCTGTTTCAGCTGCTGCAGAAACCTTAATAACTACACGCACGTGCGCGGCACACACACACACACACACACACACACACACACACACACACACAAGCACACAAGTGCACACACCACCAAACACAATCACACGTATAGAGACTTAGGCTACATCTACCTCCCAGCCTCCTCCTCTGTCTCCCGTGGGCATTTCTCTGCGTCTCAACTCATTTAGGCTTACATTCATCATTGTAAGGTAACAGTGGCAGGTGGGATTAAAATGGATTAGCCCTATTAAAGAAATGTGTGGTGCATATTACACCCCCCCCCCCCCCCCCCCCCCCCCCACACACACACACACACACACACACACACACACACACACACACACACACACACACACACACACAGAACCACATGCATTTAACTGCAGGCACAGCACTAGCCTCAGTCTTTAAACACAAATGCAGCAGAGTATATTAAAATGCTCATACATGTGTGCATGCAGACACAGATGTACACAGTAAAGGCACAGCACAGTGAGGTAAAGGGCTGACAAGGTGGCTTGATGATGACATTCTTGGCGGCAGAACAGGGGGGAAAAGTATAGATGCTGTGTATATTGCTGCTTTTCTGCCACTCACACTGTGGACTCCTTTTTGTTGTCTTAACTCTCGCCTCAAGAGGTAGCTTTTAGAATCTCGCCTCCTTGTTTCCATAGTGACACTTTCCCTCCTTTGTGCAAGAGAGTATGTGTGTATTTCAGAGACACACAGAGAGGAGAAAGACAGGCGTAGGGAGGGAGAGAGGAGCGGGATGACAGCGAGATAACTTGGTTCACTTACATTTATTCACTACAAAAAGAGAAAAGAAAAAAAAAATCCACACAGCCAGTTTTCTGCATCAGGGAAATCCTCCTCTGTTCACTTTTCATTGGCCGTCAGCAGTGAGTTGTTTAACTTTTTGACTAATGGCTCTGCAACAGCTCGCCAAAAATAAAACTGTTGTTGCTTAAACTGTGATACCAACAATAGTACATGCTAATTCTGTGCCTGGCTCTCAGAATATAGTTTTTGTGAGAGTTTTTAATTGATTAAACACTGTGCTAAATGCAGATTGCGGAGGCTGCCAATTCTGTTAAAATTCTCAAAATATACCTCACACAATCCTTAATAGACAAAGATTGAATTGAAACCTCTTTCTTTCATATCTATCTGGTGAACATTCCACAGTCTTTCTCACAGACTGTACATCTGTTTAAAAGGATATTTATCCTACTGAGATATGGATATTTATGCTGTTGTGGGCATCTGAAACCTCTGAAGTCCAGCCCTAACAAATTCCTTAAATAGAGAAAAATATAGTTAATTGCCAGGCGACTGTCAGCTGAAAACAATATCCTCATGTAACCCTAAGTGTAAGTGTTTTTCTTTATTTTCTGCCCAATAATGTCATTCAGTTACATTATCTGTAAATTACTGCAAAGCTGTATTGAATGTAAACTCAGAAAGCAATAATGAAAAACATTCAGAATGACCTTCAAGGGTACAACTATTACCTAGATAAAATATATATATATATTAAAATCTAAATCTGTGGCACATTGTGTGTAATGAATTATTAATTATGGATATTAAATGGCTGAATTTATCACTTTCACAACAACCTGGGTGGATTTAGGAGATTGATGGCAGGAAAACAGAAGTGCGTGTGTGTGTGTGTGTGTGCATTTGAAAGTGTATATATAAGAGTTTAAATCTCAGAGAAAAGCCTTAGCCGAGGAGCAAATCCCTCCAGCATCTCAACCAACTGCGTTCCACATCAGTGAATCAGTATCAGGAACAAGGACACTGGAGGCTCGGCTGAGACGCAGGGTTGACTCATAGGGTTGACTACACATAAGGGGATTGTCTAAACTGAGACGTCTGCCATCTTGAGCTGTCACAACTCTTGTGTATAAACAAGGATACACCTGACAAACTTAATGAAATGACGGATGAGGTAAATGGAGCCTCTAAGAAAGGCTGAACTTTTGTGTGTCCCTTCTTAATCGATCACCAGCCTGATAATACAGCACATTTAAAACAATACCTGAACGAGCACATGCAAAGTTTTCAGGAACCACACAGTGTTCCCACAATATCTCAACAGTTTTAAGTACTGTAGCTGCTCTCTACAGTTTCTGAATGTCTAACAATGACTAACATGGCAGCAAAACATGATCTGAGTGCAATGGCAGGGTGGTATTAAATACATTGGAGCTGTTCCCCATGAGTGGTTGGAGGTAAGTGGTGGTTCTAGACATTTTTTCTGGTTTTGGAAGAGAGAGGGAAGACCCAAAAGAGCAGCAAGGAAAATTTAGAAAGTGGTGAAACGAGGCTGTTCATGTCAGCGGGGCTGACTGATGCTTGAGTGGCTCTGAACCGCTCTCAGCAGCAGGTTGAAGCCGTCTTAAGCCCAGTATTGCTCAGCTGCTCCATCAGCCTGGAGTTATCTCCATAAAAAGTTGGTCTATCACCCTGACAGTGAGGCTGAGGCGGAGGTGTAGCACTCGTTCCCTCACCATTTCAAATTACTGTAACCTACCCGCCAGACACTTTCCACTGTAGACCGAAGTAAGGCCATGTTACCTTGTAAGGATTTGTTATCACCGAGATATTGAAGTTGCTCGTCCATGTGATTTCAAATCTGTGCGTGCAAGCAAGAGCTTGTGTGACTTCAAGCATGTGGCGCATGGCCGTAGATGACTGTGTAGTCTTATCTTCACTTTTCTATTTTGTCTTGAATCAATCCCCAGAGTGTAACAATACCTATTTCTCTCTGTATAATTGGACTGGATGACAGGCACATCTGAAGTCAGCCGATGAAAGCCTCTCCTTACAATGGTGTCTGGCCCGTGACATGACTTGAATGAGGAAGAGATAACGCTGCCACACACACACACACAGACACACAAACACACACACATACTGTAGGTTCCTAAGACATAGATAAGCAAAAGGGAACAAAACCTACACACACATATACTTACTCAGTCATTTGTCACACAAATCAGAACAGCTCGATAACACAAAGAGGAGGCAGAGGAGATGAAATGATATCATTTTTATAATGATCTCAAATCTGCCCAACAATAAATCTCATCTGTATAGTCAGAAATAAGTTGCAGATTGAATTTATTGCAGTGCACACCAAGTATTTGCTATCAAATTCTGCATTCTGCTTGCTCTGCATAACACTAGTGTGACAGACTGTAAGTTTGAATAGCTGCCAGTGAAACAAATTATTATTCAGTTTCCCCTGTACTCTGGCTCGCCTATTTATATCTGCGTGTGAGGGTGTGAATGTAATATCCTACATCCTGATGCATACAAACCCACGCACAAGCACACACAGATCACACACACATGCTAACAGACTGTGAACAAACATCTCAATAAAGCACTCAAGGAGGTATTTGTAAAACCAGATTCCCAACTTGTGCCACCAAAAGCACAAAATGTCTCTCTCTTAGTGTATTTGCGGTTCGCTTTGTCGCCACGGAAACCACCATTGCCCAAACATCCCCACGCTGATGGACACTTACATTAAAAGTGTCTTCCCCTCTTTCCCTCTGTTAAGCCCCTCACTTCCACCATGTGATCAAGCAAGCAAACATCTCAGAGGGACTGTTCTACTCTCACAGTCAGTGTTTTTGGTTCTAAGCACTGGATCTTATATTTAAAAAGAAAGAACAGTTTCGGCTCAAAAAGTCAAAAAGAAAAGAGTGTATTCAAGATTATTTCAGATAAATTAAAAGCAACTGGTGAAACACTATGTGGTGCCTACATCAATAACGTTACATGGCCAGAGTAAAATGTTTGTCTAAATTGAACATTGATTTATCTCCCCAAAGTTCGCTATATTCATACCCTCTAATGACACCCTCTGTGTCACATTATATCCTATGACAAAGGTCTGTGTACATGGATGTATGGAATAGGTAGAGAGGTATATAATAGCACCCATAAATCAATTTGACACAATGTCCAAAAGTGAAAAGGTTCTCTTTTTGTCCTTTAAATCCCCTTCACAACCTTAACATGGCCTCATGGAGTATGTATTTCTCTTCCCAAAGTGTATAATACAACACTAATTGGAAACAATGATTTATTTAAGTGAGAAAGTTCTGCAGCCTGTGAGCAGAAAAACTGCAGACTGGGAAGATATCTGTGTGTAAATAAGAGCAAAACATTAATCATGCACCAATTTAGTCATATAAACAGAGAGCAAATTATTTTTTCAAGAATAATTTTGAGCTTTATCTTTTTACCAATAGCTTTTTGTAGTAGACGCTGATACTATGCTCTGTGTGTATGCAGCAGGTGGACACATTATTATGGTCACATGTACAACTTAGTGCAAACCAATACACCTGCAATAAATACTGAAGCCTAAAAAAGTTTTATTTATTTTGAGGCTGCCAGAGGGTTGTTGATTCAACTCTTTGGGAAGTTTTGAGATTGTCGTTGCTGTTGCATTGGATTGCATTAGAATGGATTCATGCAAGGCTTGTAGTCTGGGGACTACAGATGAAAATTAGCCTCTTTGGCTAACTCTGGCATATTTTCAGAAACATTATTAATATGCACTGTCCCTGTCAAATAAAGTAATAAAAGTAAAGTAAAGTTACATTTTACCTTCTTCCTTCTGTATTATCCCCCTACTACATACATACCAGGCAGGACAAAATGCTGTGAACACCTCATCAGATAATGCTGATGAGTTTCTATATTGTTCTTATTGTCAACAAATCCCATCAAAAGATCAAACATAAAATCAACTGATCCTATTAACAAGTACCGCTGTGTAGCCGAAGTCTGATATTCTTGTTATTTTACATAGCTCTCCATTGTTGTTCAAAAACACGTCAGTCAGCACATTGTTGCACATGGAGACACATTCTTTCATCACAATAAACATGGGCCCTGTAGTTTATTTTGAATGAATCACACATACACTGTCCGGCTTGCATAAATATACACACACTGGCGTCAAATGTGTATAAATCCACCACTGAAAATAGTCCCCAACAGATGCATTATTTACTCTGAGTAACATTTGCTAAAAACTACAGTGCCCAGCTGTTTTAGGAAATTATTTAGCATTTTTTAACAATGAAACAATACATATTTAACCCATGTTTAAATACTTAGCAATCACATGTAATGTAAAATGCTCTTAGTATTGAATCCACAGATAATTATTACTTGACTACAGTTTCTCTTGGTCTATGGAACATTTTAACATCTATCAGCTCTTTGTTTTGGTTTTCCATCCCACAACTTTTGTGTTATGGTTCGTCGTTTCGTTTTCAACAAAAAATCTGAAAGCTGAAAAATTTACCCATTTTGTTTTGTATTCCCAAAATCAAATGGAAGACAGTAAGTAAGCAGCTAGCTGGAGTCCTAAGTAGAACTAAAAGGTAAATCAATATTGGACTTAAATTCATCGGGTACATAAACACAACTTAAAACAAATGCTTATGTTGCTCTGTAGCTGCTGGATGTGTAAATAGGTAAATGTATGCTAACACATTTACCATATTAACTTAACTGATAATGTTTCAATGATGTTGCAGCTTGTTCCGCTGCCCCCAAGTGGCCAAATAGTCAATTTATATTGTTTTACAAAATTTTAATCTTCAGCAGAAACCAATGGGATCGGGCACAGGCAAGGAAGGGAGGTCAGAAAGTACTGAGAGACGGAGTGTTGGTTTTGGTCTTTTTATGAGATACATTGACAATAAGAAACATACAGAATAATGCCAGCCTTTTAAAATATAATGAGAGCCAATGCAACTACTACAGTCTTCAAACGGACCAGAATTCACTCAACAAGGTAGCATTTATTGCAGGGGTGTTCATGATATTGTGTCCAGCTGGACAAGGAAATCAAAGACTGAGTTATGTATGCATGGTAAAGTTTGTAGGGTTTTTTTTAATGGGGGGAGCAGTGGGAATGATTTAAAGATTTCTCTCACAGCTTAGTGTATCTATCACAATATGCCCCCCTGACAATGGTCAGAAGCAGCAGGTGGTATGATGTGGTTGAAGTGTAAGTGGCTTTCAGAATGCAGGATAGCCTGTCAGACAGAGGCCCGTGGGGGAACAGCTTCACACCATGTCTGGTTGCAGAATGGCCTTTACACACTGCCTCTCTTTCTGTCTCCTTCCCCGTGTGTGTGCTAGTGTGTCTAAACACTGACATAGAAGCTCATCTCTCTTGCTTTGTGTGTGTGTGTGTGTGTGTGTGTGTGTGTGTTAAAGCGAGAGAGGGAGAGGGTGTTAGTGGGTGGGTGTAAATCTCTGTCCAGCAGCACGTTGGGATGGGTGTTTGGGGACTGGTTGGAGAGCTGGCTCACAGGAGCTCAGATTGATGAAGTGATGGTGATGGATGGAGGTAATAAAGGCCTGGATGTCCTGTCTGTTGCCAGTGATGAGGCTGGTATGAATCACCCGTCTGGGGCTGCTGAACATGACGCTGCTCAATCCCCAGGCCTTCCACCCTGCCACCCCGCTTTGCCTCCGTCCCTCCATCCCTCCATCCCTTTATCTCTCTGCCTGTTGACTTACCATCATTACGAGGAGATTGCTGCCTGAATGGAACCAAGTATAAACATTCAACAGCATGCCATTACTGTATCAATCTGTGCTGATGCATACTTTGAAAGATATTATGAAGCTTGTTTATCCATCTCATAACATAACATGCACACAGTTCAATGCGTTGCACGCTGTTCATTAATTTTGTGTCCAAACATCCCTTGTTGAGTGATTGCAAGGCATGCGAGAAAAAAATCCAATCAACTCAGTCAGCCACTCCTCATGAATAGGGTCATTTGAATAAAGAAGGGCATCTGATATTGCAGTGTTTGTGTCAATATAACAAGTTAATGATCTCAGATGATAATTGGTAGTTGGATGCTGGGGCGCTGTGTTGTGGCCCGTGAGGTTCAGTTGCAAGGACCTCCTGTGATAAAAGAAGCAGCATGAGGGCTTTCAAAGTGGCACGATGCTGTAGGCAACACAATTCATCACCGCTCCATGAATATTCATCCAGCACTCTGTTTCCTCCAGGGCTGGTGAAAACACGTCTGTGTTAAGTCTCTTCTATGTGTTGCAGTTTGAAGACACCTGAACCCTCTGGCCTCTCATTACCAGACTGCACTTTTTCTGCCCCACACTCAGCTGCCTGCCAGGGAGGGAAGCCAAGCTTCATTAAAATAAAGAGGAAATTCTCTCGCTCCGTGCACTAACAAGGCACAGGTCAGACAGTTAGATGATTGTGAATTCACCCCTCTGCACACGTTTGCAGGGGTCAAAACTGATGATTGTGATTGAGCTCACTCAATATAGTGTGCACAGGCCAAATGGGCAGATGGATTTGCCAGCCTGGGTTGTATAGCTTCTGAGTGGAACCAGTCTGAAGCTTGTTGTTAGCAATTTAGGAACATTTGCTGTGTCTTTTCCTCCCCTGCCCTTCTCCCTGACAGGAGCCCAGAGTGCCGCGGATTGGTTTCTGGGGCATCTTTTCAGTGCTTTATCAGACCTGCAGGCTTCTCAGCGCTGTCCCCAGATTACAGTTTAGGGAGGGGGCGCTTGACTGACAGGCCTTGGCCTCGGCGGTCCCTGGGGGGAAGGGGAGGGGGATTTGTGATGGCTGCACTGACTCGTACTTCTCTTACAATTTTCTCCAGGCTGGTTTCAGACTGTCAGGCTGAGAGAAAGCTCTCTCTGCATAATTCATTAGATCTCTTCTCTTTTTCACTCTTGGCTGCTATGTGGCAGGCAACGTAGCCCCATTGTTTAAGAAGAAAGAGTAATGGAGCTTGTCACAATATGTTAACATAGTTTATTGTTCACAGCAACAGTTTGGAAACAACTTAACTTCCTTTGAAACAGGCTATTCTGCATGTCCAGTGTAGAATAATTATGAAGGAAACTGAAGATTCAAATGGGCTATTAGTAAAAAACAGCTTATAACACTTGCCACTTTTAATTTCTAATTGGCTAACAGCATGAAAAGGATTCATTAATTAACCATCATAGCTGCAATGTCATTAAACAGCTTTGGCTATAAAACAGTAATCCAAAATAGGATACAACTATACAGGTTGCCTGTACACCAAACATTGTTTTGCAGCCAATTATCCCAGCAATGCCTGCATATGACACATACACAGGCCTGTCCTTTTGAAGCTTGTATACTGTCTCTGGTCATGATCTAGCAGGCATTTTTTTCCCTGGAAATCTGCAAGGGAAAATACCTCATCTTTGATGCTACATGACATTCCCCTTCACAGAATATGACTAAACAAGCACATCCTCCAACAACCAATCCGGCATGTTGAAGCCAGAGGACAATTTCTGTCACTGTGACAGTAAATACAAGCTGGTAGAAAAGGATTTTATAGGAAACTGTGCCAATACAGATCCATGTTGACCTGTAAATCGCCCAGCATTGGTATAACATGCCCCAAAACCCCACAAATATGTTGACAATGTTCCTTTTTTTTTTCTTTTTTTTCGTGTGTGTTTGTAACAGTTTTGTCTCCGCGTTGGTATGATTTTGGATATTAAACGATACAAGGAATGGAACATTTAAATGCAGGCAGTTTCAGAAAAGTGTTCAATATCAACTTACTAATAACAAATAAACACACACCCAGATCCCTAAGACCCCAGTAGAGATGAAATTCACTGACCATTAGTCATGTTTTGGTTGACAGAAGGGTCATGATGCACAGCCAGCATTTCATTTTAGAGCTGAAATTACAGCACTTGGGCATAAAATGCCCCCAGAGGAAGTTCTGTACGTTTGTTTACATGCAGAAAATAGAAGCAAGAATTTGCACATTAATATGAAAGTGAACCGAACTTCTTTCAAGTTTATAGCCTGATATTAGTATTCTAATGTCACTTTGCAAAACACTCTTGGCTTCTCATTCAGAGTTATGGATTACCTTCGCTGGCAGAATTAAATGTCTCCGGAGCTGTTCTCTGTGTTGTTTAATACTAAGGATGACTAAATGAGCCTAAGAAATTTTGCTAAATAAATTTAAACCATGTCAGTCACAGTCAGAAATAAAGAAATGGAAAATTACAAAAACATACAAAATGAAAAATAAACAATCAAAATAATCCTTGAATTGTCCCGCTAATAAGCAGCGTTTATGACAGTGACAGAGGATACCGAACACGTGTTTCATGTTTCATACTGTCATTGGTAAATCCCTGGTCATTAATGTTCACTTGAAACCAAGGTCTGCAACTGTAGCAACACCACACATCACTATTCAACTAAAGCATAAGTACTTATGCATCCATTTGTCTAACAAAGCTGTCAATGTCACTTCATTAAAAATGGAAAATTCACAGCATAATTACATATCATGTACATGTTGCTCTAAAATTACTTTACACTTCCATAAATAACTGCATTTAACAAAGTATATCTGAACGCAGCTGACTACTTTTCATGATGCAATATCTCTAGACATTTTGTATAAACTATATGTTTATGCTGATATGTATTTATTTGAATGGGTTTTGTCCTCTTTGTTCTGCTACAGCATGCAAAGTGACTGGTTCCTAAACAATATTCAAATTTGAGCTTGCCTTAAATTTAATGAGTCACCTTTAAAATCGTTAATCCAATGATAAAACATTTATAACATATTGGTTAATTGGGGTTGTCATTATCAGGGAATTTATGCTCATACAAATTTAAATGATGGTAATTAAAATATTTGAATACCTCAATAATTAAGTACTTTTTAGTTGTTTTTTTTTTCTTCTTTTGTGAGGGACGTGAAGTGTGATTTAGTTACAATAAGCCACATGAAACTGTCGCTTTGAATATCTCATCTGTCCATTGGTATTCTTGTGAAACTGTTTTTTTCCTTTAACTTCTTACTACTTTATACTGTTCATTCTGAAAATTCACATGATTCATTTCAGTTAAGCCTCAAAGATAGTCAATTTAAAAAAGCATGAAATGACTTTTCACCAAAAGTGACCATGCATTTTAAACAATGGGAGCATTTCTTCTTAGAATACCAGTTTATTTTTTATCCTCTCAACATAATTAGTCCTGGTTTATTGCGGAAAATATACATGGACTTTCAAAAAGCTTGTGTGAGCAGCTGGAGAATAGCCCCTTCTTAGACTTTGTGGTCCTTCAGAATCCGACCTGCCAAAGTGAGTGAACAGTGCCACCTGCTGGGGAACATTGATGTGATCTTCAGACATAATATTGGTAGAAACAATGACATACATAACTCTTCCAAACATAAAATTCACACGTTTATGATACTGTGCATTAGTGCCATTATAATAATTATGTTATCATGTCCTCCAGCAGTTGATGGGACAACCATCCATGTGCAATCTGCTTATTTAAGTCAATTAAGAAGCCAGTGCTTTAAGTAGAATGAGAAGCAAAAGACAGAATAGAAAGAAAAACAAAGATAAGTTCCTCTTTACTTTGTTCTTTATTACACATTAAATAGGAGTGGTGAGATTCATGGCAAAAAATAGACTCATTTGAGATCAGATCACCACTCTACACTGCCCACAACAGGTGTGTTGTAAAGTGGTCATTCATTCACTTCCCTAGACCTGGACCCAGTCATACTCTCTAGTCACATACACATAGTGGAGTGAAACTCCATTAAAGCAACATTCATTTAGACACACCAACAAAATGAAGCACAATTTACAAAATATGCACCTTTCAGTATCACAACTATACAAAGGTTGTTAAAATATGATCCAGGTAAAAATGATACAATTCAGAAATCAGCTGTTGGCACGCAATAAAGGAAGAGGAACATTTCAGTAAAACTACTTTTGAAACAGTATTGTTAAGAAGAGGGTTCCATAATTAAAATTGCATTAACAGTTATTATCTACTTCATGAAAAAAAAAAAAAAAAGAAAAAAAAGAAAAAGGGAGGTAATAATAAACTGGGTCAAATTTCATTAATCCTGAAAGCAAAATGTATCATGTCTGGATTTTCCGTGTCTGTGTCTGTCATTCCTAAAAGAGCATTTTGTGCATTTCTTGAGCACACACACAGGACAAAGTCAATGTTGTCTCTGCTCTTTCTACCGTCTAAATGTAGCACCTAATGCAAACAGAAAAAGGCAAATGAAAATCCCCAGGGGAACAGCTTGTAAATACAATGGAAAAGGTGAAATATGGGTTGACCTGGGAAAGAAACTAGGACTGTTTTTTTTTTTTTTTTAAATATAAATGCAGACAATTGTCTCTCAAATCCAATTTTATGGCAATTATTGCCTCATTTACAAACATCAGTTCCAGTTACATCACCACGATACATAACCTTTGTGAGACAAAATTACAAATTATTTTGCTGGACAATCATTTCTGTTGAAAGGCAGCCCACCAAAGAATTTCAAAACTTTAGGAAATGATTCCAAAAACTCTTTCAAAAGCTCCGCAAAAGGAATTATCTGAAAATCCATTTGGACAACATTTTAAAACATCCTCTGTGACACCACACCAAGAGAAATATTTCTGAAAACTGCTTAAAAGATGCATTCTGCTTTCTAGCCAGTCACAAGCGAACGAGTCAACAGCTTGTCCAATGTGCAAGGCATGCCACCTCTAAGGCCAACTACCGGAGAATCAGGAATCCTCAAATTTAAAACCTAGCAAACATTGAATAATGAGCTGATAAAGGTTCCTCATAAATATGAATGCCTCAATCAGGAGGATGTTGAAAGGAGAACTTTTAACGGTTTTGTAACAAATAGGAACAAAACGATTTTACTGTCAGGATTAAACAATACTGCAGTCAAGCCTTTGAGTAGAGAAAAGTAGGAAATATGTGACCAGTGAGGTCAAACAAGCTGTTTGACATTACATTGTGACACGGCATGAATCCCTGCAACATAAAATGACCCGGCCAACACAAAATCTGGCTGTTAGTCAAAAGAATCTGGATCTCTGAATGTGTCATTAAATCAAGCAAAAGTGGCTGATTTCTTTCTCACAAAAGCAAGTACTGATTACTTTATATAAACCTGAACTGGACTGTATGATGTCCACTTGGGTCAGAGTTCCTCATTGTTGGCTCTGCTAAATGTATCAACCAGAGGCAGTTTGCAATACCATATGTCATCATGGACACAATGCATGCAAAAAGAAAAACATAACAAACGTTTCATGTAGGCAAGAAATCACTCCCCACACAGTACAAAGCATTGACAAATTGCAAATTAATTAATAGCTAATTAGGGTGTTAAAACATTCGGAGAAGAGTAGGAGTTTGCATGCATACTTATATCAGTGACATAACTAAGTCATACCTAGAGGTCATTAGAGATGGGGAAATTACACAGTGGCTGGGACATTTGGATCTCATCTGGCTGAATGTTGGTCCTTTCTTCATATCTGTTTTGTGTACGAGAATCGGGATGAAAATTAATTCTTTGGCATCCCGTACTTAAAAGGGCATTACAGAATTTTTGCAGGTCATGACCTTTTAAGCAAAGGGGGAGAAAAAAAAAAAAAAAAAAAACTTTAAATTGTTAATAATACTAATTTGTCAAACATGAGTTGTGATGCAATTAGCATTTGTATAAAATTATCCAAATCAACATCATCCTATAAAATCAAACAGGCTGTTGGACCAACACGTGGGCAACTGGCACTAAACTGAAAATAAAGCTTATTGGTGTCCAAGTAGCAAATAACAGAAAGGCAGAAAAATTGGGTCAAGTTTAGTATTCAGTATGGTGGGTATTGAGAAAGAGGCTAATAATTTAGTGTAATGTACAAAATGTATTACTTTAACTGTTCAACATAATTCTTTTTTTTTTTTTTAGTCTGTCTTGAAAAGGGGTGATTATTCACATAAGTGTACACTTTGTCTTGGACTTCTTTTTCTTCTTTTTGCCCTCCTTGCTCATCTTCTCCTTATGCTTCCGGATTTCTCGCACTAATGTGTAAAAGGCATCATCAACGCCCTGGGGAAAAAAAAGAATAATACAAAGAAAGCATTATTATAGTTACAGGTTATTGTTTTGTCAAGATTTAAAGGGTTGAATATGTTCTATGAGGTGTAATTGTAAAGGCTTCTGAATTTAAAAAGGGTATTTCCACTCTATTAAAGAATAATTGGGACAGATTAAAACGCCAATCAAAACTCCAATCTTTTATATCAAACTGATGTGTAGCCTTGATTTGTTCCACTATCAAAAGAAACAAAATTCAGTTATAATTGTATTATTTGAATTTTTTTTTCCAATCTACAACCAGAAATCAAACTTTAATTCTCCGAAAATCATCTTGGATACAGTCAAACTGCATTGTACATCAGTTTTAACAAATTTTCTGTTGAGCGTACATCAGCGTGACACACATCAGAGTACATGTAAATTCATCTATCAAGTTCAGGCTAGGTGAGACACAGCTGAATTAAGTACAGATCAAACATGACTGTAATGAATCATGTATTTCAGAGTAAACATCAGGAGGATTCCCACTGACAACGCAGCCAGTAGCTGCAGTAACATGAGCCAATTTCTCTCCTTCTCAATGTAATCAATCCAAAACCCCTTCCGTTTAAATGGCCGCTAAATAATATGATAGAACAACTTGTCCTGTTTACATTTGCAGTAGTCTATGTGCAGGCTGCCAACACGAGCAAACTGTTGAGAAAAAAAAAGATGGACCTGCATGGAGCACTTGGCACTGTTACCAGTTTTCCTGCTGTGGGTTGGTACTGAAGCAACAGTTTTATAAAAATATTCTGCTAACAGAATTATTGAACAGAAGGTGAGCCTTCTGTTTCTCTCTCCAAAACTAATAAACAAACTATTTGAAGATTGTTCCCCTGGGAAAGATGCAACACCCTGAAAAGTGGTAGAAAACTCTCATAGGCAACAAATAAAGAGGACAGTTACAGGTTTTCCTAAGGTGAACAGCTTTGATTTACGTCAAGAATCAAGTGTGTGATATTCTGAAAACCCTAAGTAATTTGAGAGTTTATAAAAAGGTTTAAGGAATTTCTTTCAAAACAGAATGACTTTTTCATTTTTGAAAAAGCCAATTTATTCAGACGGATTTAAATAAGGCTTTTATGTTCTTGCTGCACTCTTATTCTGATTATTAGTGAATGAAAAGGCTCCATGTAAATGCAGCTAGTGTCTGTTGATGCCACAATGAGTCAAGTACATGAGTACTCGAACCGTTTGTAGAGTGCAATGAATGATGATGAATCTGCAAGGAGCTGCAGAGTACAGAGTCTGGGGTCACCTTAGGTTGTGACAAAGACAGCAGAAAAGGAAAGAATAAAGACTAAGGAATTTGTGAACGCAAGAAAAAAAAAAAAGAAAAAAAAAAAAACCTCTCTCACCCACAAACACACACATTTTTTGTTCACAACATATCTGCCAGATTCCTAAACCACATCCTAAACATTTCAGCACATGATTTGGTCCCAGATTCACCATAATCTCATTTAATCACACTTGTCGGCTCCCCAGCCCAAACCCCTTTCTTCATGATGATTTCAGCAGATTGGGACGCTTTCACACTGGTAGTTTAGTCAGAATCCGGGAACGATTTGCCTGGAAATTTGATAATGTATACGCTTCTTCTGAACACGTATGCAGACCAAGAATCATTTACCAAGTCGACCTAATGGAGGTGGTAGTGTGGCTTGTGTGCAGTCAGATCTCAATCTTTTTCCTCACAGAAAGACCTATGCAATTCAGTGGTATTTATACCAACAAAAGAGGCCAGTTAAAATACCTCCGTGATGTATGAGCAGGGAATAAGGGCACAAAATTGATGCCATAATTTTAATTTTTTCCTCCAGTAGAGTAGTATTAGAAAGGTTGCCTGTTTTGTTGTTTTACATTTTTTCAGCCCGTTCAGATGGTTGCCTACTTGTACATAAGTCTCCATTTTTCTTGCATACATCTAAATGCGCAGTCGACATTTCCCTGTGGAAACGAGGGCAAACGCCTGCACCTTGACGTGAAAAGAACTGAGCAAATGCAACCCCTAGATCGGGAAAAGTAGACAAGTGTGAAAGCAGACCAGTGGGGTTAGCGGGGTCAACTGAACTTGTGTTCAGACTCAAGTAAACAAACCCAGTGTGAAAACGGCCTAATAATGATCAACCATAATACACGGAGACACTGAAAAGGGAAGAAATCATCAGCGGTTTCAGCCCCCTGTTAGAGCTTCACCACAGCCCCAATAGAAACCAGCAAGTTAGCTTTGAGAACCCATGAAGCACCAGCTCTCATTGCGTGTCTTCTCCCATTGCCTTCTCCACAATCCCCACTAACACACATACATACACACACAGATACACAGAGCTGGTGGGCGCGCGGCTGCATACACTTACCCCTTTCACATCACAACACACTTTTTAAGCTTGACACAGCGCGGAGTCTTTTCTTCCTTGCTGAGCTTATTGAGCCGGTACAGCCTGATCTCCCGTACCAGAGTGTAAAAGGCATCTTCCACTCTCTGCAGTATAAGACACAACTTCCCTCAATGTTGAGGAATACAGGAGGACATACTGTATGGGTGCATGTGTTACAGCTTACAGATACAAAGGAGCGAAGCAGGCCGATATTGTGGGTCTAGCTGCAACGTTTGGCCGACCTCATCATCTACATAACCCGATACTCAACTCAAAATCTATCTTGTGAATACCTAACACTCACCTCCTGTAGGCTTAAAAAAATGTGCCGTTTCCTTCCCTCAATGAAGAGGGGCTGTGGCTGGATTGAGCTCCAATGGTGACAAGTTTTCATGGTAGGAAAAAAAAAACGTTCTCTTTTTCTCAGTATGTCCAAACAATCATCATTTTGCCAAAATGCAGCTAAATACACCATTTCACACTTCCGCCCTCTCTGAAGCGCTAACAGAAGTAGTGTATTTAGTTGTATTTTGGTCATGGACAGGGGTGGATTATGGTGCTTGAGTGATTTGAATTTTGATATTCAATTTTGCATCATGAAAGTGTTTTTGTTGGGATCCATTTAAACTGATCTAAAACACAAACAAAACTTTAGGACAGACACTTTTTCAGCCTACAGTGAGTTACTGACACTAAAAAAAAACAACAGAGCGGAGTATCACTTTACTTGTTTAGCCTAAAATGGAGAAGTTCATGCATTAGGAGCATATTTTGTGCTTTTTACTGTATGTGGGAGATTTCCCAGAGAAGTCAGATGAAATCACTGAGATTTTGGAAACACTGGGTGGCTTTGTATGCAGGTGCTGGTCCAACAGCAGCAGCATGGTGTAGATAGTGAATTATTGGTACACTCAGGTGGGAATAGGTGAACAGAGCTGTAAGAAATCAATCATTGTGTCATTAATTTCCCCGCACCAGAAGGAGCCATGATTCACCCCAGATCAAAGAGACCAGGAAAGGATGTGTTTACAGATCACTGCGTCAGCCAGTCAGCCACCTAAGGCCATGCTCACAACACACACCATTTGATGAGACTACGCTGCGGCAAATCTTCAACACCCAGTCAGAGTAACCAGTAAGCAGAATCATTAATTGCCAACAGTTTGTCCTTTCATGCAGCCTCCTTGACACACATTTACTGATTTGCTGATTATTTATAATGCAGGATCCTTCGAAGATGGCCCTAATGATGATATAATTTCACATATCCATGTCAAAGTAGCATGCAATGATTACATTATCACCCATAAATAAAATTTTCAATTAACCAAAGAGGATTTAACGATGCGCAGCACATTGCCCGAGACATTTCCAAGCAACATTATTATAAACAAGACCATTAGAGCCACTGGATGTGACACAAATCAACAGCACCACATGACTCAAGACTTCTGGTGATCCAAGTGCCAAGATTATCAAGCCTTTGCAAAGACATGTGTCAAATTGACTATGAGCTTAATCTCTCTGAAGTAATAAAATTTGATTTCAAAGTGAAATTTATAGGACTGCTGTGTCCATCAAGCCAATACACCTGAGACCACATGCAACTTCTCACCATTCAACATGCTCTACAGACCTGCAGTGGAATACTCCAGCATTTAAGTGACAGATTGAAAATTTGAACTGTTTGAGTCTTGAGGGCGTGGTCGTCTCTGCCTGTACTCTCACCTGTCTGGTTTTGGCTGAGGTCTCAATAAAGGGAATGCCATAGCTGCGTGCTAAATCCTGAGCCTGCTTGGTGTCCACTGTCCGGGACGGGAGGTCACACTTGTTCCCCACCAACACCATGGGGACGTCCTCAGAGTCCTTCACCCGCTTAATCTGTTCTCTGGACATTGACAAACACAATAGAAATGTTATTCGCTTTTAATCCAGCTGAGGTAATACTCCAATGGCCACTTAATGTGATGTTAAAAAGCTTTCATCTGTTCAGAGTAACTAGAATAAAAGGCACAATAAGGTCATTATTGGAAACATATAGGGACATTTATACATACATATTGCAACTATCACAGATTTTTCTGTATTTTATAATTCAGAATGTTGGTGTTTCTACAAAAACATATATGATAATGTATTCAAACTTCAATTTGGTGCCAGATTTGGTACATTTTTACTACAATCTACAATACATCAATAAGATAATTTTGTCACAATAGAATTATATGGGGATGCAATAAATTATGATATTTAATTATTAGCTCTTCATTATACTGATGGGATGGAACAACAAAATCTTTATTAAATCTGGTCACTTTTTATGTATGTTTTGAGCAGTTTTGCCTTTATTAAAAAGTAGAGAGCTGACAGGAAATTAAGGATTAGAGACAGTTCAACTGGACTCGAACCAGGGACAATTACAAGATCAGAACCTTACGCCACTAGGAAACCCCCAAATATTACCCCTTATAGCTGTGATTAAAACATTGCCTTCACACTGGGTCCAAAGAGTGGAGACCTTTAGTCTCTCAGCTCACCTATAGTGGTGAATGTCCTCAAAAGACTTGGTGTTGTTGATGGCAAAAACACAGAGGAAGCCCTCCCCTGTCCTCATGTACTGATCCCTCATGGCGCTGTACTCCTCCTGACCTGCAGTGTCCAGGATGTCCAGCAGACACGTCTCTCCATCGATCACTACCTGCTTTCTATAGGAGTCCTGAAGAGGAGGAGGTCAGAAAACAATCAGAACGAGTGTCTAAATAGCCGCTTATTCAAAATAATGAGTTGGTAGTGGATCACATAATTTAAAGTTTTTTAAACTGTACATAATTCTCCAAGATTCAACATATTTTTTATATACATTAGTTGTATTCTAAATAACATGAGCATTTTTGGAGTATTAATTCAAACTTTGTTTACATGGCATCACAATATGATTGTATTGACATGATTTTGCTGAAAGACATCACATGACTGATTATAATTGTTGCCCTATTCTAACTGTAGTAGGGCACTCCATTTTCTAGCAGACCTCAAATTATAATTTCCACTGTGTCAAAGCACTCAGCTTTTCATCACACTGATGGCCACACTCAATCTCATCCAACATAAATAATTACCGACTGATCCAGTGAACAGCTATTGTTTCACATGTTATTTTGTATAAATAATCTTTAGTAGAGCTCTAACCTGTAACAGCACAACAATACTTAACACTAATCATAGTGAGACTGTTTTTACTCAGTATAAGTTGGCCCCCTGAGAAAGCAGGCAGGCAGACACACATGGAAAGTTATTAAAAAACCTGTCTGGTGTCTTTTTAAGACTTCAACCAGAAGAACCTGATTTTTTTTGTTTTGTTTCTCCTTGTTCTGCCCCCCTTCCAAAATACAAAAAAAGCATGGACACAGTTGTGTACTTGAATACATTCACACATACATGTACATGCATGCACACACAAAGTTTCTTTACCTCAATCGTGGGGTCATATTCATCCACAAAGTGATTCTGGATGAGCTGAATAGTAAGTGCGCTCTTGCCAACGCCACCAGCTCCCACCACTACCAGCTTATATTCTGTCATGATTCACCTGCAGGGGCAAAAAGCATGTTATACTCAGATATTTCCAAAGTCACAGACAGCATCAATTTATCTTATGGGACCATCAAAGCCTTAAAAGGAAAAGTTAAGTAGTGCATTTCTCAGATGTTTAAACCTCTCTGCACTAAAGACGTTATATTCTGTAGAGGATGGTTAAAACTCTTTTGGGCAATGAGTCGTTGTTTAAAAAAAAAAAAGATTTTGTCAACTAGCTCCTTTTGCTGCTCTTCATTTCTGTCTGACAAACTGTTGGTTCTCTGCATCCCCGGGATTGACGAAAAAAAAATCGAAATGTATCAAGATCCCTTCCAGTGTATAACTCAAAAAATATCTTAATAACACTGCTGATTCACTAGGAAATTAATATTTCATACCATTGTGTTATTTGCTTTTGATTTAGAATATAATAGTATTCAACAAGAAGCTTTCAGAAGTTACTACAATAACCAAACAGAATATGATGGTTTCCCTGCAAAAGATTATGTGCAAATCAGGGAAAATACACACTGAAAAATTGCTACTGAATTCAGGAATATTTGGCCAATTAAATCATTATCAGTCCTTAAAAATAAATCAAATGTTGATCAACCACACCCCCCATTTAAAAATGGGTTAAATCAAAACGGTTTCTGTGACACATAAAAAAAAAAAAAAAAAAACAGGCTTCATGTCACAAATAATCAGGTACTGAAGTAAAATATATAAAGATAGTTAGAAATATCCTGTGTATGTCATCAAACGCAGAAACACATGTATCTGTATTTTCTGAGTAGCAGCAACACAACAGGGACTAACCCCAGGCAGAAATCCATGACATTACATTAAGGCTCCAAAATTGACAAGCAACTGGAAGGCTCTCTGCTGTCTGACTGCTTTGTGGAGCAGCGCCCATCAATAGTGGCAGCTGGCCTTTTCAGAAGTTACAGTACATGCTGCTCACAGCTCCGCACAGCCTGCAGTCAGGGAGGGGTTCCACTCAATCCTATTGCCTTTTCTAGACAAACAAAAACAAGAATGTGGTTTGATAGGTATTTGGCCGGCAAAGCTATACTTTTACGACACTTGTTAGTGTTTCGACATTTTAAAATGCTCCCTGAAATGTCCAACACAGTCATTTACACGTTTTACAGTGGGGAAGCGCTTTCCATGGGAAGCAATCTTATCTTTACCTGAGCAGATAAGACCACTGACAGTGCCACGGACCATCCCGGCAACACTCGAAAAGTGGTTTGCCACATGCTTGCCATGCCTGAAAAATTCCTATCAAACTTTATCTTGTTAGACAGTGAAAGTGCCTTTGAGTGACTGACTGTAGTAGACGGGCAGGCAGCTGTCAGGTCTGTCCAGCGGCAAACAGGGACGCAATGGAGGGATGCAGCTTTATTATGGATCAATAACAAGTAAACTCAGTTTTCTCTGCCTCTATGTGTGTTGCCCTATAGTTAAAACACATCGTGCATCACAGCTTGTTCCCTCAAACTGTGGTACAGTTCCTGGGAACAGGACTGTGCCAGTCATGGTCGTTGTTTGCCTTATGTTGACACCATCTGGGTGGCATCGAGTGTCCACCTTTTCTTTTTTTTTTTTATTTATTACACCACTGACAACAAGGTTACACCCGATGTAAAGCCACCTTTTAACACCACACCAGACTGGTGCAGGACTGGGCGACTGATCCAGCCCGGCCTGCTCAGTGACAGTCCTGTCAGCCGAGGTTGCAACAGGCCTCCTCGCTTTCCCAGTGCGAGCCCTGCGCCGGGTCCACGGGCGGGCGAGCAGCGAAGAATAAATTAAGAAGAAAACACCCAGAGCTGGCTTTAAAAAGTCCAGAGGGATCTGATGTGAACCCGCGGCTCTGTGCCCGCCGGGTTGTCAGGCTGGTTGAGTGGGACGAAATAAAATTTAAAAAAAAAACCCTCCGAGCTCCGTGTTTAAACGACCGGGCAGCTGAGCCGGGAGCTCGCTTAGCACCGGAGGTCGACCACGGGCTCCACGGTGAGGGCCCCCCCCCCCACCCTGAAATAACGTGATTTACACGAGTAAATCCCTCAAAGCAGCCCTCCCTGTCTGCCCGCACAGGGTCCCTATCATTCATTCAAAGAGGGGGAAGGGGGCCACATTTTGAAGCCGCCATTGACGTGCTAACGCTAGCCCGGAGGTCTGCAGCGCAGGGCCAGACGCTGGGTGAACAATTGGGCGTAGTTTGCACTCACAAGGAAAATGAATGTTTTTTTTTTTTTTCCCCCCACGGTGATACTTACACCGGCCCCGTGTACACAACCGAGGAGCACAATGCTGCAGCAAACAACCCCCCCCCCACCACCTCCCCAGGAGACACTGACAGACACACACACTCACGCTCACCCAGGGCTGAATCTTGTCCATTTGTTTTTACCTTTTTAGCGACTGGAGTTCCGCGTCCGAAGTAGCGACCAAATAAGTCAAGCTGATAATCCTCTCGTTTCACACGATCTCTGCATTTCCTACTTCACGCCGAAACCCCCGCATTCAAGTCGGTCTGCCTGGACTCAGAAGCGAGCGGGGGACGCGCGACGAAGCCGACAACAAACCAACAAAAAAATAAATAAATAACAAAGTGGGCAAATTAATCGATTGAACTTTCCATTTGATCCGGCGTCCGGCCTAGCTGCTCAGGTCGGCCTGCTTTAAGCGAATATGGGCGGATACCGGGGCGCACTTTACCCAGAAAGCATAGCTGGGGATTTCAACCGGTTTGGGTCACATCACTCGACTCTGTGTCGCAATGTGTGCAGAAATACGCTTTGTGTCGTCCTCTGCAAACATACACACACGTCGCTGTTTTCATTTATAAGTGTGTAATTAGTGTTATATAAACCCCGATTACCGCCGCCAGTGATACAAGTCGTGCAGGCCTACGTGCGAAGTTAATTAGGTTTTTAATTTTTAATTCTTAATTGTAATGTGAAGCCACACAGGGTGTTTCACATTTATGCTTTAATGGCCAGAAACAATATTGTAACTATGTAGGTCACATGGTATCAGTTTCAGGACGTCTGCTTTCAGTGCTGTGAGCTGCGGCCGCTGCCTGCTGCAGAGTCAACAAAGCCTAGGGGGCGACTCCACTATATATAGGCTCTAAATATAACTGGATTGTGCTGCAGGGACGTCATTCCCAGGCAAGGAAATGATTTGGCAATCCCTTGTCAGTTTTCCAAAGTGTTCACCAGGCTGCCTCCTGCGCACCGTTTGTGCAGAAACGCATGAGAGGTTTGCGACGAAATGCAAATGCAAAACTAGAATTCACCCTAAATGGGTGTGATGAGGGAAAAGTCAAAATTAAAACACATTTCACCCGTTTTGAGGGATACATGGTTATTTTTTACCGCGATGGTCAGTTCGAGGGAATGTCTAAATGTAAATGTTAAAAAGACGCAGCAATCCTACGATTAATATTAGACGGACAGGATCCATGAAATCTAATAGACCTTAGCAATAATACAGCTAATCAAGATAAGTGATTAAATACAAAAAGACGATGGATTATTTTCACTTCACACAGCAGACACGCTAGAGGTCACTATTGACTTGTTGTCTGGCAGTTCTCCAAGCTGCAGCCTCGATTGAGACCACAGCAATGTGCTTTGTTATTTAAAAAAGAAGTGAAGGCCAGTTCGAAGCCATAATTATGTTCAGTGTTGTTTTTATTAAAGATATCCCATGCCATTTTGGGCATGCCTGTCATTTTGGCTATAATGGATTTATCAAAGATGTTTAATGAGCGTCTATTGTGTGCAGAGATTAGTAATTATTGTACTATTTTTTAACCTGGAACTTTTACATTATATATTCACATTTTGTGAGAATGTACTGTTTTTTATACATATTTAAGAAATGCACTGTGCATCTGCCCCATAAACAATAAATAAATAAAATATGATGCATTGCTAGGGATGAAATTGTCAGACAGGATGCAAAAGTATGTGAAATATAATGTACCATTAAAGTGTCAATAATTTCACATTTACTGGCAGAAAAGTCCCACTTGAACAAGAATTCCTTCCTATCTACAACCTCATTACATTTGTCATTATTCACTCTATATTTGTATCACAGTATATACAGTTTTATATGAAAAGTAATATACTGTCAGTTATAGTTTATAAATGTTAATTTAGTGTAAAGTTTATCTGGTTCTGTTCCTTCTGTAGGTTTAGATACAATGTATATAAAATGTTCCAGCTGTAGGTTTACCTGTAGATACAATGCATATTAAAACTTCAATGCACACAGTCAAAGTATAGATTAAGTACAACAACTCTGCCTTAAAACAATAGAATTTGTATAAAATTACTAAAAACACCAAAGTATAAAGCTATCACATTGTCCATTGACAGATGCTATAATATCCCTGAAAAATAATTAATTTAACAACAGTATACCTTTTTTTACAGCAGACATTTTGATATGTCACAGCAGGAAAGTCCCAGGACTGCCTGATAACAGTAGTGATGGTGACTCACTGGGATGGTTAACTGGGACACTAAAGAGCCGTGATTAACTCTATTAGTCACAAGAATGGTTTGCCAAAGATTAAAATGGTAGTTTTGAAAGTGATTATTTCACGTGTATAAAATGCAGTTATATAAAATGAAGCTCATATTTCAAGCTTTAGAAGAGGCTTCATGTTCAGAGAATAAAACTGTAATCTGGACATGTAGTCTTTAACCAGACTTGATGACCAAGAGCACTTAAACCTGCTGATTTCACCACCCTTTAGTCCTGGAAAACAACCAGGTTGCTGAAAAAAGACCATATTTAGAGACTTGACAGCTGACAGGAAAGTCTGTTCTGTCACAAGAGGGCAGTAATTCTCCATTCGTACATGGCCCCATTGCTGAAGGTCCATCAGCTTCTCCAGTTGGATGTACTGCATGTTTTAATTAATCTTTTGCAAACAAGTTATGCATGTATTTTTGTGCTGGGTGAAGTGGAAATATAATTCTCACATCATCACCTGTGTAAATCCACAGGGTTGTTTAATTTGGGGAGTATAGAGTGAGAACAATAGTTACTGTTTTACATTAATTATTACATACCATGTGTTACAAAAAAAACGTGTTCTGCCAAATGTAACTATTTTATATCACTAACCAATACATTCATTATGACAGACACTTTGTGTCATCTCCATTTTATATGGAACTTATCCTACGTAGCCTCTATGGTGTGAAACATGTTAATGTTTCAACTGCATGGTACGCTATTTTTTAACTGTAGATGTATGTGTTGTACTTGTATATCATGATATAAGTATAGTTATATTTTTCAATCCTGTTATGAGTCTAATATATCATGAGGCTGAGGAATTTAAACAGAAATGTGTAGTTTCCCTGAGTGCTAGATGTTCTCAGGAACTTTGTTAATGAACAAGAGCCCTAAATCTACACTGCTAAAAATATAACTATACTTAACTGCAGATGTATGTGTTGTACTTGTATATCATGACATTAGTATAGGTATATTTTTTGCAGGGTAGATTTGAGGCTGTTAATCTGCAGTAGTTTTTGAACAGACGCAATGCCCAGCTTTCTCTCCTCTGAAAATAGATTATGAACCACTCTCTTACAAAGACAGAAAGACGGTCGACTCCTCTCGCTCATTCACAAAGTTCCTGAGAGCATCCGGACAGCACTCGGGGAAACTACACACATTTCTCTTTAAATTCCTCGGCCCCATGACACATTGCACTCACAAGCAGCACTGACCCTGCTTGCTCTCACACAGCCGACGTCTTGTTTTCAGACGCAGCTGGATGTCTCTGTCTCTGTCTCTGCTGCTCAGACGTCCTGCAAGTGTAGAAGTTGGCTGTGGGTGCACCCCCCCCCCCCCTCCTCCTCCTCCTCCTCCTCTTCCTCACAGTGTGTTGCAGCTTTAAACAGTCCACAATGCCTTGCGGTGTCCCAGTTCCGATGCGATGTATTTACCAGCAGGAGTAACCAAACGGGGAGAGGGGCTTTTTCCGCAGCTCGTCGGCGAGTCCGCAAAGGACTAGCGCACCGACAGGGCACACGCACAAACTTTCGGACAGAGGACCGAGACGTCAGCTGCGCGTCTGCGAGGGCGCCCGAAGCCTTTTGTTCTGGGTTTTTTTTTTTTTTTTTTCCCGTCCGGCAGCCAAACGCTACTTTTGTCGCAGTTCGTTGGAAGTGATTTACCGGGCAGCGGTGGATAAGGGACACACATTTTTTTTGCGGAATTCACGCCTTTACCTGCGTCTTCGCCCTCAAACTTCGCTCCGGATAAGGGGCAACGAGTTGAATCCCATTTGCACCTTTAAAAAAAAACCCCCAAAAAACAAAAAGGTAAGAGGATTTCACGGACCACGCTGTCGGCGGGATGTGTCGCATCTGAGCCGCCTGTAGTTGTGAGGCGGAGGTAACGGAAACATTTCTGTAGTAGAATAGTTGGGCGACTCTCTGAGCCGCAGCCCGTTATCGCCATTTCTCCCCTGCCTCGTCCCGCTCGACACCAGCACTGTGAGACGGGGGTGCAGCGGTGCTAAAATGCACTAATTTAACGCGTCCTTCGGGATGTTGAGTGCCAAAACATCAATCGTTCACTGTGTCTTTACGTGTTGGTTGGAGAAATGAGATCAGTTCGGAGCATTTTAAGGTCTTCTCGGGGGGATACTGACTTTATTATCTTAGCGGGCCTGGGTGTTTTGTGGGAGCATTCACTTAGAAATGTTGCCTGGTCCTTTTTTTCCACACTGTTGTCTGTCATCATGTACAGCATCCTCCCTATGAATACAACGAGCTCTCGTGTTCTCACAAGTCTTTACACATAATAATCATAACAGAATCTAGATATAGAGTCACTTACAGTTCATTGTCTCTGAAGCCCCAGTCCTCTACACTAACGTTACTTATACAAATATAGCCTGCACCAGGTGCAGCAGAGCCAACCTGTGGAGTTGTTGCACTCAGCCAAGGTTTTGTGTCTCACAGTCTTATGCTTTGTGATGTTAGAGGGCTGCTTTAGTCTAGAAGTGGAATCATGTAATTCAGTGGTCAGTGTGCATGTATTGGTGTCATAGGACCATGGAGGCCAGGCTGCAAAGAACTACCTGCAGACTGCAAAAATAAATACGTTTTTTCCCACTTTTTGCGTGTGGCCATTTCAGCTGCTGCGGTGGAACCATTTCAGTTCCATAAATGCGCACATGCAAGGGTGTGATTTCAGCACCAGATGATGTTTCACAAACCGCTGTAACATGCAAACCTTGGCCAGAGGCCTCCTGCTGCCCCGCTGTGTTGCTGCTGCGCCTCTGCCCCGGTGCAGGAGCCTGCTGCCTGCCCTGCTGGCTCTTTAAAGCTGGCTAGAGAGCAGTGAATATGGCAAGGGAACAAAGGCGGCATTATTGCTGGCTGAACGTGCCGTCCAGATGTTCAGGATCCTGCCAGCACTGACCTCCCAAATGGGGGGAGGCTACTCCAGCGCCTAATAGTTTAATAACAGCCAGGCAGAGAGAAAAAGGAGGGAGGCTTGCTCCAGGGCAGGGGCCGCTGGAGAGCTCTCAGGAGCTCAGGGTGTTGTTTGTAGCGTGACTGTATTGGGTTTTAATCCCAAACACCCCAGTCTTCAGGTTGGAGCTATAGTGAAAATTTGGGGTTTAGAACTAATATTGTGAGGAAGTGCTGGGCAATGCTTGTTCCTTATGTATCCTTATGGTCATTGTGTATATTTTGGGGTTACTTTGGTGCTTTAGTTTGCAGCTGTCTTTCAGCCTTTGATTAAGCAGTGATTAATCTGTGATTAACAGTTATCATCTAAATTGCAGGCATTAGGTCTTGTCATCGTGTTGAGACTAATGCAAGTGAGACACTGAATTAACTGAGAGGATGTCGACATTGTGCAAAGCAGAGGCTTTTAGAATTTTCAGAAAAGCAGAGGAAAAAAAACATCTTTTTTGTTTTTCAGATACATCACATTGCACAGTTCAACCATTTAGCATGTTGCACAGACACGTTGGTTTGAATGATTTTCCATCTTAAACACACCTTGGATTGGATGCAGTTTGTTGAAGTGTCATTGAGTAGCTGTTGCCTGTTGCATAGCCATCGAGATCACAGAGCGGACGGATACAGCTTTCTTGTCTCTTAGTCATGGCCCGTTGCATACTCACAGCCCAGGAATGCATACCCTGGATGTTATCAGATTCCACTCTACAGGATCAAGGCCTGTCTCTGGCAACAGTGTTTGCCCTGCTCCATGACGTTTACATTTGCCGAGACTATTGTATACCCACCAGGCTCGCATACTGATGATGAGGAACGTCTTTATCTGGTCGCCACTGCAAGACCCTTAACTTTTAACCGCAGGGGTCCAATCTTGTCATGTTCATGTTATACTGTTGCTACCACAATGTGTTTTAAACGCAGGGTGTATACTTGGCTGTAGCACTTGATGACAATCTGGAGGAATTGAAAGCGAGGACAGAGATTTCTCGGGTTTGTTCCAACTGAGTCACCACCAGTGCCTCCACAATAAACCAGCGCCTGTCTTTGGCTGCTCATAGAGATCTATTTCACAACAGATCTGTTACCAATTACAGCAGAGTATAAATTGAAAGTAATTACATGTTGCTCTACAGGGAGTGCAATTTGAATTAAAGTTTGGTTAGCAATAGGCAAAGAGGTTTAAGTACGAGAACTGACTGCTGTCGCTTTAGCCTGTAAGAAGTATCCCATTATCTTTAATTAACAGCAGCGTGGGGGAGTTTTACATGTTAGAAACCTTCTATAATAAATTACTTAGTAGTTTTAATTGGCAACTTGGATATAAATTCCTTCAAACTTACAATGCTTAAACTTCTGTGCTTTGTGAAATGGCTGCATTGTTTTCCACCTAAGTGAACAGTGGTGAGCAATCTTGGAGAGTAACCTGCGTGTAATAGCGTCTATTCGTGGAGGTAATACTTCTGGAACATTGGTGTTTTCCTGTGAGATCATTCTTCTCAACTTGGTGCAGTTGCTGCCCCAGAGCCTTTCTCCTGACTCAAGCTCAGTCTTGGTTTTATTTTAATGTAATGAATGCCCCATTTTGTTTTCCTCAAATACCCCCTTGTTCAGCAAACTGCTAAACTGCACGATACTCAGGCCAGTTTGTGATGCTTGACAGACTGTAAATCCCCAAAAGAAGCAGTGCCAAATTTAAGCTCCTACAGTAAAAACTCCTACAGTATTTCTTCATGATGTCTGTTACAGCAGTGTGATGGTTGTGCTGGAACACCAACAGGAGCATATGGTACGTTGTTTACACCAGCAGCCAGTTGAAGCCTTTTTCCTGCCAGCTTGGTGTGCTCCTGTAGGCCTGGAGGATTGTCATCAGCAGCCAGGCGGGCTGGCAGGCGGGCTGCTCAGTGCCGCTCACACACCTCACTGCTCTTGAGAGGAATGCATCTTGAGTCAACACTACTGAACCAATACCATACTGAAACAAACATGCTCTGGCGTCATGAAGAGTTTGATGTTTTTCTGCAGTTGATCATCTCTCAACTGAGCTTAACTAGAATTCATAGGAATTTAAGCCCTTCTCTGTCTCATGAAATGCCTCTCTGGCATAAGACGAGCTGCACAAATCAGGGAGCGGGCATCTCCCCAGGCCGTGGCTTTGACAAGCCAGAGGAATGGAGCTTGCAGAGCTCAGGATGGCACTATGCCCCACACCGCTGTGCCTGTATCAGTTGGGTTTTTTCTGGGTTAATGTTAATGAATATAAATGTTAAGTCTGGACCAGAGCAAGTGACATTTATAAATGCCCCGCTGAGTGTTGTTGAGCTTGTGCAAGGAAGAGGGATTGAATCAGCCTGTTTGTTTTGCTGCACATGAAATGTTCTATTTTGTTTGAACATTGGTCTGTTTTGTGTTTTTTTTAAGTTGCAAAATTGCCTGTGTTTTTAATTGAAACAAGTTTTGTAACTATTGTTAATGTCAATGCAATATACAGTATTCCACCAAGTGGTCATAGTAAATCCATCTGACTCAGTGTTGTTATAGGTAGAATTGTTTTTAGGCACTTTCCCCATCCCCCTCAAGTATACAGGCTTTCTACTTGGCTGATCCACTTTGCCTGCTTTGCATCAAGAGCTACTCAGTCCCTATTACTGTTTCCACATCCCCCTGAAAAAGGGTTAAACAAAATGGTGACAGTGTTTTGGGTCACTGCAGAAAAATCTCGCAGTGTGTGACTATTTTCCTGTTCCTCTCCATCCTTCAGCCCTTAATGCCATTTAAGGGCAGTCTGAATGAAGGACAAAAGCACTTTCCAACCAGCTGTGAATACGCCAAGAATAGAGTGATCAAGAGCCAGGCCACGAACAGAGGTGGCAAACATGTACATACAACTGTGCAGACTGTACATATTGGCTTAATACAAGATGAAACACACATACAGTGCATTTGTGCACTTAACGCACACTTTAATCTGAGTCTCTAAATCTCTGATAACTGCCTCAGGCTTTGTTGTGTTTGTTAGTAGAGCTAAAATGATTAGTCGATTACTTGGTTAGGCAATCAACTGCAAATCAACAAAACAAATTTAATACTCTATTAATCCTTTAAGTCATTTATGAAGCATAAAGGGCAAACATTTGCTCTTTTCACTTTCTGTGAGGATTTGCTGCTCTTCTCTGTTTCAGGTAACGCTTTTGGATTTTGGAATGTTAGTCAGCTAAAACAAGCAATTTCAAGGTGTGACCTTGAGAATGGAATCTTACAGGAACTTGTGATGTGTATTTTTTACCTTTTTATAATGTAAACAAGGAATCAGTCAACTGAAGAAAGGAAAAGATAGAATAAATCAATAATGAAATTAACCATTAGTTACAGCTCTATCTGTTTGTCTAACTCTACATATGTTACCTTGCAGCACTGCCTGATGTCTTTACCATATTTAGTAAAACAATTGGTGGTGGGTAGGACAGGCTGCCTGGTCTGGATGACTTTGTGAATGTGGATAGGGAATACGTGGGCTGGGGGAGGTGTAATTGGCGGGGGTTTGCGAACAAAAGGACCTTTTGACTGAGTAGTGTAGGTGCAGTGAAGGTTAGATCCTTGGAGAGTGATACAGATCTGGGGAGATGCCATTCATTCTCTCCCAGTACACTGTCCTTGAAGAACATTTTGAAGGATCCCTCCCCCTAAATATTTCATATACTGTGTTGTGTCGTAGTCATTATTCACATTGATATGTGCTTTTTAAACCTGATAATGTGAGTAACTAGTTTACATTTCCCCATCTGCATAGCTTTTGTGAATATTTAAATTGCATCAGAAATAAGTCAGAAGCAATTATATCAAAACAGACTTGATGAAGACAGCCCATCTCTAATATTTTTTCGGATTTGTACTTGTATCATGGAATTGACTGTTCTAATTATTGAGTAGGGAATAATGCATTGTGTCAATGCAGCATGCAGGCCATAACAATGTTAAATGTGTTACAGAACAGTGGAAATAACTGAGACATCAAAAAACAAAACCCTACTCTACTCCCTCATGTTATGATTCTTCCACCTCTCCCTTTTTCCTTTTTTCATAATTACATTTTTATGCTCCTCTGTTTCACACCCTGTTCCTGTCCTCTCTGTGTCACTGAGTCAGTCTTCCTGCTCTGTTTTCACTGCTTCCACGTAATTCGCTATACAAAAGCAGGAACTGCGACTTGGGAATCTTCCTGCACCCCCAGCAGACATGCACCTATTCATAGAGAACAAAACAACAACGTAATGCAGCAGCCGGCCCTGGCAGGTCTGGCTGTAAGATTCCATTCTCAACTGGACTGTCCCTTTTCCATAAGTTACTGCTAAAACAGCCTGACTACACCTTGTATTTTCTGCTTATCTGACTACTTGGGTTAATAGGTATGGGTTAGTGGAACTGTTGGCATTTCTGTGTGTCTGTTAAGACTTCATCCTTTAAGGCAACTGAGAGTTATAACCCTGGCCTTGAGCACATCCTGACTAACTGCTTCCTGTTTCCCCTTGTGTTTCCTCCCCAGTCAAGTAGCCAGAGGGGCTTCAGCTGCCCTGCACCACTGGAGCCTTCAATAATGTCGAGGCCAACACACCACAACCGGCCCCCTCGCTTCTGACCCAACATGGAGCTCAAGGTCTGGGTGGATGGAGTCCAGAGGGTTGTCTGTGGGGTCACTGAAGCAACTACCTGCCAGGAAGTGGTGATTGCTTTGGCACAGGCTATAGGTAGATCATTTTCTTCTATAAAACCACACACAGAAGCACACCTGATACAAACAGATATGGCTGTAAAAACTCAATAGTTTGAGGACTATTTAGTTAGTTTCTTGCTCACGTATATGAATTAATCAGCAGTTTTTGTATGCTTCTGGTTTGTTGGTTATGCTACACCACTGATAATTGATGACAGTGAAGCGTTTTGGTTTCACAGTGAACATTAAATGACAATTTCTACATCTCCCATTGCTGAATTCCAGGTCCAAAGCCACTTCATTTAGTCATTTAGTTATTCCCAGTTTTGTTGAACTGCTTCTCCACATCACGCTCAGGGAGTGCAGATCAATCTATCTAATGTGTTTTCTAACTCTAACCCTCTGAATGTTGCCCTACCAGCATGGACAAAATCTGCTTCATGTTAAGGCATTTTCACATTAGGTCCAGACAATCATGTCCAGACAATGTTCGTAGGGAATAAATAGTGTGTTTATCTTAGGTGAGGGGTGCAGGAGGCAGTACGTGACGCAAAAAGTTGCTGCGAGTGTAATTCAGTGTTTTTAAGATTTTCACCAGAGATAAAATGGAAAATATTTTACAGGAAATTACAGGAAGTTCTCTCTCCCATCAGAGCAAGCACAGTGCAGCTTTTATCAGGCAGCGTTTATAGAGCGCCAGCCACATGTGTAAAATACAGCTGCTGTGAATGAGATGGGAGCTGACTGCTGGAAGTCAACACACCCATTCACTCACTGTGAATTGTCCGGACAATTCCCTGCTGTAATTACACATGGGCTCACTCGGACATTACGCAGACTTTGTAGTAGGGAGCTGGCAGGTTACAGTCCGTTTAAAAGTCAGCTCCAACTGATTCGGACATTTGTGTTTACATATACAGCTTGTCTGGACAATGTCAGTGCATGTTTGAAATGGGCTTTAGGTACAGGTTGATCTGACCATATAATACTTCCATGTTACCTACACCTCCATCTTAAAGTCGTTTGTTTGTCGACAGGCTGCTAATCTAAAAAGGTCTGTCTCCCATGTGATGCATCACAAGTTCTTTATTAGTTAACATGGTATTGACTTTTATTGTATTGTGGTTTACAGTTTTCTTCACACTTTGATATTTTGAAAGTACAAGAACATTTTCTTCTTATTCTTCTTCATTTCTTCAACTGTATTTTCAACCCACAACTGTAAACTGTATGCTTTCAAAAATGCCAAATTACCTAAAAAGAAGTCCTCATGAAGTAAACAAGTATTTGAGTCTGCTGCCTACATGTTAAGCTCCTGCTGAGATATAGTGGGTCATAGTCAGAGGCTCTCTTGGTACTTCCTTGGATCTAAGTACACCCCCCTTTCCCATATGGCTCCTTCAGGAACGGGGGCACTTGAACAGACTGTATTGACATCACTTCCCACAAAGCACAGGGTAGGAGGGAAAGTCTGACTCATCCCTCAGTCTCCTGCCAAACTGAGAAAGCAGCACTTCTGAGCCCCCTCCTCTGCCTTTTTTCTATGAAAAACATATATGCCACGTTAAGTTATCAGACCTCAATATTGATTTAGTACTCTTGCGTTTTACAAGTGTTTCTATGTACACACTACTACAAGTGTTGTGTCTAGGTTTTCTGTAAACGGCATTAAACAGTGTAGTTCTAATAAACATGGAATGTAATGTAATGTTGCTCATAGTGCCAAATCCTCTGAGAAACACTACAGATCTATACAGCTTTTAGCCCCGTTTAGCTGATTGTTCTGTTTTCCAGCCTGCATATTTACTGTATGGTTGAGACATAAGGCTCTCATCTCACTTATAAAACCACTGTGAGCTGTTTTCAGGAACCACACTCAGACAAGCTGGTTGAAATTTGTACTTTGTCGGGTTGTTAGGTGGCCAGAAACATGACTCTAACAGGATGGTAATGTTGCTCCATATCTACTAAATGTGTAAAAAGATGGCTGTTTGCTAACATTTTATCTTAACAGTGATATACACTTAAGACGATGGTATATCATGGCTGTGTTTCTTTGAGTTTGTTTTGGAATCTTTCTACTCAAAATAAAAGTCAAAATCCTTGCAATATGGGGTAATCAAGTCAAGTGTGTTGTTCTGTTGCGTTGTTTACAGGTCGCACTGGGAGATACACTCTGGTAGAAAAATGGAGGGACACCGAGCGTCACCTAGCCCCTCATGAGAGCCCTGTGGCTTCTCTGAACACCTGGGGTCAGTATGCTGGGGATGTCCAGCTGATCCTGCATCGCACAGGCCCCTCCCTGACTGAACGACCCCCCTCAGAAGGACCCCCTCTCAGGGGGCCCGAACGTGGGCTTCATCGACAGAGCCTTCCTCCCCTTGCGAAGCTTCGCCATCCCAACGATCGCTCCCTCCGCCGCCGTGAGCCACGTCGCAAATCTCTCACATTCACTGGTGCACCCAGAGGCCTTAGGGAGATACTGAGTGGAGGCAGAATCAGCGAGGCTGAGGCTAAAAGAAGATTCCTCCTGGGAAGCGGTGGAAATCCCCACCATGCAGGACCAGCCATCGGGACTGCATCACCTGGCCTGTGGGCCTGTCGCATGGAAGATTTAGTCAGACTGGTCGGTCTACAGAGAGAGACTCTCAATGTGCTGGAGAAAAAGCTGGAGGCCTATGAGGCTGAGCTCCAGGTCTGGGCTGAAGGGCGAGGGGGGCGAGGCGGAGCGTGCATTGGGGACCCAGGTGGAGGAGGAGGGCAGATAGATGAGATCCTGAGGCTGGAGAAGCATCTGAGGAAAAATGAGGTGGAGATGGAGGAGGAGGAGTTTTGGGCCACTGAGCTGCAGATTGAGCTAGAGAGTGAGAGACAGCTGGAGGAAAGACTGCAGGAGCTACGAGGGCGACTGCAAGGCTGTGAACTGGATATTGAAGAAAAGCTGGCAATGGTACAGGTGTGCTATGTGTGGTAGACTTTTGTGCTAATGAAAATGAAAAAAAATGTAATTTAGTAGCAAGTTTTGGGTAAACATAAAAATAACATCATAGTTGTTTAGCTATTACCAGTGTTTTTAGTGATGCTTGTGTATTCTAGTGGGTGTTTCCTTCTTATTCCATACCTGTTTGTCTCAGGGTGTAGAGGCAGGCCTGGAAGAGGAGCGGCTGCAGAGGGAGCGGCAGGAGACCCAGTGGGTCAGTGAGGCAGAGGCTCGGGCTCAGGTCCTCAGGGTCAAAGCAGAACTGAAAGCCCAGGAGAGACAGGCTGTCCAGCTGGAGAGCAGCTGCAGAGCTGTGGACAGGTCACTTGGACAAAGCAGCAAGAAACTGCAGGTGAGACATATGCATGCATTCAAGTACTTTGTATACTAGTACTATTTTCCCTACTAGTTTTTTTTTTTTTTTTTAACAAAATAGTGCTGCAGGGTGATGTAGTGATAAGGGAGGCCATCCATCAGTAAAAATGCATTTAAGCATCTGTTCACCTAAACCATCGCTCAGCATGATGCTGAATCCATGCCAGTTTAAAGGGCAAGTGTGTTTTTTGTTTTTTTTTGAACACATCCAAAGTCTGCTTGGGGAGTACTACTGCATGGGTGGAAAAAGGTTGTATAAAGCCTTTTGTGGTTCCAGAGGGAGCTGTGTAAAAAGATGATAAATTGACCTTAGTGGTGTCAGCTTTGGTTGAAGATTACATGTTTGAAAATGAAAAAAATCAGTGGGTTGTGGCGTTGAAAAGAAGTGATCTTACCAGACCTCTGTAGCCCGCTCCTCATCTCTGCTTGAGGCTACATCAGTAGCTACTGGTGTAACACATCCGAGTCTCTGACCAAACTGTCAGCAGTTGAGTTGAGTCGAGTAGTTGGCAATGTAGGCGCAAGGTTTTGACAAGGAAGAAGATGGATGGAGTAAAAAAGACTATCTGGTTATGGTGCGTCGATTTTAATCCTTTTTTTTTGTAGCAGTCTATTTTGAGTCCGACAATGTTATAGAAGTGCAATGCTAAATCAGTGAAGTACTCTTGAGTATCAGTCTGTTTAGAAACAGTAGAATATCATAAAATGCTTTGGTGGTCAAATAATGCACATCATGTCCAGAAATTTGTGTCTGATTTGTTTGCTGTCTGTAAAATGTGTTGCTTTCGTGTGTGTGTTTCAATTATTCAGTTGTGTTTTTCATTGTGACAAATAACATCAGAAATGGGTTCATAAATGTGACATTAAATTATGACAATGTTTTCATAAGGACTATGAGTGTAGTCAATCTGTGTTTCACAATTTAAGAGGGCGTGTAAAATGATTAATACAGTATGATCATATCTATACCAGTGCAAGACACCAGATGTGCTTTGATCCTGTTGATTTATAGCTAAGATTGAAAAAGGACTTGGAGATTTCAAGTAATATTACAACTGTCTGGACATCAAAATGTTCACAGTCACATATAATCTGTATCGGTAGATGTCAGTTACTGTAGTATCTCACTCTCTTCCTGTTTCATTGAAGGACATGCAGCACGAGCTGGAGCAGCTGACCAAAGAGCTGAGGCAGGTTAACCTGCAGCAGTTCATCAAGCAGACCGGAACCAAGGTCACAGTGCTGCCGGCTGAACCCACTGAGGATGAAAGTACTCACAACAGTCAGGGTATAGGTAATATCATTTTGCTATAAACGTTAAATGGCTGAATTTATTTTTATCTTGAAGAATATCCTATGCCGATTTTAACTCCAGTGCTTCAAATATAAGAGTACAGTCGTATGTAGTAGTCACATATATGTATGACCAGATATCTCTTGCTGACATTAATGACAAGTAGGGGACTGACCTTATATAGTATGTAGGGGACACAGGGGTCAGTGAAGTCTAACTGATCTGAAGTGGTCTGACCCAAGACAGGAATTAAAACTCAATCATATGTCAAAGTGCGAGCTGTATGAGGATAAATGTTACTCTTTGGTTGCCATTCACACAGCAGACACATGATTTATTAGGGTTCAAACCCTGAACACTATACTAATTTGTTGTCTTAATGCCATGGCTCAAATTGCTGTGAGCTGGAACGAGCTACAAACATGAAACAATGCAGTAAGCAAGCATTAATGTGACATCTTCTTTTTGGATTTTGACTGTATTAACATCAAATTTGGTATACAACCTTACAGGACTGAGATACACCAGCGTACTATAACAGGCTTACTAAAAGATCGGTAAAAAGGGTTAAATCTGGTATCGCCACTTGCCGCTATATTTTTTTTTATTGAAGTGCAGGAAGTCCACTTGGTCATGGAGTCTGCCTGTGCATTACTAAAGTCATTCTGTTCCATCAAGGCACTTATTATTTTTCTACCTCGTGTCTTGACAGCCTGCTGAGAGAAAATGACTCAGCTTGGTGTTCAAGTGTGTGAGTGTGTGTGTGAGAGAGAGATTGTGATAGAGCAAATGGGGATGGAAAGGGGGTGGCGGTAGTGGAGAGCACAGCATTAGTTTTTACCCACTCCAGTGGTAATTATAGTCTCCATGCCAACAGCTGCCTGGATACTGGCAGACCTGGCGTCATCCATTCACCCTACCTTCTCTGTCTATCCCTCACTCCTTCCATCACGCTGTCCCTCTATCACATGCTCAGCAGTTTCTATGATGGGCTCATTGGACCAAAGCTCTGTCACCCTACTGGAGACTAGCAGAGAGCTGACACATACACTAAGAGCACTGAATAATGGGAGAGCTGTCACAATGCAATAGAGGCTATTCACATCAACTATCAGCCAGCTGGCTATTAAAAACTTTACAGTAATATAGTACTAACAACGTAATTAGGGACATATAGTAATTAAGATTGAATTTCAGGAACAAGTTTGAGGTGAGAATAGAGCTCTACACCAGCTTGTAAAATAAAAAAAAGAGCTGAATATCCAACTTGCAAAACAAAGTTTATAGGCAGAAACCAGAATGTACAAACTTAAAAGATAAGCCTGCAAGCACAGAAATTAATATATAAATCCAAATGTACAAGCATTAACAAGTTAAATAAATTAAAACCTCTATTATCAAGAACACCTATGCATAATTTAGTATTCCACATACCCCACTGCTTTAAAAACTGGTAACTAATGTTTACTTTTAAAAAATTGCATTTTAGTGTGTAAATGCACTGTATTGGATTTCATGTTTGATTTTAATTTGAGGAAAAACAAAAATTCAGTCCAGTCTTCTCCTAATATCAAATTGCATGTTTTTGTGAAACATGGAGAAACAAATGGTAGCAGTAACATTGATGGTTAACAGTTTACACGTTCCTGATTTGATTTTGTAACATAACAGTTAACACAATCTTAACTTGAATATCTCGCCTCTCCAAAGAGCCCAGATATTATTCTGATTGCAGGACATGTACTTCATCATTGCGTCTTTTAGAGCAATAGGTCTCTTTAATAAACGTATTGCTAATGGATTTCAACTGTGAAAAGTGATGAATTGAGTGTTTATGTCCTTCTAGTAACCTTCCAGTTCATGTGTGTAAAATCAGCAGGCGATTTTGTGCTTGGCCATAAAATTCACTGCATTGGCAGATTCTCTGCATGGCTGTACTGCCCCCTGGTGGCACCATAGCAGAGGTGTAATGTTCCTTAAACCAGGCTCTGTATTTTTTAGTAAAGTAATTTGTTGTTTGAAGACCCTTCTATTTAGATGTTTATAATTTTCTTTCTTTCATGTGTTTCATTCTCAGATTTAGTTCCCCTGACTGGCTCCCTGAAGCGTCCTGTGCCGTCACACCTGATGTCCAGCCACCTCCGGGTCCTCCACAGTCCTCACAGCTCTGGCCTCAACCCAGAGGGGATCTATGTGTGAGATAGTTCTGCTTAGAGGGAATACATCATGTTTCCCAACCAGAGCCCATTTCAACCCAGAACACATTTGTAAGTGGATATCTTTGTACAGGATACCTCAGTAGCACACTACTACTATGCACTGTTGTCTCAATTACATGAAGGCAACCTTGAGTGTGAAGACTCAAATAGTGAAGGAATGATGTTGATCTTTAAATGGAAGTCATGGAGCACTTAGTGGGAAGGAAGGATGGTTAGAAGCTACGGCATGAAGAAAAAACATACATCAGCAGCACCATGTGTCATGGTACACAGTCTGTGAACATATTAAGACTTTCTTAACATCAGGTTGTTGTGGACTTCCTTTATAAACATATCCTTTTAATGTACGTTTACTCTCACTTTAGTACCTGCTGAATGATTTGTATTGTTTTCTCACTAGCATCATGATTCAAAACTATTGCCTTTTATCAAACAGTATTCTTGAGAATCTTGGTATGTGAATCTATGAAGTATATCTTTAAAATCATATGTAATTTCTGCAGTGAATACATTTTACCCAGCACAATGACTGGTTCTTATATAAGAAATGAAGGATCCACTTGTGTCTATAGAAAAACTGTCTAAAATCTATAATTTTGCATATCAGAAATTATTCCTGTAGCTGTCTGTTCATGTTAAAACTATGCACAAATGGTTAATAGTTTTGTTACTGAAGAATGTTACTGTCTGCACCAAAACGATGGCTTACTGTAAATATGTTTTTCTTACTTTTCAGCTTTATTTAGTGAATTATTATATTTTATTACAAAGCTGTGCATTCAGTTACAAAAATGGAGTGCCCTCATTCCTGCAGTAATATCTGCATTACGAAACAGTGTTTATTATCCTTTAAAGCTGAATTTTTGTTGTTGAGATGACTACACAATATATTTTTTCCAAATGTATTATGCTTGTTTTTCTGTCAGGATCGGTGGCCAAAGATTAGCAGGTCTTGTTGCATGATTGTGATGTTAATATAGCCATATGTGCAGAGCACCCACAGTACAGTAAATCAATTAGTTGAGTCTAAAAATGGTGGCATGTAATAATACAACAGGTAGCTACAGCTACAGTGTGTATGAGAGTGTGAGTGAGTGAGTGAGTGAGTGAGTGAGTGAGGGTGTGTGTGTGTGTGTGTGTGTGTGTGTGTGTGTGTGTATGTATGTATGTGTGTGTGTGTGTGTGTGTGTGTGTGTGTGTGTGTGTGTGTGTGTGTGTGTGCGTGCGCGCGCGCAGTGCAGAGTCATAATAGCCAAGGTATAAAACCCCTCTTAGGTCGTAGTTCAGCTGCTAATCACATCAAAGTGCCTTATATCCATTCCACAGTTGGTGTATTCAAACAATGTACAGTGAAGCTTTAGTAGAGACATTGAAGCAGTGATCATAGTCAGTTAAGATGAAAAGTCACTAGATGTATTTGTTACATTGCTGCACAGAGTAAAATGGTAATAGCACAGCAACAAAGAGGAAACTATAATTGTGTTTTATCTGTCAGTATTTTGTAGAAATGTCAATGGAAAGAACATTATCGATAGTGCTTTCAACTTTGCTACTGTATTATTGTCACCATAACACTATGTGCTGTAAAATGCATTCACATGTAATCTGATTTATTTCATCATGCAACACACACTGTGTACCGTAATGAACAGTTAAGATTAGTGCTGTCACCCAGGGATAAATAGTTGATGTAATACAGAAGAGAAGTCCACCCTGTAACATTCAGTTCTACAGAAACGCAACAAAACACATCTTCACTACAGTGTGTCTCTGCTTTTCAGTTAAGAGAGACCTTTTTTAAAATTCTTAGGTTCAATCTAATCTGTAATAGTCTATATGTTGGGGTGGATTTTCCCTTTAAGAAACCACTTGTGTGCATTTCCACCCTGAGAGGAGACGTAGCTGTGGTCACTGTTTACAACCATATATGTTCTAGAGAACTATAAGATGTCGACTGTACATAACCTGTTTTTATTTTTCCTGCCTTAATATACTGCAAAGTGTTGACAGATGTATGGCTGTAACTGGCTGCTGATATGACATGGATTGCATGATTCAATAAACCATCTGACAAAATGAAATGTGTCACAACTGATGCTCGTGGTAACTGTAACTATTTGCCTGTGGATGTAAATGAGAAGAAATGTGTACTGTATTGTACAGTATGTGCCCTAAATGTGTTTCGAGCTTTTCACCAGTAGATGGAGACCTTTACTTAGTAATGGTAGAAACATGGACACAACATGGCTGAGAGAGATTCAACAGAAAAGCACTTTTTTCCCTTCCACAGAAGAATGAAATGATAAGAAATGTTGTCAGCGTATAAAATGCATATTCATGCAATTAATAAACAATGTTACTTGGCTTCATAGGAGGTTTATAAGTGGATGGTGTCTGGTAAAATAAAGGCAAAGATGCATTAGCGCAATCCTTAAAAGTTGCTCTCAGTGGTGGATGAAGACAGAACATTATTGTAATTTGAACTGATGAAGTAAACATAAAGTTTAAAAGACTGTTGATGAACTTGGTCCATCACTGCACTGTGAATTTACTGAAAAAGAAAAGGATACGTTGGCAGTAATAGGACTTCATTGTTTCTAGGATCACTAGAAAGCATACAGTGTGACGCTGAAGTTCCAAGACTGATGAAATTATTCATGAGGGACAAAATAATATTGCAGTAAGCCAGTTAACGGCCACAACAAAGACTGGATTTGATCCTACTTAAAGCGTTTGACAAGTTGGGAGGAGGCCCTTGTTTTTCATCAGCCTGTACAGAATGAGGGTAATCTCACTTCATCATCCTTGTATCACATGACATTTGTTTAAAGCCTTGGCTTACTGTACATTCCTCTGCTGTGACCTGTCAGGTGATTAGAGTCCTCAAAACAATACATTTCATCTACTGGACTGCTAGTATTGTTCATTCATATATGCTATTAATACTGTACTCTGAACTGTTTGTCTTCCTACATAACTTTCTGTCATTGTTTCGCACATGCTCACTAAAGTTGTCCTGTATTGTATAACATATGAGACTGTGACGACAAACAGAATTTGTGTTAAATAAGAAGCAGAGTTTAGTTTTGATATTTATTTTACAACTCATCAGCAATAATTTAGAACAGCATATGTGTAAAGCATTAACGAAATGTGCAACAGTTGCTCAGTTATATCTTTTTAAAAAAACAGACTTCTACAACATTGACATAGACATGTATACTTTATGGTATATTCACAAAAAAACTTATTTACAGACGCACATGCCACTTTATATAACAGTTGATAACGGATTTGAGGCAAAACCAGCTTAAGAAATCTACAAAAGCAATGTCATGTATGCAAAATACAATGAAAATCAACTGTTTATTCAGTCACATGTGAAACTTAAAAAAGCTGAACAACACTACACTTGCAGGAATTAATCTCTTAGAAAACAGGCCTTGATAAAGATAAAGTTAAAGTTTCTAAAACGGCAACAGCTTCTTTCCCACCTTTGTCAAATATTTGAAAAGCGAGGTTTTACATAATGATAGCATATAACACAGAATCAATAATAGTCTGCTGTGTAGTGGGGTGCAGAACTTTCAAATCTGATTACGATTTGAATAATTTTGCCCTGAAAGAGCTGGTTGCAGTGTTTCGTTAAACCGGGCAAATTACTTAATCACCACTTTACTGCATGGAATCATCACAAAGCATGTGGTGTCTCTGCTCTCTTTCAAAATGAAATCATGTTTTTTTATTTTTTTTTATTCCAAGACAACTCAACACAATAAAAAGGTTCAAAGAGAACTACAGTGATTGACTTTAAAATGATGAGGGGACCTGGTGGGGGGGGGGGCAGAAAAAAGTGCACTTTACGTCTCAAAGAGTAAAGATCATCCTACATACAAACTTTAACAGCTGGGAAAATACAGGTACATTCAATATCAAAGATCTATAAGGTGCTATCCTACAATGTTTCCTGGAGGTACAGGAGGTTACTGCATCTCTGTGCTGAAATGATTCGTTCAGGGGAGGTACAATATGCTGGTCAAGCAGCCCCTTGTAAATGAAGGGTTTCTTCTTTCCACTAGTCTGAATAATTTCAGTGACTGTTTTTAAATTTTTTTAGTAAAGGAAACCAGAGTAAACTCAGTTGTGTAAATATGAGTTCAAGCATCAGGCATAATACCTCTCCCCCAGTTTAATTATTATCTATGTGTAAATTGTGGATGTAGCTGATTTTGGTATTTGTTTGTTAATGATGGAGATAGTGTGTGTTTGTGTGTGTGTGTGTCAGTGTGTGTTTGGGGGGGGGGGGACCACTCATTTCTTCTCAGGAGGGGCAGTAATCAGCCTACCCAATGCAAAGTTGGGGATGAGGTACTGTGAGCGTTACATTTCCAGGAGCTCTTCTTCTTTTGACAGGCCCATCTCGTGCACCTACACATGTTCGTGAGTCCGACTTCTCCAGGTCATAATATTTACAGCCAGAGTCAGCCGAGCTCTTAATAACCTTGGCAGAGGTCAGTTGCAACTTCATACATCCATGGGGACTCGCTGATGGGGATATTGCGCACTGCTGAAGTACTCAAAGTTTTGGCACCAATGCTGCCACTTGAAAACATTTTATCAAAGAGGATAAAAAACTAACTCCGGTACAACACAGCCGCGTGGGCTACTAATGTCAATCACTGTCGACGATCGTTCCGATCGATTAATCTAGCAGAAGTGCAAAAGGCACACGCCGTCACAACTGTCCCCTGTTTTTTTTTTTTTTTTTTTCGCCAAGATACTGTACACGAGAAACTCCTCTGTGAAACCTCGTTTTGAAAGTAGCCTAATTTAAAAAAAAATAATAAAATAATAAAATAAAATAAAAACAAAAAACACACATCAACTCCTTAGCGGAGCGCACGGACAGGTGACGCGGACGCACTAGCTGGTCTGGCAGGCGGGGAACGCGTCGTGCGGGCCGCTCTTGCTCTCCGGGGGCGCGTCGTCGTCGCCCTCCCCGTCGTCACTGGCGGGGCTCTCCTCCTCCGCCTCGTGGGACTCGTCGCTGCCCGGACTCGGGGGGTCGGCGCGCTGCGGCGAGGCCCCGAAGTGCGCGGACAAGCCCGGGAAGGCGGCGGCCGCGGCCGCGGCGGCGGCGGCGGCGGCCGCGGCGGACGCGTGCGCGGGGTAGAGCCAGGGGAACGGGGACGCCAGCGCCGCCGCCGCCGCCGCCGGGTACACGTACTTCTCAATGTTGCTTTTGTCGAAAAAGGGCACGTAGGACGCCGCGGCCGAGGGGTTGATGAAGTAGAAAGGCATGCAAATAGGCGTCTGCTGTCCCACGCCGTTTATTCCCATCAGAGAGTTCACGAACGCCAGGTCGGGCCGGGCGGGCTCTGCGCCGCTCCCGGGCCAGTTCATCTTTGGCTTTTTGGCGGCGCGATCGTCTCCGAACTCCTGCTTGATCTTCACCGCCCTGTGTCCCGGCGCCTTGTTGCGCTCGCACTCTTTCTCCTTGCCGCCGTCGCCCTTCTCGGCCTCGCCGCCGTATCCACTGTCCGTGTCCGTGTCGTTCTCGTTGAGCTCCCCGCCCTGGGTCCTCTGGATGACCGGGACGCAGTTGGCCTGGCTGTCGGCCTTCTGCGCGTCCTGTGCGTCCCCGGCGGGGAGCGGGTGCTGGAGCTGCGGCGGCTGCGGCGGCTGCGGCGGCGGCGCCGCGCCGGCCTGGAACTGCGCCAGCACCTTGTGGAGGTGGCCGATGAGCTGCGCGCACCGCTGCTCCCGGGTCGTCCAGTTCTCGAACTGGCTCAGGTACTGCAGGACCTCCTTGGCGCAGGCCTGGAAGCCGGAGTGGAACGCGTCCAGGTCGGCGTGAATGGAGGACTTCATCGACCGGTCCCCTGCGAAACACGCGGTTCAGAGATTAACAGGTCATGTCTCTGTGCCAACACATGGCAAGGTGAAAAAAAAAAACACGGACGCGTTTCACCGGCACGTTTTAGTGCTCTGTTGTGGTGGTCTCAAAATGCGCATAATCTCTGCACACCTTCTATTCTATTCATGCTATCATAAACACAGACTCTCTCCGCATGGGCACTGATAAAAGTTTCATGCAATCCAACCAGTTTGATTACGCAGCCTAGACTCATTGAGAATGATCAAGAAGCGCTGCTTCTTACACACACACACACACACACACACACAACACACACGCACAAAACGTATCCATTAACGTGCTCGTCTTACCATTCTGCAAAGCGATGATCTTCTGGTGCTGCTGCTCGGTGACAGCCGTCAGCGCGTTCAAGTGCTTCAACGTTAACTCCAGGACAACTGCTTTCTCCAGGTGCCCCAGCGTCTGCGGAGGAGAAACACAGCTTCAGCGGGCTGAAAAAAACCGGCGTGCACCGTAAAAAACTTTTCTTTTTTTTTTTTTTGTGGCGTCATGATCTCACCGAGAGCTTCAGATGTTCGGGTAACAAATCCTTCAGCTGGCCGATACATTCGTTGATTCTGTCTCTCCTCTTTTTCTCTATCAACCGGTGTGGTAACTTGTACGCGTCCTGAGAAAAAAAAAAAAATAATTAAATACAAGCGGTTACTGTATCAGAGCACGCAAATGTACGCAAAAAGTTACTGTGCTGGGACATGTGAATTCTGTCGAGTTTCATGAACACACAAGGGGCTGGTGAGTGAAGACAACAAACTAAATATTCAGATTTCCTTAGGATAAGAGACCCGCTCGCACCTTCCCACCATCCTCTCGCTTTATTCCTCGTTTGGATTTGCACATGTAGAGAGAGGGATAATCCACCCTGAAAGGAGAGAGGAAAAGTGTCCGGTCATTCACCAGGGCTGTCACGGCAGTTTACCGGACAGAGTTGGACGGAGTTTGCCTTAAAAAAAGAAAAAAAAAGAAAGCTCCACTCACCCCAAGAAATCTGCGTGCTCCATGAACTGCCTGTCCTGTAGATGCGGTATCCTTTCATCCATCGCGTCTCCGCTGCTGCTGGTCGCCCGCTCCTGGACTCTCTCTGGCTGGCGGGGACGGATCGGAGAGAGAGAGGGGGGGTGGGGTGGGGGGGGAGGATGAGGGGGGCGGGGACCGGAGAGGAGAGTGTGTGTGTGTGTGTGCGTGTGTGTGTGAGGGGGGGGGGGGGGGGGGGGGCGGTGTTTGTTATTCCGGCGGACGGCTGAGGGGGAGACGGTGCGCGGTGCGTGTCCTCCGGTGGAGCTGCGCCTCAGACTGATGTGCACGGTCTCTCTCTCCCCGAGCTGCCGCTCCTCCGGAGCCGTCGGTGGCTGTCGGTCAGAGCGCACGCGCGCCTCCGGGTTGAGGTGGGTGGGGGGGGGGACGAGCTTCCGACTCACGTGTAGCCTGCGCCAGCACAAAGTCCGGTAATTAGAGCCTCTCCGTGTCGCGGCTGCCGCACGGCGACGCGGTCCGAGCCTATTCGACCTGCTCGCTTAGGGAAAAAAACAAAAAAAAAACGTGATTCATGCGCAAAATGGAGCAGAGGAGGAAAAAAAAAAAAAGAAAAAAAAAGCGGAGACGAAACCGATCCGCACATGCATCTGTTATAATGTGTCCCCCTGAACTTCCCATCCCGAGCCCGTCTCGCTGTGCATGTGGGCTGGTAAGTGACCGGATAGGCTGGGAGATGTAATGTGCCCACATGATGAGACAGAAACACATTCACAGTTTAGACAGAACCCACAGGTCCTAAATGCCCCTCTGACGCTTAAAATATATATATATATATATATTGCAGTTTCCCCTGCTGTTTAGATTGATAAACTGCAGCAGGGAAGTTCCTGATTCCTCCTTAATATAAAGTGGAGACACAGAGGATAATGTGAAGTAAACATGGGATCTCTTCCGGACAGTCAGTGTGTGCTCGGTGTAACCTGCTCCTGCGTCGTCAGTAACCATGGCACCGGCCTGGCCGTGTGCTCAAACACGTGCGTCGCGGTTCTCTATTAACCTCAGCGTGAGTGCCCCCCCCCCCACCACCACCACCTTCATCTGAGTGTCTTTAACTAAAGTGTGACGAAGGTTGGCGGGAGAATTGCTCAGCTGGGTTTTGTGACTCTCTGATTCGTCTGATCTTCTGGAACAATTAATGTCCAAGGGATCCTCAAATTTCCCCACTCTGATTCAAATTCGCTTTTTTTATGTTTATGATGTTATTGCTGAATTTAGTGTTCATAAAAGTGAGCCAGATCCGTGGCTTTCCTTCACAATTTTGTGTTATTTCAAATTAAGTTTTATAAATGACGAAGGGAAGTTAATCGGACACCTGTTTCTCACATTAAAGTGCTCAAAAACATTCAATTCTGAGCCCCTGTAATGCCCTCACATGCCTTATGATCACATTACTTCTTCCTGTAAGTCATGTGACTTTTCGTGGCTGGCATCCTATGGCTGTCTTGTGTAACAGTGCTGAGGAAGAATGATCCAATCCCTCCAGCTCTCAAATGAAGTGTGAGCTCCTCTCTGCTGGGCTTTTTCATTAACTCATACCTCCTGATTTGCCTCTGTACTTTCCCTTTCTTGTCTTTATTGTAACTATAAATGAAATCATCTCACGGTCGTACGTTGGAATCCCCCTCTGTGTCTTCCTGCCCCCCTTCCCTCCTCTTCCTTTCCTCCACAGTATGCTGCCTGCTCTATATGTGGCACTGGAGCCGCTTTAGGAATCCAGTCCAAATGTTTTCCATATTAGTTCAGAGCCTTCTCTGTTTCCAAATAGCAGCCGAGCGGGGCTTATGGTGAGAGGAGGCCTTGGCAGGGAGGGGAAGGGAAGGGGAGAGAGGCAGACGGCAGACAGGCTCATCCGCCCCAAACACTGCAACAGTAAAAGTCGAGAGTACAGAGAAGGAAGAGTGTGAAGAAAGGGGTAGAAATGGGGAAAGGGCAGAAAGGTTCCTCAGATAAAAAGGAGGGCGAGAAGAAGAGAGATGAAAGCCCAGCGCCAGAGGATGGACGTAAGTGCAGAGTCTGTCGATTCCCTCTGCTCGTCGCCCTGCTCCAGCTGCTGTTGGGGGTGGCCGTCACAGCCGTGGCCTTCCTTATGTTGGCCATCAGCCCCTCGCTCCTGGCCAGGGAGACGCCACACTGGGCTGGGATCATTGTAAGCTCCATCCTCTCGCTCGTGCATCAGCCACTACATTCAGATGTTTGCATGAGCCCTGAGTCTGACGCTTCTGCATGACCTTCAGCTGTACCCCTCGATGCGTTGTCTGTCTTTGCCGCACTGCATGTCAACACTGTCCCTCACCCACCTGTCTCAGCCAGACGGCCACTGTAGGCATGGGAAATCACTGGTATTGTCGTGTTCTAATAAATCTCCATCTGTCATATTTACCTGAATGGATACACCTGAGTCTCCTATCCGTCTCAGTCACACGGGCCTGCTTGCACCTTCTGTTGTTTTTGTATTGAGTCCAACAAGTCCTCAACATCTGGCCTGATGAGACGAGCCAGCCATTCACAGCATGTGGTATTACAACTTGACCTTTGGACATCTAAGTAGCATCTAAACACCATGTTATAATTTGCAAATGTGACACTCTACTTGTTTACACTTTGTCGTCCTAACATCTGCCTTATCAATATACACACTCGTAAATCATAAATAAGATGTTTATTTTATTAGGTTTATGTGTGTAACAATTTGTTTAATTTTCAAAACTGAGTAAAGAGAAAAAAGGTTGAGGTACTAAAGTAGTATGAACTGTCAGTTGAGGTGTTAGAGCTGAAATTAGTTGAAATAAGTTAAAATGTAACCACTGAAAAATGTGATATTTCAGCCTTTGTAGGAAGTTGAGTTGTCAGTTTGTTTGTAAGCACTGAAAGTAGTTAAACTTACAGTTGAGGAGTAACAGCTCAAAGCAACTGAAGTGTAAGAGATAAAGGTAGCTGAACGTCAGTCAATGTCTAAGCCATGAAAGCAATTGAAATGTCAGTTGACGTGTAAGCACTGAGAGCATGTGAAATTTGAGGTTATGCCCTGTAGGAAGTTGAGTTGTCAGACTGTTCGTAAACACTGAAAATAGTTAAACAGTTAAGAATAAGAGGGAAAGCAGGTGAACTGTCAGCCGAAATGTAAGAGATGAAAGAAGCTGAATGTCCGTAGATGTTTAAGCCATGAAAGCAACTGAAATGTCAGTTGACATGTAAGCACTGAAAGCAGTTGAAGAGTAAGAGATGTTTAACAGTCAGTTAACCTGTAAACAATGAAAGCACTTTGAATTTTATTCAAATTATTGGAATTGCTACAGAAAGTTTAAGTGTGCTGCCAGATGACATGTAACAAAGTAAAATCAACTGAAGCGTCAGTATAAGTGTAAGCAATAAAAGCACTTAACATTTCTGTTAACATGTCAGTTAATAAGACTGTTAAAGGGTTCTTTGCAGATTTTTAAAACAAGACAACTGTTTGAATCACAGATTAAGTGTCTGTAAAATATAACCTAGTATAAAACAATAAAGGGGTTAATTTAATTTGTCATAATTTTGTATAAGATTTAAGGTCAAATTTTCGTAAAAATGTGTTGTCATGTGTTGTTCCTATTTGGATCCTATCCTAGCCTATCACAGACAACATCTGCTCTCGAAAACATCCTTGGACACCAACATCCCGAGTTAGATCCTCACGAGATTCAGCCAAGTGAAAAACACTGAGGTCATCAAGAACTTTCCAGAGAATCCTGAGTGCTTAAAAACCTGGGAAAAACATTCAAATAAGATGCTGCACGTTAGTCACAAGACTCCAGTTGCACCGAAGAGATAGAGTGTGAGCGTGTCTGTGTGAGAGAGAGAGAGAGAGTAATGTAATCAGATGACAGCTTAGTGCTGAATCATGCAATATTGAGAGACAAAATATTTTCCAGAACAAGATTCTTGTTTCTTTTCCTGTATCTACCAGCAAACATACAGACTTTACATCACATACATAGATACTGTATAATAGCATCAAGGTGTAATTGTGCAAATGTAATAAGTGCATTGGTTGATTGCATTTTTCTTTGTGATTTTAAAAGGCTAGATAAAGTTATGGCTACATAAAGTTAAGATTTATTTTTATTTTTATTATCTGATGTGTTGTTGCAGCTGTGTTTGGTCTCCATCCTGGGCTTTATCCTGTACTGTATCACCTACCTACCTGATGAGAGCACGTCTACGCAATTCATCGTCAAGGTGAGCACACACATGCTGACACATTGTTAAAAGTGAATGACAATCTATCATGTCATGTATGGAGTTAAACCAGGTCCCTAATTAATGCATAACACTTTTCTTTGGAACTGACCAAAAGTATATAATAGAATTTTAGTTGCAGTAAAAGGTATGATCAGACGGGTCAGTGTGTTTTCCAGACAGAGAAAACCTTTGCAGAGAACAAAGTTTTGCTCACTGAGATACAGTAATTGTTAGATGGCTGTAACTGTAAATGGCAAAGAGAGAAAGGCATTAACTGCATTCCTGTTTAAAAGAGCTCTGCGGGGATTCCTATGAGTGGATGAGTGCATTCATAAATGTGACTTGATTGTACAGCTTAATTAGCCGTACAATATATGCTGTTGGAATTCCGAGGCAATTAAAATCAGTCCACCATTATTTGCTACTGAGAAGCAGGTCCTTGGAAGCAGCATCCACTTTTTTTTGTCTGGCTCTTGTGTGCATACCAGGTTCAAATATGTACATAGGCTGTGAAGAGAGTTTTTCACATCAATAGCATTTTGCCTTTAGAAGTGCGGCTAATTTGCAAAATGGTCTTTGCAGAAAGGCATGATAAAAAGCCAATTCCACATGAGTCTGTATTGTGTAGTTTTAAATACCATCAGACTAGCCTGGGAACCAGATGAATCTGCAAGCTCATGTTTTAGCAAATTAGTCTGGCGATGCCAGGCTACCATCAGACTGTCTGAATCACCAAAATAAAGGATTTTCTCAATTTACATATTCATATACAACTTTTACAAAGCCAACATTGTAAATATTAGATGGTGTCGTAAAAAGTAGTTGTGAAATTATGCCTCTTTTGTTCTTGTGTCACATTAAGAGTCTTGATTTCTGTAGGTTAAGGTTTCAACTCCTCAGTGTTATGTTTACCGTCTTTATCCCTATTCTCACTGTCTCATCCATAAGTAGGCTTACTGTTGTATCAAAATATAAAGCCAAATAAATGACTCCTTTAAAAAAAGAACAGCTGCAATTAGCCTTAAATGTCATCAATTCAAACAGCTCAGTGATCTCATGGCCTTACTGTATCGATTTTTATGGCTCTACAGTCAGTGCAATGTTATATTTTTGGCGCAAGGCGAGCAAAGCATTAAGTGAGTAGAAAATGTGCTGTAGTTAAGTTGAGTGTTCCTATGTTGTCAGAAGAGTGTCCTGGCTCTCTGATAACCCTTAAAGAATTATTATTTATTGTGTCACAACGCTCAGTTTCTCAAACACTAGTTCTTTGAGTTTGTAAGCGCTCACTCAAAAGTGTTCCAAGACACCACGTAAACAACAACAATATCAGTGTTGACTCCTTTCAGTTTCTACCTGCTTTGGGGTTTCAGATCGTCTCCATTTAGTGAAGTACATAATGTTCAACCAAGTACACGCTGACGCACTTGCTGCACATACATTTCCCTGTAACCAACCATATTCCAGATTTCACAGCTGTTCCAAAATTAACATAAATGCCATTTCAAATCAAGCACCGCTCATCACTTGCATAATTCCATAAGCAGCATGTCACTGAGAGCAAAATACACCAGCGAATGGGGACTTTTGTTATATAAGCGATGGATTAAGATAAAGGTTTAGTGTTATTGAGATTGTGCAGTTGCATAAACAACACAAAGCCTCTGTCACATTTTACAACTGTATTTTTAGACGCTTTCTGCTGTTGAACATGCTCACACAGGATGTGCACTAAAGGTGGGAAGCGGCTGTAGCTGCAGGGCAGTCTTACATTTGCTGTGTCTCATCTGTGCTGAGAGCTGGGCTCCTACTCTCAGGGTCAGACCTTGCCCTGTAGTATCGTGGGTAATCTCTTTAACTCGCCGTAGGCACTGAGCCAACATGTCTGTTTCTAAGCTACAGTTTTGGCACTCTGGGTTAATCATGAGACAACAGACTGCAGCAGGAGCTAGATTTCCAGTATAAAAGCACAATGAGCGACAGTAAGTGAAGATAAGAAAAGGATTTCAGATCGAAGCTTTCGAGGTGAAAGTGAATGACCTCTGACCTCTCCTCTGCCCTCCCCAGCTCCTGTACTTCATCCTGTGTACAATCGGCCTGGTAATTTCGGTGCTGGTCATGTCGTTTGCTGGACACCACTACTCACAGACCAGTAGCTTCAGCTGTGAGCAGGTGGGAGAGGACTGCGTGTGCACACTGGATCCTAATGACCCCATAGCCCGCACCTTCACCTACGAGGGAGTCAGCGACTGTGAGGTGATCACCGGGACACTCACGCTCTACTTCCTGCTCCAGATCGTGCTGAACCTGGTCCAAGCGCTCGTCTGTGCCGCCGGTGCCTTCGTCATGTGGAAGCACCGTTACCAGGTCTTTTTCGCTGGCCTTCAGATCGGCTCGCCGTCCTCCCAGCAGTGGCAGAAGGTTTAACATTGATGGGATGACTCTGGTCAGTCAGATCAGGATGGAGAGTAATGCCAACTGTGTGATTACACTCAGGGGGGACATTCGCCTTTTTGGTGTGTGTTTTCTTTGATTTTTCCTTTATATTAACCTTTTGTGGTAGTTGTACTATAATGGCTTTTTGCACAAATTTTGTATACCATGTAGGTTACTTTGTACTTCCAGTTGCCAAAGTTATAAAAATAACTTGAATAGATGAAGAGTAGAAAAACAACTATTTTTGAAAAATGAATCCAATAATTTGTGTTCCACAACAGTACGTTTTTCATGCTATGTAGTGTAGTTAATGTTTCTAATTATTCTGACATTTGCTCTTGTGAAATACAGATGTATACAGATGCAATGCTAAACAACTTATAAATGCAACTCTGAAACCAAAATAGCTAATTTGTTATGCACCTAACTCCATAAATGTACCTGGTCTTGAGTTGATGATCATGATTAGTTGCTCCAGCGATGCTTTGTGTGTCACACAAGTGTCACACTGAATCACTGTGTTGTCAAATTATGTTTTTTAAATGTTAAATGACACTGCCTCAAGCTAAAATGTCAAATAATGTTTAAATGCAGTATCAAATATAAGTAAGATATCATTTTTAATCTTAATTTAATGACAAAATAATACATTCTGAATTAGTTAATTGCTTTACAATCAGAAAATCAGATTATATGGAAGTTTTTACCTCCAAAATGTTTGCAGCCAGCTGTAACCCATTTTTCTACATTTTTTTACACAAATAAGCAACTAAGTGGATTAATGCCATGAATAACCTTTATTTTGCTATTATAAACTCATACACCTCTGTAAATATTGCGTAAAATCCTTGATTAGTAGTAGTTTTCAGCTGATAGAAGTAACCCCGGGTATACACCAGTCTAGTCATATGCACTAAAAGAGAATCCTGACGGCAGTAAGACAATCTGGACAGAGTACACTTCATGAGACTGGATCCAGGCTGAACTGGGCTGTGGCTTGTGAAAGTGGATGCCAGGCCAGTAGCCAGCATGACTCAAGCAGCCTGTAGGAGTCAAACTACTGCAGCCACAAAGGGAGGGGGAAGGAGCCGGGGTGAGGAAAGGGGGACTCAGACTGGCAGCTGGACTGAAGTAACAAAATCATCTCACTGTGTTTACAACGTTTGAGTTGTTTTCTTTCAGGCAGGACAAAGCAAAAAAAGGATGAAACAACCACAAAAGTTTAGGTTTGTATTTTTAAAATGCTCTGTCTGCAGAGGCTCAGCTTTATTGTTACTCTCATCTCAGGTGCCGACAGAACTCGTAGACATGCTGAGCAGGGAATGGTAAACATGAGGCAGTTTCTTTAGCAAATTAGATGAAATGTGCCCAGAGGAGGAGTGTAATTAGTGTGCAATGTTACATCTATTTTGTCAATGATGAGAAAAGGTTGATTGTCGGTGGATGATAATGAAAATATTATTTATGTTTCACAGAAGCCTTAAATGTGGTGTTTGAGAAAGGACTGTTTTGTTTGGATAGAAAAGGTGCCAATAAGTGCATTTCCTCTTTGCTTACAAATACAAACCTTTGTTTCAGTTATATGAAGTTTCCTTTTTCCTGTTTTGTCACCACAGTAATACACACACAGAGCCAAAACATCACTCATACCCAATTAATGGATTTGCTTTTGCAGTTAATTGCTTTATTATTAGTAAAGAATGAAAAATGAACAGAACGAGAATGAGTGAACATCTCTAACTATGCGTCCTCCAATCCATATTCGTTTGCACGCTGCACAAAATGCAGTGTACCTAATCATGAGGCCAGCATATCATTAAAATTGATGGGAAAATTCACATTATAACAGAATCTGTCATCCATATTAACAGCTATGCAGTTCTCAACGTTAAGGCAGAATCCAAACATATGGTTAATCTGTGACTTCAGCAAGAGACAAAGTCATCTCTGTCTGAGCCTGGTTGTGATTTGCCGTGGTCAACTGTTCATTTATACAAGTTAACTGTGACTGTTCACAGTGATGAACTTAACTCTCTCATGGCAACGTATTTATTTATTCAAATCAATTAATATTTTTGATTTTTTTTTTTTTTTAACTTTAGAAACATTATTTTCTTTCAGTGATTATGGAGCTCAGTTGGATAACAATCAGCAGAGAATCACCAGGATGTTAAAAGAAGGTGTGTATTATTGTGGGAATGATTTATTCATTCAGTTTAATGATGCATTTCACACACTGTAGAAGCTCACACTGTACATACTGCATATATGTGTGATGCAGTGTTTTTCCATGTGTTCGCTTAGTGTTACATGTTGATGCATCATGTGACAACAAAGGCTTAATCTCCAGCCAGACACAGGAAGTCACATGCCAGTCATCACGGGGGCATGTTTATTTATAAAAATGACAGTGAGGAGGGACCTTCCACCCTCCTCCCTCCTCCATGACTTTCTGTGTGGTCAATTGATCTTTCAAGACAAAAAAAAAACACTGAACGATATCTGATTCTGGTAGCCACTGACACTGCTGTGAGTCTTTAGACTTCAGAAGACAGAAGATCAATATGTGTATTGACACAAATCACAACTTTCACAGTGACTTGAAAACAACAGGCTGAACTCTCACCCAGTATTTTAATTATTCAGCTGATAATGTCAATTTTAGAAGTATGTCCACAGTATATTTATATCCAGTTAAATATATAGTTAAGTTTAAATTTATAGTTTCGATTTTACAGCGAGATGTCCTTTTGGTCTGGTCCTTTCAGTGCATCAAAGTCACATTGCCTGACTTACTCATACAGTAGCGGTTAAAGTGTTGCTTTTAGCCAAAGAGGTGTTTGGGACATTGCCTTGTATTTATTGACCTTCTCTGGTGGTTTTCTCACTCTCACTACTGAATACACACAGAGTAAGCACGTGACTCTTGACTGTGGTTTGCGAAGAGATTCAAATGTGTCTACGGTTGTGTTCTTAAAGTAAATAATACACTGCTCACATGCATTTAAGTTCACCGAGAGGATAAAATGAAGCCATCTTGTGTATTATCCTAAGCTGATTTCTCCCCAAGCAATTTAACAAAGTCTGTTTGGTAAGTGGACAGCAACATTAAAAGTTTTTCTCTCAATGATCCAAACCACCTAGATAAATCTTAGCTGATGAAATGGTCTGTTCAGGAAGCGATGCAGACTGAAGCAGCGCATGTTTGTTTGGTATCACACTACGGCAATAAGACTTTTGCCAGTCAGTAATGATGGTCCTGGTATTATCCTCTCCCCTCCCCTCTCTCTCTGACTCCAATACATTCCAGTAATGCTGCACTTTACCCTTCTTGTCTATGCAGTGACAGCTGCTCACCATTATGGCACTGCGTGAGCTAATTTTACTGGCTGTCACGGGCAGCAGGAGAAAATGCAGGCCTGCCAGCGTAAACAACAGGCTGAAGCCAAGAAGGATGGGCTTCTCTGTAGAGGGTAAATGACAGAAAGGGATAAAAGACCAGTTCAGGCCTTTAAGTGACTCGTTTATCATCTCAAATATGTTACACAAGCACAAACATACAGACAATCAACCAGCCACTGCTTTATCGTTTTCAAAAGTACTGAGTGCTAAATTACCAACAAGGTGAGTGGATGTGTAGATGACAGACCTACATACTGTATAACTTCATACCTATAAAAGGAATTTAATTTCTTTATGAATGAACATGCTGCATTGAAAAGAAAAAGCAGCTTTTTGAATAGACAGAAACATGCAATGACAGTAACTTAAGATCCTTTGTTTTTCTCATCCTCAGTGGTTCCCAAGCTTTTTTGTCTAATGTACACCCACAGCCACTAAAAGTACCCCTTCAACAACATAAGCTGGATGGTTCAGCCATTTAACTACCTATTATTTTTAGCTATTTCAACCATTTATCCATTACTTTCTGGTGCACAAGTACCCCTGGTTTGGATTTGCTGTTCTAGAAAACAATCATTTTGGTCACTTGATTTAATTCTGAGGAGTATTAAAATTGGATAACAGCAAAGCTCATGAAGTAGACTGATGTGGGAACAAAGGTTACATTTCAGCATCTGGTCTATTCTCTGTGGACCATATCAGCTATTAATTAGCCGCAATTAAATGTCAAGTTGAGCTAAACATAAGCAGCGCAGTGACGACATGTACAGCGTATCTTTTCGCTTTGCTTTTAATATTAGATGACTAGCTCTGCTACATAAACTGAAATATGATCGTGTCTGAATGAAGTTCTTTTCATGATTCTTGTTCTGCATTAATGGACGAGTACAAGTGTGAGAAAACATTGGGTGGGTGCACAGGGGGGTCAGGGGGAGTGTGGGGGAGTGCCCATTCATCCCCAACAACAACAACAAGAACTGAAAAAATCTGTATGAGAAAGCTGCAGCACGCCAATGACTCTTGTTACAAATTTATTACAACATCAAACCACATAAAACACATTTTTCTATACACTTTGTTTTAACAGAAAGGACAGTTACCATCAAGTGCATGCACTCATAATCTGTCATTTGTTTGTGCAAGTTTAAAACACAACAGACTTAACAATCAATTGCAGTCCAAGAGAGACTAGTGAGGATGATTTACATTAAAAACTTTAAGAAATGGTAGAAGATGAAGATGATATAAGCAGATACAGTAAATATTACAGTATTAGCTGACATCTCTATAGACCTGAGGATGTTCATATTGTAAAAAAAGAATGTAAGCTTACCATCTTCAGTCAGGACTACATTATGTACCAATGCAAGATTTAGATTTAAAAGAAATTTCAAGTAAGTTCTGCACAGCTAATTATATTTTTTATTCACATTTCTGTTACTTATATACTCTGTAGAGATCTGTAAAAAGGAAACTGAAATGGTGCAGTGCACATTTTTAAACACAACACAAAGCTTGCAAAAATAATAC